>JAHSPW020000013.1:22567012-23812012 GCA_019985065.2 Arctostaphylos glauca
CAACTGAGACCATGCTACATCAAAACATGACAAGTCTACGGTTCACAAAATATAACTTCAGTTCTAACACAACCTTGCAGGATTTCAAGCACGATCAGCATCGTTATTAAAACCTGTTGCATCGACAACTTCATTAGCACTAGGCTAGTGTGAGTCTAAATATGACAAGTTCACTAACTTCTATATTAACATAACCTGTAGGTTTGAAATCAATTATAATCGAATGATAATATTATGTGAATCCAGCTTTTAGGCTTACGCTGTAACCATATATGATGACATTGTATGATCTACGGCAACACCAGTGAATTAGGGAGCGACCCCAAATACATAGTCGGCGTGATATCACCCATTGGATTATCTGGTTAATAATCCCCACCCTTATTACTTCACCTCATCGCTAGAATCTTAATCTGCCCCCTAGCGGACGGGGCGCCGTGTTGATCTCACAATCATGCCAAAATTATTTTTATGTTTCCATGATATCACGATTCTTTTTAATGTCTTAACATATCATGCTCAGTCTACTATCAATTCAATGGCATAGATGTACATGCACCAAAGTAAAGAGAATCATACATTTCTACTATAGAATGAAAGTAAGCAAGTCATATACAAGACTCACCTGAAATTAGTCCGTAATCCCTCTATATTAACTCGGCCCGATGATCTCCGATTTCCGGATCTATCACGATAAGTAAAAGGTACTTATTGCCAATAACTTTTAAAAGAATATACTAACTTAGTGACTTGAATCACATAATCGTTTGGACTCCTCAATGCGTAAGGGTACGAAGTGTAATTTGGGTTCTAGGGCAAAGTGGTCAATTTTATTATTTAGTCCTTAGTCTTGTTCGTATATTCTAAGGCTCGGATGACTCACGTTAGATCGGTTGATCGCCGGTTACTTCGACCGTAAAAGGGTATTTTCGTAATTTTGCTATCGGCCGTCCAAAAATATAACCGAGGCCGGACCCACATTATTTTCAGTCCTTATTCATCTTCAAAGTCTAATTTCATGGTCGGTCCGTTCGTGCGGTGATTTTAGTGTCGGTAGGCCAAAAAGTAAGTAAGAGTGGCGTTTTGGCAATTATACTCTCCGGTCTCCGAAACCCGGGACCGAGACTTGTCCCGTACTTTATTTAACCATAATTTTATCATGGTAAGGTCAATTTCGTGATTCGGCTAACGGGTGTGGCGATTTAAGTGGGTGCGCGAGTGGGGTTTCTAGAGAGAGAAAATCCCAGAAATAGGCTGATTTTTGTGGTGTGTTTGAGGTCGGTTTCTACGAGTTACGTAGGTCTCGAGGACGATCCAATCTATCCGGGTTAAAGACTTGATGTTTGTCTACAACTTTCGTGTTTTAAGAAACTCATTTTGACCACCCGAACATCAAGATCCAAGGGCTCGAAGTTAACAAAAAATCTGGGAAAAATCTGAAAAACAGTGTTCAACCGCGCGCGAGTCATTTTCGTGGCATGATTTTAACGCGTTCAAAATGTCATAGAGAAAATCCGTTCTGTCTATGTTTAAGATAAAGTGTTCGTCTCAAACTTTCGTCTTTTACAAAACATGATTCGAGTAATAAAACATTAAGATCTAAGTCTTCGAAGTTGGTCAAAAATCAGCGAAAAACTGGGAAATCCGGAAAAAAAAACAATTTTCAGAGTGACTTTCGTAGCTCGATTTCTACGGGTTCTAATGGTCCGAAGGTCGATCCAATTCATCTATTTCGAAGACTAAGTGTCCTATTACAAGTTCTAACAATGAAATCTAGATTAAACCATATAAAACATGAAGATTTAAGGCCTTGAATATAAGAAAAAGTATGCATTTAATAAAAGTGTTTTACCTCCTTTTTGCCGGAAAGCTTGGTGGACGAAAATGGTGGCTCGGGCTACGAATACGGTGATCTAGGAGGGACTCCGGCGTGTCTTAGTATAGTTGGTGACGTGGATGTGGTGGTTGTATAGTGGTAGAAGAAAATAAAGAAGAAAAGAGGGAGGAGAAGAAGAAGAAAGGAAGAAGAAGAGGGAAGAAGAAGTGGAGTAAGATGAGAGTTAGAGAGTGAGAGAGAGGTACTGCCGTATGGAAAGAAAGAGGGAGAGAGATCCTTATGCAAAACATACATATGCATATATATGCATTAATTGGAGAAAAAAATAATAATAATAAATATAGATTAGACTAGGTTAATTATTTGAATTAGGGAACATACCCCTTAATTTAAGGAAAAGAAGGGATTTGATTTGGCCATGATGGATTTATATCGGTCAAGGATTTGGTCGAGCGCGCGAGCGCAAAACACTACACGATCCCGAGAAACTGTTCCGGTACTGACTTTTCGAAAAATATGAAAATGGGCCGGGTGACTCAGAAAAATACAAGGATCATCATGGCGTGCTCGGATTTCTCACACGAGTAGTCGTTATCAGGCCGACATCTTAATACGTCCTTGAATTAACGTTTTTAATGAGCGTAGGTCCTGAAATTGAATTTCTAATAAATAAATAATAATAATAATTAATAATTAATGTGATAATTTTAATTATCCCCGCTATTTTTTAATTCGAATAATTAAATCGGGTCGGGATATTACATGCTGGTGTTGAGGAGACCTTGATTAGACCGGTTCCGAGTCACCATGGCTGAAGCTTCAGAATTTTCCAGTTGTCCGTTCATCACCCCGCGTCGAACATCTTCGCGGCGAACTAGGGCATAACACTCTTCTAATTCAGGGATAGGATCCTTCCTCAAGATTTCGCCGCGCACTTGCTCGAAGAAAAAAGGATTCAAAGAAGAATGATTTAGGGTTTCGTGGCTCTGATACCAACTTGAAAATCAGAGAAGAATATTTTCATTCATAATCAATCTGTAATCTGTACATGTACATATTTATAGAGATGGAGAGATCCTCCAATCACGCTATTCCTATAATCAAATTATTTTCCTAACAGAATAACATCTCTAAACTAGGAAAGAATATTATCTTACAATAGGAAATAATTACAACACAATATCGCAACATTTTT
The DNA here is from genome assembly GCA_019985065.2 of Arctostaphylos glauca. Lineage (NCBI taxonomy): Eukaryota > Viridiplantae > Streptophyta > Magnoliopsida > Ericales > Ericaceae > Arctostaphylos > Arctostaphylos glauca. The sequence continues at coordinate 22,570,045 of JAHSPW020000013.1, forward strand.
TTCGTTGGGTAAATGAAAAATTGTTTAAAATATAAAAATAATACAAATATAAATTAATATTAAACAACTTAATTCATACACACCATGTGACTTAAAAAAATACGAAGGTTGATGAATTGTTTGGGTATTTTCCCTTATAGCTTTAGGAGGTTTTTGTATTTTCAGTAGTTCAAGGATAGTTTGTAGTATAAAAACAATAAAGGGCTAAGGTGAAAATAGCAATAGTTGAAGGGGTAAAGTTTAAATAACTCTGAAATGAACCGGGAGTTGCACGTGGACGCATATGGGGTTGGAATACAAAAATGCTACACACACACCTTTTTAACACACCCTTTTTACACAACACCCAAAACGACGTCGTTTTGGGTGTGGACCAAATTAAAAAAAAAAAAAAAAAAACAGAAAACCCAGCTTTCTTCTTCCTTCCCCCGCACAACCATCCCCACCGTCCCACCGCCCCACCCCCACCGTCCCACCCCACCGTCCCACCTCCACCTCCACAACCGACGGCCACTGCCATCATCTCCGTTCGCCGACGACCACCACCATCGTCGTTCGCCGACAAGCTTCGAAGACGAGAGAGAGAGAGACCACCCAAAACCCAGGATTTGTTCAAATTCGAATTAGGGTTCCTGAAATTGGAACCCTAGATCTCCAATTGCAGATCGCTGAGTTCGGACAAGGCTCTCCAACAATAATAGCAAGGATCTCCTTCGAGCGTGAGACAGTAATCTGGACATTAAAAGAGCAATACATGAATATACAAGTGATTAATCCTCAAAATCACTGGAATTTTGACCCAGTAATATACACCAAAAAATAACTTACTTGGAGATGTAGGGTTACCAAGATCAGAGACCAGAGACCAGAGATCAGAGAGAGAGAGAGAGACCAGAGATCAGATCAGAGAGAGAGAGAGAGACCAGAGATCAGAGAGAGAGAGAGAGAGACCAGAGATCCGTTCGCGGCCTCGCGCGGAATTTCAGACCCGTCTTCGAAGCTTGTCGGCGAACGACGATGGTGGTGGTCGTCGGCGAACGGAGATGATGGCAGTGGCCGTCGGTTGTGGAGGTGGAGGTGGGACGGTGGGGTGGGACGGTGGGGGTGGGGCGGTGGGACGGTGGGGATGGTTGTGCGGGGGAAGGAAGAAGAAAGCTGGGTTTTCTGTTTTTTTTTTTTTTTTTTTAATTTGGTCCACACCCAAAACGACGTCGTTTTGGGTGTTGTGTAAAAAGGGTGTGTTAAAAAGGTGTGTGTGTAGCATTTTTGGTTGGCATATGCGTGGAGTGCAGTTCTGGCTTCACCTGCAATTCAAGGGCGTTCAACTTGTTAACGATAATTCACCTGCTCCGCTTCATCAGCTCGTCAACTTGGACACAGTTCTCTCTTTCCCTCTCTCTCGGACCGAATCGCAGTGGGAGTGATTTCTTCATCATCAATGGCAGGTGAATCTCCACGCCATCCCACTTTGCCTAATCTTTACTATTTCCTCTCTCATTCTAGTCTCAAAAGGATAATTTCCGTTGTTTTTTAGTTTAAGCGTAAAGAATCCGAACCAATTATACGAGATTAAATCAGCTTCCTCGTGAAGTTTGAAGCACTGGCGAAAGCTAAAAAGAACCCAATTACAAAATTTCTCGAATTTAAGTCCAAAACGATAGGTGAGCATTTTTCGTATGTATAGTTGGTTACTGGTATGTGAACTTTGGTGAAAAGCGAATTCCTGTTATTTTGTGACATTTAAATATGAGTAGAGCTCATAGCCAAGGCGTTGCTGATTTCATCTACATGTAACGGTTCATCATTGTTCAATTTCTTATGGATAAGTTATAGTAGTGATCTTGGCTGAATGGGTGAAAGTTGAGATGATATGCTTTTCCATTGCTTCATCTTCTAGTTGTCTTAGAGGAAGTTGGGTATACAGGTAAGGTGTGGCCATGTGGGCATGCACGTTGCTGTTGTGTATCTAATCTTAAACCTTAGGACATGTTACTTACTCTCTCTCTCTCTCTCGCGCGCGCACATCTCCCCCCCCCAAATAGCCCCGGGTAAAGGATGAGTTCACCTAACATAAGCTCTATAGCAGATATAGGTGCTTACTCACTTGTATATCCTTGTGGTAGGACTGTGTGGCCTGGTTCTCTGTAGGCCAAACATGAAAACAAAGTAATCGAATTCAAAGCAGTCTTAGTTCCAATCAATAACACTACTATCTAAGTTTGGAACTTGTTTAAATGAGATTGTTGTCGTACCTAAGCATCAACACCATAGCAAAGATGTGTTTCTGAAACAAATCCTGGTCATGCTTTTCGTGTCCTGTCAATTCTAGAAAACCATCGAACATTATCTCATAGCTCTCAACTTTCTTTAAGATCTTACTAATGTGAAAACTGATATAAGTCCAAATTTTTATGCAGCAATATCAGGGAAGATTATCCAAAATGTTTCGGTAGCACATTGCTACCACCGGAATAGGCAGGTCTGCACTCAATATCAAAGGGCCATTTTCAGCCCTAGTATGCGTAACTTGCTTCCTTTTGAAGGAGGGAAGTTAGCATGGACTGACATCTCCACCATGCATTTGCGCTTCTTGTCAAAATATCAGTCTGGTTGTGTTAACCGAGGAACTTTTTTCTGCAATGGTCCGTACTAGACTCTCACTATACAGGTTGTTATGAAGTGCTGTCGTAGCTTTTCAGGCAACCTTAGTACTTGCAAGGCTTCATGTATGGTTGTTCTATATTGGATACCATGAACCTTTTCCTTTTCGAATAGGCCATTTTGTTTTGCTTTTGTGAAAACTTTGGTTACCGGAAAGACGATTTACCTCCTCTCTCTCTCTCTCTCTCTCTCTCTCTCTCTCTCTCTCTCTCTCTCTTACTGTGCTGTGATATTGTCAATTGCCAGTTTATAATTAACGATGGTCTTTTCTTGCAGCTGCTCCATCTACAGCTGCAGCACACTTGCTTGAAAAAGTCGATTTCCTTAAGCTTCAAAATGGAAGGTAGAGAATTGCCTGCTATAGCATGCCTCCTGTGTAAATTCTGTTGATCTCCCTGGTGGATAGACGCTTCCGGCTCCATTTTATTGCATTACTCTGGCCCTTGTTTTCGTTATCTACATTCCGCCTACATGTAAATCGCGGCAGTGGTTACAGATATCAATACATTTTTATGTTTACTGAGGTTATCCACCACCCCTTGAGCGGTGGTTAGCATGTCCCTCAACTAGCTAGTGTTGCTTTAGCTTGGTGTAGTAGCCAAATTCATTGAAGTGCTATGTATGTACTACAAACAATGTTGTAAGAATAGGTGGATGCCAACATATAGTAGATGCTTCCGTGGGTTAATTGCTCTCTCTCTCTCTCTCTTTCTCTCTTGTACACAGTGATATTCGAGGAGTTGCTGTTGCCGGTGTTGAGGGAGAACCTGTTAATCTTACTGAACCAGTTACAGAAGCAATAGCAGCTGCCTTTGCTACATGGTTGTCAGACAAAAAAAAACCCAATTCATCTAAACGTCTAACAGTTTCTATCGGTCATGATTCTCGAATATCTGCACAAAAGCTACAGGTATTTACTCTTAATTTACGGGTGAATATGAGTGACATATATCTCCTAGCTGGTAATTGGAGTATCTATCTTCACCAATAAAATGGCTGGTCTTGGTTTATATACAATAGTTGTCATGCCTATTGTGTTTCGTTTATTTTATAAATGATTAGATGTATCAGTTATTGCCGCTAACTCCTGGTTATTTTTTTTATATTCTTGGAATTCAAGAGAGAGATGAAATAACATATATATATATATATGTTTTATATTCTTGGAATTCAAGAGAGAGATGAAATAACATATATATGTATATATATATATATATAGATAGATAGATAGATAGAGAGAGAGAGAGAGAGAGAGAGAGAGAGAGAGAGAGAGAGAGAGAGAGAGGGGGGGGGGGGGGGAGAGAGAGAGAGAGAGATCTAATTGCTGTTTTATAACCCAATTGTGAATACTAAGGGCTAATCGGCAAAACTTATTGGTCCTCCACTGAATTTATCCTATATCAGGCACTAAGAGATTGAGGAAATGACATAGAGAGCTTTCAACATTTCCCGATATGTCTTAACTCTTTATTAGCATCACAGTGTGAACTAGCTTTTGTTGGATGACACAAAAATCATGATGTAATTTGAAGGAAACAGCCTTTCTAATTATTTCACCATTTGGCAGTTAGGACGAGTTGTTGTACTTAAAAAAAGCATTTTACCAAACAAATCAGCTCCATAAGCTATACTGACAAGCTGGCCTGTGAGGTCTCAGAAGAGGTCCTGATTGTCCATGATGCTGTAAGCTTTTTATTTCATGGGTTTTAGTGCAACGATCGTAAATATAGCCGTACCAGAATTTGAGGACACTCTAGTAGTATCTGCCTCCACGGAATTTAGAGTAGGAAGAGATTATCATTGAAGTAAAACCTACTGAAACTGCACTAAGGAGCATATCCACCTTTGGACACTATTCTGGAGTAGGGCAAATGCACAACCGTCTCTTTCTCTGAAATTGTCTCCTCCGAACTCGTGCCACCAATTTAAAGTTTTGTATTGCTGGCTCTCTCTAAGTCAATACCAATGTTTGAAAGTTTGTTGTCAGACATCATTTGTCTTAATCTACTCATGCCTGAAACTGCCTCTGGTAATCGTTGTTGTGAAAAACGCTTATAGCATGCTTTGGGAAGTATTCACAATTTACTCTGGTTCCTAGTAACCTATATGAGAGTTATTGGATTCAACTTTCAGGATGCAGTTTCTCGAGGAATAGCTGGTGCTGGCCTGGATGTCATTCAATATGGGTGGGTGACTTAATCAAGACATGTTTATTTCAAAACTAATTTAAATACTGTTTTTGCTTGATTTCGTTCAAGTCATGGTAATTTGTTGGCCTGATAACTGCAGACTATACGGCAAGATTTTGGCACTTGTTAGACCAGAGTTTTTCCGTATTCAGTGGATGATAAAGTTTTGGGAGGGAGAGAGAATATACATTGCATTTTATAAAATTTTGAGTGGGGAGGGATAAAGTGTTGGCGAAAATTGTGTAAATTTAATAGCTTCATGACCATGCCCATGTGATGGCCGGGGCGCCGTGCTCCAACATATGCTGATACACTGTCTAGACATATCCTATTGTGTAAGTGAATGCCCACAAAAAAGTTACATTTCCAACAGTATACCTGTGGAGAATGCCGAGTAAACATATTTTTAATTGTTTTGCTTATGTATCAGTGTATTCGGGAGTTGGGACACTGGAGTTGTGGATATTCATAGGAACGTGGTCTATCGATCATGAATTTATATTTTGGTGTTAATTAAACAATCCGACATGGCCATGCCTAGAATTACATAACCTCTGATTCAACACTTGTACATTAAATAATCCCGTACTGTTTGGGGTGGACTGATTGCAGAAAGTTTTTCGATTCTCTCTTTCCTCTCTTGAAGATAACCACTTATTTACTCAATAATGATTGAGTGATTTTTTCTGGGTAAGAAGCCCATTGCGCCTGCGAATTGTGGACTTTTCTCTTCCTCCCAAAAGACGCTCTCTCTACAATTAAAACAACCATATCAAACTACCGACATGGTTTTGGCACGTCAACATTCCAAGTCGTATTCCAATAAAACTGACCGTGACTTGCGAGTAAGTTAGTATCATGAATCTGATTATGCGCATTTTAACTGTTCTGTGACGAGTCTTGGGGAGCCAACATAACTTGTCGAAATATACGAACGATATGATTTATTCTTCTCACAATGAGGAAATATATAGACTGTGTACAAGATGAATAAGGAAAGAAAATAATACGGAAAGAGGAAATTAAATCCCTAATTGATGCTACCTACCTAATTGACTAACTTGCCTAATTACAATGACTAACTTGCCTAATTACAATATATATACTACCATATACACATTATTTCCAACACTCCCCCTCAAGCTGGAGCGTATACATCGTATACTCCAAGCTTGAGACAAATAGAGTCAATGGAAGTCTTGGGAAGAGCCTTCGTGAAAATATCAGCAAGTTGAGAGCCTGAAGGAACAAAAGGCGTGCTAATCTCTTTGGATTCCACTTTTGACCGAATGAAATGACAGTCAACTTCAATGTGTTTGGTCCTTTCATGAAATACTGGATTATTAGCGATGTGGATAGCAGCCTGATTATCACAGTATAAAGGAGTGGGACCATGCACTGGAATCCCAAACTCTTGTAGAAGTGTACGCAACCAAGTCAACTCACAAGTGGTATGAGCCATTGCTCTATACTCTGCTTCTGCACTAGAACGTGCCACAACTGACTGCTTCTTACTCTTCCAAGTCACAAGATTGCCACCTATAAAGGTGCAATAACCAGTAGTAGAACGACGATCAGCAGGAGATCCAGCCCAGTCAGCGTCTGTATATCCTTCGATACGAAGATGTCCAGATGACTTGTAGAGAAGTCCACGTCCAGGTGCATTTTTAAGATACTTCAAGATACGAACAACTGCTTCCATATGAGGAACTCGAGGACACGTCATAAACTGACTGACAATACTGACTGCATAGGAGATATCAGGTCGAGTAATAGTGAGATAAATAAGCTTACCCACAAGTCTCCGATACATCTCAGGATCATCAACCAATTCACCATCTTCCGGCATTAGTTTAAGATTAGTGTCCATGGGAGTAGCTACAGGTTTAGAACCAAGATAACCTGTATCCTTCAAGAGATCGAGAGTGTATTTCCTTTGTGATAAACTAATGCCCGCTTTGGAACGAGCAACCTCAATGCCGAGAAAATACCGAAGCTTGCCTAGATCCTTAGTAAGAAAACTGGAACAAAGATGACGAATCAATATTTCAATCCCAACACCATCACTGCCGGTGATGACAATATCATCCACATAAACCACGAGAATCACAATACCACGAGTAGTCCTTTTAAAGAATACAGAGTGATCAGCTTGACTTCGAGTCATACCATGAGACACAACGGTACTACTGAACTTATCGAACCAAGCCCGGGGAGATTGTTTGAGTCCATATAACGATTTGCGAAGATGACAAACAGACTCCCCCTTAGACTCAAAACCGGGTGGTTGAGCCATATAGACAGTCTCAGAGAGGTCACCATGAAGAAATGCATTCTTGACATCAAGTTGATGAAGAGGCCAATTAAGGTTGGCCGCAAGAGAGATAACAATTCGAACAGAATTGAGTTTGGCAACCGGAGAAAAAGTCTCAGTGTAATCGAGCCCGTAGGTTTGGGTGAAACCTTTGGCCACAAGACGAGCTTTCAAACGATCAACAGTACCATCAGGATTGTGTTTGATAGTAAACACCCAACGACAACCAACAATATGAGCTCCAGAAGGCTTGGGAACAAGATCCCAAGTATGATTCAATGATAAAGCGCGCATCTCTTCTTCCATAGCAGAACGCCATCCAGGATGAGAAAGAGCCTCCTGATAAGACTTAGGAACAACAAGAGAGGACAAAGAGACAGAAAAAGCGCGAAAAGAGGGAGATAAATGATCATAGGAGACAAAGTGAGAGATAGGATGGGAAGTGCAGGAACGAGTACCTTTACGCTGAGCAATAGGAAGATCGAGAGTAGGATCTGCAGACGCTAGAGGAGATGGTGTGGGTACAGAAGCCGGATCTGTAGTAGCAACAGTTGGAGCGGGTAGCGGAAGGACGACGAACATAAACCTGTGTAATTGGTGGTCGAGAAGTAAGCTCAGGGATACAAGGGGACTGACCAAGGTCAGCCAACATGGGTGGTCGCACCTGTCCACCTTCGAGGGAATAATATGGGATGGTTTCAAAAAAAGTGACGTCAGCACTCACGAAGTGCTTCCGTAATGAGGGACTATAACACTGGTACCCTTTTTGTGTGCGAGAGTAACCAAGAAAGATACATTTGTAAGACCGAGGATCAAGCTTATCACGACCAGGAGATAAATTATGAACAAACGAAACACAACCAAAAAGTTTTAGGGGAAGACTATAAAGATCCTTGGCAGGAAACATGACCTGATAAGGAATTTTTTCATTCAAAACTCGAGAAGGTGTTCTATTTATTAGGTAATTTGCTGTAAGAACAGCATATCCCCAAAAAAGTTTTGGAACGTTCATGTGAAGCATAAGAGCACGAGCTACACCTAAAACGGGCCCATTTTTCCGTTCCGCAACCCCATTCTGTTGCGGGGTGGTGACACAAGCAGTTTGATGAATAATGCCATGAGTCTCATTAAAATGCGTAAATTCATTAGAAAGATATTCTTGGGCATTATCAGTCCGTAAGATATGTAATTTAGCATTAAACTGATTAACAATCTCAGCATGAAATTTTGAAAACACAGAAAATAATTGAGACCGATCTTTGAGGAGATACACCCAAGTTAAACGAGAAAAAGCATCAATAAATGTAACAAAATAGCGAGCACCACACAAACTCGTAGTGCGCGAAGGTCCCCAAATATCTGAATGAACTAAAGCAAAAGGTTCTAAACATGGTGACTCAGTACGTAAAGGAAAAGAAACCCGACGGTGTTTACTGAGTTCACAAGTATCACAACTAAAAGGAGAAAAATGAGGTAGATTAGGGACTAGCTTGCGAAGATTGGCAGAGGATGGGTGCCCAAGACGACAATGCCACTGATAAGGTGTGACAGTAGAATGGAGAGCAGATAACATGGAAGAGTTGGACGCCTGCTGCTGCTTCTCTTCCCGGAGATAAAACAGACCATTCTTCTCATACCCCCCACCAATCATCCTCTGCGTCTTGAGATCCTGAAATGCACAACGAGAAGAATAGAAACGTACAGAACACTGGTGAGTATGAGAAAGTTTATGAATGGAGATAAGATTAAAAGGGAATTGAGGCAAATATAAGACAGAAGAAAAAACAAGACCAGATGAGGAATATGTACCAATGCCATGAACAAGAATTTTAGATCCATCGGCAATAGTAACATAGGAAGGAACAGAAGGGGTAACAACATTAGTTAAAAGGGACAAGTCACCTGTCATATGATCAGATGCGCCAGAATCGAGTATCCAAGGATTACTGCCAGTACGAGAAGATGAATGAAGACAAGTATTACCTGAAGAGACATGGGTCGCAGTGGAAGAAGAAGAAGATGCATTAGCCCTTTGAATCATAGAATCATACTCGGTCTTGGATATAGTAATCTGAGTAGGAGGAGCAGGTGCAGACGGCTCCCCCTCAAGTGTAGCCTGGTTAGCCCAAGCTGGTTTGCCATGAAGCTTCCAGCAAAACGCAACATCGTGGTTGGTTGCATTACAATGAGTACACTTCTTGGTGCCACGACCACCATGCCCCCCACGTCCTCCACGCCGACCACCACGTTCAGAGGAACTACTATGACTGTGGGGGGGAATGTGATTGCCAAAATTTCCAGAAGATAAAGTAGGGGATGTAATGGGAGCAGCAAGAGCAGATGGAGTCGGTCGCTCTAAACCAGATGAATGGGTAGCAGCCCGTCGAACACGAGAAAAAGCCTCACCAACAGTAGGAACTTCCTTGCCAGATAGAATCTGAGAACTTAGAGGAGCAAGTTCTGAATTTAGGCCAGACAAAAACTTTGAAACACGAAAGTCATCCCTGTACTTCTGTTGAACCCGTAAGTCTGTGGATAACGGTTGGTAAACATTTAATTCATCCCACATCCCTTTCAATGTAGAGAAGTAGTCATCGAGCGATCGATCTCCTTGTTGGAAAGAGAAAATCTGCTGATAAATTTGATATATACGAGAAGTATTCTGATCCGATGAATATAATTCTTTGAGAGTGTCCCAAACAGCTTTGGACGTCTCTTGGCAAGCAACATTATTAAAAAATATCGGGTTCAAGACTATTCCAAAGTAAAGTCATGATATGAGCATCATTTTGGGTCCAAGTGGGATCAGTAGATGCATCATCAGTGATGTAGGAAGTCTCGCCACTGGCGCGTAGAGATACAGTTACTGCACGGGACCATGGCAAATAGTTGGATCCATTTAATTTAATCGTGGTGAGAGACCGACGATAATCCCGAACAACATCCTTGGTGCCTGATGCACCAATGTCTTTATTCTCAGCATCTTTGTTCTTATTATCACCCATGATAAATAATAAATCAGAGATATAAACGAAGAGATCCGAGAGTTACCCACAGGAAAAAAACAGAGAGTACGGTGGCGACAACTAATGGGTGATAGGTTGCGGACAGAGGTGGACAGAGGCGGATGGTGGCGGAATCAGAAGACCAGAAGAGAAAAACAGCGGCGGAATAACAGTGGCGGCTGATAGGTTGTGGATTTAGGGTTAGCAACAGCCGACGATGAAGGGAGGTGGCGGCGATTGATGGCGGTGGCGGCTAGGGTTAGGGTTTCGGTTTCTGTGTAGAGATAGGGTTGGTTTTAGAAAAAAAGAGAGAACGAAGAGGAGAAAGTCAGGTTCCTAGAACCCGCTCTGATACCATGTCGAAATATACGAACGATATGATTTATTCTTCTCACAATGAGGAAATATATAGACTGTGTACAAGATGAATAAGGAAAGAAAATAATACGGAAAGAGGAAATTAAATCCCTAATTGATGCTACCTACCTAATTGACTAACTTGCCTAATTACAATGACTAACTTGCCTAATTACAATATATATACTACCATATACACATTATTTCCAACAACTTTTATGATTATGTAGCAAATAAAAATCTTTCCTCTTTCTGCCATATGCTTGACTTTATTCAACTCCCCACCATTTCCCCTTCGCACAACCACCACAGCTGTTGCTGATGCAGTACCTCCACCACAAGAATTTTTTGTTGTTGTGTGGGGGGTGTGTGTGTGGGGGGGGGGGGGGGGGGGGGGGGGGGGGGGGGGGGGGGGGGGTTGCAGTTTGGAAAGTTATTGATGGTAGGGAGAATAATAACAAGAAAATAACAAGAAACTAGAGTGAAGAGCAAGGTTAATTTAGATGTTCTGTGGAAAAAGTAAACACTATCAGGTTTTATACAGTCCAAACCATAGGGGTTTAAATCTACATGTTTGATCTACAGGGGATAATGTGATTTTGGGCCTAACCACGGGGTCTAGTGCAATTAACCCTTTTTTAGTCTATGGACTGTAATTTATACTTGTTAATACACATGACTGGAAAGTATGATATTGTCACACTTTTCGACATTTTCTATCGTATCGAGTTAAAGATATTTTGTTTACGATGCTAGAGTGGTTCAGTTAATGAGCCGATTCCATAACTTGAACAATGTCTTACCACTCTGGAAATTATTCTTGTGAGTTTGTTTCCTTAGTTTTTAGTTCCTCATTTACTTTGTGCTTGATGCTTACGGTTTTTCCAGGACTATTCTGTTCTTAAATGTTGGCCAAAAAGATTTGGATGCCTCATATTATGTTGCAAGTATAAGCTTTGCCTTAACCAGGGGTATCTTCTCCCTGTTGCAGGTTAGCATCTACACCTGCAATGTTTAATAGCACGATCACGAAAGATGATAATTTTTCATGTCCAGTTGATGGAGCCATTATGATAACAGGTAACAATATTATGTTTCAATCAATAGATTTTTCAAAGTCTTTGGAAGTTCTGGAAATCTGTTGATTATTTGTTGTGAACAACTGGTTGGATTTATACTTCTTCCTTAGTTTTCATTGTAATCTTTGTTTTTGTGCTTGCATTTTTTAGTGCACACTGATATGGTTTATTATCAAATAGTAAGCCTGACAAAATTTCTAACACGTCTGCAAAACAGCAAGTCATCTTCCTTACAACAGGAATGGTTTCAAATTCTTCACAAATGCTGGAGGGCTTGGGAAAGGTGATATAAAGGACATATTGGAGCGGGCTGCAAACATTTACAATAACTTCACAGTTGAAAGTTTGAGAGATGCAGAAAGAAAAGCTGCTTCATCTGTAAAAAGAGTAGATTACATGGATGTTTATACATCTGATCTTGTAGCTGCAGTTCGCAAAGCTGCAGGAAACATTGGTAATATACCCAAAATGTTTGTATTCTATGAGTCATGAAATACTACTGAAAAGAATTATGAGAATCAATGTTTTCCTACTAGATGTGTAGTGCGAATCCATTCGACTTTTCATCCAGTAACTCTCCTAATATATTAGGTTATTTTTTGAATTATTATCTCTCTTCTTCCTCAGTTGTTGCAGTGCTTATTTTGTGCATTAAATTTGGCCCCTCACTTTAGCCTGCATAAAACCTGCACACCCATGCTTTTGTTTTGTTTTTTGGCCTCAGAGAAGCCACTCGAGGGGTTTCATATTGTTGTTGATGCGGGGAATGGAGCAGGAGGATTCTTCGCTGTAAGTTTCACCTATATCTAAGTTGAAAAATTTCCATTATTGCAGGAAGAAAGAACATCCTCAATCTATAAAAAGAAGGCTTCATAACCTTCATTTATTCTGAAAATTTTGAAGAATGAAGCCGCTATCTCTATTCACGGTTTCTCTTTAAATTGTTAATGTTTCCCTTATGCTTGCCTTCCCATTTTGTTTGTTCAATAAAATCCACATTTCTAATACTCTTTCTCTCTCAAGTGGCTATCTTCTCACCCAGTGTTTCAGAAATTGTAGTTCGTTGTTCACATTGCATGAAGGAGGATATACTATATCTTGAAAATGTTGTCTCAAAGATGTTTAATGTCAATATCTCGATCAATTTGTTGCTTAGATGGGTATAAGAATCCAGCTTTGCTACGTGACATTACCTTGTTGTACCCCAAGAGTGTGATGCAACGCCTTTGTGAGACTCTACTAAGTTAGCCTTATTTCAAGAAGTACTGTGCACTCAAGCCTGCAAAAGGAACCTAATGCTGCCAATGCTTCCTAGGGCAGAAGCAGGTCATGTTACTGTGCCTTGTCTCATCTCCCTTTGAGGGACTCTGCACCCCGACCCCCGAGATATGACACCCTTGCACGCGGGACATCTTTCATGGTGATCCATTGTTTAACCCTCCTTGTAATCCTCGCCCTCCAAGGAGTACGTAAACCTTCCAAGGAGTTCTCTGAGGGAATTTTTCTGTATAGCTTTGACGTACATTGTTGGGCATTCCTGAAGTTTAAGTTTTAGATTCATTGACCTTCTAGTTGAAATAATCCTCTTCTAATGGGAAATATCATGAATCTAGTATCGTTTTAAACAATGGTCGTCACTTAGATAAAGATCATGCTTTTCCGCATTCCTCAAAGTAACAAGAGGTCTTCTGTTTCCATGGATATCAGGCCAAGGTGCTTGAGCCTCTGGGGGCGATTACTTCTGGCAGTCAGTTCTTGGAGCCAGATGGTGAGTCTTAATCTGGACAATTTCTGGGAGTATATATTTGTATGTCATCAGTATAATGTAATTTAAAAAAAATAAGGATAATCAATATTGACATCAGGTTTGTTCCCTAATCACATTCCTAACCCGGAGGACAAGGCCGCAATGAAATCTATCACTCAGGCAGTACTTGATAACAAGGCCGACTTGGGAATTATCTTTGATACAGATGTTGACAGGTAAAGGTCTCTACAGTCCTTGCGTTCATCTAGCGTGCATGTTTTGTATTTTCTGAGTGCATGTATTTCTTCAAGATCTGCTGCTGTGGATTCTACTGGCCGTGAGTTGAACCGAAATCGTCTGATTGCTTTAATGTCTGCCATTGTTCTTGAGGAAGTAAGTTCCCTTCATTTGGCCGTTCATACAGTTGTTGCTTTTACATCCTGAACTTCGGTCCTGTTGAATCCTTCCAAATGAAAAAGGGAAAAAAAAAGTGTGTGTGGTGTATTGTATTCACTTTGTGGTATTGTTTGTTTTGTTTGATTAGCATCCAGGAACCACTATTGTCACAGACAGTGTGACCTCGGATGGGTTAACAGCATTTATTGAAGGGAAACTTGGTAAGAGAAATGAAATTGCTTGATATACCTTTCTCATGATAATGTTCTTAGAACTTGTATAATTGTCACAGGTGGGAAGCACCATAGGTTCAAAAGAGGCTACAAAAATGTCATCGATGAAGCAGTTCGTCTGGTACCAATTAGCATTTTGTCAATCTTACTAGCATCGTCATCACTATCATTTCCATTTGCTATTTTTGGCAATGTTTGATGTTCCCCAAGAAACACTTTGTGAAATTGATGGAGTTTTGCCTACACTCACAAGTCCAAGACAACTGAGGTTGAGAATAACGATGTTGTTGTGTTAGTGCATTCAAATTGAAACGAGAGACAAACTAATTAAAAGGTTTATACTTGATGTGTTGTTCACACTTGCATAGTGTCTTTTAACTGTTACCTTTACAGTGGTTCTTCCCTAAAGATGGCGTTCAAGTTAAGTTGGGTGTTCTTTTTCTTTTTGGGGGAGTGTTTCACTGGTACTGTATTGGTTTAGAGGGGTTTGGATGCTGCTTTCAACTTCTTTTCCTTGTTAGATGTTCTTTTCCTCTTTTCTTCTGTTTTTCCTCTTATGTGCAATAGGTGAAACTAAAATGTGAGAGTATGAATGGTCTGTGGATTCAGGGTACCATGGTTTTTTCTTTGTACTTGTCCTACGTCGTGTAATTTCTTTCTCCTTTTTTCATTGTTTTCTCCAAATGGGCAATATGCACTAACCAACCAAGCCTTGTATCCTAATCATTTTTCGCCATTCTTCTCTGTCGAGGGATATATGCTAAGTTGCGAATGTGCAATATGTGAATGGTTGGTGGATTCAGGAATGAGGAAGTTGTAAGGAAAGCATATGATTTCCATGTATTTGATTTCCCTCTTAGATCTCTTGTTTTTTAGCACAAGGGCAACAGTATTTCTAACCCCAAGCACCTAGGTTTTTGACAAACTTAATCCTGAAATTGGCCAGGCCACAGCTCTCATGTTATGAGAACTTGGGATAATGCTGCACTATTGGGGTCTCTGTTTTAGGTTGTTCTTATCTGAGCTAATGGCGGAAAAAGGATTTGAGGGTTAACTAGAAAACAAGTAATACACATGCACTAAATGACAAAATGGATGACTGGTTTTTCTTCTTTTATACATCATCTCTACAATATATTATCCCCCGTCTCCAGATTTTATAATTGGGAACTAATTTTACAGAATTCGGTTGGTGAGGAGTCTCACTTGGCTATTGAAACAAGTGGTCATGGAGCTCTGAAGGAGAATCACTGGCTCGATGATGGTGCATACCTCATGGTAGGATTTGATTGCTTCCTTGGTTGTGGAATTTACTTAACAAATGTAGCATTAAGCAACAGAAATTCATAGGATTTTCTCCTTATGCATGTAATTTTATCCATTGTACAATTTTAACCTTTCCATTTTTCCCTGTTTTACCCCGTTATTCCCTCTTACCTCCCACAACACCCCCGTCCCAAAAGAAATAATAATACCCGACCCAAACAAACTTTTTCTCTTAATCCATTTGGCACCACTTGCAGGTCAAACTCTTGAACAAGCTTGCATCTGCCAGAGCTTTGGGAGTAGGTAGGGGCAGCAAAGTTTTGACCGAGTTGGTAGAGGGTCTGGAGGAACCTGGTGTTTCCGTTGAACTGAGACTAAAGATTGCTCAGAGCCATCCAGATCTTAAAGGAGGGTATGTTAACAAATGTTGGTATTATTGGCTGAAAATTGGCTTGGTAGTTGTAAAGATTTAATATACTTGTGATTTCAGGTCCTTCCGGGAATATGGAGAGGCCGTGCTGAAACACTTGGAGAACATCACAGATTCAGACCCTAAGCTTCAGAAAGCCCCGGTTAATTATGAAGGCGTAAGTTCTGCGACCTTAATTTGACACTAAAGTCTTCTTTTTGGAACTGTTTTCTTTTTTATCTCCTCCCCTTTTTCTTGTTCAATCAATCATGATTATAGCAGTTCTGGAATTCGTTACTTGTAATGTTGATGACATACTTCATTGCTACCGTAGCATCCCTCCTGTTAAAGATTCCATGATTCCCATGAGATCTGAAGAAGTCCAAGACGACTAACTAATCATCGTGCTCCACAATTCTGCTCCTGGGATTGTATAGTAAAAAATGAGCTTTGATTTTTTGCGACACCAAATAGGTGGGAATTGGGTGAAGGACTTGTGGCCACCACTAAGTCGCAGCACATAAACAGAATATTTACGTGGACTTTGAACAACTGTTTAACCAGAAAATGGACTATTCATTCCTTTATTTTTTTGTGAACAGTATACAAGAATGTACTTGAGGTGAAATGAAGCATCAATCTGATTTTGATTTTTGCAAGTTAGTGTGAGATTATACATGTTTTCTGTCATGCCTGTTGTATAATTCTTGAACATTGTAAAAAGTCTTTGTTACTTTAACATATTCTACCTTCTGGTATCGAGGACAAGCTAGGGCATATGAACTGAGTATCTACTACTTACTGTGCCATGTTCTGGCCATTTGGGTCCTATCAACTTGTCCTTGAGAGTGATGTTACTGCCTTGCTAACATATCTTAAGTTGATTGTGTTATACTATGGGTGAATGGGAGACCTTGAAATAGTGATTTGATTTTGGAAAAATGCATGTATAGTACAAAAGGTAAGAGTCGAAGATTGAATCCCTATTGGACTTTTGTTCTAACAACCCATTGAACACCATTCGAGCATATCCCCATCTCTCTTACCTGGATTGGAGTATGCAAACCATCCTTCAACGAGCTTTATTATGTGTTATTTACCTCTTCGTGCATTCATTTATTGCTCATTTCGATTAGTTTTTCTGAATATTCCCCTTGTTTTTTGAGGCAATTTGTGTCTATTTCTCATTGTTATGCGATATATGCCATGTGGCCAAAATTACTGCAAAAAAGTGGCTGTTTGGTCGATTAACGCTATCTATCTGTTTGGTTTTATTTATTCACAAAGAATTGCAACTTAGTAATAATAACATAGTTTCAAATGTAATGGCATTGCATGTTTTTGGAATTTGGTGGCTGGAAAACAGGTCAGAGCTTCTGGCTATGGAGGGTGGTTCCTTCTGAGACTCTCACTTCATGATCCTGTTCTGCCCCTTAACATCGAGGTAGAAAAAGCACTCTTCACTGCTGTATCAGCTTATAAAGTTACAGAAATTACTATTCTCTGGAAATTTTATATAGAATCCTCTGATAAAGGCATCTTGATGTGTTATTAGCTGTAGGGGGATAGGCTCTGTCACTTCCTTGTATATACATTTTTTGGTCTGTTTCTGTAGTTGGGAAGAGGAACTGATCCTAATTGACAACATTGCAGGCATCAAGCAATGAAGATGCTGTCAAACTCGGGCTTGCTGTCCTTGCCGCTGTTAATGAGTTTCCTGCTTTAGATATATCTGCCTTGGAAACATTTGTCCGAGTATAGTAAGTTGGATCCTTTCCCATTGGTTACACTGTTGGCTCCACTTGGAATTTTCATGTCTGAAAAGAGAAATTTCACATTTGATACGGCTGGTTTGTGCCCAATCTGTAACTGGAGCTCCATGGTTGACACTGGTTTTCACTGGTGATGATCTTGTCGAATAATGTGGATGCGTAGAGTTGTAATGTATTAAATTTTGGTTTATTGTTGTGTTGCCCTCTCTATAAACTCATTGCCAAAGATCCCAGCACTTATTTTTCTTCTTCTGTTGTATCCCAGATGAGTAACTATTAGTTAAGCCGGTTTGAATTCCTCGTCTGTGAGATGTAAAAATTCTCTATAGATAAACAGAGTGCCATTTTGGTCAAGGTTACGAGTAGAGTGTTGAAAGGCTTCCTTCTAGTAGATTCTTTTGGAACCGATAGCTCATGGAATTCAAAGGCTCCATCTTTTGATAAAGTTTTCAAAATGAAGTTCAGCAAATGATGCAATCGTTCTAACCTGAGTTCAATTTTCTTTCCCTCTTACCACAAAGCAATGGAACGAATGCATACCAAATTTGTGGCCAAACAGGACTAACATTAATGCGCTTGGTACTTTCCGAGTAAATACAAATGCTTAAAGATCTGCAGATAATCTCTTACTTTTATATACATAACAAACTATCTAAAGTCCTAGTTTAATCATAATCTTTCAGTGGATTTTCATTTTAAATACATGTATGTTCTTTTTTATCTAGACAGCGGTAGGGGTATTTAGGAGCTTCATCATGAGCTCGAACTGGACATCTGGACCAGTCTTTGGATGAGGCCACTTTGCACCTTGTGGCACTTTGATACATCTGAAACCTTGGCCTACATACAACTTTGTTGCTGCAGGATTGCTTATGTCGTAGTGCAACGCAATGGCACGACAACCCCAACTCCTGGCTTGAGCCTCTGCTTTTGCTACAAGCCTTTTAGCTATTCCCTTCTGTCGAAATCTCTCCCGAACTGCCACGTTCGATATGTATGCGATTCCAGTCCTGAATGACAAGTGATTTCCTGACTTGTAAGAAAAGAACTCTTTCTTTATGGATGTAAAAGAAACAGACCCAACAGTTTTGTGAACATCTCATAGTTCAGTTTTCATAACAGAACTGTAAATAGAAAATAGGAACTAAGTGACAGATAGTTGAGAAACAGATTATACAGCCCCCCTGTACACGTCAACTAAATGCAATCGACTAACTCTTTACAGACCTTCACTGATAATAAGAAAGTTGTGTTTTTGCATAGAATTCCTTATGACGCATTCAAATCCCCAGCGGTAAGGGATAAGGTGATTTGGGTTTCTTGCAGCTCATGCATATCCTACTGACATGAACAGACGTTTAATGCAGTTACAAAAAGGCAAAACGGTGAAAATCACCCTTAAATCAAGGCAGATATGTAAACAAAAAATATTTTGAGAATTTGCATTCAATTGAGCTCATAAATAACCTTAAAAACAGAATGGATTCCTAGACGAATCTTTTCCAGGTGTGTTTACGAGTATTCAGTGAGCAACTGAGCATAGACTCCTGGCCCATTTGGCCAAACGTTCTGTTTGGATTATTGGAAACGGTTCATAATCCCAGATGTTTGGACTAAATTATTTCTCCCAATGTGTAGCCCCATCAACACAAACACCGCCCATAGGTCTAAGTCGTAATTATTGGAGGGTGCAAAATGACGGTATTGTCCTTAATCCGTATGTATGAATGTATATTACATTTTTGCATTTAGAGACAAAATTGTCTTTTCAAGTCTATTTCTTTCCCAAGTCAAAAGGAGATGAGCATTATTGCAGTCAAAATCCTCAAATAATTTAGTCAAAATGGATTAGACTAAACTAAGTTCTAAAAGGACTTCATAATCTAATAATACGGTCAGGCCAAATAGGAGTGTTGCCAAATTCCGATTAGCATCTGAGAAGGTATGCAAGTCTACAAGAGTTGAAGACATGATCCACAACTTTGGTCACCAAAACAGACATCAAAAGCCAGAAACATTCAAAACAGCCAAACAGAAGAAAAATGGATGGAGAATTGATGGTATAAAAAACCAGTGGAAGATTAACTTAAATCAACAGACAAATTTTCAACAAGATAGTAACGTTCTTTCAGTGCCAAAAAAGATTCAAGAAACCATAAAAACAATCTAGAGAAACCACGACGCTTACATGGTTCAACTCTAAAGGCCACAATTACTCGAGGAAGTTAACGATGCTAACACCCACGAGGTAACTGAACTCAATAATGATAGCCACACTTGGTTTTCTTGTCTCCCATGCTCATCACTATCTTTGAGCTCTAAAGAGTCTAAACGTAAGATTAACATTGTAAATCTATCTGTAACAACCATATTAATAACCTTCGTGCATTGATCAAAGATCTATGGGTATAACTTGGTTAACTAGAGAGTAAAACTCCAGGTCCTGGAACTATGGAATTCACTATGATAAGCAATTCAGAGCTATCCAAGAACATATCATATAAGTTGCAGAACAGAAATCAGATCACATAAGTTGCATTTGTAAGCCAAGCCACAACAAATGTAAGATTGACAGATATAGCTTCAAAACTAAGAAACTTATCTCACCTTCTCTTTCGGAGTGGTCCTTTTCTCGGCAGAAAATTAGCCACGGTATCCAGAGTTAATATCCCAGCTACATACCCATTATTCACACTTCTACTGTCACGAACACCAATTTCAAAGTCTTCATTTCCAATTAGGAAAGTATCATCACTCGAGCTGCCAATAACAGCAACCAGGCAAGTTCTTCGACAGCCATTAGGTAAAGCAAATCTGGATAGTGTAGCAGTGGCCAACATCCTGTCAATTCTCAGAAGGAAATCTAACGGAAACGAATATTCAGGGAAGAAGGAGCTGCAATGGGTTTCAGCTACTTCCCAACTGTCCACTAACTTGGCCTCTCTAACAACTATTTCAGGTGACACGGTTGGAAAAAATTCAGCCACTTGACTGGCTCTGCAACCGATCCCTACGATCAAACACTAAATTGATGACAAGATTCTTCCATGGCCCAGAAGGGAAAAACATCCAAACTATCGCCAGAAAAGTGAAGTACTTTAAGCAGAATTTAAGACTAGACTGTACTTATCAGAAATACCAGTTATGAAACCTAACAGCGAGTCAAGAAGAGGGGTATAGGAGGGTATAGTATTTTCAAATATCTAAGTTTGAGCCATAATTAAGAATACTTAGGCTCAGTTGGAGAGATATGGATTTCAAATGAAGGGATGGTTCAATCTTAACAAAAAGATAAAGGATTTAGGTATCAAAAATGATACACACACATCCCTTTTGCACATCATGTTTTACGTCGTTTTGTGTTGAAAAAAAATCATATTTGTTTTTGAACCATATCGCTCAAAATATATTTGGGTATTCCTCAACACGAAATGACGTAGTTTTGAATGATGTGTAAAAATGATGTGCAAAAATAATGTGTATGTAGCACTCTTGTTTAGGTATAGGCAACTTTCTGAAACTAGTGTTGGAAGATGGGCTATAGATAAAAGAGAGGTTCCGGCTCTATTTGGCCTAAGTAATTATTTTTTGTTTTTATTGAATTTTTTTGTATTTATTATTTTTATATTATTCTTTTATAATTTATTGATTTGTTTCAACCAAAGAAATCTAAAAATTATAAAATTATGTTTAAAAATTAAATTTTTTACCAAAAGATGAAAAATAAATCAGACGCTGTTTTTAACTTATTTCTTGTTTTTCTAATTCTTTTATTTTTTAGACATAATTTTATATTTTCTTAAAATTTCATATGGAGATGACCAATAACCAAAAAAAAAATTATAAAAAAATTCAAATATGACCAAAAAAAAAAAAACAATCAGATGTTCAATAATTACCAAACTATTCAGATTCATTTGCTTCAAACCACTTCTTCTAGAGGTATGTCAAATCCATCATTATAAAGTTGTCGTATTTAATGTTGAATTTATTATGTAAGCTATCAATCTCAATTTAAATTACTCTTACTAAGCAAATTACCAAAAAGAGAGGAATGAGCAATTAAGCAGCTCTGATTAACCACGAAGTATGAATGACAGGAAGGCAAAAGCTGAAGTATACGCACAAATTCAAAGACTCAAACCCTTAAATTTGCAGGCAAACAATCGATGCAGCCGTTATTACTGTATGACGTTAGATAGTGTATGTACATGAGAGAGAGAGAGACAGAGAGAGAGAGAGAGAGTACCTGAATTGGGAGGATGAAAGAGTAAGTGTTCGTCAGTGGAGCGAGAGAGCGCAGAAGGAAAGGATAACTTTAGCTTCTTGGAAGGAGTGCTACTATTAGAAGTTGAATTCGAGTTGAGAGGGAGACCGTTAATGGACATTCCCAAAGGCACGGTTTGCATCTCTCTCTCTCTCTCTCGTGTTTGTTTTCGAGGGGGTGCTGCTTTTTGGAATCTAGTCTCTCCCAAACAGAAATCAGTCGCTGTTTTGGAGAGAGAGAGAGAGAGAGAGACGCTACAGTGTACACGCTACGGTTTCCATTATTCCATCTCCGGTCCAGTTGCAAATTTTTAGATAAGAGAGATGAGAGAGGGTATTAGATTTTTTTGGTAAATTACATTCTACTCTCATAAATATTTCATCCCTTAATTTTTTCTTCCAATTTGGTCCCTGAACTATTGATCTTTTCAACTTATTCCAATTCTTAGCTGCCATCTAAAGAAACAATTCCAGATCCATAAACAAATCCATCTTATAAACTCGAGCCAAACCCCAAACCCATAATTTTCTTACTCTATACATGGAGTCAGGCTGCTTGAGACGGGCGAGAGTAATAGGTCTGGAGAAATGGTAGCGAGAGATACAAGTTTTTGGATCTCAAAAAGACGACATGACGTGGTTTGGTCCTATAAACAAGATTAGTGGTCTAAAAGATGCAATCATATTTTCTTAAGAATGTAGTGTAAAGACATTCAACACAATGGTAAACAGGTGAAGAGGCCCTCCCTCGAAACATTATTTCTCTCATCAACATACCCAATTTAATCCGAATTAAAATGTCAAGTTTCTCTGCAAAATATTGAAGGATTATAAATTTGCAAAGAAATTTACCCAAAAAATAGGACGAGGACAGGAAATTCAGAACAAAGAACTTAGTTCCTGATTTACCACTTATTTGTTCTTTCTTGCCTTTTCTTTCCCCATATCAATTCCTTCACAAATCCATCACCCTGCCTTCGTATTGAGCTAATTAGCAAGGAATCACCATGTAGTAGTCTATCACCAATGAAATCATAGAAAATCACTACTAGAATACCCAATATCAGATTGTAAGACTACAATGTCCAACTGATTTTTTCCAATTTTTTTTCCTGAAAAATTCGGCAAAACAAGCAACACTTTACCAGTTTCTAGTCAAAGCAGAGACTCACTGCACCAGATTATTCTACCTTCACATCTGGCATATACAGGATGAAAGAAACGAAACGGGGGAGTTTTATTTCGAAATTTATAACAAAACCTTCTAGTATCTGTCAGCAAGTGTCGTGGGCGTTAAGAACGTGAAAACCTAGAAATTAATTGGTAGACTGGTCAAGAAAGCCAAGGTGTGGGGAGATGTGGATTTCCCAAATTGAGAGCACCAGGAAGGGAGCTTTTGGAGAACTCTTTCAGCTTTTGGTGTCAATCTGTCGACGTCTGTTCTCAACTTAAGGAGGAGATGCCGGTCTGCTCTCTTGTCATTCTGTTGAATCACTTTGGTATAATTGTTGACCCAATAAAGGGTCAGATCAAACGTCTTAGGTGCATTCTTCCCACCTGAAAATTGAATAATGTGCCACCCATCTGTACTGCTCTTGCCGCCCAGTGGAACCAACTCCTCTGACTTATCTGCATACAGAAAGAAAATTGAGAGAGAGAGAGAGAGAGAGCGAAATACCAGTTTTGATTGCTTAAAGAACCGTTGGGTGTCTCATAAAGACCTCGACTGAATATTTAAACATTTGAAATGAGTTGATTACATATATCTGATCTACAAAAAATCCACCCACACGCGGACCATGAACTGTGTTTTCCGCCACGATAGATTTGGTCGAGGGTCTTTCAACGAATGCTTGAGTGTGCTAAAGAATATTCAGAAGATGGGTGTATTCCTCAAGTCAAAGTTGATCCCATTTATCTTAAAAGATAGGCCTATTTGAGTTGTGTTAAATCAACTGTTTTTCCAAGTGTTTGCAGCAAGAAATTTAGGGCTGTTTACTCTAGAGAACTGAGGTAGCGCAAGCATGCATCAGAAAGTGTTGCAAGGTCATTAAACCGGATTCTGAAAATCACGAGGTGAGAAAGAATATAGAAAGGATTTCACTGTTATGTATACTACCTTTAAACTTGAAGTCGTTGATTTCTTCTGTATTGATTGCAAGAGACCAGCGTATGGAACTTTTTGTACTGATTGAAATTTGTGTGATTCTGTCATCAGCCTTTGTGTCACTCTCAACATGCAGTGTGGGAATATCTGATTCGCTCCACCCACTTCCCTCGGTGTCTTCAGTCCAGCAACCATATTTCACTGAAAAGGTAATGAAATCAATGGCCTTATCTCTACCACAAACAAATCCTTCTCCAATCTGTTCAATCTCCTTCGTCAACTTTCCCGGTGTATTTGAAAATAGAGAAATATACGAACTCGGTTCTAGCTTTTCACCATATGCTCCTGTTGTATCCACAACATGCACAACCTGAGAAACATAGAACATTTGATTAGTTTTTCCAAGATATCTCCAAGTATTTGACTGCTAATGAATCCAACCATGCAAGAGAGAATAACAGTACTAAAAGATTTGCCCATATCTGGCAATATTTTGAGGATAAATGAACCGCAATGTTAGTTCCAACTTGTAGAAAATAGTTCAATTGTCAAATATAACTAAATGTTCTCTCTTTTCTTCTTGGTTTACGAGATGATAAGAAAAGGTATAGATATTTGTCAAAATAATCACCTTTCATTCAGTTATCCCAAAAGTAAATATGTATAAAGTATTCCATTTCATAAACTTTTTCTGTTGAAAAAAAATTCATATACTTTTCGTCCCTTTACATCGATGAATTCAAAATAAAAACATAGCACAAACGCCACACCAGTTGGACAGTTGTAAGGAACCTATTAGGGACTAGTATCGCGAGCATTTCGTTGATTCCTAAACCCACAATGTAGGACCAAATGGCTACATATTCCGTAGTAGCACAGTTAGGATCATTTAGAATGCTTAGTATTTAATACTAAAGAATGGCAGATAATTACATTTACAGCTCTGGCAGTGTCTTCTGTAAATGGTGGAATAAAACCAGATAATACTGCAGCAATAGAGAGACCAAACAGAAGACAAGTTGCAAGGATGATTGATGTCTTTGCACCTAGGAAATATTCACACAAATGACTGAGATTAGATTTATGAAGAAAGACAATAATTTTTGCATAATAAGACCTATCCGAAAGATGAAGGGATAATAAAAAGTTCCACAAGAGACATGGGCAGACATATACGGGTCCAATTTTTAGGCTGAGGTTCAGTAAGTGTTTACTACCAATTAGGTACAAACGTGATTTAATGACTACCATCTATGTCGTTATCTTTCACTCAATGCTCATATCAATAGCTTTCCACTTGCCACCCCACCAGTGTATAAGCTAACTCCATCAATTTAATCCGGACACTCCACAATGGAACTGCAGTAGTTATATGGATCAGATGATTTTGACCATCTATTAAACAGTCATGAAGACTTAGATCAGAGCTAAGTAGCACAGACATAGATGCATGACACCACAGACGCAGAGACATCAACTTCCAAGAATTGCAGGACCCGACATACCGGCTCCGTTGTCACAGATTTTTGTTTTTACTCTGTGTGGTAAATATGATAAACAAATACTATACCAGAATTAAACTTTTAAGACAATATGTTCCATAATTCAAACATGCACATATCATTTCACAAGACTGGCACTCCCTCGTACATCATAATATCAAGCATGCAATCATTAAGCAAAAGAATATTCCCTCAATGGTTGATCCACTTGTCATTCCAACAAGATAAGATGCATCATCTGTGATCTGACACAACATTCCTAAACTTAAAACTATTAAAACAAGAGGGGTAAGTCTAAATCCCTATCGATCTTTTTTTCCCCCCCAAAACTTGTAATGTGTTTAATTGGGTCCAAGTTAAGGACTTGTTTGTCCCAGTGTGACTGTAGCATAACAAGTTCTGAAAGACGCGTATGGACAAGTGTCTGATACGCGTTGGAGAATATCCGATACGTGTGAGTCCGCAACAAGGATACACCGCTTACTCCAAAGTGCCGGTGCTTCTTAGCTTCAAAGTGGTCCTTTGATTAAACGCACAAAGCAGGCCATTTTCTGTTGTTCTGAGGTCGAAACCTACTAGCCAAACAGCACTATATAGTGCATAGATACTACCATCCAATGTCACTAGGATCAGAGAATAGAGATTACATTAGACCTTTCCATGACATTCCTTCCAATTAAGCTTAACCATCCTACTATTCCAGCAAAACCACAGAGTAGGTCCTCTATTTCTTAAACGTTATCTCAAGGGACAATCAATCTTCCTCCCTCCGTCCCTCTCACACACGCACACAAGAAGACATAACCCTCACATGCCACAATAATCATTCATTACTTTAGACCATGACCTGAGTAAGATTCACAAACTCTTGACACCAACCCAATAGCAATATCAATTGCTACCAAAGAGATGACATAAATGTTGCAAAAGAGAACACAATTCGGACAAGTAGAAACCTGAAAAATGAACACACGAAAGGAGATGCACCAGTGTCAAACACACGATGGCAGCAATATATATAGCAACTATTACAACTCCCAGCCACTCAGGGGTGCTACCAGGGTTCCTGCACAGACAAGGCAAGGCAAGATTATCTGTCATTATCAAGATTAAAAATTCTTAAATTCCAAGTGAAAATTCAGTAATAAATCAAGGACAATAGGCGCTATCTACTAAGAATAAATCATTAGAATCCAATAGGCAGACTAAAACTGCAAAAAAGTTAAGCCATACAAGAGCTCTGCCTCCACAACATGGCATTCGAGTTTACCGATGCAAAACGACCACTGAATAATTACGTTGAGGCATGAAGCAGTAAAGCACAAACGAATTTTCTTTCACTGAAAAATTTCACCATGCAGAAAATTTCCCGAAAACATTGTATGTGTCATCATTTATCAAGAAGCATGCTTCATATAGTTTCCTGTCTTTTCACGATTTCACATGTCCTATATTTAATGGGACAGGAAAGTACAAGGTCACCCACTAAACTTTTTCAGAATATCGCTTTGCATGCATTTAAATTGCCTGGTAGAACAAGACAGAAAGTCCACTTTGCCAAAAAACATGTAATGTAGAGGTCTTATTGGGTAAATTGAAACCACAAAGAGCAGATTGACATGTAGTTCAAACCCAAACAAATGCTGCGGCAATTAACTTTGACATTTTGAAGACATTACGAATTGCATAGCATGGACACTATACTAAGATACAGGTCATAAGAATCTTAAATCTTACTCAACCAACTGAACATAAGCATTGAAGACCTGCTCTTCTGCGCAAAAATGAAAGGTAAACCTTGCCAATGAAAACATCATGAATCCCTATCAAAATGGAAACTCTTTTCACGTACAATACTGTTGTCTTGTGAATGTCTGAACATGGCATACCCAACAATAGAAAAGCGAATAACAGACCTACACTTCTAGGGAATTTGTTTTGACATTCTACATTGTCACACTTTAATGTGAGAGTACATAATACTCGGCAATTTAAAGAACTAGGGGCAAGAGCAAGATCATATAATTAAACAAAAATGCCCACTTCTGGATAGATTCTTGCAAGGTTTAATAAAGTAACAATGTATTCACCTGTCAAACCGAACTGCAGTGCCAATTAGTGTGCCTGCCAGCCGAATAAAGTTGCCCGCAGAAATTAGAAACGGTACCGACAGGCCCATCAGCAGTGTGATAGTCTTGAGTGGCTTCGGTAATCGGGCTGGGGATAAGGTCGCTTCAAGCAAACCATCTAGATATTCCAAAATATAGAGTTAGTGGAAAGCAATGACGAAGAATATATTGAATCCCAGCCTATGAATGAAGAGCTAGCTTTACCTTTACACAATTTTTTCAGAGCCTCCTAAAGAGTGCAGGACATGTCTACATCCGACATTCCAGACACCTGATCATACGAGGATGCCTTTTTTTTTTTTAATCTCATTTCAGTGTTTTTATTTGAAGTTAAGGTGTCCAGTAACTAACATGCCATTTTTATTTGAAGTAAAGGTGTCCAGTAACTCACATGCCATATTATGTACTTCCGAAACAACCATGACAATTTTTTCACTACCCAGGCTATAACACTTGTAAAGCTGAACTTACATGCAAAGGCAGGTGAGACTAGCCAAACAAGAGCTAAATAGGTAGACCCAATCTTATAATAGTTTCCAATTATCAGCAGGACAAACCACGGCACCAAACCAGCCTTAAAGAGCCATCTTTCAGCATCCAACTTGGCCAAATCAGCCTGAACTACCAGAGACAAACTCCCCCTTCTTCTGGAAGATGCGTCTATTAAATATGTTTGGAGAATAACATAACCCAAATATTGGCCGGTCAATGCCCCAAGGAGCGCAGGAGCAGCGAACAGACCAAATACCAACCACGGACTTGAAACAAAGGGCACTGGTGATGAAGATATAAGTGGTAGAATAAAGGCAACACCAACAGATAAACTTAATGAACATATCCACATAAGGATAACACTCAAGCATGATAAGGCCAGCGATATTGCAGCTGAATAACCACCCATTAGCAGTGATGTGGTCCATATCAAAAGTGATTGCATGATCACTGAGTTATATAGCATACTAGCAAAACGTTGACGGAATACGATCATGTAGGTCCCCTGAAATTGGCATTAAACAAGTGTTAAAAAAAACATCAATGGAAACTTGATTTCGAGGCAGTAAAATTTACCCGTAGAAAAAGGTCAAGCCGAGAAAAAAGATCAAGTTTTATGAAGGTACCAAAATGTCAAAATATATCGCAGCGTCCTGGACAGCCTTTTGGTCTGCTGCCATTCCCATGTCCTTAGGCATGTTAGAGGAAGCAGCAGCATGAAGCAGAAATGCGAGCATATTTTCCCCGAGATGCTGAAGTGAACCCGGTTTCAAAAGCTTTAATTTGTCATTCTGCATGAAGAAAGTATTTCAGATATACTAAGTAAATAAACAAGAGACAACTTAACACAGCGCCTCAGATATTGTATGTTGCAGTTCCTTGCTTAGATATCAAGACTTGAGTCAATTTACAAGTTCAATTTTGCATAAGAGGTTTCTAAATTTCCACTTAGGTTTCCTTAGTGAGCATGCTTTTGTTATTATCCCGGCGACGGCGGGGGCGCGGGGGGTGCAAATTTTCTGTAGAACCTTGATTCCACGATTCATTGCAAGTATCACAACCTCAATCCCATTTAGGATGGAACCTCTTGAGCATATGAATCTATATTCTATAGAGAAAAGTAACTCAAATATGTTATTATAATTTGCTTGTGGATGCAAGAACAAAAAGCAATTAGCAAGACATCAATCTCCAATGTGTATTCTTCTTTTAACATGTACATTATTAGGAAGCAAAATACATGCCATCGCTTCCCCACTCCGCCTCCTGCCCTGCTTCATGCAACCATAGTTCTAATACATTTTTATGCTCAGATTACTTTCTCTTTAGCCCCCAAGCACTGCATTTTTGCAAGACATCAATCTCCAATGTGTATTCTTCTTTTAACATTTACATTAGCTGGAAGCAAAACACATGCCATTGCTCCCCCACTCCACCTCCTGCCCCACCTCCACTCCGCTTCATGCGACCATAGTTCTAATATCATTGTTACGTTCAGATTACTCTGTTAAACCTCAAGCACTCCATTTGTGCATTCCAATATCTATCATAAGGGTGAAACCCATGTCATCCAACTGGGCTGACAAGTTACCTGTTGCAACAGGTTTTTAATGTTACAACAATCGACGATTCATAAACCGTAAAACGTATATTTAATTTATGAGTCGATTCAAAACAGGGCATAGTTATTGCCATGCATGATGTACATAGACATACAAGGCTGGAACAATTTCCTAACCACCATCTGAACTCAAAGTAAGAGTTTTCATACACATCACCCACCTCATACACATCTACCAACATATTTCCACCTCAAGCATCAGAAAGTCACTGAGATTATGCCTGCTAATGTTTAGCAAAATGTGGAATTTGGTATACTGGTGTCCATATGATTGAGCCATCTACCAAAAGACCTGAATACTTTTTCAACTTATATCTGATACCCATATCATTTATGGGTTAAGTCAGTTCTAAATAATGAGACTCACCACTGGCGACAAATTTTGAAGACCAAGATTTGCAGTCTCTGTGATTTCTGACTTAACAAACAAGTAAGTAGAATAACCAGTACCACAGTAGCATATGCTAGAAAACAAAAGGGATAAGAATTAAAAAAAAATCCAAAGGAACTGAAATGATAACCTTTGTGTGATATACAGCAGTGTTGTCTGCATATGCAAAGTCAAGACCCGAAAGACCTGCAAGCTCTTTGTACACTTGAAAATCTGTTGCAGACTTTATGGCTCCAGAAGAGAAAAGATCCTGCAGCACTAGAATTCACTTGGAACATAAACTTTGGTCTTGAAGTGTGAGAGACATAACTAAAAGACAAAAAAAATTTTACAATAATAGACCCCACACTTCTATTGTAGTATGAATCATCTGAAAGAGTAGGAAGTTTCACAGACCTGGGAAATGATTTGAGCAGATGGATGCTTTGCCACCATGGCAAAAATCTCGATAGCCCATGGATGAGAACCAGTCTGTTAAATTGAAGAATGAAAAGTAAGGCAGAAGGAAAGAACACAATGCTCAACAGATTAAGTGCATCATTCGAGCCGTGAACAAAACATGGAGTGAGCATCCATCACAATTTCTGTCTGCAGTGGGTTCTGGATAAGGGAGCTCCCTGATTAGAATGAACTGGACGAATAGCTGAGAGATATTAGTATAGACAAGTCTATCAGTCTCTAACATAATTCCTAGATTGCATCTTAGGCATTTACCAACAAATGGAGGGAGCAAGTGATTCATCAGCATCTTGTAGTTAATAGATGTAAAACCGAAACCACGGAAACTGGCCAGTTTGCTAGCTTGCCCGTTGGATGATTTATCGTAAGTATGGACAGTCATCAAACACAGTCCAAGTAGAGAACAAATGAGGAAAGATCAGACAGATTAACAACAACTCACGCTATAGCACAAGCACATGCGCGCACGCGCAAGAAAGAGAGAGAGAGCTAGTGATTCAGACCTGAAATATAGCAGACTTCCCTCCGATACCCATTGCTTCCAAGTCAATAGCCAAATGAACAGAATCACTCCATGGGTGCTGCATTTATGAAATAATAGACTTACTAACTTGGCATGTGGAAATACCGGGTTGTCCTACTATTTGAACTTGTTATGAAGCAAGTGTCATATCTAACATTTACTAGTGTTGGAGCTTGGGACATCCGCGAATTAACACTTTCAAGATTTGTATAAATGAGCCTCGACGGCTTCTCCACTCAATGCCAATTTAATTTGAGTTGGATGGATTAGCAGATGGAATGTGAAAACTAGCAGGCAGTTCAAGCTTTCTTTAATATAAGTGCGAGGTGGCAGCGAGAGCTCGTAACAAGAACATGAGCAGAACTATAGCAAAATACACATATGAACTACCAGTATTATAAATATATCGAACAGGAAAAAGTTCTAAAACGTAAAATGACATCAATTAAAATAAAGAGTAGTTAAAACTCACTGAAAGCTCTCATAAAAGAAGAAAAAGTAAAGTGAAAAAATACTGATTTTAGAGAAGAAGAAAAATACTAATTGAAACTCAACAAACTGATTCCCGTATCAATTCCAGTGGAGAACAAAGATACCGATTTTAGACTTTTAGCAAGTATATGTAATAGCATGTTATCCTGGCCCTATTATTTCCAGACCATCATGTCTTCAATCAGCCGCATTGTTATTCAAGCATTCAAAACTCTACTTAGAGTACCAATCAACCAGATATAACATTGACACGGTTAGGTAGGGATAGAGTTAGGTAAAGGAAGAGTGCCATAGAGATGTGTGATACAATTCAGGCCATAGGTGTGATTCCTAGAACTCCTCCTCCTCCTTTTTCTCTTCAACTTTCCACTATTTTAAACTTTAGAAAACACAGAACCAGATCAGTTTTATGCCTTCTCCTCTATCTTTAAACTAATCTACTGCTCATTGAACATGCAACCACAAGCCACAAATGAGCCCAAAATTAGCATTCCACAACAGGGGAGTCTCTTCAATTGGGACTGAAGGAAATAAAAGTGTGAGAACCACACGCCCACACTTGCGAGTGTTCACACACACACACACACACACACAAAGAATCTGCATTACAGTAAATCCAACATAAATAACAGTATCTCTTCGAAAACATGTCTCAGCCACTAAAGCTCGTTTGAAGGAAAAGTACATAGAAATATCAGTAAACTAATCAAGCTAACAATAGTTGAATGTACATCAAATCACCCAAACCTGAGTTATGAAGCTATGAGCACCATTTAAGCCCTCTTCCTCCCCAGTATTAAATAAAAATATGACAGAATTCTTAAATCCATGAGCCCAGTGAGAAATTCCTCGAGCAAGTTCCAGCATAACAGCTATACATGAACTGCAATCACCAGCTCCTTCCCTAGAGCATACAAAATGAGGTGAGCATTTTATTTCCAAGAAAGTTCGACGAGGAGAGAGAAAGTAAAAATATCCAAGGATCAGATAATGAGCTTGAGAAGAATGTTTGTATGATGTCTCAATGAGAAAATAGGAGAAAACAAAGTAACTGGCGAGAGTGTTTTGGCAATGTTATAAATCAAAATCAGTTGGCTGAGTGATAGGTAATATAGATAGAGCAACAAAAATGAATCTATACAATAAAATCTATTCCCCCAAAGGAGGCACTTTAAAGGCTAAAAGAAAAACTGCTCCGTAAGTCTCTGAATGCTATATGTCGACTCTAACTCATTTTCTGTGGTACTTAATCCACCAAAGAAAAAATGAAAATTCTTACAATATAAAATAAACATCGATATCCGACAAAAAAAAGTATGTTGCCAATGCAACAACTGATTATGGCGGGAGTGCACTACCATGTTTTAAACCTAGATCAAGGGAAGCCGTGAAAAGCAGCATCAATCAGAACAAAGTGTGCAAGGCCCAAAAGGTCAATCCTTAATTGCTTAAAGGAAAATAGAGGAATGCTTATTTTGCTTTAAATGTGGGTCAAGGGTGTGGAAAGTAACATGATTGACTATGATTTAATTCTATTGGAGTTGGGGATAGAGCGAGCAGGGGAAGAAAAGATCTACATGTAAATAGGAGAAAAACAGATCTCTTTAGCAGCCTCAAACAATTGGGATTGAGGCTTATTAAGCTGACTTGAAAAACAAACGAAAAATTAGAAACATATCAACAAATAAAAAATTAGAAATTATCAGCAAATTATGAGCATCGAATGAGGTTGAGCAGAATGTTGATTTCTTGTTCGTCTAATTGTGAAAAGATTAAGATCTAGAGAATATGATGGATCCTTTTCAAAATGGGAAATCGGCAAATGCACAACTTTGTTCTTGCTTAACTAGATACATAACGCGTGCAACATAGTAACTCATAAATACAGAAGTTCCAATTGTTGGATTTTCCACAAGAACAACCAAAAAAAAGAAAAAGAAGTATAAAAAATGCTGTTAATTTCACGTTCCCACTTGTCAATGCATTTAACTTACATGAATTTACCACACTAATATAACAGAAGAAAGTATTTTGCAACAGTAAATGAAGTATAAAGGCAAAGGAATCATACCCTGAGAAAACAGAATCGATATGGGAGGAGACCAGAATAGCATTATCTTCTGCTTCAGATGCATATTTTGGCACTATTCTCAGTACAATGTGATTTAGATCTGAATACACAAGGGTTTTCCCCTTAAAAAGACCACTGACCAGACGATTGGCACCAGAGTTTACATGAAAAAAGTCCACTTGAACATCAACCTCCCAGTGAGCTGTTTTCTTTATATTTTCTGCTGCTGCCAAGACATACTGCAAAACAAGCAGGTTAATTGTAAGAAAATTCTAGCAAGGAGCTCAGTTTTCTAAGCTAGTGTATACTCTACGTGCTTTGGTACTGGCAGTACTTTTTCACTTCTAAGAAAGGAAATAAAGATAAGGAGACAAAAAATTACATAGACTACAATAATGGAATTGGATGATATCTCTATTCAGTTTAATTGAGTATACCAGTAACCACATTGCTAACAGCATGCATCATGGTGTTGGATTGAAATGAAGTGAAGTTTCATATAAGCTTGTAGATAAAAAGTAACTCCAAAGACTAACCTGAAGAGCAAGATCAAGAGCATCAGAACCGACAGGATGTGGGCCCAATCCAGCCAAGGCCTTTACGTGCTTCAGGGCCTCTTCCTCGGAAAAACCCCTCTTGCCTGCCTGGTCAGCAGTAAGAGGAACAGGCATGCTCTCAAACTGATAATGATAAACAGCCCAACAGCCATTTATGACCAGAACAAATAAGGCCAGTATCACGGATGCTGACCTCTTCGGGCGTCTAATACTATCACTGGTTTGGGGTCCCTTATCAACAGCAGACACATCACTCGGCTTATGACTGCTTGCTTTGTTTGCAGTCCCTGAACCACTTGCAGGCTTCCTTGTCATTTACACGGTACCTGACCAAGATAGTTATCCTAAGTAAATGCAACTGTTTAGCCTACTGCATTGATCTGATGGTTTTACGTATCAAATATACAGGACCTACAACATGAAGGAACGGAATATCAAAAAGGTGTCTGTGATAGGCGCATGCGCATGTGCCTGCACTGCACCATCCAATCCACTGTTGTGGAGGGAGAGAATCCACCTTCATTTGACTAGCACTTGAGTTGGATGAGTAAGTTTGACCAATGCAATTTAAGATTAAACTTTATAATAACGTAGGGTCACTAATTGTTGGAGTTAGCTGTACTTGAATATACCTAAATTAATAGTTTCCTTCCCATTTAAGTAAAAGCACAAATAGGATCATATGCAGGACTTCAAAAACAATCCATATGATCATTTACTTTAACTTCATCAATCTAAACCTTTCTAATCAATTTTTGAA
Source organism: Arctostaphylos glauca (assembly GCA_019985065.2). Taxonomy (NCBI): domain Eukaryota; kingdom Viridiplantae; phylum Streptophyta; class Magnoliopsida; order Ericales; family Ericaceae; genus Arctostaphylos; species Arctostaphylos glauca. The sequence goes on from JAHSPW020000013.1 coordinate 22,604,843, forward strand.
AAGTAACCTCAAACCCAAAATCCGATAAACGACGTATACTTACCCTTCGTTTGAATTGAGGGGTTTGGAGGAAAAGTAAGGGATTTAGATGTGATTTTCTTGTTTAGTTTGCATTTTAGGAAGAAAATGGAGGAGTGTGGCGAAAATGCAGGGGACAAGGGGACAATACATCACCTAAAAAAATGGGAGAAAATGGAAGGAAAGTGAACTAAAGTAGCAAAACACACTACAATTTTTACTTTTAATTTCTTAATTACTGATAACCAAACAAAAAAAAAGAAACTTATAAAATCTCCCGAAGTAAAACAAAATTCCCTCTCTTTCACTTTTAATTAAAACTTTCCTTCACTCCAAACTGAGTGTTAGTATAAATGATGTGCCAAACAGGGCCGGCCCTGAACAGAAGCCAAGAAAGCCACTGCTTCAGGCCCCCATAAAATGCTAACAAGAAGGGACCCTAAGTATATGGTACTCCCGCATATGCGTTAAATTGATTCGGAATGTGGATCGGACATCCCAATACTCCTCCTAGTCGTGCTTGTTTACTAGACCCAAACATATCACGTTAAGCATCTAAAGTATCCATGGAAAACAGCAAACAGATAGAGGGGGAGAGATAGAGAGAGAGGAGAAGAACGAAAAACAGCAAACGGACCTGTTCGATTTACGATTGTGGGCTGGTTCTGATTCCGGTGGCGTAGAAATTTGATATACCTTTCAACGATTCCAAAGAAATCCGTAGAATTGGATCCCTGACACTATTTTTCTTCTGCTAATTGAACTTATTTTAAATTTAAACACAACGTGAACCTTGCATGTATCATACTCTACTTCTCTGACTCACCTGTAAATTATACGTTTTTAATTATCCTACTTATCATATTTAAATCCTTATTTATTTATATACACTCAATTTAACTTGTACATTATATAAAATTAAATTCAACTAATATTTTTTGAAAATTTTACTTGCAATCCATGTCACTCTTTTTATTTATATTATCCTTATCTCTTATCTTTATCTTTTTAATTATAACACTGCTTACAAAATGATAATTAATCACGTATAACAAAATTATTAAATATAATTAAGACATTTATAGTTTAAATACATCTAGTTGAGCGATAATTTTTAAATTACTTCTAGAATTGAGCTAGTGATGTTTGGGTATTGTTTTTATTTTAATCGTAATCAGTAATCACGAAAGTCAAATGATATAGGCCAACGATGATATAAACACACGGACAATAAATGAGTGTTGACGATATTATCTAATATGTGCCTATAAGAACTCTTGTAGCATGATAGTTTATGAGGATTGACATAAAAAAAATATTCGAGTTAGTTAAGATTAGATCAAGAAATACGAAGTAGAACGAAAAAATGTAGTGTAAAAAGTACGAAACGGAGAAATTGTCGTACCGAGGTTTGAGATCGGAGAAAGAGACAATAAGGTTGTTGAAATTTCTTTCCGCTTGCTAATAGGAGGGTGAGTACGGCAGGTGATCAGTTTTGACCTACGCGATACTCCTCGTTATCTCTGATTGTTCATGTGGAGGCCACGTGCATAATCTAACAGAATTTGGAATTGTTTGATTTTCGTAATTTATTTATTATCAAGAAAGAAAAAGTAAACGCAAATATGATTCTAAAAGTAACATGCTTGATTGGTATCTTTATTTGCATCCTTATAGTTTGATTTGAGTGACATTTTTATACCCTTCATTTTGAGTTTGAACAATCTAATCCTTGCATTTGGAGTCTAGTGTCGGTATCTCCCCTAATTCCACTCACCCTTATAATTGTATCCGTTAGTACCACAATAACATTGTTGAAGTTGTTTTTGGACTGACAATATTATTTTGTTAAAAAGGATAGGTTTAGCATAATTATTTTTTCTCCTCTTTGCAATCACCTTTTCACACTTTAATGGTCCGTTTATTAGTACTCAAAATTTTAGAAGAGATATGGTGAATAATAAGAGAGGAGATATAGTATGAGAAATTTATTATAGAAGAGTGAATAGTTATAAATGATTTGTTTGAGTATTTTTTTAAAAAGAATGATAATATAAGTATGAGTGAGTGGATATATTCTCGTAATTAATAATAAAATTTTCGTAATTAAAAGACAAATATAAAAAAAGAAAAAGATATGGATAGGAAGATAAGTGGAAAAATTTTATCCCCTTCTAGCGGATAAATTAGTAATCTGATATCATATATGCAGTTTAAAAAAATAAATAAACTCCAGATGTAACAAGTTGGATAGTCATATTCAAGATTATAGGCAATGGAAACTTCTTTGACTGCTAACAAATAGGCCCTAAAAGTGCTGTGACTAGTTCAACAATTATCAACTGGATGCCAAATACGACATTGATAATGACATTGCAGAAATTTGGATCTAAATTTGACACAAGGGAGGAGAAAATTTTGTCAGCTAAATTTAACTTCTTTCTTTTTCTTTTTGATACTAGTGTTTGAATTAGTTTAAGTACACATCGACTAATTTCTAAGGAATCAACCTCACTGTCTACCAATGTTCTAAAAATCGCTAGGCGCTAGTCGGGCGGTGGGGGACCTTCTAGCGCCTAGGCCTAGTAATCGGAGATTAATCGGCCTAGGAGAATTAGTCGGTTTTTTTCTTTTTTAATAAAAATTTCTATAAATGTTCCAAATTAAATAAATATAAATAACACATTACACATAAAAATTTCAAACAATATTAATCTCCTCCTCTTCCTCTCCATATCCCTCTAAAATTTGATCCCCATCAGACTCAAAGTCAAAATCTTCATCTTGCTCTTCTTCTGTGTCATCTTCTGATTCAAAATCTTCTTCATGTAGTTCTCTTACTTCAATATTTCTTGCACTTCTTCTAGGTTGAAGGGCTTCATCTGCTCCCATAGCTTCTCCAATCACCTCCCATGTAAGTCCCGAATTAGGCTCAACTTCTTCATCACCACCATCAACAATCCATCCTTGTGCATGCGTTGCTTCGCTTGTAAGCAAGACATCTCTCCCCTTCTCCCTTCTTTTCTTATTGATGAGTTTGGCATTGAATTGGACATACACTAGATTGCTCAATCTTGTTGTATCAAGTCTATTCATTTTCTTCGTATGTATCTATACATAAAAGAAAAAATTGCAAGTTAATATAATTATTTTTCATTTTCTATGGAGAGAGAGAGAGAGAGAGAGAGAGAGAGAGTATATGCTCACTTCTTCGAATGTGCTCCAATTTCTCTCACATCCGGATGAACTTGTAGTCAAAGAAAGAATTCTAATGGCCATTCTTTGCAAATTAGGTGTATGATTGCCATAGTTAGACCACCATCCAACTAGTGATGAAAGAAGCACAAATCAAATAAATTAGTATTAAGATATATTCAATTTAAGTAGCAATTATATTCATAATCAAGAAAAATAAAATAATTTACCCGGATCGTAATTGTCATCATTTTTCTCACATCCTTTTGCGGCCAATGCTCTTCCAAATCCACCCTCTTTGCTCTTGTACCTCAACAAGTCCTTATTGATGACTTGATCTTGGATATCAAAATCATTAGGGAAAAAATATTCAACACAATTTAAAACCCCATCCATGATAATTGGATCATGTTGAATGGTATTATCCTTAAAGTGGTAAAAAGGATTCAATAAATAGGCCGTCAAATGCAATGGACTGTCTAGTCGACCCAGGGCTTTTGCATCAATGATTTCTAGTATTGGTCGGTAAGTAGTCTCATTGTGTTTGAATGCTTCCTTGATATCTTCCTTTGCCTTTTTGAGTTCTCCATAAATAAAGCCCATTGACGGCTTTCGATCCCCATCAACCATACGAAGCACTTTTACTAGAGGAGCAAACACTTTTAAACATAGAGTTACACCATTCCAAAACGACAAACTCATCACTGTAGCATATGCTGCTTTCCCTTTCGTGCTCTTAGCCCATTTACTATCTCCCCATGCATTGCTACTAAACATTGTCCTTAAATCTTGTTTCTTCTCCATCAAACTTTGTAGAGTTAAGAATGCGGTGGCAAATCTAGTAATACCCGGCCTCACTATGTCTCTCTTTTTTGTAGCTTTTCGCATCATTGACAATGTATTATGGTGAGCATAAATAAATATTGTGAACGCCTTTGCCTTATCTATAACTCCTTTGAACTTAGATTGCTTACCAATCCCTTCAAGCATGAGATTTATTGTGTGGGTGGCACATGATGTCCAAAACATAGTAGGCCTCTTGCTCTTCAACAAATTTGCCGCGGCCATATTATTTGAAGCATTGTCTGTGACCACTTGAATTACATTTTGTGGCCCAATATCATCAATGAATTTGTCAACATAGGTGAATATGTATTCCCCCGTGTGTGACTCCTCCGATTCTTCCTTAGAAGAAAGAAAAGATGTCCCGAGCTTACAATTGACGCACAAATTCATAATGCTTCTCCTCTTTCGGTCGGTCCAAGCATCGGTCATAATAGAACAACCCGTTAAAGCCCACTCCTCTTCTTGCTTCTTGAGTGAAGTTTTTGTTCTCTCCACCTCCTCCTTTAGTAGTGGCTCCCTTAATAGGTATTGGCTTGGAGGTTGGTACCCCGGTCCAAATTGACCAACCGCTTCGACAAATCGTTTGAAGCTATCATTGTCGATAGCATTAAATGGAATACCAGATTCATATACCCAACGAGCCAAGAATTGATGCACATTATGAGTTCTTTCTTTCCAAAGTGCTTCACTTATGTTTTGTTGTCTCATCTTCTTGTTTGCATCGGTAGAAGAAGAATCGGGATTGATAGTAGAAGCAAATTTGTCCATGGGACCAAGATAATGGGGCCTTTTCCTTGACCCTACAACTTCAACTTCATCTTCATCGTCTTCTAATTGTTGATCACCAAATATATCCACTTCCTCCCTAATTTCCTTGTCATCTTTCTTCTTCTCTTTCTTTTTATTTTTTGCTGCAAGAAGTGCCTCTTGACACTTGGCTTGATCTTCTTTGGTTGACTTGGGGCATGAGGCAACGTTTCCCTTAATATGACCTATGTGTTGTTTCATTCTATAAATTCTTCCACTATAAACTTTTCCACACAATTTGCATTTCAAACGATCCAAATTCTTAGCATCCACCAAAACTGCATAATCCCATCCAACATCGTTCGACCCTCTTTTTAACAATTGACTTTCGGTGTTGGCATTAGAGGCTGCCGAAGAATTAATCGGATTCTGAGACATTGATAAAATAATATACCTATTACCTGGATCATATGACATAAAAAATATTAAATTACCAAACAAATAGTAAGGGAGAGGTAAATATACTCTGTTATTGATAACTAATAACTAATAATATTAATATATACTATATACAATCTGTCAGTTCACATACATACAGTAGCCATGAATAATAGTCATAGTCTATAGATTAATAGTATAATAGATATTAGATATTCAGCTATTATATTTATATTATATAATAGATATAATAGCACTAGTATAGCACCGAAGTAATAGATTCAGCTATCAATATATCATATAGCAGAGCACCGACTATATATATTAGTATATTACCACTATAGCAGAGCACCGACTATAATACCACTGAATATATTCAGCTATCAATATATTCAGTTATTCACTAAGCAGAGCACCGATCAATATATCATATTAATATATTATATAATAGATATAACATAAACAGAGGGAGACGAGAACCATAAACAGAGACTCAGAGAGGGAGACGACAACCAGCCACCAGAGACGAGAGAGCTGAAGGATGAAGGATGTCCGACTCACCGAAATCCGAATGGAGGCCAGAGACGAGAGAGCTGAAGGATGAAGGATGTCCGCACTCCGCCGGAAGATGAAGGATGGAGGCACCGAGTCACGCTGTATTCGCCGGAAGATGAAGGATGGTTTCACCGAGTCACGCTGTGGTAGACTGATAGTCTGCCGTCTGGTATATAACTATCTATATAATACTAACGGTCTGTCTCCCTCACAAAAACGGTATGTCTCCCTCACAAAATTGTCTATATAGACTGTTTGTCTGCCGTCTGATGTTTCATCGCCGCCTAGCCGATTAGTCGGCGACTGGAGCCCACCTAGGAGAGACCGATTTCTATGGAGGATTTTCTGGTAATCCCATCGGTAACCCACCGACTACCGATTACCAGCCGATTAGTCGGCCGATTTTTTCGATTTTTAGAACACTGTTGTCTACTAACGGGGCAGTGGCGGACCTGTTTAGGTGGGGTAGGTGGCACATGACACCCCAGGTTAAAAAAAATTGGCAAGAGAATTGTGTATAAGAAATTAAGTTTCTGTCCATAGTTTGGGTAGCAAATAAGGATAGACCTAGTTTTTCTCAATGAGTCCCAAATCTCTATTTGACCACAAATCAAAGCTCCACTGCTTCAAATTCTGTGGTGGTTGTTCTTGGGGGATGAACAGTATTGGACTATTGATCCTTGGAACACCATCACGATTGTACCAAGTTCTTTCTCTACTATACATTTGTGTAGATATTTTAGATTGAAACTCACACCTTGTCTGGTAAAAAAGGGTTTGGGGCATCATGTGCGTTGCCCCCGCAACACTAAATACAAGCCCATACGAAAGAGACCGAGTCATGATCAGTGAACAGTGAGGAATGAGAAGTCAATCTGGCGCCACCTCCAAATCTCATTCTTAGGCCCACCACTGCTAACAGGGGGTCACTTAAAGCCAGAGCAGTATGGAGCATGTGGCCGTTGTTTTAGGTAAAAAAACAAATACCCTTTTCTCACAAAGTATAACCATCTAAGGCTCTCACATGGCCACAAAATGCAGCTCAAGAGAGATGGCACTCAGTTAGATGATAAGAGAAAATTTCACAGTGAAAATTTGGTGGGATTGCTAAGTGCTTTAATAAGAAATGGGTTTCTAGCTTGTTCCTGTTAAATCTCAGCCTCTACAAGATTATCAAGATAATTCTGGAAGCTAGAGAGAGAGAGAGAAAGAGAGAGATTGAACAGCTTTTGGAACCATTTACTCCACATTCAGTTGTAAAAGCAATCTTATAATAAACAGTACCAAAAAAGAGTGCAAAAATCATTACCCTGTCCAAAACCTCAAAAAGGCTTGTTGTCATTAGAAACCGCAGTTTCTCGGTATCAAAGTTCATATCCTGTTTTAAAAAATCGTACATTATCAGTCCGGAAATAATGTTTTGAGTTTTTTTTTTAGCATATCACGGTTCACCAAATGTTTTAGCTTTGTGACATATGGGTGAGTTTTGACAAGTTTATAAACTTAATTAGCTAGACAATTATTATTTATTGTAGTGAGCTAGAATAGCGGATTGTTCCTGCTACCAATTCCTACAAAGGGTAGGCCCGTGATGAAAAAGATTGGGGCTGAACTGAAGGGGTGGGTTGGCGAGGCCAGAGTCTCAGCATAGTCCACATACCTTAACCCAAGATCGAATGTGGGGTCGAACCATGTATTATATATGCCTGGATAGACGCATCGATGGAACTTTTCAGAAGATCCTGGAAGGATTTGACATCAGGTAAGACAATTACTGTAATGATGACATCAGTTGAGGCACATGTTTGGCGTCAACTTGATCTCATGCTTTAGTCAAAATCAATTAAAAAAATGATGGCACTACACCCTAGAAGAGATACACTCTAAGAACAAGTGGTAGAACTTTCGTGTGTTTCATTCTCTCTAATCCGAGGACTAACGTAAGCATTGGAGTATCTTTCGACTTGATCTATTCAACTACCCCACACTTATGTTTGACTTGATCTATTTATAAAAAAGTGAAACTCAACCAGTTAATTAGACACATACACACAAATAGTGTGATGTTAGTAATTTTAGCACGCGGTAGTAATTTTTGATGTATCGAGTGTAATTTTAGGCGTGTTGCTAGCAAACATAGGTGTAGCATGAATGCATGTGTGATTAGGGCCGGCCCGAGATAAGCCCCACAAGTCCCTAGCACGGGGCAATAATCTTTTTTTAATATAAATATAGAAAAAATAATAAAAATTCACTGAAAAATTATTATTAATACTAAGTGGGCAACCAAGCTGAGGTCGGGTTTAGACAATCCAAATATCGAGACCGGCACTGTTTGTGATGAAAGTAGTTTGTGCTAATAAATTATTAGGTAATGTTGACCCATTAGATATATTTAACTTGCTCATTTATGACTTATTTACGTTGAGTCAAATTAAGTTTGGAACCATTTAGAGCCGGTCTCGTAAAATCACTCTCTTGCGCCGTCTCTTTTGAAATTAAAGTATAAGCAAGCATAACCAAGTTATTCAACCATTCTTATGACATGGTTGAGCGATGGTAAAATTTGCTTAATTTAAAAATCTTAAAGCTTCTTTTTATCAAAATCAAAGTATAACACACGCATAGTCAAGTTTTGCAGACCCATAGCTAATAAATACTACTACAAATTAAACCTTTATGGGCCCTCTTTTAGGAAAACTTTGGAAGGCCCAAGATGAAAGGCTTGCTCACTTTTGCTCAGGGCCGTTCTAGACCCATTATATAGTGAGTTAAGTTTGAGTAAAGTGATTGAAAGAATTTATATATATATATATACAAACATATTAGTATTCATGGCACATGTTATGTGCGTACAAAACCGATTTAATAATTTTGGTAGTAATTATTGAATTGAATATTTTTTTAAAACATTTTTATAGTACTTTTTAAGAGCAATTTTTTTGTGTGTGCAGTTTTATAGAGCAATTATTTTTCATGTGCAGCTTTTTAGTGCAGTTTTTTTTTGTGTGCAGTTTTTTAATAGCAATTTTTTAGTAGTTTTTTTTTAAATAGTCTTTTTAGGTAAATATCCCTATAATTATTAGGATATAATTGGTTCGTAAAGAAATCAAAAGTGTGAGCTGACTTCAAAAATAGTTCACACCAAAAAGGGTGTTCGCTTGTCCACACGCTGTGTGTAGAATAAAAATATAAAAAAATAAGAGCATAAAATTAAGGATTCAACCGTCATGATAGGGTAAGTGAAGGGAGTGGGTAGTTTTAAAACTGATAGAACAATTTTTTTTTTGTTTGTAATTATGACTTTTTTTTTAAAACTTTAGTTGTGTGTAATTTCCCTATAGTTATGTGAAGCATGGAGTATAAAGTTTGAAAATGCCCGTTTTGGTTGGAAATTTTTTGGAAAAGTAAAATTGTGAGCCGGCTTCAAAAAAGAGTTCACATCAAAAGTCGTGTTTCTTTTATAATAATATAGGTATATATATATATAGTCGAGATATCAGGCCAGTTTTGAAATTACTTATAACTTAATGCCGACTAGTTTTTGAAATTTTAAAATTAATGACGGTTATCGAAAGAAATTATATATTAAAGTCGACATCGAACTCTAAGTTTTGGTCCAGTTCAGGGGAATAATGTGATAGCTCCTTTGATTTCAGAATCCTTTGTATTGATCAATTTGGTTCCGAAAATACCCCTAGAAAAAACTTTTAGTGGTGATGAACCCATCAAGTGATATTGAAAGGTCAAGAAAAAAATTAGGCACTTGCAGTTGGCAATAAGTAAGGTCTGGCCATGATGAGAGATAGGATTCTTTAGATGTTGGAGTAGTGGTCCTGCAGATATTGATGTTTCATTAAATCTTGGCATGATCATATATATGGCACCCCCCCACCCACATTGCTTGCTTCAAACCAAAGAATGTTTTGAATTTCACCTTCTTTATCAGTACTATTTGTGGACTGCATACAAGTGGGCTTTCTGAGAAACCCACATTGGTTTTGCTTTTGTTGTGGTCCTTTTAGCAAATTTTTTAAAGTTATTTGCCTCAGGAGAACCTCCCCAAAGGCTTTGCTCAGGACTTTATAAGGTGGGTCTCGCATGTTATGAGGATCATCTTATGTGGGTTGATTTTGCGATTATCTCTTCTCAGAGTTCTTCATTAACGATCGGACAAATTTTCAGTGACTTCTAGAGATTGATTTTGGTGGAATTTGACCTCGTGATCTTGGAAGGATAAGCCCTTAATCACCATCTCGAAACCAATCCCAAGGGCTTATGTGGGTCTAATGTTGATTTAACAAGTCTTTTTACCAAACGAATTTGTTTGTTATAAAGTTTCGTCTAATATTTTCTCAGATGTTTTCTATTTTCTATTTGTTTGGGGTTTGTCATTGAGGTTCTTTTTCAGTTTAGTTGACCCACTAGCAGAGAAAGTTGCTTTTCTTAGAACGTATCTTCCGGTTAAATTTAATTTTTCCCATAAACATAATATATGCGAAAATCACTGGCCTTTCTGAACAGTATGAACCCCTCTTCGGAAAAGGACAGCATGTTGTGCGTCGAAACGATGTTATTTTGGCGCACAGAATATTTTCCGAATAGTATTTTTTACACCAAAATAATATTATTTTGACGCACAACACATCTTGATGTGCACAGTGCACAACATGGGCCCGAAGTCTCACCCTTTCTATGTGGATTTGAAGATAGGGTTAAAGTATATAAGAAGAACAAAAAAAAAGTTCTTCTCTTGAAATCTATTTTGTTTGATTGCTCTAGATAATTTTTTACCAGGTAGATTTATCTTTTTTTGGATCTCGTTGAGATAAAAAACATAAGTCAGCTCTCAAAAGCTCAAGTGACTGAAGGCCAAAAGATGTGGATTGAATGTCGCAAGTGCTCAACTTCACCCAAAAAAAAAATTAACTAAAGAGTCAATATGCAAAGAGATATCCCCCTTGTAACGGAAGTGGAGAATGACCCGATCTAAAGTGGCATGACAAATTTATCTATATAGATGTTATGTATCTATCATTGATTCGTATTTGTACCAAACCCTTGTGCTGCAACCAACTTCCCTTTCCAAATAGGGAAGACATTAAACATTCATATCCATTAGTTAGGTTGATATCAATAAGACAAATAAAGTAATTACCAGCAATTTGTCTCTCTCTCTCTCTCTCTCTCTCTCTTCTCTGGCACAGAACATGGACGCAAATTACCAAATCCTAATCCACATGGCATTATTCGGCGAAACTAAATTAAGTATTATTTTTTTAATAAATTATTGATTCGCCTTGAAAAATAAACATAAAACATATAAAATTATAATTAAATGCTAAAAAATTATTAAAAATGAAAATAATCCAGAACGTCCAAAGTTTTTTAACTATTTTTGTTATTTTTATTTTTAATTTAATTCATATTTTCTATTTTTTTTTAAACCTCTCATTGAGAGTGAACAAATAACCCGTAAAAAATTAATACAAAATAAAAACTATAAAAAAATTAAATAAATATAAGAAAAGTTAGTCCTTTTTTGGAATTCATCTTAACACCTTTTTTACTCAAAAGAATTCTCTTGCTATTCGTGTAAAAGTATAAAATTATCTTCTTCTCTTTTTTTTTTTATGGGTAAAGGGAAGAATGTATGAAGCATTTTTCTTTTAAAATTTAACGGGAATAAGACAAAAAAGGAAAAAGAAAGAGAAAGAAAAATACTAAAATAAATTATTTGGCTTTTTAATCTTTATTTGGTGGGGTCCTTTGGTGGAGTCATATTTTTGGCTAGACGGACCAATCAGAAATGAGTGTCTGTGATGTGTCGTTTTATCGTGGACCCCGCTGGAACGGCTCTATTTTGCTGGCTACTACTCTTCCTCTACTCATTATTAGATTCGTGAGTCGTGAGTCGTGACTCGTGAGTGTATATGCAGCAATTATGTTAAGTTTTAAAAATTATTCAGTGGTCCTGAGATTCTCTGCTACGCATGAATGGCTCAGAAATCTCCCTTTCATCATCACCTTTGTGGTGTTCATTATAAATGTAAAGACACGTTTGGATGGGGGCAAAGGCTCCCTCGTAACTTATTACCCCTGGTAAAGGGTGGGAGGCTAAAGACTACCCAAAAGTTATCCGACTGTGAAGGGATGAATTTTGTCTATTTTACTTTTTCTTATTTCTTTGACATTCATTCTAATACGCCTATTTGGACAAAAAAAGTGATTGGCATAGTTCATTCGAACTCCTTTCGATCGTGCTTTTCGAATTTTAATCTAAAAAAATACTAAAAATTTACCGTTTACTTAAAAAACTACTTCGGAATTAACCGTATACTCGAAATATTTTGATAAATAGTTGTTGAATTATGATAAGATATTCGTGATTTATATGTTGTTGTTATTTATTTATTTTTTTGTTGATTGATAAAATAAAATTAAAAATCTCTTAAATTATTAAAAAGTATTTACATGTTCTTATGGACCCAACTTTGAAGAAAAAAAGTGACCAACACCGCTTATTCGATTTTCTTTCGATTTATAATCCAGAGTGTCCTTCCCAAACAGGGCCAGAACCAATTAGGATTTGGGGAGGCCCGAGCCCCTCTAAAATTTAAAAAAGAAAAGAAAATAGGACCTAGGTATAAATTTTAAAAATTATGAAAAAAATGCATTTTACCCCTCTCCCCCCAAAATAGATTTGCCCCCCAAAGTTCAAATCTTGATTTCATCCTGAGGTCAAAGGATGTACAACGACTAATTTTTAATAGAGCAAACTTACAATTCACTAACAAGAGGCTTAGTTAAAATCAAAGACAAAATCTTGTATTAACTGATTTTATAAAAATTGATAACACCTGAGAGTTTCAAACCGATATTTAAGAGTGAACAAGCTCCTAAACATAAGGCCTTGATCGCTTGGCCAATTCCTTGAGACGTGACCAACAAAAGATTCTACAAGAATTTAAAAAATCTACCTACTAAATGTCTAACTATCTTACAACAATCTTCTCCACGAAATTTTTTCCTGAGTACTTTCCAAGTAAAGGAATAAATAAAGTCACATCTTCAATTGTAATTGTAAAAAATGATTTTGTCCTGATTCATTTCGTGAGGTAATCTGTCAACATGACTAGAAATTTCAATCTTTTTGGTGCGTTACAATCCAACCAAATCTAACCCCATGCGCAAATACAAACGTTCATCTAGTCGGTAGATCAAAAAAGTATCCGTTAAACCAATAATTAGAGAATTTCTACACAATTCTCCTACGGTCGTCAACAATAGTCGGCATTTCCTGAACTTTTATATTAAATGATGAGATAGCCAATGACGCGAATACAGCTGTCTCTCTGGCAGCTCTTATCCAATAAAAGCTGTTCTTGTAGGGGCCCCCATTTCAAACTCCTCGGTGGTCTCTTCTTACACTCCAAACCGCCCATTCATCACAGACCGTGCAATCTCATACACGTGTCCGTTTTCTTTTGGTTTTCTCAAGTCGAAGCCGTAGAAGGGAGAGCCAAAAAACACGGAGAATCGTCCACGTGTCCTTCATTTTGTCAATTTTTTTCCTTTTTTTTTATGGCCTACGGAATTTGAGAAAGATACAGGCCACCTTTATTGTCTCCTCGAAACTCGAAGTATCCGCCTACCCTTCAATATGTCAAAAATCTGCCACGTAAGCATTTTATTTTATTTTTAAAAAAAAATCTACTCACGGTGTTCACTGTGCTGATGCTTTTTTCCACATGTTTTTTTTTTTGGCGTTATTTAAATTACTGTATATCATCATGCGCGCATGTGAATGTGAGTGCGGTATTCGGATGGAATAATTATTTTCGTTTGATAGCAATTAAAATTAAAAAAATATGATGGATAAAATATGAGTTATTATGTGGAGTGTTAATAATTATAAAAGATTTATTTGAGTATATTTTTTGGATATGATAAATATAAATAAGTGGATGACATTCTCGTAATTAAAAGGTGAATATAAAAAAAGAATAGGAGAAAAGGTGAGATAATTTTATCCCCTTTGATATGAATAAATTAGTACCGCAAACATAATATTTATGGTCTAAAGAAATAAATAAATTTTGGATATAACAAATTGGATAACTATATCTAGGATGATAGACAATAGATTTTTTTTTGACCACTAACAAATAATCTATTAGTGTTAAGGTATTGCCACATCATATGCATTTGAATTCATACATTTAGTGGTAGATCGTACCTCGTTAGGGCATTACGGGGTGGTACCCTAATTCATTTTCATTTGGATTCATACTTTTAGTGGTAGGCATTACATGGCAATATCTTAATATCACCGAATAATTACTAAATTTTTGAGATTTTATAAATTTTTAAAATTTGGAAACTGGTCTAAATTTTAATTTACTAAAAAAATGAATTTGTAGTGCTTTTCGGATTGAATTATAGATTTTGAGTATCTGTGGTCCAGTAGTTTTTACCCTAATTCCTTAATTACTAATCAAACTCTCCTCGAATTAAGCCCTGACTAATATAATTTTGTGCTCCTGTACATTGTTCGAATATTATTGTAAAATTTATTCCCATGTCTATTGCGAACAGTATTCACAAATGGATGAAAAATACAGGTCAAGTTGTTCCAATGATTTTTTTTGTCCCTAACAAAGTGGGTTCCACCGGTTTCGTTAGTTATTATCTATTCCATAATATTATATTTTCCGTATAACAACTAATACGTTTGTGGCATTAAATACAAATAAATCATAACTTTTGATTTTGAATTCATAAATATTTTTGGAATTTTTTTTTTTTTGAGACCGTAACACTCTTGTAGTCTAAGCTGTGTCTTTAAGTGATTTAGGGTTACCAAGGGGTGATAATACACAAATTAATTAGGTAGTTGCGTCGCACAAAAAAGGCATAATTAATTAGTGGGAAACCAATAAATAAATCCTTGATATTACCGCTAATGTGTTAATTATGTGTCCAATTATTCATAGGCCTCCTGACATAGCTCCGACCTAATACTGCTTTCGATAAAATTAGGTAGGATTTTTACTTAGTTTAGTAATTAGGTTGTCCGTAACAATATGGTCAAGAATCTTCTCAAGCTTTCTACTCTCTTTTCATTTATCATTTACTTTAAAGCTGTCCCCTGCTTTCTTTTTATTTGTCACTTTCATTTAAGCGTAGAATAAAATCCACGCTATCCACATAATTTTTTTTAGTTTAATTATTAGTTGTTTCTAATACACAAATCTAAATTTGAAGAATGATTATTGTCAGTTGTTAGCTTTTACGGTTTTAGAAATTGAACTAAGAAACTTTTTTTGAATTCAAAATTAATGGTCGTGATTTACTTGTACTTCTGGTCCCACTAATCAAGCGAATCATGAGTATTGATTTGAATATATATATATAGAGAGAGAGAGAGAATATAAACATAACAAGCATTAAGTAGTAAATATAATTTTTTAAAGAAAAAATAATAAAAATATAAGTTGCATATTTATTTGTATAAATTTGATCAAAGTATAAACTAAGTCTAATATAGTAAATATAGTTGTATAACACACATATATTATACGTAAACATAGTTACATTTATATATTTTTTATACACAGATAAATGAGACCGGATTTGGAGACACATAAAAAATACTTCACCTCAACATTTAAAACCAGAGGCTGAGATTATTAAAACTCTCATATTTTCATTTTTCCTTATTCTACTTGATCTGATTTTGGAAATGGGCATTCTTTTGTCACTTTGGTTATTACAAGAAAGAATTCCCTTTTTAAATTTCCTTCCAAGTCTTTTGTTCTTATTCAAGACGAAAGTCCCATGTAAAATTTTTTACTTTTATTTGAATGTGAATCAATTGATAAATAATATTTTCATTTTTATAATAAGAAAGACATCATAAATTTTTATTTTCCAAATGACACTTCAATATATATATATATAAATTTGATTTTAGCGATAGTTGAAGAATATAATGCTTTCTTTGTCTAAGTTAATAACACGACAACTTATAATTCACTCGAAGAAATAAGCCAATTCAAATTTTCACAGGAGTAACTCTTTCTTAAAGGGGTGGGACTGAGGAGTCAAAAAAATAAATTAATTGTGGCTTAAATATATATCAAATGGAGCAGAGTTCCTATATTTGTCAGAAACGTGAGGGGATAATTTTGAAGTCATAGCCAAAAGCCTGGTTCTTTGCTGAATTTGGATAAATCCATAAACCATCTGGATATGGATGTGAGTACTTCAAATTCCAATTCCCCTTCTTACACACACAGTCAGTCTGTCAGTCACACACACAAACACACTTTCCATAAAAAAACAGAAACAAACAGAGCCTAAATTCACTATTTACTCTTTCTGAAAAGAACATATGATTAGCCACTTGAAATTGGATATGCATCATCATTAACTTAGCTTCTAGCGCTTAATGATAATGTTTTTTAAGCTAGACATTATTTTTAATTGATGCAACCAACCTTCTGGCTGCTGAATATTCGAACTAAACAACGTCTAAACTTGTCATATTGGTATGTACAATGTACAAACACACCATTAATATAATAAATGTGTTAACAGAATAATATAATGATTTCTCGTTTTGCTAAAATACGAAACTCTTATTTTCAGGTTAAAATTTGATTATCCGAGTTGTTCAATGTGTTTGAAACATGTTTATAAGGGTAACCCTTGAGAAAATAGCTCAAAATATTACTAAAAAAACTTGATCCAGATAATTTTTCATAAATACTAACATTAACAGTTTTGTGAAAAATCACTTGGATTAAGTTTTTTTCTAATATTTTTATGAGCTGATTTTTTACAAGTATCCTTAAAAAATATATTTTAAATACATTGAACCTTTCAGATCATTAATATTTAATCAGAAAATAAGAAAATTTCATTTTAATAAAATAAAAAATTCCTATATATGTGTGAGAGAGAGAGGGAGGGAGGGAGGGAGGTGGGGTAGAGAAGACCGGCCGATTTATTTAGAAAACGAGAATAATGTGGTGGGAGGGGAGAGTCGGTGTGGGGGTGGGGTGGGTCGGTGAAAGCGAAAGCGAAAGGCGAAAGCCTGTCTGTGAACATCAATACTACATCACCATTAACAAAAAAAAAAAAAAAAACCACACACACACACACACAAAATTAGAAGTTGTTTGGTAATGTCTCATAGTAGGGGCGGCAAATTCCTTTATTATTTTAGAAAGAAATCAAAAGAAAATTAAAAACATACCATTAAAGCTACATTGAAAGCTTTAGGATTTGTCTAGAATTTGAGGAACCAAAGAGAATATAAGACTTTTCAGAAGAAAAAAAACCCATAAAAATGAAATATAACGGATTTTTTATAAAATTAGTTAAAATATGCATAAACTGATCAGATCAGTATATTTCGTGTTATTAAAAAGAGAATAAAACACATAAAAGAATACATGACTAGTCTAACGGCTTTCAAAACTTTATTGACGATTTTTTAAGCTGTTTTAAGAAAACACAAAAGGGTGTTTTCAAAATATTTAATACAAATTTACAGAGAAGTACATATAGTATAAAAGGAATGGGTATTTTTCTTTCCAAAAATAATTTTGTAATGTGTTTGGGAAAATCGATTCTTGAAATAGAAACCACACTAAAATCATGGGTTTATTTTATTATATTGTTTGGTTCGAAGTATAGATTGGAAAAAAAAAAACTTACTTTTAAGTGATAATAAAGATGCGTGTCAAGAAACGACTTACATTATTCAATGTGTTTTCTTCATTCTCTTTTCTTCTATTATTGTATCGTTTGATGTACTTATTAACACATTCTTATGCATTAAACATTAAATGAAAAATATTTTTTTATCTCTATTTTCTTTACAAAATTAAAAAAGTAACTTCTCTTTAAATTCTATTCCTTTATTGTACAAGCTCTAAATACACCTTTTGACTAACGTGCACGATGCACCATGTAATCCCACCACCCAAAATGTAAGATTTTTTTATTATTGGATAATAACTATTTTATTTAATATTAGACAAAATATTCTGACTTTTCAATCAATCCTCACACCCTCTTTTCCCAATATAAACCCATCACCCATCACACTCCTCTCCCCACTCTCATCACAAACCTCCCACCATCTCTCTCTCTCTCTCTCTCTCTCTGTTTCCAACCCTTTTCTTTTCTCTCTGTAGAAAACTGATCCCATGGCCAAGGATTTGGAAGAGCACGGCTCTTTCTCCGCCAAGGACTACCACGACCCGCCACCGGCCCCGCTCATCGACTCGGAGGAACTGACCAAGTGGTCCTTCTACAGGGCTCTGATTGCAGAGTTCATCGCCACTCTCTTGTTTCTTTACATTACGGTTCTGACTGTTATTGGGTACAAGAGCCAGATCGATCCCAAAAAGAACACCGACGTGTGCGGCGGCGTCGGTATTTTGGGAATCGCCTGGGCCTTTGGCGGCATGATCTTCGTCCTTGTTTACTGCACCGCCGGTATTTCTGGTGCGTTCTTCACTCTTTAATCCCCCAACTCCCCGCAAACATACACAAATTAATAACTAAAACTACTACAACTACTTTCTAGTTTATTTGCCCCAAATTTTGTGGAGAAAAAACTTTGGATTCTCTCTCCGGATAGGAAAGTCTTCAAAAATTGACTGCCATTTTGTCTAACCGGGTGATACATGGATGCAGGTGGTCACATTAACCCGGCTGTGACGTTCGGATTGTTCTTGGCCAGAAAGGTTTCACTGATCCGGGCAGTGTTGTACATGGTGGCTCAGTGTTTGGGAGCCATATGCGGCGTTGGCCTCGTTAAGGCCTTCCAGAAGTCGTACTACGACCTGTACGGCGGCGGGGCTAACGAGCTCGCCCTCGGATACAGCAAAGGCACCGGTTTGGCTGCTGAGATCATCGGTACTTTCGTTCTTGTTTACACCGTCTTCTCTGCAACTGATCCCAAGAGGAGCGCCAGAGACTCTCATGTCCCCGTACGTACCTTAACATTTTTCTTTAAATCATTTCCCCTTGAGAAAATTTGTTGATAGAATTTTGTCCATTTTTTTTAACTATTTTTTGTTTTTTCTACATATTTCTCTTTAAAAAATAAAAAATGCCTCCTAAACTGCTAAATTTTAGGATTTTTTTTAACGTAGTGTGTTATGGTCCCAAATTTTTTTTTCCAAAAACATTTCTAAATTTAAAATCAAGGGTTAAGATTCATATAGATTTACAAGCCTACACATTCAATAAAATCTAATCTATTTATTTTGAATAATGAAAATTTTTATGGGAGCATAAACTTTTTTATCTTTTTAATTTTATGAGTTGGACCCGGCATATGTTTTTGTTGCCCCCGGTACATATCAGAGTTATACAATCACTGTATGACACTAGCAAACCAAGCGTGCCTGAAGACACTTACTAACGTAATTGGATATTACATTAAACTAATCACGTGTTTTGTCAATGTTCGTTCATGACAAATTCAATCTTAAAATAATCTTCACCTAATCTTTTTATTCAGTTAAGCGAAGAGGACAACAAGATAATCTAGATTATTTCGTTTGCTTCAGTTCATCGATTGCTTGCGTCAAATATTCTTTAAATTTGTTGTACACAACCATTAAAACCCGATTTAAAATTTTAAAAGGAGAAATAACAAATTAAAATCGAAAAAAATAATGTATACAATTTAGAAAAACTGAGATATTTTGGGGAAAGGTGAAAAATTTATTCATGTGGTGGGCAAATGCTTTGCTGTAAATTTACTCTATATTATTGGGTGATTGAGACTAGTGGAGTCTAGATGGCTTGAACCTTCTCCCATTGGCTTAATCATGCATAGGAAATTGGATTTGGTTGGTGTGGCCTGCAAAACACATTACAAAATGTAGAAAAAGACAATGTTAGTGCATGCTTGAGGACCACTGGAATATTTTTCTTTTGGCTTCATTGTTTTGACAGAGGGATTCATTTGGTTTCTTTACTATTATCTAAATTGATTAGACAGGATAATAGAATCAATAATACTATGAAGTGTCAATATAACATTATTGTAATAGAATATTGTGGTTTCTAATAATTTGTTTGATTATTTTTCTGAATTGAAGGTGTTGGCTCCACTTCCAATTGGATTTGCTGTGTTCATGGTCCACCTGGCCACCATCCCTATCACCGGCACCGGAATCAACCCTGCCAGAAGCTTCGGAGCTGCAGTTATCTATAACCAGAGCAAGGCTTGGGATGATCATGTCAGTACTAATCCTATTCCCTAAACACCCATTAAAGTTAACTTAAATCTACTTCACTCCCATTACTCGGAATCCTAAGTTTGATTGAAATCTTGAATACATGAATCTCGAGACACGATTGTGTGATTGGGATTGCATTAAGATAGGAAAAAAGAGACATGGGATTAGATTTGTTTCTGTGACAGTCTATTCCCTTAACAAATTGAATCTACTTCACTCCCAATCCACTCGGGATCGTAAGTTTGATTGAAATATTGAATACATGAATCTCGAGACACGATTGTGTGATTGGGAGTGTATTAAGATAGGAAAAAAGGGACATGGGATTCTGTGACAGTTAATTATTTTTCAACTAATTGTTATAGGAAATTAAATTTTAGTTATGTATTCTGCAGTGGATATTCTGGGCTGGACCCTTCATTGGAGCAGCAATTGCAGCCTTCTACCACCAATTCATATTGAGAGCTGGGGCCGTTAAAGCTCTAGGATCATTCAGGAGCAGCTCCCACGCTTGATTCAACCACTCTTTGTTGCTTTGGGGAAAAGCTTTCTGAAAAAGGAAATGTTTGATCATGTTTTAAGAAAAAAAAGGTGTACTAATAATTGGATTAAGGAGTGCTTGTGTCTTGTATCCAAAGGTTTCTTTTGGTCTCCCTCCCTCTCTCTCTCCCCCCCTTTATCTCTCTCTCTCTCTCTCTCTGAATCATCAGTCAGGGTTGGAGGTGAGAAGAGCACTTAAGAACCATGGAAATGTAGATATAGGTCTCTCCTTGGAAAGGGAAAGCTTTTTTGGGTATCCCTTTTGTTTGTATTGGCACTCTTTCAATCTAATGTAAGTGTTGTACTGTCATCTATCTTTCTGAGTGTCTTCTCCTTTTCTCAAAACCCATGTGTTTTCTCTTAACCCTGAAACATGATATTCGAGTTCGACTCGTGTTTAAGAAGTTTTTTCGAGAATGATTTATTATGTAAAAAAATAAATAAATCGTAGCTTATTTTTAAAGTTTGTCAAGTTTTAAATCTAAAACTGATGCAAATTTGACAAACTACGGAAATCAACCTCTGTGCGTGATTGACTTGATTAATATTCTTTTGAGATTAACTTAATTAATAGACAAATAACTGAACACACTATTGAATCTTGTAAGGAACATATCATATGGTTGAATTGTTTGGTTTGTGATGTCTGTGTGGTTGTGACTTTGCTAATTATGACATTTGGATTTTATTTTAGATTATAAATATGTGATATGTGTAATAACCCGCACTATAACTTTAGGATTCTTCTTCATTTAATACATGGTCAAATTTGTGTGAGTCGTAAATATACTCAATTCAATTACAAGTTTGGAGAACCACCTATACTTTTTTGTGTCGTGTTTTTATTTGCACTCTTTTCTTGATTATCTTTTGTGCAAGAATCACACAAGTTGTCTTAGTGGCGGACCCATACAATAAGTTTGAGAGTGGCACGAGATTGATTTTTCATTGCTCACTCGTGACTCGTCTCACCCTCTCCCTCACATGTATTATTGATTTGCTAATTAAACTAAACAAGACAAAAATACATGATAGAGAAAGAACTTGAAACACCTGTGATCGTGTTCCAGAGCACTTAGTAACTCATCCTAAATAAAATACATTTAGACGTTTGATTTTTTTTTTTTTTTTTAAATGAGGGTGGCACCAACCATCTCCGGCCCCCACTCCAGAGGTCCGCCCTTGAGTTGGCTTGTTTAATGCTCCATGCTTACTATAGTAATATTAATATACTAGTTTTCTACGTAATTAAATTATACTCAGATTCAACCTTCTCATAAATTTGAGTCTTACCAAATGAACATATACTTTTTTTTTCCATTTAATTACATTATCAAAAAACTTTAGAATAATTTTGTTAAACTAATTTTTTAATAACTAAACGTGAGCTCATGCTTGATGTGGAAGGGAAGAAAAGGGAAACCCACCTGGACTTTAAAGACGCTTGACTTTAAGCCCCCGCCTATCAGGAATTTCACCTTTTAAGGTAGGATGGTAAGGCCTACTTGCCTACGATTTTCAACCCCACCCAACACGCCTACTATAGTGTCATCTCTCTCCCCCTCTCTCTCTCTCCCCCTCTCTCTCTCTCTCTCTCAATTGTTGATTCATATCACATGATTTGTTTTATTTTAATAACTTGAAGTATTCGGTTAGTTTAGGATATGCTCTATTGTTGTCGATTAGTTATTGGAGTCTTGAAATTAACGACCGAATAAACATTCAGTGATTACACGTATAAAAGTTGTCAAGATTTGATATCAAAATATTTGAATTTACAACTTATTTCAATCGTCACTTGACCAACCCCTGGAATTACATAACACGGCAAAACGAAAAACCGAAAAGAATAAAAAAACAAATATTAGGAGAGAAGTCATCACAGTGATCATACACACACAGTACTATATGGGGGTCAACATTTGATAACATCCCCTCTTCCTTTCTCTTTCCAATAATTTTTTATTGAATTATTTCGTTAAAAGAAGGGTTAATAATCTATGTTGTTTGAATAAAATTATATATCTCAATGACTAAGTTAATTTCATGATTTCATCACGACAGACCTGACTCATAGGTTTGTGAGTCATAATTAATGGGGGTGTGAAATTACGCTATTATTATTCTTGTATCCACCGAATGCTTTAGGGTTAGTAAGGGTAGAATTTTCCTTTTAAATAATTTTCTTCTGAGTAAAAAGAATATGGATATTTATTATTGTCAAAACCCTCCTCAAATAATTTAGTCCAAACATAGTGAATTAAATTAAATTTATAATTTAATAATTCAAGAATCTAATAAAATGGTCAAACCAAATAGGCCCACTATATAATTCATTTTACTTTTTATGCGTGACTAAAAGTTCGTTTTAATGACTTTTTTTCCCTCTGGAAGAATGAACTTGTGCAAAGCATGGAAGAATGGACTTGTGCAAGGCATATTTAAAATGGGTTCTGGTCAGTAAATAATGAGATTAGTTCTCTAAAAATTAATTGAAATTCGAGTAAATTGACTTGAACACTCTAAATTTTCAAAAAAAAAAAATAAATAAATACTCTAGGTGCACACATTTAACAGGCCAGGCCGGATTTAGAAAGGTTTGCACTACATAATAACGGAACTTATGTGTACCTAAGTCCGACCAATTAATAAAAGAACTTTGCTATTGATACTAACCATGGGTATAAATCATGTACAAATAGTTAGGTATCAATTCCTTACAAACAATGCTACTAACACATCATGTTGTACATTAAGTTGTACAACTTAATATGTTAATAGACTTATTCATTCCTTATAGGGAGAGAAGCATGAGAGAGAGAGAGAGAATGCAAGCAAGTAGATTCAAAGAGCACGAGGGATTGGCACATAAATCATTTGTACATATGACTAGTACCCATAGTATTTTTGTTAATAAAACAAGTTTCGCTTAATATTCTAAAACCCATACGGCCATACCCATTAAAATATTAGTTTTTCAGCCCGTTCAATTATTTTATTTATTTATGAAAATATTGTAATTTAAAAGCAAATTTGTAGTAAAAAATGGTTTTCAAAAGTCAAACCACGCTCATATATTACAACAATGACGTTGAAGTAGCAAAGACTTACAAACTATAACCAAAGCTATAGTTATTTTTATTTGTCAATTTTTTAATTATATGCCTCTCAATGTCTTATTATGCTGGCGGGGGTTGATTGGACAGTATTTAAAAAGTATTTCTCAAATTCATC
Source organism: Arctostaphylos glauca (assembly GCA_019985065.2). Lineage (NCBI taxonomy): Eukaryota > Viridiplantae > Streptophyta > Magnoliopsida > Ericales > Ericaceae > Arctostaphylos > Arctostaphylos glauca. The sequence continues at coordinate 22,628,689 of JAHSPW020000013.1, forward strand.
TCGTTTAATAAATAGGCTCGAAAACTCGTTCCCGAAGCAGTTGACTATCGAAGGATAGAAGCGGATAGCAATCTAAGCTCTCGGGTTAAATCTGTCCTAAACAAGTTTATAATTAATTATTAATAAACAGGATTAAATTTGATCCAATCCAAACATGGTGATGGCTTGGTTAACCTTGACCCTAATTCTTATCTTTAAGAGGTTTAATTAGATTCTTGTTCATTATCGTACTTAAAAAATTAGCTGAGCTAATCAATCTTATCTCCAGTTTTACTTAGTGACCAAGGAAGTTATACTAATTAATTATGATGCTTATTTATTTCAGTAGACCTTTTTTCTTATTTCTTAATTGGAACGATGTTGATGGGAAAATTAAAACCGATAAAGTTGAAATATGATGTATAACTGATTAACAACTATGATGATTACGACCTGTTTGGTTAAAACAAAATTAATTTCCATCGTACTCTAAAATAATTGGGTTACTATTTTTATACAAATAAATATGTTTTAATAAATGAAAACATAAATGACTATCTTTTGCTTGATATATATATATATAAGTTATACGGGTAGTCCACATAGCATCTTCTTCTTTTTTTTCGAAGTGTCCTTTTATTTTTTCAAGACTTTGAAAAAAAAAGATTATTCATGTTGGAACCAATGCTCCTTCACACATGTATCTCATTTGTCATTTCAAATTCCCAATGTGAGTTTTCCTTTTGCATATTGTGGTAGGCCGGATGTGCAATTTAATAAATCTTCGGCTTATGTCCATGTGTAGCCCATCAATGTTGGGAATAAACTGGGACAAGCCCAAAAATAAGTCTACTAGTATTGGGCCGAGAGGTTTGACAGGATCACTTGACGTACCTCAAATAGTGCCTATCGCATGACATGTCAGAGTGGCTGAACCTCAACTCAATCTGCATTTCTTCTCAAATTGGAGATCTCTCAAGTTTCAATGTTTTATTGTGTCACCGATAATTCTACATGACTCAGCACCGCTGGTTCAAACCATGTTCCCCATATTACGAACAATTACCTGGGTAGACGTGTGGGTTAGGTGGTTACAGGACGTGCAAACGTGTTCGTTTTATTTGCATGGACAGGAGGCACATGACAGAAGCGCGGTGATTTGCAGTCCACTATGCGATATTTTCGACTGGTGCTGCCAAGGGTATATTAGAGGTTCTCTATAAACACTCAAGATGCATTGCACTATCAGGTATGCGCATACATCGCTCAAAGCTTTAATTCAAGTTGTTTTTGCTCCCTTCAGAAGTTAACTTAAGCATTGGATTGCATGTCAGAGACCTAGTTCCGATTGTCATTAACATAGTTTGAAGTATTTTGCAGCTCAACAAAGGGTGTACAAAGATTCATTAAGCAGTCAAAGAGTGAAATTTCAGACTCTACGCATACTATTTATTATCTTTAATTAATAGGTTTGACAGTTCAATTTCTAAAATAAAAAAGCATAGTTAACCTCCTAAAATTAAAATCTATCTATGCTAATTGTTTAAAGTCTTTAGATGAAATTAAAAAGTAAAGAATAAAATCTATCTATGCTAATTTTTTAAAGTCTTTAGATGAAATTAAAAAGTAAAGAATAAAATCTAACGTATTACATTTTTCTATTTACTTTTCTCGTATATTTTACAACACCTGTATAGTACTGAATTTATATTTACGAATATTTCACTAAAGGACATTGTACATGTTATACATTTCCCGCTGTGGCCCAATAAGCCCATTACCTTATGGGCTTTTTAGTAGATTTTTATTTTTTCAGGCCATGTTTGATTGGTGATATAGTTTTGGAGATGGTAATGAGGTGGGAATGAGATTTGAGATATGTAATGAACGAGATTGTGAATGTAGAGATGATTTTTCCCTCTATGTTTGTTTTGCATCTAATTAGGGTATGAGATTATTTGGTCTTTTTTTTTTTTGGGTCTAGAAGGGTGTGGTGATCAATCGGGAGAATTGTGGAATGGCGACATAATCTAAAGTGAGGCTATTTCCTCTATTAATAGCGAATCTTGATTGATTGACACTAGTAACCGATTTGAAGAAAAAAGAAGCATGACATGAGATAGGTGGTGAAAAAATATTTGATAGCAAATTACTTGACTCGATAGATGGACGGAGAGCCCTCCAAGCCAAGCACGAAATTAATTTTGAGTGAACAATCATTGAGAGGGTCACCATCAAGCGAGAACGAGACCAACCCCCTTTGTATAGGGTTCTAAAAGTTCCCTTTCCTTTTCTAGAATACTCTTTTCATTTGCTCAACAAACGTTAAACTAATGATTTTCACTTAGGAGCAGAATCAAAATTCTACGTTTGGGAGGCTCGAGATTTTTTTTTTTTGAAAAAGAGAGGGATCGAATGTAATTTAGGGGGCAACATGTAATTTCTTTTTATAATTTTCAAAATATATACTTGGGTTCTAAAATTTTTGGAAGGACCCGACTTCTCGATTTTTATATAGTTGTTCCCATATTTTCACCTTTACCTTACATGAGAGGTAGGGAAATGGGATGGGATGGCCAAAAAACAAAATACGAAGAGTTCTAACGAATTAGGAGTCTAATTATATCCTCCAAATCTTGTATCAAACACAACTTATATATTTTCTCTTGATAAAATTAACTGTACGGTTGAGAATTTAAAAAAGAAGGTGAAATAAGGAAGGAAAAGTAAGACAAAATGTGAGGAAGAGTGTTGGAAAGTAGGGATCAAACAAATAAGAAAGAAAATTTTAATATCTATTTCCAAATTACGAATCAATCAAAGAGTTGATTTTTTTTTCCCTCTTTCATTTTCTATTATTTTTCTCTCTTTTTTTTTCCCTCTAATTTCCAAACGAAATTAGTTTGCAATTATAAGAAACTTCAGGAGCGTGAGTGTGGTTTATCCAATATTAAAGCAAACTCCTCCGAAATTATCAACACGTCACTTCTATCACCCAATTCGCCGAAACGAATGCAGATGCTCACGAAAGTTCTTTCTTCCCTTCAACTTCAGTTGAAATTTCTATAGCTCCTCAAATTTAGAGCACTGTGTGAAGAAACTAGAGAGAGAGAGAGAGAGAGAGAGAGAGAGAGAGAATGCATCTATGGCCGTCGATGAGGATAAGGGACTCGTTCAAGCACGCGTACCTTGAAAAAGTGGAGCGGAACCTCAACAGAATGAACGTCCAAAAGAAACAACTGAAACGATCTCAATCTTCCGCCTCTAATCAGCAGAAACTCCTAGACGATACGGACAATATTCAAGGAGACGATGATCTTGCCGTCGATTCGAATAATCATGCTGGTGGGGCCCTGGTCCTGTACCGAGAGCTGCTCATGTTCTTATCTTGCTGCTACGGTTGTTTTTGCTGCGGAGGTACTTATTCTCTCTCCCAATTATTCGGTTATATCTAGATGCATAGATTTTTATGTTCTGTGTATTGATGAATTATTAAAGGGGTAATTAAGCTATGTGGTTTGTTAATTGGTTCGATTGTGGCTGTAGGCTTTCTCCTAATTCAAGAATGTATAGATAGGTCAATTGATTGGAACGTACGGCTTGGTTTGGTTTGGTTTGATTACAACATGTTTGAAGTTTCTCGAAAAAATTTATTGGTCACTTAATAGTTATGTTATCCATGCTTTTGAATTCTTAAAAATTAAAACAAATTTCTCAATACGCTCATAATAATAACAAAGAAGTACTAGGAGGTTGAAAAATGTTGTCAAAGATTGTAGAACACTTGGGGTTGGGGTTGGGGTGGGGAGAAGTCACCTTTGGATTTTTAAGTAAGGGGGAAGGGAGGAAAGCATGATAGGAGGCATGTCTCAGGCTAGGTGATAGCAGAGAACTTTAGAGGTAGGCTAGAAAGAAAGGGAAGAGATAGGCTAGGAGCAGCATAATCTCCCCCTTTACTAGCCAACACCATGAACTCCATTTTTTCACCTTGAATTGTTCAAAGCCAAAAATCTTATGAATAGAAAGCGGCCAGGGGCTATGACAATGATGGGGCTTTTGTGTTAGCGACAGTGGAGTGTTAAATAGGTGTGAGAGGGGAACTGCAGTGGGAGAGTTGTACTTGTCAGGAAGAGGGGACGGTCCCTTCTCTACTATTTTCACTACTTGGAGGGATTTAGGGTTACCGGGGAGGTGTAGTGAGAAATTCAGTTGTTGGGTGCGGGCACGTGCTTTAGTGTTGTATATATAATGGCAATGTCAACGAAAAAGGAACATGACAAAAATTCATATTTCATAGCGTATTTCTTTTATTTTTTTTGAGATAAATGAAGTTTATATATGGCTTCCAAACCTGATGCAAGTAGTCTCCGCAGCTATACTATGTCAAATAGCCTAGGGCGCTACTGTGCTAGCTATGCATAGTTCATAGTAAATTCAAATTAGACATGTCTAGTATGCTTGCTAGGTGAATGTCTAACTAGACATGGATCTTGTTCCCTTAATGAGTGCCAAGTGTCCAAATGGAACTTTGAACATTTATAATGGTGTGTGTAACACACAGAGAGAGTCTAACCGGCTAGTGTCGAGTGCCCAACGTGGAACTTTAAACATTTATAATGGACTGTGTAACACACACAAATACACACACCAGAGGGTGGATGACACTGTGAGGGTGGATGACAGTTTTTGCTATTATGTGTGCTCGTAGGGAGGTCAAAAGAGGCGAAATGGTATTTGGGGTGAAAGAGAGCGGAGGGAGAATGCTACGGCATGAGGGCTGAGGGGTTGGAGGGTGGAGGGAGCATGTGTAGTGTGTTGTGAGTTTTTGCTTTTTTTTTTTTTGTTGGGTTGGGGTGGGGGGGGGTGGGGGGGGGGGGGGGGGGTTGTTTGTGGTTGAAGTTTTACCTAAACTAACAAATGTAGGTAGTAGGCAGGTCAGTAACCTTTTCTTTTCTGCCCCCCTCAACACACACAAATTTAGCATCTAACCTTCTTGGCTCACCGTCTCAACTACACAGGCACCAGGGGTGAAATGTTTGCCGATCTTACAAACCCCTGAGAGGCTTCAGGAGTGAATTTTCTTATCAACTTTGCATGTCATTGTAGATGAAGTGATGGACAACAATCTGTGAACGGCTACACAGGATCTGATATGTGAAATGTAGTCCACAATAGTCAGCGCGATAACTCGGTATACTGTTGAGCATTTAATTTTATATCTCCTTTTCTGTCAACAAAAAGATACAAAGTGAACTAAGAAAAACTATCAGTGCAACCTTCAACTGTTTTAGTTGCATTCGTATGCACCTATAGTGTATCTTTGGATTTGGCATATATGGCACCAGCGTCCACAGAAGTCACAGGGTTATCATTTTTTTTATGCTTCAAGCAAAACCAATCCCCAGGGGCTGATTGTGCGGTTCTGTTAATGCACCTTTCCTTTCCTTTCTTTTCCCTTTCCTTTCCTTTCCTTTTTCTTGATAACCTTTCCTTTTCCTTTCATTTCCTTTCCTTTACTGGGAGGGAACTTCGTTGAGTAATGTTTGATTGTTGGAGTTAACTAGCTTGAGTCTTCGAGGAATATGGTCCAGATAAATTTCTATTTTCGGTAATAAGGGTTTATAATCTGTTCAGATTTTATGCTGGATTCCCATCCTGTATTTTCAGGTATATAGATCTATGTAAATTTCTTGATTTTCTGCTAGAATTTATTGCATCTTTCTTGCATAAAGTTGAAATATATTGAGGGTAGTGAAATGAGTCCGATAAAGTAGGAAGTAGTTTGAATGGTTGTTCCAAAAACTTTGTTGTCTGCAAATACTTGCTTGGGACAGATTGAGTTATATCTTTGTAAGTTAAACTGCTCATAGAAGTTGATGCCTTATTGCTTGATTTATGGATTTATTTTGGATAATGGACCTATTCACTGTCAAACTAGGCTGCCTAGATCGTGCTTTCTATGTGGCATTTCTTTGACTGGGTTGATCAAAAGGCCATATCACCAACTTCTGAGTTCTAAATGTGTAGTCTAGATCAGTTAGTTCTGAGACTCAGGTAAACAACTAGCGTTTGGTGGAGGAAGAAAATATGTAACTAGTTGATTCAATTACTATTACAGTTTTATTCTAATTTTATTGATAGGTATTCATTTAAAAGGCCATATCACCAACTTCTGAGTTCTAAATGTGTAGTCTAGAATCTCTAGATCAGTTAGTTCTGAGACTCAGGTAAACAACTAGCTTTTGGTGGAGGAAGAAAATATGTAACTAGTTGATTCAATTACTATTACAGTTTTATTCTAATTTTATTTATAGGTATTCATTTAAAATATGCACAAAACTCGAAAAGAAATATGAGTTGGCTTCAAAACCGCCGTTCACACAAAAAGATGATCCATTTATAATAATAATAGATAATAGATATATAAGCGGTCCACAGTTATCAGTAGCTTAACTTGGAACAATATATTTTCTTCGTTGATATGCAATGTGCCGGGTGTTAATAGTTTAGCTTTTGATCACGTAACATGATCCCATCTTTTCTGCTTTTCTGTTCAATGATCTTTATTAAACTAGTTACAAATTTAAAGATGTCAAATTGTCACGGAAACCTGTAAGTAAATTTGACATCTCTAAATTCGAAGGCAACATTGAAGATGCTCTAAGCATTGCACACACAACTGTTCTGCACAAAACACTTCGATGACACTGAAATTGCTTGAATTATACCATTCTGAGGTTTGTTTCCTCTTCTTTCAGCTTGTATTGATGAAGAAAACTGAAAGAAATGCTTTTGGGAGGACTTCAACGCATGGAATTTCCTTGTACAGAAAACATCATCAATCATCAATTACTAGTCTACTAGCCTGTACAGCTTTTGAAAGATTTTAACTGATATGATTAGGGTGTGTTTGAATCCTGGATTACTAGGGGGATTACCAAACGGTAATTAAATCCCTGTCTATATATTTAGTTAGGGTTTATTTTATATATATGTTCTCGGTACGTTCTCTACCTTCTTCTTTTTTGATAATAGGAAACAACTCTACAGCCAAGCCCTTTAGAGTCTTAGACCCAACTGTGCAACCCAAACTAGGGAAAACTAGCACAACCATATACCGCTATGGCCTTCCACTTAAAATCAGGTACTCACCAAGCTCCGGACCTGGAGGAGTACTCTCCAGCCTAACACTCGCCCTTACCACCGGAGCAACCCCTGCATGTATTCTCTACCTTTTTTCTCTCAACATAAAATCACTTCAAATTCCATGATCCGTACAGAGCCTTAGTAATCAACTGACGTTCAATCTTCTTCTAGTGCTAACAATTTTTCCAGAAAATAATTTTCATGTCTCTTCTCTTCTGTAGAAATTAGGGAAACCCCAAGATATTTTGTCTCATTTAAGGTCTGTTCGTTTAATGTAAAACCTGCACTATGCCTGTGATATGCACGGGATCTAAACGCATGGATACAAAATTATTTAGTAATACATTTTGACCATAAAATAGGTTTTTATTTTCTTTTTATGGAGATAAAATATGTTGATGTTTAGTATTTTGTATAAGTGATGTTATAATACATTAAAAAATACGTAATTAAAATTGCCAATAATAAGTATTTTACTACCAAACCCATCAACGCATGTTATTTCATATTTAAACTAGTGTAGAAAAAAATATTATGTTAGTTTAATATACTACCTAACACGGCATTTTTTCTTTTCAATTATTTCAAGTAATTAAATTCCAATAAAATAATTCTAATTTTATTTTACTTCCAAATTCAGAATACAGGCTGCTACATATTCTAATTTTATTGTTCTAATTTGAATATGTCTATCTATAAATATCAAACAGAACATGCCTATGTTGATAGAACAAGGATTGCGTGCAAGTTTGATCCTTATTAGTTGATGGAACAAATAATTGCGTCCTCAACTCGTTCGATCCTGTAATAAACTTAACACAGGTGTGGTGTTTTGTCAACACTCCTCTGATGCTTAAGTTAGAATTTAAGGTGGAGATAACGGTAAAGAAGAACTCTATATCGAAATTGGCAGAATTTTCGTACGTTGTACAACAGAAGGATAACATTATAAGAGATTACTTCTAATCCCATAATATCTGAGATATGAAATAGTCGGAGGCTGATCAGTATTTTACAGCACAGGGTAGTCCTTAGATGACCAAGTCATACTGGACATACAAGTTGTCTACTTAACTAGCACACACCTAAGCAGAAAGAGGGCCGAGCACCCATATTCAAACAGACCACATGTCTTGGTTAGGTCGTCAATTCTCTTACTCATCATTAATATATATAATTTTGAGTAAGATAAAAAAAGAGAATAAGGATTCAAAACCAGTTGTTAAGTCAAATATTTTATAATTTTGTGATTAGATTATTAATAAGAAAACGAAATTCACATGTAATTATTGCTAATAACAATAAAAATAGGCATGTCCTATGTATCTCCCTTTTAGATGAAGTAACTAAAAAGAGAGTTACACATGCATGAGATAGATCTCAAAGAAATAATTGGCGGTAATATAGATAAGGGTGGAACTAGGAATCAAATTTAGTGATAAAATTTGAATAAACCATTCACTAATGGTCGGATTCACGCAATTGATTTTCCTATAAGGCTAAAAATGTATTACAACATCCAAGAACAATGAAAAAATAGAATAAAATATGTCTGTAACGACCCGCTCCTACCTTGTACAATATTGTCCGCTTTTGTCGCCCAAACCCCATGGACTTTCCAGTAGGTCATCCATCCCAAGATTGCTCCAGGGTGAGCACGCTTAACTGTGAAGTTCCATTTGGTGTTGGCGCCATCACGGCTTTAAAAGGTCTTGTACAAGGAAGGTTCATAATCTTATAAATACCACCGAACTTACATCCACCAAGCGATGTGGGAACCTTGACCACCCATCCGGACGTCCCACTGAGACTCAATCTCATGGACGCCGACCTCACAGCTGGCACCACGACCTGGCTGGGGTGTCACAATCTCCCCCACTTAGGAACACACGTCCTCGTGTGGGACCGAGATTTCCCACATTTTCGGTTGGTGCAGGCTTTGATACCATTTGTAACGACCCGCTCCTACCTTGTACAATATTGTCCGCTTTTGTCGCCCAAACCCCATGGACTTCCCAGTAGGTCACCCATCCCAAGATTGCTCCAGGGTGAACACGCTTAACTATGAAGTTCCATTTGGTGTTGGCGCCATCACGGCTTTAAAAGGCCTTGTACAAGGAAGGTTCATAATCTTATAAATACCACCGAACTTACATCCACCAAGCGATGTGAGAACCTTGACCACCCATCCGGACGTCCCACTGAGACTCAATCTCATGGACGCCGACCTCACAGCTGGCACCACGACCTGGCTGGGGTGTCACAATGTCACCACGTGATATGAAAAATATTATTGGGTGATTATAAGATAGGTGCTCTAATACCCATAATGACATAATTATCATATAGAATTCAGCATTAAATGCATAAGCCTTACATGATTGTGTGGTGTTGGGGCATCATTTAGCGATTTTGCAAAACCATTGAGCAATTACTCGTGACATGGTAATGACTCTAACAGTAAGACAATAGTATAGGAGAGGAGAGGAGACGAGAGGAGAGGAGACGAGACGAGAGGAGAGGAGAGGAGAGGAGAGGAAAACAATAGGAAGATAATGTGTATATTTTTTGGGTATCGAATTTCATTATAAACAAATCCATTGCGACAATGATTTCAGGATAAAGAAGTTATATCCATATATGGTGAATTCAATCAATCGAGAAGGTCCAACAATGTTTTAATATGTTGGATAGCTAATAAAGTTTAAAATTCAAGATTTAAGTAATTTTGTTGGCCAATCAAATTTTGTTACTTGGCACATCTAGAGCTTTGCTAAAAAAAACACTATATGTAATATACTATATGGTACAGATAACCGACGGGTACATGTTTGGCTAAGCAATGCATATGAATATGAGTACTTGCTAGCCTTTATATGATGTAGGTGTACGTGTTTGACATACAGTAACCATAGCAATATAGTAATCGTTCACCTAACTTTGATTTTAATGATAATCAAATTAGACCATGACGCTTGTTGCATACAGACCTATTTTTACAAAGGCATCACTGAGAAAGAGATTTTATTTTTTTGGGAGGATGAATGAACGACTGTGAAACATATTGTAGATGAGGGATTTGGGAGAATTATAGTGTATTTTTCTGTTGTATGCGTTTAGTGCGGATAAAACGATATAATTTTGTCTCTTTTGTCTCGAAACTATAACGTTTTAACTTATCACGTGAATTGTTATCAAAATGCATAGAATTAAGACGATATAATTTTGAGAACAAAGTGGACAGAACAATGTCGTTTTATCCACGCTACATCTACTACAGAAAAATGCACTGCAATCTCTTCGAATGCGTAGATGAGATAGATCGGCCATTTCCCAAGTCAATCTAGTTAAAAAGGGGAGAGTCCGTTGTCCAAATTATATTTCTCGAGTTTGAAGATCGTATCATTTCAACCAAAAAGACAACTTTTATACTATATGGTGTAGATAAAATATTTTACATGGAAAATATTGTGCGAATTCTTTAATGTGTAGAATATGTATAGGGAACTTATATGTTTTGGTGTGTGGCCACAGTCCTTTCTGATATGCAGATTGCTGCTGCCCAATTTGTGGTTGCTATGCCTTCTCTTTTTTGTTCTTAGTTGTTAAGAGTACTCACACCGGTCTTTATGTTTTTTGGACTAAATTAGGAAGAATTTTTTTTCTATTTTAGAAAGTTATATTTTTTAATGTCTTATGCATTAGACTCTCTATTTTATTTTTATTTTATTAAAATATTTTTTCATATGCAATTCTAAGAAAGAGAAATATAAAAAAATAAATAATTATGCTATAGCAATAGTAATAAAGTAGATCAGGAGAGGCTAATGTGAAGATTTTTAAAAGAATTCTTTCCCAAAATAAGAAAAGATGAGATTAGAGAAGGTTGGTGTGGATGCTCTTAGTGAGAACATTAATAGATAAAAAGGAACTAACATGCAAAATAAACAAAAAGTCACAATTTTCATACACGATTTGTATACAAATGTGTTCGAAATTGTTTGATGCACATAAAATTCTTTAAAATAATATTAATTTCAGGTGCATTAGACAATTCTGAACACATTTATTTCTAAATGAAATCTGTGTATAAAAGATATAGAATTTTTAAAAAAATTAAATTAAATTCCAACCTTGTACCCTTTCCCTTTCTCATCTTGATTCCTCATAGATTCTGCGAGAAACGGTTACTACCTTTCCCGTTTTGTCGCTTCTTTCTCAAATTGACAGACGTTTATTATTATTACAACGAAATAAAATCAACTAACTTCGGGCGGCCGATTCAGCCCTCTCGCCGTCGACGGAGGCGGCGGCGCGTTCAGCTCTAGTCGTCAGCCACTCCACAACCTCACCAAACACCAAATCAACATTCTCATCAGGCTCACCAATCAGCTGGTGCCACATCCCTGGGTAAATACGAATAGTCTTATCCTTACTCGCTGCTTTCCGGTACAAATCTTCCGCACAGGAAGGATCGCAAATGACGTCTTCGCCGCCGTGAATTATCAGAAAAGGCACGTCCACCTCCGCAAACTTGGATTGCAGCTCTCTAGATACCCTGACAAGCTCGCGAGCCGTCGCTGCACGTGGCCGCGAGTTGTCCCGCCGCGGTGTCAAGTTTGCCAGCCTCCGCTTCCACTCCACCTTGAACGACACGTCCGGAATCGATCCTCGCGTCGGAACCACCTGTTGGGATTTATAAAACATGGTTTTAAGTGAGGTAAAAAATAATATATGTGTAGAATTTTTAATTTTCAAATTCGAAAAAACTTCCGGGAACAATATCTTTTACAATTCCAACACCACCTGCCACGTTGGCACCACCGCCGCCAGAACTGACAGGAAGTGCTCCAGCGGCCACGGCGGCTTGTACTTGTCGCTGATCCCGCACATTGCGCCGTTAAGCACGAGCCCGTCGTAAGGTCGGCTAGAATCGCTGCGCCGGAGAGAGATAAGCAAAATGATCGCGCCGCCAAGAGACTCGCCGTAGAGGAAGGAGGGAAGTGACGGCGCATAAGAATCACGGAATGAATCGAAAAACGAGACGCAGTCATCGACGACGGGGTTGATGTCGGGGATATGGTTGGAGAGGCCGTCGGAGTATCCGTGGCCCTGGTGATCGATGGCGCAGGTCGCGAATCCAGATTTCGCGAATAGGATGGCGGTTAGGTTTAGCATCCAGCTGGTCTGGCCGGTGTAGCCGTGGACGACGGCGATGGTCCCGATGATGTTGGTCGGCGGGAGTGGGGTCCAGGATTGGGTGAAGAGTTTCATGCCCCTAGCGTTGGTGATGTACTCGGACGAGTGGGTCACCGAGTGGCGGGCGTGGAACTCGTCTGGAGTTAGAGAGCCGAATGGGCTCTTGTCGTTGGCCTCCGATATTGGGTGCGCCATTTCTGATAATCTTCACGAGGTTTTAACCGGGACCTATATATATATATAAGGAGATGCGGAAGGTGGTGCTCCAAAGAATCTTTTTAAGAGCTAGTTGGGGTGTAAAAAAAAATAGAAAAAATCGTTAAATCGGACTGAACCAGTTTTTTGAATTGATTATGTGATTTAGTGAATTGGTTATAGTTCTAAAAAAATGAGAACTGAATATATATATATATATATATATATATATATATATATATATATATATATATATATATATATATATATATAGGGATGGCTCTATAGACCAACACTTTTTTAGACCAATATTAGACCAACGGCTAAACTCTTATTTTTCAATTAAATTTTAATGATCCGAACCGTTCAATATGTTTAAAACATGTTTTTAAGGGTACCCGCGAGAAATCAGCTCAAAATATTACCAGAAAGGGCTTGATCCAAACAGTGGTTCAAAATGCTGACAGAAACTGTTTTATAAATCACTATTTGAATCAAACCCTTTCCGGTAATATTTTGAGCTGATTTCTTGCAGGTACTCTTAAAAATATGTTTTAAATACATTGAACGGTTCGGATCATTAAAATTTAATCAGGAATCAAGAGATTAGACATTGGTCTAATATTGGTCTAAAAAACTATTGGTCTCTTTAGCCTTTTCCTATATATATATATATATATATATATATATATATATATATATATATATATATATTATATATATATGCTCAAGGCATCAACATCTTTTTTAAGAATACTTGAAAAAAATCAATTCAAAATATTATCGGAAAAAGTTTGATCTAAGCAGTGATCCAAAATATTGACAAGAACTGTTTTATGAACCACTGTTTAGATCAAGTCATTTTCTATAATATTTTGAGCCGATTTCTCGTGGGTACCCTTCAAAACATGTTTTAAACACATTAAACGGTTCGGATCATTAAAATTTAATTAGAAATGAAGAATTTAGATGTTGGTTTAAAAAAGTGTTGATCTATATAGCATTTCTCATATATATATATAAGGTCACAACTTTTACAACTCTGTCACTCTTTCAAAAATGTCACAACCTTTCCGCTTCCCAAAATAAAAAATTATTTTATTCTCAATGTAGTTGTGTTTCTCATAAATTTATTAGATATATAAAATTAGTGTTATTCTATTTATATTGATGCAATTATTACTTTGTTTGCAATTTTAAAAAACTAGTGTTATTCTATTCATATTTTTTCGGTAATTTTTAAATGCTAACATGATTTAGAACCAAAATCGAAATCAAACCGAATTTGTCTAATGATTTGGTTCCATACGTGTAACGATCTGATTATGGTTCTCAATTCTTTGGAACCGTTAGATATGATTTGATTCTCGAATTCTTACAAAATCGGTCCAATTTGGACAATGTACACTCCTAAGAGCTAGGATATTTAGAGATTTAAAAAAATACAATAACAAATTCTTTATTCTTTGGTGTTACTTTGGAAATCAGAAATAGTCTATTGTAATTTTTGTCCATTATTTTGTATTATATTAGCTTTTTTGGATGAAGAGATAAGAAAATATATTTATAATAGTGCGTATGAGATGTCATTTATTTTTTAAAAAATTATTCAAACGAATAAAAAATTAATTATTTGGGATTGAGATTTGAAGGCGATAAATCAAATAAATAGTGGATTGAATAGCCTAATAGGGTGCAATAGAATATATTACAGGTGCTTCTTTAAAATTTTGATGAATAATTAATGAATTTATACCACTAATTGTACTGAGAGCCCTTTTGTAAGAACTCATATATTTTCTTTGATAATAAAATGAATTCTGCGTATTTTAAATTTATTATTCATTTTGCATATAATATTACGTATTAGCATAGTACATCAATATATTATCCATGTACATACTCTGTACATTTGTATTTATTGTATATCAATCTTCTACATACATATACTTATTCAGTAACGTAATAATTAGCACGTCCAGTTGACGTGATAATTAGTCAAATGGTTGTGTTGAGTCGAGTTATATCTTGAGCCGAGTTATGTCGTATCCGTTTTCGTAAAATCCAGTTGTAATAGCAGTAGTGTTTAATATGTATTTTGATGTTTGAACATGGCGTACGGAAAACATAACAATTAAAAACATGATGTATGAAACCAATATTTGGAAACAATAGTGATCGAGAAAACGAATCAAGAGTATTGAGATTGAGATTATAGCGAATAGGAACATCATGAGTATGGAAGATAATTCATAGTATATATGTATATATTATGATGTGATAATTAAGCACGTGAGTTGACTTACGCTGTCAGCATCCTGCTCGTTGTACAACGGGCTCTAGTATGCTACTTGTTTACTAACTTGATAATTAACACGCCTAGTTGATCTTTTATAACGAAGTAATTAAGCACGATTAGAACAGTTTAATTTAGAGATATGATTCTACATATGATTCCACACAGGTTTATGTTATTACGACTTGGCTACAGTATTAACAATGTTTATTTTTCGCATTTATCCGTTATTATTTTATGTTTAACCGTGCATCATACTTTGTTTTTTGTACATATGAATTGGGACATAAGGGTATGGTTGTTTATCAAGCTTTATAGTTTATAGTGTTATTTTTTGTCCCTGACATTTCATGCCACGTGTCAAAGACTGGAATGAAGATCCAGAATACCCGGCCGATAGCAACGCCGGTGATGAAGATTCATAGAGCCTTGGTTTACGTAAACTTGCTCTGTATTTTACTTTTCAAAGTCATTTCAATTGTAAATTATTATTTTTATAGTGTTGTAGTTTTATATATAGTATTTTGTAACTCGGCTAGTGTTTTTATCCATTTGAATGAAATGACAAACCAGAGAATTTTGAAAATTCTTTTATTGAACGTTTTCAAAAATCAGAACGTTACACCTCCTTATTGAAAGTCTCTCCGCAATCTGTATAGTATAAATTTAATACAACCAAGCGGATGATTTAATGGGTAAGTGTTTAAATTACTCATTCAATGTTTGATTTCAAATCTTCATAATATTTGTGGTAATAAGAATACTACATCTTTAGCGTTCGTAACACGTTGCCAGTCTGACCTTCAGATATATTTATGTTTCTAATAAAATATTTATACAATTTAATTATATCATTTTATACTACTCTTGAATCATGGAAAAATTAAACCTGATTATAATTGTTAAAAAATAATTTAAATATATCATAGTGTTTGTGCTATTCCAAACAAACAGTCTAGTATGAATTTTGGTTTGCGTCCATCATTATCTACATTTATATGATAAAAAATAATTTCCAAAATAACGTATCAAATTATTACATAATACCTTGATAACAGTTCCGCTGGTTTTTCCTCGGTGATATAAAAAAACTAAGAACACCATTGTGGTGCCGGTCAATATCTTTTCTCCGATGACTAAGTTAGCATGTTCTTTAATTTAGAGTAAGAATAAATGGAAAAATGGTATTGGAACGATGAGATGTACTTGTTTACCCATTTTAGACCCTTTCATCTTCTTGACTCTTTGATTTTATTAGGAGCCTATTACTGTAAGATTGCGACAAGATTACCATCTCTAGCCGTTTTTGAAATCTTCATCCGTCTAGATAGGGATCTTATCCATTTAAACTCGCGCGTTGGGTGGCACATTCCCGCTAGGATACCCGGGGTTCTTGTAGTGAGGTGAGTCACTACAGGGGTGTAGTGAGGTCATCGTTTATCTCGGCAACAGACAGTTCTTCAGATTTAGTTCAGTATTTACTCGCAAGAATAGATATCTACAAGACCATCCATCGCTAAGATGAACGGCCGAATAGCCTCATTACACTCCTGTAGTGACTCACCTTATTACAGGGCCCCTGTTTCCCTTTTTTTCACGAACTCATGCCTTAACCATCACGGGGTTGAGGATCGCTTTGGCCAAATAGGGACTTGGACCAAACAGCCAAGGAGACTACAAGAGCAAAAACGAGAGGATCTCCTCAGTCATCGACTTTTCACATATCAAACTTGATATGAAACTTACCAGTCTCGAGAACACCATGCGATGACCCTATTCCCTAGGGAGAGGGGAGATCTTTTACATACTTCGGCCTGCTTTTGTTTACATTTTCTAATATTAATTTCAATGTCTTTCTTACTTTTTTTAAAGTTTTTTTTATATTAAATATTCTAAAAAAAAGGGTCGTTGGATCCTTTAATGGGGAAATAGTTGGGAATTGGTATACTTGACGAACCAACTCCTTGCTTTTAATTAACGTGATCTCTTCTATTGAGTTATGAAATTGTGACCAAATGAGACGGTGGCGGACCTAGGTAATAAATTTGGAAGTGGCACGGGATTTATATTTTACTGTTCATTCGTGACTCGTATCTCATTTTGTCCATTCTCTGTCATGTATTATCAATTTGTTAAACCTTAAACAAGATAAAAAAATTCAGTAGTACAGAGGCACCGCAGCATGGTGTCCAGATTTATGGAATGAGAAGTATCATTACGGTGCTTGTTTGTCTTTTTAAAAAAGTCTACGGTCTTTGAAATTGAACCAAGAAAGTTTTTCTAAGAAAGCCATACAAGGTGGCTTGATTTGATTTTAGTACCCATACTAGGACAAAAAGAAAAGTAAAGAAAAAACCAAAAAAAGTGGAGTTGACCGCATTTGTTAGTGAAAATGAGAGATTTTATGTAAGAAGAATGGCCAACCACCACCTACCACCAACCACCGCAACTCCACCACCACTTCCAACCGCCAACCACCATTTCGGCACAATACCCTACTACCCATACACCATACCACAACACCTCACAACCATCCATCCGTCTACCACCCAGAACAAGAAGCTCAAAGAAGGACTGGAAAAGAACACATTGCAAGAACCGAAGACAATGATGCAGGGGGTTGGATTCTGGTACACCATCGTAACAAATATAATTGGAAAATACACAACCAGCCCAACAGTGGAGCACAGAACCCCTTAACAACTTTATTTGTTGACAACCTACCAGAGAACGCAAACAAACCATGGCTGGAAAACATGTTCAAAAGATTTGGTACAGTGAGCAGTTCATACATCCCCCAGAAAAGGAGCAGATCAACTGGAAATAAATTTGGCTTCGTAAGATTTGAGGACTCCAGATTAGCTGAGGTGGCAATTTCCAGGACCAACGGGGTCTGGATAGATGATAAGAACTTACTAGTAAAAATAGCAACCTATGTGAGAGAGAGGGACACCAACAATGTAGACAATCTTAAAGGAAGATATACAGGGAATAAGGAGAAAGGAAAAGAAGGGGCCTATCGGAACATCAAAAACACAAACAAATTAAGGAGACAGGAATGAACCAACATATCCAGTCACTACTCAGAATTTTTTATCAAAATAGGGCTAAAACGGAAAGAATCGAGCAAAATAGGGTAGAACTCAAACTAATTATAAAAGTAGGGCAAAACGCGATTGGGATTCGTGTTTTACAAGTAAAACGCATTTTTGATTCGTGTTTTATGTTTGCGTGTCACAACTTGACACGCTGGCGTACCACGTCGGATGAACGCGAATGGGATTCGTGTTTTATAAAACACGAATGTAAGTCGCGTATTGTATTTGGAGTACACAATACGCGTGTACCCTTACCGTTTTGGCAGTCGGTCTGTCTTCCCTCCGTCTCAGATCGAGTTCTCCGTCGATCGCGTCGTCTTCTCCGGCCTTCTCCGTCGATCCGGCGTCTTCTCCGGCCTTCTCCGTCGATCCGGCGTCTTCTCCGTCGATCATCAGGTAAGTGCGACCCTCTTTGGTGCGTTTTTTTGGTACATTGCATCCGTATTTACTGTGGCGTAGAATATGGCCTTTGTATCCGTATATTGTCCGTATTGTCTGTATTCTGTCTATATATTGTCCGTATTGTATATATCTATCCGTATTGTGTGTATACATGTATGTATATATCTATACCGTAATGTATATATGTATATACATGTATATATGTATATTGTCTGTAAATAGCAGATCTATCTCCCTAATGTGTGTATATATGTATGTATATTATCTGTATATTATCTGTAAATACATGTATATATGTAAATACCGTATATAGTTATTGTTATCTGTATATTCTCTATCTCCGTTTATGATTGGAATCTGTGTGAATCCCAAAATCACTTTCTGAAATATGATATTTTTAGTCTTCAAAACGAAGACTTGAGTTGGAACCTTACACACTGGAAAATAGTCCAGCATAACCACATCCACATCCACAAAAATCGGAAGGACCAAGTCAAGATTAAGGGGGACCACATCCACATCCACACTGGAAAATTAAGGACCACAACCAAATCCACATCCACAAAAATCGGAAGGACCAAGTCAAGATTAAGGGGAAAAATTAAGGACCACATCCACATCCACATCCACATCCACACTGGAAAATTAAGGCCACATCCGTGCTTTTTGTAAGTATATCAGTAATGGAGAAGCAATTCGCTATTTTTGAAGTGTTGGGAAAACACAGACTTTGGTGCTTTTTGTCAAATAATGAGAAACACTTATAAAATGGATCTGCCTAATATGAGATACCCATTTTTTCCTTTTTGTGATGGATTTTTTGTGATGGATTTTGTCACGAGGTTAAAAATTGTATCATGAGATGACTATGTGCTTAATGAATAACTAATTGATTATAGCTGGTAGTTACGGCAATCTCCGTTATGACTATGTGCTTAATGAATAACTTTTTTATACCAATACTATGAAGTGAACTTTTTTATTTGCGATTTGTTATACATGAACAATGTGTTATGATTTGGAACAGTTATGGATCCTGGTCCAGTTGATGAGTCAGTGTTGACGCTACAACAACAGCACCGTTCAAGGGGTATATGGGAGTCAGGGGTAGGTAGATTCATTAAATTTAGTATTTCAATTATCTTCATGATTTATTGTAGACATTTGTCTAATGTGATGCTTGTTGGTGAATAACTTTTATTACAGGGACATGGTGTACTGGACTCAGCTGTTCTCGCATTTCAGAGGTGTGAATCTAAGCTTCGACGTCGTGGAGAGATTTCACCCCGAGTTCTAGAATTGGTTCAGCGAGCAGGGTTGGTGGGCTTGCATGAGGTCCCATTTCGGTCACTTGATTGTGGCCTAGTTACAGCACTGGTTGAGCGGTGGAGACCAGAGACTCACACCTTCCACCTTAGGTCCGGGGAGGCGACCGTGACCCTCCAAGATGTAGAGCTGATATTAGGATTACCTGTAGATGGAAGAGCAGTGACTGGGAGGACCGACCACGATTGGGATGATTTGTGCCAGAACTTGTTGGGGATTCGGCCTCCTACCACAATGAGGACGGGGGGGAGGTTGAAGATTCGCTGGTTACGAGATAATTTTAATGGTGTGGTGGCCAATGATGCGCCTGCAGTGGTCGTAGAACAGCAGGCACGCGGGTATTTGCTTCAACTTCTAGGTGGCACCATATTTGCTGATCACTCATCCACTTTCGTTCATCTATGTTACTTGCCTTTGTTGGAAGATTTCACAGTAGCGGGCACCTATGCCTGGGGGGCCGCTGCCTTAGCTGTACTGTACAACCAACTTTGCCACGGAGCCACGATTGATACGAAGGACGTAGGTGGGTCATTCATTTTGCTACAAATATGGGCATGGGATCGCCTTCCACACTTAGCCCCACGGCGTTTAGGCAGGGTGCATCCACCTCCAGGGAGAGCTTTATTAGCTAGGTTAGTACTCAATATCGCACAATGTTTATGACAATTTAATTCAGTTTAGTATTTCACTTTGTTTAATTAGGTAAAATTGTGTTTGAAATATAAGTGGTTGATGTTGTAGGTGGCGGGACGACTTCAATGCCACAGATTTTGCCATGCACGTTGTTAGTTCTCACCGTTACACGCTGGACATAGGGGTCGACACCGAGGTGATTTGTTTGTGTTCCACGATTTTGTTTTGCGGATTCTTTGTTTTATTTAGGTATTATTTTATTATATTACGGGGCTAAGTTTCGGTTTTATTTTGCAGTTTATATGGGTTCCATATAGTCCAGAGCTTATCGCTGGCCTCCCACCGTTTTGTCGGGCGGGCGTACGAGTGTGGACAGCCTGTGTCCCCCTCATACGTTTTGCTACCGTTGAGCTTCACCAGCCAGATCGGGTACAGCGACAGTTTGGCTATAGACAAGGTGTTCCTGGTCCGTCTCGTTCACTCACTCCTCCACACGGGCAGGATATGCGGGCTGCGACAAAGGACTGGATCCGGGCTAGGGCAAAGGATATAGCTGTATGGGACGAGAGGATGCGACATGTCTTGCCTGTTGGAGTGCCCGACGATGGAGTGTACCATTTGGACGACCCCTACCGTGTATGGTACGACAGGATCACACGACGCTTCATTAGTAGGAAAGGTGCATGTAGTGGCGGGATGGTAAGACTAATTTGAGTACACCGTTGTATAATATTTTAATTTTCGTATTCTGCATTTATTATATAATTGGCGCAAAAATTGCTATTTTGCAGCTTCAATGTTTTGAGGAGTTGTTTGGGCCTACGCATCCCCCCCATTCTCAAGAGGTTGGACGTCGAGGCATGGAGCTAATGGCGATCTACCGAAGTCTTGTACGTCGACCACCACCTCCACCTCAAGCAGCTGCACCAGACGACGATGTGGGCGACGAGGCTCCACCTGTACAGGCTGTTCCCGAAGATCCAGTACCCGAAGCTGAGGGCCCCGCTCCCTCTCCACCACCTGCAGCGGGGGTACATGACCCCCCATCATCGACCACAGCGGACAACGTGGGAGCTTCGGACTCAGCCATGCCTCCTCATGCCTCGACGGTCGATCATGTTCTAAGCCCCGTCCCGTTTGACTTGGACTGGGCGGTGTTGAGAGGTTTGTCTACTGAAGATGTTCCTACCGCTTCACCTGAAGATGTTGCAGCTACCGGTGACTCGCTCGGTATTGTTACACAAGTTGAGCAGGAGGGTAGTGGTTCACCGGCGGCCCCATTCGAGCCCACTCGACCTAAGAGAAAGAGGAGACCTACTACGTGCGGCACTGGTGGTCATCGGGTCCACCGGTAGCTATTAAGATGAACACAGTTTAAGTTCAGTGGAAGAGATCTGGGAATTAGCAACACAACCAGGTAAATTGATGTTCTTTCTTATTGCACACCATTTGCATCTTGATATCTTATTGCACACCATTTGCATTACTCTGTCTCTCTCTGTCTCTGCATTACTCTGTCTCTCTCTGTATCTTATTGCACACCATTTGCATTATTACTTCTGTGCTGGATATAATGTGTTACATATGCAACCTTAGACTGGTTACATCATACATGGGTTTGAGTTCATACTTGGAGATAATGTGTTACATATGCAACTGTTTCCTTTATCAGTTCGTGTATGTTTCCTGTAGTGATAATTGGAGATATGAATTCCATTCAATTAAGCTCATGTAAGTAGAGGTTGGTGTGGATCCTGTAGCCAATTGGAAGTTTCAGTTTTTTATCATAATCCATACATGCTGATTTTATCACATTGATAAGTTTGAAATGATATAGGTTGGTACCATTTGTGTTATGGCCCTTCTGAAGTAAAATCTGATCTCTCTCTCTCTCTCTCTCTCTCTCTCTCTCACACACACACACACACACACACACACCCCCCACTTAGAGTAGTGCATTCACCAACTCTGACTAGTTGGGTTAGATTGGAATTACTGTACGTCTTTGTTTGGACTTTGATGTATTGTTGCCAGTTGGTTCAATTGTCGGATTGATGACTATTCTACTTTGTTTTGATCCCATGCAGCTCAGATACCAGTGTATCTGTACCCTTTCCTTGATACTCCAGCGGTTGAAACACCTTTCGAGTTTTTAAGGCTTGCCAGCTTGGCTGTTATTGGTGGCCTATTGAAGGTCCTTGCTCCTCAACATTTCGCTATTACAACACATGCTGTCCAGTGATCTCATATATGTGGCTTTTAGTTATTGTCTTTGAGCTTTTGGTCTACCTTTCGCTCATGGATACTTGTTAGACGTTTTATCCCTATCAATTATTGTCTCTTTGTTTTTGACAGAAATTTAATGTTCATCTTAAAAATTGCAAAAATGGACTTAGTGAGGCTTGTGTTTTTGACGACAGTGCACTATGCTCAAGTTTCAGTTAATGCTTTAGTATTGGCAAAGTATGCTAACTGCAGTCAAATTGGTAACATGAGAAAAAATGGTTTAGTCTTTTAACCTTGTTGTAACTTTTTATGCGTCGCCTAAGCTTATACAGCTGCTTAGAACCTTCTCTTAAGTGATCTCTAAGTTTCATATTTTATTAATGTCCTCCGCCATGCTTCGTCAAGATTAATCCTCTCCTGCGTTTGTAAATAGTCACAATAGTGCTGAAATGTGGGAAAGGAAAGGCAGGCTAAATTTGAACACGGTTTTGTGGTGTTTATAAAAATTAAACAAAAAAATGTGGTGTTTATTTTTATTTTACTTACAGTTTTGAAAAATGAATTGATTTTACGACGATTGATTTTCCTAGTTATATGTTTACTCCTTTTTAGCCTCGTACACTTCTTTTTTTGTCCCAACTATACAAATTTACCTAGGTGAGAGTTTCTTGAAGAAGAAGAAAATTTTCTCGCATGCTTTCCTGCGTGGATATTACCTTGACAATAAAAATAAAACATGGCTATTTTATAAATAAATGACTAATTTCTGAATAATTTTATACACAATCAATGAAAAATTACACATATGCCTGCATTTTATACACAATCAATAAATTACACAGTTGTCAGTTTCTCTAAGCAAGCGATTAACCAGCTGCACTTTAAAGCATCATCTGCCGTTGCCCGATGTTTAGGATCTCCATGTCGCCACCTCATTGGCGAAAATGTTACAGAGTGATGATGTAAGGTCCATCAACCACTCTGCTGAAGCGAAAAATTTATCGATCAACATGCATCTTTAGTCCATGCATGTGGATCGATGTTCATCATTAGTCCATGCATGTGGATCGGTGTTCATAAAAAACCTCTCGAACTTGTATAACGTACAATTAATGTTGTACGCAAGTACATGAATACTAATAGTGGATTCTTACAAGTGTTCCCAACAATATGAGGATAATTCATACTTCCATCAGACATGGGACACATTCGGAGATCACAACTTCTAAACCCTAAACCCTAAACCGTAAACCCTAAACCTTAAACTCTAGTAAAACGTAAAGAACAAAAATGTGCATTTTTTTGACAACACTACGGCATTGGCTCTATTTATACACATATGAAAAGTGAAAACGCGAATGCAATGTGCATCTTTCCGTCCAGATACGCTAATATTAACCGCGTTTTTCCTGTACGAGTGTCGGGGCGGTACGGCGGTAAGTCCTAGCGAGCAGTTCTGCGCCAGCTATGTCGTACCTAAAACGCGACTACAAAACGCGTTTTCCGTACAGACATGACACGTGTCCTTCAACGCAGGTATGGTAGTCGAGACACACACGTGGGAAAACGACATCTGTCCTAAAAACGCGTATGTTATTCGCGTATATGACCCAAATACGCGACTACCATACGCGTATTTGTACTGCGCTGAGAAAAGGCCAGAATCTTTTGTCCAATCTAGCCAGTGGTTCTGCCCGAATCTTTTGTCCAATCTTGGCATTCACAGGCTATATGGAGAACACTGTTGCCCAAATCTTTATGTTCAATCGGTTCCACTATAAATTCTGACTTTATGTTGCGAGATTTTTTATCCATGCGCAATATGGAGAACACTTTTGTGTTATCTTCCCATATTAATATCAACCATCCCACATTCGTTACAAGTCTTGCCAACGTGTTATTTATATCAATCTACATGCATGGACTAATGGAAGTGACGGTTCTCTTCCTCCACCAACGCCACCGTCAACATTTGTGCAGCATGTAGAAGAAGAACGTCCATTTCCGCGTAAAATTGATACTCGGAAAACTGATACGTACTGAGTTAATACCTGTGTTTACGCATAAACTAGAGAGCGACGCAGTTCTCTCGATGTAATACATGTATTCACCTTATGGAGGTTTATTTTTGTTGGTTCTGTACAACTATTATGATGAAGGTTATGTGGGCGTATATTTTGGTTTATGGTTTAGTTATATGTTTGGAATGTGCCCCGCAAGGTTTTGTAGTCGAAAAGACGAAAGTGTCCTACGTAAAATACGTTCATGAGTTAGGATTACATTAAATCTTCAATTTTTCTCCTCTTAGTGAAATCAATTCTTTCATTAACGTGTTCAAAACACACCTAAAGTAATTTGTCTAATAGTGGGATCATTAATTATTTAAACCGGTCTCGTGGAAGAAGTTTTAAAAGTTATAAACCAAAATATACCTAAAATATAACTTAAACCGGTTTCGTGAAATCAATTCTTTCATTAATTAATTTGTTCAAAACACACCTAAAGATATTTTTTTTTTTTTGGCCAAGATTATTCAAAAGTTATAACTTAGATTCCCGAGCCTGCAAAATCAGACCCCTAAGATTCCCCGTAAAACGCAGATGGTAATTGCGTTTTATGTAGGGAGTACGTCCCCGCAAAAAGCTGGGAAATCAATGACCAAAACCTGGAAAAAGGAATCAAATGCGCAGACCTACCAAAAAACGCGTATCCAAGTCGCGTTTTACTACCTAAAACGCGTATTGAAAACGCGTTTTTTAATTGTTTTAAATTCAGAGTTTCCGAATCGTAAAAAGAAGCCTAAATTTTTTCCAAAAACATGTCTTCAGATGCTTGTCGCCTATTGGTACACACGGGTGGGAAGGTGGTGCAAGAGCGTGACGGTCCTAATTATGATGGAGGTTCAACCATACTTCTCATTGTAAGAAGAGGAATCGGAGTTGACGAGTTACGACAAAGAATACGGTGTGCCTGTAATGTTGTAGGGGATAATATGAAAATGACCTATCGATATCCAGTATTGAGTTATCCTCACACACATTACACGTACGCATCGTTAGACCTCGTCGACAATGGCTCGGTGGACGTAATATTTGACCTAGCGGGAACGATTTTCGGTTACACACCGGAAATATATGTTGAGTCAAAGGCTAGTCGACGACGACGACCTACATTTACAGAAGATGTTGGCGGAGAAATGAGTAGGACAATATCGGGAAACGACTTTATCATTACCACGGAGTCCACGCAAGTCGGTGCGGAACAAGATGAAAATGTAGAACTATCCTCACCTGGTTATGAGCAAAATTTGATGGGATTAGACGGTAACAAATTTTCCTTGTTGTTTTATGTTATATATAGTTACCAATAACAAATTTTATTTCATATTTTCATTCATTTTTTGGCAGATGAAGAGAATGTGGCGGAATTTAATACGGACGAAAATACTTCCGAAGAGGATGTGGATGCAGGGCTAGAGGCTGATGGCGGTGACGATGGAGAGGCTGATGGCGGTGACGATGGAGACTCTGAATTGTACGTGCCACCATCGTACATCTACACGCAGAACACGTGGACAAACATCATCGATCCATCCCCAACATTGCCGGACAAGGACGTACTTGGTTGGGACAACAGATCAGAGCTTCATAAGGGAATGATATTCCCATCAAAAGTTGTTGTACAAAGGGCCGTGAAAGCATACAGTATGGATCGAAATCACACGGCGAAGGTGGTAGAGTCCAATACCTCCTCAATTTCTTATGTTTGCAGCAATCGGGAACCCTGTTCATGGCGTCTACGTGCCCACTCGAAGCCGAAGGAGGGAGGAATATGGATTATTTCAAAATATGCTGGACCGCATACGTGTCTCACATCAAATATGACATCTGACCACCCCATGCTAGATGGTTCTTATATTTTGAACTACATACGGGCAGAGGTCCATTCTGACCCAGCAATTAAAATCAAAACCATCATTGCAGCAATCAAGGAGAACTGCGGAGGTTTTGAGCCATCATATGTCAAATGTTGGGCAGCCAAACAAAAGGCCATTGCGGAGATCTATGGTGACTGGGATGAATCATACAATAAGCTTGAACAATTCTTCACCGAGGCTGCTCTAGCTAATCCAGGTACCGTCTGGAGGCTAGAAACCGAAAATGGACCAACACGTGGTGGAGGGGGGATTCCATTTGACCGAGTCTTTTGGGCTTTCGGACCATGCATCGAGGCTTTTAAACACTGCCGGCCTGTTCTATGTGCAGATGGCACTTTCATGAGTGGAAAATACAAACATACACTTTTCATTGCGGTCGCGCAAGACGCAAGCAACGCGCTAATTCCTGTCGCATTTGCCATCGTGGATCAAGAGACAACTGACACGTGGGGGTGGTTTCTACGCCAAATAAGGGCCTATGTTACTGACAGGCCTGGTTTGTGCCTAATTACGGACAGACACACTGGTCTCGTGGGGTACTTAAAAACTGATCCGGAATGGAAACCTCCACAAGCATATCATCGGTTCTGCTCTAGACATTGTCGCGCCCGGAAATTTCCCGGCCCCCCTCGCGAATATGTGAATTCTTGAACGGGGCTGAATAATTTCTTGACTTTTAATGCGACGTTTAATGAAAATTGTTTAACAGCTGGGACTTATTTAAAAACTCAGAGTCGCCACTTGACATGAATTTAGGTGTGTCAAGTCACCCTCTAAGGCCATTTTCAAAGAAAATGTCCTTAGAAAAATAATTTAATTTTAACTCAGAAATACGATTCTGTTTATAAAAAAATGACTCCTTTAAAAGAAAACTGGTCTTGAAAACAGAGATGGGTTCGGGGATTCACTGTTACGAGTTGGGAAGGTGTTAGGCACCCAACATCGCCCTTTCGGTACTTTATTTTCCCAAATAATTTTATTTTATTATCCTTGGCCAAATTTGATAAATTAGTGATTGCTGTACAATTGAAATAAAACAGGTGCGGGAACAAGACCCCGGCTTATGCAATTTAGTTTTTTGTGGCAAAAAGGTTGGAACGGGTATATGTTAATGGATTACCACGTTAACTCTTTTTTTGGTTTTATTTATCTGCAATTCTTCATCCCGACAGCTACACAATCACTGGCGGTCCAAATTGTAGAATTTAACAAATGTTACTTTTTTTTAATTGGTTTTATTTATCTGCAATTCTTCATCCCGGCAGCTACACAATCACTGGCGGTCCAAATTGCAAATTTTAATAAATGTCACTTTAATCACGATATTCTGTCGTGAAAAGATAACGTGCATTGCCCGTTAAATTTTCATCCCAAAAACACTAACATGGGCTACCTATGTCACCCGCGTGTTTATGGAATTCCGAGATTATCGAGATTTTTAACCAAGTGATATGGATAATGTGTCAGCGTGAACTAACAGCACTATTCATATAACTTAGCCAAGTAACGAATTTTTCCTTTTGTAAAATAAAAATAAAAGAAGATAGCGGTATCTGTTACGGGGTACGGGAAAGGGATAAAAAAAAAAAAAAGAAAGAGTTACGGGAGATCGGGGAAAGGGAAAAGTTAGTAGTTAGTTCCGGCAGGGGCCGACGCAATCGAGCGATATACTCGGAGTATTATTTTTATTTAAAGTGATTTTTGCTTAAATCAAGAAAAGTAGTTGGCAGAGCCAAACACCGACTTTCGTGATTTAGCGGGCTAAATCCTGACATTCTAGAACTGCGGACTAGAGATGCGGATGCCCAATTAATATTGACATAAAAAAAAGAAGAAAGAATAAACAAAAATGTCCTGACATTCTAGAAGTGTGGACTGAAAATTTCAGGAAAAGGACTAGAAATTTCAGAACCACGGACTAGAGATGCGGACATGGCTTAATAAGCCTAATCATAATAAAATCAAGAAAAGTAGTTGGCAGAGCCAAACATCGACTTTCGTGATTTAGCGGGCTAAATCCTGACATTCTAGAACTACGGACTAGAGATGCGGATGCCCAATTAGTATTGACATAAAAAAAGACAGAAAGAATGAATAAAAATGTCCTGACATTCTAGAAGTGTGGACTGAAAATTTCAGGAACAGGACTAGAAATTTTCAGAGCCACGGACTAGAGATGCGAACATGGCTTAATAAGCCTAACTTTAATACTGATAACAGAAAAGAAAACGAATTTACAGAACAGAAAAAAAGATACAGAGGCACTGAATTTAAAAACAATTACCTTATATTCACTGTGAAGATTACAACGGTAGGGGTGAAAAATACTTGAACGCCTAAATAAAACCATAACCTGGCATAACCTTGAATTTTAGAAATTCTTGTTATCCCGGGCTATGCTGATATAAACGGTCGCTCAAGCTTCACCGGAGTTTGAAAAGAAAATTGGGCAGGACCTCCTCTTTAATTTTTAACTAAGAACCAAAAATTCTAAGAAGAACACTCTCTGATTCAAACTTGCTCTAATATTGTTCTTGTATATTGATAGTTCTAAACTAAAAAGTTTAGAACTTATCAAATTGAAGAACACTCTCTGGAAATTAATCTTACTCTCAAAGTGTTTCTGCTCTAAAAAATTTTCCTACTTTTCCTAACCTTTCCTCCTCCTTCCTTGATTTTTTCCCCCGGATCCCCTTCCACGTCTTCAGAACTTCACTATTTATAGGCAAACACTTGCCCTTTGGATGCAAAAAAAGGAAGCAGCTGCCCCTTCGATTCAAGCGAATAGCGGCTGTATGAACCAATTACATTTAAACCATCAAACGGACGAATCAAGCGAAAGAAAACCGTTTAAACGAACCAGTAACACTCAAGTGCAACATCACGGCCGGAAAAACCATTGCATGGTCCAATCCCAGCCCAGCCGGAAACGGCTGACCCACGGCCGCTCGCAATGCCAAAAGCCAACCCCTGAGAATGGAAAAGAAACAACCTGCAAAAACCGGACAAACCAACTGAAAACCGGGCAGAAAACGGGAAACCAGCCCAAAAAACACCGGACGAACGGGCCAAAACCGGGCTTAAAAACCGGACGGAAAAACCGGGTCGGGAAGCCGGGCACGGCCCAGATGCCGGGCACGGCCCAGGCGCCGGGCACGGCCCAAATGCCGGGCACGGCCCAGGCGCCCAATTGGAGAGAGAGAGAGAGAGA
The DNA here is from genome assembly GCA_019985065.2 of Arctostaphylos glauca. Lineage (NCBI taxonomy): Eukaryota > Viridiplantae > Streptophyta > Magnoliopsida > Ericales > Ericaceae > Arctostaphylos > Arctostaphylos glauca. Next base: position 22,658,337 of record JAHSPW020000013.1, read on the forward strand.
AAGAGAGAGAAGAGAGAAAGCCGTGAGAAGGGAGGAGAGAGAGAGAGAGAGAGAGAAGAGAGAGGAGAGAGAAAGAGAGGATGCGGGAGAAGAGAGAGAGAAGAGAGAGGACACGTGTCAGCGTCTTAGTGGAGAGAGAAAAGGTGAGAGAGAGAAGAGGTGATTCTGTGCGGGTGAGACGGCACGGGCTCGACACGTGGCGCACACGGAATGAGGCACGTAGAAGAGAGAGAAACCGGGACGGTGCTAGCCAATGGAAGTTTGCCACGTCATCAGAAAATATGCGCGCGTCACAGCGGATCTCCCCCGAATGCCGTGCACGGCATCCGAGCCGGGCACGGCCCACGTGTCGTGCACGGCTTGGGCGCGTGCACTCCACGCGCGAGTGTCTGAGAGTGGTTTCTGCTGACGTCAGGTTTGTGTCAGTCTTCTCTTGTTATTTACTAAAATGCCCCTGTGTACAAAATACCTTCGCGCGCTATTTTTAATCTTTGGACGTCCAAACGAACTCGGATTTGATCGCGGATACAGCCAATGGACTCGTATCGTCGAGAGGATCATTTTGAGCCTAATATTTGATTTATGGGCACGTCGGCTCGCAATCCTAACTCCCAAATAATCACCGGTACACTGTTACCATTCTTTAAAATGCCATTTCTTAAGCTACCGACCTCGGATTTGACCGTGGATACAGCCGATGGACTCGTATTTCTGTGCTGATCAATAACATGTGCCTCTCGATGCCTGATCATATCAGCTCATAAATTGTGCCTCCGAGACCCCGTTCTGAGCAATCAAAAATCGTCGGCGTTGTCCGATTTCACCCCAATCACTGTTACTGGACTCGTGTCGTCGTACTGATCAATAGTATGAGGGTCTCATGACTTGATGAAGTGGTCTCGTGAACAGTACTCCCGAACCCCAGACTGTGCAAGGGCGAAATAGCCTTTTTGTGCACAAATTCTTTTAAACCCATTCCGATGGCATTTTTCATAATAATTGAGCGGTGAGGCCAAAATCTGGTATCAACAGCTGCCCCTCTTTGTCTGCACTTGGCGAAGTAGAGGGTAGACAAAGAATATGAGATGCGGGATTTTGTCTCACCGCGATTGAAATTAGGTCATGCTGCTCTGTTTTGAAACTGCCATTGACGACTGCTCCGCTCTGAATATCCAAGATAGCATCCGTGCTATCTCGAGAACTGATGTACTTGTCTTCTCTCTTTCATGCCTTGTTCCGAGTTCGTGCAGGCGGTGAATTCTATTGGCATCTCCGTAGCATCCTTCGAGGAAATTCTGCCCTGAAAATAATAACTTGCATTATTACTTGAAAACATTGGAATTTACTAGAACAAAACGATTTTCAAAAATTCGATTTCAAAAGACTACTTGTAAATCAGGAACTTTTTACTAGAAAATCCTTGAAAATTTGATTTTAGGATTTGAGAGATTTAGAAATTCGATTCTAAGCTGAAAATCTGAAAGATCCTATAGAGATTACGACTCTAAGACATCTGATGAGAAACCCTTGAGAATTTGATCTCAGGGTTTGAGAGACTTAAGAATTCGATTCTAAGCTGAAAACTTGAAGATTCTATAGAGATTACGACTCTAAGACATCTGATGAAAACCCTTGAGAATTTGATCTCAGGGTTTGAGAGACTTAAAAATTCGATTCTAAGCTGAAAACTTGAAGATTCTATAGAGATTACGACTCTAAGACATCTGATGAAAACCCTTGAGAATTTGATCTCAGGGTTTGAGAGACTTAAAAATTCGATTCTAAGCTGAAAACTTGAAGATTCTATAGAGATTACGACTCTAAGACATCTGATGAGAAACCCTTGAGAATTTGATCTCAGGGTTTGAGAGACTTAAAAATTCGATTCTAAGCTGAAAACTTGAAGATTCTATAGAGATTACGACTCTAAGACATCTGATGAAAACCCTTGAGAATTTGATCTCAGGGTTTGAGAGACTTAAAAATTCGATTCTAAGCTGAAAACTTGAAGATTCTATAGAGATTACGACTCTAAGACATCTGATGAAAACCCTTAAGAATTTGATCTCAGGGTTTGAGAGACTTAAAAATTCGATTCTAAGCTGAAAACTTGAAGATTCTATAGAGATTACGACTCTAAGACATCTGATGAAAACCCTTGAGAATTTGATCTCAGGGTTTGAGAGACTTAAAAATTCGATTCTAAGCTGAAAACTTGAAGATTCTATAGAGATTACGACTCTAAGACATCTGATGAAAACCCTTGAGAATTTGATCTCAGGGTTTGAGAGACTTAAAAATTCGATTCTAAGCTGAAAACTTGAAGATTCTATAGAGATTACGACTCTAAGACATCTGATGAAAACCCTTAAGAATTTGATCTCAGGGTTTGAGAGACTTAAAAATTCGATTCTAAGCTGAAAACTTGAAGATTCTATAGAGATTACGACTCTAAGACATCTGATGAAAACCCTTGAGAATTTGATCTCAGGGTTTGAGAGACTTAAAAATTCGATTCTAAGCTGAAAACTTGAAGATTCTATAGAGATTACGACTCTAAGACATCTGATGAAAACCCTTGAGAATTTGATCTCAGGGTTTGAGAGACTTAAAAATTCGATTCTAAGCTGAAAACTTGAAGATTCTATAGAGATTACGACTCTAAGACATCTGATGAGAAACCCTTGAGAATTTGATCTCAGGGTTTGAGAGACTTAAAAATTCGATTCTAAGCTGAAAACTTGAAGATTCTATAGAGATTACGACTCTAAGACATCTGATGAAAACCCTTGAGAATTTGATCTCAGGGTTTGAGAGACTTAAAAATTCGATTCTAAGCTGAAAACTTGAAGATTCTATAGAGATTACGACTCTAAGACATCTGATGAAAACCCTTGAGAATTTGATCTCAGGGTTTGAGAGACTTAAAAATTCGATTCTAAGCTGAAAACTTGAAGATTCTATAGAGATTACGACTCTAAGACATCTGATGAGAAACCCTTGAGAATTTGATCTCAGGGTTTGAGAGACTTAAAAATTCGATTCTAAGCTGAAAACTTGAAGATTCTATAGAGATTACGACTCTAAGACATCTGATGAAAACCCTTGAGAATTTGATCTCAGGGTTTGAGAGACTTAAAAATTCGATTCTAAGCTGAAAACTTGAAGATTCTATAGAGATTACGACTCTAAGACATCTGATGAAAACCCTTAAGAATTTGATCTCAGGGTTTGAGAGACTTAAAAATTCGATTCTAAGCTGAAAACTTGAAGATTCTATAGAGATTACGACTCTAAGACATCTGATGAAAACCCTTGAGAATTCGATCTCAGGGTTTGAGAGGCTTAAAAATTCGATTCTAAGCTGAAAATTTGAAAATTCTATGCAATTCAATTCCAAGATGAGTCTTTGAAAATTTGATCCCAAGACTTTCAATGCTGTCAATCTCCTTTTACATAGGAAATTTTCTTTGGCTCTTTGCCCAATTTGCTCTTGCATAAATTCTACTTGTCTGTTATCCTTTGGTTGACTTCTGGGATGTCGCCTTGTTGGCTGGATAATGAAAATGCTTCTGGGACAATGTCGCCTTGTTGGCTGGATAATGAAAACGCTTTGTCAATTGGACCCTCTAGGTCTTTGTGTTTGAGAGGCTCGTAAGCTTTGTGGGATTTTTCCCTTTAGCTTTCCCTTCATGCATGTCAGACTTTTGTAGTCTGAGCTTCAATGGGAGTTTGACATCAGGCTGCTGAGGACTGCACTCCAGTGTATGCCTTATCATGGGGTCAGGACTTTCAAGCCCTTTTGATCCACTTCTGTGTAGCAGCACAAGAAATAGCGACTGCAGCTAAGCGAGTCTGACTTTCTGTTTGCAGATTGTTGTTTCTTTTCTTTCTCTTGAATATCTGCATCTTTCAATACATGTATCCTGCATGGTTAGGCAGCTTTGTTCTCTTTTCGAGATTAGCATGTACGTAAAAGAAGTGTTGTATGAACATGTATGCTTCCCTATTTTGAAATTTGTACTTACTTGCCAGTAGATTATCAGAAATACTTACTGGATAGCAAATAACAGTTTATTGGGCTTTGTCTCTTTCGATCCATGAAGCTTCACAATCTTAACACAAGCGCATCGCATAGCTTGACTCGTGATTTTCAATCTCTAAACTCATGGGAACTTAAACTGAGTCTGCTCCAGACAGCCTTTCAGACTTCGGTCTTGCTGACTTATGCGGACAAATGGCTTCAGCTCCTTGTTGTCGTTTTTTTTTTTTTTTTTTTAAGCCATTTTTGCCACCACTGCCCTTTCGGGTTTTCACCGATGCCGGCTTTTCATTTTTTTGTGCTCCAGCCCCCTTTCGGGTTTTGACTGTGCCTTGATTGTCCATTTTTGCCATAGCTCCTTTTCAGGTTTTCACTACGCTGGACTTTGTCGATTTTGCCATAGCCCCCTTTCAGGTTTTGACTATGCTGACTTAGCCGATTTTGCCATAGCCCCCTTTCAGGTTTTGACTATGCTGGCTTTTTGTACTTTTTTTTTTTGAGGATTTCAACCTAATTTCAACTGAAACAAATATTCTTTGCGCATTTTGATCCGTCGAGCATTGACAGAAATTTCGTGAGAAAGAGGGAGAGAGAATATCAAATGGCCCTTTATTTTTGTTGGCCTTTCTGCCTTTATTTTTGCCTTTTGGCTTCTTTTCTTTTTTTCTTTTCTTTTTCTTTTTTGGCAGTGGTGTTATCTTTTGTGCCCCTTGTTTTTCAGAATATTCATATGAAAGAATAGAGAGAAGGAATTTCAATGCTCGATAATCAAAATAGCCACTCGGAAAAAAGTGTTTCAATTAAAATTAGATCGGAACAAGTGTTCTGCTCACAAATTGTTCTTTCTTCTAATTGCCCCAGTATGTAGCCTACAATACTTTCGAGTGTTGAGGCATCATCCACGACCAGTATGAGTTTGGTGGACACATCAGGCCTTGTGAAATTCCTTTGATTGTTGTGTAACAGTCAAACTCCAGCCCTTCGGTGTTTTTCTTTGGAATAGCTGATAAGTAGACTCATGAATAGGCATCATCTGCACTTGATCTTTCAGAGTTCCTCTTCGGTGAACTTGAATGTCATTCCTTTGGAGTAGCTGATAAGTAGACTCATGAATAGGCATTATCTGCACTTGATCTTTCAGAGTTCCTCTTCGGTGAACTTGAATGTCATTCCTTTGGAGTAGCTGATAAGTAGACTCATGAATAGGCATTATCTGCACTTGATCTTTCAGAGTTCCTCTTCGGTGAACTTGAATGTCATTTCTTTGGAATTGTTCTGATCTTCTTTGATTATCCCAAGTAAATGACTATTTTTTCTTTGCCTAGACCTGGATGGCGATTCTTCCCATTGCTTGCTGATTACTCAAGACAAAAGATCACTTCTTGCTTCAGATTTCTGAGCTTTTGGTTTTTGAATTTTGATCCTTGCATGTTCTAGGACCAGGAAGCACGTCCTTGTGTTCTTCTGATAATGAAGTGAATTTGTCCTTCTGCCATTTGTCCAAGTTCAGTCACTCTTATTTCTTCCAAATGGCTTCTGTTTCTTTGGTATTCGAGATTTGCCAGTTATCATGTGATTCTTTCTGTTAGTTCATTCCCTTGTTTGGAAATTTTACTGTTTGGTACAGATCAATCTCAATCCCCATGAGTTCGAACATGTAGTCTGAAGACAAGGTCATGCTCGTCTTGTGCTTAAGATTGTTTATGCTACTTGGATCGAAATGACAAATTTTAAGGTCCCTGAAATAGCAAGTTTTGCAAAAAATTAATTCTTTTGATTTGACAGAGAAGCATATATGAAAGCAACAACACAAATTTTATCAATCTGCTAAAAGCTGGATAACCATTGCAAGATTCTTCATGAATTTGAAAGAAACAGATTTTCATAGTGAAAGTTTAAAACAACAACAAAAGCAACATAAAAAGTGTGAATATAGACTCTGCTCAGGCAAGTCTACCAAAACTTGAGAACTCTAAACAATCTCATGGATCCTTCAGGATAATTTGAGTTGGCATTGATGAGTCTCTGTGCTGTCTTTCGTTTCAAAATGGACTTCTCAGTCTTTGACGCTTTCTGCGAAAATAAATTGATTCTTTCTTGATTCAGCAAGATCTGCCCCAGTTGCAGTGCCGACATCTTCTGAAATATCATTCACTCCCTAATGGTTAGGGAGTGGGTTGGTGATAACATTTGGAGTTGCTGGTCTTGCCTCTTCTAGGCTGATAGTCTGAGAATCAATAAGGTCTTGAACCCTATTTCGGAGAGTCCAGCAGTTTTCAATATCATGGCCAATCTGCCCTGAGTGATAGGCACATTTGGTATCCGGCCGGTGTGTAGGCGGTAATTGGTTTGGTAGTGGCCTTGCCGGGATTGGCTTTAAGTGACCGGAGACAACAAGCCGGTTTAGAACCTCAGCCATAGGTATGGCAATGGCCGTATAATTTCTTCTCCTAGGAGGGGCCCTCCTCTGCTCGGGTGCAGGTGCCCGGTAAAGATTGGGTTGGCTCGGGCGATTTGGCACTGGATTGGGGAAATATGAGGGGGACTGGTGTGTGGCGTTTTGGTATGGTGAAGGCGACGGAAAAGGTGTTTGGAAATTTTGTGGGTATGGAAAAGGATTTTGGTTATATGGGGGATGATTATATGGTGGCGGCTGGTTGTTTCCTTTGTCATATGGGATGACAACAGCAACTTCGGGTTCCTTTCCCCTCTTCGGAGGGAACTTCTTAATAGCGGGGGTGGATAAGCTGACTGTGTCGGCTTCCAGCTTTGCATAAGGATCGAGAATCTTTCCCGTCCTAATGCCATCTTCTATCATTTCCCCTTGCTGGATCATCTCCATAAAAGAGCGTCCAATGGAAGTACAGAACTTCTCATAATATATCCCTTTGCAAGTTTGGACAAAGAGATGGACATATTCGGTGTCAACTAGTGGGGGGGCCACTTGGGTGGCCAGATTTTTCCAGCGCAAGGCATATGCCCGGAATGACTCCTCGGGTTCTTGCTTCATTCTGATTAAAAAGAGTCGGTCAATAACCAACTCAGTGTTGTGGCGATATTGCTTTACGAACTCCTGGGACAATTCAGCCCAAGTTCTGAAGCGACGGACATCCAGCCTAGAGAACCATTGGGCTGCTGGCCCTACCAGGCTGTGCTGGAACAGTTGCATCATTAGATTTTCCGGGTGGGGATACCCACATAATGCCCCGGCATAGAGCCGCAGATGGGCCATTGGGTCGCTTGTTCCATTGAACTTGTGAAAATCTGGTATCCTGAATTTTGGTGGGAGCTGCATCTCTGGAAAGAAGCACAAATCTGAAAAACTGGTAGGGTTGTAAGCATTTGTACCCTGAATAGCTCTCAGGGTCTCCTCCATTTGCTGCATTTTTTGCTTCCAGGCCGGGTCTGGTTCCTGAGGAGGATTAGGGTTCCCCTGCTGACTTTCGCAATCTTCATGGACTGGCATGAATGGCATAACTGGAATAACAGGTGCTTGCTGCTGATGTGGCCCTACTGAGGGTCCTGTTGGCACTGCCCCAGACGGGAGTGCGGTGGCAATAGGATTAGGCACACTTGGTGCTGCAAGATTTGGGGTGACAGGAGTTCCAACCCCGGCTTGGTGAGTTAGAGAGGGGGCTGCCCCTTGGTTGTACAACGTTGTGAACATCATCTGTAGGTTCTCCATATCCCGTTGCAGAGCATTGAAATCTTCAAGGGACACAGTCCCCTGAACGGGTAACTGCGATCGGTTGGCCTCTTCTGCCATGGCCCTAGATCTTGACCTCGTGATAATAATTCTTCTAGGGGGAGAGATAGAGCGAGCCGTGCTTCTTATCACCTTATATTCACAAAACCAAAACACCAAGTTAGTTTGGTGTCCACAGAATAGGTGGGTCCAAAATGTACTACTGGTTAACAGTTCCACCACTCATATGGGCTTATATACTTTTCGGAGTTTAGCCGGCATTTCGGCATGACTTCGGTATATAATTTAAAATTGTGACAGTATCTAGCCCATATGAGGATGTTTCTGTACCCTAATAGTACGTTCTGGACACTTAGTCTAAAATAATTTGGAAATGGAAGTTTGATGTTTTCGAAAAATTTTGCCTTTTAACATAATCAACGAGGACTCTCTCCAATTTTCATGAATGTTCCTACCAGGTTTTGGCTTGACTCTTTTTTGAGGAAAACTATATGCAGCATGACGGCTTGGTTTTTGCTAATGCATTTCTAGCATGGTTTCACGGTTCCCAAATCTTCAAACCTCCGGCCCCTGTGAAGGGTACCATCTTTGGTTGGTGATTTGGTTGGAGTGTTCTTTTCAGTGAAAACCGTATTTGGCTACAAAAAAGCACCATTGACGATTGTCACGTACTTCGAACCCCCTCCTAATCCTATGGGTTAAAATAAAAGGTAGAATGGAGATTAAGAAGAGAGTTGGGTATGTTGTGCTGAATGTAATGTATGCATGTGCTGAAAAATTTGTTTTTTTATTTTGTAAATATTTGGAGAGAATCCTTTCAGAATAATGCAATGCCCTGCAAAACAAATATTAGTAACAAGATATTTATGCATGTTTTTTTTGGCAAAAGCGCACCTGAAAGACAACCACAAGAATAATGTTAGTAACAGGCCAAGGATAATTCGAAAAAAAATTTTTGGGAAAATTTGAAAAGCCGAAATCCACTGATAAGGAAGAATAAAAAGTTTGCAAATAGTACCCCTTTTTAGCTTGCGTTACACCGTAAGTTTACCCAAAAGGGGTAGGTTAATGGTTTCCGCTAAAAAGAGCCACTATTTGCAAATTCTTTTATTAATCCCTAAGTCCCCAGCAGAGTCGCCAGCTGTCGCGCCCGGAAATTTCCCGGCCCCCCTCGCGAATATGTGAATTCTTGAACGGGGCTGAATAATTTCTTGACTTTTAATGCGACGTTTAATGAAAATTGTTTAACAGCTGGGACTTATTTAAAAACTCAGAGTCGCCACTTGACATGAATTTAGGTGTGTCAAGTCACCCTCTAAGGCCATTTTCAAAGAAAATGTCCTTAGAAAAATAATTTAATTTTAACTCAGAAATACGATTCTGTTTATAAAAAAATGACTCCTTTAAAAGAAAACTGGTCTTGAAAACAGAGATGGGTTCGGGGATTCACTGTTACGAGTTGGGAAGGTGTTAGGCACCCAACATCGCCCTTTCGGTACTTTATTTTCCCAAATAATTTTATTTTATTATCCTTGGCCAAATTTGATAAATTAGTGATTGCTGTACAATTGAAATAAAACAGGTGCGGGAACAAGACCCCGGCTTATGCAATTTAGTTTTTTGTGGCAAAAAGGTTGGAACGGGTATATGTTAATGGATTACCACGTTAACTCTTTTTTTGGTTTTATTTATCTGCAATTCTTCATCCCGACAGCTACACAATCACTGGCGGTCCAAATTGTAGAATTTAACAAATGTTACTTTTTTTTAATTGGTTTTATTTATCTGCAATTCTTCATCCCGGCAGCTACACAATCACTGGCGGTCCAAATTGCAAATTTTAATAAATGTCACTTTAATCACGATATTCTGTCGTGAAAAGATAACGTGCATTGCCCGTTAAATTTTCATCCCAAAAACACTAACATGGGCTACCTATGTCACCCGCGTGTTTATGGAATTCCGAGATTATCGAGATTTTTAACCAAGTGATATGGATAATGTGTCAGCGTGAACTAACAGCACTATTCATATAACTTAGCCAAGTAACGAATTTTTCCTTTTGTAAAATAAAAATAAAAGAAGATAGCGGTATCTGTTACGGGGTACGGGAAAGGGATAAAAAAAAAAAAAAGAAAGAGTTACGGGAGATCGGGGAAAGGGAAAAGTTAGTAGTTAGTTCCGGCAGGGGCCGACGCAATCGAGCGATATACTCGGAGTATTATTTTTATTTAAAGTGATTTTTGCTTAAATCAAGAAAAGTAGTTGGCAGAGCCAAACACCGACTTTCGTGATTTAGCGGGCTAAATCCTGACATTCTAGAACTGCGGACTAGAGATGCGGATGCCCAATTAATATTGACATAAAAAAAAGAAGAAAGAATAAACAAAAATGTCCTGACATTCTAGAAGTGTGGACTGAAAATTTCAGGAAAAGGACTAGAAATTTCAGAACCACGGACTAGAGATGCGGACATGGCTTAATAAGCCTAATCATAATAAAATCAAGAAAAGTAGTTGGCAGAGCCAAACATCGACTTTCGTGATTTAGCGGGCTAAATCCTGACATTCTAGAACTACGGACTAGAGATGCGGATGCCCAATTAGTATTGACATAAAAAAAGACAGAAAGAATGAATAAAAATGTCCTGACATTCTAGAAGTGTGGACTGAAAATTTCAGGAACAGGACTAGAAATTTTCAGAGCCACGGACTAGAGATGCGAACATGGCTTAATAAGCCTAACTTTAATACTGATAACAGAAAAGAAAACGAATTTACAGAACAGAAAAAAAGATACAGAGGCACTGAATTTAAAAACAATTACCTTATATTCACTGTGAAGATTACAACGGTAGGGGTGAAAAATACTTGAACGCCTAAATAAAACCATAACCTGGCATAACCTTGAATTTTAGAAATTCTTGTTATCCCGGGCTATGCTGATATAAACGGTCGCTCAAGCTTCACCGGAGTTTGAAAAGAAAATTGGGCAGGACCTCCTCTTTAATTTTTAACTAAGAACCAAAAATTCTAAGAAGAACACTCTCTGATTCAAACTTGCTCTAATATTGTTCTTGTATATTGATAGTTCTAAACTAAAAAGTTTAGAACTTATCAAATTGAAGAACACTCTCTGGAAATTAATCTTACTCTCAAAGTGTTTCTGCTCTAAAAAATTTTCCTACTTTTCCTAACCTTTCCTCCTCCTTCCTTGATTTTTTCCCCCGGATCCCCTTCCACGTCTTCAGAACTTCACTATTTATAGGCAAACACTTGCCCTTTGGATGCAAAAAAAGGAAGCAGCTGCCCCTTCGATTCAAGCGAATAGCGGCTGTATGAACCAATTACATTTAAACCATCAAACGGACGAATCAAGCGAAAGAAAACCGTTTAAACGAACCAGTAACACTCAAGTGCAACATCACGGCCGGAAAAACCATTGCATGGTCCAATCCCAGCCCAGCCGGAAACGGCTGACCCACGGCCGCTCGCAATGCCAAAAGCCAACCCCTGAGAATGGAAAAGAAACAACCTGCAAAAACCGGACAAACCAACTGAAAACCGGGCAGAAAACGGGAAACCAGCCCAAAAAACACCGGACGAACGGGCCAAAACCGGGCTTAAAAACCGGACGGAAAAACCGGGTCGGGAAGCCGGGCACGGCCCAGATGCCGGGCACGGCCCAGGCGCCGGGCACGGCCCAAATGCCGGGCACGGCCCAGGCGCCCAATTGGAGAGAGAGAGAGAGAGAAAGAGAGAGAAGAGAGAAAGCCGTGAGAAGGGAGGAGAGAGAGAGAGAGAGAGAGAAGAGAGAGGAGAGAGAAAGAGAGGATGCGGGAGAAGAGAGAGAGAAGAGAGAGGACACGTGTCAGCGTCTTAGTGGAGAGAGAAAAGGTGAGAGAGAGAAGAGGTGATTCTGTGCGGGTGAGACGGCACGGGCTCGACACGTGGCGCACACGGAATGAGGCACGTAGAAGAGAGAGAAACCGGGACGGTGCTAGCCAATGGAAGTTTGCCACGTCATCAGAAAATATGCGCGCGTCACAGCGGATCTCCCCCGAATGCCGTGCACGGCATCCGAGCCGGGCACGGCCCACGTGTCGTGCACGGCTTGGGCGCGTGCACTCCACGCGCGAGTGTCTGAGAGTGGTTTCTGCTGACGTCAGGTTTGTGTCAGTCTTCTCTTGTTATTTACTAAAATGCCCCTGTGTACAAAATACCTTCGCGCGCTATTTTTAATCTTTGGACGTCCAAACGAACTCGGATTTGATCGCGGATACAGCCAATGGACTCGTATCGTCGAGAGGATCATTTTGAGCCTAATATTTGATTTATGGGCACGTCGGCTCGCAATCCTAACTCCCAAATAATCACCGGTACACTGTTACCATTCTTTAAAATGCCATTTCTTAAGCTACCGACCTCGGATTTGACCGTGGATACAGCCGATGGACTCGTATTTCTGTGCTGATCAATAACATGTGCCTCTCGATGCCTGATCATATCAGCTCATAAATTGTGCCTCCGAGACCCCGTTCTGAGCAATCAAAAATCGTCGGCGTTGTCCGATTTCACCCCAATCACTGTTACTGGACTCGTGTCGTCGTACTGATCAATAGTATGAGGGTCTCATGACTTGATGAAGTGGTCTCGTGAACAGTACTCCCGAACCCCAGACTGTGCAAGGGCGAAATAGCCTTTTTGTGCACAAATTCTTTTAAACCCATTCCGATGGCATTTTTCATAATAATTGAGCGGTGAGGCCAAAATCTGGTATCAACAGACATGTAGGAGCGAACTTTGCCAAAAAATTCGGCAAGAAAACAGGGGACCTGGTGAAGATGACGGCAAATGAACTACAAGTATCCAAGTTCAACGCGGCACTACAACAAATTCGCCCTTTGCACAAAGGAGCTGTTGGCGAGGTTATCGACGAGATGGACGTCGAGAAGTGGAGCTTTGCCCACGATGGTGGAAGGCGATATGGGTCCATGACCACCAATGTTTCTGAGTGCTTCAATGGCGTTATGAAAGATGCGCGACATTTACCAGTACAAGCAGCAGTCACAGTGACCCTCTACAAGTGCATTTCTTACTTTTGTCAGAAGGGCGAAATTTCCACTTCAAATAACTTAATGGGACAAGTGTACACTGAATTTGCGATTAAATTGCTTAAGAGGTGGAGCGACAAGGCAAGACATCACAAGGTCGTTGAATACAGCCGGGTCAATGCAGTGTTCGAGGTAATTACAGCTACAGATCCGACGTCACCTTATAAAGGAAACCGCAGGCATACTGTGAGGCTACGTCAACATACATGCACGTGTCAAAAATGGGACCAATGGAAGATTCCTTGCTCCCACGCGATTGCTGCGTGCAACAAAATGGCCTTGAACCATCTCAATTATGTAGACCCCATGTGGACTACCGCTAGAGATGTGCAAACATATTGTACACAACATTTCAATCCAATTCGAGACCCTAGCTATTGGCCCCCGTACACTGGAGTCCGTATATTCCCACCAACGAAGTGTAGGAGAAAAGGAAGATCAAAGACCCGCCGATTCAGAAATGAAATGGATTGGCAGGAATCGCGGCCATCCGAGATTCAAAATTGCAAATTATGTGGAGGAACGGGTCACAACAGGCGTACTTGTCCTGCTAGAACAATGGGAGCCGGGCCTAGTAGTTAAATTTGTCGCTCTTGTTTATTTCGCCCTCTTCTTTGTTTTTTATTGTATGTTGTCAATTTGGAGTTTTCCAATTTATCATGTTATCCGATAAATTTTCAAAAAAAAATATGTCGTTTATCGATCTCATATTACGGTTTGAGTCAACCAAATAAACTTTTATTACACAAAGTCTAAAATTAACATAAAGTCTACAAGTTCAATACATAGAATTAATTTCAGACCTGCACTTAAAAAAACTAAACTAGTCAGACAAATCTGAAACTTCCGGATCAGACCCGTACTGTGGATCCTCCTGAATGGTCCTAATCAAAGCCCTTGGGTTTGAACCGTTTCTCTCCGCATCTCTAACAGCATCCCTTATCAAGCTTTGTCGCATTACATGTCGATACATAGCTCGAATTTCTACGTGCAGCCTTCGACTAACGTCTCCGTACGGTTGATTCTGTCTTGTACATAAAATCATCCCAACAGAACGCGGTTTCGGAACTTTAGTAAAAAAATTCCTACACTTCGCTTCGAGCTTGTTACGCTCGACAAACAAATTTGGCCATTCCAAATAACCCGCCATTTGTCCCTCGTATGATGTCTGATTCCAATCAATCATAAAGTACACATCCTGGACGGCGTCATACTGCACTTTCGGCTCCACAAAAATTCTTTTCCCCCTCCGGTCATAATATGCCAAGCTATAGTCCAAACGCGGAAGGGACCTGTGGTCTTCGCTCGGATGAACACTGTTACTGGGGATCGGACCATTACGCTGCCAACTAATTAGCCTATTCGTTTCAACGCACTCTCTCCGGTAACCACTTAGATGGCTCATACGAAATATTTCTGATGACCTATGTTCAGCTAAGTATGCTGACAAAGGGTCGGCCATCAAATATTTTTTTCCTTCAAAACGTCAGATGGAGATGTAAAAAATTCGAAAAAGGGAAGTGCAGTTTGAAACGAATAGGCTAATTAGTTGACTCATTCTATTTATACAGCACAATAAAACGCGTTTCCAATTTGCGTATTAGGGCAACTTTTTAAAACGCGTTTCCCATTTCCGTAGTAGGGCATCCTCGAAAAGTCGGAGCTGGAACGACCAAACGGAAAACGCGACTTGAAGTTGCGTTTTACACGTGGACCAACGCCACCCTGGCACCAAATGCCGCGCTGGCTGGATCTGACAAAAAACACGAATCACAAACGCGTTTTACTACTAAAACACGAATCACAATCGCGTTTTGCCCTACTTTTATAATTAGTTTGAGTTCTACCCTATTTTGCTCGATTCTTTCCGTTTTAGCCCTATTTTGATAAAAAAATTCCACTACTCAAAACACAATAACTGAAAGAAAGACGTATGCTCAGGCTCTTTCCAACGAAGACATCCATTCAAAAAGAATTACAAATGCTGCAAAATCTTTCAACCTTCATTCATCCGAGAATAGGTGGCTCTACTGCAGTGTCATAGCAAAAAGAAGGATAAGAACAACCATTCCTAAGATCAAGGCAGATTTTTCTGCTCAGGGATTACACCACATACAAGTCAAAGCCACAGGGATTAGGGAGGTGATACTCACCTTCCCATCTCAGGAAAGTAGAGACACGTTCATCAACCATGAGGGTAATGCAAGATGGTTCTCTGAAGTGGTCAAATGGGAGGGACATACGGCAAGTCTAGAAAGAGTCACATGGTTGGAGTGTAGAGGAATGCCACTCAGCGCATGGGGAGGGGTAAACTTCTCTATCATTGGAAGAGCTTGGGGAGAAGTCTTAATGTTGGGGGAAGAGACTATAAACGAAACTTCCTATACGGTTGGGAAGATACTTATTGCAACATCTATAAAGGAAAGATAGATGAATGGGTAAAAGGATGCATTGATGGTAGAACGTACGACATTCACGTAACTGAAACTCCATTCATTGATGGCCCAGAGTTAGTTGTACAAGACTTCAATGGCATTGAAGATAAGGAAGGTACTCAAAGAGAAGAACAGGATGATAAAGCAAGTGAAGAACAAGAAGACCTGCTTTCCTACGTGGCCCATACACCTACCAAAGTGGGAGCAAAAATGCTACAAGCACAACAAATTTGCACAACATGACAAAACTACGTAGTTTCATTAAGGAAAAAAACAATGTGATTTTGTTTGTTTGTTTTTTCCTTAATAAAACGACGTAGTTTTGCTATGTTGTGCCAATTGTTGTGTAAATTTGTTATGCTTGTAGCATTGTTGAAGTGGGAGACACTAGAGCTGAGGTGGATATTCGACTGGCAAACCTCTCAAGCCAAGTAGGCAGAGAGTGTGAGGATGTGGCAAACTTCAATCCTGAGATAACAGAGACCTCAAACCCTCATGGGGAATCTCAAAAGGAAAGCTGGGTAGCAGATCTAATTCATAGGTCTGCGCGTCAGAGATCAATCTTGGGTAATTTTGAAAAAGAGACATCAGTGGTTAACCTTGAGGGCGACAGGATAAGGGCACAGCTTCCAGAAGAAGGACCAAATGACCATGGGCCAATTAACACGGAAAACCAGCCCACATGGGCTAGTCAACAAAACCCAGCACAACAGGTAATAGAAGATGGAGTTCAAAAGGAGGTAGCCCAAGAAAAAGCCACAAATAATGAGATGGATCTAGCCCAGCACACAAGCTATACAGTGCACGGCATCAACACACTTATTGATCTTAATGAGGCCATTAACAGGAAAAGGAGAAGAAGGATTCTATCTCAAATCTCAGAAAAAGCCCAATCTAGCAATCACAGCCCACAAGAATATGAACAGCAGGAACAGGAGGGGGCCGATACCAACCAGGTAAACAGTTATTCAAGCATAGAAGAAGAAACGAATAATACTATTAGAACGGCTACCATGCTGCGTCTCCCCTTTAGAGATAAAGACAAGAATATTTGGAAGAGTATGATAGAAGAGGAGGCCTATGATTTTGCCATGGCAAATAGGTCTCCCCTTTATCAATATATTCTTTGTTTAGCAAAAAAAAAAGAAAGTTTTTCTAAGTGAATCATTACCATTAATTTTGAATTCGAAAAAATAAATTTGGTCCAATTTTCGATTGCTCTTTTTAGTTCTTTCTTTTTTTGTAATTTTCTTGGTCGATAAGGATCATAACTAAAGGATTTTCTTCGGCTTCTTTCTTCAAATGAAGCATCATATTCACCTTAAGGGCTTGCTTGCTTGTTAACTTTATTTTACTAACTTTGTTTGCTTATTTAATATTTTTACTTTAAATCTTTTGCTATCTTTGTACCTTACTTTAGATAAATAAGTAAACAAATTACGCAATCCTCAAGTATTAGAGTTCAGAAAGTCTCGTTGTCATATCAAATCATGAAAAATCGTCTTTTTCTCTTAACGGAATTAAGCCAATAAAAAAGGGCTACCAATCAAGATTTTAAATTGCTGTTATAGTGTTATTCTCAATTGAAACGGTTGAATCAAGTCCTATGATCCTTTTACTATCAAAGCTTCCACTGCGGGGAAAGTTCCAATTATAGAAATATCGCTAATCACGATCACACGTTTTGATTTGAATTAGCATTACATTATTCCTAGTACATATATTTTTGATAACTCAAGATGTTTGAGCTAGTTTACGCATACCTCAAATAACATATGGAATTGTTGAGGTATGCGTATATGGAAAATTCCGTAAACTAGCTCAAACATCTTGATGTATGTGTAAACTAGCTCAAATAACATATACCTTTTTGGTAACACTACATATATATGGAATTGTTGGATACTAACACTATATTTTTAATTATATACATATAGTGTTAGTGGACGAAAACCAAAAAGAAATTTTGTTCAAATTATTCGGTGCCTGTATCTCAAACAAGAAAAAGAATTAACTATATATAGAATCCGAAAACTTTTGAAACCATCAGAAGCAAAAATTATAGGATTAATAGGAAAATAAAATGGATATCAATAGTGCAATCAATACAATCATGAATGTGTTGTGACCATTAAGATCATTCGGTTGACTCGTGAGACCTTCCGATATTCTAATTTTATTCATAACCCTACCAAATTTCCAATAGTATTCTACATTTCTTACTCATTACTTCCTTTAAAATGAGATTCTAATCTAATTAACTGTCTATTTTCTTTGGAACTAATGACATTCATCATATTAAGAAACTAAAAGTCTAAATCGCAATTAATGTGTCACTAGTAGAAACTTTTTTAATTTTCCAAAAAACTTATTCCCCTTAAATTTCTTCAAATACATTTCTTGATATCTATAATCCACGTTATACTCGTACCGAAATCACAGATGAGACCATTAATTATTTCGTTTAAAATATTCTATATCTCTATGAACCTAGGAGCTTTTGCTTGCAATGTATTATTTGGTCTATGGTGTAATATGTTCTAAAAGTTGAATTGTTCGTCTGTTAAAGAGGTATGTGAACTGAATTTAAAACGTCGTGAGACAGTTCTTTTAAAATATGAAAATCGTTCTTACACACATTTAGACTTGCTAACTAAAAATACGTACCATCACTTAAAATTATAGATTTAATTATTATTTATCGTCATTTTCAATAAAAATGTATTGAAGGATAGATTCAATATATAAACATTTTTATTCTTATAAAAAATATGATTGGGTGAAAAAATCTTTCACTAGATTCCGTTTACTTGGCATTAAGAATCAAGATTTTGTTTGACCAATTTAAGATTACTGCTAAACTACCCTTGAAGCATTAGTTAAAGTAAATTTTTAATGCATTAAATTTTCTAAAATAATTATGGATGACTGGATTTAAATATAAATTTATAACCTTTTTTTATAGAATGATTTATTAAAATGTAGTAAACTCAAATCTGCTGTATTTTTGACTAATCTGATGCTCCTGAGACACTTGTTAGCAATACTCAATATCTAATCATAGTAATGTGAGCTTTTATTAGTCGATTCCAGAAAAAGATAGTTTTTTTTTCTTTTTTCATTGTTTTTTTCTTTTTTTCCCCCTTAATCTCAATTAATAAGGCAAAATACAGTCATAGTAATGTGAGCTTTTATTTATCGAATCCAAAAAAAGAAGATATTTTTCCCCTTTTTTTCCTCAATCTCAATTAATAAGGCTTTAAATGGTTGATAGGGTCATTGCTTTAGGTGTGGTATTTTTGAAAGAGAACAATAACTCTAACCCACGGGGTTGGTTTAGTATGGAGAGAGGATGACTAAAAAACTTTATGAGGTCAAGTTGCACTAGAATCAATCACTAGGGATTACTAAAAATTTGTCTGATCGTTAAATTCAGAGCTCTAAAAACTTATCAATATTAGGTTGGAGATCAAAACGAGCCGTAAACCTGAATGTCTTGAGGTCGAACTTCGTTGGCAATAAGGAAGGGCTACTGCATCTTTGCCCAGTTGATAAATTCAGGGCCCCGAGGATTAGTTGACATCTAGGTTGAGACTCCCCCGAATTTTATCCCAATTTGGTTCCAAATCGGCCCGAATAACTCGGTTATTTAAATAAAAAAAAGTTCCCAGATCGGATAGCTCGGCTGTAAAACAAAAATGAAAGAGAATAACTCTTGGAAAACTTATTAGTTGGGTTACTTTCATTTCTGTAATGCTACTGGCCCATCATATCATCTGAGTTTGGCCCAAATTTAAACATAGAGGCCTTGTTGAGTAGTCATTCTGATAAAGTTTGGGCCAGTTCTATGAACTATTTTGTTTGAAATTAAAAGGCCCATTCTAGGTTACACTGCAAGCCCAGTTCTCTTATATCCATGAAGAGAAAAGGATACCGGGTCGGGTATAAAGGCCTTGCTCACTCTAAACCATACCTCATCCATTCATCCTTTTTTCCCAGAATTAAAATACCTACAAAATATTAGAATTATGATAGCTCCATGTGATACTTTTTTATGTGCAAAATACGATTTATTGTGATCTTATTCAACCATCCGAATCATTTATTTGTAAAATAAATTGTTTCATTATTTATACAACAAGTTAGATTCATTTGACATTTACATTGCCTCTTAAAAAAAACAAATATTGTTTGTCCTAATGAATACTAACTTTTAGATTTTTTAAATAAATAAAATACATATCGGACTCACAACGTAAACACTAGCTGAATGGAAACTTTGATTGTCTCGAATAAGACTACATACAAAGAACTAACGCACAGACCCAGACCAGAATAATTGTATCCGTTCGATAGACGCGGAATTCACATCATTTTAGAGAGCTTATGTACATCGAATGATTTTTGACACATTTTTATTTAGATATGTGCATTTAATTTTATGGTTCATATTCTTTTTGTATGAAAAATTATCACATGATATATTCGAAGTATCAGATACTGCTGGCACTTGCGGGATTAACGTTTGAAGGTCACGATAAAAGCATTAGGTGTTAGTTGCTGGAATCCCCAACTACTTAGCTCCCCTATTAATTGCTGTGAACAAAATCTGCTCTTTCCCTCTCCTACTTTAAAAATCTTCTCGTTCTCTAAAAAATGTAACCAGCAATTCAGTGTATTTTAGCAGAAATGGCGCACCCAATCGCGGAGGCGAACGAGACGAGCCCGTTCGGCTCTCTAACTCCGGCCGAATTCTACGCACGCCACTCGGTGACTCACTCCTCTGAGTACATCACAAACCCTAGGGGCATGAAGCTCTTCACCCAATCCTGGACACCACTGCCGCCGGCCAAAATCCTCGGCACAGTGGCCATCGTCCACGGCTTCACCGGCGAGTCCAGCTGGTTTATCCAGCTAACCGCCGTGCTATTCGCGAAATCGGGATTCGCTACCTGCGCCATTGATCACCAGGGCCACGGCTTATCCGACGGCCTCTATAACCACATCCCCGACATTAACCCCGTCGTCGACGACTGCGTCGCCTTCTTCGACTCCTTCCGTTCTCGCCACGCGCCGTCGCTTCCTTCCTTCCTCTACGGTGAATCCCTCGGCGGTGCCATCGTTCTTCTCATCGCCCTCCGGCGCGGCGGCTCGACTAGCCGGCCGTACGATGGACTCGTGCTCAACGGAGCGATGTGCGGCATCAGCGAAAAGTACAAGCCGCCGTGGCCGCTGGAGCACTTCCTGTCGATCGTTGCGGCGGTGGTTCCGACGTGGCAGGTGGTCCCCACTCGTGGATCGATTCCGGAGGTTTCGTACAAGTTGGAGTGGAAGCGGAAGCTGGCGATGGCGAGTCCGCGGCGGAGAACGTCGAGGCCACGAGCGGCGACGGCGCTTGAGCTAATTAGGATTTGTAGAGAGGTGCAATCGAGGTTTTCCGAGGTGGACTCACCGTTTCTGATCGTTCACGGGGGCGACGACGTCATCTGCGACCCGTCGTGTGCGGAGGAGCTGTACCGTCGGGCGGCGAGTAAGGATAAGACTCTCCGGATCTACCCCGGGATGTGGCACCAGCTAGTTGGCGAGCGTGATGAGGACGTTGAGTTGGTGTTTGGAGAGGTTGTCGAGTGGTTGAAAACTAGGGCTGAACGCGCTGCATCTTGCGGCGTGGAGGCTGAAACCGCCGCACAAGACGGTGGGGAGTAGATGAAGATAAGGTGGTGTTAAAGGTGGATATGAGAGGGTTGGTGACGTCAACCAACATTTAATGCCTAGGGTTAATGCTCAACGCCAAAACATGAGGAGAAGTTATAGATAATGCTAAAAATAAATTGGCTTGCTCTAACCTTTATGTTTTTGATGTGTTTCGATGAAAGTTATCAATATCGCGAGTGTACAGATTTCGTTAGTAGTAGTTAGTACTATATGTATAGTATCGGTATGTATCGAAGTACTATTTTAAATTTATTACTAAAATTAATATATATTTTTTAAATAATTTTTTTCAGCTAAAACAAGTTGGAACGGTAGTCGAAACAGTACGCTGATGGTCTGGTATCATTACGAGGCTCGTACTGTACAAAATAAATAACGTTGATTTCCGTTGCGATTTAAAAATTAAGGCTTCTTTCTGATCAGAATTAAACTGTTTATTATTTTTTCCTTCATGAGTAAAATAAAAGAAAAGAAGAAAAAGAAAAGAGAGAATAATTATCAAGAGACTATTTTATTTTTGTTCTGTTTGGACCATTAAAATTGGACTTCAATGTTAAGACCACTAAATTAATTATTTTTAGATGCAACTAACATTGTTTAGTGGATATTTTTAATTTTTTCTTCCCTTAAAAAGAACAAAAAATTATAAATTATGAACTAAAATTGGAAAGAATTCAAGACAAACAAAAAAGAATGAAACTACATTGTAAAGTTTTTTGTGTCTTTAACAATACAATTTTTTATTTTTAAATTTTACTTGTCAAAATGAAAAAAATAATTTTTAAAAATATCTAACGAATTTAACAAAAAATAATTAAAAGACTGGTAAAAAATTTAGAGAAAACACGTATGCACAAATTCAAACACGATGGTATTCAAAATCGTTCGATAACTCGAGTCTATAAAAACAGGAAAGTCTAGGCTCCTAGAAATTTCTCCGAATTCAAAAATCGATAGTCATGAGTCTCATAAATCTAAGTGAATCATGATAATTAATTTTTGAATTCGAAAAAATTTCTGGATAAGTTTTCTTAATTTGTAGCACTTCTCTTAGTAGATTTATCCCATGATGCCGCTCCTCTCCAAACTTCTAGAATCTTGTCCATGCTTTAAGGGCATATTTATTAGGGTAAAAAAATAGTCCATTCTTAATCATCCCGAATTCTGTTATCCGGATTGTCATATTCGGAGATTATTTAATTCTTTAAACTTTGAATATGATACCCGATGTACTATTTTATTCGTCTAGGAGATAAAATTATCTCTCTCGTTTTTTATAAATAACTTATACCCTTCTAATTACTTTTGCAAATGCAATTGTTAATGATGAGAATATTTTAATTACGATAATGTCATTCATCTATTCATTATTATCAAATCTCTCTTTTTTTTTTAATAAAAAATACTCTAACAAACCCTTTATAAATTATTCATCTCTCTATAAAAAAATCTCCTTTTCTACTACATTCTCTTTTATTATATTCATTATATCCCTTCCAAAAATTTGATCGCTAGAAAACGAGTCGTAAAGATTCTGGCCCAACTCCTCTACAATCCACACGGAGACCCAAAAAAATTGAATGTTGATCATTTATCTCGACAATTAAATGTTGATCATTTATCTCGACAATTAAATAATTGGTAGTATAAAATTATTATCTATATTCTTGAAAAAATACGTTTAATAAATTTGAACCTTCCAAAACATTTTTGGAGGGTCAAATTCACAAGTTGCAATAATAATAACTTTCAAGTTCCAAGTGTCCTAAAAAAAGGCTTGCAAATGGATGTGTATAAAACAGACTAGAAAAGTACATGGCCCTTGCAATCGCTTAGAACAAGTCTTTCTCTAACTCTCTTGAATTTCGCGATTTTACAGCCAATCTTAGACCCTTTCCGTCCACCTCCTCAACAAAAACAAACACAACTTATACAGATTGATTGAATTCACCTTCAAATGTAGGTGTGATTTGTTTGTATAACCAGTAAAATTCTGAGAAATGGATGAAATTTTTGGAGAAATAATAGGATGTGGGTTTGGATCCGATTCAATAATGCTGAAACTGTTAAGATCTGCAATGAACAAAGCCCATGAAAATGTGGAATCCACAGATGGGTCCATTGAGCTATTGAGTGCAAGATCCAAATTCTATGAACTGGCCATGATTTTAGTTGAGGGATGTTCACAACTGATTGAAGAAAAAGCTGAGATTCCTGAAAGCAATAGGGAGAAAATGCTTGCGGATTTGATGGAAAGCAGAGACATGGTGATGGGACGAATCGAGGAATTGCGAATTGGGATGTTTGAGAAAGACAGAGAGTTAATGGAGAGTTTGGCAAATGAGTGGAAACTCAGGCAGAAATTGGAATTGAAAGAGAGGGAATTGGTTTCTTTGCGCGAGAAATTTGAGTTTGAACGAAGAAAGAGTGATGGGTTTGATGAGGGAAAAGAAGAAGAATGTGATATTCGGGAACTGAAGAACTCTGTGGATCAACAGGTTTGGAGTATCAAGCAAAAGCTAGAGGATGAGAGAATAAGCTTAGCCAGTGGAAATGAGTTCCTTCCTGGGAGTGATCATCAAATGTTTGAATTGAAACTGCAGGAGAGAGAATTATTCATGAGGCCAGAGCAGAAAATAGTGATCGATCAGATGAGTTCGGACATCGATGGATTGAAAGGGACTTTGGATCTTGCTTTTGGAAGGATGCAGAATGCGGAAACGCGACCATTGGAGGATCAATGGGGTTGGAAAGTTGAGAAGGACACAATGTTGATCTTGATTGAAGGGTTCATGGGAGATCTCAAAGAAAAATTTCAAGTGGAATTGGAAAAGAGCGCGAAAAAAGAAGTTGCTAGTGGATGGTTGAATGAGAATTGGGGGATATTGATTGAGGATATCACTTGCTTGCGTCAAGAACTTGGGGATCTCTGCTATTCAAATGAGACTGAGAGTAAAAAAGTTGTCCAAAGCCATGAAAGTTTAGTACCTGCAAGGAAGATAAGTCGAGCGAGTAGCGAGCCTTTATCGCAATCTAGTCTTGCTGAGGATCCACGTGATGAGGACAAAGATGGCGATGGAAGTCATGTTGCGAAGATGATAAAGAGTCATGAGTCGATTATAAGGAAACAACGCGAGGAGTTGAACCGGTTGAAGAGGGAGATGATTCTTCGTGAAAAAGAGGAGAGTTTATCGATCAAGAGACTCAAGGATTCGAATAACCTAGAAAGAAGGATCCAAGAAGTTGTTGCAAGATTGGACAATGTCATCAAGTGGAAAGGGAAAATTCAAGAAGAGAGAGGAAAATTTTCAGATGCAGAAACTTTTGCAGAGAAATTTGGTTGTAGAAGGCAAACAAGCTTGAATGATGAGATAAGGATGCTCAAACAAGAAGGGGATGATTCAAACTTGGAAATTATGATGATGGAAGAGACTTATGTTGTTCTTTTCAAGGGCTTGTTGGAAGATTTCTACCTTAATTTAGAGAATTATGAAACTGCTAGTACAACTAGGGATGATATATTTACCTTTTTGTTGAAGGAAATAGCTAAGGATTGGAAAAAGAAGATGGATTTTGATTCAAGTGGAAACACTATTAAGGAAGAGAGAAACCAACTTCCCATATGCAAATCATTTAGCAGAAAGCATCAAGAGGTCAGAAATCCCCTAAATTCTCTTGAAAAATTCGTCGAGAGCAAATTGAAGGAGGATGTATACACGGTGTTCATTAGAGAAATGATCATGGAATTTGATGCTTTCAAATGTGAAAATCTCATTAAGGAAGAGATACATAGTTTCCTTATCATCGAGGCAGCAAAAGACTCTTATATGTTTTCTAGAGAATCAGATAAAAGTTCAGAGGTTTGTGGGGAGGAAAACTTGATCCAGACACTAGATTGTTTATTGAAGTGTGTTGAAGTAGAGGAAGATCTAATGCTGAAAGCGAGTTGTGAGATTAAAGAACATAACACGAACAATGATCTTGTGGCCACGGAATGTGAAGAGGTGGACGAGAGAGACGCGATCGAGTGGCTGTTGACTGAAGAGGAAAGCACTTTCTGTTCGGTGAGTAATAAGCTGGAAAAAGCCCTGCAGCAGTTGTTTATAAGTAAGGAGTTGTTGAGGGAATTGCAGGTGGGTTTGGGTATTATTTCAGTTGGCAATATGGGAAAAGTTTATGAGAGGGAAAACTCATTTGGGTTGCCAAAAGACAATCAAATCGGGGAATTAGGCTTATCTAATTCAGTTTTCTCACCTCTAATTGGACTCCAGAAAATGCTTGTGGATTTCGAGTCTATGGCACAACAAAAACTTGGAATGAACTTGTTGAGGTACTCACAAAATTTCTTATTTTTTTTGGACGAATTTTGTGTTTTGAGAGTGTCATGAGTTAGGTTGGCACTGGATCTGGGCCATTATTGGGGCAAGGCCCACTCATCAAGGGAGGCCCAATGGGCTAGACTAAAGCCCAACGTGGTTCGCATGGTCTTGCGTGACCAATGCGCTTGGCATCCACATGCCACGGGGATCGGGCCAAATCAAGACTTGACTCGATAGACTTGGCCGACGTGGCTATGCTAGTTTCCAATGTCCTCAACGTGGTTTGGCTTTGACACGTGGTGTCCGACTTGACGTTCGGTGCGTCATGCATGACGTCAGGATAACGAAGCTTATTTTTGATGTCACGAGAGTGTGCTCCACATAAGCTAGCTTGGAGCCGAAGTTAGGTTCGACAATATAGCGTAATTTCAAGAAAGACTTATCAAAAATCGCTGATTAGTTCAACCAAGAAAGGCATGAGAGTCTTGTGACATTATTTGGGCTGGAATAAAATATTCTTAGAATTTCTTGGAGAAACTAACCTAAACCGAGTAAGAGGAATCCCACAAATAGGGTGGGTTTAGTCTCACTCGCCTGTGATGCCCCCATCAACCCTCCTCCAATGAGTTTCTTTCACGACATGCTTTGGTCCAGGGTGTCTTTTGGTGGTCTTCTAATTTTAGGTGAGATTGATCAGGAGAGCTTGGAAGAGAAAGTACAATTCAGACAAGAGTCCTTAAAATACTATTAAGAATACCACTCAAACCAGTATCAATTAGGTCCTTCGCTCACCTTTTTTTCAGTTAATTTTAATGATGATTTCAATTGTTGAGTTACCTTGACGGGTTTCTGAAATAATATATACAGATAATTTGCCGCTAACTTATATTTGTGATTTAATTTTTGCCTTTTGAAATTACTTCTATATGATGAGATTGATTGACATGAGTTCTACCTCTTTTCAGATTGAAAGAACTAAAACAACAAATGCATCCACTCGCTCAACTGATGGCCTCGCTAAAAAAAACAAAGTTGCTCTACAAAAAGGCTTTCTCAAGAAGATGCCACAATCTCAAATTAGCTGAAACTGAGGTTGCTGGAACACATCTACTATTATGCAGGAGAGGGGTGTGCGTTGTGAGGCACAACATAGTACACAAGCTTTGCTATCAAAACTCTGCCGTTTGGCATTTCTTTTCTTAAGCTTTATACATTGAAACAACACAACATCACTTTCACTCATTAACAAAATTTTATTGGGTCCGCAATGATGTACAAATTTTGATAACACAATTTGTGCGCTGTGTTGTGCCTCACGGTACACACCCATCTCCCCACATATGTACAACTTTTCAAATTTTTGTCATATTGTATTCCCTATTTCCCCCCCTTTTTCTTTTTCTTTTTCTTTAATTGTCTGCAATGATGATGTAGGTTGATTTGCTGGGTGATCAAGTAGATGTACTTGTAGGCCTGCTTGAGAAAATCTACTTGATAATGGATCAGCATTCACCAGTTTTGTCGCCCCACTTTCAGGTGAGAAAATGTTTCTATATATATATTTTTTATAACTTAAAGTGTTTGAGTCAGTATTTTTTTTTCGAGGTTGTTCGGGACTTCACCCGAACTACTACTTCATTAGTTTGCTCCTTATTATTGTCACTGTTTATGTTATGTTAAAATATTGAGGTCAGATTTTGTTCGTCTGTTTTGTAGGTGGATGATATCTTGAAGTTGATTAAGAAAGAGATATGTGGTGTTGCTGCTCAACAACCCTTATAGCAATATGAAATATCCATAAATATATCTTGAAGTCATTGTCACATATTTGGGTTACTTTTGATATGTTTCAGTACTTCTTGAAAAAACTACAGAGCTACTCCGTGCATAAGAGACTGTTCGGAAAAATTACTCTTGAAAATAAAAGAACTGAATTTTATTAATCATGTTAGTAAACAAATAAAATTCCACAAAATCGAGTATGAAAACTACGTAGTAGAAAGTTAAAGCGCTTTGACAATCTCGCATGAACATCAATAACATAATCGGATTTTGTAGAAATCTTTCAACTTATTATTCTGAAATCCAAATAGTTAGAAACAGAAAAGTGAACGTGAATAATAAATCGAGAATAATAATCTGATCAAAAATAGAATTAATAAACCAAATCAAGGTCTGTGTTACACACAGTGTCTTTAAAACAGTTGTACTGCCTCTCGACTAGTGATTGTATTTAAGAGTCTAGAACAATCTGATTTCCTTAACTCCGTCCATTTCTACGCTTAGCTATTGTGTGAAAACAAAAATATAGCGTGTAATACAAAGACTCTCGGGATATGACAGATATAGTAAGATGTAGATACAACACAATGAAAAATTTATCATAGAGCGGGTGAATAGTTACAAAAAATTTATTTGAGTATAATTTGAGAAAAATAATATGGTAGATATGATTACGTCGATGGTATTCTCGTAATTAATAATGAGATTTGCGTAAATAGAAAGGAGATAAGATATGAAAAAGAAAGGAGTGCCTAAATTTTATTTTCATTTAGGCGGATAAAAATTTGAACCTCGGATATCATATCCAGAATCCAAAACTGCTAATAAATTTCAAATATGACAATCTGAATTGTTATATTTGAAGTTTAAATTTTATTCTCTCACTAAATAGGACAAAAAGGCCCTTAACATTATCTGTCACAAAACGTACCTTACTTACGTGGGTTTGGGGCCTACAAAAATCTCGTGACCTAAATATTTTACTGCAGGCCATGAGTAGGGATAGAAATTGGGCCACCTGAAAGGAACCCAGACGAGTATGTCCACCTGAATTTCCTCTCGAAGCTTGACACGAGTTTTAGTCACGAGAACTGATCTATCAGCGAAAAAGTCTCAAATTGAATGGATATGCATAATTAGTGGGTATTTAGTGATAATTTCCGAAAGTAACGTGTCAATAATTTATATGATATGTACTTATATATTATTAACATCTTGTAGTTTGGTGAAAAAGACGAAAACTTACGTCATTTGCCAATGCCATTGCGTTCATCCCACAAATAAACGGCTTTGAGTTCGTCTAATGAGGAATGCATTTATGCTCGAAAGTAATAAGAAGACCATGTTATGGAGGGGCTAACTCGAGGAGAGATTATGTAGCTCTATAAGAGTATTACTTTACGAGCCTCTTGTACTATATATTAATGTGAGATTCATATGTTATCCATTCACCTCATCGATAAGAGCTCTTAGGAGTTATCAACTTATTATTTCGGGCACACCTTTGATTTGTTGAACGAGAGTCCTTCCACACAGGACTCCCGAATCACTATGATCTCATCAAATCTTACTCCCTCCGTCCCAATTTGTTTGTCTATTCTCGAAATTCTAACTTATTAAGGGAACACAATTATTGCTCTTTTAAGTTTTAATTTTTCCATAATACCCTTAACTTTTTAGCATAATAAGATGACACATTTTTCAATGTGTGGGTTTTTAAAAAAGAGGAGGGCATTAAGATAATTTTTACAAGTCAATTTTAAAATTGGACAAACATTTTGGGACATGTAAAAGTCAAAAAGTGGACAAACAAACCGGGACGGAGGGAGTACAAAAAATATATATATTATTCTAATAGTATCATGTTTCTCTTTTGATAGTTCTCTCTCTCTTACCCTCTCTCTAGTATCCGCTCATCTGTTTGACCAAGCATCATCAATCGACTTTTTTTAATTTAAATAGTTTTAAAATAGTAATTACAATTTTTATAGAACAAAACTCAAAAAAAAATTTGTATTAACTTCACGATGATCAATTATATTCTTTAAAGGAAACTCGAAATCTCCATCCTTGTATTATTTATTTCAGAACAATTTTTTTTCTTATTGTAACGAGGAATTTTCTGATTTTAAGTATACTTGGTTTTTATTAACCAATTTAAAAAGAAAAGTAAAAAAATTCGTGCATTGACTTCTACAACTACAAGCATAAAATTCAAATCACTTGTACAAAAAGTCCATTGACCAGAAAAGCAGAAAAACCTTCCCACTAGTCTTACCACAATATATCCATGATTTACGGAACCAATTACGAAATTTTATTTCATATTTAAAATTAAAAATGTGAGGAATCTCTCCTATTGTTTGTATTTTCAAGTATACTTGGCATTTGACGAATATAGGATGAGTAGAGTCTTCAGATCCACCCAGTGGAACAAATTGATTGGTCAAAATATTAACTACTTATTTTTTAATCTAAAAAGGGTCTTACTAACAAGGCTCCAAACATAGATTAGTCATAATAAATATAATAATTAAAATTAAATTTATCACATTCTATAAAAAGAGAAAAGGTTATAAAAAGATGATCGGGTGATCGGTGTTATATAATCAATTGTAGAGACAAGTAGAGATAAAGGAAATGAATTGGTTTGGGTGGCCTCGACCGTGATGATTTAGTTGGATGGGATCGACCTGTTAGTTTATGTATTGAAAGGGCCAAAACTAGGAGGAGCTGAAGATGGTTGAGGGTGACCCGAGATCGTCTTTACCTAGTGAGGGTACAGGTTGGGCAGAGGATCTCGGAGACTGACAAATAGAGTTCTGGATGGTCTTGAACTGGATCGGATAGCAGTTACGTTGGACTTGTTATGCCACTTGCGTAGAGATCTAGGTATGGTGGGGTCGGACTTGATATAATAGGGCGACGAGAAGTCCTTCCCTTACAAGGTTAACGGTGACTTAGCCGAGTACATCACATAGGTTTAAGTACATCAAGGACCCATCATAGGTAAGGGCTGATCAATTTCAGTCGATGGCCTTACACTAGAGACGATGGGTAAAAAAGAATTCTCGAGAAAGAGATTCCTAAATACTCTAAACAAAGATAACTAATGAACTGATGTGTTTCTTTATTCTGGTCATCATAGTTTGTCTATGTTGTATGTATGTCGGGTTTATTGGACAATATCCTCTACTGAAAGTCAAAACTCATGGAGTAATTTCTATGCTCTTGACGTTTCATGTCAGATGTAAAAGAGCAATCGAACTCATGGAGCAATTTCTATGCTATTGACATTTTATGCCAGGTGTAAAAGAGCAATTAGAAATGCAGTCAAAATTTCAGCCCGAGCAAGAAGACTCAAACTATGGTAGAGTGAACTTCAACTACACTTGAATTCCTTACCCATACTTACTCTGTATCGGATGTTTTAAATTATTGTACTAAATGTAAACCCGGTCCAGATATTTTGATAGATTAATTCACATGTAAAGAAAGATTCGTTTACTTTTTAAATAAAAATCAGTATTTTAAAAAGATTTTCTTAACGTTTTTTTTTTCGGGGCATTACATGTCATGTAAATTCAACATAGTAGTAATTATAACCAAATATTCTTCATCCAATGAAACTTGATAGAACAAAACTCACAATGGTAAACTTAGAGTTAGGTTTTTTAATATTCTCTTTTAAGTGCGGCACAACCTTGGTGGATAGTTATATTACATTTGTGTTATTTCTTGGTCCTTAAAACATTATTTGCAATGCAATTTGTTCTGTCCAGAATTTTTTTTATTGTTATGGAAAATAATATTCCGATATAATAATTTGTTATTGGAAATACTGAAGAATTATGTACTAAAAATGAACTATTCGTTGGTCCAATTAAAAACGCAACTACCAAAATAGACAAATAAAAATGAGATAAAGAGAGTTTGGTATAGTTCAGGTTTTTTTTTTTTTTGGTGCGCAAAACTTCATATTAAGTGAAAATTATATATGAGTATAAGTTTTATATGTAATTAAAATGCTAGAAATTAAATGTTTAGTATCTATTTTTCATCTCTTGCATAACACGGAATCATTTTTAATTCATTGTGGTCAGAGAAAAGTAATCACGTTAATGAAAGTCAAAGCATTCCTTTACATAATTGCGTATGAGTTGTTGGAGTTCCTAGAAAGTCAATTTGGTAATGGACATGAATCTCCATAAAGGAAAAAGCTATGCATACATAGGATAAAATGGAGTAGTTTTATCTTCGTTGTCCTTAAAATTATATCATTTTGACTTATTATAAAAATTATTATCAAAATGTATAAAATCAAAACGATATAGTTTCAAGCAGTGGCAGAGCCATTGAGAGGGGGGAGGCAGGGGCAGACTTATATAAGGGGGCGGGGTGTCACATGACACCCCCATGTTCCAACTAATAAAAAAAAAATATATATATATAATAACCAGATTTAACTTTATTGCCTTCGATTTCCCTCATAGAACTTTTAGGTTTTCTGTTGGTGCCCTATTCCGTCCTCCTCGGCTATTCTGCAACACAATTCGATGGCGTCGGCGGTTCCCTCCTAAGTCATAACAGTAACTAGTATAGTGGTCTCTCTCTCCTGTGTGGGCGTGCTCGGATTGCGCAGGCCGCAGAGTGAGGGACTGAGGGCTGTTCGTGAGATCGTGAGATGGTGAGAGTGAGGGCCTCGTGCTGTGAGTGGTGAGGGCGTGAGGCCATCCATCATCCATCTACATTATGTAGCCTTATAAGATCTGTAAATACTGTATTGTATATTATAGATTATAGTATATTAGTATACTATGCAGCTGCCAGCTAATGCCTAATGTGGCAGCCGGCAGCAATGCCAAATGGGTCTAAATGTCTAATGGCCTTATAGATTATTCAAACAGTATATAATATATATCAATATCATTATAGTATTAGAGTATTTGGCCTAATGGCTAATGCCTAAATTCTAATGCCGTAATAAATTATAATTTATTACGCTGAAGGCCATTTTGTTCGTCTGTTATAGTAATACTGTTTGAATGTGGTCCGTTTGTAAAAAATATTATAGATGATTAGATTTTGGACACTGTATTTTTTCATTATTGAATACAAATTTTATTCTTAATTATCTTTTATTTTGATGGTGACACTCCCAAATTACAATCCTGGGTCCGCCCCTGGGGGAGGTGGCACATGCCACCCCCAGTCCCAGTTTATCCAATTTTTTATTTTTAATAATTGTAATGTTCTAAAATTTATTAGAGATATTATTCTAAAACTTAAAACCTAATATACACATAGGCCACCCCCGTCGACCAAGGCACCATAAACTGCTTGCACCCGTTGTTCCTAGTCGAGGTTGAGCTCGTCACTATTAGGATGAATTTCTAATTGAGCAGTACTAAATAGTAGATATTTTTTATGTTGCAAATGATTCCCAATATACAAGAGTTAAATGGTCGTTTTAATGAACAATCAAGGAAGTTGATCACTCTTAGTTTGACTCATTGTTTATCTAAGGAAAATTGCTTAGAGATATAGTTTAGAACAAAATTATCAATCCCGTCCCATACTAGTCGGTACCGGCCGATATGTCCCATAGCCTTTGTAACGATATCGAACTATCGGAGTATCATTCTGGCGATTGTTCCAGGCCTTTTCGGCCTGTTCCGGATAATACCGGCCAGTACCGTACTATATCGGTCTGTATTAAAAAAAAATTAAAAAATCAACTAATATTTTTTTGGATAATTAGGCATAATTTAAGGCTAAAATCATCTTCTTTTTTTTTTTATGTTTAGTGATTTATTTTTTAAATTTTGATACTTTATTTTTATGTGTTAGTATGATTTTTTTTGAAAATATATTATTTAAAATATGTATATTAATTTTAGCGATAAATACAAAACGGTACACCAGTACACACCGATACCGTACGTACCGTACCAGTAACAAAACCAGTACACTCGCCAGTACGAGACTGATAACTTTGGTTTAGAATTAATTTTGGGTGATTTCGAGATTTGAAAGGACGTTGAGTTCTTTTTTGACTCTTTGTTATGTTATTTTGTTTCTAATTGAATGGAATTCACACAAAATATTAGATTGTTTATTTTTGATTAGTAGGAATGATTATCGTTATAACACATGTATTTTTTTTTTAGGTTGAATATTATAATTTTGTTTTTAGTGGTGCCACTCCCAATCGTAAATCTTAGCTCCGCCCCTGGTTTGAAGGGCAAAACAAGCAAAACGTCATCGTTTTGTTCGTACTACACGCACACTGCAGGAACTACACTAAAAGGCATGAATCCATTTCTATGAGTAGGTGCATCGTGTGTGGGGTTTTATGTCTCATTGCGAGTGTATGTACGAAAGTCTTTCTCTATGTTTGTGTGATTTTAGCATGCATATTTGCTCCGAAAATATTTTTTTCTTCTCACTAAGAAGTTAAGACCAAGTAACCCAGTACTAAAGTTTTGTATTTTGATAACATTTTACGTAATAACACAAAGTGATGTAGTTTTGAAGACAAAACGAACAAAACTATGTCTTTTTACCCGCACTATACGCATATTACAAGAAATTGTATTATAGCTCCTCCAAATCCTGTTCAAATGGTGTAATATTTATAGAACTCGCATTCTTTTTCTTTTTTGAATTTTAGCTTTGAAACAAAAGTATCACAATTCTATCAAATGAAAGTACAAATAAGGAATTGGAAGTTTTGATATTTTTTCCCCTCACCTTCAAGCACTTTATAAAATAGAAAATTGACAATTGACATTCTCAATCGTTTATGTACTATTTTAAATCATGTGATTTTAGAAAATAAAATATAGTTCTATATGTATATACCAATTTACTAATTTAGAGATTTTGGTTAGTTTTTTAATCTAGTACAAAAAGTATAAAAAAAATTTAAGAAGGAAAGTGTTTATTTAAAGATTTGAAAAATGATACAATTCTTTTAGAAAACAACTAATATGACACAGAGAGAATATATAACACTAAAATATTATCTTCTCACCGATTTGTGTCTTAATATGACATGCAGAAACTGTATTATTTTTCCAATTTGGTTCAAGTTCGTGATAAATATCAGTTATTTTATTGGGAATTTTCTTTACTTCAATACTGATGAGTCCGATTTGGACTCAGAACCTAGGTTTTTAATACTGTATCGGCTTAAGTATTGTTTTTTCTATTGGGGGTACGGTACATACTGATACTGGTCATATACCGGGTACCATATCAAATTTATCGCAACTATCAATATATATATATGTAAACCAGAGAGAGCGCCAAAAAAAATTAATTTTTTCTCGGAAGTACCAATCTATATATATCGGTACTGGCCGATATTTAGAACGGTATGGTATTAAAGGTATTTGATATCGTTTTTATGCCAAAACAGTACGTATTGGACGATACGGTACGATATTGAGAACCTTGCTCTTGACTGACTGGTTGCTGAATACGACCAATCAATCTAGCGGGGGCGTTAATGACTGGTTAGACTCTAATTGGAGGCACTGCTCGCCCGCACTGTTCCTTCAATCAGGCAATTTTGAGTTTAGTGTCGCATACTATAGATTACACACGGAGTCAAAGGGCGATCCCATCTAAGAAGGAAACATAGATGTTGATTACGACTGATAGGCCACCCCGAATCTCTCACATTCCAAAAGCACTGATGACCCTAGGAAGAAATAAGAAAAAGTATGCAATTCGAGCCCCAATTTGTCTACATATACTATTCATATTCTCTGGCATCAATTTTAACTTGACCGTCGAAAGGTTTACGATTAAACCATCACCCCCGATCATTGAATATTTGAATTTGTGTGTAGAAATCTCAAAAATTTAGCAACTAATCGTGATCTCCATCGTTCATTTCCCGACATCATTAAATACAATACACAAGTGTGAAGAACAAAAAGTAAAGATGTGATCAAGTCAACTTATAAAATAAAAAATAAAAAAGTTATTCCGTTCATATTATCCACCCAATTAAAGTGTTTCACCTAATTACGGCACCGAAATACCTCCTTTTTAATGAAAATAATTAGAATCCCCACCGAATTCTCCTGTCTCCAACTTTTGACCTCCACGCCCCCAGCCACACTCACTTTTTCCGGTCACCTAACCGCGACCCACCATTGCCGTTCGCTCGTGTGTGTATATTTAATGTGGACCCACCTGGTGTGGAACCCACTATTTAAATGCCACTAATAAAACCACGTATCAAAATTAGAAGAATCAATTTTATCAAAAAATAAGTCATTTAACGCATCAAGTTGTATATTAAATTATAAATTATGTCTACATGACATATTATTACAAGACAAAATATAAAAACGGGTCACATGACTTTTAATGTGTTCAAATTAGTGAACATAATATATAGCTTGATGTACAACGTGATGTATTACTAGCAGTATTCTTTATCAAACGGTTACATCATGTGGCCCGGTGACATAATATTATCATCTTATTTATGTTATGTTGTGCATGTTTAATGTATAATTCGAGAATGAGATAGCCATGTTGATCAATGCTTAGTCAGCTTGGCCCGGAACACTCACAACTAAACATAAATAAGACGATAATATTATATCATTACATTAAATCCCATTGTTTTTGGTAAAATCATACTTTGTATCTCTATATTTTTTGAAGTCACATGCATAGCCCTATTTTGAACTAGTGAGTCCATGACTTGTTTGACATGTTACATGTGTCATAATTTATCCTCAATATAACATGCAACTTAAATGACTATATGGAGATAGTATTTTTGTCCTTAAAATTTATTTAAGTCTTCTTTTTTCGCCAGTCGTTAGGATTTTATTGAATTTATATTTATTTAACTTAATAAGTATCTATTGTATATAAACTTAAGCAAAATACTAGTTCGATAGAATTATATTTCCTATCAAGATGTCAACATCTCACAAAACTAATGAAACTGAAAAGATTAAATAAAGACCAATAATATGCAAATAAAATTAAACTAAACCTATCCTATGTGTGAATTTTTGGTTGGGTTCTTTGCTCTTGCAGCGTAAAGAGAGATGTAACTCATAACTGTTTAAGATTATAAAAGTTAGGTCAGTATTAATTGCTTAGGACCAACCAGTGTCCCTATCGCTTTGATGCCTAACATCCTTGTTGATTAAATCGTATTTGATGTTTGTGTACTTAAAGCTTCAATTGTGTAAAATAGACTAATAGCGAAAAGGAGTGCGAAAGAGATTTTCACATGATTGCATTAACAAATAAAATGGACTAAAGTGTTACACAAAATAAGAAAGCAATTGTATGCAATGTAATTTTGAAAAATATAGGGATAATACAATATGATTTAACTAGAATTGCGGGGGTGTTTATGAAATTTACCAAATTTTTTTTCCCAAAATAGGTAATGAAAGGTACCGAAAAGAATTCTTAAAGGGTAAATAAGCAGAATTTAGTGCCTGTCCAATCTTTCGCCGACGATTTTGGCTCCCGGCCCCACACGACAAACTACAAGAGGGCCCACCATAAAGATAAACAACTCGCCTTGTAAAGCCGTTGATCACGGACACTCGCAATCTTCAGCATCAGTAAGCAGATCTCTGCCGTTCGATCACCAAACGCCGACGGTCCGCAACCATTAACCACGGTCAAATTCTCTAACCGTGGTTAGAAGAATTGTGATCCTTTCCTGTCCGTTCCATGACTAGACTCCTACTCAATTTTTCATCAAAAAAAAAAAAAAGACTCCTACTCAATTCTTTTGTGGGTCTTTTTTTCTTCACTTTAGAGATTAAAATTATTTGCCGACCCCAATTGATTTGGGACATAAGGCTCAGTTTGGTTTGGTTTGGTTAGAGATTAAAATTATTTAATTTTTAGAATTTGTTAAGAACTCAACCACGTTGTATTGTATTGATAGGATATATGATTGGGAGAGATTGTAGCAAGTGTATTATGCAGAAAAATGATGTCGCTATGTTATAAAAAATACTCCTCAAATAATGTCGAATTGTATATTATGCATTTTGACGTTTTGATGCACATTATTTCTTGTATATAACAGGAATCAAGTCCATACAATATAATTTGGGATAAAATCCACTGGTCTCCCCTGAGTTCCTGACAATTGCAGAGGCCTTCTTGAAGTTTTAAAAAATACAATCACCCCTCTTTTTGAAACTATTTGATCATTATCTCCTACTGTTAGTTTTGTTCTCAAATTTGACAATTTTACCCTTTATTCCCACTCAATTCCTTAATATTTTTTTCAATAAATTTTTATTAAGAAATTCATGCTATTTTTTAGAATAAAAGAGTAAAGATTTTTCGAATTTTTTAAAAATTTTATTTTCACCAATTCAAAGTAAGAAAAAAATAAATTAGTGCCAAAATTTTGAAAAATGAAATTATTTCGTACATATTTTAAAAATAATTTGACGCCAATTTAAATGCATACTTCTTTGAATTGGTACAAATAATTTACTTTAATTTTTTCATCCAAAAAATTAACATGAATTTTTGAAATGAAACAAATATATCATAATATATTGCAAAAAATTGGACTCGCACATCAATAAAAAATAAAAGTGTATTTATTAAGATTAAATTAAGTTATTCGAACTAATTCACGTACACCTCGATTCAAATTGAAGAAAAAAAATAAATTTATTTCTAAAATAAAATGTTTCATAATTTTTTACTATTACACCCTTATCGAACAAGCATACAATATTATAAAATATTTAGCCTTTCAACATTATATAATTTTTTGCATTATATTTATTATTTTTACGAAATACTTGCTTCTAGTTAAGAGTGTCAAATTTCAAAAATAATTCTCAAAGAAAAATTATTGAAAAAAGATTAAGAGAATGAGTATGAAGAAAGGGCAAAATGGTCAAAATTAAAGACAAAGCTAACAAAAGTTAATAAAACTAACAATAGGAGATTAATGATCTAATAGTTTCAAAAATAGAGAAGATAATTATATTTTTTAAAATCTCAAGGGAGGTCAATGCATTTTATCCCGTAATTTGTTATGAAAGGACTTGGATCCTATCCACTGCAGTTTTTTTAAGGCTTCCTTCATTTGTAATAAAAATAATATTTTTAAGAAAGTTTTAATTACGTGAAGTAAAATAAAATGAAATGTATTATTTTTCATTTGTTCATTGAGTAAAAGAAATATAAAAAATTTAAAATTAATTATTAAGAAAATTGTGTAAAAATAAGATTTCTGCAAAATATTGTGCTTTTTACATGACATATTTTGAAGAAAAAACTAATTTTAATGGGAAAATTATAGATGTGAGTCTCATAATTGTTTTTCTAATTGGACACATAAAAATATAAAAACCTTAAATGTTTTAGTACTTTTTTTTTCTTTCCTGCCAAGTGAACAAGACCTTAAGAAATTAGACAGTTTGGTCATCCATTTATGAACTCTTTTTGGGGCTCATTAAGATTACCCATATTTGTTTATTTTGTAGACATCATTTTAAATGTTAAGCTGTCAAAACTTATGTTGATCAGATATTGTATGATATATTCTTAAAGCATATTGATAGGCGAAAAATTGACGACGGAGGAGCTCCTCTTAACTTGGCTCACCTATTCTTCTCGGCTTCTCAGTAAATTCCTGCTCGACCATTGGGATGCTAGTGCTGGGGAGTGAGTCTCGTACATGCGAAGATAAGGGTCCAGAACTGAAAGGGCGTAGGTAGGTTATAAAAGGCTTCAAGTGGAGAAAAGCTATTGATCGCGCCTGTTTGGGGGAGGTCTTGATCGTTATGGATAAGAATCTCAAAATTGAAGCCCTATTGCCAACAAAATCCCACAAAAGGAGAGACGAAAGGGGCAAGTACATTCAAAAGTTTTACAAAACAATTCTCCTATTTACTAATTATCCCCGTAATAACCCGATTACTAACTTAGGCATTGGAAAAGTCTTGACCGACACCACACCGGTGACCTTAGTTTCCTTGCAGATCAATGCCAATGAGGGGCAAATGGAGGCGTTATCACATATGTATATTAAAAAATAGATTATGATCTAGTATTGCAAAATTTTTCTCAAGAAAAAAAAATATTAACAAATATTTTATCAACATAATTTTGACATAATTAAAGTTCTCAACTATTATCAGAATAAACTTTAAAAAAACCTAAATAAATCAAGATATAAGTAAAACGAATCTATAAATGGACACCCTAATTCGAAAAAATGAAATTGGTTTTTTTATAATTCAACTTATTTGTTGTTAAGCGAGGACGGTAAAAAATTTTCTAGTCTTATCCAGTCATTTCGATAATTAATGGTTTAAATTTGTTTCAAAAATACTTTTCAACAACCAAAATTATAAATATTGATTTTTAATTTCCGCACGTGAATTGAATAGAACCCATATTTTTATTTTTTATTTCTTGGAAAGGAGAGGAGAATAGTTGAATGCTTTTTTCTTATTATAAATATTGATTTTTCTTTTATAATTGTTTAATGTTAATTTGTTCACATGTAAATGCTTTTAAAGCCAACAGACATGCTCTGCACCTGCTGCGTTATTGTCTTTCTTCTCGTCCTTTGGCCTCTTTCCTTCCGTTGTTGGTATCGTCGTGATAGGTTAATCCTTCCATAGATATACACAAATCCCTGGTGCCTATATAGAGAGAGAAAGAGAGAGCTGAGAATAGGTTGAGAAAGAGAAACTCGTATCATTTTCTCTCCTACTTTCAGAGGAGGAGTAATAATTGGACTTCTCCTATGTTGAGTTTGAGAGCGATTTCCGCTCGAATGGCTTGATTTTCAGGTTACTCCGAAAATTTGCTCGAATTTCGTAGGCGGGAGTTTCGAGGTAAAGCTTTTGATTCCAAATTGAGCAATATAGATGTAACATGTACCATACATGCGTTGACAGAGAGATACATATATGCTGTATCTTATCCGGTAAAGGCAACGGATTTATATGAGGATTAGGACAGAATCTGCAACCAATTGAAGCAATTTAATTTATTCGCATCTGAGTTTAATGCAAAGTACCTATAAACCATTAAAGGAAGCTCATACTTTGAAGAGGAGGAATACACGAAGGAGCTTCCGTAGCGCTTAGCTTTGTTCGAGAAATTCAGGCGGAGAAATGGCTTGCACTCAATCGGAAATGCAAGAGCCAAGCATCGATACCGATAAGCTGAGCTACGAGATTTTCTCAATCCTCGAAAGCAAGTTCCTCTTTGGCTACGACGACCAGAAGTTATGGATTCCAAAGCAGATCCCCCCTGCAATCGAAACGGAATCAGCGCTGTCAATTCCGACGGAAACCGATAACGGCGTTCACGCAATCAAGAACAAGAGGGGAAAAATCTGCGTGCTCAGCATCGATGGCGGCGGTGTAATGCGCAGCATTATATCTGGAAAAGCCCTAGCCTACCTCGAAAACGCCCTTAGGATGAAATCGGGGAATCCAGACGCTAGAATCGCCGATTACTTCGACGTCGGCGCCGGTTCCGGTGTCGGAGGGATTTTCACGGCGATGCTTTTCGGAACGAAGGACCACGGCCGTCCAATTTTCCACGCGGAGGACACGTGGAAGTTCTTGGCTTCAAAAGGAAAGAATTTCTACGGTTCATCGTCAGGTTCAATCAAGCGTTTTTTCGGCGGCGGTTCAGGCGGAAAAACGGTTTCCGCAGCTGCCGGATTGGAGAAAGCGATGAAAGAGGTGTTTACAGATAACGGGAGGAGTTTGACGTTGAAGGACACGTTGAAGCCCGTTTTGATACCGTGTTACGACCTCTCTAGTTCGGCGTCGTTTGTTTTCTCCCGCGCCGACGCTCTGGAAACGGATAGCTTCGACTTCCGGCTATGGGAGGTTTGCCGGGCGACATCAGCTGAGCCGGCTGCTTTCGAACCAGTGTTAATGAGTTCCGTCGACGGCCAGACCAGGTGCGTGGCGGTGGACGGTGGCTTGACCATGAGCAACCCGACTGCTGCCGCCATCACGCACGTGCTACATAATAAGCAAGAGTTTCCGTTCGTTCGGGGGGTGGAGGACATTTTAGTCCTTTCACTTGGTACCGGTCAGATGCCTGAAGGAAGCTACGACTACGACCAAGTCAAGCGTTGGAAGGCCAAGGACTGGGCTCGACCTATGGCTCGTATCTCCGGTGACGGGTCGGCGGACTTGGTGGACCATGCGGTAGCCATGGCGTTTGGTCAAAGTCGTAGCACTAACTACGTCCGTATCCAGGTACGCCCTTTCTCTAAAATGCGCAGAATGCTTAATAAACTTGTCTTTGTGATATCTATGAAGTAATTTATTTTCTAGATTTTTCGCCATTTCGTTTTAATCATCTAACTTCTATTTGAAATTTTCCTTTATTCTCGCCAAGCGAATCAAGATAAAATAATTAGTTATTTGATTATAGTTGAATTAAGTTTACTGCAACAAATTCCGGGTAACCTCAGTTTTTTTTTTGTTGGCATAAAAAACAGCCTTAGATATACAAACATAATCGTTTCTGCCTTCAGATTTTTTCGGATGTTTCGGTTTCGTTTTGCAAATGAGTGTGCATGAGACAGC
Source organism: Arctostaphylos glauca (assembly GCA_019985065.2). NCBI lineage: Eukaryota > Viridiplantae > Streptophyta > Magnoliopsida > Ericales > Ericaceae > Arctostaphylos > Arctostaphylos glauca. The sequence continues at coordinate 22,700,049 of JAHSPW020000013.1, forward strand.
GTTAGCCAGGCTGGTTGCCTGCCAACAAGGGAGGGGTAGGTGGTTGAGGATATTTGTCTTTTGCTTTGTGGGAGTGGGGTGCAGATCTTTCTGCTCCAATGCGCGCAGATGCCTGAGCCAATTTTCAGCGTGTCACTGGCCTCCGTTTCATCATGGGACCATTGGTTCATGCGGCTTTTAGTGTTTTTAACTTTTTTTGTGGGTACAGACGAGACATTGAAAACTAAGCAGGCTCGAAGCCAATAGGAGTAATGGCGTTCCTCGTGATGCTCTGGTTTTGGGCTATGGTTTTTGGGTTTTTGTTACTCTCCTCACTATTGAACTTTCGTTGGCTCGCGACCTATCTGTCTTCTCGCAGTTGGATAATGTTGAACCACTAACAAGAAAAATAAAAAATTTCCTTGTTAACCAGAATCCTATGTTTCCAGAATTTACCCGAAAAGAAGCTTTTATATTATAGGAAAAGTTATCTTTAACCATTCACTTTCTTTTATTTGTGAAGCATGGTTTTCCTTCCTGGTAAAACTTAATTGGAAAAAGTGGAAGAAAACCGAATATTCCATGGATACGTGTACTTTCAGAAAATTTGCATGTGTTTTGAGAATGAGTATGCTACGAACACATATATCCTGGACACATCCGGATACAGATGTGTCCGAAACCGGTAGATAGATGTGGGTTCATTGTGCATCCTACGGTTTCAAACACGTGTTCGGATGTGTACGAAACATATGTGTTCCTAGACTTTTTGTTTGAGAATAGAGATGATTTGCTGGATTAACATAGTAAGCACGCCGTGAAACTTGGAAAACTGGGCCTTACATTTGTACAAGTACCCCTTAATGAAAACGGAAAATGGGTTTGCTGAAGTGGGAGGCTTAATAGTTAGTAATACTGTAATTATTTTCCGTAGATGAACCAGCAAAAGGGTAGGTGTTAGCACTTCGACCCTGTGACAGTAGGGCATGGTTTTTCCTGAGAGCACCAAGTGCGGTCATCATGAGTGCCTGGTTCACAAGTTCTGCTGGCAACGGGCCATTATGCGGGCTCTGGCTTTTGCCATTCTTGCACTACCTTCTGTTTGGCAACTAAAACTTTTGCTTAAAAAGATTGGGATTTCCTACTATGTTTTGATGTCGCCCTATGAATAAAAGGAAGTTTTACTTCCCCTCTTATTACTGCTCATGTCATCTCCATGCTTTGTAGTCAAAGAATATTGGACTATTAGTTGACTTACTTCAGCTGAATTAATTCTTTGTCGTGCAAAGATATTAAAGCCCAACATTACCAAAATTGGATGGCTGTTGTTTTTTTACTCATATTATTCGTCTCCCATTCTGTATGTCAGGCAAATGGATCCAGCTTGGGACGTTGTGGGCCCAATGCTGACTCAGACCCTAGTCCGAGTAATGTAAAGATGCTTGTGGAAATAGCAGATGAAATGCTGAAACAAAAAAATGTTGAATCTGTTCTATTTGGGGGTAAGAAGATTGCAGAGCAGAGTAATTTCGAAAAACTTGACTGGTTTGCCGGAGAGCTTGTGTTGGAGCATCAGAGAAGGGGTTGCAGAATAGCTCCCACTGTTGCATTCAAGCAAGCTACCCCTAAATCCGCCTAGACAGCCCTCTACAGAAAAAAACACCAAAAGGAAAAAGGTACAGTATCCTTTTTGTAAAATGCTAACTACGGACTACGGTCCATAGGATGGCGTATCGTTTTAACTTTTAATACATATGAATTTCGTTACAAATTTCCATAAGATACAAATAAGATCCATGCTATATTTGTTGTTACCAAGCTATCTTCGTTACGTAGAATTTGAACAATGTGATTTCTAATTTTACCTCACATTAAGAACCATAGGTAGGGCGATTGTAATTCTTCAATTTTTATCAAGTTTTGATGTGGTTCCACTCAATGATACTGTCACATGATCTTGACTTGAGCCTTCTAATTTGAACTCGGCCCCAACCGAATTCTTCAAGTGTAACATGTTGTGGAACCAACTATTTATCCTGGTTTTGGTTTTCCCCTTAACTGTGTACTCGTGTGATTGTTGTTGTCATTTTCCTCTTGTTGAACATATATCTTTAGCCATGAAATAGCTGATGTGGGGAAGAAACCTACCTTCTTGTCGGCCTCACCGACACTAGTTCTTAGAAAAGTATTAGGCCATTCTGGTCATTTCGGAAAAAAGTCCTGGAATGGTTGTGGGAGCCTGGGTGGTGTGGGTCTTAGGGCTTAAGATCACTTGGGGAGTCCTATGACTCGTATCAGCATGGTCCCCAGTTAGATATCCCAAGTATGGAAAGGACAGTTGAGTGTTCTTAGAAAGTTTTACTTTTATCAGAATCAACTACACCTGAACAGGTGGAAAGTTTCATGACCTGACACATCAACTCAAAGCCCTTGACCATTTATAAGTTAAACTCCTAAATTATCCTCATCCCAAACAAAAATGCGTTGAAATTTGAAAGTCTTATAGTTTTGGACCTTCATAGCAGTCATCAGAGTTGCTTTTTGGAGGTGAAGTTGTTGATGTAGCAAATACTAGCAATTAGAGTACTTATGAAAATTAGACCTTATTGTTTGTAGGTTTAGCATAAGCGGTCCTTGAATTATTGTTTTGAAATGTATTCTTTCCTGTTAATGGTAACTAATTAGTTCCTTAAGTCTCTTAAGTAGTAGTATGAATAAAAGTGGACTACATCCAGCTTACCTGCTTGAAAACTTGGGTTGAATTCTCTCATCTAGTTAGGGATGCAAGGATTGAAAGACCCCATTGTAATCCATAGGTTAATGTTCTTATTTGGTTGACCAAAACAAAACAAAAAATGATTTTATGGGCAGGTTTTTTAACCTCTTTGGTCTCTTATTTTTCTAACAACAACTCTAGGAACACAAATCATTTGTGCACACCAGGACACGGATGTGTCCAGAACCGTCGAATGCATGTTGGGGCCTTCACAATCATGTGAGCATCACATGCATCCAACGGCTCTAGATACATCCATGTCTGGATGTGCACAAATAGTTTGTGTTTCTAAACTTTTTTTTTCTTCCTAAAGAACATAACAAGGAAATTGTTTAGGGTTAAACTTGGGGATGCTAGTAGAGGTATTAATGGGGATTCAGTACTGTTGCCAACCAACTTCAACCAAGAAGATTGGGTCAAAAGATTGCCTCTGCTAAAAAGAAGAGAAAGTAAGACAATCCTCTCAAAATTCAAAAAAAAAAAAAAAAATTACTTGTTTTGCTTTCAATAAATTCCCTTTGTTGGGGTGTGGGCTCAGTCCTTGAGAACATGGAGTTCTTAAATGTATTGGAAGTTGTAAGACAGTGTAGCTATACGGGCATTGGCTTTAGTAATCTAACTTGTAAGAGATTTTTGTATCCTTTTCCTCTTAATCTTTATGTAATTTACTAGTAGCATTCTCCTCTTCAAAGTCTGTCCTTTTAATATATATTTTTGTCCTTTAAATGCAGGAAACCAGAAACTGAAAATAAAGCAAGAGGAGAAGTGATATAATTTGCTGCTTTTACTGTTGAAGGAGAGGAATTCAAAAGGGAGGGTCAGGGAACTGAGTGAAAAAGGACATTCAACTGTATAAAAATGGGTGGAACAGTCTTTAGGGGATTTCTTTGCCTATTATAGGACAGGCATTTGTGGTGTCCACTCCAGAAAAACAGGGACCCAAGCTTTGATTGTGAACTTTGCTGGTCAAAGAACCTAAATCACATTCTAATCCTTTCGATTTCAAATGACATACTTAGGAGTGGAAAACTCAAATTTTCCGTCTTTCTCATCCTTTCTAAGTCTACATACACACTCTCTTGTTTACACTCTCTCACACCTTACCTATATTTCACATGGGCTCCACCCACTTAACTCTTAAAAACAATTTAAAATTCAAAATTCAAAAATTAAAATCTCATACATATAGATAGGGTGTAAAAGGGTGTAAGCAAAAAAGGTGTGTATGTAGATTTATTCAGAAATTAAATTGTTTGTTCGGTTGAGGTTTACCTTGTGAAGAACATTAAAACGGACATGGGGTTTTGCTGTGCACAGTGCAGAGCAAATCGTGCTGTGCGTTAAAATGATATCGTTTTAACGCACAAAATATTGTTTTGGGCATATTCTTACCAGTACGAGTCTTCATTTTTTATGCTAAAATGATGTTAGTTTGTTGCGCATCTGATGTGCATCGGACTCTCATTTCATTAAAAACAGAGCCATAGTTTTTTTTTCTTTTTCTTTTTCTTTTTGAACCCTTGGCATTTTCTTTATCTTGGTTTTCTTTTTGAGTAATGCTACGTACACTAGCTTACGGATACAGACCGGACACAGATGTGTCCGGCACCATTGGATGCACGTGGAACTTTTAAAAATTCAAGAATCTCACGTGCATCTAATGATGCCGGACACATTTATATCCGATCTATGTCTGTAAGTCTGTGTACACAGACTTTTTCTTTCTTTTCTATCACTTTTTTGTGACAGAGATAATAGTGATGGAGAAGAGCTTTCAAGTTTCAAGGTGGGTCCTCTTTCTTTAATACGGTGACCCCTACATCTAGTCAAAACGGCCCGCTCAATCAAAGAAAGGTGTGAAAAAATATAAATTTTTTTGTGTGTGTTTTTATGTATTCAATTAGCAAGAAATTTTTTTTGGATGGATAATTAGCAAGAAAGTTGTGGACTCACATCTTTAATATTTTCACTAGAATTATTTTTTTTCTCGAAACATATCTTGTAAAAAACACAAGATTTTACAAGAATATTGTTTTTATACTAGTTTTTTAAACAAATTAAATTACTGGTTTTCAATTTTTTCAAAAGTTCTTTTTTTGTCAAATGAATACATGAAAGAATATATGTTTTTTTTTTTACTTCACTCCACTAAATTTTTTGTGAAAATAGTTTTTCTACAATTTTTTTTGACAGATGAACGGAGCCAAGAGAAGAAATTTTTTTTCTTTTTTCTTAAATTTGTAATAAGTTTGGGTCCTCTGTTCGAATATTCCGTTCATTTGACAAAAAATTAACATAAAAATTATTCTTGAAAAAAAATTAGCAAAGTGAAATAAAAAAATAAAATATATTTTACTTCATGTGTTCATTTCATAAAAATATTGTGAAAGAGTTAAAAAATTCAATAGATTAATTGTGTAAGAAATTAGTGTCACAACAAGATTCTAGCAAAAAAAACTATTTTTTTTGTCAGAAGTGTTTTGAGAAAAAACTAATCATGAAAAAAAAATTAAAAATTGTGAATACCAAGTCTTTCCAAAAATTTATAATCTGTTTGCTTCAAAAACTGATAGTAAATGAACTAGATTTACTTATATCTGTAGGTTTCTAAATCTCAATGAATTTTAATCTTTGATTTTGAATTTGGGGATGTTCTCTAAAAACCATTTATGGGCTAGCAGTTAGTTCTTTTTCTTTTTCTTCTTTATTTTTATAATTTTCCTCAAGTAAATGGTAGAATTTTGTGAATAGAATATTGTGCAAAACCTTGTCATTGCCTAGCTTTTTTTTTTTTTTTTCTAGCAAGGAGTATTCGAGTTAGCTTAGATACACCTCGAATAATTTTAGAGGACTAATTCTATCATTCATTTGCGGGGATCTCAATTAGTATGAACTGATTCCATAAGAGTTAATGGAGTGGGAGTCGCAAATAATCTCCTATTTGATCCGATTCGTCTCCTCAATCTAAGTTGCTCTTATAGCCTGCACATGAAACAACTAATTAGTTCCACGTGGTTGTTTCCAATTAAGAGTACTCTGATGCTCAAGTTAGAACGTGCGAGACCAAAGCATAATAGTAATTGTATTTGTAATTGATTGCGTACCTAATCTTATTTTGCCTTCCATATTTATAAGTCATCGAGTGTTCATATTTGGTAATACAACCTTGGGAAATCGTCCCTTATTTAACGATATCAAATTTTCGTATTTCCATGCAAGAGGACTTTCCAAATCTAGTGAATTCCCTAAAGTTAGTCATTGCCATATTCGCACTTTTCTAATTAGGGTTTGCCAAATCTGGCTATTTCCTTGTAACATAAGGATTTTCTAAACAGGAAGATTTTCAAAAGCTTGAGCTTCCCTATTCGAGTGCCCTTTTAATTTCAGAAGATTCTAACCGCTTCACCGAGTGACGAGTCTGTCAATTAAACATGGAGGTAGCCCATGCACCGAGCCCCCAGTCTCATATTAGTAGTCTCTCGGCTTGTTTGGCAATATAATTATGGAGACGGCCCACGTTGCCGATACAGCCAAACTATTCGGTCTATCTTTCGGTGAGGGGTCAACTCCCAATTCGGCCCACCACAAATGACACCTGAAAAATTACAAACCCAAGAGCTTAAAAGAAAAAAACAAACCTCAAATATCAAATCTCGATCACAAGGCCAACCATTGAAGTTGCAATTCTCTAGCTTAATTTTGGAGAAAGTCTTTGGTCCCATACAAGTTTTCAAGAAAGCTTTCCCTAATTCAAAATGAATGGTGTAGATTTACTTGAGTATTTTGATTTTTAAATTCAAATGAATCATACCCTTTGATTTTGAATTCGAAAAAATTTTTGAAGAAAATTTTCTGAAACCGTAGCAATCGTTTGGCTTTTAACCTCCAATATCCTAGTGTTTGTTGGGTTTATGAGGACATTAACAATTTCCTCTTTCATTTGTTTGTCTTTCTGTTATTAGTATGATGAATTATTTCTCAACAACCAAAAACAAAAATTTCCTCTTTTCCAATACATTTAAGTTATTTTAAGAAGGTACTGTCTTTATCTTTAGGGCAATACAAATCCAAAAGCTGAGTCTATGACAAATAAGCATCTATCATGGCTTTGGTAATGGCCCTATTGTCTAAAAAATCATAAAGCCATCCCTACCCTATTTGAGATCTGTTTTTTAATTCTTCAAATTATAATTAATTCTTTTTAATAGCTTAATTCGTTGGATCTGGGTCTCGGGTCCTCTGTAGTCACATGAGCCCTACATATATCCGACGATTTTAGAAACATTTATATTCAGACGTGCACAAATAATTCTTGTTAATAGACTTTTTCATTTAACGTAAAACCTTTGTGAAGAGATGCCAAAAAATACATTATGATTGATGATTCTCGAAACATTGTCATTATCATATATCTTTGTACCATTAATTGCTCTGGAATAGTTGGGGCACCATCCAACATCAAACATATTGTGATGTCTTGTAATTATATGTTTTTTAATACTTAGTAGAAGGGTTAATTACATTGTACCCCATTCAACTATCACATTTATCACTTAACCCCCTTGAATTATAAAATGTTATAACTTATCCCCTTAAACTATGAATAATTGCTAATCCCCTCACGCAGTTAACAGAAAACACATAAAAATATGGAGTTCCCCCTTTTGTTATTAATTTTTTATTTAATCACTTTCAACTATAAAACCTTACATCTTACCCATTCCCAACTTTACACATCTCTATTTAGGACGTCAACCATTCGATTTACAGTTTTTAATATTTAATTATTCTTGTCTACTTTTCATTGTTCTTTCTCAAGTTATTATTTTTATGCACTTATGTATGTGCGCGCGCCTCTTTGTTTCAAAACATTCTCTACTGATAATAACCCTAGATGAGATTTTTTCGATACTTGAAATATAAGGTGAGTTTATTTCAAATTTGCAGCGTATTTTTGTGAGAGTGTCTATTGCTGATAGACAACATGTGCGATTTTTTTTGTTTGGATGAATCCGCCAACCTATAATAGGTAAATAGTTTAAAATTAGTTAAAAAATAAGAATTCAAAAACATAACACAACAACTTAAGAAGTAGTATTGAACAGTCAACCAGAAATGAAATAAGTTTTTTGATTTTGTACCTAAAGGTGGTTAATTAATATTTTTGATAGTTGAATGACGTAAAATATAATAACTCATTATTTAATGCATATTTCTACTAACGCGTATAGTACTTCAATGAGGTAAGTTGTAAGGGCTCAATTGGATAATGCTTTAATTTTTAGTGTGTTAAATAGGTAGGTGTGTTAAATAAAGTGGGGTGACCCACATTAATGTAGTGTTTAAGGATGATGTGTTAAATAATCCGATGATTAGATGAAAAATTATTTTGGGTGTGTTAGACAAGAGAAACATGCGTTAAACTGTCAAAAAATATTTTTGCCCCTCGTTATGGATTTAATGTATATTTCAAAAATAATATATATATATATATAAGCATATATAAAATTATATATAAGTATAATTATATATATATACACACACACACACACACTTACTTTATATATGCTTATATTATAAGTATGAGGCCGGTTCTAGAGACACAAAAGAATACAAATTTTGACACAACATCTCAGCTATTAATTTCAATAATTGAGATTAAAAGTATAATAATGTTAGGATATGAATTAATGCTAGGATTGGAAAAACAAATCTACATCACAATTTCTAAAATTATACCTGCCTAAATTAGTGTTGTAATAATGCTAGAATTTAGGCATTTACACAGATGTAGACCTTACTTTACTTGATATTGCATCTAGGTCTAATTTTCCCAGACATGGATTTATTTACTTGTTTTTGCAACAAATTAGTAAGACAAACAAGACATGGATCAGTTTTAAATGGCACTACAAATTAGTAAGCCAAACAAGAGCTGAATTTGGCTTAAGGGCCTAATCCCTCAGGTCTTAAATGGCACTGTAAATGTAGTTAACATATTCTCATCAAGCCAACTCTTGATCACCCATCCACATCATGTCCACATCATGTCCATAATATTGTGCTTCCTCCTCTAAGGTTGTAAAAGAAAAATGACAAATAAAAAAATTAGGGGAAGTAAATATGATTTTTTGCTTCATAAAAAATGGTAATGCACTTACCTTTGTTAGTTTTATTCATTATTGCAACGGTATAATTTTGAAGATTGTGATCTAGATTTGTTTTTTCAATCTTAGCATTATTCTACTTTTAATCTCAATAATTGAAATCAGTGGTTGAGATGTTGTCTCAAAATTTGTGTTTTTCTGTGTGTCTCTAGAACCTGCCCTTATAAGTGTGTGTGTGTGTATATATATAGACACACACACACATTTATATATACGGAAAACTTCTAATGAGAAATTCCTCATTTTATTAAAATATGGACCTTCTATTTTTTGATCAAATTTTGATAATTCGAACCGTTCAATATATTTAGAACATGTTTTTACGGATACCTGCAAGAAATCAACACAAAACATTATGGAGAAAGACTTGATCCAAACAATTTTTCATAAAACTATTTCTGTCAGCATTTATGAATAACTGCTTGGATCAAGTCCTTCCCGACATATTTTTGAGCCGATGTTTCGCAAGTAGCCTTAAAAATATGTTTTAAACACATTAAATAGTTTGGATCATCAAAATTTGATCAGAAAATAAGAGATTTATATTTTAGCAAAATAAAAAATCCCTCATAGGAACGAGACTACTTATAATATACTGTATGCTCATTAATACACCCAAATATTTTTTTCAATCACTGAATTAGAGCTAGGCCTAGCCTTAACTAAGCCATGTGTTAATTGAGAGATAATTTAAAGTTGTTAAATGAAAAACAGTGATAGTTGAAGGGGATGAAATGTAATTATCTCTTAGTTGAACTCTATCTCTCTTTTACACATAAACACGCGTATATTTCATATTACATGCATGGATAATCCATAATCTTTTTCACTATGAATTATCACAGTGAAAAAATTATAAACGTGAATCCCACATCTTTTCAAATATTTATGATGTGTTTGATTCAAAAACTGATAGTATTTTTCTGTAACATTTGTTTATATATGAGTGGTTGGCGGTGGCAGTTAGTTCGTTTTCTTCTTCTTCTTTTTTTTTTTAAAAAAATAATTTTCCTCAATTAAAGGGCAGAAATTTGTTAATAGAATATTGTGCAAAACCTTGTCATTGCCTAGCATTTTTTTTTCTAACAAAGAGTATTCGAGTCAATTTACGCGCACCTCGAATAATTTTTAGAAGACTAATTCTGTCATTTACTTGCGGGGATCCCAATTAATATGGATTGATCCCGTAAGAATTAATAACACCTGAAAAATTACAAGCATAAGAACTTTAAAAAAAAATTGTTAAATATCAAATCTTGACCATCAGGCTAACCAAATATCGAGGTTTCAATTCCCTAGCTTTTAACAATTTCCTCTTTCATTTTTTTGTTTTTCTATTAAAGTATGATAAGTTATTTCTCACAACCAAAAACAAAAATTTCCTCTTTTCCAATACATTTAAGTTATTTTAAGGAGGTACTGTCTTTATCTTTAGGGCAATACAAATCCAAAAGCTGAGTCTATGACAAATAAGCATCTATCATGGCTTTGGTAATGGCCCTATTGTCTAAAAAATCATAAAGCCATCCCTACCCTATTTGAGATCTGTTTTTTAATTCTTCAAATTATAATTAATTCTTTTTAATAGCTTAATTCGTTGGATCTGGGTCTCGGGTCCTCTGTAGTCACATGAGCCCTACATATATCCGACGATTTTAGAAACATTTATATTCAGACGTGCACAAATAATTCTTGTTAATAGACTTTTTCATTTAACGTAAAACCTTTGTGAAGAGATGCCAAAAAATACATTATGATTGATGATTCTCCAAACATTGTCATTATCATATATCTTTGTAACATTAATTGCTCTGGAATAGTTGGGTTACCATCCACCATCAAACATATTGTGACGTCTTGTAATTATATGTAATAATACTTAGTAGAAGGGTTAATTACATTGTACCCCATTCAACTATCACATTTATCACTTAACCCCCTTGAATTATAAAATCTTATAATTTATCCCCTTAAACTATGAATAATTGCTAATCCCCTCATGCAATTAACAGAAAACACATAAAAATAGGGTAAGAATGTGGAGGTCCCCCTTTTATTATTAATTTGTTTATTTAATCACTTTCAACTATAAAACCTTACATCTAACCCATTCTCAACTTCATACTCTATTTAGGACTTCAACTATTCGATTTATAGTTTTTAATATTTAATTATTCTTGTTTACTTTTCATTGTTCTTTCTCAAGTCATTATTTTTCTATACGTGTGTATGTGCACACGCCTCTTTGTTTCAAAACATTCTCTATTGATAATAACCCTAAATGAGATTCTTTCAATATTTGAACTATAAGGTGAGTTTATTTCAAATTTTCAAGATATTTTTTTATGAGAGTGCCTATTGCAGATAGATATGAGCAATTTTTTTGTTTGGATGAATCCACCAACCTATAAGAGACAAATAGTTTAAAATTACTTAATAGAAAAATAATTAAGTTCACTAAATTTTTCAGTTTCTTCTTCTTTTTAATTTTTTTTTTTTATAGTTTTCCTCAAGTAAAGGGTAGAAATTTGTTAATAGAATTTGTGCAAAACCTTGTCATTGCGTAACTCTCTTTTTTTTTTTTAATAAAAAGGATTGTCTGAGCCACCTTACTCGTATCTTGACTAATCTCTAGGATATTAATCCTACTATTCACTTACGGGGATCCCAATTAATATGGACTAATTCTATAAAAATTTGATAGCACCTGAAAAATTACTAACCTCTTAGTTTAAAAAAAACAAATGATTAAATATTAAATCTTGACCACTAAGCCAACCAGTGACGTTGCAATTCTCTAGCTTTTAACCTCTAATATCCTCATTAAAAAGTTCCTCTTTTATTTGTTTGTTCCTCTTTTATTTGTTTGTCTTTCTATTATTAGTATGATAAATTATTTCTCAACAACTAAAAACAAAAAATTCCTCTTTTCCAGTATATTTAAGTTATTTTAAGAAGGTTCTGTCTTTATCTTTAGGGCAATACAAATCCACAAGCTATGAGTCTATGACAAATACGCAACTATCATGGCTTTAGTATATTGGCCCTACTGTCTAAAAAATCATAAAGCTATCCCTATATACCCTATTTGAGATTTTTTTTAATTCTTCTATCATTAAATCTTTTTAATAATTAAAAATATACAGATCAGTTTATGCGCATTTTAATTAATATTTGAGGAATCAATCACATCTTCCACTAGGGGGAGTCCAATTAAAACCTAGATAAGCTTGTATGAGCTGACTCTGTAAGAATTAATAGCATTTGTAAGGTTTCGAACATGAAACTTTAGTATGGAGCAAATCCCAAGGACTTGGCTAGTGGTCAAGACCTGAGACTTAGGAATTTGTTTTTTCTTATGGTCTCGGATTCAAAATCGTTCAGATGCTATTAACTCTTATGAGATTAACTTAATACAGGATTTTGAATTAGGACCCGAGCTAATGAATGATAAGATTGGTACACCAAAGATTAGTCGAAGTGCGTGTAAGCTAGCCAGACACTCTTAACTATTCGAAAATAATAATCAAAGTCTCCTGCCTTGATCACCGCGACAACCCTTTGGATTCTTTAGATAATCCTAATTGCTCAAAACCAGTATGTTTCTCCTTTCCTTCCTATAGACAAGTCTTGTATAAACTAACACCATAAGAATTAGTCGAATCTGCAACTTCTCGAACATGAAATTTTAATATGGAGCGAACTCTAAGTCTCCGACCTTAACCATCACGCCCCAATACGATTCTCCTTTCCTTCCTAGACTTACAGAATTTCATTCTACCTCCAACCTTCTATAACATCTTTTTTCCGAACTCCATTTTGGGTCCCCAACATGTCAGCTGGGAGCACTTTTTCACACTAGCCGAAACGTAGAATTCCTAGTAGATGGCTTTGTCCTAGCGATTGGCGACTAGGGCTTGCCTCTTTTTCTGGTCTTTGTCGTGTGTACCGCCTTTCCATGACACCAATTGCATACTTCAAGCTATAAGGGCACAGGGGATTCTCACCTAATAGTTATAGAGCACACATTCTTGGGCTAAGCCACATAATTAATCTCAACTAATTTCATATCAGTTAGTTTAGGGATATAAACTATTCAAGTTGGGCATTTTCTTAGAGCATACAAGTTGCAAGCACCTAAGATAGTTTCAGTCTTTCAGATTTATAGTGTTATTCGTGAACATCAGACACAAATATATGTGAAGTTCTCTATAATCATGTAAGCTTTACATGCATTCGACGATTTCAAGCACATTAGCGTCCAGATGTACATGAATAATTCGTGTTTCTAGACTTTTTCATGTCACATAAAGCCTTTGGGTAGAGATGCCAAAAAATATATTATTATTGATGATTCTCTTAACATTGTCATTATCATATATCTTTGTACCATTAATTGCTCTGGAATAGTTGGGTCACCATCCAACATCAAACATATTGTGATGTCTTGTAATTATATGTAATTATACTTAGTTGAAGGGTTAATTACACTGCAACCCATTCAACTATCAGGTTTATCACTTACTCCCCTTGAATTATAAAACCTTGCAACTTATCCCCTTAAATTATGAATATTTGCTAACCCCCTCACGCCGTTACCCCTTCTAATTATTATGTTTTTTATTTAACAATTGTTAACTATAAGACCTTACACCTTACTCCTCCATTTTGCGCATCTCTACATACGTAGGACTTCAACTCTTGAGTTTATAATTTTTGATATTTCATTATTCTTGTCAACTTTTCATTGTTCATTCTCAAGTCCTTATTTATGTGTTCATATGTGCACCCCTCTTTTTTTACATTACAAACTAACAGTTTTCGATAATAAGCTACCAATCCAACCTGAACATAACATACCCTACTCAAAACAGTCTCAACTGGTAATTCCTAAAATAGATTCATTCGATACTTGAACTATTAGGTGAGTTCTTTTCAGTTAATTTTTATAAGAGTGTCTATTGCAGATACAAACACCTGAGATTTTTTTGTTCAGTTGACTCCACCAACCTATAAGAGACAAATAGTTTAAAAAATACTTAATAAAAAAATAAAAATTCGAAAGAAGAACACAATGACTTGAGAAGTAGTATTGAACAATTGACAAGAAAGGGAATAAGTTGTTAGAATTTATACCCAAAGATGATTAAGTGATAAAGTTTAATAGTTGATCTAATGAGGTAAAATATAATAACCCATTGTTTAATGCATATTTTTACTAACGGCGTAAGGAGGTCAGCAATTACCCATAGTTCAATGAGGTAAGTTGTATGATTTTATAGGTCTATAAAGTGGTTAAATGAGAAATAGAAGGGGATGAGATGTAATTAACCCTTAGTAGAATTATTTCTCTCACACACACAAACACAAACACACACACACGTATATGCCATGTTGTATGGTAATCCATAATCTTGTGTTTGGTATGAGTCGGGAGGCCAAATATCATCATTGAATCTAACTTTAGCTTTATCTCTATTTCAAAAGTATGTGTTTTCCTAACATTATTATAAGCATTAGACTGTTATCCTCACCACTCACATGATTTGTCAAATATTATTATGGATTAGGATATGGCTGGTCACTGGAGAAGAATAAACAATACAACTTTTCTACACCAACTTGTGCTCTCAAAATAATGCCCCTGATTATGACTCTTGCAGTGTTATCCCTTTCTTGGAGAGAGAGAGATAGAGAGAGAGAGTATATAGGATTTAGTTAAAAAGCAGAAACCAGAAAAAGAGTGGAGGAAAAAAGAATGGCTACACATGAAGCCATGTAGGATAGCATGGGTTTTTATGTTAATAAAGTATGATTATATAACAAGATTAGTCAAAATAACAGGAATCATCAGTGCAGGGTGTTGTAGATTATTAGGTAGGGGTTAATTTAATATTGGTGATGTTAAGTAGTAAATCAAAAGGGAAAAAGAATTCATGAGAACCTTGTGCCCATATTTTATTTACAATATCAAGAAGAGTTGCTTACTTTATGCGATATTAATTAGGTTTCTTGTATTTACAAGTAAGGTTATGAATTTGGTAAACAATAAATATTGTGGACTCTGAATTGTATTGTTGAACTTCTTTGGCTGTCGTTTAAATTGCAAGACAATTTACTCTAAGTTAGTGTCAACCGAGTTTTAGGTCTTTGTCAAGCACTCTTAGGGATAGAGTCAGAATTTTGTAACAGGGGTGGCACTACTAATAACAAAATTTAATATTCAATATACAAAAAGAGCAACGTGGTCAAGTTCGTGACGATTGACGATGATCGAAGTATCGGACGAATTCCAAATTCCTTCTTGACGAGCAATGGGGCGGGTTGCGAGCGAAAGAGAGGAGACCGGAGAGTGGCCAAGTTTGGACGAGACAGCCGGACAGGGGAGAGGAGAGTGACGACTGATGACAATGACGATATCGGAGGACGGTGGTGGCAACCGACGGGCGACGAGCAATGAGCGTGAGAGATAGAGATGTTATATTTCTGTGGAGGTGAGGGGGTTGTTTGACCTAAACTACTATAAAATTAAATTTGTTTTAACTTGGGGGTGCACACCCCCACCCCCTGCGCTAGCTCCGTTCCTGAGCACTCTAATACTCAAGTTAGTTATTTGTTTGAGAAAAATAAAACCAGTTGAGCAAGTGTGTGTTTGCAGTGAACAAAGTTCTCTTTGGCCTATTTATAAAAGAGTCTACCAAAGCACTAAGCATATATTGCCGGAAATATCGTGGCTTCCGCCATGTGTCTCATGTCCATGCGAATCAAGCTCTAACATCCCCACGTCTTCCTAGATAACTTCCCACAACATGGGCAACACGTGGCCCTGCCAAGTATCAAGCCCACAGCAACACGACCAAGCAACGTCTCATGGGAAAATCACCCCATGAATCCTCCCAAGCACCAACTGTATGAAAAGACCAAGTCCATCTAGGGTCGTGCGCCAAATGAACTTATCAAACCTCGCGCTCAGTATCAGTTGGTCAAAATTAAGCTTGATCCAGCCCACCTATGATGGAGATGGCCCGAACATGCATTCGACCGAAGACTCATTCCTGTGCATATCCGAACTACCACAAATATCATCACCTATAGATATATACATGATTACGTAAACTATACGTAGCCATAGTTTTTGTTTTCTAAGGTACCAGAATTAGTAATTTGTCAAAAAAAATTGGATGAAAGTCGCATACCCACTATCTTTTTCCAACGATAGTGATTTTATGTGAAGAAGATGGATTAAATGGGTTGTCGACACGTGTAAGTTGATCGGTAAATGATGCAACTATCTTTGATACGTAATGATATGAATAACGTATTCCTCTATTATTATTTTCAAATGAAGTAGCCGTTGAAAGTTCAAATAGATAGCAGAATATGAAATAACGATGAAGATAGCATATCTACCACGACAGATACCAAAGACTCAAGGCAGGTTCAGTAAGGGAGGTTGATTCTGCAGAAAAAAACCAGAAGGAAAAAAATTCTATGTATAAGCTCGTCCTGTTAAATATTTTGGGAAAAATAATTTTTGGTCTCAAATATATATATTCGCCCCCGCGTAGTGAAATCCCTGGCTCTGTTCCTGCTAAGACTGGAAGTCAAATCTAAATTGTTTACCAATGAAAGCATTATAGAGAAGTAAAGCAATCAAACTCCTACTAAAGGTGGGCTTTGCTGTGGTTGGCAGCTTGTTATGCCAAGAAAGGGAAATCCAGCTTACCATTGACTTTGATGATGTGAAAATATGAACGACTGATACGAGAATTTTAAGAAAATTCTTGCAAAATAAGTTTGGAATGTTTTTTTTTTTATGATGATGAGTCTGTAATACAGAAAAAAGAGTGCACGTACATCTTAGATAATAATAAATTGCCTGTTATGATAGAGAAATTAGGGAGATTTGTTTTCGTAGGAGGTAGGAGATATCTTTTTGAAGAGTATCTCCATATATCCTTATCAACACATAATCTGAAAGATTGACATCCCTTTGATGCTCATTTCATCTATTAATTTGTCGAGATTGATTTTCACACTGACACGTATGTATAATATACTCATCAAACTTCATTCCCCATACTTATATAGGTAAAAAGATTACATAAAATTTCAAAGTAGGTTCATGGCATGTGTATATATGGTGCATCGTATTACCAATAAAGGAACCAAAAAAAAAAAGAAGAGATGAATGTAGTTGACATTGTCTTTTTTACACGCCACCAACCAAGGTAAATTAGGTCAACTCGAGAGGAAAATCTTGCCAAGAAGTTGAGTTTGGTACTTTGACTATAAAATTAGTTAATTTGGTTAGTTATTTGAGTTGGAAAAGTCTGTGTACACAGATCTTCTGGACACAGATGTGTCCTGAACTATTAGATGCACGTGAGGCCCTTAAACGTGCATCCAACGATTGAGTCCGAATAATCTGTGTCCCTAGCACCACTTGTTTGAGTTTGGTTATGTTGCTTCATATGGAACTGTGGACAAATCTGACGTTTAGACACAAACTACTTGTACCCAAAACATGTACCAAAGCGAATACCAAAACTCTTTTGCTGACGCAAATATACATTTGTCGATATACTAGATTATATGAGCGTAGTATGATTTTGTTGTAGTGTGAAGGCACCCACATGAAACCGGGGTTTCATTATTCAGACCACCATTGGCACGAGAATACTTGCATGAAACAAGTTTTCATCATGCTCAAAAGATAGTGAAATTCAAGGAGATCCTAAGGAAATCCCAAGAACAATAATCGAATTAATTCGCAGTCATTTTCATAACGTTTCTAGGCAAGGGAAGACCAATTACTTGATTCACGATCCCTGCTGCCAACTTATTACAACTCACGTAAAAGCAGAAATCTTCTGAGCAACACTCAAGAAACACACTAAAAACCGGGAGAAGACGTCACTATTGGGAGATAAAGAAACTGGGCAAGAAATAATGCAAGCGACTTTGCACCTTTCATAGGGCAGGCTCAAGGCTGGGCAACTGCATCGGCTCCTGTAATGCTGGGTTGAGGGGAAACAAATTACATTGTGCGTACTGTGCCATGAGTTGATCAACAAGCACCAGAGCTACCATGGCCTCCACCATTGGCACCGCTGCACCATGACCAGAAAATCATCATGTACAAGCTATTGAACTAAACTACATTCTCTACCCTCCACATAAATTTACTATACCAATATATATTATGTACACGGTTGGGGAGAAGCAAGCGAACACAAGTGAAGAGGAAAAGAAAGAAAACGGGCGTAAGCCAACTATCCTTCACTTGTCCCAAATGTAATTTCTTGTGGTAAGTGATCATAGCAAATAATATACCGGTAGTCTAGAACTAGGCGATTTGGACATTGGGAACAAAATGTCCTGAATTGCCACAACTGAGGTCGGAGTATAGTGGAGCAGTAAAGAGAGGAAAGATGAACAACAGAACATTAATCAAACAGAAGAATGACTAATTCAAAGATAAGAGAAAATGTAAACCTCGGGGGACAACACAAGGATCATGACGACCTCGTGCTGTAAGCTCTGTCTCATGCTTATCTCTGGTAACTGTCTGTTGTTTCCTCTGCGCATACATCAAAACAACAATAAAAGATCTATTCAAACTTTCACAAAGGAAGAATTTCCAAGAAATAGCCCTAGAATATGTGCATGTAAAGTTGAACAATAATGCAATGCAATACAACTTATTGTGGGTATATATGGAAGGTCCTTGCCTTCAATGAGCAAGCCACTCTTGGCTTTCCTCACCTTGTAAAGAGAAACCCACTTTGGCTCCTTCCCGTCCCATTAACACAACTCTGGTGATCAAGGGCCTAGAGTAGTTGGGGCCTGGGGGCTCATGGAGCACCCGAGCATAAGACTTGGACGCTTAACGCAATGGTTGTTTGCCAAGCTACCCAGAGGCGGTGCCTAGTGTTGGACAAACAAAGAGCATCGCTTAGAAGCAGCATAGCTCTGCACTCGCTAGCACGGTCAATCAACCTTTGCCGAAGTTCTCTCCGTGTGCCTCACTACATAAAGAAGCCATAATCTACAGTACTCTCAGCCACTGGGCCATGGCTCATCTAGGTCTCACCTCTGAGGGTGTATCGTACCTACATCCAACATCTTGGAGATTTTACCAAACATACCACCTGACCACATAAACTGATCCATGATACGAGCTCGACAAATGATACCAAGCCATGAAAGGGTTGATGATACAAGCCCCAAAGCGTGATCCTTGGACTTACAGAGCCTTGTCAACCTCCATTATGCTGTAATAATGAGGGAGTGGCTACCCGTAAGTAGGTAAATTAGCCTCCCCCTTCTCAAAGACCACTTTCCAGAAGGCCAGGTCAAATCCACTCCTACAAGAGCTCATAGATTTCTATCAAATCGTACACGTGAAAAGATGACTAGCATAGAAGGCTAACAGACTAACAGCTTAATATAATGGCTATGAGCCATCATTAAAACCAGCAATCCAAGTTGAATAGCGATTACAATTTTCTCTATTACATTCACAAGGCCACATGCGGACCGTTCAGAATTGACTGGAAGTGTTGGCCTTTTCAAATCAATAGTTACATAAGGCCCAAGAACATAGTGCATCAACTAGTAGTATAAGAAAGGGTGACTTGGCTGAACAATAAAGCTTGCAGTTAATGTCCCAAGCGGCGAGGGTTCAAATTACGAAAGGTCGGAAACATCCTCTCAAACAAATAGTGGTAAGGTTGGTTACACCTTACCCTCTCCAAAATTCAGTCTAGTGAGAGCCACCTGCGTTGGATCACCCGTGCCCCAATTACTAGTCAAGGATTGTACATAAGTAACATAACAGCTATGTGAGGTTTACACAGTTATAATTGGGCTTAATTATTAGCAAGATAATAGATCTGGAAGAACACCCAATGACTAAATATGCTTTTACTGTTGCAGCCTGCATATAATTCATTCCAAGCTCTATGTAAAGGGTCGAAGACTACTCCTATGCATTCAACCAGTTTGCCACTTGATCAAATCCAGTTACGTCACTCGATCTCAGGCAATGGCTAGTACACTATATTTGGAGAGAGAGAGAGAGAGAGAGAGAGAGAGAGAGAGCATACCGATATTGTGGAGGTTGGCTTGAACGCTACTCTCATGTTTATTATTTCTCCGTTGGAAATTCCACCCTGGTCATTAATATAAATAATCTCTCTCAAGGCCCCAAAGTAAACTGTTCACAGATTTATGGTATCCAAAAAGTAATCTCAAGGCCCCAAGGAAAATTGTCCACGGGTATATGGTATCAAAAAAATACCTGTGGAACTAAATATTAAAGTTCAACAACTACCTGGATCCCACCGGAACGGTTTGTTCTTGTCCTGATTCGGCCATTTTCATCTACGAAAAACTCGTCATTATGCTCGCTTCCCATCATAAATGTACCTGAGCATTTCCATTAAGAACGACATCATTATAGACCTATCAATGGTGGGCAGAGAAAAATACAGATTACTGGGGTACCATAAGGATACATAGGTTATTTGTTTATAGTTGAAGGGACTAAAATATTGATCGACCTAGGTTAGGGTCATGTCAATTTCAACTTGTAATAAGTGTGCTTAAACTAAACCAAAACTAAGCTTAATGTCCAATTAATTAGGGTCAACTACATGCATTCTTTTCCACAGTCCAATGATAACTGTAAGCTATTTCATACACGGTGGTCAAGCACTCTCCTTAAAGTATTAAAATCCTTCCTTGTTTGTGCTGCCCTCTCTATCCAAGTGGAAATGACTAGTGGATAAAAGCATCCACTTATGATTTGCTCACTTCTTGAACATTTCGTGGATGTGCTACGCGTGAGGAAACAGAACGATTATCTCCACAAAGAGACCAGTAAGGTGGAATTAACAAAAGAAACTTCCTAGGTGTTTTTATAAAGCACTATCAAATTTTGGGAATTTTTTGTATTTGAACCCTAACTTCAAAATTTATGAAAAATCAACTACCAGTATACTATTTTTCTTTCTTTGCTTCCTATTTCCCCCGTCTTTTGTTTTTAATTTGATTTGGTAGTATTAATGACTTGGCCATCATCCATCAGTTAGTCATCTCACAACCCAAGTTGTTTGTTTAGGTGTATAAGAGAGAACATAGGGGGCTTTTCATTACTGTGATGTTTTTCATTTCCAACTTAAATTAAGGTGATTTGGTATTCATTGTTATAGTTAGTGGACAAAAGATGAATCATATCCTGTGATCAAAAGAAAAGAAGGAAGCAGACCAAGGCCCTCGCGTGCGAAAGTTGCCCAAATCGATGTGGTTTACTCATTTACAAAATCAATTATATATTTTATAGATTTTGATCAGTTGCAAACTAACTAAAGTTCCACAATCCATAGTTACTAAACTAGCTTAGAGTAATCGGGTACTAAAATATTTTAATACTAAAGTAACGTTTGTTTTCCAAAAACCATCAATATCTTGATTTCTCAAAGAATAATAGGATTTAACATTTATTTTTCCAGGTTCCCAACTTTGGAACGTCTTAAGGAATTACCATAGGAGTATTTTACCTGCAAACCCACTTCCAAACTCAAAACCCTTCGTAGCGGGCAAGGACATAGCAGCTTTAGCTAGCTCGGCTTCGAGTTTATCAAAAACTGGAGAACCAAGCCCCTATGCAATAACAAATTTCCATGCAAGCAGTGAAAGAAAATAGTTAATTGAAGAAAAGGCTGGCAATTTCATCAATACGTTAAAGATTTCAACTTCGTTTCTTTTGGTGGTTGTTGTGGGGTGGGGCTAAGGGAAGGTGGGGTTGGACACTTACACGTGGTACATTTCTTGCAATGCATGTGACGACACCACCAACAGAATCCCCTCTCACTCGAACAGCATCAATGGCAGCAATCATCTTCTCTGCGTATTCAGGATTTGGGCACCGAACAATATTGCTCTCTATCTGAAAATTTTGCACCGTATAGGAATTTTAACTAGGTTAATGAAGTAATCGATATATGTTGGAATATGCATTCTTTACGATCAGACTCATTATTCGAATTGTATGGTTCGTTGGAAAGGCTCAGAGGCAAAATGGAGAATTATTTTTAAAGTATGAGGGGTAAAACACCTCAGCTTGAACCCTACTTTCTTTCTTTCCTTTCCAGGGGAAGGGAAAAACAAATTATTACCTGATCAAGTGTCATACTCTCATGATCAACCAAACCCTCCGGAAGTACAACATTGTGGACTTGAGAAACATAAGCAAGAATCTGGGAGACACAAACATTAAAGCATCAATGGACAATCACAGATAAGGTCCAGAGAGAGCCAGAACCAGGAAAATCATTGTCCCAAGTTCATAGTAACTCAAAATAATATTGTTATAAATAACATTTTGTACTCTTTCCACCTAAACAACATACATGTCACACCAGCAAAAAAAATCCCAATTCTAATTATTTATTCACCTAAGATGTCGGACTAGTTAACATATCCATGCATAATTTTGCAAATTCACGAGTAGACAATCTATTAAGTGCAACCTAACACAACCATAAAAATCCAGAAAAAAGTGTTTTAGTGTATGCACCAACGGGTATACAGTACTTATCTGTGATATCCATGATGATGTCTTTTCAAAGAAAAGGAAAACGAAAAAGAAAACAAACCATCTCCCCCTTGCACAATCAGTTACCTCACCTCAGTTCCAGAAAATAGCTTGAGGATTTTCTTAGCAACAGCTCCAGCAGCAACTCTACCAATTGTTTCTCTAGCTGAAGATCTACCTCCACCCTGCATTGTGCCGTGGACAAAACTATGTCGTAAACAATTACAGTGTAATAAACTATGCTTTTTCGATGATGTGAATCTCAAAGATGTTACCTGCACTGATCTTACACCATACTTAAAGTCATATGCGGCATCTGCATGAGAAGGCCTATAGGACAGCGACATCTCACTGTAATCCTGAACCCAATAAGACAACAATGAGCACCAAATAATAACAACAACCAAAATGCTAAGAAATACACCATAAACTCATTCCTCCCCAGTTGGGGGCTGTTAGAGTGGATGGATGTTTTGCATCAACTGCCCTCGTATTGTAAACATGACAACTTGGATGTGAACTCTAACCACCTTAGATTAAGACCGCATATGAGATTCACCTGATATACAACCAAATCATCATATAGGTCCTCAACACTCTAAACTAAAATATCTTATCAAAGCTCATTTTACCCCTCTTCACCCAACGGATACGACATATAATGGGAGAGGATCGTTCAACCCCTCAAATGGTGTCATCACAATGCACCACCGCCACAAATGACAGAATAAGACTAGAACTTCATTTCATGGTACTTCAAGTAGTACTCCTTTCTTAACAAATAGATGGATACAAGCACCTTTTAGAAAATTGGGAAAGCAGCAGACATAGAACCCAAAGGACAGAGTTCATTTTCAACATGATTGTTTGTGTGACCACAATCAACTGCTGCATCTCAAACCACCCAAGAGGTCCCTAACTAATTAGGATTACTCCAAAGTGTACACATATCTCATGAATGTTGTATGAGCAAGGGGTACTCACATGTCCTCTTTGATCTGTGTTGGGTACTTCTACCTTGATTGAAGATCCAGTTGTCATGCCTGCAGTAAAGCACCAAGCATTAGTCCACTACAAGAAGATCCCAATCACCAAACTTCTGGTAAGATGACAAGGAGAAAAACAACTAGAAAGCAGAAAATCCCAAAGAAACATGAAGAAACTCATAAACCTTCAGCAACGCCTGAAGATATTCGACAAGTATCAGTCTCTTTTCTAGGGGTAGTAATTCGGCTCTGACCTGGCCTCCTGGATGGAGCAACATTAGTTGTAAGCTAACAACAAACTTCCTCAAGAGAGATTAGACCCAGTATTGGATATATAAGAGAATTTAGAACCCAGTTTTGTAAATATACTCCACACATTCCACGATTGATATGGGAAACTCTTACATACAGAGACAGATAGAGTCAATTTAACATCACTAGTTCTGCAAGAGTCCAGTCAAGTTCCCATACCCCAACTAATTATTAGGAAACGATATGAACAAATCCTTAGACAAATGTTAAGGGCATACCTCCTGGTTGACGTGAGCTACAGTATAGAATGACAAAATGAACAACAACTACCAATCACAGAATTACCTTCTGTCAAGCTCTACTTGCATATCAGCTTCAGAAATCGGAAGCCTAGGAGGGCATCCATCAATTACACAACCGACACCGCCGCCATGAGATTCTCCAAATGTGGTAACACGGAAATAAGTACCATATGTATTTCCAGCAGCATGTATTACTGTGAATGAATATAAAAAAGTAAATGTGGGTATCCCAATATTTGTATCGTACAGTAGAATGGGTTAAAAGGCAAGCAGTAAATCAAAATTTCTTGATATCAACTGAAGAGAGACCAATAATTTTGAATAGAAGCAGCAAAGTTGCCCTAATTGCACTTGTTCTGAGTGTGCAGTGTTTTCCACATTTTATAAGCTAGAGTTACCACTGCAGGCACTATACTTGCATAAACTAAAACGAAATCTAAGCCTATGGGTTCAAAATCAAGAAGTAAGATGCAAATCCAATCATCAAATCTTGCTGCCTAGTTTGTACTCTAATTATATGTTAGTGATGGCAAGGCCAACTCAGCATTTTGGTATGACACCAATCTCACTAAATGGTAATTCCACAATTCCAGACAATTTTTTTCCCAATTGTCCATGCTACAGTGTAAAATATATAGCATGCTTTTTTTGCTGCATTTTGGGATGCCACACATAAAATTGAACGCGAACAGTTAGAGTGGTAGGCGTTTCTTGACTTATTGCAAATTTGCAAGTGCTCCAAAGCTTATTTCTAGCGTTTCATATAAGATCGGAATGATTTTGACGCTTTTCGGTAAGTTAAAACAACGCAAAGCCTATTCAACTGACTTGTTTTTTGCAAAACTACTATGTTATCTAGTCCCAGTTTTGATTTACAAAATCAACGGTCAGATTTTATCTAAAACTTGATCCAAGAGCTCATATTAAATTTGATAAAAACAAAACCCTTTTGTGTATCAACAACATATTTACGTACAGTAGGAGAACTTGTGGACGAAACGGGCTAAGTATAAGTAGATGACAAGGAAAATAGATAGATTTTTGTATAAGTAAATCAAACATCTGTTTGCTATACTACTTGCAGCTAGCTCAGGTGGCAAGAACCAAAGGCTTCTCTTGAAGAGGTCTCGGGGTTCAAATCTTAATGGGTGGATCACTGATTAACTAAAGGGGATGCGGACTACATGTACAAATTAGTGGGGGCGAAGGACACCATCGTTGGAGCAACAGACAAAAGAAAAGGTTTGCTTGACTTACACAAGATTACTACTTTTCCAACATGATACCCATCAATTCGAAGCATCAAGCAAGTCGAACAAGAGAACAGCATAAAAGTTTCAAACTTCAACTATTTCCTCTACTCCCACATACGAAAAGGAAACTCAAACATCCAGATTCGTTGTTTTCGTTACTTCTTCTAGCATTTTCCCAGCAACCAAACGGAACAAAAATCGAAGTAATCAGAAACTCACCAAGCTTCTTGTGACGGGATCGGGAACTAGAGAATTGAAGGGTAGGAGAAGGGAGCTTGCGGAGATTGGACCGTTGTAGAGATCCGAAGTCGGAGGAGGATTGAGCGCCGATAAATTGTTTGGTGGAGAGAGAAGACGCCATTGATCGTCGTCGCCTAACCTCTACCCAGAGCAAAATTAGATACACAAATATAGAAGAAGAAGAAGAAGGGGGTAGGTGTACGTATGTATATCGAAGTTGTGGAGGAAGAAGGGGGAGGGTTGGTGGGCTGTGTTGGTGGTGGGGTTAGCCGGTTAGGTAACGGTGGTTGTAATGGAGAGCAGTAATGCTACACGTAGACCACAGATCTACCGGTAGATGGCTGATGTGGCTGAACAACTCAGCATGTGGAGCCCATCTGAACGACTACAAAATATTCACCTACTCCCCGTATGTCTCCCACTTGGATTCGAAGATCAGCTAATTCGGTGGTTTATTTCTTCATGTAAGGGCCCGATTGGATGGGGTATTATTTTCAGGGGGATAATTTTTGGAGGGGGTATAAGATAAGAGGGGGTATTATTTTTAGAGGGATGGCCCACATTGATGTGATATTTATAAAGGGGTATAAAAAACTAGATGGTTTGGATGAGGGATTAAACAAGGGGATAAAGGGGGATAAGAGTGGGTAGATAAGGAAAAAAACTATTGCTCGTTTGGATGGGAAAAAAAAGGGGGATAATTTTTTGAGTGGGTAAAAGGATCGACGTGACATATTTAGCATGGTTTGGGAGCAAAAAATGCAGGGGGATAATTTTTCACCCCTCCAAAAATAATCCCCCGTAGAGGGATAAAGGGGGATAATTTTTGGGTAGGGTGGGAGGTGCCCAAAAATTATCCTGGAGGGGAGGGAAAAAGAGGGGAGGGGGTATTATTCTTGGATAATACCCCTTCTTCCTCATTACAAATACAAAATAACCTTATCCCCCTATTTTATGTTCCATTCAAATTAAGTACTATTTTATCCCATTTTTTTAATACTTCATCCAAACTATCTACTTTTTATTACCCCCTCTATAAATATCACATCAATGTGGGCCAACCCTTTAAAAATAATACCCCTCTTATCTTATCCCCTCAATAACTTATCCCCATTTTTCATCCTTATTTGAAATTTTTTTTGTAATTTTTTATTTTTCATCAATTTTTGTTGATTTGTTGATTCATCTCGACAAGAGTTTTCAGAAAAGTTATCAATCATCGGCTAAATTTAAAAAAAGTTCAGAAAAGACAAAAATAAATCAAAAAATAGAATTTTTTGTACTTACTTGTCGTCTTTAGTGACTTTTTTTTAACTTTTGAACATAATTTTATACTCATTAGATTCCTTTTCATCAAGACGGACTAATAAACTATAGCAAAAAATAATCCAAATAGGGCCTATAATCCAAATGGGGACTAATAAACTATAGCAAAAAATAAATAAATAAATAAAGACAAAAATAACAAATAAATAAAAACTATAGCCCAAATGAGACCTATAATCCCTTATCCAATCAGCCTCTTAAATGACTATTTTTGAATAATTTAAGGGTTTTTTAACTTTGTTTTACCAATTAACAAAAAAAAGAAAAAAATAACAACAAAATATAAATCAACAATAAAAAATTTAGTTAAAAAGAAAAAATATATAATTTAGCTCGCGTAAATTTAGTTAACAATAAAAAAGAGAAAAAGAGAAAAATTTAGTTAACAATAAAAAAGAGAAAAATATAATTTTGGGAGGGGGTGAAATATAAGAGGGGGTAATAGGGGAGAAGAGGGGGGGATAATTTTTGGAGGGGCACTTTTTTCCCATCCAAACCATGCCAAAATTAATAATAAGGGGTAATAATTTTTGGAGGGGGAATATCCCCCATCCAAACGGGGCCTAAAGGATTCTATCACGATTATATTTGATGATTTAAATTATTCATTTTGTAAATTTTAACGTGTTATTTTTATGTAATAAAAATTACATTCGTTGAATATGAGTATCTAATAAGTGAAAAATTGACAACGAGAACTCTTATTCGGGTCGGTTCTTCTTCTCTTCTCAATTCCTCATGGGGAGTCCCTATTCGGTCTGGGAAAACTTCTCATTTTTTCGGATAATGGTCCAAAGTGGAGGTTACGAGGAGATTTTTCTTGAGGTATAAGTGGACCCGTGCTAGAATAAGGGGAGGTAACTGTAATGACCCGCTCCCGCCTTGTACAATACTGTCCGCTTTTGTCGCCCAAACCACATGGACTTCCCAGTAGGTCACCCATTCCAGAATTGCTCCAGGACGAGCACGCTTAACTGTGAAGTTCCATTTGGTGTTGGCGCCATCACGACTTTAAAAAGCCTTGTACAAGGAAGGTTCATAATCTTATAAATACCATCGAACTTACATCCACCAAGCGATGTGGGACTCTGACCACCCATCCGGACGTCCCACTGAGAATCCATCTCCTGGACGTCGGCCTCACAGCTGGCACCACGGCCTGGCTGGGGTGTCACAATCTCCCCCACTTAGGAACACATGTCCTCGTGTGGGGCCGAGATTTCCCACATTTCCGGTTGGTGCAGGCTCTGATACCATTTGTAACGACCCGCTCCCGTCTTGTACAACACTGCCTGCTTTTGTCGCCCAAACCACATGGACTTCCCAGTGGGTCACCCATCCCAGAATTGCTCCAGGCGCGAGCACGCTTAACTGTGAAGTTCCATTTGGTGTTGGCGCCATCACGGCTTTAAAAGGCCTTGTACAAGGAAGGTTCATAATCTTATAAATACCACCGAACTTACATCTACCAAACGATGTGGGACTCTGACCACCCATCCAGACGTTCCACTAAGAATTCATCTCCCGGACGCCGGCCTCACAGCTGGCACCACGGCCTGGCTGGGGTGTCACAATAACACTTGGGCCGTTGAGGATAAGGCTTCCTAAATTGATGGAACAGCTAAACCCTATCGCCAACAAATTTCAAAAAAGTGGGGAAAATCAACTAAGGTTAAATGGGTAGCTAGAAGCAAAATGGTAGATACATACTCAAGTCTGACAACCTAGTTCTCCTACTTACCAATTTTCTCATAGTAGCCCGATGGACTGACTTAGGCATTGAATGACTATTGACTAACACCACACTAGTAATAGATGAGAAAGAACTAGCAAAGGTGCTACTAATATCTGTTCGAATGAATCATGTGTTATAAGAATAATAAATAGTCATAATTTGACCGTATTATTATGAGTCTATGAAAGACTAAGACTTTTATAGTTGTCCGATGAATATGAGTTTCTAACAAAAAAATTTAAAGACATTGAGTCCTGCAAATAAAATAATTTGGATGGTGAAATGAAGGCATGATAGGTCTCATATCCAAACCCGCCCAACAAAGGATTTGAGATTAATGCTTAGGTCAGTGGAGGTGATTTGGGTTTAATTTTTGAACCTTTTTAATAAATGAGATGTACTTGAAAATACCCCACAGGCCACAGCCCAGCTTAATCCGACCAATATAAAATATCAATGATAATTAATGGTTATATAATTGTGCTATTATTAGGATTGTTAATTAACAAAATAAGCTGTCTACGTTGTTAGAACGTACAACTTTTAATTATATTTATTATATGATTGCGAACTCTAATTTTTCATAGCTCAGATGATTACAAAGTTTTTTTTTTAAAAAAAAGGACTAGTCAAAGGGTTTTGGAAAGTAAAATTTGTACGGGGATGAACTTAAATATATTAAGTGAAGCCCATTTATTAATTGAGTGGGCTTACGCATGCACAAATACATTTATTACGTACTCCTTCCGTCTCGATTTGTTTGTCTATTTTTTTATTTTTATGTATCCCAAAATATTTGTTCAATTTTAAGTTGACTTGTAAAAGATGTTTTTAATGCCCTCGCTTTTAATTATATTTATTGATCACGTACTCCAATTTTAAATATTTGTCCAATTTTATTAGATTATGATCCTTCTGTTTACACAAAAACTATCGTTTGAATAAATTTTTATTGATGTACGAATAATTTAATTTTAATATAAATATTAATGTATTGAGACAAATAGAGTGAGTCTGGTTTTAAATATAAGTTTCACATTGGGCCCAAACGAAAACTAGCCCGCAAAGACCCGTGACTCCGGCCCGCTTCCCCACATTGAAGAACAATTTCGGTTAATTCGTTTTGAGTCCACCCCAAATATTAAGGTGTTTGGTTAATGGGCCTAAATCCCATATACTTATAACCCTTTTTACTATGGGCCTATTTTGGGCTTAACCTTAATGGGCCTTCATACCCAGATTCATAAGCCTTTTCAGTTTTACCCACACAGTTAAAGGGTCTAGCGCTTTGTTTGGTTTCCTCTGGCTGATTAAACATCATGGGTGATTGTTTTTTGAAGACTCTGTTTGGCTGTTTTCTTTTTTGATTAGCATATTCCGATTTGACATTTTTTTTAATCATAATTACTTTCTGGAAATCAAAAGGCCTTTTGGTTTTTCTTTTACCCAAAAACATAGAAAATTCTTATAAGATAAACAAAGAAATCCATAAAAAAAAATATGCTATAAACCAAACAAAATCGACCATCAAATCTCAATCAATTAGAATTGGCTAGATGGTTATGTTTTTTCTCAATAATCTATTAAATAAATCATGTTATGTGATATTAAAAAAAAGTTCATTCAGCGAAAAGTCTATAATGAGCAATTTATTCAGCAAACAGTCCATATAAAGTTATCTATTAGTGTTTACCAGTTAATATTATTTGTCGCTTTTAACAGATACCTTAACAAATAATTTTATCTCTTTTATTAAACCACTATATCTATTAGTATCTGTCAGTCAACATTTCAGTTGATGTAAACAGATATCTTAACAAACAACGTTATCTGTTAGTTTTCGAAGTAATAATATTATCAGATAAAATTATATGTTGTATGTTTTCTAATTTGACTAAAAGATATATCAAACTAACATATAACGTTATCTGATTCGCCCACTAAGAAACGAACTTTATTTTTTAGTTTTAAAACAACAATTTTATTAGATAAAGTTACCTGTTACTATTTTATCAATTAACATCATCTTTTGTTTTTAACAGGTACCTTAACAAACAACGTTATCTGTTAGTTTTTGAAGTAATAATGTTATCAGATAAAATTATATATTCCCGTTCAGGAGCAAATCCACCTGTAAAAGG
Organism: Arctostaphylos glauca; assembly: GCA_019985065.2. Taxonomy (NCBI): domain Eukaryota; kingdom Viridiplantae; phylum Streptophyta; class Magnoliopsida; order Ericales; family Ericaceae; genus Arctostaphylos; species Arctostaphylos glauca. Next base: position 22,730,809 of record JAHSPW020000013.1, read on the forward strand.
ACCTAAGAGGTTAAAACTTCTCAAACAACGGACCCTGACTCATAAATTAAATTAACATATTCTTAATTAACCAAATGAGCCCAGATTTTTCTTTTTAACCAATTTTTCGTTAGAAAAAATCTCAATCTTTTTAATCTATTCATCCGAAGTCAATTTAATTACTATTACCATCTATCGTAATCATATTTTATTTAACTACTGTATCAATCAATCTCTGTTCAATATATTCAAAACACCCTAATGCATTTTCTTTCATCTAATCTTTTATGAATGCAACTCCTTCCATTCCACATAAGTCTTTTTGTTTTATTTCATGACAAAACCTAACGTGATTGTTGTCATCTCCCAGTCTTATCTCTAGTCCTCAGAAAATAGAAAAATAAAGGTGAATTTGATTGACCTCTCTTGATGTTTATGATAATTACAAAAATTTCTCTTGACATATATTGAAGTTGCATTGACCTCTTCTGTCAAACTTGTCGGGCTGAGAGCATTAACTTCAAATTATCTTTTATATTTCAGCAATACTATTAACACATCACGTTGTATATTAAATTATACATTATGCTTACATGATATTCATTAATTTGAACACATATCAAAATTTATGAGACCCGTTTTTATATTTTGTCTTATAATAATATGCTACGAATGTATGATGTATAACTTAATGTGTTAGTAGATCTCTTCTTTATACACTGGACTGACTGCTAAAATTCTTGCAGATTAATTCATAATGTGTGGATTTTAAATTCTTATTTCTGGTAAGAAATTAGTAAAAGTTATATTTTTCCTTACACTTTGAAGTTAAGTATCGTTTCAATAGAATTAGTAAACATGATACACATTTATTTGATATTAATAAATATTATAATTATTTTTTATGCATTTATTAAATAATTATTATGTAGCCTTATACTAATCAATAAGTTTATGACAATATTTTTTAAATACTTATATTCTTTATAACGATATATTTTTTAAAAAAATTAGAAAAGACAAAAGAGAAAAAAAATGATAGGATTTTAATTTTTATATTTTTGATCTTCTTTTCTTACTATTTTTTTAGTTTTTAGAATACTTGCGAGACGAATTAAATATGTATATAACTTCAAAAAAAAATAATAATAATGCAAAAATACATGAAGTTAGGCCCATTACGTTGAAATGTGTAATAGATATTTTGAGAAAAAGCAAAAACATATTGATCATATGTAAGATTTGGTATTTTAGTGATATTACTTTAAGTAGGTATTTGATTTAAGTCTTTTTAATAGATAATTTTCAGCCATCTAGCCATTGTATCTCATTGATATATACACCCTTTTAAATAGAGACGTATATATCAACTTAGGAAAAATACATTACAAAAGTTTTCTAAGAAAAATCAAAAAATAAAATAAATACGTATAATATTTTCCTGGAGAAAAGAAAATAAGAGTTGAGGGCAACATAATTTGTGAGGGACAAAATGGGCATTGAATGCATATTTTTTTGCAGGGAGATGAGTGCAAAAGACAAAGTAAAGCAAAAGGAAGGTCAGTGTAATTCCAAAAAACTTTAAGACCGATCTCTATAATTATTAGAAAGAGAATGCTAACCATCGCCCATTAGACTGTGGATAATATATAAAAAGTACATTGATATCTGTAAACCATCTATTAATATATGTGAATATGCATTAATATTCGTCAAATGGGTGTTGATGTTCATGTTTGTTTAACATTATATTTATATTATTTATCGTCTACTAGACGATAGTTAGTAAGACCCTTGTTAGAAATATCATGGGAGGTCAATCAAATTTATTTAAAAAATAATTAGGGTAAAATATTGCAGGGAACTTTTTTGTGGTTTTAAAAAATGCATTCACCTCCCTTGCTTTAAAAGTATTGCACTATTTTCCCCTCTGCACTTAATTTTGGCTGATAGTGTTTGTTTTACCCATAAAATAACCCTTTTACCCTTAATTATATACAAGCGATCTGGATCACTGATGAAATTTTGAGTTCGTGATCAATTTCGAAAAAAAATTTAGTCAACAATTAATTTTTAGAATTTTTCCGAGAATAAAATCCAAACAGTTCAATCAAAAGGGGTTCAAATAAGCAATATTAGTCACTTTTATTTTTCAAATGGGGGAAGTGACTGAATAGAAATATTCTTTTCTTTAACTTTTATTTTTATTTTTGTACTTTGCTTTTGTATATTTTTAATTTCTTATTATTTTGACATATTAATCCCAATTCATCAATATATTATTTTTAAGTCATGAATTTTATTATTATGTTTAAATAAAATAGTTTTTTTAATAAGAACGGGTCTTAGTAATGTTTAATCTCAATTTATTATTATTTTTCCATAAATTGTTAGAAAATGATGAAAATAATAGGAAATTGAATTTTGACAATTTTTTTAGTGTTCACTTACTAAAGAAGTAATGAATCCCACATTTAAAAATTTATCTGCTAGGATTTATATCGTGAAAAATTTTAAAGAAGCAAAAAAAGAAAAAAAGAAAAATAGAACTAACTCTTTAGGCTCAATCCGACCTAATTTTTTCATTTGCAATATTTTTTTTGTTTTTGTTTAATTTCTTTGTATTTGTCCATTTTGCCTCAAAATTTTGTCAATTATTGGTTCATCTTAACGAAAGAAATCTAACAAGTACAAAATTATGTTAAAAAAGTTTACTAAAGACGAAAAATAAGTTTAAAAAAAATTATTATTTTTTAAATTTAGTTAATATTCTTTTACTTTTATGAAATTGCTTGTTGAAACAAATTAATAATATACAAAAAGTTAACGTGCCAGTTTTGTCTAAATTTTTATAGATTATTGGTTCATCTTCACGAAACGAATTTAAAAAGTATAAAACTATGTCCAAAAGCTTAAAAAATATTAAAGATGAACAGTGGGGCAAAATTGACATGATTAGTCTTAATTAAGATTGTCACATTTTATTCTGAACCTAAAGACGTTTCCGGTACTAGATGACATGTTCTCAACTAGGAAAAAAATTACATCTACAAATAAATAAACAATTAACTAATACATTTGTACAAAAAATTTAACTATTCTGAAATAAATTTCATACTTTTACTCTTTGGAAAGGTGAGGAGATATGAAAAATGCCTTAATTTTTTTTTTAGCCCTCTTATAGCATTGCCCAAGGGTGTTTTGGTCATTTTTGAAAAGAAATAGAATGGCATCAGCAAAAACTAACTTATATTTAACAGATTTGGACGGCGGGGGAGGGGGAAACAGAGTAATATTTTCAAAAACAAGGGAGGTGAGTATATTTTTCAAAATTATAAAGAAGATCCCTATAATTATCAGAAATTTCAGGTGAGGCCAGTGCAATTTACCCAAATAATTATAATGTTATCTAAAATAGTACCAAAGAATACTATGATTTGACTAACTAAAGCGCATTTAAAAAAGCGAGTTGCTTTTTGTCTGATTAAAGTGAAACGTAAAAAAGATAAAGTTTGAAAGTTTCAACTCCAAATTCAATTCAAAAAGTATTAACAATAAGTCAAAAAAAAATACTATGACTCGACACAAATCATGATTATTTATCCCACTAACTTTACCAAACCTTAACAAACCTTATCATATTTCCCACCAATACAATTAATGGAGAAAAAACAGCACTTAGTGGTGCACAAAATATTATTGCGAGGAGTCCTCGATTTTACGTCAAAATGATATCATTTTACTGCAAAACAGATATCGTTTTACTGTACAACAAGTCTGTTGTGCAGTTGGCTCCTTATTTCAAAAGAATAGATTGATTCTAATTAGAAGTATAATTGGTATTGGGTTGGAGAAAAAATTCAAATCAACTAGGTGTGTTCGAGTAGGAGATTTGGAAACTAAAACTGAACAAAACTTCTAATTTGGTTTGATTTGATCGATTTTGATCTAATTTTCTGGTTTGCTTGGTCCAGCCTCCAAACATCCGTATGATATAATCGAAGTTATTTTTCAATAAATAACTTTATGTCATATCAGTTTTAAGATTTTATTAAGTAGAGTTATATGGTGGCAAATAATTCAAAGTCATGGAAAAAACAGTTTATTACTTTTTCTTTCTATTTTATTTATTTATTTATTTATTGATTTGAGTGCTTGAACAGTAGAATGGTGAGTTGTTGAGAGTTGAAAGAGTGACAATAAGTGCAAGATTAATCCAAATACTATTGCAGGAATTCGCAGAATCATTACACGGAATAAGGGAATACAAATTAATCATTTTGAATACAAATACAAATTCCCGAAATCACCAAAAAATTTAATATTTATATTATTATTGAAACGGAGTTACAACGATTAAAAGCAGACCAATAAATGGGCATCACTTGATTAGTTTACTCACTAAGCAAAGATGATTACGTGTATTGGTATAAGATTTAAGACATTAAAGTCCGATTCACACTGTGGTAATTCTTGACTTTATTGGCATGTTCTTTCCGTTGCTCATTTGGACTATTTTATTTGAGAATAAGCTAGAGTTTTTGGGCTTCAAACAGACACATGACTCGTGTGCTCTGACAAATATAGAATACCAAAATGCCCTTTACACCCTTAATTGTTGAGACACATCCAAGGATAATACCCTTATTGGTTTTTCAAAGTCGAACAAAATGCTTCGCTAAATTTGGTTGACACGCGATAAATAATTGAGTTTTACTAATCACCTTCCACAAGGTAGTAAATAAATATGTATATAATGCCAAATAAATATGAATATCAATACATATATATTTACGAATATCAATGTGTATTAAATACGATACTGATACACATGTTATGAATATCGATATACATGTTGTATGTTATCTATTGCTTAGTAAACGATAATTAACAATTTTCTAAATAAATTCATGCAAATGATCTCCATTTGACCAAACTTAAGCCAGGCTGGATTATCTGGTTTATTTTTTGTCTTTATTCAAATTTTTTTTATATTTGTTATTTTTATGTCATTTTTTCGTAGCTTATTGGTTCGTATCGATGAAACAAATCTAAAAAGTATAAAATTATGTCCAAAAGTTAAAAAAAGTCACTAAAGACGAAAATAAGCCAACACGGATGCTGTTTTTGGCTTATTTTTTGTCTTTTCTGAACTTTTTTTGATTTTTTAACATAATTTTATATTTTTCTGAAATCTCTTATCGAGACGAATCAACAACCATCAAAAAATTGATGAAAAACAAAAAATTAAAAAAAAATTTAAATAAGGACAAAAAACTAAATAGTGAATAATCCAATAATTCAGCCAGGCCAAATGGACCCCGAATAGTTTAAGTTCTACTTAAAACATTACAATTTAAAATTCTAATAATAATCACACTATAAAGAAACCCTACTACATTTTCCTGATGAAAGGAAATAGAGGGGCATATCCCAATCCAAGTGATTTCAGGAGATCTGCAAGGGGCAAGGGACCACTACGTACCTTTTGACCTGAATTGACCGTAAATCATATTCCCTCTCAACCACAAAAGTGAAGAGAGAGAGAGAGAGAGAGGGGTCCAACTCCAATATCCTTTTGCATGAGATTCCCTAGCTCTAAGCCTCTAGCTATCATGATAACCCACCCCCCCCCCCCCCCCCCCATTCGCCCATTCTCTTTCTGCTATCACACATTGCTTTCTCCACAATCCATAATTTCCATGATGAACCCCCCTGCCCAGTGTCCACACACACAGTCATGAGATAGAGAGAGAGATGCATGTGTCCATCATCCATGGAGAGAGAGAGAGAGACAAGCAATATGATGAGCCCCATCTGTTTCTTTTTTTCCCTTCAGGAATCTCTGTAAAGCAAGTGGATAATTAAATTGAGATTGGATAAGTTTTTACAAGCTTTTGGGCTCAGATAACTCTCGCGTATGGAGATAATTTTTTTATTTAAATATATAAAAAATAATATAAATTCACTAAAAAAATTATTATAATAGTAAGTGAACAACTAAATTGAAATCGAATTTGAACAACTTAAATATCGGGACCGACACTACATATAAAATACACTCTAGGCCCACCCTAGTTCAAATAACCCTATCCTAATTAAGCATCTGGTACACCTGACTATACCAAAAGTGAGAAAAATTCAAATGGTTAGTGAGATGTCAGATCAAACATCCCATAATTGTGTACGATAATAACTATATGTATCTGGACATTAGTCACGATTCAAGTACAGATGCACTACCTTCATCAATATCAGTTAATCCTCCAAGTTTAGCAACACAAATGTTTTTAGCATATTCGAACATGGATATGTTCATAACCATCGGATCAGGGGCGGAGGTATATTGAGGGGGGGAGTGGCACATGCCACCTCCCATTTTCAAAACTCCAATTTTTTTTTTAATTTTTTATTTTAATTATTATGTCAAGATTAATTATTTAGTAGTATTGGGACACCTCGTGGTGTTTTAATATCTTCAATCACTACACATTCATGTGAGTGTTCTTATATTTAGTATTATGTCTCACATAATTGAATATATGGTGATGGAGAGTATTGGAACAATATGTGGTGGTTCCCAAGATCACGCATCAATTTTATTGTTGTTGTGATGCTTGTCAAGAAAAAAAATGTGATGTAAGAGCTCTATTTTTTATCACCGAGTGTTTGTTATGTGTTTTTAATTATTGAGTGTCGATTTTTGAATATTAATTAGGTGGTCATACCGTATTTTTTTTCTTATTTAGAGGATATGTATATTTTGATTTGATTTTTGGATAAAATTAACCTTATAACATGTCAAAAAAAAATTTGGTGTTATGGACGTTTAACTTAGAACATATACATCTTCAAATTTTGCCACCCCCGAGTTTTATTTCTAGCTCCGCCCCTGCATCGGATGCACACAAAACTTACGTGATCACAAAAAATTTCGAGTGCATATAACGGTTCCGAACACAGATATATTATTAGACATTTTCTAAAGATAAAAGAACTATCACTGATTTGAAAAGTAAATGTCCCACTGCAAAGAAATATTATGTGGCCTAGAGGCCTTCTCATCTCAAATCCTTATAGTAACTACTACAGTTGATAGATTAACAAAAATAAATAAAAGATTATTTAACATTAGACTCTATTTGAACTGACTAAATTATTAAAAGAATTTCGTTTTTATATGAATTTTTTTTGTAATTTTTTGTCTTTCGTCAACTTTTTGTAGATTATTAGTTCATCTCAACAAGAGCTTTTAAAAAAGTTATAATAATAAACCAAATTTAAAAAAATCAGAAAAAATAAAAATAATCTAAAAATAAATTTTTTTTTTAAACTTATTTATCGCCTTTAGTGATATTTTGTTTTTAAACTTTTAAACATAATTTTATAATTTTTAGATTTTTCATCAAGATTGACCAATAATTCACAAATATTCAGGCCAAAACAACAATTGCATAAAAAATTTGAGCAGGGACAAAATAATAATTTAGCCAAATGGAACCTTAGAATCTTAACTTAAATCCTATCTAATATGATGGGTTATGATTTCATCCTATTATTTGTTAGTTTTCCTATTTTGTCCTTAACTATATATTATAGATGTAATATATAAACGTACGGTAGATAATCACACTATAATTTATAATAAAATTTAATATTATCAATCTAACCTAACGTAATCCACATTTTATGAGAACATTTGAATTAACCTTTTTCTATAATAAAACCTCTTAACTAATTTTGAAAAGGAAGTTTCCAAAATTAAAATCAAGGGTAAAATACACTAACCTCCCCTGAGGTTCCTAAGAAATACAATGCTCTTCCTGGAGTTTTTGACTTATTTTGACCTCATTTACTTTTTAAACTATTATGCAATTATTTCTTCTATCGTCAAAATTAGTCAAATTTCTTTAAATTTTTTAATAGAAAAGAAAATATTATTAAATGGATATCAAATTAAAACATGGAGGTGTATATGCTGGTTGGCAAGAAACCAACTAAGATACATGAAGAATCCTAAACAATGACCCCCTCCTAGCTAGTACACATACAATAGAACAAAATACGTGAAAACTCCTTTGATGTACTTTCATCGATCTCCACCCCACCTCCATTGTTAGGTCTTGATCAACCGGGTCCTTTCTAAGCATCTATTGAAATATGCAATAGAAATCCTCGGTATGTCAAATTTTGCCTTGATTCAATTGGCAACTCACCACTTGATCTTCTTCCCCAAACCTTTCAGCTGGATCTTCTGTCGAAACATCGCTTCATTCCTCACATTTCATACACTCCACATAGTTGCAAACACCGTACATTGCTAGACAGTTTTCTCCAGCTTGCCCATCGAAAAGGTCAACGTTCTTCAAGTAAAGCCATGACCGATTTGGGGATGCACCAGGAAACATACCACCATTGAAGGATGGTTCCCCAAATCCGCCATGTCATCAAGCAGTGAAGAATGATAGGATCCAAATTTTGTTAATTAAGCTATTAAAACTCAAGTTCGAGATGTTTCATGACAAAATAAATTATAACATAATTCTTATCAAGTCTGAAATAGCTTATGAGGAATTTTTTGATCTTACATTCAATTGCTCTTTTCAAATTTCAATTCCCTCGAACAAAACTACCAATTGCTGCTAGTACTGCTACTATTACGAACTACTATAATGCTACTTCTACTAATGCCAAATAAATAATTATAAATTGAAAACAAGTTGAGTCATTTTTTGGAAGTCACTTTTTATTCTAACGCCTCGTAATATTTATAAAAACAAATTGCAACTGCTTCTAATAACTGCTCTATGATCCTTTGCTACTCGGCTTTCTCGCTTCTTTATATTTTAAATCTCATTCCTTTCCGTCCTTTGATGCCCACTACTAGATCATGGGTATGCAACTGTCCATACTGATCGAATTCCTTGCATTTTATCCCTACTTTTTCCAAATACTATCCATTTGCCCCATCACATGAAAATGAAATTATAACTTTGGCCCTTGAAAAGCTTTTAAGATATCCACTAGGATATATACTTATCAAAACTATTTTTGTCTTTAACGACGTCACATGATAACTCAACAATTTGTCTTGATTTTAGGTCTAAACATGAGTAGGATACTTTGATCGATTGTATTATTATTTTTTAACAAAATAAGCAACAAGTTATTCGATATTTTGGAAAATATATAAAATGAAATGACATATGTATTTTCGGTTTTGACATAAAACGAGATTAATTAATCGGACAAAATGAATATTTACGCGATCGGGTAATACCTTTTACGTTCGCGATCATCCTTACACAAACTAAATCAGTGTGTAAATACGTAGTGAATCAAGGTCAGTTATGAAAAGAGAAAGATATTGGGGTAATGGAACTGAGGACAGCTTGGGATTTATTCAAAAAAGAGGAGTGAAAATTAAGAGATCAAAACAAGTAGGATCAAATCTTAAAATTTAATAGAAAGTAAGACTAAAAAAATAAAAATAAAAACACCTAATTTAATCAATGCGTTAAATGAATTTATATTGGGCATGCGTGGAACAAGCTGATTGGCCAATCTATGTTGTCAGTCGTTGTTTCGGAGTTCCATGTTACATGAAGAGCAACAGATTGATTAGCTTCTTCCTGAAAACTTGACCAGACATTATTCAGTGTTCCGAATGTATTGAATAATAACTCAAAATTGGTCTACTCACTCTTTATGATAGGTGGAAAATATTACAATAATCTTAAATTTGATTATTTATTTACATGAAGATTCATAATTTATGTCTAAAATTTCATAACATTTATTAAAGAAATTATGACATCAAGATAAAAAATGATACTATATATATAACTATTATGAATCCACAATTTATGATTATACAATTAAAAGCTATAATGTTATAGATGTAGGTTATATAAGGGATAAATTAATAGAATAATACCCCCAAATAGGGGTATGTACTGCAGTATTTCTCCACTTTCTTGGAGGAAAAAAAATAAAAAACTGGGTAAATACTTTCAAACAAATAAACGTAATATTTGTCATACTTTTGACCACATTTATTGGAAATAAAACCCTAATTAAAACCATATAAATATAGATGGAGGAGAAGATAGTTTACCTCATTCAGACAGACATGAAATCTTCGCCCAAAATTACAATGATGCCCCTTCCTGCTTGTTCCCATCTTCAAACTTATGTGTAATTGGATAATAAATGCAAATTTAAAGCAATATTTATTACATACCATAACCTAATATAACACCAGAGATTGCATGCATGACTCCTCATACGCCATATGCGGAGACCATCGATTTGCCGATAGGCTCTGCAAATGGCATACAGGGAGCCAGGCATACATATAGTGTTTGTATATTTGTGTGTGTGTGAGTGTGTGCAAGGATGAATATTGTAAAGGAAAATAAATGAATATTTATGTTTAAAACGGTAATTGGCGAACCTAAATTAGTGTTCCTATGATTTGTATTTTTCGTTAGTAAATCTCTGAACAAATCACTGATGCAAAAACAATACCAAAACGATAAACAATGGCTAAGCATAAACTTCAGAACTAAGGTAAAGAGAGGTGGAGGTGATGAAGGAAAATCATAGGAAGAGAAAAGCTGGAGAATGGTCTTATATGCAGGTGGAGAGAGAGGGAGATAGAGAGAGAGAGAGATCTATGGAGGATCAAACTGGGTCCAAAAGCAAAAGTATGCATTAGCCCCACTAGCTTCTCTTTAGTTCCTAAAAGAAAGCAGACCCATTTGGAATGCCACGAAACAAGCTTGGCCAGATATGAAGCAGTTGCTAAAGATATGGGGTGCTGATCTTGGTGGGATTTTGGGATGGAAAGAAGCATGATGTGGTGTTGAAGTTGGGCCTCTAAATATAGACACGAGAGAGAGAGAAGAGAGAGAGAGAGAGAGAGAGAGAGAGGAAATGGGAACCAAGCAATTTCCCAAGTTCTCCTTTTATGGTGTCTGAAAAGGGGATTCTCTGCTGGAGCAAAATGGGGACTGCACTCAGCATCATCCGTGGTGTGGGTTGATCTCCATCCCACTTCAATAATTCGAATCAAATACTAATCCGATATATTTGAAAAAAATCCATTAAAAAAAAATTCAACCCGATTGAATATTGATAATAAAATTCTATATGTTGGTCATTTATTTGTTTTTTAGGGTAAACGTGTGTCGAAATATTTGATTAACTTAATTTTAACCCAAAATGTTTTTTTTTTTTGAGAACTGTATGGTGCAGTTGAGACTGCAGACAAGCAAAAAACGAAAAGAAAAAAGTTCTGCGACTCCATTTTTCGGAGTCATAAAGCAAAGGTTGCTTTTTCTCTTCTGGGGCATGTTTGTCTGGGAGCGTTTGGAATGTAATGGATTCTTCCTCTCTCTCTCTCTCTCTCTCTAGCCCTGTTGAATAATAAAATAAAGAGAGAGAGAGAGAAAAAGAAAAACCATGATTTTTCTGTTTTTGCTGTCCCAGTTTCCACTATCAAATTCTGCTTTTTCTTTCTTTCTTTAACTTTGTTTCAAAAGGAAGAAAGATTCGCAATCGAAACCCTTTCTTTAGCAGACCTTTGAATAACCCACGCTTGCTTTTCCATACCTAATTGTCGATCTTGTACAATTGTCTTGTACTTCTGCTCATTTAGCTGGCTTGTGTGCCCTTTGCCTCTTTTTTATGTATAAAGACGTTATATATATATGTGTGTGCGTATATATATATATATATGCCTGTATGTGTGTGTGCGTACACACTAGCAACGGGACACACACGATATAGGCAGAAACATAACTAGGATTTGACGATTGAAGGGATCGAGTTTTGTTTTTTTGGAAATGAAGGGACCAAATGTATTTGGGAGAGGTCGAAATGTAATTTTTTTTATAATTTTTAAAATTTATACCTAAGTCTTTAATTTTTTTAAAAATTTATTGGGGAGCCCGGCCCCCCGATCTCCATGTGCTTCCGAAACTGAATATGGGTTCAAGTTGAATTTTACAAAATCATGAAGACATGTTAAAGAGAGGATGATGAAATATGATATGGCAACTTTTTCATTTGTTTAGGTATCTGTACTTTTTATGCAATTTAAAGAATATTTGATCTGAGAAAATAAAACTGTAGCAGTTAAAAGAATCGTTTAGGTATTATAAAAATAAAAGCTAGTCTTGAAAAAGTGTGCACACTAATTTCACTGTTCTATTTATAATGGGAATAATATGTGTGTGTGTGAAACATTTCTATTTTCCAACTTCAAGACATAAATCCTGAGATAACTATATTTGTTTTTGGTGTTTTGAAAATTTCCCTTAAAACTAGGGGTGTAAGAGTAAACCGGTAAACCGGACCAAACCGGTAAACCGGACTCAACCACCGGTTCGGTCCGGTTTCGGGAGTAGACCGGTCCGGTTCGGTCTGGTTTGATTTTTTTTGAATTTTTTCGGTTTGGTTTTCGGTTTTCGAGTTTTGGGGCCGGACCGGTTTTAACCTAAGTCATTTTATATTTTACGTTTTAAGTGTTTAGGGTAGTAGAAATGAGTCTTGGTGGAGTAGTAGAAACCCACTTGCCGGAGAGGTTGCTATAACAACCTGACTATGATCTTGATTTGTCAATTGTAGTAAATACTAAATAGTAATTGACTAATTGTTCTAAATTTGTCTTTTGCTTGGTCCTACACCACTATACACCATTGGCTATTTTCTGTAATTTCTCGTTTGGAGGTTATCTAAAAAACTAGGCCCATCACAATTGAACTTTTTCATTTTTTTCATTTTTTTGATGATTTTGGCCCAAGACCATCCAAACTGGAAATCGGACCAAACCGGAACCAAACCGGCCGAGCCAAACCGGACCAAACCGAACACCATCGTTTCGGTTTTCGGTTTATGTTTTCCTCAAACCGGTCAACCGGTTTGGTCCGAGTTTTTAGGGCAAACCGGATCAAACCGGACCGGTTACACCCCTACTTAAAACATATTCACTTGAAATGAAAAAGAAAAGATTTTTTGACCTTTGATATCAATAACCCGTAATTCTTCTAGTGTTGTTTATGTGTAATCTAGTGTTATCCGGCATGTAAACTAATCTATTTAATTAGAGTTTTGCTATTAACACGTTTTTATTGCTAAGCAAAACGATTGTATAAATAATCAAAACAACGAGTTACAATGATTATGCGGGATTCAAATGTGAAGACATTCGAATCCCTAAAAAGGAAAGCGAGACTTAGCAAGAAGCTAATTGGGTATTACAGAAAAGAAAACACGGATAAGGAGAGAGATTTTCCAAAATTTTCCCGATTAGAGCTTATGAGAATGGATTCCTTCCAAACATCGCACCATATCTTGAGTTGAGTAATGAGCTAAGTTAAGTTTGGATTTCACCCATGTTGCCGCTCTTATCTTTATCAGGTCTCCAGCCACTTCCTCCGCTTCCATTCTTTCCTTTCGGAATGCCAATTTGTTTCTAGTGAGTCATATCGACTAGATTGTTGCGTACGATTATGCCGCCCACGAAATTCTTTCGATCTTGTTGAAGTTAGGGCTACGGAAACCGGAGATTACTTGATCCACTAAAGTAAGTATAATTTAGTCTAATTCCCACCACGTCATGATGCAGAACCATACCATCCGTGTGCAATTGTAGTGTATGAGAAGATGACTATTGTTTCCTACTCCAAGCTACAAGCTGCAGAATGTATAGTTGGGAGTTGCATCTCCTTGAATTGGAATCTCCCTATGGTGGAGAACTGATTTCACTCCTATTGAATTTTGGGTTGCTAGCCATAGGAAAAGTTCCACCTTTGGTAGGCTAATTCCTTTCCAAGCTCTTGCCAATCTATGATCGTCGTTAAATTTGACCTCTTCCGTCTTGCATATGCAGAGGCTACCGTGGAAGAGTTCATTCCAAACCTAGGTCAAGACGACAGGGAGGGTGGTTTTTGGTGCTAAGCTCTGGATAACCTGAAGTAAATCTCGAAGTAGATCCTTCTCCATTCAAACAAACGTCTTCTGAACTAGAGGTTCCAAGTACCTTCAATTGCAATGTTTGATATGGACTCTTCTTTCTTATTTGAGATGCTGTATAGTCTGTGACATTGGTCCTTCAGGCAGTAATCTCTTATCCATAGGCCCTCCCAAAACTTAGTTTGATTACTTGAATTGATCTTATTTTGAATCCCTTTTGAATAATGTCTGCAAATTCTTCATTCTGATTATTTTCTCCCACTGAGCATATCTATCTCCACACCTGAGAAGTCTTGCTTCTATTGTTTGATGTTGGAAGCCAGTTTCTACTCTCCAGAGCATATTTCTTTTGCAAAATTTTGACCCGCATAGCATTTGGTTTCGTTGTTGTATCTCCACCACCATTCGATGAGTAGGGCCAAGTTGTGCTAGATTAATCTTTTGATCCCTACGCCGCCATGTTTACTTTTCCCTAGTGATTCCCATTTCACGTAGTGTAGTTTTCTTTTCCCATCCTTATCTCCCCAGAAGAACTCCCTTTGTTAACTTTTCAATGGTATGTGCCACTGAGATTTTTTTATGTATATCGACATGAAGTAAATAGGGAGGCTAGATAGGGTGGATTTAATAAGTGTAAGCCGACCCAGCTTGAGATAGGATTCTTCTCTTCCAAGGTGCTAATTTGGAATTTGTTCTCTCAATCACTGGCTTCCAAGCTTCCTTTCTCCTCGGATTGATTCCTAGTGGCAAGCCCAAGTATGAAATGCGGAGTTTATCTCATCTGCAACCCAAGGTTGTGGCTAAATTATACACTTCTTCATCAGGTAAACCCACTCCAGAGAATACAGATTTGTCAAAATTGACCTTTAGTCCAGATAACAAATCAAAGCATCTAAGAATACGCTTAATGTTCTTGATTTCCTCCAATTTGTGTTGGCAAAGATGATTGTATCATCTGCAAATTGCAGATGAGAGATTACTTCACCATTCCTACTCACGTGAACTCCCTCAATAAGGCCCACATCCCTAGCTCTTAGAAATAATTGGTTACGACCCTCCACTACTATATTGAATAGAAAAGGAGATAACGGATCCCCTTGTCGGAGGCCTTTAGAGGGTTTGAGTTAAGGGGTAGGGAAACCATTTATCAATATGGAGAGTGAGGTAGAGGAGATACAACTTCTAATCCATGAAATCCATTTATTTCCAAATCCTAGTTTACTCATCATGCCCAGTAGGAATTTCCAATTCACACTATCGAATGCCTTTTCAAAATCCAATTTGAGAATGATCCCTACTTTGCTTGATGTTTTCCACCAGCGTATGGTCTCTATTAATCCCAAGATTTAGCTTTTGATGATAACAAACATACTATGAATTGAATAAATGTTACATTAGTGGACCAAATTGATATCGTTTAATGCCATTGGACTTAATGTGTTATATATGCTTATTTTGAAGGACATATAAGCAAGTCTGTAAATACACATGCTACATGAGATAATTTATTCTAGAGTTGTCGATTAAGAAGAAAAGAAGTAAGAAAGGAAAAAAGTGATCCACTATCTCCAATAGGCAAGAAAAATCAAAAGAGGAGCAAGATCAAGAAAGATCTTCTCCTAATTTTAAAAGGCTAGAAAAGTCTCTTTAAAGAAGAAGAAAGCTGATTACTCGAAGAGGAAAACATTGAGAAGATTGAGGGATGGTCTACAAATTTTAAAAGGCTAGAAAAGCTTCTTTAAGGAAGGAAGAAATTTGATTGCTTGAAGAAAGAAAGATTGAGAAAAACTGAGGAGTGAATTCTTACAACATTAACAATTCTAACGTTCAAGCTGGCTTCACATTATATAGAGAAGAAGGGATGGAATTGGCTCAATTCTGTACACTACTTCTGAAGAATATCATTGAGCTTGCTCCTTGAGAATTCGTCTCATATACTTTTGTTTTTTATCTTGAATACCAATAATATCTGAATGTTTCCTGTGAACCATCTTTGTAAAAGGGATGACTACCCTTTTGTTGTAGAAATTGTTAAATCCTTTTTGTGAGTGATTTTTAGGTTGAAAATTATTTGGGTTTAGTATAACTAGCGCCTGATTCTTAGCTAGTTGGGAGTGAATTCGGAGCAATCGCTCATTATAAAGGTTGCTAGCACCCGCGAAGCTAGAGGATTGTAACAACTATTGGAGATAGTGTAGCAATTTCTGAGTAGGCTGTGAAGTGCGAACCGAACTACTATAAAATCTTTGTGTCTGATTTCTCTTTCCCTGCTCTTTTACTTTGTGTGCTGCATATCTTAATTACTTCAATTCATCATCATAGTTATTTTAGTTTGCAGGATCAGTCACTGGATATTGCTTTGTCAATCTGTTTGATAAGATTGAGCTTGTTCAATCTGCTGTTGAGTTTACTGCTATCTCACTGATATAATGTCACAACTTTAATATTTTGTCCATTTAGTTTTAATATCCATTAGTATCTACTATAGTTGCCAAAAAAAAACAATTCACACCCCCCTTCTTGGGTTGCTATTTGGGCCAACAATCTCATTTGCTATAAGAATGAAATCAATGATTTGTCTCCCTCCTATGAGGCAGTTGAGGATCTCGTATAATACTAGGCTTAAGCTTGGTTGCAAGAACATTAGCTAGAAATTTGTAGATGCACCCTACCAAGTTAATAGGTCTATAATCCTTGTATTCTTTAGCCCCATAGTATCTTAGGGATCAATGCAATGAAGGTGATATTAAGGCTAGCAATGATCTTACCATTAGAATAGAATTCCGTGAAAAACAAAAGCACCTCCTCTTGTACGAAGCTCCATGCTTGTTTAATGAAATTGAAATTGAATCCATCTGGGACTGGGGCCTTCTTCTTGTTGCTATTCCTAAGTGCATGTAGGATTTCTTTCAGCATGAACTCTTTTTCCAGGTTAGCTACTTCGACTTTTGACAATTTCTTTTGTAGATTCCCTTGAAGTGCTGGCGTGTTATGGATTTGCTCTTTGAATTTATGGGTTAAAAAAGTGGACTGCTGATACTTTTATGCTTGCAAGATCCTCCAATTCCAACCCTCCGTATGAGATTGAGGCTATAGAATTCCTAATAAATTTGTTGCTAGCCCTTGTGTGAAAATTTTTGGTGTTCGTATCCCCTTCTTTAAGCCATGATACCCGTGATTTCTAGCTCCAGTATGATTCAACTAATGAAGTGGATAAATCAGTTGCTATTAACACGTTACGTTTTAGATCTCTTTTTACATCGTAATTATATGATATGTCACATAACTTATGAGATTCATCTAATTTACAACAATATATATGTCTACTCCTTGAAGACAATGGCCCTTTGAATAGCCAATGTCAATCTGAACCCTCTTCCACTAGTGAAATTTTACTTTATTGCTTTAATCATTGAGTAATAGTTACCTTAATCACTGTTGCTTAACAACTTGGTATTCAAGTTGGAATCAAATACTCGAGAATGAACAAACTTTATTCATTTTTGATTTTGGGAAATTACTTTGAAATCTTTATTCGATGATCATTAACCGTTTAATATGTTTGAATTAATTTGGATTAAATCTAGAATCTATAAAGAAAAAGAAAATAGAAATTATTAGTCTTGAAATCGAATTTTGAACCAATTTCGAATGTTCGCAGAATTACTTTTTTCTTTTCATTCATTCAATAAATTATGTGAATAAATAAAGCTGTACGATCTAACTAAATCTAAAGCATGCTTTGAAAATTTACGTACATCCAACGGAATTGAAAGAAAGGACAAACGCACTTTTGACTAATTGCCTGCACCTAACAAACCTATTAATTTACTCTAATAAATACAAAAACTAAACTATTAAATTACCATTAAAAATCATAACCTTTCTAGTCAAAGTATGACACCGGGTAGTTAATGTTTTTTGTTTTTGTTTTTTTAAATCAATTGCTATGCTATGATTTCAGTGGTCCCCTCTTTTAATTAAAGTTTCACTTTTTCATGTCACATCTGTGAGATTAAACTCAAATTCCATTTCGATTCTTTTAAGTTTCATTTTAAATGTGGAATTGCACTGTTTCATAACTCAAATGTCTACTTTGAATATTTTTAATTTTTATTTGTTGTGGAAATTGTTACTGTTTGCAGTGATTATTTTGAGGTTAGGGGGTTAGTTTAGTAATTAAAAATTGAGATTTCAATTTCAATAGTTTCCAATTGTAATCAACTCTTATGGGTCGGTTCATGCGTCTCTCTTTCTACCGATTTTAGATCATATATATGGACTGGTGGACGATGAGATTTATCCTCGACGATTAATCGTGATTCAAGTACGATGACTTAAACACCTTGAGTCATTTTAAAAAATGGTGATTATTATTAATTCTACTTGCAATTAATTCAAAATTATTTGTTGAGGGCTGCCACATATGCTATCTAGCTAGTTATTGGAAGGGACCTCTTTGAGGTTTATAAAAAGTATAATACTCTCCCTAAGGTTTTTAAAATTACTCTGACCTCCCTTACTTTTTAAACTATTATGTAATTACTTCCCTTATTGTTAAAATCAGTTAAACATCATTAGTTACGTTATTAAAACTTCAAATTCGAGATTTTTTCTGACAAAATGAACTATAACATAATTTTTATTGCATTTTAAATAATCTATGATGATTTTTTTAGATTTTTCTAAAGTCGAAATTCAAGCAGAGTTTTAAAATATGTCCGAATTTTGACTTTTTAGAAAAATAACAAAAATCAAAGATAGACTATTAAAAAATAAGGGAGGTTAGAGTAATTTTAGATACCTTAAAGGGGGCATTGTATTTGTTATAGACCTTAGGGGAGGTCAATGTAATTCACCCTTATTGGAAAATAAAAAGTCTAGAAACACAACCTTTCAAATACAGATTCAAATATAGATTTATTCAGAATCATCAGATATAGGTACAGCGTGCATTGTTATGATGGGCTGCACCAATATCGGACAGTTCCAAATGAATTTATGTCCGAATTTGTGTTTGGAAGTTGTGTTCCTAAACTTACTAGTTGGAAAATGCTAGGTCTTTCCGTAGATGTGACTCTTGTCTCAAATGTAGTTCCATAAGTCGGAATGGGGAAACTTATTGTGCCTTGTGCGCTAAAACGATGTTAGTTTGACATACAAAATACTACCCAAAATTTTTCGATTAATGCCCAACTGTTCGGTCAATGTTGTGCTCTAAAATGACATTATTTTGGTGCACACCAAACCCTGAACAGTAGAAACCCCAAGTCGCCATGACTCATAGCACCGACAGATCTAGAAAATTAGTTAAGGGATATTTTTCAATAGTAATTTAAATATATATATATATATATATATATATATATATAATTTTTGATGACATTAGAATAATTTAATACAATTAGTGTGGTATTAATATAATTTTTTTGAAGGAATTATTAGAAAAATAAAATAAAAACTAAGGGTAATAGTACACTAATTAGAATCGTGGGGGACAAGGGGAGAGCACAGTCAAGAGTTGAAAATATTAGACTGATGGGTTGACTCCAAAGCATGAGGCCTTGTATATAGCTGAGGTCCACCTAATCAAATTACAACAACCAGTTTGAGTAATTTCAACGCAATTAAAACCAAAAGCAAACTCCAATAGAATTTATTATTATGTCAATAACTGCAACTGAAAGAGACGTAAGTTAATCAAGTCTAATAATTGTTATTTTCTTCTGTTTATATTATTGTTATTCGGATGTTTGGTCTAATTTATACGCACCTCGACTAATTATGTAATGTAGAAGTTGATGACCGGATTAATTAAAACGCCAGCGGCCGTGCAATTTTTATTTGGAGTCGAACTTGTGAGTTTGAGAGGATAAATCCCTTATTTTACTACGATATTCCCCTTCAACTAGCTCATTCGAGGTGTTTTTCTAATGTTCTCCCCCTTAAAAATGTGACATATTTTCACCAACTATTAGATTAGTTCAAGTAGCAAGTGAGGTTAGTTTGATTAAAGTATATTAACCCCATTTATATTATTTCATTTGAGATTGAAATACATAGTGTGGAGGATCGTATCGGCACGGCACCCAATTGAGACCGAGTTGGGTTCATCTTGGGTCGCACTTCAACCTGACTCACAACTCACAACCATGGAGTCGATAACTTGTTCGGTCGAGCCAACCCATATCTCATCACGGTACTTGACTGAGCCCAAACCAGGCCTCATGACACATAGTGTTCCCTCAGTGTGGGATTTCATGGGGCCCACCGGATAGGATGCCTCTCTACCGAGCTGAGATCACTTGTTTCGAATATGGAATCTTCATCTTGCATTCAATTATACCAACACGTGAACCATGAGCTGTCATTCGAAGGGTAAAGTCATAACATAATTCAATTATGAGTCACTATCACCAAGAGTGTGCTTCGCACTAGCACATGCCAATTTAGGTTTGATGCCCAAACTAAGAGCAATATACAAGGTACAATACTTGTAGGGAAAAAAAGGTACGCCACATCTTGCAATCCTGACTCAATATTTTCTTTTTTCTTCTCCAACTATTGATTTAGGTATTGGAGCGCTTCTTGACCCAACTCCGACAAGTGAAGCACTAACATTTGGTTGTGATTGCAGGACTAGTAGGTACTCGAACACACTGTTTCATTCCAAAATCGTGATTGAAATCGCCACTCAGACTGAAGGACTACACACATAGGTACGCACCAAGTGACCGCACAAAATCATACTCAAATAATGCAATACAACTTAGTTTTTTTCGTACTAATAAACTCAAGGGCTTGTTAAGAAAGTCGGCGAGAGCCACGAAGTAGGAAAAATAAAAGGCCTTTTTTAATCCAAATCAACACCTCTGATTCCTTCATCTTAAATAATTCAATATTTAAATGTTCTTGTCTCTTTATTGAGTTTGTAAAGTCTGATTCAGCTTTGAATTTGTAAAATAAAATTGGTTTAGAAATTTCCAACCGAGATATCTTATATTATTCTTTAGTTCAAAAATAATTTAAACCGTGAATATACTCAATTGCACGTTTGAGGAACCAAGTATTTTTTTTTTTTATATTATGTTTTTTGTTCGCGATTCTTTTGCTGATTGTTTCTTCCTGTAATTATGTTGTCTTTGGACGATTATATAATAATATATTCACACACAAATAAATAAATAAACATATCTTCACCGTCCATATAAAAAAATTATGCACCTCAAACCAAACTACCATGATGTTGATTATATTGATGTGACATGAGATATAGGAACAAACTATTGCATACCGTATCCTATCACTTATAAGTTAGAATTTTGAATTTTATTTATTTATTTATTTAAAAGATTTAGTATAAATAAATATATTTGGTGCGTGTAGCTTTTTATAAGCTTGAACATAATCTCGAAAAATTTGGTTGAAAAAATTATAGATTAACTTATCATTAAACAAAATGTCTATATTGTTCTAATCATTCTGGAGAAGTACTCTTGAAATTAAGTTTTTTTTCCATCATAATTTTTACAAAATTTAAATAAGTAAAAAAGCTACCCTTGAAGCTTCAAATAATCTCACTTTTAGAACAACTAAGGTAAACAAATTAACTAAATAATTAATGGATAAAATGCACACACAGATGTCTAAAAAATAGAGGTTCTGATAAATGCACTGACATCTTATATTTTATGAACTATTTAATTAGCAGATACCTCAAGCCATTAATTTTCTTTTATTAATAAAAGACTAAAATATCCATATTAAGTCTTTTTATCTCTCTTTATATATACACACACACATATTTAGTCTATTTATATATAAAACAATAAAAGGAAAATGAGCAAGTTATATTGACATTTTTTAACAACACTTATGAGATATACAAGTAGTGATGAGTTAGCAATCTACATATACCTCTTGTTGATAAAATGCATATAAAACACTAACCAAATATGTAAATTAAAAAATTATTATAATTAAAAATATAATATATACAAAATATTATACAAAATCAATCAAAGTGTTAATATTTTAAGTATTAATAAAAAATAAAAATATTGTGTTACAAGTAAGTTATATAGATTTTTTAAATAGACTCAAGAGAGTTTTTTTTTCTTGATATAATAGGTTAAGATATATGTGTGTCTTATATTAGATAACTTACATATACAGGATGAAAACATAATGAGATTTATTAAATAGATATACATATATTATCTTTATAAAACTAAATAATGGTTACTGAAACATAAGGTACGTAAGTGGTTTTATAAATTTAACTAATATAATTAAAATTTAATTTAATTTTAGTATTAAAAGCTCAAATAGAAAAAATTAAAACACTAAAAATAATATATACATATATGTGTATGTATGTATGTGTGTGTGTGAGAATATAAGGTATTTAGCCTATATATATATTTAGGATACTTCTTCTCTACAAAAGACCAACACAAACGTTAAAGCCCTTCAGAGAGAGTCTCAGAATGCAAACTCGATGGCATTGGAGTAAGTGAAATAATAAGAAAAAGACAAATTAATGCCCAAAAAAGGGGAAAATAAAATACAGGAAACAATAAATTGTTAGCAGAAAAAAATGCAAGGAATGTGAGAATTCATTGAAGTTAGAGACCACCCATCTGTCCTTTTGGAATTGCAGCCCATACATTTCTGCGTATATCAGAGACTACTGAGTAATTTTCCCACATAGGATGCAACACAACATATATTCATCTTATGGTGAATAATTACAAGGGTAAATTTTGCAATTTCAATTAGGTAAAAAACAGTGTGTGTGTGTGTGTGTGAGAGAGAGAGAGAGAGAGAGAGAGAGAAATGGGTTTGTTTTTGTTTACCCAAATAAGTAGAAAACATGCAGGAGAGGAAGAGAAGAGAAAGGAAAATGAAGGCAACATTGAAAATGGAAATGGTTGTGTTTTTTATCGTGTAGAGTGTTGGAAGGAACAAGTGTGGGAATCCTTGTGTCAGACTCAGATAGGAGTATTATTTATTTTTGTTGCATTGGGTTTGGGTTTGTGAGATGCAGTGAGTGCCCCCACTACCATGCCATACCACCATCACCACTTCCCCAAGTCCTTCTCTCCTTTGTTGCTGTTTGGATTCTTGTGTCTCAAGGTTAGATTCTAACCAGCCACTTCCCCCCTCTCTCTCTCAAGCTTATTCTCTCCCTCCTAGGGTTGTCAAGCCTGTCGGGTCAATACGAGTACGACACGAACATAAAACAAGAACACGAATATAAACACGAACACGAATACAAATTGTCCTCTAGGACATATTAGGTCTAAAATATACTAACACAACAAGACAAGTCTAATAAATAGACCCGACTATACATGATACGAAGCACGCTGTCCATTTCATACACTTATAATCTCCTCATATACGCTTCGAACTGTCGTACAATACCCACTAATTATATTGGCAAAAGTATTCATGAGTAGTCTTGGACCAACTAGTATCCTTAGTATCAATGGATCCGTATTGGATTATTGTTTAGGTAAATTACACTGATTTTCCTGAGTTTTTTTATAAATACATTGACATCCCATGTAGTTTTGACCTCTCTTATTTTTAAAATTATTATACAGTTATTTATCCTATCATTTAAATCAGTCAAACTCTGTTTGTCAAGCATTGAAACTTCAGGTTCGCGATTTCTTTTTCAGAAAAACGATTCACAACATAATTTCTATCACGTCTGAAATAGCCTATATTAAATTTTTGAGATTTTCTCAAACTAAAACTTGAACAGATCCCTTAAAATATTTACAGATTTTTTTTAGCAAAATAAATTGCAAAAGAGAACGTGATAAAAATTATGTTGGGAATCGTTTGGCCCAAAAAAATTATGAACTTGAGAAGTTTTAATAATTTGACTAACGATGTTTAAGAGAGGTCAATGTATATTTGAAAACCTTAAGAGATGTCAGTGTACTTTACACTTAATTGTTATATACAAAATACCACTGGTTTTAGATATATAATAATTAGTATTAATAACATAGTCTTGTTTACTAAAACTCACTATGCAATGAATAATGTACGAATAAAATTAAATAAATAGGAATATAAATACATAATTTATAAATATTAGTATATATTTTCGAATATCAATACATAATTACGAATATTAATGCTTCGTTTATACGCTTAATAAACGTGATTAACATTGTATTAAGTAATGCAGTATTTTATTAAATTATAATTACTATTGGGATTTGTGATTGAACAAAACCATCGGCATGACAATGGAAGCTCCCAATACGCACAGTAGAAGCACCCCTTTTAAGAAGTCCGCCGCATCTCTTAGATATCACCTCCTTTTTCTTGTCTCTAACTGCAACTCTCTCTCTCTATTCTCTCTCTCTCTCTCTCTCTCTCTCTGGCGGCAGGTGTAGCGTGCAAACCCTAATTCTACAATCTACCTCGAGCATAGGGGCAAACCCTGGTGGAGCTAGAGAGTCCTTTTTGAGTGGAGGAAGCTGGAGGTTGCAGGAGAAGTGGGGTTCAGGTTATTGACAAAATTTACCTATTGAAGTGACCAATTATACGGATGGGATGCCTGTAAATGAATCTTTTTTTATTATTATTAACAAAGGAATGCCTAAAATAAAATAAAATAAAATGTTTGGTTATAAACCAATAAATCAAACTAAATCAAACCGAATGGGTAGGTTGGTTCTATTTTTTTGTAGCACAATCAGTCTGGTTGGTTTTGATGTGGGTTTTTTGAGATGATTTTGGTTCGGTTTTAATTTTGTACTCTAAACACCTAACCGGACCGGAATAAAAAATATTAATTTGTTATTATAATTTGTATTTTTTGTAAGTTTTATTCATTTCATCATATATATATTTTGGTAATTTGTATTTTTTAAAATTTGTATTCTCTTAATTTTTTGTAATATATATTCTTTTACACTGGGTTTAACTCTTTAATTGTTCAAATAATTATTTTTTAATAAAAAAATCTCATTATTTTTAACATTTGACTCCATACAATTAAATCAAGAACCGGACTGAACAGTACTGAATTCGAAGAAATCAAACCCAACCCAACTGAAATAATTCAGTTCGATTTCAGATTGAAAAATCTAAAATTGAAATTTCTAATTTGGTTCGAATTTCTCTTCAAACCTGACCGGTTACATCTCTAAATTTTGTAGACAGAGATATACTCTTTAATGATCATGAACACTGAACTGAAGTGGACTGGAATAAACACTTGTTACATTTATTTTGTGTTAATTTTTTATTTGATGAATATTTTTTAAATTATAGATACAAGTTAATATACTTTTTTTTTTTTACGTTTAGTTTAGCTCATTCATGGTCCAACTTTTTATTCGTGTACTAAGAAATTTAATTTTTTATTATATTGGGCTTGGTCTATTCGTGGTCCACAAAATTTGAAAAATTGAAACTCGAAGTTAAACCTAGCAAATCGAAATTAAACCAGACTGAATTCATTCAGTTTGGGCTTGATATCTAAATTCTTGAATGAACCGAACCGAACTGGTTACATCCCTAAAGGTGTGAGGGCCTTTCAGTTAAATCCAGAAATAGGATCGGCCCATAACTTTCTGACCAATTTCTAAACATTAGGCCTTTCAGTTAAATCCATATGATGGATGTGAGTAACTCAAAATGGGCCATCTCAAGCCCATCCCCACACTATTTGAAGCAAGCCCACACAAAAGCAACACCACCTTATTAATTAAATGGATCCTCGTATGGACGCTAATTCGTGTGTGTAAGACATATAGATGTATTGTTATCCATATGATGGATGTGAGTAACTCAAAATGGGCCATCTCAAGCCCATCCCCACACTATTTGAAGCAAGCCCACACAAAAGCAACACCACCTTATTAATTAAATGGATCCTCGTATGGACGCTAATTCGTGTGTGTAAGACATATAGATGTATTGTCTTGTGGGTCCCACGCAACGCACGTTACTGCAATGATTTTTGTGGATCAATTGAGAGATTTGTTATAGAATGAATTATTATAAATAATTTATTTGAGTATTTTTTTAGGAAAAAAAGATAGTAGATATAATTACGTGAATGACATTATTGTAATTGACAATGATGTTTCCGTAATTAATAATAACATTTAGGTAAATAAAAAGTAGATATAGAAGCGAATATGATATGAATGTGAGGAGCACATGGATTATTTAATTGGCAAATCTAAAATTCAAAAAGTAAAAAAATTCTGAATATGACAAATTTGAATAATTATGTCGAAATAATAACAATAGACCATTTTTTGACCTCTAACAAACGGAATTGGGGGCCCTGCTGTGCACAGCGCACAGCAGGGCGTGCTGTGCGCCAAAACGGCGTCGTTTTGGCGCACAAAATACTGACCGAAAATTATTCGGTCAGTTTTTACTGTTTGGACAGTGTTTTGTGCGCTAAAACGACGCCGTTTTGGCGCACAGCAGGGCCCCCGGTTCCCTAACAAACATATCCTTTCATTAAAAGTTTACAAATTTATAATCCTTGTGACATTGCTCAGGAGTAATGTGAACAAAATTTGTCTTTCAATTGTGACACTTCAGTCAGGCTATGATATCAACTTTGAGGCTAAATATCCAGGAGAAAGAGTCTCGGTAGAGGTTCAGATGGATAGTCAATGGTTCTATATCGTTTGTTGAATGTAAGTTCAATGATATATATAATAGATCATGAATTTATCTTCTCGCGATTGTTCCAAAATCAAATAGAATTTCACAATTAAGTGTGTTTATCCTGGAGTAATGCAGATATGGGTGACCTAATAGGATGCCTATAAAATTAGGACGATCAAAATGGATAATATTGTACAAAATGATAGCGGGGCATTACATCAATGGATAACTACTTTAAAGACAAAAATAACTTTATTACTTATTTATCAATATACAACATCATAATTTTTATACTGATGATTTTCATTTAGTGTTAACCAAACTGTGGGGGCTGTACAATGGGGAAAATATTAGTTGTGTTCGGATGGTAGGCATCCTAAGGAAGAATAGAAATGTTATTCATGATGGCTAAGATTTCATCGTTTAGATAGAGTTTGAGAGGAAATGTGATTACTGATGGATCAATCTCGGAGTAATCTGATTGCTCCACTATCCCCCAAGAATCTGGGATTACAGGACAATTTAATTACTTACTGAAAAAAAGTCAATTAATATCTATTATAACATCCAAAACTCATACCCACGTTGTTGCTATCCTAATCTATTGTAGAGCCTCAAGTTATCCACTTCTCCTCTATTTTTCAGATACGTAGCAATTCAATCATATAGATATGTCTTTCTCTCAATGAGCAATGTCTCTCTCTCTCTCTCTCTCTCTCTCATGCAAGTGATTTGTAAGTGTATAATCATCTCTTAGTGATTTCGTGCATAATCATCTCCAACCAAAATTTTTTTCCTGCCTTTAAAAAAAATCATATAAGTATGTAATTCTTTTTGGGTAATTAGTACTTTCTTGTGGTTTGAGTTTTCTTTCTCACAGCCAATATATTGTTCTCGTTCAATATGTGGGTGTTTAGAATGTGAGTACTCTAAGAAGAGATCTAACATTAAAAACCCTAGCATTCATAAGGATATATATAATACTTGCTTGTATGAACTCTTGAGATTTTACTGCTATGTCCAATTGACAATCAAAATTTCTGTGGATACTTCCATGTTATAAAATATTTTCATATATGCATACAAGGGAATTCTATGGATAAAATATCTTAAAGTTGTTTAATACAGTAGTTGGTAAGTGTTTTGAATATTTAGAATTTTTAGTAGGCAGACTCTTAGTTTGATTTGAAATGGCTAGATATTCTTCACAATTTGGACTACAGTATTTAATGTCCATTCATCTCAAATGATTAATTTGCACGTATAAGTATATATCTAAAGAAAATTGTGATGTATTAAGAGTTTATTATTAGTTATTGAGAAGGGTATTTTTAGAAAATTGAGTAAAAATGTATTTCAATCCTATTCTTCCAATAACCAAACCAAACACTCGAATATGATTTCGTCTGTTCTTTCTTGGTAATATTCCAAAATACACCAAACATTTTAATAGGATTACTCATGTATCATATTCCTGTGAATCTCATTCTCAGGAACAAAATATTCATTTCCGGTCTTCGATTCTTATTATCCAAACTGAGCCTATGTTGCATTTTATTTCCCCTTGTGTATTTTCATCTATGTTATAGGATATGAAAGACAAACGTTGGTTCAATCTTCAACCCCCACAGTGGGACGACAAATCTGTTTTTTGTAAGGAGAACGAGGTGGGTGTGATTTGAACCACACCCAAACGCATGAGAGTATAAGACAACCCCTACTTAAAGCTACCCTCCACTTGCTGTAACAATCTGTAATTGTAGTAAACTGACATACCGCTGGTGATCAGAAACCTTATAGAACATGAGTACACCAATAATTAGTTATACACATATATAGGAAAATCAAACTGAAAAGCAGTGTTTTTCTTACTTCATTAAAGATTGTTACATGGGAGTTTTACAGTTGGTTAAGGATGAAACTTTCAGGGCAAAACCCCTCTGGGGATGATGATATCTCCGATGTTGTTGTGCCACGGATCGGCCAAGTGAGTCGCCAAGTTCTCCAACGGTCCTGTGCCCGGATAAGCGGTTTGTTGCACGCAGAATCCCACGAAAGCCAACAACGCAAGCCGTCCTGAAACACATAAATGAAACCCAACCACGTTAACTAGAGATCTTGTAAATGCAACCATCGACTTTATCATCGAGATCAAGTTCTACGTAACAAGTTCTTCATTACCCAGAATAGAATGATTGCCTTAGACAACGAAACAGACTATGTGGAAACTCCTTTGCTTTTATAGTCCAAAGCAGTGCAGTCTTTCCTGGCCAAATCAATAATTTCGGACTTCTTGCTACACTACTTAACTATGGAAATCCGTGTTTTTTTAGTAAGATATCTGAATAGAAATATAAATCCATCCATCTATCATATCTAATTTCTACTTTTATATCTAAAAAAACGATTTCAGTCAACCTTCGATTTAAAGAACTGTGCTTAGTCCTCCCACTCATGAAACTGCTCTGCTGTAATGGACGGCAGAGGGTTCGTGGTACCCGAAACACTAAAGTGATTCAATAGTCGAGAAGGGGCTTAGAAGTGCCTACTACTACACCACACTACACCTTGGCTCTACGCATTTATAGAGTTGTCTAGCGCAGCTAAGGGGGCTTCAATACTTACTCCTTATCCCCATCTTCACCACGGCTAATGGGGTTTTACTTACTCAAGGGGGGAGAGCAGAGCCTCGAGAAGCATTGTTGAGAGGAAGATCTTTGGCCCCTATTCATTCCTTACAGGGTTCCATCAACATAGGTGAGGACAAGTGAGGCAGAGATGGAATACGATGCAAGTTCAATTTTCTTTTCGATCATTTTGATTTTTGATAGAGGGATGGAGAAAGTGGACAAAACAGATTCGCGTCTTCCAGTCGAAAAGATGGGTTCCTTTTTTTATTCTCAATGTACATCTCGAGGAGTAACGGTATCCGAAACCAAAGTAATTGAAATGCATATATAGGCAAATAATCATGTCTAATCAATTGCAAGACCAAATTTCAGCAGGTTTTAGCAAAGTTACTAACCATTTTTTATTTCTTTGACCTTGTACTCCTCAAACTTGGCAGGGTCTTTAGAGTATCCGAGTGGATCGAAAGCTCCACCCGGGTACTTCCTCTTCTCGGGGTCCTTCTCCATGTTGCGCTGGTTCTCTACGAAGGCGACAGCGAGGAACTCGATGGCCAAAATGGTTGGGAGGCTGCCCCATGGAACTGGTTGACCCAAGTAGGTGGCTTGTCCACCTGGGACTGCTGCCCATTCTTGTGCTTTCACCCAGTTGCCCAGTCCCAATGCCTCTGGTATTAGGATCCCTGGCTGCAAAATTGAATAATCTACCAATTTTAGGAAATTCATGATGGTTGTAACCCTAAAAATATTGGTACAATGACAGTGTTTCAATGGTAAAGCTATACCATTTTGTTATTGAATTACATTGGTTCTGTCACTGGATTTTATTTTCTGTTCATTTTCTGGGTATGGACTATAAGATTTATTAGAGAGGAGACTATTTTGTGTTAGGGTTGTAACTGAGTATTTGATTAAATCAATCACAAGCTTGAAGCTCAAGAATTACAATTTGGTTTTAATTTTCACTTAAACTCCAACTGGGGGGAAAATTTCACCTAATATTTGAAGGGTGTTTTAATCATGTATTAGCCAAACATCATAAGGTTGGTCAACCTTATGGAAGAGGAGAATCTGAATAATGTTTCGTAAAGTAAGAGAGGACATGCGTTTGCCAAAATTTAAGAAAATGTACTTATATTCGTCAGAAATCTCATGGAAAGATCAAATACAATTTATCCATTCGATTTGCGTACCCATATAATTCTTCAAAAAAATGTCCATACTCTATGTTGTTAGCGCTAAATTCAATCAGCATACGCTCCACGATCAATCAATTAAGTCAAACGAACTTGCAAGTTGGCTTAGTTGGTTCGATGTTTGGCTAAGTTTATCAAGGTCCAGAATTCAACTCGTGATGACTACTAACTTGTTAGCGAGTCTCACTTCATCTATATTAGTTCTTCTTCCTCTGCTTATAAGTTTTAAGGAATGCTTACCTTTCAAATGAGTTAGGTTTATAGGTTTCTAACATAACTCACGAACGCCCTAATTAACCTATATTATATAAATTTTTTGTTTTTCTTAAGAAAAAACCAGGTTGAACCCCATTATAGCACCTTAACACTACTTTTGGAGAGTAATACGAAAAGCTTGAAATTTCAAACAGAGAAAAACTGAACTTACAACAGCAAGCATGGCCCATCTGCAGTGAATGAGCTCAGACTCCTTGTATCTCTCAAGGTTTTCCGGTACTTCACCCAGTCGAAGCGGGTCAAATCCGAAGTCACTGAATTGCACAATAAACAACATGATTAAACACCTCACATCCCAAAAGTTTTGAATTTTTTTTAGATTTGCATTGTCTCATAATAGGTAACAGTCACAACGTTTTGGGCATTTTTTTTTTTAACGAGTCCCACGTCACCTATGTGTTGATTCTCCTTTCTATACTTATATAAGGTTTGTGCAATTCTTACCTTACAAGTCGATTTTCAAGATTGAGTTAGACCCATGATTTTCTAACATGGTATCAGAGCTAGGTCCCGTTACCCACTCATTACGCATACAAGTCCTCTTATCTAACCTTCAGCCATTATCACATATGCATTTCACATTTCGCATGAGGGAAAGTGCTACCGAGTTTCACATCACCTACGGCCCTATGTTTATTTTCCATCCTCTACTTGTAAGCCGATTTTCAAAGTTGATATAGACCTATGAGTTTCTAACATTTTTGTTGGAAATTTCCTCGATCGTGAATGTTTGCGAGGGAATTACAGACTAATAAAACAGTAATTAAGAAGAAGCAGAATATGGGACGAGATTTAGTACCCAGGTGCAGAGCCATCAAGGTAGGGTGGTCGTGGCTGGCCGGGCATCCAATTGGCGGCCATGACGATGCGGCCGGCATTTGGGCGCAGCCGCACTCCGGAGGTAAATCTGGACTTAGTAGAAGAGAGTAGAGAGGGGAAAACGGTGGCTACGCCGTAGCTCATCAGTGTCTTGGAAGCCATTCCTCAGATCTAACTGGAACTGATCCAGAGAATGGTTTCAAGAGAGAGAGAGTTGTTTGTGAAGGAAGCAGTGAGAATAGACTAGTACAAGTATATGCAAAGGTGGATATAGGGGAATCCGAATGTTGATTGTTATTGGCTAAAGGGAGCTGAATCTGTACTGGGATTGGGCCACGTGGAACTTGTCAATCCGGTTTGGATGTCTTAACTTCGTGAAATATCAGGTGTACTGTAATATGTGGCGTAGATTGACTCTCATAAACAAAGAAATTAAAAAAAAACTGATTTTTTTGAGGACAGGATTTTTAATCTCTCTGAATTATAAACACATAAATCTATCAAATAAATTATTTGCGTAAGGAAATAGGTTAACCGCCCTAGACTAATTTGTCATTTACCTCACGGTTTTTAGCGTTGAGATGTTCAGAAAGTTCAGAAAAAAAATTTAATCTTGAGAGGAATATTCTACTACCACATGAATCTCATAACCCGCAACACATTCAATTTCCGAGACAAATTAATTTAATTATAATTATAATAATATATATATATATGACGAGGGTAAAAATATAATCACGAAAATACGCTTAACCCCCTCAGCAAAGATTTAGTTCGGCTTTGAAAAGAAGATACATCCAAACACACGTGCCGATCACGTGGAGGTTATGGCCGACCTTAGAAGGGTTATCCGTATTCTGTTTGAGCCAAGAGATCGAATATATGATGAGTGAATCTGAGAAAGATGGTTTGACAACCAGCCGACCTGATAAAAGCAGTCCCACGTCTTGTCGACCTGATAAGGGCAGCTCGAGATACCATCGACCCGAGAAAGGCGATGAGCGACTGTTATTCTAAGATAAGACAAAATTCTGAATAAGTCGGGATACAGTTCTAACAGATATGGATGAGAAATCCACGGCCAATTTAATTAATATGAGAAATATTAATTGAATGAAACTCTAATGGTAGAAGATAACTGCTTGATATAGAGTTATCTCATTAGTGACCAATCAGAAGGCAGTTCACCCCAATCAAAATCCTAAGAGAATTGGGATTAAAGAAAAATCTATAAATAAAGCTTCACATCAACACAAAAAGGTACGTCCTAACTAGTATATAATTTCTCTTGCTAATACAGAATATTGACTTGAGTTATTGTTCATCCTGTGAGCTTTTGCCTGACTTAATCATCAGAGCGTCTTCCTGCCACAGCGGCAGAGGGCTCTTTGACAATTTGTTGTTTTGCAGATCACAGGTCCATTCATATTGAGAGTATTGTTTCGGCTGGATAGTGAGCTCCTAATTTTCTGTCCTAATTGAAAAAATTCACCCATATATATATATATATATATATATATATATATATATATATATATATATATATATATAAAATACCCTTCTAACGAGTGATCCCTTATTTTACTAAAATGAAAACTTTTTATTTTTAGATTATATTTTGATGATTTGAATCGCTCAATATTTTTAATACATGTTTTTAAAGGTACCTGCGAAAAATTGGCTTAACAAAAATCAGAAAGGGCTTAATCGAAAAGTTTTTTATCAATGCTGACAGGAATAGTTTTATGAGAAACTGCTTTGATCAAGACCTTTCCAGTAATATTTTAAGCTGATTTCTCGCGAGTATCCTTAAAAACATGTTTTAAATACATTGAACGGATCGGATCATCAAAATTTGATCAAGAAATTAAAGATCCTCATTTTAGCAAAATGAGAGATCCCTCATTAGAATCTCTCTCTCTCTCTCTCTCTCTCTCTCTCTATACACACACACACACACACATACATACAGTGGGCTTCCTAACAAGGATCTCATACCTAGCTTACGTAAGGACTTCTAATCTTAACCCTTGGATCTCATCCAAGGGTCCTTAGTAATTCACTTTAAAAAAATCTTCCACTTATAACAGGTTTAAAAAAGATGGATCCGAGTTATACCCATAGAGAAACAGGAAACGGGTTAAGAGAGGTTCAAAAACAATAAGGATCCCTGTAGCAGAAGTCTGGGGAAATTACGTCTCTCTCTAAACCTACTCACCTATATTCCAGGTACAACCTCGGTCCAAACTATGGATGATTACCTCCGAGATCGTGCAACCATTTTGCGGGATTTGCGCCGCAATTTGATTGTCGCTGGAGATCGGATGAAATCTAAAGCTGACAACCACTGGCGAGAGGTGGTTTTTATTGTGGATGATTACGTTTCTTGACGTTACAACCATATTGCCAAAACACGATTTCCTTTTGGAGTTCGATGAAACTTGCCCCTTGTTTTTTGGTCCGTATAAGATTTTGGCTCAAATGGGTCTAGTAGCATACAAGCTCAAGTTGCCCATGGGTTCTCAAGTCCATGACGAGTTCCATGTTTGTCTTCTCAAACGGCAACTCCATCCATTGACACCACTTTCACAAGCACCCCCACCAGTCTCGAACGCTCACTACATTCTTCCTTAGCCGGAGTATATCATCAAAAGTCACGTTATTCGTAAGGGCAATTATCGACCGAAAGCAGAAATCTTAGTCAAATGGAAAGGAGCCACGCGTAAGGACGCAACGTGGAAAAATCAATGGCGTTTTTCTAAATCATATCCATAATTTATCTTTGTGGCCAAGGATATTGCAAGCGGAGGGGAATGATACGTGCTTGTCACTAGTACTTTAGCTTTTGCTAGTTAGCATAATGGGTCACTTGCATGAGTTAGTTGAGTTAGTGGGTCACTTGCATTAGTTAGCTGAGTTGTTCCAAGTTATTAGCGTAACAAGAGCATAATGGGTCAGTTAAATTGTCGTTGGTAATTACTTGTTCTTATTTGTTAGGCACATTTTCTTTAATAGCATGCATAGAGATTATTTGTAATTCTATTTATTGGTTAAATTCTAAATGAAAAGGACATCGAATATTACCTAACATTCTTATTTTCTCTTCTCCGTCTTCTTTTTCTTCTTAACTTCCTTCTTCAAATTGAAACATATTACTCAACTTCAAAGTTTCAACGAATCAAAAACACTTCTGGAGAACAAACGAATCAGGTACGAAACAACAAAAAGGAGAATGAATTCACCACGTTAGGAAAGAGTACACATGATGATGCTAATTACAAATTAACTGTTTCAAGTGTCATTCAACATCTCTATAACTTTGCATATTTCCCCAGTAAAACAAACTCGGTTTCGAAAGGTTTACAGAGGACTTAACGGCAACACAATTGTCACTTTTCTCATTTGTTGAGAAATATATCTATCAATCAGCTTTCAATGGCTTCTCCAGCAAAATAATGCTTGTGTACCATTTTCTTGTAATCTGCAATAGAAAACCCCAAAATGACTGTTAGATTAATTGGAGTGAGCCACCAAGTGTCGGGAATAAGCATGCTGAAGATTCTTGATGACCACCCGAATCTGATCTTTATCAGATGCGCGATCAATCATCTTTTCCGCCCTAACACTGTGTTGCAATCATGCTTTCACAATTTTCCAGTAATCTTGGTAACCCTTTAAAACTCTAATCCTTTTACAGTATCTACATATGATGATCTCCTTTACTCAGAAAAAAACATTCAGTAATGTGACGCGAGGTCTTCAACTTACAAAAAATTGTATAGAGATTCCTCCTATACAAAATCGGAAGTGTCCATTTTTCATTCTCAGGGCACTTGCAATTCTTAATAAGGTATGTGCCACTAAGAAGCACAGTTGCTGACACACGGAAACGTCGCGCGACAGGAAGAGATGACCATTTTCAAGGAATTCAAACACAAATAGGTTTAGTACATATACATTGTGCACGCATCTTTAAAAACCCATGAAAAAAATAAAAATATTTTTTCATTAAAATTATGGATAAAAATGCAAACCATTTTTGACATCAGGAAGATTTGAAAACAACAAAGCCATTGATTAAGTAATCAACTTTCTTTGAAGCTGGTAGTGGAGTGAATCTGGCAATCAGTGCCTAGAGTCTCAGTTCTTGTGTCCGAAAATAATCAAAGATGCCCTTGACGCCATCTATGGCATGAGGGAAGACAATGAAATCATTCAACAATTGTTTGATCTGCTAGGGTTGTGGGCTCGAGTAAGTAGGAATTGGGGAGGAATCGATTCGGAGATGGAAATAGTTATGGCGAAGAGGAGTAGCACCTGGTGATACAGATGGTCCTGCGGATGGGAGTTCACAGTGTTGGGTCACTGCTACCGGCTGCCTGCCCAGAGGGACTTAGTTCCTTGAAGACGAGGGGTCTTTTCTATTAGAATTCAATTGAAACGGGGTCGAGCGACCTTTTTAAAGCAAAATACATGGGGAGATGGAATTTACCGAAGACAGCTTTCTAGGGCGCTAGAGCTTTACTAATATCATATCAAGGTTAGGGAACTCTATCATGATAACCAAGTATCCATAAAAAAACTGACTGTCCCCAATGTATCTAACTAGCAGGAAATTGAGATGCATTGTTGGGCATGTCTGACAACTGACCGAACATGTGTCCATCCCAAAAAAGCTGTGTATCAAACAAGAAATCTAACATAGAAGGTGAAGTTCAACAAAGCTCACATCAAACACGAAAAAAAAAAAAAGAATGGAGATAAAAAGCCGGTGACAGAAACAATGAACCCTAACCTTCCTTGTTTTGCCACAGTGTTGCGGCATAGCTGTTGAGAGGACTTTCAGTGTTGGGCTCTGCATATTGGTACTTATAGTAAGACAAACCAACCAACCAACTAAAGTCATGAGAATCCTCAACAGGGAAAGTGAACATACCTCCCAAGAGACTTTGGATGGACAAAAGGATAGTTCTACAATCATAGGCTGAAGACCACTTGTCCTGGTGCAGAACATGGAGACGATAGCATCATAAACCTCTATTCAGGAAACATAACATATGGAAAGTAGGCAACTAAGTGACGTGCAGTGAATGAAGTTGAGCAACTATTAGATTTTGTTGGAACACAATACTCAAATGTTTAAAGTTCCTTCTCAAAATGGCTTAAGATCTGACTGTTTGGTTGATGTTTTCGTAATATTTTTTCGTTTGAAGAGGAAGTGTACTGGTGTTCTTCCATTCTCAAGTTAAAGATTTTTCAACACGTATCAGCATAACTCAAGCAGATAACTTACAAGTTTTCGAGTTGGGCTTTCTTGGTTAGCACAAAGTTCACCAAGAACAGTAAGTAGGTACATTAATACCTGGAGGATGTCAAGGCAAATATTGCCAAACTGATCAATATTTGGATGGAAGCACATTGTCTCAAACTTCACTTGCGGTGCCTTGAAAGGGTAGTCCAGGGGGAAGCGCAAAGAAAGTTTGTAAGACAAACCCTCGTACGTTGTTCCTTTCCCACCCTCAATTGTGCCAATCCAGGCAAATATGCTTTCACCTTCAGGGAAAGCAGATACTCCAAGGTCTCCTCCGCTCATCTGCAGAAACAAAGATTTTACAATAATGGTTTAAAATTTTGGAGATTTGATTAAAGTAATGTTTTTAACCTGATGAGTAAAATCTAAAAAGAAGCATCAATAGGAGATGGCACCCATATTCAAAGGAAGCAAAAGCAGGACAAACGAATCTTTCAGCAATGCACTTGAATAGTATCTTTTTAAGTTCAAAAAAGTATCAAGATGATGATTTACCTTCAGATCTGTCCAGTTTTAGTAAACAGACAAACTACTACTCGACTTTGAATAAAGTTTCCTCTCGGAAGATAATCTTCTCTTCCCAAATTGTCCGCTTGACACATAAAAGGCAGTATCTAGGCTTCTTTTTTCTCTTCCAAACTCTAGCCACCACCCCCCCCTCCAAGCCTATCACACTTCTACAGCAAGCACAAACACCTTTACGAATAAACTAACCAGCCACAGATCCTTAGCAACTTGACCGCCAAGGAGAAGACATCCACATCTTGCTTGCATGTACAACACCAATTAAGCAAATATTTCAAAATAAAACCATTAAGGGCAAGATCTTTCCATGAGAAGCCAACGACACTAAAACATCACGCCATGGAGGGTGCCTTAGTGGCCCAAATCTTTTCCAAGCAAAGCAATCAACCCATGATTTATCGACTCCCACAGAAGGATTTCACTTTAAAGTACCTCGACTTCAACACTTTCCACCAAATTTGTCCTCCCTTTCTCATTTTTCCACTTTATCACATAACTTTTGTTAGAGCCCCACCACTTCTGCAATCTCCCGACTCCCAGTCTTACAAGTAACGACGAATGATGATTGCATCACATGCTAGAGCCATCAGATAAGGTCTCAGGATGTTTGTAATAGCTCCTTGGGCCTGATTCTGCATCCTGGTGTCTGGAAAGTTATACCACTGTGTTTGGCATAGCTTCTAATCCTACACTCTTGTGCCAAATATAGCTTTTAAAGCTGCTTACTAGTTAATTCTCAGAAAGTATCGGTTTTGATGTCTTCAGAATCAACATTTTTCTAAAAGTTCTGACAATTATCCGCTTATGTAATTAATTAAGCTGACCATATGCCAACCCTTGCTAACGAGGCCTAACATTAATGCATGATAAACTTAATGTAGATTTATGGGAATCATCAGACGGTCCAGAAAAAAATGGGGTTTGGATAAAATAATTCAGTCCATCTAATTCCCTCTTCCAAAACACATTTGATTAGAAGGTTTTTGGTTTGGCATATTTCTCGTGCTTAACAAACATCAAAAGTCTCCATTGTTGTTCTTCGCAAATAAGCATGACCACAACCAGTGTGGGCTGACACAAGAATAGCTATTGTTAATTGCTGAACATAGCAATGTGACAGCAAAACCTCAATCTAGTGTTATAACTACCATTATAAACAATAGAGGTTGGACATTCACTATGTATGTGCATGTGCATAGTTGAATATTTGGGGTGTGAGTGAAATGTAAGAGCGAAGTGTAGGAGTGGAATGTGTGAGTGGAATGTGGGAGTGAGGTAGTTAAGTCGAGTAATTTTATCAGTTACCCTGACAGTTGATTTATAGTATTATAATAATAATTGTCAAAACTCACATCTTATAAGACAGTCTTGAAAAGTAATTTTGTGACGAAACTTCGCATTTTGTTCACGTTAAAAAGATCCTCCTAAGCAACCTGTGGTCACCTCAAATCCGGATTCTCTCTTTCTATATTAGAATAGATGTAAAATGCAAAACTGAACTTACTCCCAATTTTATCCGTACACAGCCATTATAACACAGTTAGAAAAATAAACAAATAGAACAGAAAATAGATGGCTCACCATTAAAGACATCAACTCCTTCTGAAGCCTGAGAAGAAAATGAAGATAATGACAGAAATAAGACATTGCAATGATAACATACATAAACCAAATAAGCCAATAACAGGAAAGGCAATATCAGAATAGAGCAAAGTCTAGCCCTCCATTTTGTTGTTGAAGAATAAAAAGAACACAGAATCTAGTAACCCAAAATCTCTTTCTTGCCAAACAGTGCCTACTAAACTCAAACGAGTAAAAAGATGATGCCTTCTTCTCACCCAAGTTCCCAACATAGGAAAAGATTCAAAATTTTAATTCTTTTTTAGTCTTTTCCATTCCATCGATTTCTCGACAACCATTAAGGAGTTGACGAAAATTTTATGCACGTCCAAAATTTAACAACCTCCCCCCACCAAACAGTGCCTATCAGACTCGATTGATGAAAAAGATGATACCTTCATCAAAACAGGAATCAGTTTCAAGATTCCAAAATTCAATTCTGCTTCTTTATTTAACCAAACAGAATCTAGGGAAGAGAAAAGACCTTTGAGAGACGGAAGAGGTGTCAACGGGATTAGGGGAAGGTTTGGGCTGCTTCGACGGCGACGGTGGCGGCTGCTGCTGAGGAACTGACGAATTGTCCGTCGTCGCACTGTGACGGACTTCCATGGCCGCTCACCTACACTAACTATCGATGATTAATTAATGACCGATCGATCGATCGATCGACCTTTAATCGATAAGTCAATTAACCAAGAACTAGGATTGTGTTAGGTTTACGTCATCAAAGCAAGTGCGTAAAGAGAGTATGAAAATAACGTTTGTCGGGGAGGAGTTGGTTCTGTTGATTTCAGAACTGGTGATCCTTCCTCCCCTCTCTCTCCCTCTCTCTAACAGAAAAATAAAAATAAAAAGATCTTAATTTATACTCTCTCGATCGATCGAATGTCGACACTTACATTTATCTACTATCATTCGTCGTAGGACAAAGACTGTCGACACTTCCACGATGAGTTCTCTAGATCACAATAAAGGCAAGAACATAAAAAAGATAAATTTGGCCATTGTGATTTAGGACCCATATTCCTTTTTTAATAAATTAACAAATTTTTATTATGTTTTTTTTTCAAATAAATTATTGTACGTAATTTATTAAAAATACACCTTACTCCAAAAACACAATAGTTAGTCTTCATTGAAAGTGAAGGAGTTAAAATTTAATTAAATCAAATTGAATTTTTTAATAAATAAATATTTTTTATAATCTAGTAAAAGAGTGCTCTTAAGTATGTGCGCTTCGCTGAGACAAGAAATAGGGTAACTGACTAAAGAAAGACGGTTAAAAGAGTGAATTGAGATAAGTGTTATCCCCAATTATTTTGAGAACAGTTCAAATCAGATAAGGATGAAGAATTCTAGACCGATTCAACTTATAATGCGAAGTTCATAATTGAATGAAACTCTAATAATAGAACATAAGGATTTAAGGAGCCCAAAAAACACTTATCTTGTTAGTGGCCAATCAGAAAACACTTTT
The DNA here is from genome assembly GCA_019985065.2 of Arctostaphylos glauca. Taxonomy (NCBI): domain Eukaryota; kingdom Viridiplantae; phylum Streptophyta; class Magnoliopsida; order Ericales; family Ericaceae; genus Arctostaphylos; species Arctostaphylos glauca. Next base: position 22,771,282 of record JAHSPW020000013.1, read on the forward strand.
AATTCATTTCTAATGATGAGTTAGAGATCGAAGTAGGATTCAAATTACTGGATAAGAATTTTTATAAATGATAGCACACCCCTAGGGTAAAAGATACAATGTAAATTGTTATTACAAGTACTATAGTGGGAGTTATCTTTGATTCAAGTTTTGACTTAATTATCAAAGTTTCTTCACACCTAGAGGTGGATGGTTTATTGACGGTTTGCTATCTTGTAAATAATAGGTTTCTAGAGAGAGATCGATTGTGAGGTTATTTGTCCCCCCATTACTGAGATATTAACTTTATTGTTGAAAAAAACCACCCACCTAAAATTTGTGTGTGTGAAAAGGTTATAATCTCGTGGCGACAACACTAGACAACCTGAATATTGGGGAGGGGGGGGGGCCAGAATCTGTCCAAATCCCCACCTCTAAAGGAATCAAGAAAAAAGGCCCACAGTAGGACCCCCCTGTGGAAGGAGAAGATCTTAAATCCACGAGGACGATTATTCCAGGTTGGAAGAAAGGTCCGAGAGGGATCAAGATGTTCATGAAAGGTTGTGAAGGAGGGGAAAGGAGGTAAAGAATCAGCAATACTATCTTTGCAAGGCAGAGATTAGTGACCTAAAGAGGGCACTAGGGAACGAACACCCAAACAAATGGAAGCCACCATGAATCGGACGATGGCCAAGATAAGGAGAAGAAGAAAAGACAGGCTACGGTGGCGATCCACAAAGCAACAAAGAAGAGGAGGCATCTTGTGACACTCCTCGAGTTTGACCAAACCCTCCCAGTATGAGGATTTGGTTGAACCAGCAATAGGAAGGGCGTAGAATGGCTTAAGACCCAACAAAGAAGGTGCTAATAATTGGCAATTTCTCCTCTATCAAAGGCAATAGATGTAGTGGCCTTTACAAGAAAGTTTGTTAGCCCAAAGTTCCATCGTTACAATGGAAAAACTGGTATCACAAATTTCCTCCACGTTACATTACCAGTTCAGAACAATTAAAAGAACAGTTTGTAGTACAGTTTTTCTGTGAAGAAGACTCAACCAAAGGAGTCTGACGCTCTAATGGCTATGAAGAATAAAACAGACGAGACAATCAGAGATTTCACAAGTAGGTATTGGGCCGTATTCAATCAAATTGAGGATTGCATCGTGAAATAAGCTATGACCTCTTTTAAGTTCGGCTTACCTTTTTTGTGAGAAGCTGCATGAATCCTTGACCTTAAATGTGGTAGAAATTGTCTATGAGCTTGTGCAATGAATAGAATAGTATGCCAAAGTGGAGGAGGAGAAACTCTATGAGACGGAAAAATGGGCCCTTGAATTCACAAGTGCAACGTCATCAAAACGATCGAACAAAAGGTAAAAGCCCTAACAAAAAAAGGAGGAGGTGACATTTACCAAAAGTGATATAGACCACTTTCAACATGCTAATTTACAAAATGGTATGGCCCCTTAGAGAGGAGCCATTTTGGAAATGGTCACCAAGGTCTAAGGCGGACCCAAGCAAGAAAAAGGCGAAAGGCGACCAATGCAATTATCATCGCGAGTTCGGCCATCTTACTGATAATTGCAAGGCATTCATAATATTTATTGAGGAACTCGTTGAGGCAAGCCATCTCGACAATAGGTCTGATTCATCTGAGGAGGATAAGGAGGCATGCCTGATTCATCTGAGGAGGATAAGGAGGCATCAGTCACGAACCATGTTATCCATGTTATTCCACATGCACAAACACCGATCATACTTGGATGGCCCTTCCTAGCCACTTTTGATGATATCACTCATTGCTGAGATGGGAGCCCACCTTTGAAGACTTACCATTGCCAAAAGCTAAAATTCTTCCCTCTAGTATCCAACCACCAAAGGTTGAGGACACTCGTTGCTTCTTTGACCCTTTGAAGAATCTGAGGGCACACTAAAAAGCTATTGGTGGGACCATAACTGACATCCAAAGGATCAATCCCTTACTCTGTACTCATTGAATCTATCTTGAGAATGATGTCAAATCATGTCACGCCCTCGATTTCACGCAAGATAAATACTCATATTTTCAAATAAAACCTCACAAAATGTCCATAATATGCCCAAAACAACATTTCTCATATTCAAATTAAGATCACACATTCCAAAGTATTACAATCAAAAGGGGCACCCCCGATCCGATTAACCAAAATAACATGTTCAAATATTATAAATGATTTGGGTTCGAGTACATGGTTCTAACAAAAGAGGAGTTACTTTACATCTTTCGAAATTGTTATATCTAAAGATGCATGCAAGTCTGTATAATACTTATGGAGTAGTACCTAAAAGAATAAAAGGGTGAGCCCCAATGCCCAGTAAAGATATCTACACCAATGTTATATGAATATGGGGTGATATGGCATGCTGCATGAATAATTTCTAATAACACACACAAGTCAACGACACCACAAACCGTAATTATATGTTCACAACATCTAGAATACTATGCTACGTTAATTCCATCAACGATTCCCGTATCAATCCAATTGTTTGTTTATCAACTAGCACATCACCCGTTATGGTTGGATAATACTCAAGTATACTAGCACATTTCCTAATGAAAACTAAACATCACTTAACTAGCATGTCTCTCATTGGAGGTTATACATCATATCTAGTCAATGCAATTTAACAATCCACAATTTAGCATTTTCCAACTAATACATATCAAGCAATGGGCAACAATGTCACATACCCGATCCTATAGGTGAGATTTGAACATCAAGCAATCCTACAAGATTCATAGAAACCCGACCCTTAGTTCTAAGCCCGCTCAAGTCAAACGTTCTACAAAACAACATAGATGAGTGAAAATAGTACAAAATGTCCATAGTATGAAGAAAATAGTGTAAAAAGGTAAACAACGGATCAAAATAGAACAAAAACTAAAAATCAAACCAAACAGCCTAGTTCGTCCGGATGCCCTCATTTTTCGTTCGGACGCAGTTCTGCCCAGAACCTAAATTATGCTACTAATTTTTTCGTCTAGACGCCCCTAGTTTCCGTCCGGACGCTCGGGCGATTTTCTGATGCACGATTTTGACAATTTTCTCTAAATTCTTCCACAGAATAATGTCTATTTCTAAACACGAATTAAACATAAAACATGGGTCCAAATACATCATAAATACATACCAAAGGTTAGAAATCCCTACCTCAAGTTTGAAATCGAAAGATTTGGCGAAATGGTAGAAGCCCTAACTTTTGGTGATCCTCCGAGCTTCAAATGCTACCTTCCAAGCTTCAATGCACGATTAGTCTTGAATACTCATTAAGCACGTGATAACCTTGCAAGGTTTTGAAGGAGAATGCAAATTGTGGATAAAATCTAAATATGGTTTAGAGATAAGGAGAAGCTAGACTTAAAGAGAGAGAGAGTGAGATCATGGAAAATGAATTTGAGACTTCCCCCCTCAAAGCCCCAAATCTGATTATTAAGGCCCCCAAGAGCACTCACGTAAAATACCACGTAGTGTGACACACGCGAGATAAAAATAAAAGTTTTTGAACTCAGGTCTCGTGACGAAAATTTGAAACATGAAATAATAAACTACATGATTATCCCATAATAAAATTAATTAAAACTTAAATTTTTTGGGCCCTTACAAACCATCTCGCCAACCACAATGTCGTTTGAATCCTATCATGATAGATGTTGTGTGAGATGAGGTTTTGACACTCCTGGATGTGAGCATAATCTATCCTATCGTCGATAGTAAATGGGTTAACCTCATCCAGCTTGTTTCAAAAAAGTCGTTCGCCATCACTGTGGTCCCAAATAAAAATAGAGAATTAATCCCAACTTGTGTTGTCACAGGATAGAGAGTATGCCTCGATTACAAGAAGCTGAAGGCTTGTATGCATAAGATCACTTCCCACTTTTCTTCATTGATCAGATATTGGAGAGTGTAGCTGGTTATTCTCTCAACTGCTTTCTCGATGGATCCTTAACAGAACTATAAGGTCTGAGTTTTAAGTAGTAACAATGAAACGACAAATCTGCCCTCAACAATTTAAGGTAAGAGTTATTATAAGATTTCAAATATGATGGCTTAATCGGTTACAACTGAGTTCACTCATAGACATAATTAGTAAATCTCTACGGAGTAGTTACATCGCATCAATATTTAATGATTGATAAAAGAAAGATATTGTACAGAACTTTAAAAAAAAAATTCTAATCATGAAGACGAATTCATCTATGACAATGATTTAAGGAGAAAGTGGTTTCAGGTGATGGATACCAAGTTAGATGATATTTATCCTGAACTTACATCAGCTAAACGTATTTCAAATTAAACATCTAAGTATAGTTTAGTGATACATAGAATAAGTTTTAAATACCTAGTTTAAAATTTAATATTAAATTTTAAAATACTTACTCGAATTTTTATTTATTAATGAATTTCAAAATACGGTATTCTATGAATATTAAGATATGAAATATGCTAAAGTAAAATCCATAACCAAAAATGAAAAAGTGCAAATGTACCTTAAGTCCATTTCTATTTATGTCTGGCTAATTATTTCTAGATCCTCTAACGTGTAGTTTGTTATGTTTTGAAGAATTATTATTGATAAGGACTCCGTCCTTAATCGTATATTTTTATTGCCATGTTAAGATACAAAGGTATAGAACTTAACATTATACATACATAAATTTGTGCAGGAATACATAAAAAATCATGTGAACTAATTTACTGATACATTTATTTGAAAAATTATGGTCTCAATCTATAACGCAAATTTACTCTCACATCAAATATTGATGAATTTTAGGGAAATTTGTCAAATTCTAAATAACTACTTTATACAAAACAAAAATACATGGATCGTACTTTTAGGTGCACTAGTATCGAAATTTGAAAAGGGAAATCTTGATGTGCGTTGTGCGGCATGACGTGCAAAACGCAATTGGCGTCAGGGCACGTGCAAAAACGATATCGTTTTGACGCGTTGCATAACAAATCCAATTTTTCAAAATTTGAATGCACTTCGTTTTGTACGTATGCAACATTTCTAATCATTTCCTTGGTACACGATGGTTACTTTGGTTGAACGAGAAATCCCCCCATACCAATTCGAACTTCTTGTTGACCACTGTTCTCGGCAGATTGTGGCACAGAATCTAACCGTTGAGTCGAGCCAATTTCTTTGATTTCTTCTTCTCCCACTTGATCATTCCATCGACTTGTCCTAGAATCATTTGTAGGGTAATCAGGATGGCGGCTAGGGGAACGAGACCAATCGATTTCAAGGTCCCACCCTTCGACCACCTCAACGTTGGATTTTCTAGGTGAGTTAAGGAGGCTATGATCAATGGCTGTGCTGCTTCTATAGCCAGTTAAGAGATGAACAGGGGACATAACGTGTCGTGGAGTTTCGGACCGGCTCTGAAATGAACTGGCAATCTCTGGGTGGCGGCCTTGTTTGGCTTGATGTTTAGCATTGTGGTGCCAACTGCGTAGAGCCGATGCCACTTGTTCGTTGAAAATGGTTAGTTTCATGGTAGACCCCATCTGTGGACCCAAACCAAAATTATCAAAAAAGACCCATAAAGTCATTAATTCAATTTATATTTGAAGGTCAGAATTTATTCAAGTGATATTCTTAGGTCATTGTAATAACATGTAATTCTTGGAGTTTGTACTCTTACATAATAATAATAATTAATTTTGAAATTTTTCTTTTTAAATTATAATAATTTTTGGATTCTCTCTGAAACAATGTTTTGTACGCCAAATTGATATTGTTTTAGCGCACAGTACATCTTGCATAGTAAGACCGCCAAATCCCTGGTATAATATCTTGGACTGATATATTAAAACATGTTCCATCACAAACCTGTGTCACTAATGCATAGAGAGGGAGTGTCACATAGCTGCATAACACCTGTACGATTACCCTGCAGTATTACACAAGATGTTAGCAAAAAAATCTTTTTAACTTCCGAACAACAAATCACTTGAATATATTTTTCTTTATACATATAAATGTGTGTGTATTTAAGCGGTCGGTCCCATGCAATGTATGTTCGCGTAGATGTAGAGGGGGATGTGTGTGTGTGTATTGTTGTCCTAAATGCAATGAAACTCACCCCATTGAGAGCCTGATGATTATATCTGCAAGGTCGTGGTGGAAGCAAGACCGAAAGCCAAATGTATACTGGCAAAACAAATGGTCATAAAAGTTTAATGAGAAATTATAAATTGTCACTTTTTTATTATCAAAATTAAACCAACAAAAATAATTGCATAAAACCAACTGAATGAGACTGCTTACCCAACTCCACATGAAGAAGGCCACTTGAAAGGCATTCTACCAAAAAAAAAAAACAAAATTAGACCGATGAGTATATAATATAACCAACAAAGGGTAATGATATACGGGTGTAATTTTCATGTGATTTCTTCACTTCGGATCAAAACACGAACGCCCTACGTATTATTTTTGAGATGTCATCGCGTACCGTAAAGAGAACGATATGAATGAGAAAGAGCAGCAGACGAGGGCGGCTGAACCAAAAAAGGTCATCCCCTGGTTGAACCACTGGTGCACCCTTAACCACATCTCCTCTCTCTTGAATCCTCAGCCCCATCTTTGTTATGATCACTTGGAGTTTTGCCCCCACTGCTAGGAGTACCTGCAAAATAAATATATATCCCCATTAAATTTTCGTTTTTATTATCAGAAAAAAATAATATTTATTCCATTTTACCCAAAGAAGAGAAAAATGAGAAAATGTTAATTACTCACAATCAGAGGTATAAAAGGCAGCCAAAAATATGAAAACCATCCTGCTCAAAAAAAAAAAAAAAAAATTTGTTTCATCAACCAATAATCACATAATTAATTAAGAAACCAAAATAAAATCAAGAGCAGCTGAAAACAATGCAAGAATTGCATTTTGGTCCAATTACTTAAACAAAACCGCGATTCAAAAGGCTGCTACTAAATTTATGAAAATTCTATTTTTTAAAAAGAAATTCTTTTATTAATTATACTTCATTATAATTAACAGAACTTGGGAGGGTGGCATACCATGAGTATTGGTTAGCAGGAACAAAACTGCAAAGAGCCATATAATTGGACTGCATAGAAATAAATGTAAAGTCAGATAAAAAATACTCCTGAAAAATATTTCAAAAATAGTAGGCTCAAAATTCAGTCATATCATTATGTATAATTTCTATAAAAAAATTTAAATATATTTTCATTGTTTTATGTAGCATTAATACCCAATAATCAAACCAAATAAAAAAAGACGGGTTTTAGATGGTTGAGATGATGAACCTTATTCCAACCACAACTTTGAAATCTTCTTCAAGTGATCTGTTGATATATTTCTGAAAATCAAATGTCATTTGACTCCGAGGTGGCAAATGTGCCTGAAATTTTCATATAACTGATTAGATATCGGAATTTAGAACTCTTTATTGTGAATCATGAAAATGACTCCCAAATTCTATCGTGCGATCAACGTACGTAATTAACTTACAATGACAAAACCATGTCTCAGGGTCAAGTAATCCACTTTTGCAACTGATCTGAAGAATTGTCTGAAGAAACACACCTATTCATCATCAAACAAAACACCATTAGCTAAGAAAAAGAATTCAGTGTTTTTCTTATAGCCGAGATATTCGGCCGGTTTTGGGATTATCCCAACTTATTGCCGACTAGTCCTCAGGAGATCAATCTCATTGTCTACTTGCACAAGAGCGGATCTATGTAGGGTCAAGCGGGGTCACTTGACCCCACTAATCTAAGAAGTGACGTGGAGTTTTTCTTTTTTTGATGTTTTTTGGCCCACTCTTTCTGTACTGAACACGTCAAAATAAAAAAAAAATGCAAAAGAAAATTTGACTTTGTCCTCTCTATAGACTAGAGCAGACGTTAGAAATAAGGAACTTGACTTTTGCTCTTGCTTTGGAAATTAGGCATATAATTAGTCAATCCAATCCTATTAAAATCATGATATTACCTCAAGTAATTTATCTAAAGTATAAAAATTGTCCCAATATTTTATTTAAGTTATAAAAATTATCCCAAATATTTCACCTAATACATAAAATTGTACTAAGCATTTTATCCAAATAAAAAATAAATATTTTTACTATGCAAATTGTGTAAAAAATATATCGCATATGGATAAAAGTTAACTGATAAATAATACTTTACGTGACTATAATTAAAAATATATTTTAATTTATTCTTAACGAATAAAAGTTTTTTAATATATTTTCTTAATTATTTTAAGTTAATACATTGGTTAAATTTTATGTTCTAAATAAAAAATTTATTATGTGATTTGAGTGAAGATTTTGACCCCACTTACTAAAATTTCTATATCCACTCCTGCACTTGCGGGGAGCCTATTTAGAATCAGAATTTTACCCTATATAGACTGGCCCCATAAGCATTGATAACACCTAAGAGATTTCGAACCTGAGACCTAAGAGAGAGCATACTTCTAAGTCTTAAACCTTGACCATCAGACCAATCTCTGGAGTTAAAAAAGAATTAAGTGTTGTCCATTAATTGTTATATTTATTTTAGTTGACTAATACGATATTAATCTAGCATTTTTCTTCGCAAAACATGTCGCCTAAAATGATAATACGAGTTCTTTGAGCATTGGGGCTAGCGGCCCTATTTGGCCTCACTAATTTATTTATTTCAAATTTTTGTCTTTATTCATTTTTTTTTTGCATTTGTTGTTCAAATCTCAATGTTTTGTAGTTTATTGGTCCGTCTTGATGAAAGGAATCTAATGAGTATAAAATTATGTCCCAAAGTTAAAAAAAAATCACTAAAGACGACGAATAAGTACAAAAAACTCTGTTTTTTGATTTATTTTTGTCTTTTCTGAACTTTTTTCAAATGTAGCCGATGATTGATAACTTTTCTGAAAGCTCTTGTCGAGATGAACCAATAAATCAAAAAAAATTGATGAAAAACAAAAAATTGCAAAAAAATTTCAAATAAGGACGAAAAAAATTTCAATAAATAAACACATAAAAACCACAGTCCAAATGGGCCCAGCGTCGAACGTCAAAGTTGTGTTGAAATATTTGATCAACGATTCATTGCTTTTTCTGAATGAGGGTTCTTTACTTATTTAGTCCTCCATATATTAACTAAATTGGGAACGTCCGATGGGAAAGAGGGGTAAATGTAATAATTGACTTATATTAAGTTTGACGTAACTCAGATACTTGTATTTTCTTGCTGCTAATGTAAAAAATAAAAAATAAAAAGGGCTAAAATCTCACTCAATGGTAAAATTAAACTTTCAAACAAACAGGGCATTGGCCTAAATTTGGTGGGTTGTAAAAAAAATTAAAACTTAGACATAGTGTGATCATTTATAATCTCAGTTGGAAGATATGTTGCTTTCTACTTCAACCACAGGGAATATGAAAATTTAAGGCTCTGTTTGCTTTCAAAGAAAAAAAACGAAACAATTACAATCAAATTGACTTAGATCTTGGTCCAAAATAACATACTCCCTCTGTCTCAAAAAAATAATAATCCGGCTAGGAAATGAGAATTTAAAACTTGATTTTTTTCAAAGAAAATTTTGTTTTATTGCACATTACTAGCTATATCAAGAAGTTCTCTCTTTTTAAGGAAAGGACCCTTTTTTGGGGAAGGAGGGAATTCGTTTTAAGAAAATTGCACGTAATTGGAATAATTCCTTTTTAAAAATAAAATGACAGTTAAATTAGGATCTTACTGTCCAGAGTAAAACTGGTGAGTGACTCCAAAAATCCAAATGCCTACGTCCGAATGATGTCTCCCTTGCAAACCTAAACCTCTGTGGATCTGCAACAAATTAATATATCATATTTATAAATTAGGGTCTTATTTTTTAAATAAAATAATACAACATTTTGAATTTTGAATATCATATTTCAAAAGTATTTGGCTTAATATTAGACATACCATTGTGGTACTGGTACTCAAGAGTCTTTGTTTCATCCTCCCATGTCTTCCATGTTCTCATCTACAATTCCAAACAAACCATAGTATGAGAGAGAGAGAGAGAGAGAGAGAGGGGGGGGGGGGGAGAGAGAGAGAGAGAGATTATATGCATCTACCTTAAGTGTTCCCAGACCCAGGGTGATAATACAGTAGAGGACATGAACTACGGCTAATACAAAGATGAATATATGGAGTTGGTGGATTCCATATGCAGACACAAATTGGATTTTACCCTGAAAAATAATAAAGAACACAAAATAAATGTTAAAATAACTTCATAAAATCCATGCAACAGACCACTTTCACTCGATCAAATAAATAAATGTGACTCCGAAATTTATTATTTCCAATGTTTGCGTTAGAAAATAATTTCTGAGTATGATTAATGCACTTCCGAATCACATATCTGAATTTCAATTCATGGCAGTTTCATATTCTAAAAAACAAGAAATAGGGGGCTCAAATAGTACTAATACAGATATTAGATTATTAATTAGGTCACCAATTCGGCTTGACTAGATTATTAGATTATGAAAGCCTTTATAGAAATAAAATAGTTTGGACTAAATTATTGAAGTGGATTTTTAGGCATATTATTTGCAAATATTGGAATTAAAATAACAATTTTATCTCTCACAAAATCCAAGAAAGGGCATACAGGGATATTATCATAATCTCAACGCAAAAACAGAGCAAGACTCAACAAATATGGATTAATATGACCCCTCCCATAATCTAAAAATTACTACAAGTCAAATCAGCAATTTCAATCAGATTACCATCATCCAAATATAGCTTCAGTTTTTTTGCACGAAAATTCATTGAATTATAAACTATTTAAATGTTAAATTATTTCATACCTTTTCCAAACATTTGTCATCATATTCTTTGTCTGAAACTTTATCACAAGGATACCAAGACTTTCCCACACTCTGGGGAATACATATTCCAGCAATGCTATCTTGGGTTACTGTTAGGAGCAGTGATATAAATCCCAGCAGCATAAGCTCTTCAACCCCCACAAAACAAAACAAAAAAATAAAAAAAGGGTTAGTGTTTATAATTAATTAACTTTGTGATCATAATTACAAAGTTAGTAATTACCCTCCTTGATCTTTTCAAGGGCCTCATGGAGAGATCTCTTGTGCCTTTTTTTTAGCCACTGTCAAGGGTTTAAGAATATAAGTACTGGAAATCAACCATATGAAAACACACACACACACACACACACACACACAGAGGGTAGGGGGGGTAGGTAGGTACCGAGCCAGCAAGGTGAATGAGATGCTCAATGACGATTGATATGACAACCAGGACAAAGCAGACCACTGCCACCGCCCATGTTGCTGTTTGGTCCAATTTACGTTCTTCTAATTTGCCTTCAGCCATATTATATATATGTATATATATGGATGTACGTATAAATACACTTCTTATGATAGATTAAAAGGGGCTGGATCTTGAAATCTTTTGCGGAATATGTTTGAAGATAATGGAAAAGGAGGAGGGTTGAGATGAGGGATGGAAATTCAGAGTAGAAGTTATTGTAGAAACACTGTATTTGTGTGTGTGCGCGCGCGTGCGCGTATATATATATATATATATATATATATATATAGAGAGAGAGAGAGAGAGATGGGAATTCAGAGTAGAAGCTATTAATGTAGATTATGGGTTGATTATAAAGGTGTAGAATATATAGGAGAGGGTTAGAGGGAAGGGGAAAATGTTTGACTATTCGTACGTAGGCTATGTCCACGAAGTGAATTTGTATAAGACTTTGAGAGGTAGAGGGCATGACGAGTTGGCTCGGTCCGAAGAACGACCAAGTCCCCAATTCCAGAATCTAACTTTGAGTTTGATGACTTTTTGGATCGAATTAACTGTTGATGGTATGTTGTGTTTACTTAAGCATGGATTCTCTCGATTTTAAAAACGAGCTCTTATCTAGCCAATCACGAACCAAGTTCCGATATTTTGCTTGTATTTTCTTTATAATTAACACTACTATAATAAAAGTCTGAATTTTTTTATGTAGTTTAAAACTGTCATATTTAAGCATTATTATAGTATTGTAATGTGTGTAAACTTTTAATCCTTGACGTGTAAAAGCAAACTTCTCTCTCATCATTTGGCTAATTAAGGAGGAGCATGGTCAATATAAACATACGGCAACTCGTTATAAGATCAAAGGCTCAACTTTGAATTTGGCGACAAGATAATAAGACCAAACACTCTTTCGTGATAAGATGGACCATATAAATTATATTTTACACATGATAAAATGTCAATTACTTTCAAACTTCTCTAAACTTGAAAGCTACAATTTGATTAGAATATGACACCACTAATCCAATACAAAATCCATGCAGATATATATGGTTCAATTCAAATATAAAATCCATTTTTTATTTTTTATTTATAGCAGAGGAATAACCCTACAGTTAGATCATTTGGACCCAACTATGCGAAACTAGCTAGCACAACAACACACTGTCGTGGTTCCATTTAAATTAGGGTACTCACCCAATGGGGGATCAAATATCAAACCTGAAGGAGTTCTCTCTCGGCTTGACACTCGTCCTTACCACTGGGGACAATTCATGAGTTTGTTGTTTCACCCATTTAGTTAGTCCAAAAAATGAATTGCTGACAAAGGACTCGTGCTTTTAAAATGAGTACACACAACTAATACAAGTTCGTGATAAATTTTAGGTGTTCAGACAAGTTTACGCATACTGCTCACATGTGGGAAGATCGCATATAAATTGAACCGATAAGAATTGATGATTAATATTTAAAAGTTTTCAAACGTGAAATCTTAAAAGGAAATAAATCGCTGAGTTCTAACTCTCATTCAAGACCGTGCATGAGACTTTCATCTCACACGGCTCCTAAGTGATAAAAGAAAGAAGAACTCATCTTCTCCTAAGTAGTGGGCCAAACCTTGGGGTTCCGATAGAGAATTGGGGGGCCTGTAGTGAGCTGTAGTGAGCCGGCTCACTACAGGCATATAGTGAGCTCATCCAGCCGTTCATTTCGGCAATAGACGGTTCAGATTCAAATTAATATTTATTTGTAAAAATAATTAATAAATACTAATTTAAATCTGAACCGTCCGTTGCTGAAATAGACGGCCGGATGGGCTCACTACACCTATGGGCTCACTACATAGGTGTAGTGAGCCCCTCACTACAAGGCCCCCATACTATTATGTCTAACTAGAAATCCCCCTGCACATTGTAAAAGTCACAAAGACCTTATCAAATACCAGAAATAGTAAACAGCTCTAGCACTTTCGGTGCCCTGCATTTCATCATCTGGGACCACTTGTGGAAGACGAAATTTTATTGTTAATTTTGATGGATGAGTCTGGATTAGTTAGGCTCAATATTTGATCATTCAGTACTCGATTATTTCTATACATCATCGGTTACTCGTTTATTCACAGATAGCCTACGGAGACGAATGACTGTTCAGTCACTAAACGCACGTCAAATCGGTGGGTTGATGTTCATCCCGATCGGCCGGGTGCATTCCGCTAGGACGGAATCCATCCCCCTCGGAAAATGGGAACAATTTACAGGACTAGCTCGATAAGATTCTGAAAATAAAACCCCAAAGCTCCCAAAATATCAAAAATGGAACATTTATTTAATTGACTCTCTCCTCTCAATATGAAAAGAAAGGCGCGACTGGCGATAACAAACTCACCTAGAATCCATCATTCTCAACCCTACTTAAGACATGAGCAAGTAATTATAAACAAATATTGTAATTACCCGTAATTTTAATCGATTTAATAAAATAGTTCAAGCATTTTATTTCACTTACTCTGCATGTATAATTTTTGTTGCGTACACATGCATATATATATATATAGTATATATATTATGTGTATATACCGTAATTTGATTTAAATATTATAGTTTTTACTATTAATACTTCAATTTTTTTAGGTATATATATATATATATATATATATATATATATATATATATATATATAGTCCCCTTCTAATGAGGGGATCCTTCATTTTACTAAAATGAGAACTTTTTATTTTCTGATTATATTTTGATAATCCGAACCGTTCAATATTTTTAAAACATGTTTTCAAGGATACCCGCGATAAACTGGCTTAAAAAAATATCAGGAAGGGGTTGATTCAAGCAATTTTTCATAAATGCTAATAGGAACAGTTTTATAAGAAACTGTTTGGATCAAGACCTTTTAGGTAGCATTTTAAGCCCCCTTCTAATGAGGGATCTCTCATTTTGCTAAAATGAGAACTTTTTATTTTTCAATTATATTTTGATGATCCAAACCGTTCAATTTTTTTAAAACATATTTTTAAGGATACTCGCGAGAAATTGGCTTAAAAAACATCGGGAAGGGTTTGATCCAAACAGTTTTTTATAAATGCTGACAGGAACAATTTTATGAAAAATTACTTGGATTAAGACCTTCCCGATATCACTTTAAACCGATTTCTCGCGAGTATCCTTAAAAATATATTTTAAACACATTGAACGATTCGAATCATCAAAATTTGATCAAAAAATGGGAGGTGCTCATTTTAGTAAAATGAGGGGTCGCTCATTAGAAGCTTACTATATTTCTTTTGCACTTATTTTTTTCATCACGCAATAAATTCGTGAAGCATGAACAAATACCTGCAAAATACATGAGCAATTTGCGATCAAAATGTCAACCATAGACAAACCCTGAAAAAGGGATACAAATAAAACAATAAAGTTCTAAGTCCTACAAACCATAAATACAAAGACAACAAGAAAATGAATGACTATAAGGACCACACCTCTATGTTTGAGAGAATTTAGATTTGTTTGAGAGTTACTTCTCTTTAGAACTAAGCACATGCTTGGACTTACATCATAGTTCAAATAGAAAAACTACACAAAAAAATGCAGAGACAAGGAAAAAGGAAGGGAGACATGATCCTATTTGACGAGAAAACATACATATTTTTCCTCGCCAAATAGTTACTTTTGGCGAAGAAAATAATTTTCTCGCAATTGTATTAAAAACGGTGACAAATTTATTTTTTCGTCGCCATGTATACCCATTTGATGACAAAATTAAATTTCGTCTTCCATTTTTGTCGCTATATACGGCAGTCTCTGTAATTCGGATTTTATTCTTCAGCGAAGCTTCGTTAAGGCTAATATCATACAAAAATATTCGAAATGGGTTCAAGAGTAGGGACTTACAATTAGTTTGAAGTTTGGCAGAGGTTCAGGTGGATTTCGATTGCCGACTCGGTTCGGCGGAGTTTTCAGCTCGATTTCTTCTTCCTCCTTCTTCTTCTCTCCTTCTTCTCCTCTCCTTCTTGCTCCAAGGGAACTCTATATGAATAAGCTTCTAGTGAGGGATCTCTCATTTTGCTAAAATGAGGACCTCTCATTTTCTCAACAAATTGTGCAGAAAACACACAAAAAGGGGTTTGGTTGTAGGCACAAAACTATGTGTTTCATGGCACAGCACATACGTTGTGCTTTTGAGCACAGTACCTCCTCCATTCCTGTGGTTATGGGTTTTGAAGAAAAAAGAATAGAAGGGTCGATGGGATGTGCTTAGAGTTTTTGAGAGAAAAAAAGAAATGAAATTATGAGGATTTAGTGAAGGAGAGGGAAGTATTTATAGGAGAAATGAAAAGTTTGATCCAAGGGTTGAGAGAAAATCAAGAAAAATTGACGATGGAGGGAGGTGGAGAGGGGAGGGGATAAAGTAAGTGATGAGATGTAAAAGTGATGGATGTGATAAATATTTGATGAAGTATATTTATATATAATGTGTATATAGTATATATAGTGTATGTGTATGAAGTATAAGATTCGCGTATAAATATAAATATAAATAAACGAAATAAGTTTTAAATACTTGGTTAAAAATTTAATACATACAATTTTAAAATAATTACTCAAGTTTTTATTTAAAAAATACGAGGTCTTTACAAAAAAATTTGATTTTTCTCACCTTTTTTTCCATCTATTTTGAGAATTGCTTACCTACTTTTACTATTCTAAACACATACATGTATATATATTTGATTTTTGTAAATTGCTTCATGTTTTACAATTTTTACATGACTTGTATTTGTTATATCAAGATCAATACCTAAACTCTGTTTATTTACCAAAATACTATATCTTTTTACCGTTTGGGCACTTTATCATAAATCAAACAAAGCATTAATCATATTTTAAGCAATATTTTTCATGTATTTCATAAAATTGAAGTATGGTTGAAGAACCATGTCATTAATTCTTCAACAGTTATAAAAACTCTCTTTCATGAGGCATATTAGCTCAAATCTTAAATTGATCTCAATAAAGTTTTCAAATGATGTAGTTGCGCGGTCATTACACGTCATGAGATTAAAGAAATAATCTTAAATTAAAGAATCTCATTCACTTAAATCAACATTTATGAGCATCTATAGCTAAATTTGATGCATTGGATTGGGACAGATCGTAACAAATACATAAATGCCCTACATTTTAAATGATTACCTACATATATTATGAATTCTATCATACTTTAATATATATAATTCTTTCATTTCAAAACTTAAAAATTTTACTTAAATAAAATAATAATTGTTGTTGTTGATGATGGTGGTGGTGGTGAAAAAAAAAAAAAAGGAGAACTGTTGGCCATTCTAATTAAAATAAGTTAGCTTTGTTTTCCTTGCAGATCCTCGCTCGAAAAAGCTGTTGTACTAATTTGTTGAACTCGCCATCTCTCAAATAAGTTTACTAATTCTTCGGACCTACGAAAGTTGAGTTAATTAAAAATTGACCTCAACTCATTTAATTTGACCCAGATGCATTCCAACGGTGATACAATGGTCAGTCCACAACCTCATCAATAATAACAAACTATTTTTTATTGTAAAAATCTATCTTGACCATATTTTGTATAATTGTTAAAGTTTATTTATTATAGAATATATTTACAATACAATAAACGAAAGTTCAAAAATGACAGTAATACTTTTTTTTAAAATTCAAAGTCAAGTGTAATAAAAAATAATATAATCATAATATTTACTGATTTACAAGAAGCTGTAGATCAAATTTGATTTCCATGTAAGAAAAGGTATATTTATTTCTATGTTTATTTTGAAAATCAAAATGAAATAGAAAAAGCTATTATATGTGTATGTATGTGTATAGATATAGATAACAGAGAAAGTTAAAGGAGTAAAAGTAAATATGGTAAGTTTTTTAAATTTGAATTCAAAAAAATTCATATTATATTTCTTGTTGTAAGGTAACATATATCACTACAAAATTTTGACGACAAACCAACAACTTTCTGCGACTTGTCGCTTCCAGAGGTCTTATCATGAAAACACTCTCTGCAATAATATATAGTATAAATGCATAGTTAATTTTAAAATTTAAAATTTAAATTTAAATTTTTCCTTTTATTGAATTAAACTTTTTAGATCCTTTTTAATAGGGATGACAATATGGACTGAACTGATAGTTACCCAAACCGAACCGTTTAATTTTTTTTGAATCGTAACCGTTTGTTTTTCCATAAGTATGGGTATGGTAGGAACGAATGAATAACCGCCCCGATCTGTCCCGTTGCCATCTTTAGTTTTTAAGTAGTCCGGAAAATTCCATTGAAAAGTCGAATTTCCATTGTCCATGTTTGACACGTGACAATATCTAGAATTTGGTACCAGAATTGGCCATAGGGCCGGTCATGTTTGATAGAGTTTCTATTATAGAACTAGGGAAGACCCTCGTATTGCTCTGGGGATAATAGATCTACTCCCTCGTTAATATACGATTAAGAATATTTGTATTTTAATATTTGTATCTATTTTACTAAATACATGTACGATTATACGTACACAACGAGTCAACGAAGTGTACGTATCTTTTTTGCATGTGTTCTAACGCCAATTGCAATTTTGAGCGTCGCACTGCACACTATGTTGTGCGCAACGCACATCAAGATTCCCCTTTCCAAATTTCTGTACAAAGGTATAGAACTTAACATTATACATACAAAAAATTTTTGCAATCCATACCGTAAATTTACTCTCATATCAAATATTGATGAATTGTAGTAAAATTCATCAAATTCTAAATAGCTACTTTATACAAAACAAAAATACATGCATCATAATTTTAGGTGCACTAGTATCAAAATTTGAAAAGGGAAATCCGGTTGTGCATTACGCACGACAACGTGGGTAGCATAACGCGCAAAATGCAATTGACTTGAGGATATATGCAAAAATGATATCATTTTGACACGTTGCACACCGAATCGGGTTTTCCAAATTTTGAATGTACTTTGTTGTGTATGTATACTACATTTCTAATCATTTCCTTGGTACACGATCATTACTTCGGTTGAACGAGAAATCCCCCATACCAATTCGAACTTCCTGTTGACCATCGTTCTCGGCAGCGCGTGGCACAAAATCTAACCGCTGAGTTGAGCCAATTTCTCCGATCTCTTCTTCTCCTACTTGATCATTCCATCGACTTGTCCTAGAATCGTCTGCTGGGTAATCAAGATGGCGGCTAGGGGAATGAGACCAGTCAATTTCAGGGTCCCACCCTTCGACCATCTCAATGTTGTGTTTTCTCGGCGAGTTAAGGGGGCTATGATCAACAACTGTGCTACTTCTGTAGCCGGTCAAGAGATGAACAGGAGACATGCCGTGGCGTGGAGTTTCGGGCCGGCTCGGGAATGGACTAGCAGTCTCTAGGTGGCTACTATGTTTGGCTTGATGTTTAGCATTGTGGTGCCAGCTGCGTAGAGCCGATGCCACTTGTTCATTGAAGATGGTTAATTTCATGGTAGACCCCATCTGTGGACCCAAACCAAAATTATCAAAAAAGACCCATAAAGTCATTAATTCAATTTATATTTGAAGTTCAGAATTTATTTAATTGATATTCTTAGGTCATTGTAATAACATGGAATTTTTGGATTTTCTATTTTTGTATTCTAAGATAACAATAATTAATTTTGAAATTTTAATTTATAATTATTTTTTTGTTCTTGGAAAAGGGTGCCATATTTAAAATTTGCCAAGGGCACCTACAAACTCGGGACTGGCCCTGCCCGTTGCATGCAATTTTCCCTTTTCATTTTAGGAACTAGCATAGTAAAATGGGAGAGCTTTTGTGGGATTCTCTTTGAAACAGTATTTCGTGCGCCAAATTGATATCGTTTTGACGCACAATATATCTTGCATAATAGGACCCCCAAATCCTTTGGGACTGACATATCAAAACATGTTCCATTACTAACCTGTGTCACTAAGGCATATAGAGGGAGTGTCACATAGCTGCATAACACCTGTACGATTACCCTGCAGTATTGCACAAGATGTTAGCAAAAAAATCTTTTTAACTTCCGAACAACGAATCACTTGAATATATTTTTCTTTATACATATACATGCGTGTGTATATATATATATATATAAGTTTGGTGCTCACGCAATGTATGAGCGCGTAAATATATATAGAGGTGTGTGTATATATTAATTGCTGTCCTAAATGCAACGAAACTCACCCCATTGAGAGCCTGATGATTACATCTGGAAGTGCGTGGTGGAAGCAAGACCGAAAGCCAAATGCATACTGGCGAAACAAATGGTTATAAAAATTTAATGAGAAAAAATGAATCGTCATTTTTTTTATTATCAAAATTAAACCAACAAAAAAAAGAGTAAATAATTGCATAAAACCAACTGAATAAGACTGCTTACCCAACTCCACATAAAGAAGGCCACTTGAAAGGCATTCTACAAATAATAAATAAATAAAATTAGACCGGTGACGTATATAACCAACAAAGGATAATGATATACGAGAGTAATTTTCATGTAATTTTTTCACTTCGAATCAAAACACAAATGCCCTATGTATGATTAATTTTTGAGATCCCATCAATCACGTACCACATCGTCATGAATTAGTGTAGAATGTATTTTTAAATTAATAATCGTACCGTAAAGAGAACGATATGAATGAGAAAGAGGAGAAGGCGAGGGCGGCTGAACCAGAAAAGGTCATCCCCTAATTGAACCACTGGTGCACCCTTAACCACATCTCCTCTCTCTTGAATCCTCAGCCCCATCTTTGTTATGATCACTTGGAGTTTTGCCCCCACTGCTAGGAGTACCTGCAAAATAAATATATATCCCCATTAACTTTTCGTTTTTATTATCAGAAAAAGGTAATATTTATTCCATTTTACCCAAAGAAGAGAAATATGAGAAAATGTTAATTATTACTCACAATCAGAGGTAGAAAAGGCAGCCAAAAATATGAAAACCATCCTGCTCAAAAAAAAATCGTTTCATCAACCAATAATCACATAATTAATTAAGAAACCAAAATAAAATCAAGAATCGCTAGAAACAATCCAAGAATTACATTTTTGTCCAATTGATTAAATAAAACCACACGGTTCATAAAGCAGCTATTAAATTTATGAAAATTCTTTTTTTCTATCTAGAAGAGATTATTTATAGATATTTTTAAGAAAATTTCATCAATCTAGATAGCCTAATTAGAATTAACAAAACTTGGGAGGGTGACATACCATGAGTATTGGTCAGAAGGAACAAAACTGCAAAGAGCCAAATAATTGGACTGCAAAGAAATAAATATAAAGTCAGACAAAAAATACCCATGAAGAATATTTTATTGTATTTTCTTTGATTTATGTAGCTATCCAACAATCAAATCAAATAAGAAAAGAAGGGTTTTAGATGGACGAACTTTATCCCCACCACAACTTTGAAATCTTCTTCAAGTGATCTGTTGATATATTTTTGAAAATCAAATGTCATTTGACTCTGAGGCGACAAATGTGCCTGAAATTTTCATATAATTAATTAGTAGAACTCTTCATCGTGAACCATGAAAATGACTCGGGATTGCAGTCGTGCCAAAATGTTACTGTGTTAATATTGTGAAATCAATGTAATTTAACTTACACTGACAAAACCATGTCTCAAGGTCAAGTAATCCACTTTTGCAACTGATGTAAAAAATTGTCTGAAGAAACATACCTATTCATCATGAAACAAAACACCATTAATTAATACGTAACAAAACACCTAAAATAACCCGTTTGGCCCATAGCTATTATTTATCATCTCAACATCATGCCAGTTGGAAGAC
Organism: Arctostaphylos glauca; assembly: GCA_019985065.2. NCBI lineage: Eukaryota > Viridiplantae > Streptophyta > Magnoliopsida > Ericales > Ericaceae > Arctostaphylos > Arctostaphylos glauca. The sequence continues at coordinate 22,792,480 of JAHSPW020000013.1, forward strand.
AAGATGCTATCTACCTTCAACCACAGGGAATATTAAAACTTAAGGCTCTGTTTGCTTTCAAAGAAAAAAACGAAACAATTACAATCAAATTGACTTAGACCTGGGTCCAAAAATATCTTCATTTTTACTTTGACGTTATAGCATAAGATAAGATGAATCATACCCTTCTTACGATTTTAAAAAATAACATAGTCCCTCCGTCTCAAAAAAATAATTATCCGGCCTGCGAAATGAGAATTTAAAATTTTGGTTTTTTTCGAAGAAAATTTTGTTTTTATTGCACGTTACTAGATATCAAGAAGTTGTCTCTCTTTACGGACCGGACCCTTTTTTCAGGGACGGAGGGAATTTATTTTAAGAAAATTTTAAAAAATTGCACATAATTGGAATAATTCCTTTTTAAAAATAAAATGACTGCTAAATTAGGGTCTTACTGTCCAAAGTAGAATTGGTGAGTGACTCCAAAACTCCATATGCCTACGTCCGAATGATGTCTCCCTTGCAAACCTAAACCTCTGTGGATCTGCAACAAAATGCATATATCATATTTATAAAGTAGGGTCTTATTTTTTTAATAAAATAAAACAACATTTTGAATATCATATTTCAAAAGTATTGGGCTTAATATTGGACATACCATTATGGTACTGGTACTCAAGAGTCTTTGTTTCATTCTCCCATGTCTTCCATGTTCTCATCTACAATTCCAAACAAACTAGTATGAGAGAGAGAGAGAGAGAGAGAGAGAGAGAGAGAGAGAGAGAGAGAGAGAGTATGTATGTATGTATGTATGTATCTACCTTAAGTGTTCCCAGACCCAGGGTGATAATACAGTAGAGGACATGAATTACGGCTAATACAAAGATGAATATATGGAGTTGGTGGATTCCATATGGAGATACAAATTGCATTTTACCCTGAAAATATATAAAGAACACAAAATTAATGTTAAAATGACTTCATAAGATCCACGTAACTGATCACTCTTTTTTATAACTTGGTCTTAGAGTGTCCAAAACAGCTTACGCACACCACAAAACTAATCTCTAGAGAACCAATCTCATCATCCACTATACTCATTCCTATTAAATAAATGTGACTCCAAAATTTGTTATTTTCAATGTTTGCATTGAAAAATGATTCATGATTATGAACTCGCGCACTTCTGAATCACATATCTAAATTTCAACTCATGCATGGCTCTTATACGAACTTTTCAAAAAAAAAAAAATCATTTCCTCGGGTAATAGTCTTGAGCTAATTAATCTAAATATCGAAACAGTACTTTTAATCAGGTTTTCAATTTTAATAAGACAGAGCACGCACGATATGTGTGCAAGTAAACTATAAAAAAATAGTTTTTGACTTCTACATTTTCTTGTAAGGTTGTGTTATCTTTTTCTTTGACAAATGAAATAGACTGATTAGACATTGCAATAATTACATATATGCATCGTCGTGAAAATTCTACTTAATTAATTCAAAAGGCAGAAAATGATCATGTTATTGGTATTTTTAGGTTTGTGGGTATGGGCAGTTAATGTTTGTTTTAATTCTACAAAAGTCTTTAATTCTAGAAAATTTTTAAAAAAAATTCTAAAATTCAAAATAAATAGACTAAATTTGTTTGAGTGTGAAGGTTTTCAAATCCCAATGAATACTAACTTTTGATTTTAAATTCAAAAATATTTTTGTAAAATTTTTCTGAGACCGTAGCACTCATTATTAATTCTTGCCCTTAAAGTTTTGTACTTATAACTTGCCACAAACTTCATTCAAGAGTTAAAATATAGACACCAAAATCGTGATATCCCTTTCTATATTAGAATAAATAATCACCATTCAAATATAGCCTACTATACGCTTCAATTTTTTCACAAAATTCATCGAATTAAAAACTATTTAAATGTTAAAATTATTTCATACCTCTTCACATTGGTCATCATATTTTTTGCCTGAAACTTCATTACAAGGATACCAAGTCTTTCCCACACTCATGGGAACACATATTCCAGCAATTCTATTTTGGGTTACTGTTAGGAGCAGTGATATAAATCCCATCAGCATAAGCTCTTCAACCCCCACAAAACAAAACAAAATAAATAAAGGGTTAGTGTTTACACTCAATTAATTAACCATAATTATAAACTTTGTGATCATAATTAGACAGGTTTATTAATTAATAATTACCTTCCTTGATCTTCTCAAGGGCCTCATAGAGAGATCTCTTGCGCCTTTTCTTCAACCACTGTCAAGGGTATAAGAATATAAGTGGAAATCAACCATGAGAGAGAGAGAGAGAGCGAGAGAGGGGTACCGAGCCAGCAAGGTGAATGAGATGCTCAATGGCGATTGATATCAAAACCAGGACAAAGCAGACAACAGCCACCGCCCATGTTGATGTTTGGTCCAATTTACGTTCTTCTAATTTGCCTTCAGCCATATTATATGTATGTGTGTGTGTGTGTATGTATATACACCTCTTCTGATAGATTAAAAGGGGCTGGATCTTGAAATCTTTTGCCGAATATGTTTGAAGATAATGGAAAAGGAGGAGGGTTGAGATCTATGTGTGATGGAAATTCAGAGTAGAAGTTATTGTAGAAACAGTGGAGAGATGGAGAGAGAGAGAAAGAGATGAGAGAGAGAGATGGATATGGATTGATTATATAGGAGAGGGGGAGGGTTAGTGGGAAGGGGGAAATGTTTGACTATTCTTACGTAGGCTATGTCTATGAAGTGAGTTTGTAAAAGACTTTCAGAGAAAGGGGGCATGATGACTTGGCTCCACCCGAAAGAATATTGACCAAGTCCCCTACCCAAAACTAACTTCGAATTTGACAAGCAACGTTATGGCTCAGAAAAAAAATAATTGAAAATATTTTCGAATTTAAAATTAAGATTTAGAATTTATTTGAATTTGTAAGTTTATATACACAAGTAAATCCAGTTTATTTATTTTGAATTATGGGTAATTTTTATTGAAAACTTTTGTGGGACCATAGATCTAAGTCATGGTTTAAATTTTCTTAACAATGAGTATGGTCAATGGTGTGGTTATTTAAGCAGAAATTTTAATAATGAGTCGTTATCAAGTTAATCACAAACCGAGTTTGAATAGTTTGTTTGTTTGTTTTTCCTGATTTGTAGCCTTCTTGGCCCGAGTTGAAACCATCTCAAAAAAATTAACAGACCTCAGGAATTAACAGACCTCAGGATTTATTCACGTGTTCTTTCATTTTTCATAATGAATCAATTGCGATATGGTTCTTAATAAGTCGATATCAAATAACTTAGTTCTTAACTAACTTTGAGTTTGATGACTTTTTGGTTCGAATTTTCTTAGCATTACGTGTTCGAGTATGATGTGTTTATTTAATCATGGCGGATCTTTAAAACGATTATGCATGCGCAAGACTTGCATAATGATGTGTTTGTTTAATCATGACGGATCTTAAAAACGATTATGCCTATGCGTTCTTTCATTTTTCATAACAAATCAATTGCGATATGGTTCTAACGAGTTGATATCAAATAACTTAGTTCTTAATTAACTTTGAGTTTGATGACTTTTTGGTTCAAATTTTTTTACCAATACATATATATTCGATATGGTGTGTTCATTTAATCATGGTGGGTCGTCTTAAAAACAAGCTATTTTCAAGCCCATCACAAACCAAAGTTCAAATAGTCTTGAGCATGCCCATCTGACATGCTCAAGATTTCTCAACTACCGGGATACTTTGTCACTGTCACGTCATCATCTTTCAACAAATGTCGTGATCCTTGACGTGTTCAAACAGACTTCTCAATTATCTAATCTCTTGGCACCGTCTTGACGTGTACAAACAGACTTCTCAATTATCTAATCTCTTGGCACCGTCACCTCGTCATTTTCAACAGAAGTAAAAAAAATATAGCGTAAACCATTATTTTAGCGCGATCTCAAATTCAAAACAATTAAATTAAATTAAACACTTTCCATTTTTTAATGCTTAATCAGTTAGCTTAGATGATTTGAGGAGCATGGTCAATATAAACGAATGGCGACTTCTAAGATCAAAGCCTTACTTTCAATAATTTGGCGATAAGATAATATGGCCAAACACTCTTTCGTGATAACATGGACCATACATTAAATATATATTTGATTAGAATATGTTCCCACTAATCCAATTCATATGTATCTATGACGAATTGGTTCATATATAAAATGTGTTTATATTTAAACAAAAGATTCGTGCTTTTAAAATGACTAGTACATATTTTAGTAGGCCGAATTGCAGGCTGATCCGTCACCGAGAAAATAGACCGAATAGTTGGGCTATAGTGGCAACATGAGCTATCACTTTGATTATATTTACTGAACGGACCGAGTGACCACCGATGTAAGACTGGGGGCTCGATGCATCGGTCGTCACCATGTCGAGTTGACTGACCCGTCACTCAGTTAGGTAGTTAGAACATTTTGAAATTGGAAGAGCACTCGAATAGGAAAGCTCAAGATCTTGGGAATGTTCCCGTTTAATTAAGAAACCTTATGTTGTAAAAAAAAAAAAAAGTCAAATTTGGCAGTGCGCAAATTAAAAAAGGATCTCATGTTATTCGCTTACGATGCCAAGGCAGTTGATAGCTTATAAATACGAGAATGCAAAGCAAGATCATGTTCTAACTTAAGCATCGGATTGTTTTTCGGCTGGAACAGCACCGTTGACACTAATTGGTTGTTCCTTACACTAGCTACAGGAATAATTTGGATCACAGAGATGAATCGAATCAAATAGGTGGATATTCGCAACCCCCACACGTAAAATTAATACAAGTTCTTGACAAATTCTGCATGTTCGGACTAATTTACGCACAATTAATTTTTTGAGGGAGCAATTATATTGTCCACTTGTGAGAAGGTCGCGTATAGACTGACTCCATAAACATTAATAATATTAGAGATATTTTGCACTTGAAATCTAAGTCAAACTCCTAACGACGAACTAAACCTTGGGGTTGGGATAAATAGACCTCTTACTCATGCCTAATATTCTCTCTTACTAGAAGTCCTCCTACACATTGTAAAAGTCACAAAGGACTGACCAAATATCAGAGACATTAAACAGCTCTTGCAGTCTCGTCTCTGGGTGCCCTGTATTTCATGGTTTGGGACCACTTGTTGAAGACTGAAAATAATTGTTAATTTTGATTAAAGAGTCTGGATTAGTTAGGCTCGGTATTCAATCATTCAGAACTCGATTACTTCTGTTGATTGTCTGTCACTCAATTACTCACCAATAGCCTACGAAGACATATGACCCTGCAGCAAATAGGAACCACGGGACTCACTCGGCAAGATTTTGCAAACAGAATCCTTACGCTCTCGAAATACAAAAAATGGGACACTTATTTAATGACTTGCTCCTTTCAGTATAAAAAGAGGGGCGTGACTGGCGGTCACAAACCTGCCTAGAACCCATCATTCTCTACCCTATTTAAGAGGTTACAAGACCAAGAATTTCAAGTCGTTTTCTCATCTACTCCACATACTTTCCTGCCTAGAACCCATCATTCTCTACCCTATTTAAGAGGTTACAAGGCCAGAATCAAGTCGTTTTCTCATCTACTCCACATACTTTCCAGTACACACACACTCAATATGATTTCTAATTTTATTGTCAAATGGTAGTTGACCACAAAATAACCGTCGTTCTTAAGATTTGCGTGCATGAACCAACGCAGAAGTATCAAAGCACCTATCCAGTTTCCGATTATTGATTTTGGATTTAGGAGTGTTTGGAAGTCAATTACTTTTTAATTTTAAATTATGAATTATAGATTATGAATTTTTAGATTATAATAAAAAAATATGCAAAAGTGTTTAGTTAATATAATTTTAAAATTATGTATTCTCCAATTTATTTCTTTATATAATGCACTATGAAATACCGAAAAAAGTAAAAATACAAAATTCAAAATCAATTTCTAAATTCATGTGGGTGGGTTCTTTAATTAAAGGACATGTTTGATTGACTCCGTAACTAATGGGATTAGATAACAATTGTTAGAGGGATTAATTGCAACACAAAAGATAATATGATGGATTAAACGGGACTTTAGGATAAATTGTGGGACTAATGATGGAGTCCACGTCTTATCCAATACACAACCAAAGGGAAGATGGGATTAATTAGGAGTCAAATTTTGTCTTCAAATTGCACGTAAGAGGATTAAGAATCATTATCTCTATTAAACATGACTTAAATGTGGCCCAACTAGATTATGTAGTTTTGTCTTTTTTTATTTTTTTATTTTTTATTAGTGTTTAATTTTTGTAAATTATTATTTTGTCTTGACGAAAAGAATTTAAAAAAGAAAAAATTATGTTCAAAAATTTAAAAAAATTCACTAAGAACAAAATTAATCCAAAACGGACAGACTTTTTTATTACTTTTGTCTTTTCTAAAAAAAAATTTATAAATTATTTCATAATTTTTTATTTTTCTGAAACTTCTCGTCGAGAAGAACCAATAATCGACAAAAACTTGACGAAAAACAAATAAATAAGGACAAAAAAAATCTAAAATAAAAGTTAGCCCAAATACACAATCGTGGTTTTACGGAAACATAATTTAACAGGATTTTGAATTCAGTACATCTCAAGAAACAATAATTAAACATATATTTATTTGTCATTCAGATTATAATGAAAAATCCGTTACTAAAATTTTTTATTATTGACTCATCTTCTTCTCTCTATCTCTAACTTTATAAATAACTAAGGGTTTACCATTGACAATGAAATGTATATTTTAAGAGATTGTGTATTCTTCTTTTAATAGAAAAAATAGGAATGATTAGAAATAAATATTATGAGATATTTAATTCATCAAGATCTCTCGTTAAGATATCTTTTCTTATTAAAAATTACAAACAAAACTCTAAAGAGTTGGTTCAGTGGGCGGAAATATAGTGACTAGAGGACTTGTTCCCTAAGATCACGAGGTTAAATTCCACCAGAATTATTCATTTTGGGTCACTAGATATTATGTCCAGTCATTACCTTCATTAAATATGTGGAATTTAAGTACAACAAAAATACTAAAAAGGGATAGGTGCAAACGAGGCAAGAAAAATAGTAAAATACTATGAATTTAGGTGCAAAAATACTAAATAGTCCAGAGTCAAGCCCACGCGCTTAAAGAATGATTCTTATCGTTTGAATATTTAAAAGCAAACGAGGCAATAAAAATAGTAAAATACTATGAATTTTCCACCAAGAGAGAATCAATGAGACCGACGCTAAGTGAAATGTGTTTTTTTTTTGGGTCTTTGATTCTTTCATGCCCTGGACTTTTTTGAGGGAATAAAACTTCTCAATTATTTTACTTTTATAATTCAGAGTATCCAAACCAATTTACGTATATCTCTACTCATTTCTGTTGAACAAATCACAATATTCACTTGCAGGGATCTTAATTAAAGGCGGAGCAAAACTCTTTATGGACTAATCTCATAAGAAATTATAGCATCTGGAGATTTCGAACACGAGACTTTAGGAGAGAGCAAACCCTTTAATCTCAAACCTTGACCAACAGCCTTACCCCTTTCTGGCTGTTTCAGTAGTTAAAATTTAAAAATGGATATGATGTATATATAATAAGAGATGAGATATAGTTGAATAAGGAATTTATTATAGATGAGTGAATAGTTGTAAATGATTTATTTGAGTATTTTTTGAAGAATAAAGATATAGCAGATATGGGTAATTGGATGGTATTCTCGTAATTAATAATGACGTTTGCATAAATAGAAGGTGGATATATAAGGGGATAAAATATGTGTGACATCCTCGCCAGGCTATTGTGCCAGCTGTTAGACCGAACATTTAGAAGGGAGAATCTCGGTAGACGTTCGGATGAGTGGTCAAGTGTCCCACATTAATTGATAGATGTAAGTTCAGTACTATTTATAATAGATTATGACCTTACTTTGTACAAAGTCTTTTAAAGTCGCGAGGGCGCCAAAACTAAATAAGATTTCACAATTAAGCGTACTCATTAGCAATCCAGTTATAGATGACCTACCAGAAAGTCCATAGAGTTTGGACGGTCAAATCGAATAATATTGTATAAAGTAGGAGTGAGTCGTTACAATATGGAAAGGGGAGGAGTGGGATCAAATTTTATCCCCTTCATATGGATAAAATTTTTACATCGAATATCATATTTAGAGTCCAAAAAAGTAAATAAACCCTATATATAACAAGCCAGATAAGTATATCCGAGGTAATAGGCAGTCTTTTTTCCTTGGAACGCCCTTTGCCCTAAGAGGTAGACAGCTTCACCTTCAAGCCGTCAAGAAAGTACACTCGATATATCATTCTTTGACTATTAAAAAACGGGCGTTTGGGGGAGTTTGTGTGGTGGATTTTATTTGGTGACAAAGAGAGATTTGGATCTAGCTATTTGAGAAAGATAAGTGGTAGGGATAGAGAAGGGCAGTGGTCCTCGTGTATAAAGATTCCCCTACCATTCTTCAGGAATTGGACCACTTCTTGCAACTTGGTACCTGTCAAATTTGTTCTTAAATTTCTAAGATAGTGATTCCCCAAGAGTTGAAATAATTTTCTCGTGTTTGCAGACACAATTTTCAATTACGTGCGCACAGACACAGAGATTCTAGAAACTAAGTAATCGCCTCCTAGTAAATTTCACGAGAGGTCAGATGATTAATATCTTATGTTAATTTTACGCAACTTTTGTTTTCGACTTCTTCGATCAATAGTGAAACGTTTAGTACGTATTTCTAGAAATAATTAAGGAGGTCCGTTTTTAAATCTATACCAGAAAAATTCACTAATTTGGTAAATCGTGTTGTTAACATGATTTTAACATGACCGATTTTCGGTAGGAACCAAAATTGGTTCGGTCGGGAATTTCAATTTTTTCAAATTGCCTGAAATGGGCTAACTTTGGGCTAAATTAATTTAAAATGAGCTTTTTTGGGCCATACAAATTACACTTTAGACTACTAACCCAAAACTCTTGTATTTGGTCTAAAATATCTATTAAGAACAAAACATCACTAAAATAGAACTCAAAACAAAACATAAAAAAAGTGGAAGAGTTTAAGCCTCAATATAAATTTTCGGTTCGGTTCGGTCTGATCTAGACTATAGACTAAATCAAACCGAACCGAAAAAATCAAAAAGTCAAAACGTAAGTCGTACCATCCCTATTTTGGACCGAGTGAACTTGTGGTTTTTTCGTGATTCCTTCCCCCCCTAGATTTTAGAGGGTTTGATGTGATTGTTAATGAAAGCTAGGATAAATTACACTGACCTCTCTTGAGGCTTTTGAAAAATCAATAACCTCTCTATAATTTGAGAAATTATTCTAACTTTTCTAGATTTTGAAACTATTATGTAGTTCTTTCCCTTACCGTGAAAATCAGTCAAATGCTACTAGTCAAGACATTAGAACTTCAAGTTAAAAAAATTTGGCCAAACAAACTATAACATAATTCATATCACATTCAATTTTCTCTATGTTAAATTTTAGTGATTTTACTAAACTCAAAACTTTAACAGAGTTTTTGGTATCATTTTCAGTTTTAATATCAGAATTTTTTTAATATTTTAACATAGACTATTTCAAATGTAATCAAAATTACGTTGTAGTTCATTTGCCAACAAAAATACATAAAGTTTCAATAGTTTGACTAACAATGTTTGACTGTTTTTAAACGGTAGAAAATATAACTGCATAATAATTTCAAAAGCAAATGGAAGTTAGATTAATTTCTTAAAAAATAAGAAGTTCAATGTATTTATAAAAAAAACTCAGGTGAGGTAAGTGTAATTTACCCTAACTCCCAATAAATTAGACATTGAAATGCCCTACTCTAACGTGCAAGTCAAAAGTCTATACTTATGGTGAGAGAGAGGCTGAAAAACACACCCTTCATGTGGACCCAGATGCAGGCTGTATCACAAAACCCAATCCCAATTTGGGCCCATAGTGAACCCCACTTGGATACTAGACAAAAAGCTAAAGCTTGGAACCCATACTCCTAGGTCCAACTTGTTACTTTTCCTATACCCAAAAAAAAACAAAAAATAAAGCAAAAAAATTCCAATCCATCTACTTTGTGTACTAAAATCTCAGCCATGCGTTGATCTGGGAAATAAAGTCAGATCTTTCTTTGTAAACAAAAGATTTTGTCATGTGGAAATAAAAGGCCTTGAAACCTCCATATATATAATACAGTGGAAAAACAAGAGGATTGTCCCATCTTTTAAGATAAGCATGGAGACATTTGGAGGGAGAAGATAACAGAGAAAAAGAAAAGAAAGAGATAACTTTGGCTAATAAAGCTGGTGTCTTCTGTCATGCCACCATCTCCACCTATTACAAAAACAACCAAGTTGAAATGGTCATGATCCTCTCTTCCCACTTTCATTAAACCACATATATACATATACATACATACATACACATATATATTATATATATATATGTGTGTATGAAAGCGTACCCGGTGCACGTACTATTTATGGGAATACGAGCACTCATTATCGACTTAATGTGAACTATATATCTGTCAAGACTATATCATAACTTGAAGACTATATCATAACTTGAGTTAATTATATACCTTATTTAAAAGGGTTGATTGGAATCTTAAAATCATGAACTCAATCATGGTAATATCCAATTTGGAGACTATACAAAAGAGTAAAGAAGGATAAAGAGAAATAAGTGATTTTCTTAATTATAAACACCACCGTGTCTTATGCCGTAGTGACAAGTGATATCAATTGACTGACTCTTATAATATATATATCTGTTTTTGATATTTTGATAAATTTTATCCTCCCGAATATTATATCTTACTTCACAAATGATGTGTTTTACCTCACAAAAATACTTGATTTCTGTGCTTATATATATATATATATATATATATATATATATATATATATATATATATCTATCTTAAATTCACTCTCCATGTATATGCAGTTGTGTTCCTTAAAGTATGAATTTGGAAAGGTGATGAGAGCATGGTTGATGTTGACATACCAGTGGAAATCCCATCTGGGTCGGGCTTTGGACATCCGGTTCTCGCCATGCGGGTAATCGGTCTCGGCCCGTTTAGTGTTTCGGAAAGCACAGCACCCGATTGAGTAGATGCAAATGAGCAAAACAAGCATGAGAATGTTGAGAACTGAGAGCTTATGCCAATCGTTTCTCACACTTTCCAGGACACCGGCTTTGCACGAATCGCACTCGTAGCACAGCAAATTCGGGGCGTTGTTCCACCGGGAGCAGTCCGGGTCTTGGACCATCATTGTCGCCCCGTAATTGCATGAAGTTGGTGGCTTGCAACAACCCGACTGCACATAATTTTGCCAAAAAAAAAAAATCAGAAATTATTTTTGAAAGCAGACTATTACTCTTTAAAAAAGTTCTTCAATCATAATGGAGTTGATGATGCATTCTCAAATCAAAGTCCCCCAACTAATAACTAGGACATTAGTGTGTTGATGCCCAAGTCAATAATTTGTGAACTCAAGTGAAAAAAGAATATTCAAGCGTAAGAAAAACAAGAGCATCATCAGGGGCGGAACTACACTGGGTCCATGGGTCCACACCCCCCTCTCAAATTTCAAAAAAAAATTAAACCTAGTTCTAAATTTTGAAAATTATAAAACAATTACATTTCGACCTCCTCAAACTATATTTGCTCCCTTCTTTTCTTTGAAAAAAGAAAATTTGGCCCCTCTAAATTTCCAATTATGATTCTGTCTCTGAGCATCATAACTCCTACCGAATCACATTGAGCCTCACATATCTTAAGAGTCCTTCTAGAGTTAAGATTTGAATGGCGTGACTGTATTGGAATCTCAAAATTCCTATCATAAAACAAGGATAAGTTGATTCGTTCTATAAGTTACTCTCCTAACGGTGAACTTCTTATTGTAAGTGTTCTCGTAAAACTAGGACTCCCTCTGAGGGGTTCAAAGAGTTAGCTCACAAAAATGAGAAAAATTCACAAACAACAAAGAAGATTCTGTTTGGGGAGGTCGAAAAAGCCACACAGAGTCCAACTTTACTCAACCGTCGATTCTATAATCATCACTTATATGAAATAACTCAAATTAACAAGTGAAATCATACTAATAAATGTTACTTTATGTGTGGAGGACTATACGATATATATATTATCATAAAAAATAGAATATCACTTTCGAAACAAACACCTCCTCACCTGGACTGGAGTCATGTCCCTTTGCAAATAATCATAGGGCGTCCAATACGCAATCTTAACACAAGTCTTGGACCCCACAATACAACTCCTCATCGCCTCCCAATTCCGCGGGTCCCCTACCCTCTTCCTCAGCCACGCCGAATACCTCTCCAACCGATACTCCTTATAAGCCCTACCCGGCACCTCCACGCCGCCGCCTGGGCTAGCGACCACGAATCCAAACAAGGTGAGTCCCAATAACGCCCCAATCAGGAGCAACATGATGAACAGATAGAACCAGAGAGCCCACGCCACCCGGAAGCAGGCGCCGATGAAGCCGGCTAGGGAGATTATGAGGATTACGAAGCCGATGACGAGGATCGGTGCTTGGAAGAAGCTTTCGCAGGTGATGCTGCTTCTTGCTAGCCATAAACCCCCGCCGATTATGGGGATCGAGGCTAGGAGGGTGAAGAGGTTTAGGAAACCGATCACCGTGTTACTGAATCTGTACATCTCTCTCTCTCTCTCTCTCTCTAGATGGGTTGCATTTGCTTTTGTGTTTAGTTTATGTTAGTTCTGAAAGAATCAGGAATTTTGAAGGGCTAAACCACCTTTGCTGAATTGCTTTATTCCTCTGTGTATGTAGTACGGAGGGGCATTCACGAATTTTATTCTCAACATGCATGGACCAGATTACTCTCTCTCTCTCTCTTTTTTTCCTTGGCTTTTTAGAGGAACTTTATCCTTCGGGCAGTGTGGCCTAATTTTTTTTGAGTTACCATTGTTTGCCTTTGTTCAAAAAACAAGTTGCATTAGTTAGTTTTACGTTACATTTTTTATGAATTATTAATTTTTCTTATTGAGAGATATCTGAAAAATAAAAAATTATTAAAAAAAACTTAAAAACTTGTATTCCGACTGACTTTTGCTATGCTGCAAAATAACTCAGACATTAAGTTAGTGTTGATCGGAGTTGGGTCTCTAGCAGACACTTCGATATTTAAGTTAGCTTCTCAAAGAAAAAAAATTGACTTGAAAGCTTGTTCAAAATGTATGCACATAGTTGAAGTTTGAGTGCTCTTAGAGTATTTATAGAGAGCCTATAATAGACTACCTGGGTCATTGGCCGAGAATGTCGTGTCTGGGTCGCAAATCGCAGTAACTCTGTCACGTGACCCACATCCGTGCAGATTGGACGAACATATTCGCATGTCTTATAATCGTTTCTCTCTCACGTCTTCTCAGGTAAAACTACCCACAATGTGGGAAATACGCTTCCATGTGACTATGTCGGGCGTAGAGCTCTCGGCGACACGACCAAAGGTTGCAATGAGAGACCTCCAACCTCTTAAAGAATACCAACCGAGTAGAAATTCGACCGAATTGACATGTCATGCGCTCGACACTGATCGATGCAGGCCAGGTGACTTGTCAAACCTCTCAGTCCAAGGACGACGATTTTATCCTTGGGCTTGACCTAGCTCAAGCTTAGCATAAATGGGTTGAGCGCCGTCATGAACTGAGAGCCTACTGCATTGCGTATCCGGCCTACCACACTTATTGATGTTGTTCAAAAGATGTAAAAACTAAACTGTTTTAATTATTATTTAGTACTCCAAAACAAAATTACAAAATTTATAGGATTCAACTTGAGAGTGGAAACAATATAAAAACAAGTCATCTCTTTTTGTTTGATATAATATTCTTGTCAGTACTTTTATTTGATTATTTTATGTGCATTTATTATTATTATTTCAATAGATTGTTAACTTTAGGAATTAGGTGGGTACTCATGAAAACCACTAAGTGTTACAATCGGGGTTGAATTTGAAAAGCTTTTCAAGGGCCTTTTGAAATGAAGAATAAGTTGGTAATGGAGTATCACAAGGCAAGCAAAGTATAGGATAGTTTGCGAAAACAACAATGCTACTAACATATTACGTTGTACATCATGTATGCATAACATCTACTGATTTGAACGCATATCAAAATTTACGGGATCTGTTTTTACATTTTATACTTAAAATGACATTTTACATATAGACATGATGTATGTATTATTTGATGTATAACTCGATGTGTTAATAGATTTATTCTTCGGAGGATTATAAAGTGGATGCATCCATTAAGATGCTGTTTGGGTATCGACTATCGATTATTGAACCCCTTTTTTGCGTGTTTATTAAGCATTTATCAAGTTGAGATGATGCAGCATTTGGTAGGTAGAATATTATTTGGATTCTTTCTTATCTTCTCCCCTCCCTCCTCTTTGTTAATTTAATGTCTTGTTTGCTTCTCTTTATGGCTCCCCACTACGGTCTTGGTGGGGTTAACTTAGAACATTGATAGTGGCTCCAGCACTAGGCCGAACTGAAAACTTTACGAGGCCCGCTTGTTGGAAAACTAGCTTATTTACGGGTGCATGATTAGTGCGTGAGTCGGGTCGAACAGAGAGTGGTCGGTATAATTACAGTACAATCAGGCCCGGCCCTAGGGCAAGACCCAAGAGGCTATTGCCTAGGGCCCCCCAAAATCAGCCCAAATATAAAGCCCCCACTAAAAGTTAAGTATTCATTTGAGTAGGAATACAAAAACTTAATTTTTTTAAGTCCATGGCCTAATAATGTCCATTTATACCCAATTTTTTGGTGTTCCAAACAATTATTTTTAGGGCCCAAAAATTACAAGCCCAATTCTGTGGTTAATGATTAAGGAAAGAAGAATCAAAGAAGATTAAGGAAATAAATTCCTTACTTTGGCAAGTCTAATGTCTTAAAAAGTTAGATTTTTATAATCTTTTCATGGTTTTCTAATATTTTTAATTAATTAAGTTTTGGGTCATTTAATTTTTACCTTCTTAATATTAAGTCTCAACGAGAGGAGCAAAAAGTTAGAAACAATTAAGAGTTTTGACGGAAGAAATTAGGGCTTTTGATTGTGTGTATAAGTTATTACATATCTCATATATTACGTACATATTACAAATCAGTTAAAAAAATTATGTATATAGATACATATTACATATTAGTTGCTAAATGAGATTTTCTTAATCTTCTATGTTGTATAACAGTATAAGTTATTTCATTATTTGTAAAAAAATTAAAACTTTTGAGGTTTATTGAATACTCGAAGAATTAGAATTTCGATGAATGTTAGTAGAATTTAAGGTCTCTTAAATAAATCTTACCTTCGATCAACCATGTTACAAGAAAAGTTAAATGGGTTATCCATGTTATCCATAGAAAATGATTTGGTGGGTGAGCTAAATTATACAAATCCAATTGATACTTTTGCTTCTAAAAATACAAGAAGAATAATGTTCAAGTGATATGATTGGCTTCTTGTAATGAAATGTATTTAAAATTTTGAACTTGTATTTTTGTGATCTATAATGCAAAGTATTTTTTGTGATGTTGTCTTCAAAATTATTGTAATTTTTTTTCACGTTTAGAAAATATAAAAGGCCATTTTTTAAAATTTCGCCTAGGGCCCCAGAAAACTCAGGGCCGGCCCTGAGTACAATTTAGCTTCTATAACTTCATATAGGCTCCAAGTTTCACAATCACGTGGAGTACGATCTGACACTTGATATGTCATGCGTGATGCAAAGGCAAAGTCGGTTATTTCTGAGATCATGATACATGTGACTTGGATCACAAGTATAGTTCTCTATACAACGTAACTAACCTCATCATGGCCCTAATTTTTTTATTGGATTATTTTTTCGTTCTTACGTAAAAAAATAATTAATTAATTTTTTGTCTTTCGTCAACTTTTTGTAAATTATTGGTTCGTCTCGATGAGAGCTTCAGAAAAGTTATATATAAATAATGGATCAAATTTGAAAAAATTTAGAAAAGACAAAAAATTATATATAAAAAATTATTTTTGTATTTATTCGTCATCTTTAGTGATATTTTGTTAATCTTTAGACATAATTTATAATTTTTAGATTTTTTTCACCAATAATTTACAAAATATTGAAGCCAAAACAACAAGTGCAAATTTTTTTTGAATAGAGACCAAAAAAAAAATTAAGAAAAAAAGCTCACTAATCTCAAGTGCATTTCAATTAGAACCACTTTTTTTAGGAAATAATTTAAGTATCGAATTCCCCTGTGACTGACGATAATTAGCCAATACTACCTAGTTATTTCTCTTGCAGTTCAGATAAAAATATTAGTACAAGTAATTCAGAACAAGATCTAGCAAATTCAAAACTCCATAATAATCACTTATTACAGATTATTTTGATACCTCTAGTCCCCCTCCCCCCACCAAAAGAAAGAAAATAGATTCATTATTTCTGATACCAAGCTATATAAAAAAGAAAAACGTCCAACCAAATAAACAACCTGATCAATTTGATGGTTTTATAAAGTCTCATTTGATTATAAAGTCTCAATGAAAGTTACTACGAACCGTAACTGCCTGTACCAAATTGTACATTTGAATTATTGAATAACCACTTAAAATTTTTTGTATCTATAGTAAGCTGAAGCCCACAATCACTCTTGGCCCATTTATGCGGGGCCCGAGCCAAGTTAGTCCCATTACCTTTAATTATTAATGCTCGGTCAAGGGGCTCAGATATCCTTGACGAACCTTGGTTAATAACAAAGGAGTAATGGATCATGCCGGACCAAACTCTAGTACGGTCGACGCTCGTCTTCAGGGGCTATCCCATCAAGTGTTAGTCTCCGGCCGTACTTTCGAGGATCTAAGCTCGGCATAGCTACATGGAGACTTACTCCCCATGTTTCCAGCAGTTGCATGGACGAACGTGGGGAAGGTGATAACTGAACACGCATACGTACCCATCCAATCCACACAGACGTGGAACAGTACAGGGTACGAGCACAGTGACACTACATTCCCAGCTGGAGCCTCAGGCAAGCTGTTAAGCTCTTACTCTATAAATACTTCAAAGGCACTCTTACTCTGGGTACACTCGCACTAACTCCCATACTTTTAAGTTGCATGCAGACGTACCCATCCAATCCACACGGACGTGGAACACAGGGTATGAGCATCGTGATTTCCAGACCACGGCACTACATTCCTGGTTGGAGCCTCAGGCAAGCTATTAGGCTCCTACTCTAAAGGCACTTTTACTCCAGGTAAGATCGTACTAACTCTCATACTTTTAAGTTGTTTTTGCTCATTTCTAAAAACTAACTTGATCATCGAAGTATCCGTCGAAAACCCAATCCCGATCAATACTAATTTAATGTTACGTGTTTTGCAAATTATTTTTTGTGGGACTGTATATTTGACCGAATCATCGCCACAAAAGAGGAGAGTTGTTGTCATGGGAAGACATAGATTAGCCCCCCACCCCCATCCTGCTGCTATGGGTTGGGTCCACAGTAATAGCATGATCTATCACATTCAACCTCACTGTCCCTTGCTTCAATCTGAGTCAGACCACTGAACAAGGTCCACAAGAATTTGGACATTCTGATAGTTCATGGAAGATGGACGAGATAATTCAAATAGGGTTAGTTCAGTAAATAAAATGTCTAAGAATACGGATGTGTTCGGAATCATTAAATGCACATAGAATTCACAAATTATTAACATTTTTATGTGCATTCAATGATTACGAACATATTTATGTTCAGATGTGTTCGAAAAATTTGTGTTTGTAGTATTATTCTTTCAGTAAATGAAAAATTACAGAAAAACAAAACAAAACAAAACAAAAAAGCCCAAGATGAAAACAGTAGCTCTTTCATTCTCGTGGGCCGAAAAGGCCTAAAACAGATTCCTTGAGTATAACAAAAACCTCCATGTGATCTTTCACTGCTGTGGACCATAATTGGGGTGGGTCAAAAATAAATAAATTCTTAATTTTTCATCTTATTTTTTAGAAACACTTACGCTTTGTTTATTAGCGATTAAAATTATGAAAGACATATGATGAATATAATAATAAGAAGATATAGTAGAATGGGAGATTTGTTATGAATATTTTTTGAAAATGAAGATATGCTAGATACGAGTATATTGATGTCATTCTCGAAATTAATAATGACATCTGTGTAAATAAGAAAGATATAGAAGGGGATAAGATATAATAGAGATAGGGGTATCCGAATTTTATCACTCGTGAGGAAGATAAAATTTGGACCCCGAACTCATATTTGGTCCAAAGCTACTAACAAATTCTGAATATAACAATTCAGATTGTCATATCCGGCGTCCAAATTTATCCCCTCATTTGACTGCTACCAAACGAGGCTTTAGAAAGTAATCTTAGTTTATTTAATAGATTATTTTTTATTGTATATTTATGAAAGAAACCATGAATACCTTTTTTTATTTTTTTAATCTTTTAAATCTTTATGTCTCCTAATCTTCATCCTTTTAATCTTTCTCTCTCCAATCTCCCTTAGGACAAATACAAATTATAAAATAATAAATCAATAAAAAAAAGCATGATGAAATGCTTTTGATACTAAACCAATAAATTTCTTTATATATTAATTTTTAATATTCGTCGAATTTGCCACAATAAGTAAATTTATCATAATATATATGTAAAATAAGTTTCGATTTATGAGGGGAAAACAATTTAACTTAGTCTAAAAATATAGTAATAATCTTGAAGCTCTTTTTTAAACTTGTAGTTTATTCTAATTAGCTTTTATTAAAATATAAGTTGGATAAAAGTCTGCTTCAGTCTTGTGAAATTTGACTATTTTGAAATAGTTTAGTGACTATTTTGAAATAGTTTAGTCCTTTATATTGGATGGGACTACTAACTTTACCAACCTACTTTATTCCTTTTTGGTTAGTATTATCTTATTAGAGTTTTTGTTTTCTTATCTTAAGACAAATTTTGAAAAATATGGTGGACCTCACTCTTTATTCTCATAATTAATTATAATATTTTTATAAATACAAAGTAAAAATAAAATGAGAATAAGATGTGAATGAGAAAAGGGTAGGATAATTTAATTTTATTCAAAGGGATAAAATAGTTTCTCAAATATCATATCCGAAAGGAAATGAAGTAATTTAAAGATAACAACAGATAAACTAACAAATGCTTGAATGTGTGGTTTGTTTAAAGGTGGATGTTTGGTTCGATGTTGTATTCTGGGATTTCATCAGAAACATAATAAAATTTAAAATTTAACAAAGAAAGTAACAAAATTACTTTTATTCGCTTCTTTGAAGATCTCAACAAAGTACATGAAACGAATTAATTATGCTACCAACTACTCTTAAGGCAAAGTAGGAAATGAAATTGGTGTGATCAATGTGTCGATGCTGATTACAACTGAATTAAACCTATTTATAGTAAAAAAAAAAAAGAAAGATAAATATATCTTTCTTCCCAAGTTTTGAACTTTTGACTTTCCACCCACCCAATACCTTACATGCATCCTCTCTGACCACTACATCAAACATTATATTCATGAGATATTTACGATATCTAATATATGTGTTCAACATTTTAAACGAGTTTTTTATTTCAATGTCAGTTTTAATCAAAATTAACATTATAAAGGGAGATTATATATTTATATGACAGTTTTTTATAGATTGACATCAATACTGATTTTAATTTTTTCAATGACAGGTTCACAAAAACTGACATCTTATTTAAGCACTATTATAGTAGCGATAATAGTTTTATTTTTTAAACTGACGGGTTTGCAAAAATTGACATCTTATGGGAACATTTTTAATGTCACTTTTAATAAAATTGACATTATAAAAAATTATTTTGTTTCAATGTCAATTTTAATCAAAATTGACATTAAAAAGGTTCCCATAAAATTTTTATTATTTAGTTTTGATGTCGCTTTTATTCAAAAGCGAAATCATAAAGGGGATTGCCAACATTAGATGACAGTTTTGTTTGTAAACTGACATCAATAATTATTTCAGATTTTTTTAATGACATATTTTAAAAAATTGACATCTTAGTCAATTTGCTAGTAGCATCTTTAGCGATTATTGTAATAGTGTGGGGTATAGGAGTACTGAAACGTGACTGTAAAGTGTTAATGGCGAAATGTGACTATACATTAAGTGGAATAATTTTACTAATTTGCCACGACAGCTAATCAATAACTTTCTTTAAATAAGTAGATTTTTTTTATTTGGGAAACATTAATCTAAACTATTTTTCCGACAAAGTTTTAATTTTTAGTTAACTCCTGGAAACAAATAGCCTCTTCTTATATTGGAATGAATGGTCCACACAAACTCCAAATTGTATGGGATGTGAATGGCGGCAGGGCGGGCCTGCCTTTGTCTGTTGCCTAACCAAAAGGAAAATGAGTTTCTGAGTATAATTTTGTCGGTAGATTAGATGTCTCTAGATTTTTATAAGAAACTTCCTTCTCCTTATTCAGTCATACGCTTAAGCATGGCCTTTGTCACCCTATAAGGCCCACCCATGTGGCATATGGTTAGTTGTAATAGGTCTCGACTTCTTTGCAGTTTACGTTTGGACTATAAGACACAGTTCAATCTTGTCCGTCTATTTCGAGAGTTAATTGTTGAGTTTTCCGCCTCATTAGTTTCAATTGAGTGGAATTCTTATAATTAATGGGAGTGGAAGTTTTGAGTAATTGCAAGTGTTAAACTGATTCAGTCCTCGAGATTTTGATTCTTTGAGTGAAACTTTCATGCTTGGCTGGCTACTTTCATAAGGAATTCTTAAACGGCTTCCTTCCATTCAAGTCCTGAGGACTAGTTTGTTAAGGTGTCAAGTCATGTAAAGATTTGTTAAATAATTTTTCTTGGAAGAAAAATATATTTCGAATCAATAGAGATTCTTTTGCCACTTTCTGCAGTGAAAAAAAAACCTTATTATTAAAAAAGGGGAAATGGCTCTTCAAATGGAATAGTGTTAGTGGAAGGGAGCACGCACTATTTAAAACTCGTGATTCAGACAATTCAATATTTCGTGTATAAGGCGGAAGCCCTTTCAAAAATGTGTGATCAAAAGGGCGAATCACATACCTTTGTAAACAATAGCACCAAACAGCCACGACAACTGTTACCCTTACCCAGTTAGAGGAGGGCAAGGCGGAACTTCAATTATGGGGGGAGCAAGGCCGAAGTTGTTTTTAAAAGGATGTTGTAACGTCTCGATTTCTCGAAACATTAAATAGTTCATTTAAAATATTTATTTTATTTAAAAGACAAGATTTAAACTAAAATACCAACAATCATTTATTAATTAAAATTTAAAACCACGTTCAAGAATGCATAATTAAAAATAACTAAATTACCCCTTGTGGTTTACATTTATTTCATAATTAAAAATAAGTGAAAAATCAAAGCGATAATCTAAGTTTTATAGCATCCAAGTGAACATCCCCTCCCCATCAACTCTCAATACTTCTTGCTCGAGTGGCTACTTCGTCCGCACATCTGCATCTGGCATGAAACATTAAAGACAGAGAAATTGCACTAATAAGTAATGAAACTTAGTAGATAAAATTACCCGAAAAAATAAACCCACAGATGATACAACACACAATAGATATAAATGTTAAACAATCAAGATATTAAGCATGGAATTATGCATAACAGTAAGTAACATGCGTAACACAAACACCTTAATAAGTTTATTTAAGTCCTCTTATGTTTCCAGGTATAACGTAAGGAATACCATATCTGAATTATACTTTTAAGCGGTTAAAATTACAAGAATCATTTTATGCAATCGTGCACACTGCATAGAAACGATCAGCAGCAGATTCTGCTAAAATAAGTTTGGCTATAAAATACAAGCTCAAGTCCTAAAATGTATTAAAACGTTGGTAATTGAAATTTTATGAATACAGAGAATTTGAGGAATAAAACACTGCAAATTGTTCAAAATAAAGAGGCTAATTAGTTTTTCTATTTTATAAAAATGAATATACCTACACGATCAACTTAATTTTTTTTTTAAAGTAAACCAAATGACTTGTACATGCATGCAAATATATACTTACGTGTCATCAAAGTCAACTTTAATATGGGCTTCTAACAAGCAATGTTTTATTCCACTTCATTAGATACAGAAAATGAACACGGAATATTATCGGTTTGTTTGTTAGGGTTAAAATTTTAAAAATATATGATAAACATATTAACAAAAAGTGATATATTATAAAAGATAAGATTTATTATAGACTTGTAAATAATTTGTTTGAGAATTTTTTTATGAAGAAAGACATGAACAGCAGCGAAGCCACCATCTCAATTTTCTAATTTTATTATTACTGTTAGAGGTTTAAAATTCATTACGGAATATAACCCATTAAAATTACGAGATTGTCCTGAATATTTTATCTAAGATATAAAAATTGTTCCAAGTATTTCTCCTTAGTTATCAAAATTACCCTAAACGTTTCACCTGAAGTATAAAAATTGACTCAAATATTTCACCCCGTACATAAGAACTGCACCAAGCATTTCGTCTAAATAAAAAAATTAAGTATTCTTACTATGCAGCTTGTGCAAAAAAATTGTATCTCATTTGAATAAAAATTAATTAATAAATAACACTTTATGCATCTATAATTAAGAAAACGTCTTACTTTTTCTTAACGAATCACCGTTTCCTATATCTATTCTTAAATAGAAAATTTTGTGCGTAACATTTTAAATTAATATGTAAATAAGACTTCATATTTATTTTAAATAAAAAAAAGTTTGTTATGCAAACTTTTTTAGTGAAAAATTTGATCCCATTGGTCAAAATTTTTGGGTTCGCCTCTTTTAACAGGTGAATAATATTTTCGTAATTAATAATAATATTTTTGTAATTAATAATGATTTCCACGCACGTTTTTATCGATTTGCACTCATTTTTTGTTCTTATTGTATAAAATTATTGAAATACTCTTCTATTAAATAATCTTGTGTCCCATTTGCACCCCTTTAGTAGAAAGCTATTTCAGTAACTTTGTCTAATATACATGCGTGGATGAAAGATAGTAAAATTACTCATCACACCCCAGAAAACCAGACCAATAAAATACTTTGCAATCAATTATCACTTTCCCCAAAGTTGAATTGGTGACCTTTGACTTATTGGAGAATTAAGAGGCCCACGTTTTTTTTTAATTGACAGCTGCTTAGCACTGCCACTGACTAATTAAAAGAAGAAGAAAAAGGGCATGGGTGGAGTGAAATAGAAATTGTCCTTATATTATCATTTTCGATTAATAAAATTTCTGCAGGATATTTTATTCAAGTAAAATTAATAATAATATCCTTTGACATACACAAAAGTAAACTAATAAAAGGATAATATTGTAAATTTATATGAAATAAGAAGTGTGAGTATGAAAAAAAAAAAAGTGCAACACCACCCAAAAAAGAGTGAATTTAAAATATAAAAAAAATTGTGACAATATCCACCCTTTCTCTTTACTTGTTGGGGAAATTACACTGACCTCCCTTGAGGCTTCTAAAAACACACTAACCTCTCTTTGATTTCAGGAATTATTCTAATCTGTCTTGCTTTTGAAGTTATTAGAGCATCTCCAATCCTCATTTCTACTTTACTTAGTCATAAGTATCCAAAAAAAAGGACTATTTTTATTTTGCCTATTCACTTTTTCATCCGTATATTCCAACCACACTCTCTATTTTTGCTATTCATCTAAACCAAATTAATTAATTTAAAAAAAAATTGTTGCACACATGATGGAGAGAAAGTAATGAGACCCCTGTATTTTTTGAAAGAAAAAAAAGTTTGACATGAAAAAAGTGGATTTGCCGAGCTGTCATTGGCTAACTACAAATAGCCAACGGAAATGCCATGAGACATTTTGCCTAGTGAATTGGAGAATAAAAATACAAAATTGTCTGGTATTTTAGCAAACAAGATGGGTTTGTTGAGGGAGTTGAAGATGCTTTAACAATTATCCTTTGTACTATTGAAATTAGTCAAACATCGTTAGTCAAGCTATTAAAACTTTAAGTTCAAAATTTTTTTTTTTTTGGCCATAGGAACGACGACATAATTTCTATCACATCTGATTTTTTCTACATTGAAATTTACAAATTTCTCTGAAATAAAAAAAATTGAGAAATTTATTTGAGTTTTAGTTTCAAAAAACTATAAAAACTAAACATAGATTATTTCGGACGTGATAAAAATTATATTGTGATTTATTTTACTGAGAAAAGTATCGAACTTGAAATTTTAATAGATTGACTAAAAATGTTTGATGGATTTTAAATGATTAGGAAGATAAGTGCATAACATTTTGTGGATTAAAAAAAAAGTGCTTAACATTTTAAAAATTAATTAAGATTATAATGATCTCTCAATCGACAGGGGAAGCCAGTGTATTTATGAAAGCATTCAGGGAGGGTCAGTGTAGTTTACCCTTACTTATATATTCTCGTTCTTTCGAGCGGCAGCCACTTGACCGTTGATTTCGGTACTTTCACCATCACTTGGGGGCACTACCATAAATAAGTCAAAATGTAAGACTCTATAAGCATAAAAGGTTACACGTGGGACCACAACGAATTAATTACGTAAGAAAAGCATAGGAAGAATCACATGTTGCCGGCGCGCAAGAAATTTGAAAAAAATAGAGATTCGCCACGGCAGCCCTAGTTTGATGTCACGCGCTGGTTGGTTTGTGGGACTGTCAAAGACTTGAGGTTTGGCACGTGTTAGGTTAGGCCTTCGAAAGGGTCGTACGTGAGAGTTCACACATGCCGAAGATGACGTGAGGGGTTAGGTTTATCGGGTGTATATTTGACGCGGAGACTTTTTGGAGCGCGGGAAGGAGGTTTTGGGTTTCCGTACGTAAAAAGCCCTTACTTTCATGCATAAAATACCCCCCCAAATTCAGGAAATTGCACTCCTTTGTTTAACGTCAATATATATATTACGGATTCAATCATACGTAAAAATATAAATTAATAATATACGAAATTATTACAATAAAAAGAAAGTAATTCGGAAAAATAATCAGAAAATTGTAGTTAAAAAGAAAAATCATCTCATTGCATTGAGTCGGATAGACAGAGGGACACTTGCGTAAGTAGATGAAAATAAAAAAAAGTCAAATCAGGGACCTTTATAAACATGCATAACAATAGAAAAGATGGATTGAATCGAAATCTACAAATGTCCTTAAATTAAGATGACTTGAATCCCGTGGATGGTAATTCGATTAGAGAGTACTTTGATTTACAGATTTGCATGAAAGTTAGATGTCTTCACTTAACACAACTATACTTGACTCGTGTGACTTAGATAATTTCTTTTGGTTTTCAAAACCTAAAAGGTATATGTAGTACTTTTGCATTCTCTCTCCATTTTCAGAACTTGAAAAAGAAAAATTATCTCACTGTATTGAGTTAGATAGAAAGAGGGACACTTGCGTAGGTCGATGGAAAAAAATAAAGATTCAAAGCAAGTGCTAATTGGGGGGTAGGAAGTGAGCTTTACAGACAATAGAAAATATGAGTTGGATTGAAATCTACAGATGTCCTCGAATTAAGATAAGTTGACTTGGATCCCATGGATGCTAGTTTGGTTATGGACTTCTTTGATTTATTGATTTATGTGAAAACTAAACGTCTCTACTTGACATACCCGACAATTAGACTTGATCGGGCTGACTTAGAGCATTTCTTTAGGCTTTACTTCTTATGTGACTGCGTCCCTCGTTCTGAAACCCGTAATCCACTTCAGTCTGAGTATCTATTACTAGAGAACAGTAGTTGTGGACTTAACCTATCAATAGAAGAATAGGCTAAAGGCTTCAAGGGTAAGTGTTTTGCATCCAATAATGATCATGGTCCATTCAATCACTTGATTTTGTTTTACCTTATGGCATCGATAATCATTATTTTATAGTGGATTGAATTTTAATCTTGCAAATTTATATTTTACCTCGAAATTTTTCACAATTTGCTTACTTTATGGCATTTTATTGCTATAATGTAAGTATTTTTGCAAGTTAGATTGTGACAATATGTTTTAACTCAAACTTCGCCTAGATAAAAAAGATTATTTGGGTTAAATTGAAGGTGTTATTCTTGGATCGTAGATTTAAGTTTAGTTCGGGTAAAATGAATTTAATGTTGTGGTTTTACGGGAAAAGCAAGTTTGGTTTCTCGTTGTTTTTCAAGCTAGAGAGTTAGCATTTATTGAGATTACTAGAATCTAACGACAGCGATTCCACACTAAAAGACGAGTGTGCGGTTGAACGTGTGCATTAAAAGATTAGTTTCACTTAAATATTTAGTTTGTTCTTTATGAGAACTTAGTACCCCAGGTAACCCAAAATTGAACACCCAATAGCATAAACAAATTCCATGCTCGTAATTACAAAAAAAAAGAAGGATCTAACTTATTATTTTTAGTAACAATATCCTACCCTATCTTTTCTCTAAATTTTTTTTTATGGTAATGGTAAATTTTTATGTATGTGAATTAGGTAAAATCCGAATAAACCTAATTAAGATTTTTACCGAACAAGTAAGCGAGCGTTTAGCACGATAAGAAGGTGTTATGTACACGAGTAAGTTACTGAGCAGAGAACAATATTTGCCAACCTGAGAAATATGATAAAATATCAAACGTATGGATACGGAATTTGTATTGAACCCAAATAGCTCGGGAAGAGTTATGGCAAAATCGATTTATAATGAGAAGTTAACAATTGAAGAAGAATTGTAATTCTAATAAAAGAAAGTTATCTTATTAGGCAATCAATGAATATTTCTAATCCATTTCGAATGAGAATTAAGAATTGAATTATGATTCAGATACCTATAAGAAAAAATCCCTATAAATAAAGGCACACTCCGAGTGAGATGTACGCTGACAAATTGCAAGATTTAAAGTTTCAAGCGAATCAAGGCGCTAGCATATTCGATCATAACTGAAGTTTTAACTTTTCAAATATGATGTTTTTTACCTGTCATGTATTTTCGTCCCACTATTTACAGTAATATATGAGATTTTATGAATATTATAGGAGATTTTATGAATGCACTATATATTGGTTATAGTAAAGTAATTATTAAATTCCTCGCATGACTCTGCAAATATGATTGACTTCCTTACTCAATCTAAAAAGTCAAATGATGGTGATGGTCGTTGTGATCATTATCTCGTTAGATACAATATTTTGTATACACTTATATTTTTTTTAATAGGCGATAGAAGTAGCTACGAGACGTCGAGAGCACTTTTAGCAACAGTATGTATGATTAAAGACGAGTGAATTTATAGTCAAGTAATCATTTTTATTTGGTTTTTTCAAATATTAATTAATATTTTAGAAGTTTGAAATCGAATTAAGAGCTCAGATTTACTAAATTTGTAATATTATCTAAAGTATTTCAGTCCCCAAATTAAAATTTAAAACATAGTTATGTGTTGATACTCATGAAGAACTCGTTTCGCAATTGAAAGAAGTGCACAGATGAAGAAAGGTAGTTCACTTATGTATAATGAAAAACATGTATTTTAAATAAGTTTTTCCTGTACTTTTATAATATTATTAAATTAAAAGTCGATATGGACTATTCTAATTAATTAAATTTACATATTGTGCCGGATACATGGGACGATAGGCCTTCGGCATGAGCATGCTCGACCCATCTATGTTGAATTTGGGTTGGGCCAGGCCTACGGGTGCATCTACTCCTGTTAGGTTGAGAGGTTTGACACCTAGCATGCCTCGAACAGTACTGAGCTCACTTCATGTCAAATTTGACCGAACCTCATTAGGTGCATGCATTGCATCTCAAGAGGGAGAGCTTTCAAGTGACAATGTTTGTTCTTGCCACCGAGGGCTCTACGCTTGGCACAATCTGTTGGAGACGCTCCCCCGCGTTGCTGGCAACTACCTGGGTTGACATGGGGGCCAAATCATTACAGAACTATAGACATTTTCTGTTCGATTTGCACAGATGTAGAGCACATGACAAAAGCGACATGACTTGCAATCCACGACACAACATTTTCTTTCAATGCTCTCGATGATTCGTACTCCATGGGCACTCAGTCTCAGATACGCCTGCTCATTCTGATTAGAGCTTGTAAGTTGGTTTTTCAGGTATATGCCTGCATTCTGACTAGAGCTTTTAAGTTGGTTTTCATTTGTTGAAAGACTAACTTAAGTATTGAAATTCCCATCGGAGATCCAACTCCAGTCGGAATAACTTAGCTTGGAGTGTTTTGCAGCATAGCAAATGGTGTACGAAGATTCAAGATAAGTCAAAATTTATAAAGAAAAATATTTTACATATATTTATATTTATTTTCTCATCAACACTTTGTTTCATTATTATAAAGAAAAATATATTTTACATAAAAATATTTAATCCCACTCGCCAATACTTTTTTAGTAATGTTAGTGATACTACATGTTCTACTTCATATTTTCATGTTGAGGTGACACTTCTTTCCTAATCTCTCTCTCTTTCTCTCTCTCACACATACTCGCTAATAACCACGTACTTATTTTTTTTCACCTCAGTATGAAGTAAAATATAAATTAAAAAATATAGTATCACTAGTATTATTCATAATTTTTCGGCCACCGGTAGGAAGGGAAAGGAAAGGGAAAAGATGTCTATGAGCTAAAATTGGCCTTTTAAGAGAGTATAACGGAATTAAGTCAAAAAATAAATAAAACAAATGTAACTGATCCTTTGGAGAGTTTAACCGAATTAAGCCAAACAATAAATATAAAAAATACATAAAACAAGTGTAACTCCTTTCCACCTGTTTTTTATGACATAAATAACTACGAGGTGTTTTCTCTTAAATTTTATTGGTTTTCTAACCCATTTTATTTGCTATATATCTTTTGAAGTCTCGAGTTTAGACAACCGTTCATTCTCGAATAATAATTTTTACGCCAGTATATAGTACTTCAAAAAGATCAATTAAGTACTTATTAACGTATTGAACAGACGTGATTTTTTCATGTTGGATCTTAAACTCTAAATTATTTTTTGTTCCACATTACTGGGTGTTAATTTTTATCAGCCGATGCCATTTGAATTTCACAGAACTATTTCCACTGCTAAAACTGAAAATGATTGCTAAGCATATTCTAAGAATATTCGGAACCTATTTATCATGCAGAAATCAAATATTTCACCATGTGTAATTTGCAAGATTAGTAATACCCACAGTATTACTCGAAGAGGATTACAAACAATGATGTGGTCTATGCAAAAATAATTTATAAACTATGTAACAGGAACAACAACAACAATAATATAATAAAATGACTAAGGTTTATGTTAAATACGGTCTCATTCGTGAGATTATGGTGAAAGTGATTCAGATTTTGAGCGTGTAAACATATGTGGTTGAGTTATACGGTAATTGGACTTCAAGTTAGAGTATAAGTATATTTTGATTTTGAACGTGTAAACCCATGTGGTTGAGTTATATGTTAATTGAGCTTCAAGTTATAGTATAAGTAAATTTTGGTAATAATGATACGAAGATAACATAACTGAAATTTTATCACTCACAAGATAAGTTATAAGCGTTATTAACTTTGTGTTGAATTCACACTTGGTTCTACGCAAAATACAATATCAAACCTCGTGGAATGAAGGGTCATTTAAAATATACGTAGAGGGGATTAGGGGAAGTTTTTAAACTAATCAAACATTGGAGGGTCTTAGTGACATTTTTTCATTTAAGAAAGGGGCAAAGTCACAATGAGAGAAAATGATAAGAATTAATAAAGTAATGAGTTTATTTATTTCTTAACATCACAAGAAAGGAATATCTGATATAGTATCAACAAGAGTCTTGTACTCGACTTTTGCACTAGAGCGGTCAACTGCTATATCTTTCTTACTCTTCCATGTATAGTCAAGAGTCCCCGAAGAAAAGGCTAAAGACAGAAGTAGAACGACGATCTGGAATATCACCCGCATTAATACCTTCAGCTTTCGTTTTAAGAGATAAGAGTTGAAGGATTTCAAGCCAAATGAACTAAGGCAGACTTTCATTTTAATAATAATGCTAAGGAACATAGCTTGCTAATTTTAAACCTAGGGTGACCCTATCCCCATTCCTAGGGAAGTCGTACGAGGTGAGAAACTTCATGTATGTTTTTCAAGTCGATCCTTTTTAGTAATGGGTCTTAGGGACGAATATGGTGATTGATTTAAGCAAGACGGCTACCAACAGAGGGGGTGGGTATAAATAAAATAAAATAAAATTTCAAACCTCCCAAAAGGAAGGGTCATTTTTTATAGGTAGGGTGGAAGTTGTATAAATATCAAACATCGGAGGGTCTTAGTGTTATTTTTCCAATTAAAAAATGGGCTAGAAGGGCAAAAGACAAAGAAGAGAGAGGAAAGAAGGAGAAGAAAACAACTAGTCTATTTATTTATTTATTTTTTTCCGCGGACGCGAAAAAAGAATAAACTCTGGTTCAATATCGCCGTTGAGACACACAATTTCTCTCTCTTCATGTCTAGGCTCTCGTTGTCCCTTATCGTCTCACGTGTTCTCTTTTTCTTTCTCGCTCTATCTCTACAGATTTTCCTACAGTGAGCAGACGAAAGAGAAATATAGAGAGAGAACTCCCCCCAGCGAAAGAAGATCAGAACAAACGGGCGGACAGTCGTTGTTCTTCTCCAGTCGACCCGTCGAAACCCTAATCGTCTGGGGCACGCACCAATATCTTGTTGGGCGTCCCGAAACCCTAGAATCTCCCATATCTCAAACTCTGTTAGCTTCTTGCTGTTTTCAGCCCCACGTCTTGCGGGACCCTAGATTTCTCCGGTGTTTGGTGCCCTGTGTTGTATCGGGGGATTGTTGTGCGGGAACTCTTATTTCGTTTCCCGCAACCCTAGAAATAGCCATTTTTTCAAGCTTCCTTCGGTTTCGTCCTTTGTTGTGTGGTACTTTTTGATGCACGACCCTAGTTTTTTGTGATCTTCGGTGGTGTGTTGTTGAATCGGTGGTTTGGGCTTGTGCCCGATGCGATTGAGTGGTGGATTTTCATGCCGCCGGAGCCTCTGCCGTGGGATCGGAAGGACTTCTTCAAGGAGAGGAAGAACGAGCGGTCGTTGGATTCCGCAGGGTCCGTGTCGAGATGGAGAGAGACTCCTCTACACGGACGCGATTTTGGTCGTTGGGGATCGGCCGACTTCCGCAGCAGACCTCCAGGTTAGTCATTTGAAACGTTTTAAGCAGTTCTAGGGTTTCATTTCTGATGTTTGGCCCAAGTTTTAAGTAATGTTTTTTTTCTATGGAAGCCCTATAAACAGCTAGATTCTGTAGGAAATGAGTTACATCCTAGCTATTTGAGTTTCTTTCAGTATGCACATGTATGTAGGGACGGATTATGGATGTTTCTTGTAGTTGTTCCGGTTTTCCGAAATCTAGGGTTTCATTTCATATTTGGGTCTCGACCTTTAAATAATTTTTTTCCCCTTGGAAGCCTGGGGACAGCTTAGATTGCGGAGGAATTTAGTTCTGACCCAGCTATTCTTCTCATTTTCATTACACTTGTGTTATCTTGTACTTATTTTGGCTCTTTATGATGACTTTTTACTGTTTATTTTATTCTATCGATTATCATATGGATCTAGAGTTTTCATATCTTGAATCGGTACACTGAGGTAGGGGACTCCTGTTTTCATGTGAAATTTGTTTTCTTTTGTGGTTTCTGGCTTCACACTCGTGTGCTTATGTCATGCTATTGGTATTCCTCGACTCCTCCCTCCTCCCCCCTTTTAAAAGTTTCTGTTTGGATGTCATCTGCTGAAGGTCACGGTAAACAGGGTGGTTGGCACCTCTATTCTGAAGAATCTGGCCATGGTTTCACGCCATCTCGGTCCAATGACAAGATTATAGATGGCGAGAGTTTACGGCTATCTGGATCTCGTGCAGATGGAAAGTACAGCAGGAATGACAGGGAAAATCGAGGGTCTGGAAGCCAGAAAGATTGGAAATGTCACTCCTGGGAAAATGGTGGGTCCCCAAACGGACCCGTCAGGCCACTTGACTTGAGTGATCAGAGGTCAGTTGATGATATAATAACATTGAACTCTCATCCTCCTTCCAACTTTGTAAACACATGGGATCTTGATAAGACTGGTGGTGTCAATGGCTTGGGCACAGGCCAGAGATTTGAGAGAGAAAATTCGCTGGGATCGACTGAGTGGAAGCCTCTTAAATGGGCCCGATCGGCGAGTATGTGCTCCCGAGGGTCTGGTTTAAGCAATTCAAGCAGTTCAAAGAGCATGGGAGTGGATTCGGGTGAAGCAAGGGCTGAAGCACAGCTCAGGAATGTCACTCCAGTGCAGTCCCCTTCAGGGGAAGCTGTTGCCTGTGCAACATCAGCTGTTGCCCCATCTGAAGAAACAAGTACCAAGAAGAAGCCACGTCTTGGTTGGGGTGAGGGGCTTGCTAAGTATGAGAAGAAGAAGGTTGAAGGACCAGACGATATTGCAGCCAAGAGTGAAACAGGTTATTGTGGTAGAACTGAACCTTTGCAGTCACAAGTCTCAAACATGGCTGATAAAAGCCCTCGAATTGTGAGATTCTCTGATTGTGCTTCCCCTGCTACTCCCTCCTCGGTTGCTTGCAGTTCCTCACCAGGTAATATGCGTTCGGAGTTCATTTCACATCCTTTTTTGGCATTTTGTTTTTTATGGCGTTTTCTCTGCACGGTTGGGAGGAAAATAATACGTGCAGAATGATAGCAAATCTTGAAATTATGGGATTTTTCATTTTAAAACTTTTATTTTGACCTTTATTACACTGTAAAACCTGTTATTATTTCCATTAAGTCAATGAATGTAAATAACGTTGCTTGGTGCAATGGCAAAACTTGGTCTAGAAAGTTTCAAATGTGGTTTGAAGTTTAAGATTGTAACTTTACGGGCAGAAAGATTCCAGAACTTTCAACTTGCACGCTGATATCATTGTTAACTCAAACATGACCTTTACTACCCGGTGCAATATGGTTTGAAAGTTTATGATCAGAGCGTGTTTCGTTTTATTAGCAGCTTTGTGACATTTTTATTACCAATTCAGTCGTTGTTATAATTCCATGTTTTTTTTATTACCAATTCAGTCGTCGTTATAATTCCATGTTCTTTTATTTCACTAATAAAATTTGCCTGAATGAACCCAGTGGCCAGTTCTGGGTAAATGATCCCTTCCTGTAATACCGAGAATACCAATGGACAATTGGGTGACCACTGTTCTATTAGCTTTGAGGCCCGAGTTGATGTATAAAGTTTTTTTCCTTCTGCATACCTTTGAAAAGTCGCCTCATAGATGCTCCATTGTATGAATCTTGATAACCTCATTGCAAGATAGACCGTAAGGTGCGGAGTTCTGCTTACAATTAACTTAGTTAAGCTTTCAAAGCTTCAGGTCCAATACAATCATTGTTGGGCAGGGCATATATTGTTACCATTCGTTGACTTTCTCCACTATGTTTCTTTTGCACATTATCACCCTTCCTTATCGTAATATCTCAATCTGCCCTCCTAATTGAATAACTGAGCTGTTTAGTATCTATCTAGTTATCTGCATTTGGTGTTTTTGTTTCCCTCCCCGATATAAGGAAAATTATGCGTCATGAGCATGAGAAAGTATATCTTGTGCAATTGGGTATCTCAACACGAATCACATTCTCGAATTGATACACTTTTTTACTTAAAGATTTGGTTTTTAAGCGAAACGGGGTTTATTGATGTCTAGTGCATCTACATTTTGAGAGAAGAAAGATCGAAATCACGTCCGCTGCTGTCACCAAAATATTAACATAACAACCACACTGTATTACATTAGTGTTTTTATCTAGAATAAAAAATGTCATCTTTCCCATTTTGTATTGTTCAATTGGTTTATGACTCATTGCTCTTAATAAGTTTCTCTGGCTTTTTATGCGAGTTCATTGCTATTTTTTGTGGAAGAGTTTTGGAAAGTAACTGGTACAGATGAAGCAAACTAATTCTGTCCTCTACACCTCAATCTTATATGAAGGTGGATTTAGGTTTAGTTGAGGTTCATTTTGTGGGCATGGAAGGATATGTATTAAATTTGTTTCAGATTTTTCTTTCTACAATTTTCTGTTTAGTCCCTTTACTATAGGGTGAATGGATTTTATGATGTCTTTCCCAGCAGTCCACGAAGTTCTTTGAGTTTCAGGGGTTTCTTTCGAAGGAACATATCTTTATTGCTAGATTTATTTTTCTTCGTCACGATATGAACCGTCTGTTTTTGTGTGTGGTAATTTAATTTTTTCCTTTTTCTTTTATCTGTCTATGGGCATCAGGTTGGTCCTCAATTGTAGGAGGATTTTACCCAAATATGGAGTTGATCATAGGATATTATTGTGGGGACTGAGCCCAGAGAGAGTTTATTCTGCTGTAGTTTCACTGGAAAAGTGGAAATGCTTTCCTTGTTGCATATTTGGGATACACATGCCAACCTTGCTTTGTCGTGGATGTGGTGCAAGCATGCTGAGTTGCCAAATAATATTATGTTTATCCAAATGGTTAATTTTATTAGGCCTCTGATTTTTTGAAGTTTTGCTTTGTTGTAACAGGTGTGGAGGACAGACCTTTTCTCAAAGCCACCAGTATTGATAATGACACTAGTAGTTTATGTGTTTCGCCAAATCTCCGGTCTCAGAGTCATCTTGAGGGGAGGGATTTTAACTTAGAGAATTTGGATATCACTCCAATTTCTAATTTAAGCTCTTCAATTAGTGAATTGCTTCGAACTGATGATCTGGGTCCAGTGAGTTCTAGCTTTGTGAGATCCACTCTTATAAACAAGCTGCTGGTATGGAAGGGTAACGTGTCGAAGGAATTGGAAATGACTGAATCCGAGATCGAGTCACTTGAAACTGAGCTGAAGTCATTGATATCTGAGTCTGGAAGTCGTCCTTGTCCAGCCGCATCCAGTTCTCTTCTCGGGGAATGCCAAGCAAAACCTTGTGAAGAACTAGTTGCTGCCTCCAATTTGATTCCTTGTCCTTCTCCCTTGCAGCTTGATACTTCTGGAGACGTGATTGTTGAGAGGGAAGGTGGTGGCTTGGAAGACAAACGTTCTCAACTTGTTGATGAGGATGTTGATAGTCCAGGTACTGTAACATCTAAATTTGTTGAACTGCTTTCTTCAACCAATGGTGCTGACATGTCTGCTCCGGTGACATGTGGCGAGAGCTCTGGTGATTGCGATTCAAGTAAATCTGGGGACCTTCAGATGAAATGCTCAGTACATGGTTCCAATGAGGAAAAGACTGGTGGTGCATCTGCTTCTGAGGTTGATGATCAGCTGATAGCAAGCAAGAGTTCTGCTCCTCCTCGAGGTGGCGTGAGTTCACGATGTCACAGAGATGACAAATTATATGATCAAATAGTGGCGTTCAACAAAGAGTGTGCAAATAGAGCTTCTGAAGCACTTAATAAGCTGTTACCATATACAACAAGGAGTTTCTGTAGCTGGAAGAGTAACCCAATGATCCAAGAAAAGTTTGCAAGGAGAAAGCGTTTCTTAAAATTTAGGGAGAGGGTAATCACCCTCAAGTTTAGGGCATTTCAGCACCTCTGGAAGGAAGATATGCGATTGATTTCCTTAAAGAAATATCGCGCCAAATCTCAGAAGAGGTTGGAACTAATTTTGCGTACACAGAATGGAAGCTATCAGAAGCATCGGTCGTCCATTCGCTCACGTCTTACATCTCCTGGTATGGATAATTCGTTCTTTACTTCCTTGTACACTAGTGGTGGTTTGCAACTTTTAACCTATAGCTATTGGGAATAATCATCTCTAGTTTAATGAAGTCCATCCATAAATTTATTTTGGCTTGGAATTCGTGGAGGTCTTAATCGACCCAATATAAGTATACTTGGCGTCCATTGGAAACGTATCTGCTTTAATTTGTCCTTCATACTTCTTAACTTTGATCACATCTCCCTTTGATTTAAGACGGAGTAAGAGGGATTCATTTGGGTAAAATGTCTGAATGTTGCCCTGTAGTACTCTATTGGAGGGTAATAAGTCTTGCATTGGATGTTCTGCAGCATTTCAGAGACTTGCATAGAACATGCACATTGAAATTGTATGTAAATTTTGTATGTTCTGTTTTAATAAAATACAGAATGCCTATTCATCTATTCTATAAACTGGGATATGGAAAAATGGCAATTGGTACGTAATATGATTTACACAGTAGAACTTTTAACCTTTTTGTGGTTTTGACACTCAATTTTCTGCCCCATTGTACTCCTTTTTTGGTTTCTCTTATGTTAGTTCTTTTTTTGGAATAGTATTTTTGGTATTTAGGTGCATTGGACCTGTGGTTATGCTCATTTGCATGCAAATGACTTCGTAATCTTTGTATTAGAAGTTCTCCCTCTCCTTTTTCCTTCATTTCCACCCCCAAGAAGGCGACACACACACTCTCTCTTACTCTCTCTCTCTCTCTCTTATTTGACACATAAAAGTACTTTATATTCCTAAGTGGGAATAAGGAAATAATTCATTTTATGGCATTTGAATTAACAATCAATGGAATTTGATTTACTGCCATCATATTTTTCTTCATCATGAAACATCTAAGCTAGATACGAGGTTACAGACTTTTCATTTGACTATTGAACCACTTCTAGAAGACTTCCAATGTTCTCATTTCTATTGTCCTTGCCAAGTTCAGCTTTACAAGTGATGCAGAACAGGTTTGGAATGGGACTAAAGATGACAAAACACTGAGAACAGGGGCTGTTTTGGGGGCTGTGAACAGTGTACGTGAATAGTGAATTTTTAGATAGAAGAGGAAGAGTTAGAGAAGGATAGATCTAGGTTTCATACCTAGGTTACCGAAGGCATCACACCTAAGGCCTCTTTAGCATCGCACTAAAGAATGAGATTGCATCACACAATCATAGAAGCATAAAGCTAATTTTCATTCATTCAAAAAACATACTTTGCCATAAGGCTTACAATCCAATTTATAGCTAAACTTGACTCTAGAACTTCCCAAATTAAAAGCTTCAACTAACTTAGATTCCCTAGGACTCTTTAATACATTAATGATGTGGAAGACCCCAAAAGACTCTTTGACCAACCAATAACCTCAAAAGACTTGACTCAAAGAACTCAACAGACACTTCTAAATAAAACCAGCCCAAGGCTAATTAATCTCCCAAGTAGGCCCCACATCATCC
Source organism: Arctostaphylos glauca (assembly GCA_019985065.2). NCBI lineage: Eukaryota > Viridiplantae > Streptophyta > Magnoliopsida > Ericales > Ericaceae > Arctostaphylos > Arctostaphylos glauca. Next base: position 22,829,902 of record JAHSPW020000013.1, read on the forward strand.
AACATATGCCAAATTAGAGCTTGTGCCTTAGAACCATCCAATCCACGTCTTTTATGCACCTTTACTGGTTGCTGCCATTTACCATCAACTCTCCCCGGCTTGAGAAAACTCGACCCCGACGAGTTAAAAGCATGGAACTGTTCATAAAGGTCAGGATTAAGGCGTTGAAACTCCTCATCAGTAATCCAAGTACATTCAGAAAGTGAACGCCCCTTCCACTTAATGAGATACTTTTGATAACCTCCATGTCGAGTTGAAACAATGTGATGATCAACCACATCTTCAATTTCATCCTGAAAAGGTTTGGATGTCGCAAGAGATGCCACAGGGTCAGCCCGGTTACTATCCTCAAAATGCCCAGAATATTGAGTGAGATCCTCAACATTGAACACGTTACTGATGCGCATATCATCAGGCAAATCGAGCACATATACATTAGAGCTAATTTTCTTGAGAATTTTGAAGGGACCAGCACTCTTTGAATGAAGTTTCTTATAAACCCCTTTAGGATACCGTTCAGCTTTGACTCGAACCATAACCATGTCACCCTCATCAAATTCAGCAAACCTCCTTCTCAAATCAACATGTTGTTTGTAGCCCTCATTGCTAAGGGCAATTTTTCGTCGCACATCATTGTGGATATCACTTATGTGTTGACTAAAAGCTTTAGCTTCTGCACTTGGGCGAGCCTGAATAGGTAGGGGAACCAGATCAATTGGTTTCCTAGGAAGCAAACCTGTAACAATTTCAAAAGGGCTGCGGCCGGTAGACCTATTCACAGAGCTGTTGTATGCAAATTCAGCCATAGGAAGTACCTGATCCCAGCTGCCAACATGATCACCTACAAGGCAGCGAAGTAGATTTCCCAAACTGCGGTTAACAACCTCCGTTTGACCATCAGTTTGCGGATGAAAAGCTGACGAAAATTTCAGCTTTGTATTCAGCAACTTCCATAACGTTCGCCAAAAGTAGCTCATAAATTTCGAATCACGGTCAGAGACAATGGTTATTGGCAGCCCATGAAGTCTAACAATTTCTTGAAAAAAAAGCGTAGCAATGTTGACAGCATCCGATGTCTTTGAACAAGGAATAAAGTGTGCCATTTTGGAGAAGCGATCCACAACCACAAAGATAGAGTCATGTTGCCGACGGGTTTTTGGTAACCCAAGGACAAAATCCATACTTAAATCCTGCCATGGCTCGTGGGGTACAGGTAGAGGAGTGTACAAACCTGTATTCTTCTTTCTCCCCTTTGAAAGTTGACAAGTCCGGCATTGGGAAACCACCTTAGCTACGTCCCGCTTCAGCTTTGGCCAATAAAAGCGATCTTCAGTCATTGCAACTGTCTTATCTCTTCCAAAATGACCTGCTGCCCCTCCGGAATGTAATTCCCAGATTACCTGTTCGCGGAGAGACGTGTCAGGCAGACAAAGTCGAGTTCCTTTGAAGAGGTAGCCATCGTGTAAGGAAAAATTATCCAATCCTTGCTGCTGTCCAGCCAACAACTGAGCATGAATAGCGCCGAAATCCTTACAAGAAGGGTAATCCCTTTTTAGCAAATCAAACCCCACAACTTGTACAGCCATAGAAGTTAGAACATACACCACCCGACTGAGTGCATCAGCTGCCTTATTCTCAGAACCAACTTTATGTTTGATAACAAACGAATATTCTTGCAAAAATGAAACCCACTTGCCATGTCGATGATTCAGCTTCTTTTGGGAGTTGACGTATTTGAGAGCTTCATGGTCAGAATACAATACAAACTCCTTAAAGAGTAGATAGTGACGCCAAAAGCGAAGTGCTTGAACCACAGCATAAAATTCTTTGTCATAAGTGGAGTATTTTTGCTTGGCTTCGTTAAGCTTCTCACTAAAATAAGCAACCGGGTGCCCTTCTTGGCTAAGCACACCTCCAATTCCAACATTTGATGCATCGCAAGCCACTTCAAACACCTTCGAAAAGTCTGGAAGACATAATACAGGAGCCTCAGTCATCAGTCCTTTTATCTCTTCAAAAGCTTTTGTTGCCGCTTTAGTCCAAACAAACTGTCCTCCCTTCATGCAATTGGTAATTGGTGCCATTACTGTACTGAAATTCCTGATAAAGCGACGATAGAAAGTCGCCAGGCCATGAAAACTTCGGACTTCACGCAGGGAACTGGGAACTGGCCACTCAAGAATGGCTTCCACCTTGCTTGGATCGACCTCCACTCCTCTAGATGAAACAACGAAGCCCAGAAATACGACTCTCGGACTCAAAAAAGAACACTTCTTCAAGTTCATATAGAGCTTCTCTTGGCGAAGAACCCTTAAAACTTGTTGAAGATGAAAGATATGTTCTTCCTTGGTCTTACTATATATAAGGATATCGTCAAAGTACACAACCAGAAATTGACCAATGAAAGGTTGCAATACCTGCGTCATGAAGCGCATAAAAGTACTTGGGGCATTGGTAAGACCGAACGACATGACCAGCCATTCATAGAGGCCATCCTTCGTCTTAAAAGCTGTCTTCCACTCATCTCCAGATCTGATGCGTATTTGATGGTAGCCACTTTTCAAGTCGATCTTTGAAAATAAGCAAGAACCAGCCAGCATGTCCAACATGTCGTCAAGCCTCGGACTAGGAAACCGATATTTGATTGTGATCTTGTTTATAGCGCGACTGTCGACACACATGCGCCAAGTACCATCTTTCTTAGGCGTGAGCAAAGCTGGAACAGCGCATGGGCTCAAACTTTCACGAATAAAACCCTTGGAACAAGGTCTATAGCATGTTGGACATTGCGCATGGGAGGGAGCTCATTTGGTAGCTCTTCGGGGGCAACATCAGAGAAATGAGACAGCAACTCAATTACTTCTGAAGGCACTGTAGAGTCTAACACAGTAGTAGTTTTTGAAACTTCTTTCACCACCACGGCATATATAACAAACCAGTTTCCATGCTCTCATCTTGAAAACGCCTTTTGGTGAGAATGTGGAGCGAATTTGTATTAACATTCGCTGCATTCTTTGGCTTATTTTCCTTGTGTTTCTCCATTTCGGCTGTAGTCATCGGCTTCAAGATAATGTCCTTATGTTTGAATGAGAAGGCATATGTATTCTCTTTCCCACAATGTTGCACATCTCTATCATAAAGCCATGGTCTTCCAAGAATGATATGAGCGACTTTCATGGGTATAACGTCACACCAAATAGAATCTTTATAAGCACCATATGAAAAAGAGACGAGGCAGCGTTGAATTACCGGAATAGAAGTGTTGTCTATCCAAGCTACCTTATATGGCTGAGGATGTGGTTGAACAGGAAGCTTGAGGCGCTCCACCGTGGATGTTGATACAACATTCATGCAGCTTCCACCATCAATAATAAGCTTTCGGGCCTGGTCTCCACATCGAACCAGCATCTGGAAAATAGAAGTACGCTTCCAGTCCTCCTTTTCAACTTTTGGCGCTGTAAGTATACGTCTAACCACAGAAATTAGAGAGGAATCAATCTCATCGTCTTCTAAATCATCTGTGTTGAAGGCCCCAACGTCAAAGGATTCTTCATCATCCTCATGATTTTGTTGGTCAGGTTCATCTTCATGCTCCACACCGATATGCAAGTTCCTCCTCGGACATTGATAGGCCATGTGACCAGCTTCTCCACACTTGAAGCACTTGCTGTCCTTTCCTCCCCCTTTGCTGGCCATGTGATTTTTGCCCTTAGGGTCTGCCGAAGGCTGCTTGGAACCACTAGGCTGAAAACGACTTACATCATTGAACCCCTTTTGGCCTTGAGACCCAAATTTTTTAGAAATTGGATATCTCAAATACTCTTCCATATCCAAAGCAACCTGGAAGGCTTGCTCAAGGCTGTATAAAGGTTGTCGAAGAAGCTCCTTCCTTATTTCTGGCCTCAAACCAATCTTGAATCGCGCAAGAGTTTGACTTGGATCTTCCACCACTTGACTCCTTGTCTTGAGCTCATCAAATTTCTGCATATATTCACTTACTGACAAGTTCTTTTGCTTTAATTCTATGAGCTCTTCACATAACTTTGCATGGTAATTTGGTGGCATGTACTTCTCCCGAAGCCTAGCCTTCATCTCTTGCCAGTTACTAATTGGCGGCTGCCCCAATCGCCTGATATCACCTTCAATACCCATCCACCAAATTTTTGCTAATCCCACAAGCTTCATTTTGGCAAATCTCACCCGTCGATCGTCTGCCATGTCATACCACTCAAAGTACTCCTCAATGGAAGCAAGCCAATCAGCAAATACAGTAGGGTTAATTTTTCCTTCAAAATCTGGGACATCCATTTTTATCTTCTTGGTGATATCTCCAGCTGTATCATACATCTCATATTGGCCCCTTTGTAACAAGTTGTTGGTCCAATCGAATACAGAGCTTTGCGGTACTCCTTGACCTTGTTGTCTTTGAGAAGGATTTGCATGTGGGCCTGCTGTTGGTCCGCATTGATTCTCACCATTCCCATCAGGATTGTCATTTGCCGAATTCTCGCCTTGCTCACCTGCCATTGGACCAGCATTCGGTTGAATTGTCTAGCCTTCCAAAGCACTGATGCGCAGATTACAGCTATCCATTTGCTCTGCCAGCTTCAACAGAATTTCGTCACGCTGAAACTCAGTTAATCTTCCTCTAAAAGGCTTGCCAGATCGTGTAGACATGTTGCCTTTCTCGCTCTGATACCAAACTGATGCAGAACAGGTTTGGAATGGGACTAAAGATGACAAAACACTGAGAACAGGGGCTGTTTTGGGTCTGTGAACAGTGTACGTGAATAGTGAATTTTTAGATAGAAGAGGAAGAGTTAGAGAAGGATAGATCTAGGTTTCATACCTAGGTTACCAAAGGCATCACACCTAAGGCCTCTTTAGCATCGCACTAAAGAATGAGATTGCATCACACAATCATAGAAGCATAAAGCTAATTTTCATTCATTCAAAAAACATACTTTGCCATAAGGCTTACAATCCAATTTATAGCTAAACTTGACTCTAGAACTTCCCAAATTAAAAGCTTCAACTAACTTAGATTCCCTAGGACTCTTTAATACATTAATGATGTGGAAGACCCCAAAAGACTCTTTGACCAACTAATAACCTCAAAAGACTTGACTCAAAGAACTCAACAGACAATTCTAAATAAAACCAGCCCAAGGCTAATTAATCTCCCAAGTAGGCCCCACATCATCCAGCATATGCCAAATTAAAGCTTGTGCCTTAGAACCATCCAATCCACCTCTTTTATGCACCTTTACTGGTTGCTGCCATTTACCATCAACAAGCTGTCGTGGAGACGTTGTACTTGGGCATTTGGTCAAAACGTTTTTTGTCCAAGTGATGTCTTACAAGAAGTCTTTGTACATTGACTCCCTAGTTTAGACCTCCGTGCCCATGTGTCATGTGTCCGGCATTGATAATTCTCTCTGGTCTGACACCATGACTAAATTGGCCCCAGTTACTTTTCGGGACGGAGTGGAAGAAAGGAGGAGATTCTCGAATGAGGAAAATGATCCAATGACTTTCAAAGAATTGAGCGAAGTTTAGGAATTCAAGATGCTCCTAGCTACGTAAAGGAAGGATAAGTTGTAATTTAGACCATCCCAACAAAGAAAAAAAGAAGTTTGGACTTTTATATAACGCAATTTTCTTTACCATACAAATAAACCAATTGCCTAACTGGCTTGTGTAAGATGCTTTTGTACATTACGTGTGTTGTATCCTTGTAACTGTGTCCAATTTTTTTTTTTTTTTTGCTGAGTCTTGGTTATCCTACAGTTTGGAAAGTTGGCAAGATTGAGTGTACACGTGCAGCAAGTCCTACATCGGTACACAATTGTGGGTAACAGAGATACCCAGATTCAGCCATCTAAGGGTTGACCATCTCTTAGTAGTGTTTGTAATTAAAAGAAACCAAGGAACTTATAGGACTTAACAAAATAGCACCTCCTGTTTGAAGGTGGAAAATGTAGGCTTCAGCAAGGCTTCAGATGGAAAATGTAAATTTCCTGTTTACATATCTTGTTCCATATACAGAACTAAATTTGTTTCTCTAGAGTCATAAAGATCTTTAGAATGAAGAAAGCGAACAGACAATTAACAACATTCTCCCTTTCCTATGTGTCAGGCTATGTCATGTCATTATGTAGGTTCTTTTAAGTTTTCTGCATTATGACACTTGATCTACCTGTTTGCATTGAAGATGGGCTGATATGAAGAGACTTTAAAACTGACTTTTTTTATGGGTATTTTACACATTTATCTCCTCTATCAGTGATATATTACCGTACGGTTGTGTATTCTGATGCAGTTCCTTTTATTGGTTATGATAAGGTTCTTTTCCGTAGAAGAATCTTAGTATTGATTTCTGATTTCCACGGGATCAGTAATGGACTATATGCTAGTGGAAGTCTTGGTTGGGATCTGAATTTCCCTGCAGGGTGAAGGTCTTTGCTTTTGAACTTCTAGCGTATTGCAGGGCTACTTTTATGCAAATGGATGTGATTTGGTGATTGGCAGCTGTATTATGAACTTGTTCCCTCCGAGTTTTTTGATCTGAAATGTTATAGGGATGTTCCACTCGTCAAGACGCTGATTCTTTAGAGAGGATTGAGCAATTCCTTGCTGTAGACTACATTGGAAGGTGTTTATATTGAGCAACTTGATCATTGAAGAACCCTTGCTTATGTGCCACCATTTTCCGTATTTGCCAACCTCACTAAGCAGATAATTCTTTGTGGGAGCATTTTTTGAGTATTCTAATCCTTACCTGGTTTTTTGATAACCAAGGTATCCGGCCGGCTTGGGACCAAGCTGGGGTAAAGCTTGGGACCACCTACTGCCAACTAGTCCTTGGGACCTTGAGCTGATCGACTGGGCAAATGTGCAGTGGCTCCAGGTTTGGTCACCAAGTTTTGACCTCGAGACATCCGGGTTTACGGCTTGCCCCGATCTCCACTCGGGCAACCCCTTGGGGTTTACTCTAATCCTTACTTCTAGAGGGGTTTGTTGATATACTTTGGTGCGTTCTGTGATATATTGTAGGATTTATGCTTTTTCAAAAGAAGAGGTCAGCATAGTATTTTTTGCTTCGATCTAAAGAGGGCTTAGGATGCGCCCAATTCATGCTTCCATTGTGATGATGCATTGCTTGGGAGTTGCGGGGATATATTTCATGTCAGTGCGACTGTAAATCTTCAGCAGAGGTCTGATATGAGTTTTTAGGTCGTTTCTTTGAGAGGCAGTGTAGTTTTTTTTTTGTCTGTAAGAGATCGGCAATCGTATCTGGATGTGCAAGTCAACGCGGTTATCTCAATGCCCACTGCATGTGAGGGATGGGGCGATTGTGCCTTCTCATCATGGAGGATTTGGTTCAGATGTTGTTGGAACCCCTTGGCAAGTTTGATCAAACTGGTGCTACGTACTTAGAATTTGATTGAGCTGGATAGAGTTTATACCTTGGATTTGGTAGTTTGAACGTCAATGGGGTTTTACAGTTTTGATGGCATGGAGTAATGCTTGCATTATTGTCTGATTTCGATTGCAAAATGCTCCAATGGCTTGGTAATATTTTCTTCTTTGAAATGTGGATCAAAGAAGTTAAAAATGATTATGCACTGATGAACTGAAGATTGAAAAAAACTCTAGGTTGGCTGAAGATTTTTCCATGTACAGAGTGGTAGATTCTGTGGATGTGTAATTGATCCTGCTATTGATTGACTTTTATATCCATAGTCTGAAGTTTTTGTCTAATATGTCAAGTTATGTGTAAGAGTAAAATGCTAGGAACACAAACCATCCGGACACATCTGTTTCCTTAAGACTTTTTGTATGTGTAATTGATTCTGCTGTTGATTGACTTTGATATCCATAGTCTGAAGTTTTTGCCTAGTATGTCACGGATTTAGATTTGAGCAGTGTCTTTGTTGTGATCTTAAATTTTTGACTTTTTCCTTGCAGCGGGGAGTTCAAAACTAATTCCAACGACGGAGGTCATTAATTTTACAAGCAAGCTGCTTTCAGATTTGCAGGTCAAGCCTTACAGGGATTCACTTAAAATGCCAGCATTGATCTTGGGCGAGAAGGAGAAGAAATTTTCTCAGTTTGTTTCATGGAACTGTTTAGTAGAAGATCCCATTACTGTTGAGAAGGAAAGGGCTATGATTAACCCTTGGTCATCAGAGGAGAAGGAAGTTTTCCTGGATAAGCTCACTACTTTTGGGAAAGACTTCAAAAAAATTGCTTCTTTTCTCCGTCACAAGACAACTGCAGATTGCATCGAGTTCTACTACAAGAACCACAAATCAGATGCTTTTGAGAAAACAAAGAAGAAGCCTGAGTCAGGTGAGCAAGAGAAGTCCTATAACTACCTGGCAACCTCAGGGAAGCGATGGAATCGTGAGATAAATGCTGCATCCCTTGATATGTTGGGTATGGCTTCAGCAATCGCAGCTAACGCCGATGATGGTAGTGAAAATCAGCAGAAATGTACACCAAGGTTTGTATTAGGGTTGAGTTGTGGCTGTAGAGCTCCGCGAGGTAATGATGTCATAGAGAGGTCCTGTAGCCTTGATAGAGAAACTGCAGCTGCCGACGTCTTGGCGGGTATTTGTGGGTCCCTATCGTCGGAAGCAATGAGTTCTTGCGTGACGAGTTCATTTGACCCTGTGGCTGTGGGGTCTTTGTTGAGACGACCTTTGACGCCTGAGGTTACACAGAGTGTTGAAGATGATACTTGTTCGGACGAGAGTTGTGGTGAAATGGACCACACTGACTGGACGGATGAGGAGAAGTCTGTTTTCATACAGGCTGTGTCATCTTACGGTAAGGATTTCGCAATGATTTCAAGGTGTATGAGAACTAGGTCAAGAGATCAATGCAAGGTCTTCTTCAGCAAGGCTCGCAAGTGCCTTGGACTGGATAGGATTGGTCCTAGGCCTTCTGGCGATGTGGGAGTGGTGTCAAATGACAATGCTAATGGCGGCGACGGGAGTGATAATGGTTCAGTTGTCTGCAATGAGAAATCATCAGAGCCTAAAATTGGGGAGGACAGGATTGTCTCTGATTTGAACGTGAACTGTTACGAATCTGATCCCGCGGAGACCATGAACGTGCAGACTGATTTGAACAGATTGGAGGAGAACAATGGGAGAGGACAAATTGATTGTAAACTGGAGAATGATGTGGACGGTGACAATAAGATGGCAAATGGTGTTGATGACGAGCCTGGGATTGTAGGCCCCCATAAATCTGCTAATTTACCCTCTGATATAGAAGTTCAAGGACGTGAAGCTAGTGGAGATGACAGTTCTTCAGGAGAAAAGGTTGAGACCATAGCTGTTGGTCAGGATTCGACTGGCAGTCTTATGACAGAACAAGATGGACAACAACTGGCATTAGAGGACGATTTGAAGAATGAGGAGAATGAAAACGAGGATGCTAATTTAGGAGGTCCAGCTGACTCTAATTGTTCTGACCAAGACTTGGATGTAAATGTAAATGTAAATGCTTTTGATGTCGCTGCAGATGCAAATATTTCTGTAGGATTTGATGTTAGCCCCAAACAAGAGCAGGAAATTTCTGTGGAGCTGAATTCTAGGGAAGAGCCTCTTCACATTAACCTGGAGCAAGAGCAAGATGTTTCTCTTGTGAATGCCCATTCCGGGGCCAAAGGTCCATCATCTTTAGATTTTGAGGTCAGTGAAAAGCAGTGTGTAAAACCACCCAGTGTGGATGATTACCAGCATCAGTCTAGCCATTCTCAGATTCTCATGGGTTATCCAATACCAACCTCAACCAAGGTAGACACGAATGGGGATATTAGTTCCAAGAAAGTGTACTTTCAAAGCCTTTCAAAGGGAGATAGGAGTTTCCATTCCGATCCCTATCTATCGCAGGAATACTTTCTTCAAAAGTGCAATGGTTCAAAAACCCAGAGTTCAGTGGCCGAGCTTCCTTTTGTTCCCCAACAACAAAAGGGCAATCATTCTAGAGCCCATTCATGGAGTTCATCAGATACTGGGAAAAAACCAGCTGGGAATGGTGATGTGAAACTTTTTGGTCAGATCTTAACTCACTCATCCTCGGGCCAGGCAAAACAAAATTCTACAGGTATCCATGATAATGAAGATAAGGGAGTTCAAATTCAACATCCTAAGTTGAGCAGCAATAGTTTCAACCAGAAATTCACCGGGACTAACGATGCAGATGCAAGTTCGACTCCCAAAAAGTTTGACCAAAACAATTATCGGGGGCTTGAGAATGTTCCCATTAGGAGCTACGGCTTTTGGGATGGCAACAGAATACAGACTGGGTTTTCGGCCTTACCCGACTCTTCTCTTATAATGGCAAAATACCCAGCCGCGTTTGGTAATTATTCTACTACCTCAACCAACATGGAGCAGCAGCCGCCACTCCATTCAGTTGTAAAGAGTAACGAATGCAGTTTAAATGGTGTATCTGTTTTCTCTAGTAGCAGCAACAGTGGGGTGGCAGAATATCTTTTACACAGGAACCGAGAGGGTGCTAGAGTGCAGCCATTTACAGTTGATCTACAACCACCGGCAGTAGCTGGAAGGAGTGTGGTTGGAATCAATGTAGTGGGAAGAGGAGGAGGGGGAATTCTCGTTGGGGGTGTTTCGGACCCGGTGGCCGCCATCAAAATGCATTATGCGAAAACAGAGCATTTCAATGGGCAGATTCCGGGTGTAATCAGAGAGGAGGAATCTTGGAGAGGAAGTAAGAAGGGGGATGTAGGCAGGTAGAAATTTAGCGGCAAATTTGTGTCTTGTTTGCCGCCTTGTATCATAGTTTTGTAACAACTTCATTTGCAGCAGATTGATAGGACTCTGGATGGGTTTCGTCGTGCCCGTCTTTTTGGCTTAAAAAAAGGATTCTCTAGGTGTTTGTAATATTTGCAGCAGCTTTATATTTGTTGTATTTGATGGGAAATACAGAAATAATCTGTTGTGGAAGACTGGGAGGAGGCAGTGGGTAAATTAAGTTTTTGATGAATTCCATCCAATGTAGTTGTGGCCCCTCTACCCAAATGTGCCGTATTTGTGTTGTTATATCCTTCAAGGGAAATAGTAGAAGTGCAAAAAGAAGTACTCGGATATCTTAAATCTTTCGCACATTTTGCTGATTTTGTTTTTGTTTGCTGGAAACCTCAATCTTCTTGTCTACTTTTGGTCTGATACTGATCTATTGCTGGTTTCGATTTCATGTTGGAACCCTCCGTTTTGCTTATTATGTATGTTCTGGAACTTGCTTTCAACTTCTACTGCATATAGCATCTTTTATAAGGTGTACGAAGATATGTATATTGTATGTAATTTGTAGGAAAAGTCTTTGGTACACAGATTTTCTGGACACAGATCTGTTTGAAATTGTTGGATGCACATGGAGCTCTTGAATTGTTAAGAGTTTTACATGCATCTACCGATTCCACATAGTCCGAATGTGTTTGGAAGATTTGTGTACTTATAAACATTACTAGTTTGTATCCTTATCCATATCGTATCTTGCGTGTGCAGAAACACAGGTTTATAACAAACAAAAACACAAAGGCTGTTCGTATTAGACAAGTATCCTTTTACAATAACAAGAAGTCAAAAGAAACCAACTAAGAAAATCAAAAGAATATCCAGACGACACCCTAATTCAAACAATTGACGCTGAGCCTGAGCTACAGCCAAACGACTTGGCCAACGCGGTTGCGAGGTGGGACCTACACCACAACAGACGCACCAATCCTCCGTCAACACCACGACTACCACTACTCTTTCCTCTTCGGCCGCTGGTACCACTGCTCTTCACCATCTCCATTTCCATTTCCTTATCCTCCGGCATAGGAGGAATATTCATCGGCCCAAGGCGGCTCCGCCTCTTCCTGATAGCACTCACATCCATCTCCGGCTTGAACTTCACCGGTCCAAACATAAACATCCTCCGCCTCGACTTTTCAGACATGTCCGTGAGTGCCGTTATATTCACCTTCTGTACTGGAAGACTCTGCTTCGATCGGCACCGCTTGGAGCTCGACCGGATCAACTCTCTGTCGTCGCAATCGAACTGAAAATCCTGCGCCTTGTGAAACGACGCTGCTTTCAGGCACAAGTAGTCTCGCTTCCGATACTCGTTCACTTCGTGGAAATCAAAATGATCGATAATGCTGCTGCCTCGGCTAAGATCGGAAACCAAACCGCTGGAGAATTCGAATGATTCCGTATCGGAGGAATTGCTAACACGCCCAGAGACATCTTCGTTTTCCTTGCCGGAAATAAGGAAATTGCATAGAGATAAATCATCCTCTGTATCTATAAAGTCTTGAGAAATGTCTTCGGAAACGGTTATGAGTTTGTTTTCCATTGTTTTAGAGAGAGAATAAGAGCAATTGATATGACCAAGTGGAGAGAGAGAGAGAGTTAATTTGGGATGCGAAGTGGGTGATTGGGAATACCCTTGGGGTTGGGTGGGTTTATATACACACACATATACAAGTATACAATTGTAGAGAGAGAGAGAGCGAGAGAGAGAGGGGATGGTTCCTTTGGGGATAAGGCTTCTAGAGGGGAGATTTTAACTAGAAGAGTAGTGAATGGTCAAGAAAGGAAAGTCATTAAAGAGGCAGGAATGAAAGATACTATTATGGGTGTTAGATTTGTTAAATCATCTCAACCTTTTTTTAAAAGTCTAATAATACAGTTTTTTATACGCAGATCTAAACACAAAATCATCTGAAACCGTCTTATTCACGTGAATGCCCACATTGTTATGAAGAGTCCGTCCTACATGCATCAGACAATTTCGGATGAATCCGTATCTAAATTTATATACGAAAAGTGTGTTCGTAAATTTGTCGATATTTTCATTCATGTCCCCTCAAGCGTAAAATATGTGAAATAGCTGTGAAAAGAATAATAAAGACTAACTAGAATTGCTCGCAAAATGATCCTAAATACTTGCTTCATAAAAATGGAAAAAGAATACTATCGGAAATGTAAAAAAGAAAAAAAAGAAAAAGAAAGAGTAATGCTAGGAGCACAATACATACAGACACAGATGTGTCCGGAATAGTTAGATGCACGTGGGGGGTCCTCAAATTATTAAGAATCCCATATGCATTCAAGAGCTCCGGATATATCTATGTTCGGATGTGTCTGTGTTTCTAGACTTTATTGTAAAAGAAAAATAGTATGGGCAGAGGTTTAGCTGGGGAGGAATAAGCAGAGGCGGAAGCACTAAGGGGCTGACCTGGGCTTCAGCCCAAGTGGAACCAAGGAATATTTTCTATTTTTTTATTTTTTATGTGTAAAATTTTAGTACAAGTATTTTAGCCCAGCCCATTATTTATAGTTCAATATAATTTTTAACTTGATTTATTTTTAGCCCGGAATAAATTAAATTTCAAGAATAAAAGGAGGAAGAGAGGATTTCTAGAAGACTATGCTTTACTTCTTCTTCCTTTGTTTTTCATTTGGTTGGCAGTTTCTATCAACTCGTTTTGTGACGTTAGAGTTGAACAAGAGTGAGAAGACCCTAAGGTGATAGTTTTAAATTTGGTTTCTATCAATTTTCATCTTTTATTTTCTATAAACTTTTGTTTTTATATTTTATAAAAAAATTCAAGTTTGTTTCATTTATACTAGCGGCTAGGCGCACACAGGAGGGCCCTAGGCAAAATTATAAAATTGGGGCTTGCATATTTTTTTTAAAAATAAACAATAAAATTATCTTCGAAATAACATTATCAATAAGAATATTACGGCATAAAGGCTCCATTTGGCTTACCTAAATTATTACATTATTTGTAGGTTAATACCCTTTTATTTTTAAATATATGGACTAAATAGATTCTTACTGTTCAAGGTAGTTTGTATTTATTCTCAGGGATATATGAAATTACGGAGGTGCCCTTTACTTTGGGCATTTTAATCATAAATTGATTTTGTAAAAGGGCATTTTACTCTTTACGCATTCGGAGTTAAACAAACATCTTTATTTAATACGGTCAAAGAATACCACAAATAATTTAGCCTAAATGAATTTAAGTGGGATTAAGTTATACTTCTACTAATATAATTTAATAATCCAATAATCTAGTCAGGCCATAGAGCCAAAATAGGTTTATCATACTTTATATTTAGCTTATTCGAATTAAAAGTCAAGTTTTTATACAATTTTTTTTTTTTTTTTGTATATTTTAGTGATGTGCTTCAACTTTATAGTAATATTATTAACAAAGGTCTTTAATACATGTAGTTGATTCAATTTTTTTTATGATACTTATTTGCTTATTATTCTCAAATAAGAAAAAGGTAATAAGTAATTGGGAGCCAAACGTTTTTTTAACTCGTTGATTTGCTTATTTAGAAATATAAAATACTAACCAAACAAGTAATGTGAACCAAACCAAACGAGACCAAAATTAACTTTCAAATAGACATAAAATGGAACAAAATCACTATGGAATCTTTGTTTTTTATTTTTGAAAGTTTCTTTCTTACATCCAACAATTGGGCTAAAAAAAAATCAATTAGGTCATATTTTATTGGGACCCTCCTTAGTAAAGTAGTTGGCCTAAAAATTTTGGGCCTTTTTTTTAAAGAAGCAAAAATAATGAGGGGGCCTAGGAGGTGACCTTGTGGGTTGCCCTATTGGGTTGGCTCTCGGCACAGAAGATGCATATACAAGTAGAAGTTGATCAATCTATCTGGTAGTGAGGACGGTTAATTAGAATAAATAATGAAAGATATTATTAAGTAAATGATGCCCTAAAAGTATTGCCACTCGAAATTAGCCAAGGGTCGAGGGCCGCATCTATGATCGTGAACAAGCCACAAGACGCTGACTTGTTCTTCAACTTTTATGAGGAGGAGAAGGTGGAGTGAGCGTACTTACTCTTAAGGGGGTTTGTTTGATGATAAACCAAGTTTAGGTGTTCCGAACAACTAACTAGAATTAATGATTTGTGAGACACAGAAAACTCCATATGATGGTATGGAATTCCCTATTTGGCACTCTAATGGTGCTTGATTTTCTTTGTGGTTAGGAATGATGGGGAAGTTGGGGATGTAGTCTTATTTCAAAATGGTAGCCCCAATTTGGAATTCAATTATGTACATAATTTTGTATGTACTACATATGATGTTTATTATATATGACATTATGTTATGTAAGCACTTATTTTTTTATTTTCCACGTATGGCGTGCTTGCATGATAGGAATGACAGGAAAATAATAGTATTACGTAATGTTTGTGGGACGTATTCCTAATATTTACAATAATTCGGCTACTTGTAACAAGCAATTTTGTGGGTATTCTCGTGCGGTGTACAAGAAATTTGGCTTATGGGATGAGGCAAATAGTGCTTGGAGTTGGAACATGAACTTGGTACCTCCACTGCCACTTTCAGTTTAAGAAGACTGTGTTCCTTTGTTATCCGCTAAATCAACCTAACCCCAATCTTGTACACATCAAAATGTGATTGGATGGTCTCGATGTGTGGCCTTAATCTTGTTTTGTTTCTACTCTGCGTTGTTATGTCTCTCCTTGTCTAATTTCCTATGACTTATTTCATGTGTTTAGGTGTTCGAACTCTCAATCTCACGAACCTCCTATCTATTCTCATCCAATCACGGTAGGGGAGCAAGTCAAAATAGAAAAACTCACATTGGAGTTAGGGATGATTAGACTCGAACTGATGACTTCCACCACGTCAAGGTGTGTATTTTGCAGTTTCTGGTAAAGTTTTATTGTTGTTGCAATTTTTCTAATCCAACTATTGTAGTTTTTTTCATCTGAATTTCTCTGTTGGCTAGTGTTCTCTTGATGAGATTTTGCAACTTCTGTTATTTTGAAATTCTATATTTCTACAATTTTTTCTTCTGAATTAATATTTTTTTCAGTAATCTGTTGCTGGTATTGCCATTGTTCTCTTGATGCAATATATTAGTGAAATTTGATACATCCAAAGGTACAAAGGAGAATTTGTTTTTTTAATTTCATCTTATGATTTGCAAACAAATATATTTCAGGACTAATAATCTAATCTTAAACATCTAATATATCGAAAACAAAAAAGGTAATGGTGTGCACGAAATAAACATAAGTCAATACATACAAGTGGACTAACAAAAAGTCAAAAGAAACAAACAAAGAAATCAATGAATATCCAGACGACACCGTATTTCAAGCAATTGATACTGAAGTTGAACCACAACCAAATGACTTGGCCAACGCGGTTGCGAGGTGGGACTTACACCACAACGGCCGCAGCAATCCTCCGCCAACACCACCGCCACTACTCTTTCCTCTTCGGCCGCTGGTACCAACGCTCTTCACCATTTCCATTTCCATTTCCATTTCCTCCGGCATAGGAGGAATATTCATTGGCCCAAGGCGGCTCCGCCTCTTCCTGATAGCACTCACATCCATCTCCGGCTTGAACTTAACCGGCCCAAACATAAACATCCTCCGCCTCGACTTTTCAGACATGTCCGTGAGTGCCGTTATATTCACCTTCTGAACTGGAAGACTCTGCTTCGACCGGCACCGGTTCGAGCTCGACCGGTTCAACTCTCTTTCCTCCCAATCCGACTGAAAATCCGGCGCCTTGTGAAACGACGCTGCTTTCAGGCACAAGTAGTCTAGCTTCCGATACTCGTTCACTTCGTGGAAATCAAATTGATCGACAATACTGTTGCTTCGGCTCAGATCGGAACCCAATCCGCTGAAGAATTCGAACGATTCTGTATCGGAGGAATTGCTAACACGCCGAGAGACATCTTCGTCTTCCTTGCCGGAAATTAAGAAATTGCATAGCGATAAATCATCCTCTGTATCTATGAAGTCTTGAGAAAAGTCTTCGGAAACGGTCATGAGTTTGTTTTCCATTGTTTTAGAGAGAGAATAAGAGCAATTGATATGATCAAGTGGAGAGAGAGAGAGTTAATTTGGAATGCGAAATGTGTGTGTGAGAAAACCCTTGGGGGTGAGTGGGTTTATATACACACACATACACAACTGGAGAGAGGGGAGAGAGAGAGAGAGGGGAGAGAGGGAGAACGGTTCCTTTGGGGTTAAGGCTTCTAGAGGGGAGACTTTAACTAGAAGAATTAGTGAATGGTTAGGAAAGAAAAAAGCATTAGTGGTGAAGGTTTGGGATTAAAAAATACATATTTTTTTACAGTTTTAAGTTCCACAGTCTTTCTTTAATAATTTTTTAAGTTATTGTCATCTAGAATAAGAGTATCTCCAATAAATTCTCTATTTAAAAGGTACTTAATCAAAATAAAAATTATATATTTTTATTAAGCAAATTAACTAGTAGTGTTGGAGATGCTCTAAAACGTGTGAAACAGCTATGAAATGAGCAATACAGATCGTTTTAAAGCGCTCACAAATTGCCCTATAATACGTAAAAAAAATAAATAAAAAATCTTGCCAATTTAGAAAAAAAAAAAAAAAAAGAGAGGAGAAGGTTGAAAGGATTTCTAGAAGACTGGCTGTGATCTTCTTTATTTTGGGTGGGTGGTATTTGGGGTTAAGTTTCCATCAACTCGTTTTGTGACGTTGAGTTGAATAATAGCACTGATGGGAATACCCTAAATTAAAGTAAGAGTTTTAAATTCGATTTCCATTCTAGAAAGATAAATTAATTTGGTCCAAAATCCAGGTAACTATAGATTGACCGCAATAAAAAATGTTACGGTACACGAATCCCTCGTATCCGGATTGACACGACATGGTTCAATCAAAGACGGAATCAAAAATATAATTTATCTTGAGATAAAAATAAATCAAACTAAAAAATACATTAAACTACAAATAATAGGAGACTAAAATTAATTTGAGGTATAAAAAATAAATTATTTTTCCCCACCTGGGCTATAGCCCGGTGTAGCCTTTTGTTACCACCGCCATTGGGTACAATACAAGTGTTTGTAAGATATTCGTATATAATTCTTCTCAAAATTAAATGAATGCTTTAAATAACAATATTAATGTGATAATAATAACAACAAAAAATAATTTTACCTTTCCTTTTTCAGTAAGTAAGTGTAATAGGCTTCGAATATATTGGGTTGAGCCATTAGTATCATGTAGTCCTTATTGTTGCAAGTGTTTTTGTAACGACCCGCTCTGGCCTTGTACAATATTGTCCGCTTTTGTCGTCCAAACTCCATGGACTTTCCAGTAGGTCACCCATCCCTAGATTGCTCCAGGGTAAGCACGCTTAACTGTGAAGTTCCATTTGGTGTTGGCGCTATCACGGCTTTAAAAAGCCTTGTACAAGGAAGGTTCATAATCTTATAAATACCACCGAACTTACATCCACCAAGCGATGTGGGAATCTTAACCACCCATCCAAACGTCCCACTGAGACTCCATCTCATGGATGCCGCCCTCACAGCTAGCACCACGGCCTGGTTGGGGTGTCACAATCGCCCCCACTTAGGAACACACGTCCTCGTGTGGGCCCAAGATTTCCCACATTTTCGGTTGGTGCAGGCTCTAATACCATTTGTAACGACCCGCTCCCGCCTTGTACAATACTGTTCGCTTTTGTCGTCCAAACCCCATGGACTTCCCAGTAGGTCACCCATCCCTAAATTGTTCCAGGGTAAGCACGCTTAACTGTGAAGTTCCATTTGGTGTTGGCGCCATCACGGCTTTAAAAGGCCTTGTACAAGAAAGGTTCATAATCTTATAAATACCACCGAACTTACATCCACCAAGCGATGTGGGAATCTTGACCACCCATCCGGACGTCCCACTGAGACTCCATCTCATGGACGCCGACCTCACAGCTGGCACCACGGCCTGACTGGGGTGTCACAGTTTTGAGCCAACAAGCAGTAATGGTTGCTTGGTCAAATACTAATCTAACTCTCCAATTTTCGAAGACGTTAACAAAAGAATTCTGGAAAGTCACGTGTTGTCGTTTAGTTTAAAATAAATAAAAATACAAAATTTAATTCAAGCAACATATAAAATGTCAAATTAAGTCTTGACAAAAGGTTGTATATAGTTTAAAAAATTTTAAAAATTGAAAATACATATCAACTATGTTAAGTGAACTACATTTTGGTGAATTCCTTGTCCACATACGACGTTTGTCGGCCAGATAACTCAAATTTTTATTCACGTCAGGTATTAGATAACTCAAATCTTTATTCTCGTCTTCAATACTTAACGTGAAATAATACGACGTTTGTTGGCCAGATAACTCAAATTTTTATTCACGTCAGGTATTAGATAACTCAAATCTTTATTCTCATCTTCAATACTTAACGTGAAATAATATAAACAAAAGTAATACTATGAACTATAAAGCTCAGTCGTAACATTTACCTCAGTTCAACACGTATCAGAATGTGGTGAAACCAAAAAAGGCTAAAGGGGGCATTCCGAGAATTGAACTCGGGACCTCTCGCACCCTAAGCGAGAATCATACCACTAGACCAAATGCCCGATGTTTGATTGTTTTTTCCCGTATTATATTTAATCACACCCGGATGCGAATCTGTATGCGACTCAACCACTCAGTAGAGTGAAGACCGACTCAGAAACCCTTGTTTTCGGTCTGAATCGGATTTCATTTCTCAGAGTTACGGGAAAATGGCGAGGGCAGCTCTCCTTCACTTTCTTCGTTCACAGACCGGCCGTCATCTCAAATCCACATATCCAAACTTCCACCCAGGTTCTTTCCGGATTAAATTTTCTCTCTCTCTCTCTCTATATATATATGTGTGTGTGTGTGTGTGTGTGTGTGTGTGCATTTTCTGAAGTTATGGTGATGACTAATGTCTCAGCTTACCCTAGTGAAACGCATTTAAACTCTGTGTGTGTTCCTTGATTCAAGTTGGGTATACTTACGACTCCGTTGAATACGTTGGTCTGATTAAACCTAGTTTATTTGTGTCTGTGCTCTGCTTGTATATTGCATACTTGGGTATATGTGATCGTTCGGTAAAGAAAATTAGCTGAAGCGTGGTGGTCTGCTAGAGTTTTGCAGCTGAAGTTTGCATAACCAACTTGTCTCTTTGAGCTTATTTCACATTATTGTATAGTTAAACAGGTTTAGGAGCCCATTAGCTAGCATAATTTGAAGACAGGGATTAATCCCCCTTATGAATAACTATAGAAATATTTGGAGCTGATGGTTTTGGGTATGTAAATACAGCCACGACATTAAATGAAGTCTGGAGCTAATAGCTAGTTGGTGCCCACATTAGAAGATTCCCTGAGTGTTTTTGAGTTCTTGAATCTAGCTAAATCTGGGAGTCTGACTCTTGAACCATGGATTTAACCACGTTTGGAAGCTGGAAATTGTTTAGTAGTGAAATCCTTCTAAGATTTAAATTCTTGACCTGGGGACAATTGGAGTTAAGACACCCTTGTAGATACCCATTACCAACTTAACTGATGTAGAACCGGGATATAAACCCTAGGAATCCGCACCTAGGGATGAATTAGAATCCACACCTAGGGATGAATTAGAATCCACACTAATTTGAAGAACTAAGAATTCTTTTATTCATTCAATGAAATAACATCTTGCGGAAATGTACTATAAATAGGCCACAAGAGATAACAATAAAAAAGATAAACACAACCTAATGAGATAAGCCTATCTACCAAAATGTATAAATCCTAAATACTAAAAAAGATAAATAAACCAAACCAAACCAAATTGAGCCTTATGTCCCAAATCAATTGGGGTCGGCTACATGAATCCTTTTCATCCAAAGAGTTCTGTCAAGTGCTGCTTGCTCACTTAGCCCTAGTAGACTTAAATCCTTGCGCACTACCGCATCTAATGTCAATTTGGGTCTTCCCCACCCCGGAGCCTTGCTATGCAAAGCTATCCTATCCGCTCTCTTAACTATTGCATCCGTAGGTCTACGATAGACATGCCCAAACCACCTAAGCCTATTTTCCCTCAACTTCTCGTCTATACGTGCTACGCCTACCATCTCGCGGACTGTTTCATTTCTAATCCTATCTCGTCTAGTCTTACCACACATCCACCTCAACATTCTCATTTCCGCTACACTCATCTTGGTCACCTGTTGTTTCTTCATAGGCCAGCATTCTGTCCCGTAAAGCATCGCTGGTCTTATAGCAATTCTATAGAATTTTCCCTTCAACTTTGTGGGTACCCTCTTGTCGCACAGTACGCCAGTAGCACTTCTCCACTTGAGCCACCCCACTTGGATCCTATGGGTCACATCATCCGTAATCTCTCCATCTTGACTAATAATAGAGCCTAAATATTTAAAACGGTCACTCTTTGGTATCTCCTGGTCTTGAATCATCACTTTTTCTTCGTACGCACTTCTGGTATCACTAAACTTGCAAACCATATACTCAGTTTTACTCCTACTTATCCGAAAGCCCTTAGACTCTAATGCATCCCGCCAAATTTCTAATTTAGTATTAACACCGCTAGCAGTATCATCGATAAGGACGATATCATCCACAAACAACATACACCATGGAATATCCTCTTGAATCTGACTAGTCAATTCATCCATAACTAAAGCGAAAAGGTAAGGGCTCAAGGCTGACCCTTGGTGCAATCCTACTGTGATGGGAAATTCACTCGTCTCCCCTGCTGGTGATCTAATGGCAGTGACAGCACCTTCATACATGTCTCGAACAACATCGATATACCCTTTGGTTACTCCCTTTCTCTCCACAACCCCCCATATAATGTCTCTGGGCACCCTATCATAAGTCTTTTCTAGGTCTATGAAGACCATATGAAGATCCTTCTTCAATGACCTGTGTTTCTCTACCACTCTTCTTAGAAGGTAAATAGCTTCCATGGTCGATCTCCCAAGCATGAACCCAAATTGTTTCTCCGACACCATAGTCTCCATCCTCAAACGATGCTCCATAACTCTTTCCCACAGCTTCATCGTATGACTCATCAACTTAATACCTCTATAGTTGTTGCAATTTTGAATGTCCCCTTTGTTCTTGTAGATAGGTACTAAGGTATTCCTCCTCCATTCGTCTGGCATCCTCCTAGATACAATAATTTTGTTGAACAGCTTTGTCAACCAAGTCACCCCCAAATCACCTAGGCTTTTCCACACTTCAATAGGAATGCCATCTGGTCCTAAGGCCCTACCCGGTTTCATCTTCTTCAAAGCCTTGGCCACTTCGGACTTTTGTATCCTCCGATAAAACTCGTATTCCATTTTCTCGCTAGGAACATCAACTTCCTCCTCACCAAAACCTCCTTCATGTTTCTCGTTTAACAACTTCTCGAAATACGTCCTCCACCTATCCTTGATATCCTCATCTTTCACCAACACTACTGAATCGCTACCTTTTATACACTTAACTTGAGAGAAGTCTCTAGCTTTCCTTTCTCTCAGCTTGGCGAGTTTATAGATATTCCTCTCCCCATCTTTACTATCAAGTCTAGCGTAAAAATCCTCATAGGCTTTCAACTTAGCCTCTCTGACGGCTTTCTTAGCTTCCTTGTTAGCTTGCTTGTACTGCTGAAAATTTTCCACCTTCCGGTCCTTTTGCCACTTCTGAAAACATTCCTTCTTGGCTTTTACCATGGTTTGAACCTCGTCATTCCACCACCATGTCTCCTTAGAAATTGGACCTTTCCCCTTTGACTCTCCGAGAACTTCTTTCGATATCCTTCTAATACCATCGGCCATTGTCCTCCACGTACTATCACTATCGCCTTCCATTCCCCACTCCATTTCTTGGGATGTTCGTTCCTTGAACACCTTCAGTTTCTCCCCTCTTAGGAACCACCATTTAGTCCGTGGGCATCTAGTTTCCTTTCTCGGTCTATTATTTCCCTTGAGGCCAATATCTAACACCAAAAGTCTATGTTGTGCCACTAGACACTCTCCGGGAATGACCTTACAATCCTTACATAGCAACCGATCGGCGCCTCTTGCAAGAAAGTAGTCTATTTGGCTTCTATTGACTCCACTCTTAAAGGTGATTAAATGTTCCTCACGCTTTCTAAAGAAAGTAATCCCCACTATAAGGTCAAGGGCTACCGCGAAATCCAAAATCCTCCTACCACCTTCATTTTGGTCTCCAAATCCAAATCCACCATGTACCTTCTCATATCCCTGCTTCTGCACTCCCACATGACCATTGAAATCACCTCCTATAAAAAGCTTCTCCCCCAAAGGTATCCCTTGAGCCACGTCATCCATCTGTTCCCAAAATTTCTCTTTAGTAAGATCATCCAAGCCTACTTGGGGCGCGTAGGCACTAATAACATTAATTATACTCTCCCCGATCACAAGCTTAATTAAAATAATCCG
Organism: Arctostaphylos glauca; assembly: GCA_019985065.2. Taxonomy (NCBI): domain Eukaryota; kingdom Viridiplantae; phylum Streptophyta; class Magnoliopsida; order Ericales; family Ericaceae; genus Arctostaphylos; species Arctostaphylos glauca. The sequence goes on from JAHSPW020000013.1 coordinate 22,853,233, forward strand.
ATCTCCTTTCCTCGTGACTGTGACTACCGAATCCTTAAGATGCTTATCTACTACGATGCCAACCCCATTTCTATGTCTATCCACACCCGTATAATAGAGCTTATACCCTGTATCCTCTATCTCTCTAGCCTTCTCCCCTACCCACTTAGTCTCCTGCAGGCAAGCTATACTAATCCTCCTCCTAATCATGGTATCAACTAGCTCCCTAGACTTATCCGTTAAGGTCCCTATATTCCAAGTTGCTAAGCGGATCCTATAGTTCTGGGCTAGCTTCTTTACCCGCGCTCGTCCAGGCACACGCGGGAACCCTTGCTCACTTATCACCACACCCGGGCGCCGATGTGGCGCCCCTTGCTCATTTTTCGAAGCACCCGAAGGCAGGCACAACGCGTCGCTTAAAGGGAACGCCCTAGCATTTCTCGTTGTAAGTTTAGAATTCATGTCATAGTGATCTAACGGGTCTTTTTATGTGCTGGCTGTCAGCTACCTAACGCACAACCCTCCTCCTTTATCCGGGCTTGGGACCGGCTGGGATCTAAAGATAAGGCTTTAAGAACGTCTCAGGCGGAGTTACTAAAAAAGATAAATAACGATAGAAAAAGATAAACCCTAATGATAAATATCACATGCGCCCATCGTCATCTAGCCATAAGGACATGGGATGGGCCGTGTTCCCCCGACTACGCTGATAGATGCGTGAGAATCTAGTGTCCGCACCATTATCTAATACTACTTGTGGGTTTTGGCTGAAGAATTGATGCTGTTAAGCAGTAAGCAGTACTTGAATTTTGGATCTCTGGCTAAGAAATAACCACCACCCAATCTAAACACCCACTTGGAAAATGAGCATATGATGGTCAATAGAGAGAGATGACCAGGATGAATCTGACGAGGATTCTAAGGAAGAGGAGACGGCCTTTGGTGCACAAAACCCTTCACTCATATATATGTTGGTGCTTTTGAACTTTTGTGGTTGTCAGCCTGGTGCACGTCAGTGGGCAAAATCCCTAGCCAAGGAGGACTTATGGAGTGCATGGTAATGAACACACCATTACGGGCACTACCCAACTAGAACCATATCGCCAGTATCAATCGGGTGAATTGAATTTAGGCAGCCAGTTCCCTAAGTTCCAGTGGAAGGTGGAATGAAGTCTTTATTTTGTTTTTTCTGGTTTAGTCTTCTAATTTTTATATCTTTTCTTCATGCTGGTCATTTTAATTTTATTTATGGTATCATACCTCACAGGACAATAACCATGGCCAGTTTAATCTTTTCTACTTTTGACTTGGGTTTGCCTATTGCGTACACATCCTATACGAGTTTTATTTTTGTATTGTTGTTGTATCCCCGTTATTATTCTAGTATCGTTGTAATTCTTATAGTCGCTACTATATCATGTCATCGCCATTTTCTTATCCTTTGCTTTTTCCCCTACTGTACTTGCACCTCGTTGGTACTTCCTTCGCAACTGAATTGCAAGCTGCAGATTTCCTTGCAATTTATATTCCCATTGTTAACAGTTTTTACTTCTTTAGGTTGTCGTCAGTGGAGGTCTGGAACATGGCTACACACCCCAGTTGTTGAAACCAACCCAGAGTCTACCAATTGGGTCTCCATTTCCCAGAAAAGATGGTTCTCTCAATCAACTACACCAGAAGATGACAGTAAGATCAGCATTGGACCTCAAAGAAGGGGGAAATCTAGTGAAGATGACAAGGACGCGGGGATTGTCTATTACGGTCCAATCTCAAGTACTATTAAAAAAGTAAAACTTCTCTCTCTCTCGACCTGCTGCTTATCAGTGTCTTTGGGCCCCATCATTACCTTCATGACATCTCCCGGCATGAACGTGATCCTGAAAGGGGCAGTGGCTTCTACAGTCATATTACTCAGTGCTTCCACCACTGCCGCTCTCCACTGGTTCGTGAGCCCTTATATTCACAAGCTGAGGTGGCAACCTGGCTCGGACAGATTTGACGTTGAGATGTTGTCATGGCTGGCAAGACATGTTCCCAAAACAATCAAGTTTTCTGATATCAGGCTACCGGAGACAAACAGACCTTTTGTGACGTTTAAAGCAAATGGGAAGTTTTACTTTGTTGATGAGGAGCACTGTCATAACAAGGCATTGTTAGCGAGGCTGACCCCACAGAAGGCGACTAAAGATCCCGCACTTAAGAATTCATGATCCGTGGGTTGTGATTGACAGTCGATCAGCTTTGAGCCTTGTGAAGGTGTTTTTTCCCTTTTTTTCCATTAGAATAACCCCCACACAGTTTTGGTCATGTTGGTAAACAATCAGTGTATGCATTTATCCCTTCAAATCGGATGAATTTGAGATTGCAAGTAACACAGTTCCTCTGTGCAATACATGTTTGAGCTTAATGCCTGCATTGCATGGTAAAACTCTTCATTTCTCTTTTTGGTCTGTTAGGTGCTGTCATGCTTCTGTTCTTTCCTCATATTATATATAGCTATAAACTTTGCGATCCATGTCTCTTGTGATGCCCCATATCTGGGTCTTTTCAAGATATGCGCAGAATATCAGATTTACCTTAATCGAAACACGGTATGTTTCTCCTAAATTGGATTCCTGTGGAAATTCAGTAGCTGGGTTTCTCTTTGAAGCTGATGATGGGAGTTCGATTCTATCTCATGATCCTAAATGCTGAATACTTATACCACTTTAACTGGCTTGTAAATCGCCCTTGTTTATGCTTATCCAACTCTTGATTAGAATTCCTTTTCCATCAATCATCGCGGCAAACATTCAAATGGGTTCTTTGAAAGTGTCGTGTCTGGCTGTAGTCTTCTTTGTAGTCTTAGGAATATGAATTGTTATTGCCTTCAACCACTTTGGGATATATTCAAATAATAATGTTTAGTTGGTTTGTCTTGCTCCTGCCAGGCTGCCACCCCTTAAAGCATTGACCCTTGATCGGTAGTGATTTATGTCCAGTTTCTAGAAGTGATTTTAAAACAGACCTTAGAAAACTGAAAAGAAAACACTTCATACTTGCCAACCAAGGAATTTCAGCCTTAAGACGCTTCTGCGGACGGTAGTGATTGGTTTTGAATTTGATATTTTATTAGACTTTCCTTTTACTGGTTTGTGGACCAACCAGACCTACCTGCTCACAACAAGTTTGATATTTTTGGGGGGACCGTTCCCTTTCAGTATTTGTGGGCCCTTCATGCCAACTTTGATGATAGGAAACCTTTACACTTTTTTTTTTGCATCTGAGTTATTTTAGGATTATTTTCAATCTAATGCCGACTATTCCTTAGAGGACCAATTACACCGTCTATTTGAGGGAGTTTAATTTAAAGCCAGAGCATTTTACTCTGGATGGACTGATCCCATAAGAATTGATAACACAAAAAGTTTCGAATTTGAGACTTAAGAAGAACCATACCTCTTCACTAGACCAACTCCTTAGGGTTAACTTTCACACTTATCTATCTATATTGTATGAGGCACGGCACTTCAGAAATTCATATCACTAATATGTCTCTTCCTTATTTGTTCGTTTTTTTTTATCTCACAGGGCTATCGAGGTAAAGGCCCTATTTGGGCTGTGGTTTTTATGTGTTTATTTATTGAAATTTTTTTTGTCCTTATTTGAAATTTTTTTGCAATTTTTTGTTTTTCATCAATTTTTTTTGATTTATTGGTTCATCTCGACAAGAGCTTTCAGAAAAGTTATCAATCATCGGCTACATTTGAAAAAAGTTCAGAAAAGACAAAAATAAATCAAAAAACAGAGTTTTTTGTACTTATTCGTCGTCTTTAGTGACTTTTTTTAAACTTTTGGACACAATTTTATACTCATTAGATTCCTTTCATCAAGACGGACCAATAAACTACAAAACATTGAGATTTAAACAACAAATGCAAAAAAAAAATGAATAAAGACAAAAATTTTAAATAAATATAAACTAGAGGCCAAATAGGGCCAAATTATAATCTTAGTCTAAGGTCTACTTTAGAACCACAAGTTATGCATATAGTATTAAAGATTTATGTGAAGTTTATTTACTAGTTCTAAAGCACCGTCACGTGATATCTTAATATTTTCATCACTACATATTTATGTGAAATTTATTATCTTTATTTGAGGTTCTAGATGGATATAGTTGGTAGAGGGTGTTGCAGGACCATCCAATAATTTTTCATTTTAATCCAAAGAGATGGGCTAATGGTTAAACCCTGAGATTTAGAAGTTTGCTTAGGGAACTGGGGGCACTTGTTGTGCATTTCGCACAGCAGGTTGTGTCATTCATCAAAACTCCATAGTTTTAGTGCATAAAATCCTGCATACCCTTTTCGGACGTGTCGTGCTGTCCAGATTTCATTCTTGAAAAAATATTAAAAATTTCAAAATCAGACTTGAAAAATTATTTCATAATTAATCGTAAACTCTAAAATTTCAAAATAAAATATTGTTAATGAATTTTTTATTTTATCTAAAAAAATGTAAATTGTTATAAACAGATGATATTCATTTTTTTGGAATAATAGTTGGAAAATTTTGAAATCTTACATTAGAATTTTCTTTTTAAAATTATGAGTTCATTGTGAATCTAGGAATAATTTTTATGTCAATGGTGAATTTTTAGTATTTTTTTTTCAAAAATAAAATTTGAACAAACAATCGAAAGGAATTCGAATGAGTATTGTCAGTTACATTTTCTTTCTCCAAATTATGGTGGCAGTAGAGTTTGTGAACTTATTTCTATTTTCTCGATCAAAATAGCTACTTCAAAAAAAAATTGATACCAAACAAATAATTAAGACCAAAGAAGTGGGAATTATTTCGTGCATCTGAAATTGATTCTTGGGATAAAAAAAAATGATTTTTTTTTCAATTTCAAGGATTGTTAAGTACATTTGGATTTTGGATGCTAGTGTTGTGGGGCCAGTATCTAGAACCGCAGCTACCCTCACGGCGGTGCGTGGACCGTTAAGGGAGAATCAAAACGTGGAATATCTACCGTAGCCGTCCCGACAAAACACCTAAAGCACACCTCTAGAAGCTTTGCCTAACAACATCACTGTAACACACTCTCTCTCTCATTTTTTGATATATATGTAAGAAAATCTTTATGAACTAATACTTTTTTAAATTAATATTAGATTAATATTAAAAAAATTTATTTTTAATTAAATTTTAATAATTCTGACTGTTCAATATGTTTAAAATATAGTTTTAAAAATACCGGAAAGAAATCAGCTCAAAATATTACCACTTAATTCAAGTAGTAGTTCATAAAACAGCTCATGTCAGTATTTTGAATCATTGCTTGGATCAAGTCTTTTCGATAATATTTTGAGTTGATTTTTTGTGGATATTCTTAAAAACATGTTTTAAAAATATTGAACGATTCGGATCATTAAATTTAATCAGGAATTAAAAATTTAAATGTTGGTCTTATATTTATATAAAAAAATGTTAGTCTATAAAGCCGGTCTCTCTCTATATAAATGCAATAATATATCTTCTTCATTCTGAAGAGTTACGGAGAATTGGAATACCAAGAAATATTCAAAAAGGCAAAGGCGTTCTATTAATTATCAAGATAAATTATTGAAAAATTAATTTGTATTAATGGTTTCGAGGGTATTAATTATAGAAAACTAGTTGAATGCGTGATTCATACAAATTTCGGGCTAATTGGGTAAAACAAGAAAATATGAAAATCTTATGATTCAAGGGAAAAGAAAAACCAAGAAGACTTTGGGCCCATTTGGACTGTGATTTTTATGTGTTTATTTATTGAAATTTTTTTTGTCCTTATTTGAAATTTTTTTGTAATTTTTTGTTTTTCATCAAATTTTTTTGATTTATTGGTTCATCTCGACAAGAGCTTTCAGAAAAGTTATCAATCATCGGCTAAATTTGAAAAAAATTCAGAAAAGACAAAAATAAATCAAAAAACAGAGTTTTTTGTACTTATTCGTCGTCTTTAGTGATTTTTTTTTAACTTTTGGACATAATTTTATACTCATTAGATTCATTTCATCAAGACGGACCAATAAACTACAAAACATTGAGATTTGAACAACAAATGCAAAAAAAAAAATGAATAAAGACAAAAATTTGAAATAAATAAATTAGTGAGGCCAAATCGGGCCTATCTCTTTGTATCTTTTTATTTATTTATTTATAAAACTGTAAGATATTATTATTATTTTTTTCTCGAAAGATATTATTATATTAGTAGAGTTAGATTATGATGCTAGATCAACGTGTGACTTAAACCTAAAATTTCATGCATTAATAAGTAAGTGTGTATTTATGACCGCTTAATCTGCAAATCTATAATTGTTGACTTATATCTTCGAGACTAGTATTTAGGTACTATGGACTAATGAATTATCTCATTGAATTAATTTTCTCTCCTAACTACAAAATTAATGAATGTAGTTATTACTGTCTAATTCAAAAAAAAGTCACTATTTCGGAAAAATTAATAAACCATTCTTTATTGTATTTTCCAGTCGTCTAGAACCCATCACTATCACCATAGAAAACCTTCTCTCTCTCTCTCTCTCTCTCTCTCTCTCTCTACTCAATTGAACTACCCTCTCTGTCCACCATATATATATATATATGCATACATACATGTGGATATACAATTACCTCTTCTCTCATCAATCTCTAATTCACTCAGGCTACCCTTCCTCTCCCTCCGCCAAGCCTACCGCCCGGATTCAATAATGGAAGCAAATTACTCCACCCCAGAAATGGATGACCAAGATGAAACAGAGGAGACCCTCTCTTTTTGTGATCTTCCAATATACAGCAGTGACGCGGCTGATTTTTCATCATCATCAACATCGTCAACCTCGTCATCCGATCAAGGCTTTTTCGAGTTCTTCAGCGAAGACTGGAGCAATCCGAGAATTTCTTACCCCCGTCAAGACATAGTATTCTGTGGGAAAGTAATTCCTTTCAAAGAACCAGTCCATATCAAAACCACCGATAATCTCGAGAAACAAAGCCCAGAAAAACCCAAAACCCGATTCCCTTTCAGATGGTTCAGCAAACAGAGAGACCCAAAAAATCAACCCAAGGCAAAATTTTCGCGATCAAAATCGGTGCCGGAGAAATCGGGGCGTAAGGTGGCAAAAGGTGGCAAAAAGTACGGGTTTTCGCTCCGGAAGTTGTCGATACTAGACTCGCCGGCGAGGTTTTGGGTGTTTGGATTTGGAGTTAGAGTTCCGGCTGAGATGGAATTGAGGGACATAAAGAGCAGGCAGAGCAAGCGGAATCCGCCGGCGGAGTTGTTTATGGGCGGCAATGGTGGTGATGAGAAGGTCGGTGGAGGGATAGGGTTGTGGACGATGATCAGAGCATTGGGTTGCGGTGGTGGAAGCCGGTGGAACGCCGTCGAGGAGTCCCAGTTTCGGAGCGTTCCAATTGCGCGAGTGGATTAGAGAGAATTCGTAGTTGGTCTTTGTTTGAGCATATCAGGTTTTACGTGGAGAGCCGCTATAGCAGTTAGATTGCAGGGACATTCGCAGTTTTTTCCCGTGGTGGCCACGCGCTGTTTAGGATTTGATGCTCTTCAGTTAAGGTTTAGGGTCTTTGGACAGTTGTCAGTATTGCTATTATTAGTACTGTACAAATCAAGATGTAAAATGACACTGCCCTTTAAAATTTTGGAATTCTTGTAATTTATATTATTATTTCTGTCTCGATTTGTCTGTTTGTTTCCATTATTTTGAATATTTGAAAAATAATTTACAAGTGCTATCAGAATATTTGTTTAGAAAAAATTAAATTAATGGTATAATTTGAATTTAGTAAATTTTGAATCAATTGCACTATCTCTGATAACCACTCTATTTTCAATGTAAAATTAATAACATTTAATACATGATAGTAGGAAGTATTTTTATTTTTCAATGCTGTCATTTCTAAAATTTAAAAATAATATTCTTAACCTTTCAATGTAATGCAAAAAAATCCAGTAACATTCTTTAAGAATTTTCACGAAATATAGATTAAGACTATGCTTGTTTATCTTCTTTTTTTTCTTTAAAGTGATAAATTTTGTTCATTTAATAAATAAGTAATTAGTTTAAAAAACACACTAATTTGGGTCTCATAGTATTTCAAATGACTTGTGTAGTCCACCGACTATAGTTGAAACACCAACAACGACGACTATAGTTGATATCATTTTATGTAATCCTTACATAACATGAAATAGGACTTTTCAGGGTGACACTGGACGATTCAAGTCTTTTTTTTTAATAAGTTTAGTTTAGTTTTATCACCCACATAAAGAAATTAAACTAATCAGATATTGATAACGATTTTATCAAATGGTATTTTTTTATAAAGAAATGAAGAATCTTTTGTAGAAAATTATATTTTTTCATAGTTGGATATAATTATATGACCAATCTAATTATCAGTATAAATGATGAATTCATTGAGATCTACAAAATTAATGGCTCGAAAAAATCATCAAATAAAATTTATTTTGACTATAGTTATATTAGAAGATTATTTCATGAGCTAGAATCTCCAAATTTTAATTGCATTTGCATTAAAACTAGCCATTAGTTTCTTCTTAGATTTCTTTTCAACAAATAACTATTTCTATGTCAATTAATAATGAAAAGAGCACGCTTTTTTTTTTCAAATAAATATAAATATAAATTACAAATTTATAGAGAGTCGATAATTTGATTTATCTCACATGATAATTATACGAGAAGATTATCACATGAGAGGCTCCAAAATTGTAAGTGCATTTGTATTGAAACTAGCCATTAGTTTCTTTGTATATTTATATTTCAACTAATAGATATTCATAAATCTCTTTTGAAAATTCTGAGTTTACAGTTAATTTAGGAATAATTTTTTAAGTTAATGACGAATTTTTTATTTTTTTCGAGAATAAAACTCAAACAGCACAATGGAAAAAAATTCAAATGAGTGGTATTAGTCATATTTTATTCTCCAAATTAGGACAGCAGTAGAGTTTGAGAATTTATTTCTCTTTTTTTCAATCAAAACAACTAGTTTGCACCAAAAAATAATTGCTACCAATCAAGGAATTATGACCAAAGAGGAGTGAAGCATTTCATGCATCAAAACTATCAAAACTACGTAATTTTGATGCATGAAATAACCTGATGTGCGTCCCGGTTCCTCTCGAGAGCTTTTAATTGAGCTCCTTGCTAATGAAAGCTAAAATTGATTGTGTTATAAGAAAGAATAATATTAAGTACACAGACTTATGAACACAGGCCGAATAAAGATGTGTTCGACACCATTGAATGTACATAAAATCCTCAATAATTCAAAATTTCACATGCATCTAACAATATTGAATATATTTGTGTTCGGTCAGTATACATAGACTTTTCCAATTTCAAGGATTGTTATCTAGAACCACAGCTAGTGTGGTGGGGCCAGTATCTAGAACCACAGCTACCTTCACGGCGGTGCGTGGAATCGTGGACCGTTAAAGGAGAATCAAAACGTGGAATATCTGCTGTAGCCGTCCCGACAAATTGCCTAAAGCTCACCTCTAGAAGCTTTGCCTTCAAACATCACTGTATAACACACACGGCGGAATTAGAACTCGATGTGTTTGAATTTTTTTTAGAAAGAACGGAGACCGATTATAATTTAGAGGGGTCGAAATATATTTTTTCTATAATTTTTAAATTTTATATCTAGGTCTTAAATTGTTTTGAAAATTTTGGGGAGACTCGAGTCCTCCGCGGTTTTCATGTAATTTTTTCCCTGCACACGCACTCTTTTTTGGGTTTAAATTTATGAGTTTTCGGATAATTTAGTTATAGCATCTAAGAATTTTTTTAGATATATATATTATTGTAGGTTGCATTTTCGTAAGAATTGCTTGCGCACGCCAAGTGATGGGACATTATCGGGTTTGCAAATTAAACTGACAAATTTTAATCTATAAAAATAATATTAATATTAATTGAATAAATTAAATTCAAATGAATGATAATATGAATATTAATCGAACAAATTAAATTTAAATGAATGATTATTCTTTACACCGATTTTTTAATTTAATCGAACAAATTAATTAAATTTTTTAATTTTTTGAGAGTCGTCCCATGCATAGCACGGAATTTTTTGCTAGTGTGTGTGCGCGCGTATTTATGTTTGTGTATATATATATGCAATAATATATCTTGTTCGTTCTAACAATTCGTGAAGAATTGGAATACCAAGAAATATTTAAAAAGACGAAAGCATTCTATTAATTGTCAATGTAGATTCTATTGAAAAAAATTAAAAGAAGACTTTATATCTATTGGGTAAAACAAGAAAATATGAAAACCTTATGATTCAAAGGAGAAAAAAAAGAAAGAAAGAAAGAAGACTTTATATCTTCTTTTTGCTAAATGGTAAGATATTATTATATTAATAAAATTAGATTACAATGTCAGATCAACACGAGACTTAAATTTAAAACTTCATGCAATGATAATAAAGGGTCTAGCCATGGGCGCTTGATTCCCGATTCATGATCATTGACTTGTATTTTCAAGACTAGTATCATAATTATTTTTGCTTTCAATCCAAAGTTCTGGTAGGCTAATTATTTGGTAGTCTGAAAGTATTTTGTGACAATATTTAAATGGTACTTTTGACTAATAAATTATTATATTATGTTATATGATTTATTTTTGTCATTTAAGGAGTACTTAATAAATGTATTTATTAATGTCTAATTCAAAGTTGATTCATACTTAATTTATTAAAAAATAGTTCGTATAAATTCATGTGTTATTTCGAAAAATTAATAATTACTCGTTCTGTTACTCATAAACCATTCTTTATTGTATTTTCCAGCCGTCTAGAATCCATCACTATCACCATACCCCCCCCCCCCCCCCCCTCTCTCTCTCTCTCTCTCTCTCTCTCTCTCTCTCTACTCTATTCAAGTACCCTCTGGTCCCTCTCTGTCGACCATATATATATCTACACACACACATACATGTGGATATACATTTACCTCTTGTCTCTCATCAATCTCTAATCCACCCATTAGCCCACTTCCCCATACAATCAATTCCCCTCTCTCGCTCTCTCTCTCTCTCGATACAAAAATGGAAGCAAATTACTCCACCCCTGAAGTGGATGAGCAAGATGAAACAGAGGAGACCCTCTCTTTTTGTGATCTTCCAATATACAGCAGTGACGCAGCTGATTGGGAGAAAGCCTTCAAAGAAGATCAAAGCTTGTTGTTATCGTCATCAACATCGTCATCCTCGTCATCCGATCAGTCATCCGATCAAGGCTTTTTCGAGTTCTTCAGCGAAGATTGGTGCAATTCGAAAATTTCTTACCCCCGTGAAAACATAGTATTCTGTGGGAAAGTAATTCCTTTCGAAGAACCGGTCCATGTCAAAACCACCAATAATCCCGAGAAACAAAACGCAGAAAAACCCAAAACCCGATTCCTTTTCCGATGGAAATCGAATTGGTTTAGCAAACAAAGTGACCCAAAAAATCAACCGAAGGCAAAATTTTGGCGATCAAAATCGGAGCAGGAGAAATTTGGGCGTAAGGTGGCGAAAGGTGGCAAAAAGTACGGGTTTTCGCTTCGGAAGTTGTCGATACGAGACTCGCCGGCGAGGTTGTGGGTGTTTGGATTTGGAGTTAGAGTTCCGGTTGAGATGGAATTGAGGGACATAAAGAGCAGGCAGAGCAAGCGGAACCCGCCTGCGGCGTTGTTTATAAGCGGCGATGGTGGTGATGAGAAGGTCGGTGGAGGGATAGGGTTGTGGGCGATGGTCAGGGCATTGGGTTGCGGTGGTGGAAGCCGTTGGAGCGCCGTCGAGGAGTCCCCGTTTCGGAGCGTTCCAATCGCGCGAGTGGATTAAACAGAATTCGCAGTTGGTCTTTGTTTGAGCATATCAGGTTTGACGTGGAGAGCCACTACGGCAGTAAGATTGCAGGGACATTCGCAGTTTTTCCCGTGATTGGCACGCGCTGTTCCTGACTTGATGATGCTCTAAGTTAAGGGTCTTTGGACATTATCCTTATTGCTATTATTAGTACTGTACAAAATGGAATAGAGATTTTTAGGGACATTTTCCTTATTGCTATTATTACTCATTGTACAAAATCAAGAAGCAAATTGATACTATGCTCTTTAATTTTTAAAATTCTTGTGATCTAATTAGTGGTTTTCTATTCGATTTGTTTGTTCACTTTTACGGATTTAAGAGTCTTGTTATGCATTGCGCACAATAAAACATATTGTGCTATACGATATCATTTTGAGGTACAAAAAGTGTCAAAATAGTAGAATAGTATTCAGATAGTTTTTTTTGCACCAAAACAATGCCATTTAAAACACAACATGCCTGTCTTGCTATGCGCAATGGCATAGCAGGGTTCCCCATTCCCACTTTCGCTATTTCGAATCTATCAAAAAATAATTTATAGTTCTACTAACAAGTGCTTCGAGGAAATTTATTAAGAAGTAATTAATAGTGTCTTTAAATTTAATAAATTTTGAATTAATTGTATCATAATTAATAAATACTCATATATAATTAATAAAATTTAATACACAATGATAGGAAGTCTTTTTACTTTTCAATGCTACTACTTTCTTAAAATTTAAAAATAATATTCTTAACCTTTTAATGTACTACAAAAGATCTGGTGACATTCCTTGAGAACTTTTATGAAAATTTAGATTAAGACTATCGATTGTTTATCATTTTTTTTTCGTCCTTCAAATTGATAAATTTCGTTCATTTCATAACTGAATAATTAATTAAAAAATACAATTTAAGCACATAGTATTCCAAACAACTTGTGTAGTCCAACCGCTATAGTTGAACCACCCAAAAATATGAACAAATATCTACAACAACAACAACCAACATTGTGAATTTTAAATTTATACATTCTTAACAGAAACTATATTTTGAGTAAATAATTTTTTTTTATTAAAGAAAAATTTTGAGCACTAATAATGTTAGTGTGGAGTCTGGAATCCACTCTTGACTTCTCGGGTTGTAGAATCGGGTTTCTTCGATTGATCTGCAAAACACTCAACACTAAGTTAGTGCACACCGGGGGGTTGGATCTCCGGTGGGCACTCCGACGATCAAGTTAGCTCTCTAGAAAGAACGAAAGCAACTTGAAAGTAGTTCTAAGCGCGAGTATGCATCTACCTGTAGTAGGAGTGCCGCTGGAGTATTTATAGAGTAGGAGTCCAACCGTTGCCGGAGTGTTCGGCCCAGTATGCAGGACGTGGTCCGAAGACTGCGGGGACGTTGCCATGTATCCCATGCCCGAGCGGATCGGAAGGGTGTGCCTGTACGTCCCTTAAAAAGCGGAGAACGTGTGTTCGTGTCCCTTAGAAAGCGGAGAACATGTGTTCGTGTCCTGAACCGAACCACACGACGTCTCTAGTCGTGCTGGACAAGAAACTGCCAAAGGGAATCCCTTGGCCGAGTAATGAATGCCGAGCATTAAGAGACCGAAGATCGGTGCGGAGCGTGATATCACTTTCTGGGAAGGCCGAGCTCCAGAATACTATTTGGATGATCATGGGTCGGGGGCCCACTAGTGACTATTCCGGCCTACTACAATAGCCCCTCAATCCCTTCACATCAAAGCTGGTCGTGAGAGGGGTTGACCATCCGTAGGCCGGACTCCAGTGTTCGGTCATCAATATCGAGGCACAACAGCCGTCAACTTCAGGGATCATGACACGTGTCGTGTCATCCGACGGTCAGAAGGCGGAACGCCCTGTCTTCCGGCGCATGACGCTTCGATTTCCGAACTCGCCCCTTCGTAGGCCTGAGCCTACTGTCTGGTCATTAATGCTGAGACGTGACAGCCGTCAGCCCCACTGATCGTGACACGTGTCACTTCATCTGACGGCCGAAGACGAAACGTCTCGTCTTCCCGCCTTGCCGCTTCGCCTTCCGTACCGCCCTATAAATAGGGGTTTGCCAGGAGAGAGAGAACTTTTACCATCTCTCGAGTTCCTTCGCCAGAGCATTTGAAGCCCTCCTACTCTCTCGAAGAATCGAATTTGCATCCGTGTGATCTTCTTCAACTGCTTCAAGAAGGTACGATCCGATTAGCCCCTACTGCTAGTTTATTTCCAGTTCCTTCTGCATTTCGAGTAGTTTAGAGTAGGTTTCATGCTTTTTCTGCATATTCAGACCTTTGTAATAGAGGCCGAGGTTTGTAGGATAGGCCGAGGTCTGTAGGAGAGGCCGAGGTCCTTGTTAGGAACCATAGAACACCAGTGAGGCTGAGGAACTAGTGCTCGGCCGAACCCCCTTTAGACTTAATTGAGCGATCTTGCCTTAGCAACTTTTTTGACACCCGTGCACTGTTTGATAGGATGTCCGAGATCGACGTGGATTCAGCCCGAGCTTCTTCTGCCGACGCCGGGGAGCCCGGCCCAAGTGGCTCATCTGGTCTGCCGAGCGGGGAAGAACACCCTTACACAGCGAGGAACCGCTACACTCGGTTTTTTGACGACCCAGAGAGCTTAGCCGACTTCCGCCAAACCTACGGTATTCCGAATGACGTACACATTAGGTTAGTTGAGCCGGACGAAAGTCCTGTCTCCAATGAGTCCCAAATTGTCCTCCCTCTGATGGCCATTATCGAGGGAGGTGTTCGGTTCCCTTTCCACCCCTTCCTTAGGAGAATATTGAACCTCCTCCGCCTAACCCCCTCCCAAGTAACTATCAACTTCTACCGAATAGTGATGGGAGCTCTAGAATTGAGGGAGAGGTATAGGCTAGATTTCGAAGCAGAAGACCTCTTCGGTTTATACTTTGTTAGCGAAAATAGAGTCTCCAAAAGGAAATTCCTTGGGAGCCGAGCCGGACAGAGAAAGCTTATTAGAGGTCTGCCGGACTCTGATAAGTACGCAAACGAGTTCGTCTGCGTTAGTGGTGAGTTTGAGTATGCGGTCGGGGAATTCAGACTCAACCCAATCCCTAGGGTGCCCGGATACGCAGGTATTTATACTCGTGCAAGTTCTCCGTTTTTGTATATCTTGTTCTGCTTTTAAAAGTGTTGTCTCTTTTTGTAGGGAAAGAGGTGGTGGTGCAGCTGAAGAACCGAGCATCGCGAGCTAGGATCGACCGAGCTCTCGCCATCCGCAGACGACATCGCCACTGCACGGATCTCCTCGGCTACGTGGATTCATACAGGTCCAAGTTGAAGGCTCGGGGGGATTCCAGCAGTAGCAGTGAGTCCGGAGCCGGAGACAGGGGGTCGTGCGAGTCGGAGAACTCCAACCATTCACGTACCAGCCCACCACTCGGCGTCATCCGAGAGCCGAGGGCTGAGGGCACGCCCGAGACTATAGTTGCCATTTCTTCAGGTACTGCAACTTCCGACTTTTCCTCGGGTTATAGCCCCTGTCCGAGCGTGAGTGACGAAGAGCTGAGAGCCTTATTTGCAGAGATCGACCGGGCGGAGGCAGATCGATCAGATTCCGAGCCGATGCCGCGCAAGGAAAAGGAACCCGCGTCCCTGAAGCTAGCGGTCGGCTCTTCTAAAGGGCCGAGCAAAGAAGTTGCGGGCCAACAGAAACGCAAGGGTACAGAGGGACCCGAGCGAGAGAAGAAGAAGCAGAAAGCGGTGGATCCTCAACCCGCCGAGATGGGTACACAACAGAGCCGGCCTCTGCGCCCTTCGCCGCAAGCCATTGCTCATGTTGCTGCTGCTGGAGCCGAGGAGGCAAGGTTTGCTGAACCATTCCGTCCTCAACCGATGCTGACCGACCGACCACTGACTGTTGAGGACTCGGTGGACACCACCCGGCACGCCGCCTTCGCTCTGGCCGAGGGTACACTGCTGCCGAAGGATGCAGCTAATCTGCCCTTGAACATCGAGGCCGCATTCTCCGAGCTAGCAAAGCACACCGTGAAGGTATTTTCACTCGGTAGCTCTTAATTCATTTGTTTCCTTTCGTGTTCTGATTGTTTTATGCTTGTGATGCAGTCCTGCCAGCATCTGGTCGCTGTGAAGGCTGGGCTTCTTCGGCATGCCAACCAGACTCGGTCTCTCCGGGCTCTTCACCAGAAAGAGCAAACGGAGAGGATCCAGATGACCGAGAAGTTCAGCACGGCTCGAGCTGCTGTTGCCGAGGCCGAGACCAAGAACACATCATTGATGAAGGCTCTGGAGGAGAAGGATGCCGAGATGTCCAAGAAGGTGGACGAGGCGGACTCCAAGGGGTATGATGAAGGTTATGCAGAGGCCGAGGGGAGGTACCAGAGAGAGATGGAGAGGATCAACGCCGAGCTAGGCGATCTTCTTCAGAACACCTTCAACAATGGCTGGCTGTCGGCTCTCAAGGCGGCTCGTGTGCCCGAAGGATCTTCATTGTACCAAGAGATTCCGAAGTACAACAACGAGGCCGGCCCTGACGAGTCTGCAGCCCAGACTATTGCCGAGCCCCAGTCTCCGGTCGAAGCAGAAGGCGGAAGGGCAGCCGAAGAAGGGGAGTCTGCACCCGAAGTTAGGGTAGTCGATCCACCGGCTCCTGAGTGAGCTCGGGCTTTGTAACACTTAGATTTCTTTTCAATGTAATTCCGTACTTTTTAACTCTCGTTGGTACTATGGGAAGTTTTATCAAGTATTTTGTGTTCATCAACCCATCTTGGATGTTCATGCATTGATCGTCGGCCCATGCTGACTTATTTAAATTATGTAGAACCCCCAAGGCTAAGTAGATCACCGAACACTGTAGTTCGGATAGTGCCCAAACTTGTAAAAATTAAATGATAATAAGGCCGAAGGCCGCACTTGGAAGTATCCGAGGAATAGAAGGCAAGGCCATGAAAAATGAATACAACCATACATAGGCTAGTTGTAATTGTCCGGTCCGTAGATCGTACTTAGTACTTATGAAATCAAACCATGATAAGGCCGAAGGCCGCACCCTGAGGTTACCGGGGACTAGAAGGCAAAAGCCACGAAAAATGAATACAACCATCCATAGACTAGTTGTAGTTGTGATAAGGCCGAAGGCCGCACTCGGAGGCATCCGAGGATTAGAAAGCCAAAGCCGTTAAAACAGAGGTAACCATACATAGGCTGGTCGTAATATCGAGCTCATAGAATCGTAAAAACAATTAGAGGCCATTGGCCGTACACTGAGTTTTCATAATGAATTGTCATACATCTTTCAAGTAAATAAAACTCAAACTTAGATATAGTTGAAGGCCACAGGCCGTACAGAAAGGGATAATAAAAATGATATAACTGGGAGGCCGCAGGCCGCCGCAGGCCGTGCTTACACGTAAGCTGAAAGCCAGCTAGTGATAATATCTCCTTAAATTGTGAGCATTCCAAGGACGGGGAATAGGAGTTCCATCCAAATCTTCCAACTTGTAGGAGCCGACCCCGACAATTTTGATCACTCGGTAGGGTCCTTCCCAATTTGGACCGAGCTTATTGGTCTTCTTAGTCCCGACTACCTTTCGGAGGACGAGATCATCCGGTTTAAATGTCCTAGGACGCACCCTTGCGTTATAACCCTGAGATATTGTTTGCTGATAGGCGGCAATCCGAATCCGAGCAGCTTCCCTCTGTTCTTCGGCCTCATCCAGCACGGCTGCTAAGGCTTTGTCGTTATTCTCCGAGTTGAACTCCTGAGTCCGCATCGTTGGGAGGCCGGCCTCAAGTGGGATGATGGCCTCCATGCCAAAAGCCAACGAAAATGGTGTTCGGCCTGTAGACCGGCGCGGTGTAGTTCGGTAGGCCCAAAGGACACTGTACAGTTCCTCGGCCCATCTTCCCTTGGCCGTCAGCAGCCTTTTTTTAATACCGCCGAGCAAGATTTTATTTGAGGCTTCGGCTTGACCGTTGCATTGAGGATATGAAGGTGTTGAATTGAAGAACCGTATCCGGTGCTCGGCACAAAAGTCGGTAAATACGTCCCCCACAAACTGCGTACCATTATCAGAAATGAAAGCATAAGGAATGCCGAACCGCGTAACGATGTTCCGCCAGACGAACCTTTTGACATCCTTGTCCTCAATTCTGACCAGGGGTTCGGCCTCGATCCATTTAGTGAAGTAGTCGGTAGCCGTAATCAGAAATTTAAAGCCACCGGGTGCGACAGGAAATTTGCCAACTATGTCTAGCCCCCACTGTGCGAACGGCCATGGGCTGGACAAGGGGTTGAGTTGTTCGGCCGGCTGATGTATGAGTGGAGAGAACCTCTGGCATTGGTCACAACTTTTGACCACGAGGTCGGCCTCTTTTTTCATGTTAGGCCACCAGTATCCTTGGGTTAGAGCTCGGTGTACAAGTGATCATCCTCCTGAATGGTATCCGCAGCTGCCGGAGTGCAGTTCTTGGAGTACAGCACCAGTTTGGTTTGGGTGCACACACACCAGGTAAGGTGCCGAGTACGCTCTCCGGTACAGTTTGCCTTCGGGTCCTAGCCAGAACTGGGCGGCCTTGTGGATGATTTTGTGTGCTTCCCTCCGGTCTTCCGGTAAAGTTTCATCCCGGAGGTAGGATATGATGGGGTCCATCCAACTGGGAATATGAGAAATGGAGTTGACCGACTCGCTGACATCAGGTTTTTCAATGCTCGGTCGCTGGAGGACATCGACGGAAACAGTCCTCTGCCCCCCAGCGTCTATTGCTGATGCGAGTCCGGCTAAAGCATCGGCATGGGCGTTGTGTTCACGTGCGATCTGATCCAATGAAAAACTCGCGAACCGTTGACTGACTTGCTGAACGGCAGTGAGGTAGCGGGACATGCGGTCGTCTCGGGCTTCGTATTCTCCGGACAGCTGATGAACGACCAACTGTGAGTCACTGTAAGCCTGGATTCGCTCTGCACCGAGATCGCTTGCGAAACGGAGGCCGGCTAATACGGCCTCGTACTCGGCCTCATTGTTCGAGGCAAAGAATCCTAGGCGGATGGCCATCTCATGGAGGACTCCTTCTGGTGAGATTAGGATGACCCCGGCTCCTGAACCATGGGTGTTAGAAGAGCCATCAACAAACATCCTCCAGAAGTCGCCGTGTAGAAGTTGCCAAGGTGGTGATTCGGTGGGCTTACT
Source organism: Arctostaphylos glauca (assembly GCA_019985065.2). NCBI lineage: Eukaryota > Viridiplantae > Streptophyta > Magnoliopsida > Ericales > Ericaceae > Arctostaphylos > Arctostaphylos glauca. The sequence goes on from JAHSPW020000013.1 coordinate 22,872,321, forward strand.
GTTCGGCATAGTTAGCTCGGTGCCGGGGGTGAATTCGGCAATGAAATCTGCCAGCACTTGTCCTTTGATCGCCGTCCTCGGCTGGTAGTGGATGTCAAAGTTGGCCAACTCCACGGCCCACTTCGAGATTCGGTTAGACAGATCAGCCTTACGGAATAGGCTTTTTAGGGGCTGTGATGTCAGAACCGTGATGGGGTGCGCCTGGAAATAGGGTGCGAGTTTTCGGGAGGCGGAGACTAGCGCCAGAGCTAGTTTCTCTAGAGGTAGGTACCGAGTCTCTGCACTGACCAGAGTCTTGCTGGTGTAGTAAATCGGAAGATGAGTTCGGTCCTCTTCCCGGACAAGGACAGAACTGACCGCATGTGGAGATACAGCCAGATATATGAACAAAGGCTCCTTATCCTTTGGTGTTGAGAGTAAAGGAGCCGAAGATATGTAGGCCTTCAAATGGAGGAGTGCTTGGTCACATTCCGGAGTCCATTCAAAACTCCTTCGGCTGCACTTCTTGAGTAAAGCAAAGAATGGGCGGCACTTGTCCGAAGACCGACTGATGAACCTGTTGAGGGCGGCAGCCATCCCTGTTAACTTTTGAACGCCTTTAATGGTGGATGGTGCTGCCAGGTTGTTAATCGCGCTGATTTGGTTTGGGTCAGCCTCAATGCCCCTTCTGGTGACTAGGTAACCCAAAAATTTCCCGGATCCGACTCCGAAAGCGCATTTGTCGGCGTTCAAACGGAGCTTGTGCTCCTTTAGTATGTCAAATACCTCCTGGAGGTGCTGGAGGTGCTCGGCCTCGAACTTGCTCTTGACCACCATATCGTCAATGTAGGCCTCCATCGTGTCACCAATCTGTTTTCCGAACATTTTGGTGACCATCCGTTGGTATGTGGCTCCCGCGTTCTTGAGACCGAAAGGCATGACCCTATAGCAATACAATCCACGTGGACTGATGAAGGCGGTTTTCTCCATGTCGGGGCCGTGCATCGCGATCTGATGGTACCCTCGGTAGGCGTCCATGAAGCTGAACCTAGCATGCCCAGATGTAGCGTCGACGAGGCGGTCGATCCTCGGTACCGGGAAGCAATCCTTGGGGCAAGCATCATTCAAGTTCGTATAGTCGACGCAGACGCGCCACTTGCCATTTTTCTTTTTTACAACGACGGTGTTCGCCAGCCAGGTAGGGTATTGCACTTCCTTGACTGCCCCTGCTCCCAGCAGTCGGTCGACCTCCTCGATGACTGCATCAGTATGGATCGTGGCCGAGCGTCGTGGTTTTTGAATGATGGGTCGGCGAGATCTGTCCACGTTGAGATGGTGACAGATAAAATCTGGATCGATGCCCGGCATCTCATACGGAGTCCAGGCAAACACCTCGATGTTCTTCTTGAGGAAGGAGGTCATGGCTTCCCGCTCGGCTGGTGATAGGGTTGATCCCAACAGAAAAGTTCTGTCGGTATTGAGGTCATCGGCCGGTACTGCGATTAGATCCTCAACTGCTTTTTCGGCAGCTGGTGTGCCGACGTCGTCCAGGAGGGGAGCGTCCGGCGCTTCCACCCATTGGACCTGCTCAGGGCAGACCTTGCTCTTGATCGCCGCCACATAGCATTTTTTGGCGGCTAATTGATCACCTAGCACCTCTTCGGGTCCCCACATCCCATTGAAGCGAAGTACTTGATGATAGGTTGAGGCTACGGCCCCAAGCTTGTGTAGCCAGACGCGGCCGACGATGGCGTTGTAAGGGCTCGGCACATCGACGACCACGAATTCGACCTCTACGGTCCTTGTGCCCGTGCGGATAGGGAGCGTGATCTTACCGAGGGGCCAAACAGGAGCCGAGTTGAACCCTACCAGCGGCACCTCGGTAGGTGTGAGGTCGGCCTCCTGTAAGTGCAGTGCCTTGAACAGGGGGTAATACATGACCTCGGCCGAACTCCCTTGGTCGACCAGTATTCGGCGGACCAGCGAGTTGCCGAGGGTGAGAGAGACGACCAACGCGTCATTATGCGGCATCTGGAGGCGTTGAAGGTCTTGATCAGAAAATGACAGGTTCCCCCCAGAATGGCTGTCGAGATGCGGACGTTTGCTTCCCGCACTTACGGACATGACCTGCTTGCCGCATGCCGCACGCCTGATCTCGGCCCGAAGAGTTTCCTCGGCTGCTGCATCCACCATTCCGTGGATGACATCGATCACCCGGACTTCCCCACTGTTCTCCTTCTCTGGTTCTGTCTGTGGCCCGGCTTGTGTTTTCTCCTCGTTGATGAACTCCTTGAGGAGTCCCTGCGACACCAATCGTTCCAGGAAATCCTTCCAGGCTCGGCAGCGTGTGGTCAAGTGACCCTTCTCCCTATGGTACGAACAACGGTATGGAGAGTCCGGCGTCTTTCGCTGCTCTCCCATTGGCCGCCTCGGCCACTCAAAGTACGGCTCATTCTGTATCTTCTTGAGGATCTCGTACGTCGGGATCTTGAAGACCGTCTTCACCGCAGCAAACTCGAACGCCCGAGGTCCCTTATTCTTCCCAGAGGACACCACGTTCACACCTCGGCGCGAGCCGTGTGGTGTATGCTTGTTCCCTTCCCCCTGGCGGGGATGGTTTTGTTCGGCCTGACGCCGCTCGCTGCATGCCTCCTCCAACCGGCAGTGGTTGTCAATCCGGGCCATGAGGTCATCCATGTCGGTAGGATTGGATAACATGAGATCCTCGAACAACCTGCTTCGGTGATCCAGTCCGAGCTTGAATGAAGTCACAGCAATAGCAGGGTCGCAGCCTTGAATCTCATTGAAGAGCTCCCAGTACCTAGCAGCGTACTGCCTGAGAGACTCATTCGCCGACTTCCGAAGTGCGAGGAGGGAGTCGACTCCTTTCTTCTGCCTGCTGCTGGTGACGAACCGAGCCAGGAAGGCGAGGGATAGGTCCTTGAAAGATGGGATGGAACCCTTCGGCAGTTTGTCGAACCAGAGGAGCCCCAGTTCCCCCAAGCTGGAAGGGAAGAGCTTGCACATCAGAGCGTCGTCGGTGCTGTAGAGAGACATCATCTGCCGAAAGTGCACCAGGTGCAGGTAGGCATCTGTCTTGGGGTCATACTTACTGAACTTCGGGGGGTTGAAGCCACGTGGTGGACGCACCCCCTCTATCTCCCTGGTGAAGGGAGAAGAGATGAGCTGGTCATGGATGATGTCGCACTGTGAACGTGCTGGCCGAACCTCCTGTTCGGCTCTCCCCCCCCTTCTAGCCACGAGTTGTGGTCTCAGGTCACGTCCACCGTGATACCGAGGAGAACGTCCTCGGCGGTTTTGACGTCTTGATGGGGATTGATCCCTTCGACCGCCATACCTTCGATCCATTTGAGTCTCATGGGTCGGGGTGACGTCCGAAGGTGTTGTCGGTGGAGAGTGCGACTGAGTGCTGCTCACTGGTTGAGCTCCCAGCCTTTGGTGAACCGAGACCCTCCGAGTTCCTCGTTCGGCTTCCGAACGGCTTCCAGATGGTGCGGTCCTGGTTCGTCCCCGGCCCCGCGTCTCGTTGATCGCGTCGACCTCGGTTTCAACTCCCAGTCGTTCGAGGGCCGGACGCTTGTTCCTTTCTCTTTGCTCCGGAGAGCGTGTCCTGCGGCGCCTTCGTCGCCGAGCCTGCGACGTCTCGCCATTCTGGTCAGGTTTGATGGCAACTTTGAGTTGCGCAATTTCCTCCCTGACCAGTTGAAGTAGCTGATCACGTTCTGCCAGTCGAGCCTCCAAGCGCTCGACATATGCCCTGTCCCTCAGATCAGCAGGAGGAGGGGGTGGAATGGCTGGTAGGACTGAAGGTTCAGTTCCGGTGACCACCATTGTTGATTCAGGTAAAATTTTAAGGTGAGGATTTTGAGGATGAGAAGTCAGAAGGATCTCCCACTGTGGTCGCCAAATTGTGGAGTCTGGAATCCACTCTTGACTTCTCGGGTTGTAGAATCGGGTTTCTTCGATTGATCTGCAAAACACTCAACACTAAGTTAGTGCACACCGGGGGGTTGGATCTCCGGTGGGCACTCCGACGATCAAGTTAGCTCTCTAGAAAGAACGAAAGCAACTTGAAAGTAGTTCTAAGCGCGAGTATGCATCTACCTGTAGTAGGAGTGCCGCTGGAGTATTTATAGAGTAGGAGTCCAACCGTTGCCGGAGTGTTCGGCCCAGTATGCAGGACGTGGTCCGAAGACTGCGGGGACGTTGCCATGTATCCCATGCCCGAGCGGATCGGAAGGGTGTGCCTGTACGTCCCTTAAAAAGCGGAGAACGTGTGTTCGTGTCCCTTAGAAAGCGGAGAACATGTGTTCGTGTCCTGAACCGAACCACACGACGTCTCTAGTCGTGCTGGACAAGAAACTGCCAAAGGGGATCCCTTGGCCGAGTAATGAATGCCGAGCATTAAGAGACCGAAGATCGGTGCGGAGCGTGATATCACTTTCTGGGAAGGCCGAGCTCCAGAATACTATTTGGATGATCATGGGCCGGGGGCCCACTAGTGACTATTCCGGCCTACTACAGTTAGTAATACCATTTTAGTTATTGATACAATAAATATTAGTTAAAAAATACAACTTATTTAATAAGCATAAAAAATCAACTTATTAACTTAACAAATTTTACAACAAAGAACACCATTTATTATCCCCTTAACAAGTGTCCTGGGGGACTCTTTAGTATTTGATTTATATCATTTAATTTATGTCCTCTTATACATATGGATCTAGTTTGATAGATATCAATCTATTAGATAGTATTTTTATAATCATTTAAAAGATTATAAATGACTCAATTTAAATAATATTAAGAGGCACGAATGTCAAAATTGAACAAATAAATCGGAACGAAGGTGTATTTGCTTGTTAAATGGATTGAACAAGCGGTATTGGTATCCAAATTAAGATTTTTTTTTTTTTTTTTTTCATTTGTGATACTTTTCATGACATGTGATATCTTTGTATGTGATTCTTACACAACCTTTATCACGGTAACACTTGGCGATTCAAGCCCTTCATTTTATAAGTTGACTTTGTTTATCACTCTCATAAAGAAATTAAATAGATTAGATATTAATAAGGATTTGATTGAATATTGGTATTTGTTATAAAAAAAAAATGAACAATCTTTTGTGGATAAATTTTTTTAGCTGGATATAATTTGTCCGATCAATCTGATCATTAATATAAATGATGAACTCATTAAGATCTACAAAATTAACGGCTCGAATCGTCAAATAAAATTCTAATTTTGATTTTACGTGAGATGATAGTTATGTAATTAAGAAGATTATCGCATGAGATCAAGCTCCAAATTGTAAGTGCATTTGCATTGAGACTAGCCATTAGTTTCTTCGTAGATTTCTTTTTCAACAAATAGGTATTTATAAGTCAATTAATATAAATATAAATTACAAATTTATATAAGTCAATTAATGAAAAGAGCACGCTTCTTTCTTTCAAGATAAATATAAATACAAATTACAAATTTATAGACAGTTGATAATTCTTTTTTAATTCTAGATATAAATAATTTATACATTTGAAGTGATAAAAAGAGACGTCACAAGATCACCAAGATACTATAAGATCAAGAGATTGATTTGGTGATAAGACTTGAAATTAAGAGTTTACTTTTTCTTAATTTAATTCTTTTAAATGGTCACAATTCTTATAAAACCATTTTATTTTAAACTTTAAATTAATTCCTGCCAACAAATGATGCGATTGACTCTCTCAGAAATTGATCCAAGTACGTATATATTGACCTAAACATCTTTTGAGTAATGAAAAAAAAAAAATCTAAATGAGACTGGACGGAGTCCTATTTTAAAAAAATTCAAGGAGTGAGACTACACGGAGTCCTAAATGAACGACCTTTTTTGGACAATAATATTTTTGAGGTGAATATTATTATCAGATCAATAAAAGAATGAATGATGTTTTGTGGAAAATAATGTTTTTAGGTGGATACTATTATTTAATTGATCTGTTTTTTTTTTTTTTTTTATGAATGATAAATTTGTTGAGATCTACGAAAATAACATTTGAATTGTCTACAAATTCAATGGTTGAATAATCAAATGAAAAAAAACAAAAGAAGTCACTAATTATTTATTTATAGATGTTGCTGATAGCAGTAACTAATTCGTTTTGTCAAATTTTAAGTTATTTTGTCACTTCATTAAAAAACCCAAGACTTCTTAGTACCAGGATGGATAGAATGAATGTGAGACAATTTCTCTATTTTGAAGATAATTATTAAATTTTAACTGTCATGGTTCTTGAACTAGCTGAGATTGAATAAAATACTTAATTAAATTAATTTAGTTATTGAGATTTCAATTTTAATATTTCACTCTAATAGCAAATTTAAAATTTAAAAAATTGAAGACTATTTAAGTTGACAAACATTAAAATACACCCAATTGACGTTGTAAACTGCGGTCAAAATTTGATATTAATATTTAAAAAGTTACATAATGACATGATGACATGTCTTCATTGTTTCTTAATTTGCAAGTCTCGTACATATATACCACGGGTTACTGCTAGTATTTTGTAAGGATAAGATAGATTATGTGACTATTATTATTAAAAAAATAGAATTCTAGTGCAAATGATCTACTTAATTAAAGGATAAACAAGACTCTCAAGCCATTCAGATACGAAATTGTCTTTTTTTAGAGATAAATATAAATTTAATTTATAAATATATAGACAATACGATAATTTTTAAAATTTTTGATTTAAAATTTTTTTATGTGTAAAGTTATAAAAAGAGATGTCCTAAGATCACCAAGATTCTACAGGCTTAAGAAATTGATTTGGTTATAAGACTCGAAATTTGTGAGTTTACTTTTTCTTAGTTTTATTTTACTAACGGTAATGATTCTTATAAATGCTTCATATGAGATTTTATTTTAATTTGAAATTAATTAATACTAATAGATGATATGATTGATTTTTCATAATATATTGACCTAAGAATCTTAAATTATGAAAAACATCTAAATCAGACCACAAGTAGTCGTATTTTAAAAAATAATATTATTTAATATTGCCCACTAGACGGTAAATAATACGCACATGATGTTAAACAAATACAAATATCAATATACACTTTATAGGTATCAATGCATATTTACAAATATTATGACCTGTTTTTATAGATCTATATCTTTTATACATTATCCACTGCCTAGTACACAATGGATTTGGGGGAACTATAGTGCACTTTCCTTTAGGGCTGACAAAATGTCATAGCTAGTTTTGTCTGTTTAGTTCTCGAAATTATATCGTTTTGACTTATTACGCAAATTGTTGGCAAAATGCATTGATGATGTCGGAAAACAGTGACGGCCTCTGATTGAATTTGTCAAGTTGTTCCTGCACACAAGTCCAATGATTGAGGGTGGTTGGCCAGTCGTAGACCCTCCCATGATCTTGTTAGAACCAATATGAATGTCAATATGCGCCCAATCAATTCTAGGACCGGAATATGAGTGCGTACCTTTTCCCTCCTCTCCCGTCCTTATTAATACCCCAGCAAGGGAGGGGGGTTTGGGAGTGATCATTGGGTCGTGATTCTAGTTGTTACATCCAAGGGCGGATCCAGGCTCTAGCCCAGGTGAGATCAAAATTTTTTTTTTTTTTTTTACAATTAAAATTTTAGCTCAAATTATTTTATACCCCTTATTATTTTTAGTCCAATTTATTTTTAACCCAGTTCAAAATATAGCTCATGATAACTAAAACTTTTGGTTCCACCCTTGGTTATATTGTCTACGTTAGATTCCTCTAGCGTTATTCGGGAGACGTTAATGGATTGGGAGCATCATTAGAGGGATCAAGCGAATTTCGTGGAAGAGCAATCACCAGGTCAGTGTTTCATTTGAGCTGGGCAGTCCTTTGGCTGGGCCGATAGATAATCTTCTGGTCAGTCTTAGTTGGCTGCTTTGGTTAGAATGGGGCTCGTTTACAGTATATTCATGCATGATATTAAAATAGTATAGTTTCGATTAAAAAAAGACAAATTATAATGTTTTGTCTGCACTACAAAAAAAACTACACTAATTTACTGAAATTCACAGTTTAATTTTTAATGCACCTTTTATACATTATTTATCACTTATTAGAGGCGGTTAGTTAAAAATCGCAAGGAGGACGGGATTAGGTCTTACCAGGGAAAGTAGAAACCTACCCCGTGAAAATGGAACGGCTGACTACTGGGACCCGAATCTGGAACCCAGCCCCACGCGAAAGGCCTCCGGGTAAAGCGGCTGACCGTCCGTCAAAGGAGAATCAAGACGTGGAATCCAACGGACCTCATACAAAACAGCCGAAAGCTAGCTTAGAGACTTCCACCGTTTATATTGACCTGTGGATAAATTATTCTAAAACTCCTTTACTTTTAAACTTATAATAATGTTATTTATTTTATCGTTAAAATTAATTAAATACTATTAGTATTGAAACTTAAGGTCTAGAATTTTTTAGCAAAATACTCCAAAAAATCGCAACATAATTCATATCACGCTTAAAATAATCTATGTTAATTTTTAAAATTTTTTCTAAAATCAAATATAAGATAGAGTTTTTACCGTTTATCCGAGTTTCAGTATTAAAAATAGTCTTGCTAACCATTGTTCGTTAGGTGGTGGATAACATACACATAATGTTAAACCAACACGAATATCAATACATATTTTATGAATATTAATGTATATTCACATATATCAATACACAGTTAATAGATATCGATAGACTTTTTATACATTATCCACCGCCTAATGGGTGGTGGTTAGCTTTTTCCGTTAAAAACCCTTAAAAGTTCAATATAAATTATTCATGACGTGATAGAAATTAGGTTCCAATTCTTATCAAAAAAATCTAAACTTGAATTAAATTTTAATGGCTTAACTAACGGCGTTTAACTGATTTAAATGGTAAAAAAATTAACTACATAATAGTTTTAAAAACAAAAGAAGTCCAAATAATTTTTCAAACTACGAAAGAGGTTAATTTATTTATTATAAATCTCAGATGTCAATACAATTTATCCCTTATAATATATATTACTATGATTATCTTTTAAACGGAATTTATGGACCATTTGCGACTTTCTTGCTTCTCCTTTTTCTTTTCCTTTGAACTTCTATTTCCCTAAGAAGACGCCCAATGGAGAGAGAGATGAAAAGAAATGTTTGGCCAGGTAGTCGATACCTGGTCAAACTGAAAAAGTATTTACTTATATAAAATATTATTTTTTAATACTTTAATTTATAAAAGCACAAAACCGATATTCAAACAAATTCAACTGGTTGTTAATTTTTTTAATCACGACTTAAAATAAGTCAAAAAATCAGTATCAATATGCAGACACAAAAAAATTGTTTTACTTACAAATAAGTACTCTTTCTTGGTTTGTCCAAGTTTTCTCTATTCACTTTAATTCTTAATAAATAAATAAATTTATAAAAAAAAATATTGAAGAAAGTAGCTAATATTGTTAAGAGTGCCAAAAAAAAAAAAGAAGAGATTTTAAAGTGCTTTTATTTTATTATTTGACAAATGAGATTTTAATGCGCACTTTAATAGACTCTTTAAATGTTAGTTTTATATTATTCTTTTTTTGTATTTTTTTACCTTAATGATATATTCTAATTAGATTGTGAAATACTTAATCATCTTTTATAATAGGATTTTGCATTTGAACGACGTTACACGTGATTCAAATTTGAAGGGCGAGAAATCAAATTTTGAAGGAAAAAGTACTAAAATTTATAATCATTTCGTATTTTTGTTTGAGGAAAGTTTGTGGACATAGACTTTCTAGACACAGACCAGACAAGGACGTGTCCGGCACCATTGGATGCATATGGGGCTCTTTTATTGTTGAGGACCCCACATGCATTTAACGGTGCCAAACACATCTGTGTCCGAGAGTCTGTGTCCATAGCATTACTCTTTTGTTTGAGGGGTTTGGTGGAGATGGTCTACCGTCTAAGTGTGAACATATTCAAAGTGTCTTTTAATAGACCAGGGAATTATGTTGTGCATAATGCATATCGCAACGTGTTATGCGTTAAAGAGATGTTATTTTGACTTATAAAATACTGTTTAACAACTGGGGCAATGTTCAAATGGGGGCAGCAGTCAAACAGTGTTTTTTGTAACAAAATAATATCATTATGCTGCACAACAGAAATGGTGTGCAACATGCTCTCCCCACTTGAATAGGTTTCAATGTACAAGCAAAAATATTTTTTTTTCCGATGTACAAGCAAAAACATTTACTTATATAAAATATTGATCTTTTAATACTTTAATTAATAAAAGCACAAAAACTATATTCAAACAGGCTCAACTGGTTGTTAATTTTTTTAATCAAGACTTAAAATAAGTCAAAAAAATCAGTATTCGATACGCATACGCATAAAATATTTTCTACTAACAAATTGAAGAAATTGTTAGAGTGCCAACGAAAAAAGAGATTTTAAACCGCCCTTATTTTATTATTTGACAAATGAGATTTTAAAGCATACTTCAACGGACTCAGTTTTATATTACTTTTCTTTTTTATGTATTTTGCTACCTTAATGATATATTCTACTTAGATTTTGAAATACTTAATCATCTTTTATAATAGGATTAATTACTGGATAAATAGTCAATCTAATATGTATTCATTGTTAAACAACTGAAAATTGGATTCCTCAATATCTACATGATATGAATAATTTTCATTTTTATCTGGATTGAATGCTTCGAAAAAAATTGATAATTTATATAAAAATTAAAACCAGTTGAGACAAATTCATAACTTGCATCAATCGTGAGAGAATAGTTGAATTAAGTAAGATGCAGTGATCCCACTTGACCTTACATTCGATCCCTCTGCCATGTAGTTGGTGCTTTCAACCTCATTTGAATGCAGACTATTATGTTTTTCTGTTTATTTAATTATAAGTTATAGACATTAAAAGAACAGTAGCTACGGATATAATTCTCAATCAACAAGAACAAAATAGAATACGTGTTTATATGACTATTGTGTTAAGCATATCAGTTCTTTAGAAACAGGTGGTTAAGTGGTACTCCAGCTGTCCTTATGTAATTGGTTTAGCCTATTTTCTGTTCAGTAAGTTTGTTAGTTTGTTAGCTGAGTTTGTTAGTTGTTAAAGGCGGTTTGATGTGGTTTGATAGGCAAGTAAGGCGGTTAGTTTAGAAGTCTATAAATAGTCTTCTATGTGCTGTGTAAAAGAGCAGATTGGAATACAATAAACTGAGTTCTCTTCTTACCTTCTTTTCTTTCAATTTAGTTCTCTGTTTTCTCTTTGGTTCCTGAGTGATTCATTGGTTTACAAAAGTCTATATGGTATCAGAGCTCTAAATGACCAACGTCACCCGATCCTGAGTGATTGAAACCAAATAAACGCAGAAATCAGTTTGGATAATGGATTCACAACCTACTTCAGCAGCAGGTAACAGATCAGTCAATGTACCTTCATCACTTGTGTTCTTAGTATCGAATTTTCATGGTTTAGTTACTCTAAAGCTTGATTCGAACAATTATGTCTTGTGGAAGACACAAGTGCAAAATGCGACTCGACCTAATGGATTCTTTGGATACATAGATGGATCTTTTCAATGTCCTACAGAAACTGTTATTATCAATGGCGAATGTACTACCAATCCAGAATTTTTACACTGGACAGTTATAGATGGCCATTTGTTGTCTTGTCTTACTGCCTCAGTTTCTCCATCTATCTTACAGTATATCCTTGGATGCAATCATGCCTATGAAGTATGGATTTCTTTGGCAAATCGTTTTGGTTTACTTACCAGGTCACATGTTCATGTCTTAAAACGTAAGTTGTTTGATGCAACTAAAACCACATCTATGGATAAGTACATTGATTACATCAAGGATTGTGCACAAAAATTGGCGAGTTCTGGATGTCCTGTTTCGGATGATGATCTGGTATTTCACACTATGCATGGTTTATCTGATGAGTTCAGAAGTCTGAAGTTGGCTCTTAAAGCTAGAACCGAACCAATAAGCTTTGATGAGTTAGTGTCTTTACTTCAGTCTGAGGATCTAGAAGCTGAAAGTCGAAGAACTCTGGATCAGACAAACTCTGTTTTTGTAGCTCAGCATCAGATTGACAATCAGAATAGAGATTCTATTGTTAGTTCTCAGCCACCTCCGTCTTCTATCTCTCAGTTTAATTCTAGTCCTGTAGTTTCTACTTTTGGTGCACATGGAAGTGTAGGTTTTCAACCACAAGGTTTTCAATCACAAGGTTTTCAACCACAAATTGGAAGTAATCCTTACAGTAATCAAGGCCGTGGCTATTCAAAGGATAAACGACGCAATTTCAGAGGATATAATCCTGGTTTTATTCCACATGGATTTACTCAAAATTCTGGATTTGGTTCTTATCCAGGTCAAGGTGGAGGTCAGTTATCTTTTGGACATCCAAAACCTGTTTGTCAAATCTGTGGCAGAGACAATCATTTGGCTAATGTTTGTCATTATAGACAAAATCTTTCATATCAGCCTCCATCCTTTGTGAATCATAATATCCAACCTCCTGTATATAGACCAGTTTCAGCTCAGCCTATTTCAGGAGGATATCAGTCATATGGAACACCATCATCTTCTGGAATATCTGCCTTGCCTATGTATAATGTTCCATTGGTTCAAGGATCAGGTTTCAATCCTGTGATATCTGACAAATCACAGGTTTTCAATTCCTCTAGACCAGTGTTGAATCAAGTGAATGTGGCAACTCATCCTATACCTCAGGAATCAGATTTTCATCCACCAGGGAATTCTTTCTGTGCTGGACCACCTTGGTACTTTGACAGTGGAGCCACTGGACATGTAACTAATGCATTGTCCAACCTTTCTCTCAATCAACAGCCCTATGCTGGATCTCAGGGTATTCTGGTTGGAAATGGTGCCACTATTCCAATCACACACACTGGTGAAGGCAAGTTAGCTACACTTTCCAATATTTTCACTTTGACGCATATGATGTGTACTCCTCAAATTAGCCATAATCTGCTATCAGTGTACCAGTTTACTAAAGACAACAATTGCCGCCTTATTTTTGATTCTACTGGATTTCTGGTTCAGGACAAGGAAACCAATCGAATTCTGGATCACGGCCTATGTCAGAAGGGACTATATCCTCTTCAGAGCTGGTCTAATCAAGCGTCTGGTACTGCTCTTTTTAATTCATGTACTTTCTCTAGTTCTTTGTGGCACAAACGATTGGGACATCCTAGTGCAAGTCTCATGACTCATTTGATCAAAAGAAATTTGATAACCTCTACTAAACTGACTGAAGATCAATGTGTATCATGTAATGTGGTCAAGAGCCACAAATTACCTTTCTCTTTGTCTGGATCTCAGTCCACTGCCTTGTTTCAACTGGTTCATATGGATGTATGGGGGCCTTCTCCAATTAGTTCTAATAAAGGCTACCGGTATTATCTCTTGATTTTGGATGATTATTCTCGATATCTGTGGTTGTTTCCTATGATGTGCAAGTCAGAAGTGAAGACTCATCTTTTCCACTTTAAAGCTTTTGTCCAAAACCAGTTTCACATGACAGTTAAGACTGTGCGAAGTGACAATGGGGGAGAATTTGTTAATAATTACTTGAATAGTCTTTTCTTACAATCTGGTATCTTGCATCAGACTTCGTGTCCTCATACTGCAGAACAAAATGGCAGAGCTGAGAGGTGTCATCGTCATGTTATGGAAACCACATTAACCTTGCTTCACCAAGCCAACTTACCTCCATCATTCTGGCTTGAAGCCTTGTTAACAGCTGTTTATCTTGTTAATCGTCTACCACATTCATCAATTCAGTTTCAGATTCCATTTCAGCTTGTGTTTAACAAAGCTGCAGACTATCATCTGATGAAACCATTTGGTTGTGCATGTTATCCTTGGTTAAAACCTTATGCATCCAACAAATTGGAACCAAAGTCCTTGCAATGTGTATTCTTGGGTTACTATCCTAACACAAAAGGTTATAGATGCTATGATCCAATCTCAAACAAGGTTTATGTCTCAAGACATGTTAAGTTTGATGAGAGTGTCTTTCCATACAAAACAATAGTGACTGATTCTGTTGAAGGTGATTTATCCACTGAAGTTCCATTTAAAGTTCCTCTTACTGAATATGAGTCTTTTGATGTGACCATTAGACCAGTTTTATCCATAGACAGTTCTACTTCATCTAATACAGAAGTCAGTTCATCTACTGGACCGAGTTCTCCATCTGATGCTTCTGAAGTTATTTCTGTTGCTCCTCTCATTCATAATCAACATTCCATGGTTACCAGGGGCAAGCATGGTATAACAAAACCTCGAATTCCTATGTCTTTGTCTGCTGGTCTTGTTGATATACTGGAACCTAAGACTTTCTCTGAGGCTGTGAAAATTGATGTCTGGAAAAAGGCTATGGATGAAGAATATAATGCCCTGTTAAACCAAGGTACATGGTCTATGGTTTCATTACCTCTCCATGGTCACATTATTGGTTGTCAATGGATTTTTAAGGTCAAACGACATTCTAATGGTGAAGTAGCAAGATACAAAGCACGTCTAGTGGCTAATGGGAATCAACAAGCTGAAGGAATTGATTTTGCAGAAACTTTTAGCCCAGTAGTGAAGCAAACCACTGTTAGGTTGGTTTTGTCTCTGGCTCTAACTAATTCCTGGAAACTTAGGCAATTAGATGTCTCAAATGCATTTCTTCATGGTCTCATTGAGGAAGAGGTTTATATGAGACAGCCTCAGGGTTATAGAGATCCTCAACATCCTCATTTGGTATGTAAACTACACAAGGCTTTGTATGGTTTAAGACAAGCACCAAGAGCTTGGTACTCAGTTTTTAGTCAGTTTCTTCTGACTCAGGGATTTGTTAACAGTACAGCCGATTCATCCTTGTTTGTTTGTCATCAAGGACAGTCATGCCTCATTCTTTTAGTCTATGTGGATGATATTATATTGACAGGGAATGATGATGCTCTTATTGATGCTCTTATTGCTACTTTGAATACTAAGTTTGCCATGAAAGACTTGGGTCTCTTACACTACTTCTTAGGTGTGGAGATCACTCGTTCATCTCAGCACATGTTCTTATCTCAACAAAAGTATGCTACTGATCTTCTACATAAAGCTGGAATGTTTCAATGCAAATCCAGTAAAACCCCTGCCTCAGTTAAGCCCTATACCTCTCCTGATGGTGTGTTTCATGATCCTAGTTTCTACCGTACTCTGGTTGGGTCTTTGCAGTACCTCACTCTTACCCGTCCTGATATTTCTCATTCAGTGAACTCAGTGTGTCAACATATGCATAATCCTACAGATGCTAACTTTGCAGCAGTTAAAAGAATTCTGAGATATGTTCAAGGAACTATTGACCATGGTTTACATTTTTCTCCTGGTTCTTTTCACCTGACAGCCTATACAGATGCAGATTGGGCCGGTGATTCCATTGATAGGCGATCAACCTCTGGTTATTGTGTCTATTTTGGTTCTAATCTCATCTCATGGTCTGCTAAGAAGCAACCAACAGTAGCTAGGTCTTCCACAGAGGCTGAGTATCGCGGTTTGGCCAATGTCACTTCTGAATTGACGTGGTTGTCTCATTTGCTTAAAGACTTGGGGGTTTCTTGTTCTTCTCCTGCTGATATTTGGTGTGATAATCAAAGTGCCATTGCACTGGCCTCTAATCCAGTGTTTCATGCTCGGACTAAGCATATAGAAATCGACTATCACTTTGTTCGTGAGAAGGTTTTGAGTAAACATGTGGTTGTTCATTATGTTCCTTCTCATCAGCAGATTGCTGATATTTTTACTAAAGCTCTACCTTTGTCTGCCTTTTCTTGCTTCAAGTCCAAACTGATGGTTCTTCCTCCCATCAGTTTGAGGGGGAATGTTAAGCATATCAGTTCTTTAGAAACAGGTGGTTAAGTGGTACTCCAGCTGTCCTTATGTAATTGGTTTAGCCTATTTTCTGTTCAGTAAGTTTGTTAGTTTGTTAGCTGAGTTTGTTAGTTGTTAAAGGCGGTTTGATGTGGTTTGATAGGCAAGTAAGGCGGTTAGTTTAGAAGTCTATAAATAGTCTTCTATGTGCTGTGTAAAAGAGCAGATTGGAATACAATAAACTGAGTTCTCTTCTTACCTTCTTTTCTTTCAATTTAGTTCTCTGTTTTCTCTTTGGTTCCTGAGTGATTCATTGGTTTACAAAAGTCTATATATTGGTCAAAAGAACATCTTCTGTGGCTCCGATAAAAGACGATTTTTATTCAAGTATTAAATATATATCTTCGGCTTCCCAGCTTTGACTTTTCCAATTCTATTCTGATATGATGCAAGATATTCTTTCCAATCCTGTCTAATTTGTTTAATTTACACGTGTTAATAATATAGCCATCAAGATGCACTTCTCAAGAAATTGAATAAGACGTATGTACCGTCTAACATTTCTCTTCCGTTTAGGGTACCGTCATTTCATAACAAAATAAAGACATGGAATGATATAAACGTCCCTTTAGGTACATGACTCTTCAAGACATAAGTAAAATATGTCCCAGTTTCTAGAAGTGATTTTTGAAAACTGAGAGGAAAAAAAACAAAGAACAAAGTGAGTACTAATTGAGAACCAAGGAAGTTGTCAAGTTGAAAACAATTGGCAAATGAAATTCAGCCTTATGGGGCAGCCTTGGTAGTGATGGGTGGGGATTCAATCTGCCATAACATATGGTGACTTAGTCTTCTATTATACACATGTTGACTTGTGCAAACACTCATTCTTGTTATGCCATACTATTAAAAATCATATCTACATGCTAAAAACGACTTCGGTAATAGTTTCATATGGTATTATCTCTAAAGCCGCACACTGCTTTAAATAAAGATAAGGCAGTATACAAGTGCTCATCTTTCCTAACAGCAATCCTGATCACTGACTTTATGAACAGATAAGGACTGATAGGGACTTTTGGCTAAAGATGATTAGAGATGACTAAAACCTTTTCTTACCTTATTAGGAGTCCCTAACGATGATCAAGTGTTATACACAGAAGTAATTAAGAAAGAAGCACACTTTCTTTTTAAAAGTCAAAGTCAGGGATACTAAAAAATTATATGATCGTGTATTTATTTATGCGTAAGAAATTGTGGACCAGAATTTTATTTATATGTGGGAATAGATATATTTATTTGTACTTCTATTTTGAAAATCAATTTTCATGTGATTTTTTTAAAATATTATGCCTACTTATATAGGTATGTGGATACGTAACTGTAACTACATATGTGTGTGTTGATATAGATAAGTAGAAAAAGTTATCAAAAGAAAAATATTAGATATGAAATATTGTAAGTAACTAAAATTTGAACGCAACAAAGATTCATGCAATATTTTGTTTCTATAAGGTACCATGTGTCACTTTATAATTTTGACAATATACTGATTAACTTTTGCTACTTGTTGCTTCTAGCATTCTTCTCACGAAAGCACCACTTGCAATATTATATGTATAAATAAACTTTTCTTTTTGTTTTTTGATTTTAGCCCCCAATACACATAATAAAATTATACATTTACCATTTATAAAGTCTCACAATCTCACCAAAGTTTTCAAAAAAAAATCTATTGATGAAAGATAAAGTGAAACAAGTTTGAAATTGATTACAAAAGAGGTCGCTTCGACTAATGATTATCACCTCCAAAACTAAAAAGGAAGTTAAGTAGTTTACATTATTTGAATCAAAATAAATAAAGTACGAGTTACAATACATCCTTTCAAGAACAAAATATAAAAAATGTTAAAGTAACTTCTCTAATGCAGCTTCCAAAAGTATACATGTTAATCCATACATGCCAAGCACCCCACGTTATAATCACTCCAAGGTTGTACCTGAAAAGAAAGAAGGGTTGAGCTCGACAGCCTTGTAGAAAAGTCTATGCATGTATTACTTGTAGATGACATGATATGATAAGCCATACGAATATTTATATCAATACAAAGAGAGATAGAATAAGCGGAAGCAGTATTAAGTTGAGAGAAAGTATAAATAACTCTACTGTGTACGATTGTTCCTTAATCCGTTCAATTCAATTTTACGAATCACGTGTGTCACCAACCTGTTTTTGTTATGTGTTAAAGTATCATTCCTGGTATTTTTCCAAATAAGACCAGTATATATCAGTCTAGCATTTCTGAAGAATTCTAGTTCAAAATTATTCCTGGCATTCCCGAAGGATTCCAGTTTATGGCCTTACCTATCATTCTCGAAGAATTCTAGTACGGTGTTCGCGTATTTCACGTGTCTCTTAGTGTTTGTGTCGTATCGTAAAAGTGTTCCCAAAAGTCATAGAGTTCATCAATTTCGTCCAACAAGATCAATATCAATGTATATCATATAATTTATTTCTTTTGTTCTCATTAATGGCATGATACAATATTTAACATGATTTAAAACAATAAATAGAAGCCAACATTTTTATGTCCACGAAAAAGTAAGTTTTAGAGTTCATGGAGTTCCAATTTAAGTGGAAAAATATGCCGAAAAAAGTGTCTAAGCCAAAATGATGAGTGCACTATATTGTACATTAACGTGACTTATTGTACCAATTTTAGTATCTATGCGTAGGCAAATTCATTGTTTTAATTAATATTGCACGCATGGTGGTCTTCGTATCATTGCAGGTTCTCGGGTGTCAATGACATACCCAAGGGCATTAATATCACTCAGAAGTCCCCGGACCATGACTACGGTGATAAAAGACCAAATGAAGACCCAGGAAGGGTAAAAAAGAAGTCGGACCAAAAGAACAAGGAAGACCTGAAAATAGAAGTCAGAAGCATTCTCTATCGATAGAGAACTATTCCTATCGATAGAGCCCCTTTTAAACATTCAGAAATCAAGAGCTCTTTATCGATAGAGAAGAGTCCTATCGATAGGAGAACTCTTTATCGATAGAGGAAGTTCCTATCGATAGGGACAAAGTTCACGTGCATATCGATAGAGGGTCCGTTTCTATCGAAAGAGAAAAAATTCAAAACCAACACAGTTCACTTCTCTATCGATAGAGACCCCATCTCTATCGATAGAGGGCTTATTTTGTTTGACCAAATGGACAGCTCTATCGATAGGGACCAAACCTCTATCGATAGAGCCCGTATGCATATTTTGGCATTCTGCCCCTTACCACCCTTTGGGATGCTTTTGCCCCAATTTTTGCTTTAGAAAAGGATGTAGGGGGTATTTTCAGCATGGTTTGGTCCCCCTTAGACATGTGTATGAGAGAGATAAGTGGATCTCACCTCCCTTTGTATTGCATTGTATTGAAAACAAGATTTATTATTTTTCAACTTAGTTTTTGTTCTTGATAGTTTCTCTATCTAGTTCTTGGAGTTCTTCATTTTTTCCTCAGTATTTTCCTTCAAAGTGTAAGACATTATCTCATTGAGAAGTAAGTTAATCCAAATCTAGTTCACTTTTGTTCATTCCTTTACCTTAGTTTTTTCGGCAAGTTGCCGGAACCTTAACTATTACCATTGTGGGTTGTATTTTCACAGATCTCTAGTGTTAGTTGATAAGCTTATCCTTGTTATTAATTTAGCATTATCTTTCTTAATCTCTTCGTGTTCATTATCTCTTTCACAATTATGAGTAGCTAAACTTTCATAAGTTAGGTCTTAGTACAAAGTTTAACTAAAACTCACTCTTATTCAATATCTCCTAACCATTTTACAAGTTAGTTCTTAAATATATTCAAGTTCTTATTTCTAGAAACAAAAATGTAAAGTTAAGCTTTTGTTTACGTATTGCCATAGTTTTGGTATATTTAATATTTAAACCTATGTCCTCCCTATTTTAGATTAAATTTTTTTGAATTTGAATAGATTTGGAACCACATCTTTTGAGCAAAAATATTGATTTTTCATTAAGTATTTTCTGACCTAGAAACTCTAGCCGGAATTTAGGTTGAGTTATAAGAGGAAATATTGTTTAAAGTGAGGTTGACATTGAATGGATTCCGAAAACTAATTTTATTTCTTTAAATCTTGTTTTATTCCTCACTTACTTAAAATAGTCATTAATCATCATCAAACAAACTTTGAATTTGATGTCCGAAACGTCGGAAAAACTAAATTTGCAAAATCTCTTAATTTAACTACCTTTCTTTGTGGATCGATACTCCGGACTCTCCACTATACTTCTTTTAAATATTTGAAGGAAGTCCTGTTTTATGAATATTAAAGCTTGACTTAGGCTAGCGCCCTAATGACGCACTTTTGCCGGCCGGTCACAAAACTATTGGAAAATTTTAAAGTTCAAGGCATCGGTACGCCCAAAAATAAGGCACCGGTGCTTAGTTGAAATTTAGATACTGCAAGCAAAACGCACAGGTGCCACAAAAAACAAGACACCGGTGCTTAGTCCAAAAATCTAAAAAGTTAGGAACAATGAGAAAAGGACGCACCGGTGCATCAAAAATCAAGATACCGGTGCCATCACCAAAACTAAGATACTACAAGCTATTGGCACCGGTGCTACAAAAAATAAGGCACCGGTGCATCGTGTACGAATAAGGGCATTTTCAATAGATTTTGATCTTCAACTCTAGGATTTTCAAATTAAGTTCAATACATCAAATGGCAACCAAATCAAGTTCTACACACGTAATAAGAGTGAGAAATCCATACTTCAACTCTCGGATGCAAGAATCAAAACTCTAACTTTAAGGCCTAGCTTCCAAATGTTTTAGAATGTAAAAAATACCTCTTCCAAGCAAATGATTGCAAACCACCACCGGATATCAACTAAGGGTGAAGGAAATGCGTAGGATTTTGAAGGAATCAAACTTTGGAGCAAGATTTTCGAATGGAGTTTTGAGAGAGGGCTCAACGTATGAGGGAGAGAGAGAAGAGAGAGGGGTTTGTATTTTGCCCAAAGTTTTCTCATGATGTTTTATAATCTCATAAGCCAAAATTACACTCACACCCCTAGGTTTCACAACATGCTTCCACAAGCCTCTAACGCTATCACATTATATCACATTGATCTCAAATCATGTTATTACACCAATTTTCACGTACTCCATGCTTATTAACTCGTATATTAAGATAAAAGTTTAAAAAATTTCAGGTCTTTACAGTGTTGGACACAATCTCCTTAAAACAAAATACGCCATCGTTATGGTGCTACGAGATGAATTGACGTCTATCTCCCAGGATGCAACAATCTATACTAGTAGTAGCAGCACTGCAAATTACTAGTTTGTCGAACCGAAATATGTACTGCACTTCTCTCTCTTGAATGGTATTATGTAGCAGTATGATATGGAATACAAGAGTACTAGACACGAAAATTATTTTATGATGAAATAGTGTGAGAAGCTTTTAATATAGGCAATGAAAATGTGCAACTCAGCCTAAGAGTTGCACTAGTTCGGTTCGAAAAGGTAAGCCAATTTGGTTGGGTGCGATGGTTCGGCTGAAAGGTCACAACCGTTGGGCCTTGAAACGGTCAAATCCGGTTGGGTTACGCGGGTCAGAAACAAACGGTTTGGTCCGAACGGGTTAACCAGATCCAATAAATAAAATTCTAAAAAAATTAATTTAATTCAATAAATTTTTAACAAAAAAATATTATCTAAATGACCCGAACCCGGACTGACAGTGCGCGCGCGCGAGTATGGTAGTTTAGGCCAAAGCCCATGCTACCTAAGTCAGTTCCCATCAACAAAAGTGGGGTGCCCCTTGGGATCCAAACTCTTAGTCAACGTCAA
Source organism: Arctostaphylos glauca (assembly GCA_019985065.2). Classification (NCBI taxonomy): domain Eukaryota; kingdom Viridiplantae; phylum Streptophyta; class Magnoliopsida; order Ericales; family Ericaceae; genus Arctostaphylos; species Arctostaphylos glauca. The sequence continues at coordinate 22,894,156 of JAHSPW020000013.1, forward strand.
GCTATATAAGCCATTTGAAAGTTTCACATTTTTTTTTATATGAAACTAACATCATTTTCAAAAAAAATTACCAATCTTTGGAGTCTACTTTCGATTCAGTTTCTAATTCACATATAAATGATTTTGCCCAACCAAATATACAATCTTAAACTCCATGTGTATGTAAACACATTGGCACTTAGATCCACATATAAAAATATGTGGAATTTACTTTTATTTTAGTTCAAATTTAGCAAAAATTATGTTTTTCCAAACCATTTTTTCAACAGTATCTACCGGGCTCCATTTCCTCCAACCCTAGTAACCGTCATCCAAACCACCCCATCGCCCCCATTGGTGATTCTTAAATCCTCCCTCTTTTTGTCAGGACTGATAAATGACTCAAACTACTTGAGTTTAAACTTGTGTTTACTTGTTAAAAGTTTGTTTAAGATCGATTTATTACTTATACAAACTAAGTTCGAATATTTTTGAAAGCTCATTAAGCTTTCAAACCAACTTCGCATAAGCTACTACTCCGCTTATCTAACTTATGATGTGTAAAAACTTAAACTATTTGAAACAGGTTCTTGATTGACTCGATTAAAGCTAGTTTGAGATTGACTCACCTCATAAATAAGTTCGAATATATTTTTAAAGCTCGTTCAGTTCGATTCAATTAGTGTACCAACCCTACTCTCTTCTTCACAATACGTGCTCTCAATTTTTCTTCAATATTTTGCTGTCTTTGGTCTCTTTTGGGGGGAGAGAGAGAGAGAGATGATAACCAAGAACCATCCCTAACATCACTCTTATAATGGGCCAAACTTACAATCTAGTACTCTTATTATCTTATAATGGGTCTAACATCACCAGTACCCACTAGCCATGGTTAGCTGAAGAGCTAGGCGTTAACCATAGTACTCTTTACAATCTAGTGACTAGTGAACGGATTAATCAAACTCGGTGGCGAGTCCATCTTCCCGAAAAACCCAGAAGCAGGAGCAGAACTTCAGGCAAATTTTGATGCGAACTCGAGTATACTCTTCCTACTCCGAATTGCCACAGAAATGGTTAGTAAATCTCCTTTTCATTCAAAATTCAGCGAATTTCATAGTCTACACGGTCCTCTCTTTGCATTCCTTTAAAAGTGTTTGATCAGTATGTTTGGTTTCAATGATCTTTATCAACTTGTAAAGCAAGTTCCCATATGGGTTTGGAGCTAGGTTTTCAAATAATCTGAATTCAGTGGGGAATTGCAATCACATGTCTTGGAGTCCTGAGTTTATTCTGTGTCTTTTTTATCCGCCTTTCCTCTCTCCTTGGCTTCATTTGAGCTTCTTCAATCATTTGTTTGGTTTCGCATGATTTATACCCCCCTACCACTCTGATGTGTTTATTTCGTTTGGAAAACACGAATTTAATTGATTGGAGGCCTCAAAGCAATTTGAGAAAATCGATCCCGCAACTCAAGATATTGATTCCAAAGCTGGATGTCTCCCTTAAGAAGTCCTTTCGGTTTAGAAATAGAAAATTTAGGGTACAACGGGCATCCCCAGGCCGCATCATTCCAAGAGGTAGACACCACATCCAAAAAACAAGTCGTGTTCAAGGCCAAGGCAAAATTTCTTTTTTTTGAAAGGCTTGGAAGGCCTCGCTTTTAATGGATGGCCAATTTGGATCAAGAGTGGGCAATGAGCTAACTTGAATACGTGTGGTTCTCCATTCTTATATTGGGAAATATAGACATTTGCAGGAAAGATGGACAAGCAACCGTTTGATCTTTGCGAAACCTCTATTTACTCTTGACCAGTTGAGTGCTCCCTTAGGCTTTGTGTAGAACTACTATTTTTACGCCATGGGAACCAACCTACTTTCTTTAAATTCTTAAAAAAAGTACACCCATTCCTTTAAGTAACAATTGTTCACCACCTTAGCTCTTCATTAAAGTAGTCCGTTTCCGCTATGCTATATTCAGGAGTAGCCGTAGCCATTTCACTTTCTCTTCCACTAACAAAAAAAAGAGCGATCGAATCTCTAACACCTTTTGGGGGTAAGAGCTATTAGAGCAATTTTTTTTATCCATTAAATTCATCCCACAGGTCTTGGCTATCAAGAGTTTAAGAGCTTGCATGTGAACAAAACAGGGTGTACCCCAGTCTTTTAAGTTAAGTTTGGGTCTTTGCATTGATAGAAATGAAGATCTTGAACGAATCCCCTGCCCTTGGTCTTTTGGAGAGAAGATATCCTTGAAATGCCATGATTGAAGCCAATGAATCAAAGGCTTTTGCCGTGTAGTAGTTTTTTTTAGGGATTTGGCTAAGTGAATTCTGTTGATGTACTTTTTGGTTCCTCGAGGTATAAATAATGGCCTGATTAACTTCTCAAGGTATATTCCTGAAACCACAAAAGGAAAGAGATATCCTTTACGTGAAGACACCAAAGAAAACTTGTGATGCCCTTCTAATTTGATACCCTAAAATAGTGTTGACAAACTTTAGTAGTTAGATAACCCTGCACCGTTGAGGTCCTTGTAGCCATTTCACATTAGACAGGAGGCTTGGTGTTCGAATAGTTAATACTAACTGTAGCTGTTGAGGATTAAACACTTGGTTTATCTTGTTGCATTGGAGGTTGCCCTTATTGTTGTTGAATCCCAGCATGTACTTTCGTAAAGGTAGCTCATCACATGTAGTAAGTAAACCTAAATTGGTGCTATCGGAAGGTTCGTTAGTGATTCGTTCCCTAGGTTGTCACCTTGTGGTCTATTGCATCTTCCATTGTAACTGTCCTCTAACGTTACACTCAGTGGAAAAAATAAGTCTGTTAGCACTTTGTGACTTGGTGACCAAGCCGAAAAGTGTTAATTTCACATGAAACTATGCATAGTTAGCTTTCCCATTGTTACGTTAATTGGTGTGTTGGGCTGGGGGGCGGGTCTTAATAGTTGAAGAAACAGGTTTGCTGTTCAAAAACAAAATCCAAGTTTAAGGTACACGTGATTTCTTTGTTGATGTCACTATCCTCGTGTTTTTTTTCCAATGTGTTCATATCTGTCTAGTTTACTATTTGTACTTATAAGGCATAGCATGTCTCTTTTAGTGCCTTCCTTTTTGCCTTGGTCATTTTCCTTGATTGTTATATCCTTGGTGTGTTAGCTTTGATAAACGGGAAAATGTTTATCCATTGTGACGTGGAATTTAGTAAATTGATGACTAAGTAAATATAACATCTAAAGGAAATTAGGAACTTCTTGGTCATGAACTCATGCTTTACGGTCTGCGAATAAATCTTGAATTTTCGCCGTGTCCAAATATAATAATGTTTTAAAATCATTCTTGTCTGCTTTCAGGCTACACCGTTTCTGGCTGGGCTTGCAGTAGCTGCTGCTGCTCTTGCTGGTAGATATGGAATCCAGGCTTGGCAAGCATTCAAAACCCGACCACCAAAGCCCAGGATTCGTAAATTTTATGATGGCGGTTTTCAGCCTACTATGACCAAAAGGGAGGCAGCTCTTATCCTTGGTGTCAGGTAACGATGGCATCGTTCTTGGAAAGAGATGTTAAGACTAAATAATTGCACAAGAACATACCTACTTCTAATGATTGACAATTGTGTCTTTAGGATAAACTGCTTTTCCATTGAATTTCGGAGCAGCCCAAGATCCGCTGCCCCATTATCCATTCTGCTCCTTTGTCCTAGTACAACGCCAGCCACTTGATTATGTCTCGAGATTCATGCGTTTCAAGTTTCCAAACATATTGTATGGCTGCCAATGAGAAAGTGGGGAATTGATGTTTTGAGCCCTATCAAGTAAGAGCCATTACTGGGCTCTTGTGTTTGTACTTATACTTCAGGTTTTGGGTGGGGCCACCCTTCCTTTTGTTATCTGGCCATATCCGACCCAGTCTTTCCCACCTTATTTAATGGAGTTCCTATTAATTCCTGTGATTCCACCACCCACCTTACCTTATATTTAAAAGGGGAGCATGAATATTTGGGGGCTGATGATCTGTGCCTTTCCAAACATTGCTGATAAGCAGTTTTGGCAATTGGAAAAATTAACTTAAACGATTCTCGAGAAAAAAATAACAGCAGCCAAGTGTATTCTTTAATGTAACAATTGACCTCATTACAGGTCATTTCTGTTGTGGTCTTTGTTTTAAATGATCTTTCAAAAGAGAGATCACCACCGGTTAAATGCAACTGTGATCTTATATACAATACCACCAGGCACACTCTTGGCTTTTTCGGAATCAAAACTCTCCTTTCCAGTGGAAGTTCAAACTCTCTTTTCGAATCTCCCTATAATAATGTTTTACCAAAAAGTTGTCTGGATATTTTGAAATTAGGAATGTGGTGATTTCGGTTATGGTAAGACTGCCAGAAGCTTTGGGTGTATTTTGCATCATTTGATCTCGCATTTCTTTCATTCCTGTCTTCCTTCTTTTCTTCGTCTAGCTTATTTGTGTTTGTTTCTACATTTGGAACAGGGAGAATGCGACGCCAGATAAGGTCAAGGAAGCGCATAGAAGGGTAATGGTTGCAAACCATCCTGATGCGGGTGGTAGCCATTACCTCGCTTCTAAAGTAAACGAGGCTAAAGATGTGATGCTCGGAAAGACAAAGGGCAGCGGCTCAGCTTTTTGATATTCTGAAACCTCTTATTGTTTCCATTGTCCATCCATTTTGCCATTGTTGGTGAACGGGTGACCTTGAGAGCAACTCCCTCAGTAGAAAAATTCTCGTCGAGATGGAATTAAAGCTCGAAGCAAGTCCTTCGTAATCAAAAGGTGATGAAGTTAGAGGTCTTGCGTTTTGTTACTGTTTTCGAGAAACAGAAGTAACAACTTTGTAGCAATGGATGTTATGAACAACTTATGATAAGCATAACTGAAAGTAGATGAGCATTGCAGTATTTCCTGCCCCGCTAATGCATTGACTGCTGTAGACATGATAGACCTTAGAGGCAAAAGGACTGGGATTAGAGTCTCGTGGCTGCTAACTGCAATTCTCCTTACCCTGTGTTTCTTCCTACGGACGTGTAAATTGGATACCTAGTTCAAAGTCTGCGAGGTATTGAGGGGTGATGATATGAGGGGATTTCAAGAAAAGCCTCTTCCTGGGACACTGTTTGGGATCCTTGGTAGGGCCTTGAGAACCCAAGTTGAAACAAGGGCTGCAAAAACCGAGTCATTTCCGAGCTAGTCCAGGCTCAATTCCTTTAGAGATTATTCGAGTTCGGTTCGTGATTAGAATTTGTTGAAACTCAGCTTGATTGGGCTTAGGAGCAAGTTATATAAGGTCGAATATTTTAGGGTTTTCCTTTATTTGTTGTATTTACGTTAGAAACAATAGAGAGACATGAAATGGCGTGAAGAATTCCGATTGGGTATAAGAGATTCAAGATTTATTTTTTTCTCGGCTTTTTTTTTTTTTGACCGTGAAATATATCTATTTCTTGTTCCAGAAATGGAAAGTAATATCTAATATATCCAAAATCAAATGTATAAAGTCGTTTTTTAATAAATTATTCCTTTCTTTTCATTTTAAAATCATGTTATTTTCAAGATTAATGGAAAAGTATTTTGTTGATGATGTTAAAAAAAATCATTAATTTAGACTCAACTAAATGAGATTTTTATATTGTAATAAAATAAGCTTATTTTTTTATTTAAAAAAGTAGTAGTTTATAAAACATATAGAATTATGGGAGGGACAAAACTGTAAAAGACATGTTTGAAAAGGCAAAAAAAAGTCAAATTTTAGAATACAATAAAATAAAAGGACGCGTGGATAACAAGCATCTATGTTGTGGCATCACCATGCATGCCTTTGTTAATCCAACGGCTGAGAGCGTGTCACGTCTGACACCTCAGCCCTTTAGATGGGATGTTGGTTGATCGGACACGTGTCGGTGTGCAATTCAACGTGATTGCTACATGTCAGCCTCCGTGAGCCACTACTGGACTCGCATAAACAACCAATTCGATGTCTGTCATTTTGTTTTTTCATTTTTAAATAAAAGATAAAAAGAAAAAATTATTGCAAAGATAAAGCAATAGATATCGTTACTCACTTCGTTAGACGGCGAATAATATATAAAATATATATTAATATTTGTAAAATAGGGTTATAAACGAATTGAGTTATTTGTAAGCTTAACTCGGCTCGATAAAAGTTTGGTTCAACTCGTTTGTTTAGTTAACATGTCGAGTTTGAGTTTGAATTTTAAGCTCAATTAGTTAATGAGCTGAGCTCAAGCACTCCAAAACTCGACTGATTTGCAACCCTAATCGTAAAATATGTATTGATATTTTATGAATATGCATTAATATTCATAATATGTATATTGATATTCGTATTTTGTTTGACATTATGTACATATCATTCACCGTTTAATAGAAGGTGGTTAGCAATATCTTTATTTTTAATCTACAAATCGATGATTTCGAGATGTCAACAATCTAGAAGGATATGAGATTAATTTGAAATTCTAGGGAACTTATTTTATTTGCGCATTTGATTATATTATGATGTAATCATAAATGACTTTGTTTTTTGAATTTCGCTTTCATACTTGCTCGAAATAGATTATATAAGTCAATGATCGACAAATAATTGATTTGAAAATCCCATAGGGAGATGGTCGAATAATTCATCTTTGGGCATAATAGGTAGAGGCGACAATTATAGGAAATTCAAGAGAGATGGTCGAGCAATTCATCCCGTAGAATTTGGTCATGGTTTTATTTGCTCCTATTCATTGACGTTAGTCAACAATTTAATAGGATATGAGATTAACTTGGAATTATAAAAAATTCACGTTTGATAGTAATAATTGGTGAAATCTATTAGGATTTGATATTATACTGCAAATTCTACGAACTTCATATTTTCAACATTTGATAAATATAAATGACGAATCATTATATGTGTTCTGAACAACTAATGCAAAAAAGGTATAGTATTAAAATAAATAGTGAGAGATTTATTTCTTTAATAATCTAATTAATTATATAATATCTGGACTAATTTATGCACGTTTCGATTAATTTTTTAATTTTCATATGACTTCTCATCTAACATTGTAAAAATACACTATGCTTCTTGTCGGAGTTCATAATTGTTCTTCCATTTATGAAAAATATACACAAAATTATTACAATAAATGTTCAATAATTTCACATAATAACATAATAAGAAACATATTTACACAACACATAAAATGGAAAAAAGGGTGTTTCCTATAGCCTAGGAAAAAAGTACTATTATAGCTTTAAATTTGGCTATATGACCAATTATTAGGTTTTATCGAATTACTATGTAACAATACTTTACGTAGTACTTTCGATTAATAAATTTTTTTAATACACATTATGTGATTTATTCTTTTTTTTCTTAAAAAATTTACCGATACGTGATTTGCTAAGTAATTTTAATTACTTAGAATATAAAATCTGATCTCAAAAAAACCCAAGCTAGCTTATCTCAAAACAAAAAAAAATTTGTAGCATTTTTCAACTTCTAAAAATCCTTAAAATCTACCGATAATAACTTTCACTTATAACTGTTTTTTAAAGAATTAAAATCTCCTAATTACTTTATAAATTTGCTGCAAACCAAATGATTAAACTTAAAACTTTGATAATGATGTACTAACCCACCCCAAAAGGAAGTGTCTTGATGGGACTTGGGTTTTGTGCGTTGCGCACATCAGCGCGTTTTAAGCGTTAAAATGATACTTATTTTGACACAAAAAGACTGACCGAGCATTTAAATATTGATCGAATAATTTTCAAATAGTATTTTAATGAGTTATAAATTATATTATCTTGACAAATATCACGTTTTACTGTGCTCCCATTTCATCTTAATGAGTCATAAACCCCATCCTACTAGGACCTTGCGTCATACTCTTATCCACATATATACGTACACACTATATATACACCTATAATTAACTGTTTATCCAGAAAAAACTAAAAAAAAAAAAAAGAAACTCTATTTTTTCGTAACCGAAAGATCAAAAATAAATAATCAAGGTAAACACTCTTCCTCTTCTTCTCTTCTTCCTCCTCCTCTTCACTTACCATATCTCTCAAGAGCCTCAGATTTGTCTAAATCCAGCCCAAAAAAAAAAAAAAATCCTCGAAATTGAAATTTTACACCATCGCGCTAAATTCAGCAGGTATTATCTATCTGTGTATATACGCATCGTCTTCTTCTTCTCCATCTTCGTCTAATTCTATGTATATATGCATATAGATATATGGGATTATATGTATATGTGTATACACACATTTGAGCACTTCGCAGATTTACCTTACCCTGGATTGCTCTCGAGTTGATTGTACGGACGGGAACAGTTAGGGTTTTGGAGTTGGTGGTTGCGGTTTTTCACCAAACAGATCTCTACCTCACTGTCTGAAATCGTTGGTTTAGTTCTAGAAACTTTAATTTGCTGATCAGTGAGATTTGTTTTGATGTATTCGTGTTGATTTTTAACTGGCATATGTTGTTTGAGATTCTGTTGAGAAGAGATTTATAGAGGAATATATATTATATTTGTATTAGTCTGGAGATTTAGGTATGGTGTCTGTGAATGGACATGTGGAGTCCGTGTTTAATCCGTTTCAAGTAGTTAAGGATGTGTTTTCACCACTTGAGACTGGTATAAGGAAGGCAGCAAAAGACCTTGAGCATTGTTGGCCGGGTGCAAAGAATGGGGCTAGTAATAGCCTTGAAGCCGTTACGTCACAGTTCAGTGGGGTTGAGGTTAATAATGGGGATAAGGTTCGTATTTCTTCTGTGCAGAAGAAGAGTTGTCAATGCGTGGTCAGTGATGAGCGAAAGAAGGGTTTTTCGATACGGGTTCCGATTAAGTCGTTCTTGGGTTTTTTTATGCAAAATTGTGGGAGTCCTGGACATAAGATTGACACGTCGAGCAAAGGGTTGAAAGAGCATTTTGTTGATGTGGATGGGGCTTGCTCGAAATGCTTTCAGTTTGCCATAACGTGGTCCTTGCTGCTTAATGGCTTTGTTCAGGCTTTTCCGGTTCCTTTTAAAGCTGGTAAGAAGCCATTTGGCAAAAAGGGTGACAAGGACAAAGTTTGGGCGGATGCATATGCGCACGCGTCCAAACCGAGGGTTTCACACGAAGTGAAGCGAAAGGAAACAAGAGGTCAGTTTGATGCTACTTGTCAGGAGGAGGATTCAAAACTCAATGAAGGAAATATATTGTCAGTCGAGTGCTTTATAGGTTTCATATGCAATCAATTAACTCAAAATCTCGAGAAGTTCGATTTGGGTATCCAAGCAAGTGAATGCAAGAGCAATAATTCATCTTTGACTCCTGACACTACCAATCAGGTTAATCATTTAAAGACAGTCACGAGTATTTTGGAAGGTAAAAAAGCAGACGTAAATGGGTTTTTGAGAAATTTGGGGTTTGCCAAAGTGGGAGGTGTGCCGTCGAGTATTGTGGAAGTGACTTCTGTTAATGAAGAGGGTGATGATAGTGTCGCCGCTAGCAACAAGGAAGAAAGCGGGGGTAATTCTGCACAGAAGCTGGCCAATGGATTACTTAGTATTCCCTTGTCAAATGTTGAGCGATTGAGATCCACTCTATCTACTGTTTCATTGACAGAGCTAATTGAGCTTGTACCCCATTTAGGGCGGTCTTCCAAAGACTATCCTGACAAGAAGAAGCTATTCTCGGTCCAGGATTTCTTCAGATACACAGAATCTGAAGGTATGTTTCTCAAGTAGCTTTTCGTTAAATTTTATTGATGCAGCATATCACATCAGGATGAGTTGGAAATCGTTTTTATGTAATTTCCCTTTGCGTTGAGAGTTAAAGTGCAAGTTTCTTCTGTTAATCATGCAGATTATGTGGTAACCTTCACAGATGGTCACATACTGCATTAGTCCCATGACAACTGAATATGAGGACAAAGTTGTATTGGTGCCAGCTAACCATTTCCATTTTTGTGTATTGTCAACTGGTTTCCATTCTAGGTTTTTTAATTTTGTGTAACTGGTGAATTTTGGATAGAAGAAGCAGTTCCATCTCCCGCGTGTGTGGTTGGGGGGGGGGGGGGGGGGGGGGGCGCGCACTAACCGAGTCAAACAAGAAGCTGAAAATGGAAGGAGAACTTGTGGTTTAGCTGTCTTTGGACTTTAGCCATCACAGTTTCAGCAAAAAAATGCTATGAAAAGGTTTGCTTAAATCACTTGTGCGAGCTGACTCATTATCCACGTGACAACGACAATATACACCTCACGAGGCTGCAACATAAATTAGTCATATTTAGGAGCTCTTTTGACAGTCTGCAGAAAGGTAATAGAATGAGATCCCTAGAAAACTTGATTGATTGTGACATCACATGGTCGTGTGCGTGAGGGTGGCTGAACTTATCTTATCTTTAGCGTGTGCTGATTGCTTATGCAAGCCCTGAGTCAATAACTTCCCTTGCTGTCATCATTCTTCAAGGAAATAGTTTTATGGTGCTCTTATCCTGCTAAAATTTCTCAGACTGCTCATCTATGAGGTTTTGTGAGATAACAGAGGTATTTCAATCATGTTTTTGGTTGATCCCTCTCCATCCCGCTTCTCTCACAGAGAAACGGTGTTAGTGTTAGATTTAATAAAACTAGAATAAATTTCTATTCATTGAGTGTACTATTTATACAAGCAAAACGAGTCCTAATTTAACTAGATCTCAAACTAATTCTACTTCTATTTTACATAGGAAAACAAATCATAATTCTAATTTAATTAGAGTTCCTAATCACATAAGACTTCTCATACTCCCCCTCAAGTTGGTGCGAAAAATCAATCAGGTCCAACTTGAACACAATGGGGTGGAAACTCTTGCTGCCTAGCCCTTTCGTGAAGACGTCAGCTAATTGATGTTCAGATTTCACAAAGGACATAAATATTGACCCATCACTGAGCTTTTCCTTAATAAAGTGCCTGTCAATCTCAATATGTTTTGTTTTGTCATGTTGAACAGGATTATGAGCAATGTTGATGGATGTTTTGTTGTCATAGTAGAGTTTCATTGGACCATTATCAGATATTCCCAAATCACGTAACAAAATTTGGAGCCATAGAAGTTCACAAATGCCATGAGTCATAGCTCTATACTTACCTTTTGCGCTAAACCTGGTGACCACTGATTGTTTCTTACTCCGCCAAGTAAACAAATTTCCCCCAAGAAGAGTACAGTAGCTAGAAGTAGAACGTTTATCTCTACAGAATCAGCCCAGTCGGCATCAGTGAATGCCTCCAACCGTAAGTGACCGTGATTAGAAAACAAGATTCCTTTTCCTGAAGCTGATTTGAGATACCTCAAAATACGATAGACTGCATCTAAGTGTGAAGTACGATGATCATGCATGTATTGACTAACAATGCCCATTGCATAAGAAACATCTGGTCGAATGTGGGCTAAGTATATTAGTTGACCTACTAGTCGCTGATACCTCTCTTTATCAGTGCATTCCCTCAAGCCTCCACTGAGTTGATGATTTGCCTCAATAGGGGAAGTGCAGGTCTACAACCCAATATATCTGTTTTTTCTAATAGATCAAGGATGTACTTCCATTCGGAGATAAAAATACCTCGATTAGACCTTGCCACTTTCATTTCTAGAAAGTACCGCAGTGATCCCAAATTCTTAATCTCGAATTCTTGAGCCAGACTAGACTTGAGACTAAGATCTCATCCATATCATTGCCTGTCATTATTATATCATCAACATAAACCATAAGGACATCGATCTTACCAGCACCTCCTTTGATAAACATAGTGTGGTCGGCATGATTTTGTTTGTATCCAAATTATAACACAGCCTTTGAATATCTGCCAAACTATGCTTTTGATGACTGTTTTGACCCATTAAGGGCCTTCTTCAGCTTGCACACTTTTCCTTCTGTCTCGGAGGAAAGAAAACCTAGTGGTATATCCATATATACCTCCTCTTATAACTCACCATGAAGAAATGTATTATTCACATCAAACTGATGAATAGGCTAATTTAAATTTGCCGCACAAGAGAACAACGCTCGCACGGAGTAAAACTTTTGGCTACAAGTCGCGCTATGTATCTCTCAATTGTATTATCAACATTTTGCTTAACAGTAAAAACTCGCTTGCATCCTACTGCTTTCTTTTCCTTTGGAAGTGATACTAGCTCTCAAGTGTCATTCTTTTTCAAAGCTGTCATCTCCTCCACCATAGCTTCTTTCCACCTAGGTATCATTACTGCATCTTGCAATTTCTGTATAATAGATATAGAAGATAGAGACGAAACAAAACATGATACGAAGGAGATAAACAATCATAAGAAACAAACTGAAAAATGAGATGTTGAGTATATGACCTAACACTTTTTCGAAAAGCAATAGGAAAATTATGAGTATCATTGTTAGAATCAATGGAGGGAGTTTCAATGAGAGAAGAGTCATTACCATATGGGTCCGTTGAGGAATCTAGAACTGGAGTAGGTGATTGTGATGGACAAGGTGGTATCACACATGAAGACTTTCAGTTCTTCCGGCTAGTGTATATTTTCAAGTTCACCGTTTGTAGTTTGTGTATTCGTTGCCCCATATCACCATCAATGTTATGTGTTCCTGCCCCTTCAGCAGATATAGGTTCTCCCTCATTATGGTCACTATGGTTATAGAACAGTGGTTCCCCCTCAATGGGATTATACCAGGTAGACATCTCTTCCTGCCTAGACTGCTCTTGAAGAGATGAAAGGGAAGGAGAGTAAAATGACTTAGACTCTCAAAAAGTGACATTCATAGAGACATAAAATTTTTTAGCAGAAGGCTCATAGCATTTGTAGCCCTTCTGGGTAGAAGGGTACTCAATGAAAATGTATTTGTGGGCTTTAGGACCTAACTTGCCACCCAAGGGATGATGGACATGAATAAAGTACATACAACTAAAAACTCGTGGAGGAAGTGTCGTGACACAAAAACTACTAGGGAGACACTCTAAAGAAGTTTTGAAAAGGATAACAGTGGATGGTAAGCTATTTATAAGGTAGGTGGCAGTTAAAATGGCTTCGCTGCATAAAAATTTAGGAACATTCATAGTGAATAAAAGAGAGCGAGCGACCTCAGCAAGATGATAATTTTTGCGTTCGGCAATTCCATTTTGTTGTGGAGTGTCAACATAAGTTGTCTGAAAAAGAATACTATTTTCATATAAGAAGACCCGAAAACTCCTATCTATATACTCAGTGCCATTGTCATTACGGAGAATTTTGATCAGCTTATCAAACTAAGTGCATACCATAGCATGAAAATATTTGAAATAAGAAAAGACTTCTCTTTTGGACTTAAGTAAATAAACCCAAGTGACACGAGAATAATAGTCAATAAAGGTTACAAACTACCGATAACCTTTGAGAGATGGAATAGGAGAAGGACCCTAAACATCAGAATAGATAACCTCGAAGAGACAATCACTCATTTTATTAGGTGGATAAATAGAATGTTTATGTTTCCCAAACTCACAGGGATGACCCAATTTACAGTGCCACTGATGTAACATAGAAATAGCTGAACTCACATCTGCTTGCAGAGATAGATCACATGACATGGGTGAATGAGATGGACGAATGGTGGAGTCCAATAAATAGAGGCTACCTCGTGCTTTACCACTACCAATCATCTTCCCTGTATCCAGTTCCTGAATAATACAATGAGTAGGGAAAAAAGTCACGAAACAATTTGCAGAATGAGTAAGACTACTAACAGACTAAAGATTAGTAGAAAAGTTTGAAATATGTAAAACTGAAGAGAGAAACAAAGAGGGAGAATAGCGAACAGAACTTTTTCCTGGAATTGCAGAGAATAATTCATCGGCTATTCTGACCGTATCCTTATCAGAACAGGTAAAGTAAAAATTAAACACAAAGGAACAACTTGTCATATGATCGGAAACATCGGAATCTATAATCTAAGGAACAGCTGAGGAGGCAGTAAATGCACGTGTTGGGATACCTGTGTGAGCAAAATAGGACGAAACAGTGGAGGCTGCGGAAGCGGAAGCTATAGCAGATAGAGAATCAGCCTGAGCCATAAGGCAACGGAGAGCGTGTATTTCTTCCTAAGAAAAATCACCAACATGATCAGGACGCCCGGAATCATGATCGCGACAACCAACTCCGCCCTCGCGCTCACGAGAGGAGCGACCATGTAACTTCTAACAAAAATTCATGGTATGGCTGGTGTTATGGCAATAATCACACCAGATGTACTCACGATCAGTAAGTCCACTGGTTTGTCTAGTACTAATCTTACTGCAATGCAGAAGATGAATACCCAACAACAAACTGAAAAAAAGTAGCGACCAAACAAACTGAAACTGCAGACGAAGAACAATAGCTCACAGAAAACAGTAGATCGCACAAAAAAGAAGAAGCAAAACTAGGGCAGAAACGCGTTGAAATACGCAGAAACAAGCAGAAATTGAGCAGAAACAGCAACTGTGCGCGTGAACAGAGTGCAGCCCGTGAACAATGAGCTTAAACAGTACCCTTGCGATGAACAATGCTGTCCGAAAAAAATTTGGTTGGCCGGAAAAAACACCAAATTATTAGACTAGGCGGTTGCCACAGGCAAAAGTTGGGCGATTGGATTGTGATATGGTAGAGCGACAACGCTTCAACCATAAAGGGGAAAAAAACCAATTACAACCATGATAGCTGGTAAATTCCAGCGATGATGGTGGTGGGTGACAGCTTAGGGTTTTCCGTCCAGCTCTGATACCATGTTAGATTTAATAAAACCAGAATAAATTTTTGTTCATCAAGTGTACTATTTATATAAGCAAAACGAGTCATAATTTAATTAGATCTCAAACTAATTCTACTTCTATTTTACATGGGAAAACAAATCCTAATCCTAATCTAAAAAGAGTTCTTAATCACATAAGACTTCTCATAGTTAGCTATTTAGATTTGAGCTTTTTCTGAAAATTTTGTATCGATGAGTTGCTGATAATTTTGGATCGCAACCATTTGAACAATCCTTTCTCATGGTGCAATAAAGACTGAAGCTTAAAGGGGTTAGGGCGATAGATAAAAAATTCGTAGAAATATCAGGGTAGGTTGCCTTATTGAGTTGGTTTAGGCTTCAATATCTTCTCTCAGATTTGCTTCTCAACTCTATATTTTGAAGGATAACATAAATACTCACAGGCCGGTGTACTTCTCTGAAGTCCTCTAGCATCTGTGATTTCAAGAACTCTAGGGGCAATCAAGTGATGTGAGGTAGAGTAGGGATTTATTGAAGGTTGTCCAAGTTATTTCTTTTGATTTGCGGAAATGGCTATTTTTTTCCCCGTTTAACTCTCCTTATTACTTTTTCTCTCTTTGTACAAGTTGGTGCCATCTTGGTACTTTCATTCAATACGATTTGTTCATTTCAAAGGAGAAGAAAGAAAATAAAGAACTAGAACATTGGACCTTTGGCAACGAGGACCATTATTGCAATTTTAAGATCAATTTTATGACCAATCTAAGATTGATGGTACCACTCTAAACTCCATGGCAGCAATTTCCCCCCCTTTTTGAGCAGAAACCTTTTCTTTTACAACAATGTGCACGCAAAAAATAGAACTGGTAGCCAATCGACCTGAAGTAAATAAAAACTAGACACGATTGCGGCCAAAAGTTGACAACAGAAGGTCCTAAGCCATACATATATGAGATTGCCAATGTGCACCATTTACCTAAATCAGAAATTAAGACAAGAGTCTGGAAGCGACATTATCAGAAATTAAGAAAAGAGTCTGGAAGCGGCATTGATAACAATTGGGAGTTTGCTTGCCCTCCATTTCATTCTTACTTTCTCAAGATGACTCCATTGTTGGCACGTTTATTTCCCCTCAACATTTCTTCTGACAGTACTCTGAAATGAGGAAAGAAGAGTAGTGATGTTCTTTGGTTTTTAGTCTGGTGCAGTTGTTTGAAGATTTATGCCCTATCTAAATCTTGTAATTTTACAGGAAGGAGGTTCTTTGAGGAGCTGGACAGAGATGGTGATGGTCAAGTTACGTTGGAAGATCTTGAAGTTGCTATGAGAAAGAGAAAACTGCCCCCGAGATATGCACGTGAATTTATGAGGCGTACAAGAAGTCATTTATTTTCGAAATCTTTTGGTTGGAAACAATTCTTAGCCTTGATGGAACAAAAGGAAGCAACCATTCTCCGAGCATATACTACTCTCTGTTTGAGCAAGTCTGGGACTCTCCAAAAGAGTGAAATCTTGGCGTCACTGAAAAATGCAGGACTTCCAGCAAATGAGGACAATGCTGATGCCATGAGGAGGTTCCTGAATGCAGACACAGAAGAATCTATTTCTTATGGACATTTCCGGAACTTTATGGTTCTACTTCCATCTGATCGACTTCAGGAAGATCCTAGGTAACATTTTTGTCCTTTCAGTCTTTCAGATAGGAAGCTTAGAATTTAAGTTGAACCTCAGAGTGACCTGGTGTTGACTTGTCTTCATTTCATGTAGAAGTTTGAAATTTGCAAAAAAATTGTGGTTGAGTGTTGCTCATGGTCAACCTTTGTGTTGTCAATGTCTCGGATAATTTGTATTTTATGCGCCCGAAAAAAATCAAACTCAATGTTTTCATGTATTGAAGTCTAAAAAATGATGCCCATAAATATTTTTGATGAATGTTGATATCTATTGTTAACGGGAAGTAGGCTGTACATCCCATGATTGTATAACTTCGATTCTATTCTTGTGTAGTGATAGAGATTCCAAGCTGAATATTCTATCATAGCTTTGGTTGATTACGGTCGGTGCTTATCAAAATAGTTGATTTTTCTTATAAAAGATGTTGTACAAATGTAGTATACATAAAAAAAGTTTGCTAGAGTCGGTGTCTAGGAAACAGCATGATAACCCATGTACATAGTTGAACCTATAATTGACGCCCTGATTTTCTGTTTGCTCTTGCAAGCATGTCTGAATGTTTACCTTTGTTTGTTTTTGTGTGTGTGCTTACGTGCACAGAGAGAGAGAGGTTTATGTTTTGCGGCTTTTGCCGTAAATAACTTTGAACTAAAGTTAGAATGGGAAGAAATAAAAACACCTCCATTTTTATCGATTATGTGCATATTATCTGCTTCCGTGTTTACTTCTGTATGTGTTAGGTAAATTGTTTCTCCATCATTTCTTTATGATGTCCTTATTTGGCAATAGACTTGACCTCATGGAGGGTCTGTACAAGCTGCAAGGTTACTACTAGCTGATTAATTTAAACATGCAGGAGTATCTGGTTTGAAGCTGCTACTGTTGTTGCTGTTGCACCTCCCGTGGAATTGCCTGCTAGCAGTGTTCTTAAAGCTGCATTAGCCGGGGGCCTGTCTTGTGCGCTCTCTTGTGCATTAATGCACCCAGTTGATACTGTAAAGGTAAAATGTTCAACTTAATACTTTTCTTTTCTTCCCCTCCTTCCCTCTCGAAGGGGCGAGGTTTTGTGTAATCACATTGGTTCGTCTCATACCTATATTTTTAGTTGAATAGTCCGTTGATATGTCCTTAAAGGCAAATGCGTGATGCTAGCCTAGACCAATGCTCAACCTATATTTTTTTTTGTTGTTGTTGTTGTTGAGACAATGCACATCTGTGACTTATCAATCATGTTAATCTTGTGGTTAACTTCTGCAATTACAACCCAAGGGGTTTTCCAAGTGAAGATTGGGACAAGTTGTAAACCTAGATATCTTGAGGTCGAACCTTGGCAACCGCAAACTTTGGGGCCACTGGAGGTTTGCCCGGTCGTTAATTTCAGGGCCCCAAGGACTAGTCGGCAACAGGTGGGACATACCCCAAACTGACCGGATACCTTGGTTATCAAAAAAAAACTTCTACAATTATGATCTTTTTAATTGGAAGCCACAGATGGTATTGACGTTCTAGATAATCCTGGCCTTAGTGTATAGCTATGTTCATAATAAGGTACTATGGAAACTTTGGTCCTGAGAAGGGTCTTTTTATCCCTTCTACTCATCACTTGCCGAAGGATAGACAAAGGCATCTGGTCTTTTATCTATTTCCCCCGAGATTGAAATGTTTTTTTTTCTTTTTTCCTTTTGTAACTAATTGTTTTGTGTTGCCCATCTAAGAGAAAGGAACTAGCTTTACTGATAACTTTTAGGCTTGATGTTACGTTGCCATTGTGTATGTCATAATGAGTGATGAGCCCTTTGTAATGCATGAGGATGTTATTATGAATCTTGGAAGATGTGGAGTCAGGAAGAATATTGTTGCAACTCTGGACTTCACTGATCGATGATTTTCAATATCTGATAACTAAGACATGTTTCCGTATTAACGCACGTGTGTGTGTGTGTGTGTTGTGTGTGTGTGTGTGTGTGGGGGGGGGGGGGGGGGGGGGTGTTGTATTGTGGAATTTCAAGTAAGGGCTTTTTTTGTTCACACTGTTTTGTCTAAATTGCAATTGCACTAAAATGATTAGCTAGGTTACTTGATGTTTTGCTAAGGATACTAAAGTCAAATTCTCCGATTTTCATTGACAGAAGGGTTTTGTTGTTTCTATAGAATTGTGGCTTGGCAGATATACATAATGTAATCCCTCATGTATGCCACTGGCTCAGTAACTTGTTGGAGCCTAATCACATGGCCTAAAATTCTTAAGCCCAGGTTACAAGTAATAGCTTACATAGTTCCTTATGTATCCAAGATTACCCATTTAAAACTTTCGGTGTGGGCGGGTGTCACTATTCATGGAGTGTGTTTCTGCAATATGAAGTCGATCTGCCAGAGTTCTAGGCCAATTTCTTTTCCTAGCATTCATCCGTGTCTCTATTCTCTTTTACAGTGAAGAGAAAAAGATACTCATCTTTATGTATTTGTTGATTTAGTATTTCGAAGTAGCATACTAGTGTGCAAACTTTGAAATAACTGAGACACTTTTTTTGATGTTAAATTAACCTTATGCTGATCACTAGCAATAACTTTTGTAGTTGCTCCTGTACTATTGGAGTAATTGGCATGACCCATGCTTGATGACATTTGAGTTAGTCACAGGCTAGGATTGTAGCAAAAATGATAATATGTCATCATCATCATCATTATCATGTAGATTATGCCCAGTAGGAGCGACATCACCAATCTCATCAAATGTGACTTTTGTGGATTCTTCTACGACTAATGTACGCTTGTTGAAGTCTCTATATGCACGACTAGATATAGAATATCCAAGAAATATACCAATGTTGGTACGTGAATCTAACTTACCCAAATCAATATTGGTGTTCAAAATGTAGCACTTGTAACCAACGGCTCTAAAGTAAGATAAATATGGTTTCTTGTTGTACCATAACTTGTATGCAATTTTATGAATAATAGATCTAAGAAAGATATTGGTAACCAAACAAACTATGAAGATCAAGTGTGTTTAAATACTTTGGAAGGGTTGAAATGACGTTTCACAGGGTTGATTTGTATAGCATTGTTTCTTCTTTGGTCTTCCACTCAGACATTGAGAATGGTTTAATGGTTTCTTAGACTCGAGTACAAGCATCAACGCTTTCCTTTCCTGAGATTATTTCAAAGCTACCTCAGATTGGAGTCAAGGGGTTGTACAGAGGCTCCATCCCAGCAATTCTTGGTCAGTTTTCAAGGTTAGTTTTGTTTTCCCCCTTTCTTTGGTTTAGCTTAGTACTTATCTTTCTTTCCTGCCTAATATGTTCTTCTGACATGGCAGCCACGGCTTGCGAACTGGAATTTTTGAAGCAAGTAAGCTTGTGTTATTGAATTTTGCTCCAAACCTTGCAGGCATACAGGTACTACCTACTGTAGTTTTATTTGGTCTTTCATTTATGGATTGCTTTCTTTTCCATGTTTTTCTAATTTTTGTTTTCATTGTAGAGCTCTTTTTTTCCTTTTCTTGGATGAAATGCTTGTGCTCTTGGTCACTTTCAGAATACACAATGAAATTCCAACATGCCATAATCCCTTGCTCCTAATGGTGAGACTGGAGAAATGAATCTCCTTGTGTAACTTGTCTCATCAGTGATGGATGTAGGATTTCACAACGGAGGTGCGAAATGCAAAATTACTTAGAATTTGAAGGGACTATGGTATGAAATTGAAGGAGGTAAAGTCAAATTATAAAGATTTTGAAGGGACCAAACCACTAACTCTGTTTGTAAATACTAAATAGCAAAAATACTTGGAATTTGGAAAGAATGAAAAAATAATTTTTTTTTTTTGGGGGGGGTTGGTCTCTGTCTGCCGCAACTGGGGCTCCTTAACCATCATTAGGGTGTATAGGAGTTTATTTTTTTGTCTTATCTTTATGTTTTTCTGAAGTCTTTGCCATGTCAACGTCGTAGTCTCCTTTGCACTTCGTTTATACTGCACCCTATTGCATACCCAGGTAGAGCATAGGCTTGCTTGCCTGTGTTGTCTCAGCATCTTTCCTACATGATTATGCTGGTTGCACATAGCTAGCTATCCTAAAGCACATCTGACAAGCTTTTCTGAATTTCTAATTCCTGATGCCTTTATTCTGTCCAGTTTGTAGCAATAACTATGTGAAGGAACACATGTCGTTTTCTTGTCCTCATTTGAGAAAAAATGGTATAGATTAGATATGTCAAAGTTGGAGTTAAATATTTTTTGAAATTGATAAAAGATTACTAGAAATACAATAGAAAATGAAAAGCAATATCTTAATGAGGTGTAAATTTTTCCTGTTAACTGGTTTCGAAGAAAGAGTAAACTTAATTGAAAATTTCAAATTGAAAAAAAAGACTAATTAAATATTTGTATACAAAGCTTGAGAAATGAAATTCTAGTAATTTTTTATTAATACTAATTTTCGATTTAGTTTCTATATATTGGGGGATGTTACAGTCCTTGCTATAAATGTTTTTTTATTGAAATTGAAACTAATCAATCAAGTCCATAATAATGAACTAGTTAATGATTTTGAATTAACTAACTAAAAGGGGAGTTTTGATTTTATTAGACCAAACTATTTACCAGTTGTTGATTCTAATAGATCAAGTATTCTGTTTAGTGTTTTTCTTTGCTCTATAGATGTCAAAATTCGTTTTTGATTGGAGAGTAGAAGATCTGTGATTTTTGTTATACAAAAGTAACACCAACTATTAACATTTCACCTTTATTATTAAGTGCTTGCACAGAGACTTTGGGAATGGTGCTTGCACCATCACATTCAGCTTGTGCACTCCTAGTTTATGATTATTGTGAGGAGGGTCTGCTTGCACTATCACAAATGCAATTTGAAGTATAGTACCGGATATTGGTTGCTAGATGTGACTTTGAACATGGATATGTACGAGTCTTCAACATTAATAGATGTCTGAAGCAGCTTAGGAATTACTATTTGTTTACCTGCCATGTAGGTTCAATCTGTAGCATCATTTTGTAGCACTTTCCTGGGGACAGCAGTGCGGATACCGTGTGAGGTATTGAAACAAAGGCTGCAGGCTGGCATTTACGACAATGTAGGGCAGGGAATTGTTGCGACTTGGAATCAAGATGGTCCAAAGGGTTTTTTTAGGGGAACTGGTGCCACTCTTTTCCGGGAGGTTCCATTCTATGTTTGCGGCATGGGGCTTTATGCTGAATCCAAAAAGGTATGCAGTTGACATATTAACCTTGTTGTACTTCCAACCTTTACATCGCTTATTAGGATCTTATGTACAGCTATATTTGTGGTGCTTCTGGAGTTCGTACTGACTAACATGCACATTTTAATGTGTTGGGTTTTGAATTATTTTTCATCTAATCACTCACAAGGCCGCCACCATTACAGGGCTGAAATTGGAACTGTATTTCCATGGTCTTACCTTGATAATAACTTTTTGTGGTATCAACAGATAATTTAAGCACACACTTTGTTGTTCTTTCAATTTGTATAACCCATTCCCGGTGGGCAAGTGTTGCAATTGAAATTTTGATAGGGATATGTTTGTGACAGCCTAAGGGGGGTTGGTTATTAGTCTTTAAAAGGTTTGGAATCTGTAAAATATGCATTGGGTCTCCTATTTTGGTACATCTCCCCCTTAATGACAGCCATGTGGGTTGTTGTTAGCTTGACCCAACAAGCAGTGGCCATCTGAAAGATTTCAAGGACTGTGTTACGGGGACTTTTCTAAATTCAAATACCCATGCCAAACACTACACTCATTTACAAGGGTATGACTTATGAAATATGTGCCCAACTTGTGTAACTAATCATGTACATCCTACACCTGTTCAGGAAATTAGTTTACTAGATATCTATGCAGAAGATTCTCAAACTATGGATGAAATGCTTCGTCATCTTGTAAATACCATATAGCTTGGAAATAAAAGAATGATGTGGACAAATGATGGAAACATGACACGAGATGCATTCGACATCCAGACATCTACCATTATCAACTTGGTCATTTTGGAAAAAGAGAAACGAAAAGAAAAACTAGAAAGGTTATGTAGCAAGAACCATGTGAAGCTTGCTACATTACTCATTTGTTCCTTGCGATGCATTAAATTTGAACAATAAAAATCCTTATGGGAATGGACTGGAGGCATTCGAATTCAAGGGATGTTTAGTGAGGCACTATCTTCTTCAAGGTTGGTTATATGCAGAGTGAGAAGTGCAACAAGCAGAACAGGAAGCTACTGACAAACATTAGATAGAAATAAAATCCATGATGAAGTAGCATAACTAAAGTGGACAAAGCAGTTTAAATCTAGACAATGTTTGCACATTGACTATCTCGCATTGTGTTGTTTTAGGCCGTCCAGCACCTTTTGGGACGGGAGCTGGAGCCCTGGGAGACAATTGCTGTTGGGGCTCTATCTGGTGGACTAACTGCTGTCGTCACAACACCCTTTGACGTTATAAAGACTAGAATGATGACTGCTCCAGGTGGACGCCAAGTGTCAATGTCACTGGTGGCCATTTCTATTCTTCGTCGCGAGGGTCCCCTTGGATTGTTCAAAGGAGCTGTGCCCAGGTTTTTCTGGATCGCTCCATTGGGTGCCATGAATTTTGCCGGTTATGAACTTGCTAGGAAAGCCATGGAGAAGAACGAGGAGCAAAATGCAGAGCAGATCTCTCAGAAGAAGTTAGCCAGTTCAGGATAAGTTTTCATTTTGAGTAAAATGAAAATGGTTATCTAGAATTTTGTTTTGGAACCATAGCATGAGAATTCTGCCAGAGATTTTGAGCTTCTTCCGAATTTTGGTAGCTCATTTGCCTCTAATTCTATCTGTCGACGTCTCGCTACCTTTTCCTGTTTAAACAAAGTTATCTTTTTGTTCTGTAGGTGTTTTGACTTGTGAATTGCCTTGTTAAGGCATGCACATATGTTGGTTTAATTTTGTAATCCATTTTGTATAGCCATGTGCAGTTCGCTGTTATTTTCTCTTCTGACATGAAATGTTCTATTAAATTTAACTGAACGAATAGCCGTTGACAGCAGAGTGACGGAAAATGATTTACTCATGATGTTTCTCTTTGCTTGAATATTGTTAGAAGTTCCTAAGAAAAAAAAAAAAAAAATCTTGTTTGTTGCATAATGATATCGAAACGTTTACTGCGGAAGCTGAGACAATGGAATTTTGAGCTTTGACTTTTTTATTTATTTAAGTCAAATGTTAGGTTTATATGTGATTAGATTCTGATCCATTATTTTCTTACAGGAAACAAACTTCGGGGTCTTTAAAAGCCTACCTTTTTTTTTGTCTTTTTGGTCCTTTTTAATCAATTTATAACTTTTATTTTATTTTTTTAATGACGAATAGAGCAATGAGAAATTTCGTTTTTGAAAAACAATCATATTTAAAAGAAAAATATACCGGAGACACCAAAAAATGGGTTTTTTGACCTTTTCTCTTTTCTTTCCATCTTTATATAATTTTGTCAGAAGTGTATGAAATACATTTTTCTAAGGGGTCGATTGGATGAAATATTATATTCAGGTGGATAAATTATAAAAGGGGTAATATAAGAGGGGGTATTACTTTTGGAGAGATGGTCCACATTGATGTAATATTTATAGAGGAGTATAAAAAAGTAAATGGTTTGGATGAGAGACCTTGGATGGTTTATGAAATGAGGGGATAAAAGTGGGTGGACAAGAAAAAAAATTGTCAAATGAGTATTTTGCCTTTGTACAGTATTAAACTTGGTTATGTATTGAATAAAATATGTAAATGCAAAACTCAATATATATAATTAGTATTAGATAATTTGAAATATTAATTAATTAAGAAATTCATTAATGTATTATATTTAATAAAAATATTATTTTAAAAAATAAATTGTAAAAAAAATATCAATCAATTAAAAAATAATAATAAAAAATATAAATCACAAATATCTTGTCATAATTCAACAACCCTTAATCAAAATATTCCGAATTAACAGTTAATCTCGAAGTAATTTTTTTAATAAACAGTAAAATTTTTGTATTTTTTTAGCATAAAATTTGAAAAGCACGATCGAAAGGGATTTGAATGAGCGGTATCTGTCACTTTTTTTCCCTCAAAATTTGGGCCTATTAAGACATATGATGAATGTGAATATTTTTGAATAATTTAAGAAATTTTTAACTTTGTTTTATCAATTAACAAAAAAAGAGAAAAATAACAACAAAATATAAATCAATAAATATCTTAGAATAATTCAACAATCTTTTATCAAAATATTTTGAACTCACGGTTACTCCTAAAATAATTTTTTAAGTAAAAATTAAAATTTTAATATTTTTTTGAGAATAAAATTCGAAAAGCAAGACCGAAAGGGATTTGAATGAGCAGTGTCGGTCACTTTTTTCTTCCAAAGTTGGGCTTATTAGGACATGTGATGAATGTAAATATTTTTAAATAATTTATGAGATTTTTAACTTTATTTTATCAATCAACAAAAAAAAAAGAGATAAACAACAACAAAATATAAATCAACAAATACATTACCATAATTCAACAATCCTTTATCAAAATATTTCGAGTTCACGGTTATTCCCAAAATAAAATTTTAAGTTAATGATAAATTTTTAATATTTTTTTTAGATTAAAATATTTATTGTACGATCAAAAGGGTTTCGAATAAACAGTGTTTGTTATTTTTTTGGTCCAAATAGGCGCATTAGAATGAATGTCAAGGGGATAAGGAGGGATAAAATAGACAAAATTCACCCCTCAACACCTGGACAATTTTTGGGGAGGCCAAGGGCTACTCAAAAATTATCAAGGACAAAACCCTTCTCAGGTAAAAAATTATACCGAGTAAAAAATTATCCGGGATAAATTTTATGTTTCCAACCAAGACAATATTAGGGGACCCACCCTTATTAGGAGTAATAAGTTATCAGGCCTTTGTCCCCATCCAAACGGGTCATAAGGGTAATACAAAATTAGTAAATCAGGGTTGCTATATAAAGAGAGATCAGTTTAATGTTTTTTAATTTTGATCATTGTGTTAATTTTTTAACTCTTAAATTACTTTAAAAATATTTTTACAATTTTTTAAATCTACGTTAACCTACTCAATAATTATAAGGAAAAAAAATACAAAAAATATCTTTTACTTTATACCTTAGGCCCTGCTTAGATGGGATTAAAATCCCCCTCAAAACTTATTACCCCTTCTTAGGGGTGGGTCCCATTATTTGGCATGGTTTGGAAACTACAAATCTCCCCCTCCAAAAATTATCTCCCCCTCTTCTCCCCTATTACCCCCTCTTATCCCCTATTACCCCCTCTTATATTTCACCCCCTCCCAAAATTATATTTTTCTCTTTTTTATTGTTAACTAAATTTTTCTCTTTATATCTTTTTTATTGTTAACTAAATTTACGCGAGCTAAATTATATATTTTTTCTTTTTAACTAAATTTTTTATTGTTGATTTATATTTTGTTGTTATTTTTTTCTTTTTTTTGTTAATTGGTAAAACAAAGTTAAAAAACCCTTAAATTATTTAAAAATAGTCATTTGAGAGGCTGATTGGATAAGGGATTATAAGTCCCATTTGGGCTATAGTTTTTATTTATTTGTTATTTTTGTCTTTATTTATTATTTATTTTTTGCTATAGTTTATTAGTCCCCATTTGGATTATAAGCCCTATTTGGATTATTTTTGGCTATAGTTTATTAGTCCGTCTTGATGAAAGGAATCTAATGAGTATAAAATTATGTCCAAAAGTTAAAAAAAATCACTAAAGACGACGAATAAGTACAAAAAATTCTATTTTTTGATTTATTTTTGTCTTTTCTGAACTTTTTTCAAATTTAGCCGATGATTGATAACTTTTCTGAAAGCTCTTGTCGAGATGAATCAACAAATCAACAAAAATTGATGAAAAACAAAAAATTACAAAAAAATTTCAAATAAGGACGAAAAAAGGGGGATAAGTTATTGAGGGGATAAGATAAGAGGGGTATTATTTTTAAAGGGTTGGCCACATTGATGTGATATTTATAGAGGGGGTAATAAAAAGTAGATAGTTTGGATGAAGTATTAAAAAAAAGGGATAAAATAGTACTTAATTTGAATGGAGCATAAAATAGGGGGATAAGGTTATTTTGTATTTGTAATGAGGAAGAAGGGGTATTATCCAAGAATAATACCCCCTCCCCTCTTTTTCCCTCCCCTCCAGGATAATTTTTGGGCACCCCCCCTACCCAAAAATTATCCCCCTTTATCCCTCTCTGGGGGATTATTTTTGGAGGGGTGAAAAATTATCCCCCTGCATTTTTTGCTCCCAAACCATGCTAAACATGTCACGTCGATCTTTTTACCCCCTCCAAAAATTATCCCCCTTCTTTTTTCCCCCATCCAAACGAGCAACAGTTTTTTTCCTTATCCCCCCTCTTATCCTCCTTTATCCCCTATTTAAACCCCCATCCAAACCATCTATTTTTTTACCCTCCCTCTATAAACATCACATCAAAGTGGGCCCTCCCTCTAAGACTAATATCCCTCTTATCTTATACCCCCTCCAAAAATTATCCCCCAGAAAATATTACCCCATCCAAACGGGCCCTTAAATAATTACTCTCAGGGATCAATCAAGGCCCCCCCCCCCAAAAAAAAAAAAAACAAAAACAAAAAACCCAGATGCAATCCCAAAAGAATCACCAGCGACACTGAATCGCCAGACCTCCGCCGTCTTTCAAAACCATTGTCAATCCCAAATCAGAACCCTTGGAGGCGGCGGCGGTGAAAAATTCGTTCAGACCCATCGCCAGGAGAAGCCCGAGGGCTTGACCCAGATTGCAAAAGAGGTTTTCTGAGGTAATTTGAACTGGACCCAGGTGGGAACAGGTGGTGCCTTCAACGGGTATTTAACCTGAATTCAACGAATTGAAGCAGGGGTCTGAAATGGGTTCTTCTTCTTCTGCTACGAAGGTGTATCGTCAGCTCCTTAAAGCCGTCAAGAAACATGTTGCTAAAGAAGAGCAAAAGTCTCATTTTGTTGATTTTATATCCCAAGAGTTCCGAAAGAGTCCTCAACAATCGGATTTCTCATCCATCCCACAGAAACTAAAGCTTGCCCATGATTACACTTACCTCCTAAACAGCGTCCACCATCACCAGGTTTCCCCTCTCTATGTATACCAACAAGAATAAATATATACAAACTTTGTATATTTGTCTGTGAGATCTCCCTATTTGATCTTTTGCTTCGTGTGGCTTTTGTCTAGAAATTTCAAGTCCCTGGAATTATATGTATTGTGGAATGATTTTTTCGAAATAAAGACGCATCTTAGCAGCTGATTTTTGTCTAATGTGCCTAATTTACATTTGTGTACCCTTTGGCAAATTGAGTCACAAATTCAAAATTGTTGGTTTGATATGTATCGTAGGACCCATTTGAAACATCTAAAGCTTTTTGGAAATCGTTGTTCCTGCATGGGATAGGAGCTCTTGTTATAGGATTTCCAGTCTTGTCAACTGCGTGACTGTGTCTATTCCCCTTTATACCCGTTATTGAGAACACCGTTGTGCGTGACCCTTTTAGTTCAGTCTGTTTACCTCTCCATGTATGGTCAGGGACACTCGTGAGTGGTGTATATTAGCTTGACATACGTTGAAGGTTTAGTTTAAGATCAGGGCATTTCAGTTTGTTTGCCTCTCATGTACGATTCGGGTCACACATGAGAGAGAATGTTGGCTTGATATATATATTGTTAAACCCTCTTTCCAACAAATAAAGATCGCGATCGAGTCTTGCACATGTAGAGCTGAACTAACTATACTATGTTAGCTTGAGCCTTTGAACACATTTCCCATTTGTCTTGCATGTAGAGGGAATCATAAGAACATATAAGACAAATGCACAGTAACACGCGTGCCTAAGAAGACACATGATTTTGATACCATGTTAGACTACAAATTCCCAAAAGCTTTTAAGGGAAGTGAGTTAAGCAATGAATTTGAAGCCTGCATAATCTATTTTTTTTTCCCTGTAAGAGTGCCAATAATGAGAAAATGCATTGGTCTATATTCGTCAGAAAACACATTTCAGGGCATTACAAGTGAATGCCTACTTTCGGAAGACATAAACTTGGGTTTTGATATGGGGTTTAGGGAATCTTATCATTTTGGGGTGGTTGATATTGTTTGGTAGGTCTCCGCGGAGAAAAGAATCAGAACCAAATGAATCCTCTTATTTCATTCAATAGTTTTGTTTTCGTAGTAGAGGAAAATACTTTCTAGAAGTTATTTCCATCTTCAATTTTCATGGATTTACTTTTCTGTTTGTGCAGGATTTGTTGTTTTCTTACAACATTGCCGTGGATAGAACAGAGGAAATGAAAAAAGTACTTGGAAAATCTGCTGCAAGTGTGGGTCTTCAGCTTCCAGAAGCTTATCAGCCTTGATCTTTGGCAGACCCATGTCCTTTCCCTTGTTCTTTTGTTTGAAAACTTCTTTCCTTTGATCTCAATAAACTTGACTTGTGCCTGTTTGGTTGTCTTCTTACAATGGTGCAAGGATGGGAATAGACCAAAACTCTGCTCCCTCTCATTATAATAGTTAAGTTTCTTCATTCTTGTTGTGCTGAAAATCTTGAATTTCATATTGAATTTTATTTGGAGGGCAGTTTTGGGCTGTTGGCACCTCCCAGCGTTCAATCAGTCTTACATTTGTAACTAGGAATATTGAGCTACGACTGTTTTTTGAAGTAGCGAGATTGGACAAAAGAGTCAACTTTGTGATCACAAAAGAACGTAACTCATCATCATAGGCCTATACCTTCCCTATCCTGTCCTGGCGTGATTGTTTTTCCATGTACATATGTTCGACAATCTTGGTCTATTGCAAATCTGCAAATATGCGATCATGTTTATACCTATAAGGTATCGTGTAGTAGACTAAATGCTGATCTCCTTTCACAGATAGCTATATGTTTTGTTTAAGTTCACTATGAACTATCTCTATAATGCATCTATTATTGAACCCTTTTCTCATTATTCTCCATATCTTCAGACAATTAAGGCATCTGTTTAATTTTGTTAAGTTCACTATGAACTATCTCTATAATGCTCTCAGCTACTCTCTTCATCAAATGAAATGTGTTGCTCTAGTTGATAGTTTCTTGATCTCTATTACAGTAAGTGCTAAGTAGTTCGTTGCTCAAATTCCTCGTACTATTTCTGAAAATTGAGACTGTAATAATCGTCAAGAGACGTAATAAGCTAGACAAACATGTTCTAAGGGAGGCATGTCTAAATCTAGGCTAAAAGGAGTCTTTTTGTTGCCATTGTTGAAAGTAGATCCCTACACATTTGGATGGATGAAGTTACGTAGAGGTTCAACATTCATGGACCCAAGCAACAACTTTGGGTCGATGCTCAATTGACAAATGATTCACTTGCCCCCTTGTTCATGGGGACCTTGTGACATACAAGCGAAATGAGACGCACTAAATAGTCACCCTTTTCTCTCTTTTTACAGCTGCGTGGTAAGTAGATTAACCAGGCATGGATTCCGATGGGGAGATTCCCGCTACCCACTCATACACCCCCTCCCACACATATAACTACAAGCACTTGCGAGATTGCAATCCCATTCATGGAACAAGTAAGCTAGGGGTTCTATAGAAAAAGGGCTTGTAACTAATGTCTTTTAGTATTTAGTATATAATCTGTCTCATCCTTTTAACTGAAGGTTTCCTTATAGAATTAGGGTTGTTAGTTTCCTTTCAATTAGGGTCATTAGCCTCCAAATATGTGGTCTTGCATTGCTTGCATAACAGTGAGTTGATTAAGGCTGGTGATCAGGGTTTTACCATTGTAGCCCTCATGTGCTTCCTCTCTTTCCCCCTTTCTTCCTAGCAGCTTCATCATTCTGCATCACTGGGACATGACTAGTTTTCGGAGAAAATCTTGTTTTGATACCAACACAAGTGCAATTTTTTTATTTTATATTTGGGAAAATTAAGAATAAGTGTCTAGAGAAGTACAAAGCTAGATTAACTTTGATATCAGGAAGGTGTGCCCAAATCCGATGCTAAAATAAAGAGGCTTGTTTGCATTGTTGATCTCTGTAGCTATGCCAGCCATGGAATTTAAAAAAAGGATAATTTACATAAAAAATTATTTATCTATTACTCAGTTTTATTTAACCTTTTCATCTTTCACTTGTCTTAGTAGATTCTTGAGCGGATCTCATGTTAGTCTCAAGACGTTGATCTCTAACTAGAAAAGTAAATGTTTGAGCTTAAGAGATTTCTAGTCCAGTAGGTCCGTAAAACTTACTAGGACAAGCCGTATTATTGAACCAGACAAAACAACATGAAATGAAACCACAAACAGATAAAGTAGTTAAACTAGAAAAGGATTACATCTTTGAGAATGCAAAAATCTCGAGAAAATCCCCCGCAAAGAGGTAATGGTAGCAAGATTACTCAGAAAGTCCATCAAGATTATATCCTATGGATAGAGGCCAACTTCGGGGTGGATCTCCCTCCCTTCAATGATGGAGGACTACCTCCGCCCACTCCAAGTTATCGAGATTACTTGGCCGAGGAATGGCAAGAAGAGAGACTAGGTGTTCTTCTTTTGGGACCTTAAAGTTAAACCGCTTAATTTTTCTCTATACACATGCCCGTAAGACGTTCCATTATGTTGTGATCACACTCTATTCATAACAGTTTAAACTTTTAGGTGAGTTTCGATTAATAACTTAACACAACATTCACGTTTTGACTTCCGAGAGGTCTTAAGTTCAAAAATTATGTATAAGTATGAATGTGGAAAAAATTAACTCTTTAAACATGTCAGAATTTAAAAGTTGTATGGAGATCATACCAAGAACTTGATTTTGTAACAAACCCAGCAGAGCTTTGGGGTTAGTTGCACAATTCAAATGGATATTCATATATGTCTGTGACACTTGCAACCAAATATAGACCACCGTTACTGTCAACAAAAAGATAATCTAACCCGAAAACAGGAAGGGGAAAAAAATTCTTCCGTTGCCGGGACTTGAACCCGGGTCTCTCGGGTGAGAGCCGAGTATCCTAACCAACTAGACTACAACGGATTTGTTTAAAGATTTTGTTGAAGTTAATATTAACGTAATTTAGAGAGAGGGCTGCTTCCAAACAGGACTACTGCTCTGAAGAAGAAGATTTAATGGAGTGAAGTAAAGAAGAAGTTTCCCTTTGACCTTTTTTTTTAAATAACAATAGACTAAACGGGAAAAAAGAATTTCCAAATATAGTTCACAAAATTTTTTGAAAAAAACCCAACCGAACGAACCCTAAGAATGTTAAGATAATAAAATCTCATTTGAAGAGAAAATTATTTTACGTTTAAGTTGTTTGCAAAATCTTACACTTGGTCAAAGTGATGATAAGTTTTAAAAGGAAGATAATCCTACTTGGAAATTTGGTGGAGTTGTAGTGCACTTATAGTACGAAAAAACGACATAATTTTACTTATTTTCCTCTTAAAACTACATCGTTTTAACTTATCACGCAATCCTAAGGGTATTCTCACACTTTTCATCAACTAAATGCAAGAAAATTTGATACTCTCACACTTCTATTTTTGATAACTAAACGGGCTTAATAGGTGGAAGATTTAACTCCATCTTTATGGAGTTAAATCTGAAGTTATTGTGAAGTAAAAATGCTGAGTTCATTCTAGTCGAATTGATTATTGGTGGTGAGGAAGCGTTAATAAAAACTATAACTGAATCATTCTACTGAACGAAATCGCTGAACTGTAAGAAATTATTCAACAAAACAAAATCATTCGAGAGAAAGGACGACGAACAAAAAAACTTTCAATAATACAACAAATCTAATTCGATCATGAATTAGAATGAACACTGACAACATACTTCTTAACACGTAACACTATATATGTCAGTCTGAGGAAGAAAACTAGAGGCAATACCAAATATTATTACTCAAGTTGAATCCCCAAAAGCATTCAAGTTAGAATAATGTTAAAACTAGAAACAAAGATCACCACCTCTGAATTAGATTAAAAACAGGATCTAAGAGTCTTAATTAAAAACCATACACATTTACCTTAATTATTACAAAACTAATCATCTTATTAACTAACTAACTAACTAACTAAAACATAAATGGCATATATGATCCCCGGAATGTACCCCAACAATGTCAGCAACAGACATATCCAAAACTCTACCTGCAAAATTATTCATCATCATCATCACCAAACAATTTAGGAATAATAACCAAAAGGGGAAAGTAATACTCCTAATGCGAATAAATTGAATCCTAAAGAGTTGGCCCGACGATCAAAGACTCAGGTCTTTGTTCGAAATCTCCTGAGTGCTATCAATTCTTATGATGTCAATCCATAAAACGCAAAACCCTGACTTTAAAAAGACTCCTGCTAGTAAATGGTGAGATTAGTCTCTCTTGAAGTGCATGTATGCTGATCTGAACACTTTGAGATATATAAAACAAAAAAAATGCGAACAAATTGAAAGTGAGATTAGTGGTGGGAGGAAGAAAGAAGATTTACCCCACAGCCATAACGAAGGAAGACACCAACAGGTGGTAGGAGGATTGCTAAGATCACTTCCACAAAGGTCTCTGATCCCATGACTCTTACTGTTTTCTTAACAATGGTGGATGGAGTTCGGGCTGAAATTTGGAGGAGGGAGAGGATTACTGTGTGTTTATGGTATGAGAGAGAGATAGAGAAACAGAGGAGAGAGAGTGTCGGTTATAAACGCTGTTATCGAGTTGAAGTTGTGTGAGAGTATGCCACGTGGTGGATTATGGTACACGTGGGGGTAAGGTAGTACTGCAGTTGTCCCCTGGACTGTCTGTTATGTATTGCGCACAATAAATTATACTGGGCTCAAAACGACATAAAAAATTATCCAAATTTTCGGATAATTTTTTGTGCGCCAAACAATGTCGTGTTTATGTGCGGCACACTCTGCTGTACAAAATAGATCTGATCCTAGAGAAAGACCCATTTTTTGATAAAGAATCAAATTAAAATATTATTTTCCAATTCATAAATATTTCAAGTCATGGTGAATTCCTTAGAAAAAATTGTCATTCCAATGCAGTAAACATAATTGATGATTAATTGATTGGTTGTAGGTTTAAAGAAAGTGCCAGTTCCTCTCTCCAAAACCAAGAGAGGACCAGTTTCTCTCCCTATAACCAAAAACGTATTATTCATTTGTCAATTCTTTCTATATTTCATTTCAAAAAAGTAATGCTAGAAATACAGATTACCCAAACACAGATGTGTTCGGAATCGTTAAATACACATGAAACTCTTGAAGAATAGAACGCTTTCCGTACACAAACTTTTCCATTTCAAAAAGAACAGAACGATTTCTGTTGGATTTTTTTAAACAGTCAACTGTTACTGGTTTTACTGAACTGTGTATTTGAGAAGAAAAACAATGCCCTGTTGTTGTATTCGGGGACAACAAAGTCTACCAAAATCAAAATTATCAATCTCGTACTAACCAGCGTACAAATTTTATTATTTGTAAAATACGTATTGGTACCGATGTGTACTATTGTACCTTTTTGAATTTATAATTAATAATTAATATCTATTTCTTTAAATAATATTTTCTAACAAAACATCATACTAAACATATAAATAAAATCTCACAACTTAAAAATAAATTACCAAAGATAAAATGAATGATTTTAATTTTAATTTATGTCTAGTTATGTAAAAAGCCATTGAGCATTTTTTTTAAGAAAAAAAACAGACTGGTATAGTACAGACTAATGTAGTGGCGAGGACGATACGCCCATAGTCTATTACTGTCATGAGACCAGTATGGAATATGCCGGCCAATACAAGACGGGATAAATAAGATTGGCCAGTACCATGTTTTTTAGAAGGAATACAATGCTCTGGTGTTGCATTGGAGGACAACAAAGTCTGCCAGAAAGATCTTTAGAGGTGCAAATTTGGAATCTTATCTCTTCCTCTTTTTCTCTCTCTCTTTTTGTTTTTTTACCTTTCTATCACTTTTTATCTTTCTTCCTTCTAGCCTGCACAACAAGTTTATTTCCAGGAAGTTTCCACGAATTTTCCTTTGAACCTCTTTAAGCATTTTCATTCTACAGTGTTTCAAACAGTATCCGATCGAGACATTAGTATTTTGGTATGTGTGAGAGTTGTGGATTGGGGAATTCTTTTTGCACTTTAAACACAACAGGTGTCCCGTGTCCAAAATGTTTAAACGTTCAATTATTGTATTACAATGCTGGTGCAAAAAATGGATGTTTTTAAGCATCGTGTTGAAAGCGTTTATGAGGTTTTCACCGTCAAAGGTGCTGGAAATTTACTTACTAATTGTTATTCTAGCTAAAACTCAAAATAGTTGTACGAAAAATGCCCATCTTCGTAATCAAATCCATTGCAAGCAAGGTTCTCAACTTCTTGTTCAAAGGGCTCCTCCTTGTCTCGTTTATTCTAGACTAAAATGGTCCTCAGATACATCATCTTTAAAAGTCAAAGCCATAAACCCTCCAAATCAGCCCTAGGCTCCTACTTATCAAAAGAGTCTTGAAAGCATGACAATACACGTCTATCGGGTTCATATGCCCAATTAGGGTTCATATGCCAAATTAGTACCAATTTGAAGCCAATTATCATGTTGCAAACCACCATTCCCTACAGTCAAATGCGCACAAACATTTACTTCCACATTGCTTTCCTTTCCAAGAAACTGTAACGGTAAAAAAAAACCGAATGAAAATCTCAATCATAATGGCCAAACTCAGAACTGGCCATGAGTTAACCTGTCCAACAACCAAACCTTGCCGACACACTGTGCCTCAACCTTATGAATTAAATGGTCATTGCTTTGCATTCTTGTCGACAGATGCGTAATCTTTTCCCATGATATACCAACACAACAATACCATTCATCTGGCAACTGCTAAGTATTAACAACAAACCACGAAATCGTGGTTCCCATGATTGATCAGAACCTCATGATATACAACGTGGATAGTAACTCTCGAGATAGGTCAACAAGTATGGATAACAGCACACCAAGCACAGCAGGTGAGTAAAGTGACATCATGCATAGTTATATGAAAGACTGGGAGCCCCGAGCAAAAGGAATATAAAACCTGATAACCAGATATAATGGAGTCCGGTTACCTCTTCAGCAATTTATGTGGATAAGAGTGTCGCCATAGCTTCATATTTTTATGAGCTCCTATCAACCACAGTGGAAACCAACATTCAGATAGACACTATGCGAGATAGAGAAATGAAGCAACAAAAGAACAGAAAGAATTGACAGAAGCATTAAGAGCATAATAAGGGGCAAAATATATCACAGAATGTGTACATTATTTAAATGTCCTCTTTTTGTACCACAACCACAAGACGCGGCAGAGAAAGTAGAGGCTAACCAAGTTTCCCAATATCTTCTTTGTCATAGCCTATCACATATCCCATAGTCCCAATGCTGCCAATGTTTGGATAGATTGTGCCTCCGAATTTATATAAACCACAACCAGATTTATAAGGAAACATAAATGTTGAGAAAGATGAGGCATCTACCAGCAAACTACTCCAAGGGGGTGGAAAATTCCCCAAACAATGTTGAAAACAAAATAAAGAAGTTATCCTTCTCAATGCAGACCCAGGTTTACTAAAAACGCAGATAACAGTAAGACAAGACTTCTACGTGAATGCAGTTGAGACCCCTTCACATAAAGTATGAGAGAGAATCTGCAAACAACTAGGCAAAGAAATAAAGTAAACATCCAACTATAAGGCACTCGAACACAATTGTACCTATATCATAGAGGGAAGACTAACCAGGCTTTATCACATTAGTTCAGGTGTCAAGATGCACAATGATATGTATTGTCAGAGCACATGGATGAGATGACATGGCAATGACTTGGATAGGCTAAGAGACTAACAGAAACATGTACCCACAGAAACTTAAGCAAACAACTTCCAATGTGCAGTTGATTGACGTTCCATAAAGACGTAACAAAACTAGCTAATCAATGGAATAAATAAAAAAGTAGTTGATCTCGCAATATGGAATGATGTACAAGGTTCAATTTTATAAATAAACAGTGATGACAAAAGAAAGATCTCAAAGCATGCAAAAGGTGAGCCTCTGTGAGTCCAAGAATTCTGCTATTAAGCTATATGAAAAGATTATGCCACTTCCAAGCAATCGAGCCAAGGTAAGAGAAAGAGGAGGAGCAATTATGCTGCATGGAAGAGGGAAAGACTAGAGAAGAATGAAGAGCAAGGGGAAGAAAATAGGCCAAATGGAGAAGAAAGAAGCACAAATAAGGAAAATCCAGCCACCATCTACATTAGTTTTTCTAATTGTCTAACCACCAACATAATTACTATAGTGTCATATATAAACAAAAAAGGAAGAATAAAATGCATAACCTCTACACAGACTATCCCTACACTAGTCAATGCTCCATTGCTATATGTATAAATCGCGGCAACATTTAAGTTCGATTTACATTTGCATGTTGAACTCTCTAGACATTTATCTCCTTATATACTATGTTGATGTCTTTCTCTCGATTGATTTTTTCATCAGTCATTTACGCAATCTGTAACAGATCTTAGTTTTAGAGCTACAACCTTCCAATCTTCACTTTTCTAACCACTCTTTACCCTCCACGGCCCTTAATTCTTCAGAGGGAGAAAGAATCAAAGCATTAGACAGTAAGTTATCATGACTTGATCATTATATGTGATCATGAAAATATCATCCAGAACGACAACACTCTCATTCTCACTATTGATAAGTTTCATATACATATTTCCCTTCACTAGTGTCCAACTCAACAAGCCTTGGCCCTTAACTTGGGAATTCCCTCCCTTCCATTTTTATTATAATCAACTTTCAGATACCTCCATCTTATACATAGATGACCACGAGAAGGACAAAATGAACCCCTCATCAGATGAAAAGCAAAGTGGTGCATCATGTTTGTATTATTAACATTTTTAACCCAAACTTCTTTCTTATTAAATTATGATGCCTTGCAATTTCTTAAATAACCACAAATTTCTTAAATAACCAGCTATATATATATATATATAGACACACACACTACTATATAAAGCAAACACCCCTTTTGGTGTGAACAATTTCTTGAAGCCGACTCACATTTTCGTGTTCCCAAAAAAGCCCTTGAAAAAGAAGACTATCAACAATTTCATTAACCTCAATCTCATTAATCAAAATAACTGTATGGGCAGTTATGTAAAATCAAAGTCCAAAAAAACTGCCTACAACTTTCAGCAGTTTTAAAACTGCTGTTCAGAACAGATACATAAAGGGGAAAAAAACTGTCGTTTGCAGGAGATTATAGGAACATTTAATGCACTATCCTCCTCCTCCTCTCTCCGATCTCAGTCTGCAATATTCCATACCAACATTGTTGATCATGTTGGTTCGCCCTCAGGTAGGATTAAGTTCCATCGAATTTTTGTCTCTCTCACTTTGCCGCCTCTGTATTTCTATTACTGAGTTTTTTATTTGTTTCAGTAATATAAGGGGAACATAATCATATATTCCTCTGTTTGTCTCTCGATAACAAAATCCACATTGATTTTTCGAGAGAGTAGCAATCATCAACAAGAGATTGGTTCTGCTCAAGGAAGTAGATTTTGTTACGGTAGTGGATATGGTTGGTGCCCTTGAGAAGGAGATTTGGGCTGTTTGGGGATGATGACCGAGATAGGCCAGCACTTGTAAATCGTGGGTCACAGGTCAAATTGAACCAGGGTATAGATATGCACCTGCTCGAGGAACTTATTTTTTACAAGTCACGAGGGTAGACCAATCCCAGGTGCTTCTCCCTCTGTATGTTTCTGTTATGTTTTTTATGGGCGATTCAGATGCGCAATCCACATGCGAGGAGTGGATCCTTTCATGCGAGTAAATTGAGTGTGTGTTTTTCCATCTCCAAATCTGCAGCAAAGGTACTTTCTGCTACCCTTCTTAAATTTTCTTCAATAAAGTTGTACAACATACAAACTCAAAATTGGGAGCCACCTGTTGATTGAATTGAGTCCATCTTCTCTCTCTCTCTCTCTCTCTCTCCATGCGTCTATGTGTTTTCCATCTTCTTCTTATACCCATTAGACTCACGTTAACCTTTTACATTTTTATTTTTTTATTGGAGTTTTATAGCCTTCTAGGGTAGGCTTATTGTACTTTCCGTGTGTGCGTGGACTTATTGGTAAATTAGATTCAAGATTCATCGATACAACTAATTACATAGGTTTTTTATTTTTATTTTTCAGTCAAATGTTTAGGTTTCTTATGATGTCATTTCCTATATTACGAATTCACAAGTTGTTTTGGATAATTCATTTCGCTTCCTTTACAAATGAAAAAGTTCTACGTAACCCCTCTTCACGAATCTTTAAGCTTTTCATATCGTGATTTCAACCTTACGAGTCACTGAGTACATACTTTCATCTAACCCCACGCGTCCACGTATTGCATGGGCACCGGCCATTAGTTTTTTTTTTTTTTTTTTTTGTGTGTGTGTGTGTGTGTGTGTGTAGGGCAACTACTCTAATTTTCTAAGAACATTTGGGGTGGCAACCTATATTTTCAGCAAATGTAAGAATATATGATAATATTGTGACATAATATCTTTGTACATAATACCGACCAATAAATATTATTTTCCACTATGACGTTTCGAAATTATGAGCACTGCTCTTATTTTCACTCTCTAAATATAAGTAGCAAATAGCAATCTCGCATCAAATCCTTTTCCTTGTTTAAACGACATTTCTGTCAGTTGATACTTTAATCTAAAAACTACTGAAGTGTCAAAATTGAAGTTTCACTTCTTAATTCTTCAGCATATACTTGCCCATTTCCCTATCCAGTGCAGGATCTGGAATTTTTTGGATATATCGGAACATGATGCCCTCGACAGAGCTATTTGGAGACAACGAATTTATGTAGCCGACCAATTGATTAGAACTTAAAGCACAGTTTGGTTTGGTTATATTACTATTCATCTAAGCGGCTTAGTTTGGATCTCCTACTAATTCTACAAAATTCTTACATGTGTTCTCATCAAACATTTCAGTAACAAATTGATATGTTCGCCAGATAAACACTTAATTACATCACATTATTGATTTTGTTTTCCCTATGTCATATTTCTAACATACCGAATGTTTACTTCTGATTGTCACGTGTCACGTGAAACTAAAACGAAGAACTGGCCAAATAAATCATCTATGCGAATGGAGTAAGCAATTACCAGAATTGATCCTCGAACAGAGATATCAAGTTGCATCCTCCAGGCCTTGTGATGTTGCGAGGGGAAAAGTTTCGAATGAGATTGATGGTATATAGTTGAGCTTTGATGGTGTATAGTTGAGCTGGTAATTAACTGTCGCTGGCCCAAAAATGTTGAATGTCCCAGCACTGCTGAGAGCTACTTGCGCATCAGAACCTCTCTTAAAAACCACTCTGGCACGGCTAGTCTCCACATCAACTTCAGTTTCACAATCCTTTAAAGGCCCAAACCGCCTGAATATCTTACCTAGATTCGCCACAGATGGAATAGAATCTCCCTCGGAGAAGTTCAGTAAAAGTTCTGTTGGGGACATATCTTGTTTCACCTTATCAATATACCCATTTCCATCCTCTGTCTCCATTTCATGGGTCCCATTTGAAAACCGCTTTTTCCGAGAGTAAGACCTACGACTCGTTTTATTGGGTTTATCTGCATCGAAGGCCACAAGCTGGAATTCGCCTTCTCTATTCTTATTGTCGCCAGATGGTTGCTCTTCAGAATTGTTTTGAATACTCATGTCCGTCCAATAAGAGTCATTCACATCATCAAACTCATATTCTTCTGAATGCCCAATGCCATGAGACGCTTTTTTCTTTCTGCCACCACCTACTCTTCCGACAAATGAATTTTGCTTCCCAGCATATCGACCCAAACTAATAGAATTTCTAAAACTGTAGAAGAAACTGATAATGGTAGTTGGTAACCGGTATCCTTTCATAGGATCCAGTGCTGTCAAGTGAAGTTGTGATAACATCTCATCCAAAGATGAGCATTCCGTGGGAAAACTTGTCCTTCCTCTCTGGGAGTTATCAGGTACCTCACCACTCCCGTCTTCTACCTTTTGAGACTTTTCATTGTTACACTTCACAATTGAGGGGGACCCGGTCAGCTGGCTTGCGGCTCGACGAATGCATTCACCAATCTTGAAGGATGGCTTAGGAATAGGAGATGCATTAGTAGACATGTGTGCAGCATAAATGCTCCTATCTTGCACATCTGAGCCATCAGAAAGGAAATCACCACTCTTCCGTTTCTTGCCAGAGGATGACGAAACTGGCTTACTTGAAACTTTCAGATCTGACCCATCTTCACCATCTGAAGAATTTTCCATGTCATTCACTGATTCTGACAATGTTCTTTCTTTCTTTCTAGGGTACCCAATATCCTTCAGGTTGTGTTTACGCTTATGAGAAGAGCTGGTTCCAGTTTTCACCCCCCCTTTGAAGGATAGTATTTGCTTGTCAATGAGCGAATGGTCAACCACCTCATCCAATGGTGGATTATCGACATTTTTCTCCAATAAACCTCCACAAAATTGGAACTTGGGCAACCAATGATAACCCTTCAACCTACTGAAGGCCAACAGCTGAGCTTTGGCAACAAGAAACGCCAGTCTATTAGCCCCACTAGATGGGGACTGCGCTAATGCTCTTATGTAATGTAGAAAATTATCAGGTTCAAAACAACTCACCCCCGTAGATTTGTCCACACCATATCTTCTACTTGATTCTTCACGGATCCCAGTGTTTTCAAAATCCTGATATTCAATTTTACCATATACATCTTTTGGTATGCAAGAGCAAGCCAAGCCAAACTGAACCCGTCTAGAAACCTCTTCCAAAGCACAGCTTACAGCACTTTGGAATGCCTCCGAATTGCTCTGCTTCTCTATCTGGGAGAAATTCGACCAAAATGGCTTTAAAAGAGATGGTTCATTCCAAGCAAAAGTTCGGTCCCCGAAATAAGCTACCAAAAAGCAGTCTTTTTTAAAATACTTCATTGCGACCTCTGATGCATCTGCAGAATCAAATATCTGTCCGGGCCACCAAGGATGGCTCCTCACTTTCCCCCAGACTAAGTCAGACACAGAAAATTCAGCTTCATTTTCCGGTACCAAAAGATAGTTCGGTTGATGC
This sequence comes from Arctostaphylos glauca, assembly GCA_019985065.2. Classification (NCBI taxonomy): domain Eukaryota; kingdom Viridiplantae; phylum Streptophyta; class Magnoliopsida; order Ericales; family Ericaceae; genus Arctostaphylos; species Arctostaphylos glauca. The sequence goes on from JAHSPW020000013.1 coordinate 22,935,901, forward strand.
ACCTTTGCAAGGTTTCCGGACCTCAGAGTAGTTTGTTTTAAGCTTTTATCCTCTACACCTTCCGAGTGTTCTCCCACATCTACTTCTTGCCCTCCATCTTGATTTAACTTCTCCGCATCAGTAAATTGTTCTTCAACTTCCATGTCATGTCCTACACTGCAATTACCCAAATAAAGATCACCAGTTGCACTCCCATCAAAGCACTCTGAAAATCCAAATCCCATGTTGCCTCCCACTTCTTGAGTATCACCTCCAATGAGTTGAGCCAATTTTCCATCAACAATCAGCATATTCATGGTCTGGTCCCTATCTTCGTCGTGGCTAGGTATATCCGCTAGTTGGGCTTCTGTACCGGTTTTCTCATCTTGCAAGGATACATTGCTTTCAAGACTATCCGTACATGTTTGACTAGAACTACCATGATCCCCTATTTGAGGAGAAACAACGCCTATGGTAGGAACTTCTACTGTATTCTTTCCCAAAGTCTCAACCTTTAACTCTTCGTCTTTCTCTGAAAGAGATATATTCTCATCTGAAGGACAAGATGCTGGAACTTGAACAATCCCTTGACAGTCTAGAATTGAAGATTCCTCTTTGTTATCATTTTCAGTTTGTTCCTGTTGAACAATCCCTTGACAGTCAAGAACTGAAGATTCCTGTTCGTTATCAATTTCATTTTGTTCATGAGATGCCTCAGCATTTGCTTGTGCAACACCATCTTTTTCCATGCTTCCACAGACAGTGTTCAACTCTTCGTCATTCTGTATGCATGTATAGCCATCCGATACTTCAAGACCTGCCACTTCAGCTTCAATATTGGCTACCTCTTCAACGTGCATCACTGTTTCTTCTTCTGTTTCAGCAACAAAAGCTTGCTCATTCGAGGACTCAGCAATTCCACATGTAGTCTCACACTTCATATTCTGATCATCTTCTGAAAAAGCAACAGTGGTGACCCTATCATCGCTTATTGGAACTTCCAATTCAGAATTCGAGACATTGCTTTCCATCACTGAAACTTGATTGCCATTGACAACTTCAGTATGTTCATAAGAAGAGAGTGATTCGGTACATACAGCTATTTCCCTTTCTGAACCGTCTGAACCCCCACTCACGCTCTCAGCTTTCAACTGTTGATCTTCTGTATAATCTATCTTTTTGTCTGAAGTACTAAGCGCTCTGTCTTCGGTTGTCAAAGTCTCTCTTTGACCACCATTTTGGAATACAGGGCTGGAGATTGAAATCTTGCTCTCATCAGCTACCGCACATTCCACTGCAACTGGGGGTTGTGCAATACACGAATCTGAATCTCCACATAACATAGCAACTTCTCCAGCATCCTCTCCAATCTCACTCACAACACTACTCTTGGGAGCCCCAAGAGTGGGATACGAAGAGAGCTTGTCATCCATGTCATCACTCTCCTCAACTGTATTGACCTTTATCTGTTGATTCTCTACCGAACCACATAAACTGCCTTCTGGTTGCAAGATCTCTTCCTCGTTCATCACCCCAACGTCCCCACCAACAGCGACTTCAACTTGCTGATCAAATGATTCAGCACTATGAGGAATAGCACCATCTTTGTCGGCCACTTGACTGTGATGGTTTTCTGGATCATTAGAATTACCTTCCTCAGCACCAACAACCAGAACTTCGTCTTTGTACTTCAAAGCCTCATTATCAGCCATCACATCAACTTCATTCGCAACAATTGGGGCTGGTAAACTAGAGGATTCCAAAGCAACTGAAGAACATACAACTGCATCTTCAATTCCAGGATTCCACACTCCATCATTGGAAACATCACCTGTTTCTGACAACAATTCAACCTGCTTCAGCAAACCAACCCCTTCCTCAACAGGCTTAATAACTTTCTGCACACCCTTGTCGATTGGTTCCCTCTCCGAAATCTCCTCAGCCACACTAACCCCAACTTTCTCTTCAAGAACTACTTGGGCCTTTTCACACGATCCTGAATTCGCTAAAGAAACTCCCAGCCCTGTCCCAGTTCCAGAATCTTGAGCTGAACTGCACAAAACACTTGCTTCCATGGCATCCCCCCCTCCACCAACCAAGGGATCACCTCTCTCCAAAACCCCCTCCTCGTCTTCCATTGTAGAAACTTCCTCCAGGGCAACAAAATGGATATGTTCACCTAATGAGCCTGCAGGTTCCTCAAAACCTTCATCTTTAGTTTCCGTAATAGAATCCGAGACTTGACCTCCCGAATCCCCAACCACCCGGCCATTAATAGAGTCAATTCCCCTCTCCAAACCCTCTGTTACCACCACATCACTACCAACAAATGGATCACCTCTCTCCAAAACCCCCTCCTCATCTTCCATTGTGGAAACTTCCTCTGCAGCAACAACATGGACTTGTTCACCCAATGAGCCCTCGGGTTCCTCAAAACCTTCTTCTTTAGTTTGTGTAATAGAATCCGAGACTTGACCTCCCGAATCCCCAACACCCGGACCGTTAATAGAATCAATTCCCCTCTCCAAACCCTCTGTCACCACCACATCACTACCAACCAATGAACCCCCTCTCTCCAAAACCCCATCCTCATCATCCATTGTGGAAACTTCCTCCACAGCAACAACATGGATTTGTTCACCCAATGAGCCCACAGGTTCCTCAAAACCTTCATCTTTATTTTCCGTAATAGAATCCGAGACTTGACCTCCCGAATCCCCCACCCCCCGACCATTAACAGAATCAATTCCCATCTCCAAACCCTCTGTCACCACCATCTCACTACCAACCAACGGATCACCTCTCTCCAAAACCCCCTCCTCATCTTCCATTGCGGAAACTTCCTCCACAGCAACAACATGGATTTGTTCACCCAATGAGCCCACAGGATCCTCAAAACCTTCATCTTTAGTTTCCGTAATAGAATCTGAGACTTGACCTCCTGAATGCCCAACACCCGGACCGTTAATAGAATCAATTCCTCTCTCCAGACTCTCTGTCACCACCACATCAATACCAACCAACGGATCACCTCTCGCCAAAACCCTCTCCTCGTCTTCCATTGTGGAAACCTCCTCCACTGCAACATCATGGATTTGTTCACCCAATGAGCCCACAGGTTCCTCAAACACTTCATCTTTAGTTTCCGTAATAGAATCCAAGACTTGACCTCCCGAATCCCCAACCCCCCGACCGTTAACAGAATCAATTCCCCTCTCCAAACCCTCTGTCACCACCACATCACTACCAACCAACGTATCACCTCCCGCCAAAACCCCCTCCACATCTTCCATTGTGGAAACTTCCTCCACAGCAACATCATGGGTTTGTTCACCCAAGGAACCAACAGCTTCGTCGAAACCTTGATCTTTAGTTTCTGTCATAGAATCCGAGACTTGAGCTCCCGAATCCCCAACCGCCCGGCCGTTAATAGAATCAATTCCCCCCTGTAGACCCTCGGTCACCACCACATCACTACCAGCACCTTCGCTGTTCCTCCCACCTCCACTTCCATCACCACCAACCCCATCAACAAGCACATCAGAACCCACCACCTCCAGCATTACCTCCCCACCCAAAACCCCCTCAACCCGACCCTCAAAGGCTGAATCTTCAGCTAGGGTTTCATCAGCTACAGGCCCACCACCAAGAGTCACAGTAGATTCAGAAGCCATAATTGAAGTATCCGAATTAAATCTCAACTCAATCAGGACCAACTCATTTGCATTCAAAATCCACACGGATCGATTTCACCCTAACAACACATGATTTTGAAACGTAATTACTGAGCCGTATACATAAGTACACACGATAACACAACAGAGAGAATTATAGAGCAAACAAAAACCCCAGATTTGTACTTTTCAAGAGAAAGATTTGCGTACCTTTAGCTCAGATTTTGTGAGAAATGAAATCTAAGTGGGGAGGGGTTCTGAGAGTGACGAAAAGAGTTTAGTCGAATCGAACAGCCGGAAATAATGGCATGTTGTTCTCTTCAGTGATTTGCAGAATTTAATCGGGTTGGAGTTATTATACAGTGTAATCCGTTCTGAAAGGTTTCGTAACATATCCAATAGAATAAGAGCATCGTACTAATAACAGTTTGCAGTGAAGGGAACACGCCAAAATTTCCAAAATATATGGAGACCCTAGTATGCATTTCACGACCATGACATATTGACATGAGCAGTGTCGGTCCCAACTAGGGGTGTAACTGGTCTAATTTGGTTATAAAATTTAAACTAAATCGGAGTTTTGATTTGGACAAATGACAAATAAAAAATCGAACCAAAATTTATCGATTTAATCCGATTTGACTTGGCCGGTTTAGGTTCGGTTTTCAGTTTGATTAAGTAAATGATCATATCTCTAAAAATATGTTTATCTTTTATTTTAAACAAGATTTTTCTCTCACGTCCAACATCAACAATCGATGTGGAATTACTTCCTATTCTTCATCATCTTTTCCACCACACAGCCAATTCTTCTACTTCTTGGGGACAAAAGAACTTTTTACTTCTATTCCTAAAAACTTATGAGAGACTATATAAATATCTAAGAGGGATTACTATTCGGATTTATTTTTTAGGTTAACTTATACCGAACTGGTCCAGTCCGTTGTTTATGTATTAAAAATCAAAAATCAAATTGAAAATTAAAAAAAGAAAACTCAAACCGGACCGCATTTGAGCCAAAAATCGGACTGAACTGTCGATTTGGTTCGGTTTACCAGTCTAGTCTGGTTGTTTATAGTTTATAGATACACCCCTTATCACGCCCTCAATTTTCACATAATAAATATATATATAATGTTAGCAAATATACTCATAATTCTCACGAAAGCCCAAAATGCCCATTAATCATAAGTCAAGATGTTACAAGTTCTAGCAATTTACAAAATAGTACATCAAAGTTTGGACGTTCAAGTCAACTAGAGTTATGATACATTTTTTTTCAAAAAATAGATAAAAAGATGTCAAATAACTCCACAAATGCAACTCCTAGAATGACATGCAAAAATTCACGCACTCCATGCGAAGTCCGAGTTAAATGTCTGAGACTGCACGTGAAAAACAAATAAAGGTTGAACTAACAAACCCAGTAGAGAAACTTTATGCAAATCTTACGTGAATGTAGAATGTCATGACATAGAATGTAAACAACAATACACAATTTCAATGAAAGATGTTGCAAGATATGTTAACGTGCATGAATTTCCACCAACTCATTCTAGGATCGGAACCAACTCTTCTTAGGCTCTTTCTTTATAATTTTCTTTTTCATCATCACCAGGTAACGTTTTCAAATTTATATTAATAATATCTCATACCTAGTATTCCATAGGATCCCAATTCAATTTCCTAGCAATCTCCTCAAGGAATCTAGTTCAATACTTTCCTAGCATCCCTACATGCTAGTCTTGTCCCCTAGCAATTCCCTCAGAAAATCTAGTTCGAAACATTCCTAACATCCCCGTAGGATCCAAGTCCACACATCCTAGCATTCCCATTAGGGAGTCTAGTTCGCATATCACGTCATCTAACATTTCGAGCACAACAAAAACCATGGAGTATGTCCACTCCCTCAATATATCAATCGAGACTTAGAAATCATTGGATAAGATGCATCGTTTCTACTAAAAAAAGTCCTACTACGACTCTTTCAAGTGATAAACATGGGATCTAGAACCTAATATGATAATCATTCAAGTTAAGAACACCCAATACATATTTAAACATACTCAAACCCTTAACACAAAGGCTAAATATACAATACACCAATAACAATTCATAATCCAATAAGATAAGCAAGAAAATCCCTACCTCAAGAAGAAAAATCTAAAATTTGAGTTCAAATGGTGAAGCCCTACCTTTAATGGTGAATGAGACCTCTACCAAGTCATCTCTAAGCAAAAATTTACCTCCAAGTGCTTGAAATCAAAGGATAATGAAAGATCCTTGGAGAAATTTGAGAGATACTGAGATTTGATCAAGGGTTTAAGGGTGGAGACATGAGAAATGTGAGTTTTTTAGAGAGAAAAGAAGAGAAAAATTTGATTTTGAGTGTATAGGTTGTGTCTAAAAAAATTTGGTTCGACCTCTTTAAATCTGTGAGTCTATCAACCTGACCGGTCATGGAAGGCTATTGACTAAAAACACACTACCCGCTTGCCCGGTCATGGGAAAAGGCCAATAAGCCTGGCCGGTCACGCCAGCCTACTGACGAAAGTTTGCATTTTCACGTGACTGGTCACGCCCGCCATTCTTCTGCCTTGACCAGTCAACCAAGGCTCCCTATTTACTCCTCTCCTCTTCATCAAAACTCATCGAACTCGCCCTTCATCTCATCCGACTCTTATCAATATCCATTTCAATTGCTGTAAGATATTTTTAAACAGTAAGATAAAAGGGGTCCTTATACCCCTAGTCCCGACATTTGAGTTGTCCAAACTCAATCTCAGCTTGGTTGCTCACTTAGAATTAATAATAATTTTTTGGTACATTTTTATTATTTTTTCTATTTTTGTAAAAAAATTTGTTGTCCCGCGCCATGTTGTGTGTAAAATCTCCAAATCCTATTGCTCTTGTGAGTCATACTGATGCAAATCAAGTGTTACCAGATGCAAAGTCCAGTGGTAGCTGATCAAGGATGGTTCGGTTGTTAGTCAGTTTGTTAGGTGGTTTTCATTTAGTTCAAATACCCGTTAGTAGTTTGTTTCTTTTCTGTTCAAATTCTGTTATCTTCTGTTAAGTAATTGGTTAACGTTTGTTAGCTGTTAAAGCTTCTGTTAGTTGTCAAAGTCGGTTCAAAATCAGTATAAATAGGCTAGCAGTGTTCTGTTTTATGGCATGGAGAATACAATGAGAATAACATGATTCTTTCTTTTCCTCTTCCACTTATCTTTCCAATATCAGTGAGTGAGAGTTTTGTTCAGTTTCTTAAAGATTTTCATGGTATCAGAACTCAAGACGCAAGTCAAGTGAAAGATCCTGAATCAAGAAGACATTCTGTTTTTGTTTAGAAACAGAGAAGCATAAAAATGGCAGCATCAAATTCGGTAACCATGCCTCAGTCTTTGATATTTTTGGTTTCCAATTTTCATTCCTTAGTCACGATCAAATTAGATTCCACTAATTACTTGATGTGGAGAGCACAAGTTCAAATTGCTACTAAAGCCAATGGCTACTTTGGATATATAGAAGGATCAGTCAAATGTCCATCAGAAGAATGTGTAGATCAAACTATTACCAGTATGCCTAGTTCTGCATTTCAGATGTGGAATTTAATTGATAATCAGCTTCTCTCATGTTTGATGTCTATACTGTCTGCAAGTACACTCTCACATGTGTTAGGATGTGTTCATGTCAGTCAGGTTTGGGAATCTCTAGAACATAAGTATAACACTCTGACTAGATCACACATCCATGACCTAAAACAACAGCTGTACAATGTATCCAAACGATCAACCATGGATGATTATATAGAATCAATCCGAATCTGTTCTCAGAAGCTAGCTTCAGCCAACTATCAACTTGATGATGATGATTTGATATTTTATACTTTGCATGGACTTCCGGAGGAATACGATCAGTTAAAAACATCAATAAGAACAAGAGGAGATACTATTCGATTTGATGAACTTGTAAACATTTTGAATGCAGAAGAGAGGCATATCACTAAGAAAACTCAGTTGCTGACACCTGATCAGAATAGTGTCTTTATGGCTGCTAGTGTAAAATCAGAAACAATGAGTGGTAATAATCAGTCTGGAATGACTGATACTGGTCAAATACTAAACAAACATGTTAATCCTTCATCTACTCAGACATCACAGCATGTCCAACCTAATACTCAATACTTTCCTCAAACCTACTCTTCACAAAATTTTAATTCCCAAGGCACACCTTATTATTCAAATTCTCAAGGATCTGGAGGATATCATAGAGATAGAGGAAGAGGTAATAGGTTTGGTAATAATGAGAAGGCTGGATGTCAAATTTGTGGGAGAACAAATCATACAGCAGTTACATGCCATTTCAGGTTAAACCTTCAGTATCCAAGTCCAGATCAACCTAAATGGAGAGGTAATAGCCAACCATCATATAGTCATTCAGGATTTCAAGGTACATTATTGTATCAATCACCAAGGTATCATAATAATGGAAGACCTGTGTTTCAAGCTCCTCCATTATCTGGTGGTCCAGGTCAGATTAATGTGGCAACAAGTGGTTCATTTGTTCCTGAAGCCTATTTCAGTGGTTCATATCCTTCCACATGTGTTCAATCTCCATTTTATCCTCAGTATAATTCTGGAACTAACCTGTCATGGCAAGGTAGTTCTCCTATGAATTTTTCACAACACAATGTGAGACCAGAAGGTATGCATTATGCTGCTGCTACTCAACCACAGTGGTATTTAGACAGTGGAGCTACGAATCATGTGACTAACAATGTTCATAATATTAGTCACCCTCTGCCTACTTCATCTTCTGAAGGTGTGATGGTTGGAAATGGCACTTCTATTGCTATTCAGAATACAGGTAAAGGAGTCCTTTCCACACAGTTTAGTGAGCTGAAGCTGAATTCTATTCTGCATACTCCTAGTATATCTCATAATCTCCTCTCAGTATATCATTTGGCCAAAGACAATAACTGCGCTATTACCTTTGATGCCTCTGGTGTTGTTATTCAGGACAAGGACACAGGTCAGATTCTATATCAAGGGCAGTGTCACCAAGGCTTGTATCCAATTCAGAACTTATGTAGCAGTGCATCCTCACCTGCATCAACTGCCTTTCTATCAGGATCTACAAATAATACAGTCCTATGGCATCATAAGTTGGGACATCCTAGTTCTAAATTGTTTCAGTCTGTTCTAAATCAACATGACATATCTGTTTACAAGCCTCTTGAGGTGGAATGTTGTAGTTGCAATGTTGCCAAGAGTCATAAATTGGCTTTCTCACGCTCACATACTGTTACTACCACTCCTTTTGAACTAATATACATGGATGTATGGGGTCCTGCTTTAATAAGTTCTTTTCAGAGCTATAGATATTATCTGTTAGTGGTGGATGATTATACTCGTTATAGCTGGATCTTTCCTTTACGTTACAAATCAGAGGTCAAAAGGTTCATAAGTCAGTTCAAAGCCTATGTTCAGACTCAGTTTCAGTGTTCAGTACAGAAAGTTAGAACTGATAATGGTAAAGAGTTTGTAAATCATTTTCTCAATCAGCTTTACTTAGATGCTGGAATAATCCATCAAACTACTTGCCCATACACCTCAGAACAGAATGGAATTGTTGAAAGGAAGCATCGTCACCTTGTTGAAACAACTGTGGCTCTTCTTACTCATGCTTCTCTGCCATCTGAGTTTTGGCTAGAATCTCTAATTACTGCTGTGTATCTAGCCAATAGATTACCACATACCTCTCTCAATTATCAGATTCCCTATACTGTGCTCTTTCATTCCAAACCAGATTATTCTTGGTTACGATCCTTTGGCTGTGAATGCTATCCATGGCTTAGGCCTTATACTGATAGCAAACTGAGTCCTAGATCAGTTAAATGCATCTTTTTGGGGTATTGTGAACACACTAAAGATTATAGATGTTATGATCCAATTGCTGAGAAATTGTATATTTCCAGACATGTCAAGTTTGTTGAACATTCTTTTCCCTATTTCTCTCTTAAAGCCTCTTCAGTTCCAACTTCATCAGTTTCCTCACCAATGTTTAAAGTTCCTCTTACTACCTTTGATGAGTTTCAACTTTCTGTTCCTCATCAATTACCTTCCTTTCCTATTACCTCTACACCTTTATCCTCAGCTTCTACTGAGCCTTTACCTTCTAATCCCTCACATAGTCTTTCCAATGTTCATCCTATGACTACCAGGGCTAAATCTGGCATTACCAAACCTCGCTATCATCTGTCCCTTGTTACAGTGCCTTCTACCACTCCTCTTACTGAGCCTAAACACTTTGGAGAAGCAATACCTCATTATGTTTGGAAAAAGGCTATGGCTGATGAGTATGAGGCTTTGGTCAATCAAGGAACATGGAATCTTGTTCCTCCTCCTGCACATGGTCAGGTTATTCATTGCCAATGGCTTTACAAAATTAAGAAACACTCTGATGGAAGTATAGCTAGATACAAAGCTCGTTTGGTGGCTAATGGAAATCAACAGGAAGAAGGCCTTAACTATACTGATACTTTTTCTCCTGTGGTTAACAACCTACTGTTCGAATTGTTCTAAGTCTTGCTTTGCATTATCAGTGGGTTCTTCGTCAATTGGATGTTTCTAATGCATTTCTCCATGGTGTTATTGATGAAGATGTTTATATGCGACAACCTCCAGGCTATCGCAGTCCACACTTTCCTGATCATGTTTGTAAGCTCAATAAAGCTCTCTATGGCTTAAAACAGGCTCCACGTGCCTGGTTTTCTACTTTTTCTGGATTCTTGATTAAAATTGGCTTTGTTCAAAGCAAAGCTGACTCTTCTCTATTTGTTTTGCACACCACTGAAGCTACTGTATTCCTACTGGTTTATGTTGATGAGATCATAATCACTGGGAGTGATCCTGCTCAGGTTTCACGTTATATTGCTCTTCTTAGTGCTCAGTTTGCTATGAAAGATCTTGGGGTATTACACTAGGGGTGAAACAAAAAACCGACGGACCGAAAAAATCGACAAAACCGACCGGAATTTTCGGTCCACGGTCGGTCCACTAATATATTCGGTCGGTTTCGGTCCGACATTTTAAAAATATTCGGTTTTCGGTTCGGGGTCGGTTTTTCCGAATTCAGTCCGGACCGAACCGAACCGAACCGAACCACAAAGGGACCGAACCGAACCGAACCGTTGGGCCGAACCGAACAGGACCGACATTTAATATTCGGTTTTTTTATATATTTTTTCTCAGGTTTTGTTCATATTTTTTATTATTTAATTTCTCTCATGAAGACAATTAAATGATTCAAAACTTTAACCAAAAATAATGAAAAAACCCTAACAGAAATTCAAAAAAAAAAAAAAAAGCCAAAATAAGTACGTTTAGGAAACCTAGCCTAAACCTTACAGCCTCTGGTTCCTACTTTCCTCTGGTTCCTACTTTCCTTGATGTAATTTAATATTTTTTGGGTTGGATTTATGTGATGTTGATTTAAAATTTGGCCAAAATTGTCATTAAATATTTATTTTCAGTTAAAAAATTTTATTTACTGTTTTTTTATGGCCCAAATTTATTACAGGCCCAAATTCAGGCCCAACCCGAAAAAACCGAAATCCCCGAAAAAAACCGACCGGACCGAACCACCCCGAACCGACTTCGGTTTCTTATTTTTTCGGTCGGGGTCGGTTCTACCGGAATCCTCCCCGAACCGATCGGTTCGGTCCGTTGTGGCCGGAAAAACCGACCGGACCGAACCGATTTCACCCCTATATTACACTACTTTCTTGGGGTTGAAGTTCAGCAGCTGTCTTCAGGTCTTTTTCTCAGTCAACACAAATATGCTCAGGAGTTACTTGTTAAGGCAGGCATGGAAAGTTGTAAGCTTAGTGTTTCACCTTCCTCTGTGAAGCCTTCTGTTTCCTCTGATGATCTCACCTTGTTTGACAATCCCTCACTCTATCGTACTATTGTGGGTAGCTTACAATATCTCACTCTTACTAGACCTGAGATCTCTCACTCTGTGAATATTGCCTGTCAACACATGCACTCTCCTCGTGTGACTGATTTTATTGCTGTTAAACGTATTTTGAGATATGTTAAGGGATCGCTTGATCATGGTCTAATGTTTTCTGCTGGTGATCTTGCCATTACTGCCTATTCTGACGCAGATTGGGCTGGAGATCACTCTGATCGACGTTCCACTACTGGCTTTGCTGTGTTTTTGGGTACCAATCTTGTTTCTTGGAGTGCTAAGAAGCAACATACTGTTGCTCGTTCTTCTACAGAGGCTGAGTATAGGGCCTTGGCTCAGACGGCTGCAGACATCACTTGGATTTTACAGCTTCTTCATGACTTGCATGTCACTTTGTCTGCTCCTCCCTTCCTCTGGTGTGATAATCAATCTGCCCTTGCTCTTTCGGCTAATCCTGTGTTTCATGCTCGCACCAAGCATATAGAGGTTGATTACCACTTTGTTCGGGAGAAGGTGCTTTCCAAGCAGCTTCAGGTTGGCTATGTCTGTAGTCATGATCAAATTGCGGATGTCTTTACTAAAGCTTTGGGTGTTGATCGTTTTCTGTTTCTTAAGGCCAAACTTCTGGTTGGTTCTCCACCCTTCAGTTTGCAGGGGGGTGTGAGTCATACTGATGCAAATCAAGTGTTACCAGATGCAAAGTCCAGTGGTAGCTGATCAAGGATGGTTCGGTTGTTAGTCAGTTTGTTAGGTGGTTTTCATTTAGTTCAAATACCCGTTAGTAGTTTGTTTCTTTTCTGTTCAAATTCTGTTATCTTCTGTTAAGTAATTGGTTAACGTTTGTTAGCTGTTAAAGCTTCTGTTAGTTGTCAAAGTCGGTTCAAAATCAGTATAAATAGGCTAGCAGTGTTCTGTTTTGTGGCATGGAGAATACAATGAGAATAACATGATTCTTTCTTTTCCTCTTCCACTTATCTTTCCAATATCAGTGAGTGAGAGTTTTGTTCAGTTTCTTAAAGATTTTCAGCTCTTGTTCACGTGAAGAGTTAGAAATTAAAAAAAAAAACTCAAAGCCGAATTTTAAAATAAACATGAGAGTCCTTATCCCACTAGAAATCCTGGACACTAAAAAAAAATAGTACTAGGTTTCTATATTTTGTCCTTTTGAAGGGATATGAACGCACAAGATTATATGCTTATACATTTATGTGTACATTCTGACTGTATAAGTTGACCGGGGTATCTATAATAATTTCTTTGCTAGTATTTTTGTACTATGTATTTGCAAAACTTGATTCGTCTTTCATATGTTAGGAGAAAATAAATTTATTGTTCGTTTATCCAACATTGAGATTTTGTATCCATTTTTACTCATATCAATCCCCACTTTGATTTTCCAATTCTTCCCTTCTGGTTTCCAACAACCTCGGGTCCATTTAGACTGTGGTGTTTATTGAATTATTCTCTTATTATTTTTTGTCCTTATTTGAATTTTTTATAATTTTTGATCTTGCATTAATTTTTGATTGTTTATTAATTCGAAAATTAAAAAATTTTACATACACAGGCATAAAAGTGTATATAATTTATAAGGAAAAGAAAGGAGTGCGGAGTAGATTGGAAACGAACTTGAAAAGGAGTAAGGATCGATCGGCCATGAAAGCGAAAAGAGATGGGAACTGGAAAATTTGAGCGTGTATAAGAAATGCATCTCTTCGATCTATAATTCATCTTTCATTCCACCTGCAGGGAAAAGTGAAATACTCATTTTCCTTCAAATGGAACCCTATATTCCTTCAGTTGAAATCTTGTGAGGACTCAAAACTTTTAAGTCAATAAAAATAATTTTTTATCAATTTGCGCAGGATTTAGCTATATTTTTTTTGAATAAATGGTACGCGTGTATATATATATATATGTATTTATTTATTTATTTGATGTAATAGATATTAAAAATATAGAATGCATAAATTTTAATTGGGTTGCATGATTTCATATATGATTTGAAAATACATATTGAACCCAACCCATTAAACTTTTGGTAGCCCAATTGGGTCCAAACCCATTTTTATTGACCCATTTCTTGTTTGTCCCAATCTCATCCCCTCTTGGTTCATTTCTCTCCGGGATGGCCCATTATGTTCCTGAGCCCAATCAACATTTTATTTGGCCCAATTCCTATCCTATTTGGCTATTTTATGAAGGACACACTTACACCCAATTATTTTTACCACACCGTCATTTACCCACGTGTCTTCTCTTTGAAAATCTCCGAGGAAGGATTTTCTCTCAGTAAAATCCTTACCCTTTTCAACGGAAATTCTCAATCTTGTGCCCCACTGAAGCCATACTACTCTCTTTCTTCAATAAAAATGTCAAATTTAACGTGGCAATTCAAAAAGTAAAAAATAACATTAAAATTAATTCTAACAAAAACGTTAAAATTATTGTCAAATTTTACGTGACAATTGAAAAATGCCACTTGATGCCATGTCAAATTTGCAATTGAAAAATATATTTTTGCCTTAAATGCCTCAATTTGACATCTTTCTTAGTAAAAAAATTTGAATGTTGAATTTAAATATGTCAAATTGCCACATAGGCTGTCAAATAAATTTAACACCCCAAAATTTGACATCTTTCTTAGAGACACTCTTAGAAGAAGAGGTGGCGACAGGGCGGATCGAGACGGTTATTAGGATAACCGTACCCCATCTGTGAATATTATATCCTACCCAAAACTGCCCCAATAACCAAACCGAGGAGAGAAAATACTCCATAACCAAACCATTCAGTTCGAGAAATACCTGAACTGAATTGAACCGTAATCAAAATCGAAAAAAACTGATAAAGACCAAAATATGTACAAAAAATAGAATCTCATTTGATGAATGATCACCAATCGTAACTGGAGAGTGGAGAATCAGGTCTTTCAACTTTCAAGTCCCAATTTCTCAAACCCCAATGCGCTGCTTATATTTAGGTTTAGGTTTATAATTATATATATATGTGTGTGTGCACAAAACGAGGTTGTTTTAATTTCGGTTGGGTTCGGGGACCGGTTCGGTTATTGGTCTAAATCATTATCTAACCAAAACGAAACATGTATTTATCCGTTCCAACCATATCCATACCTACCGGAAAAAATAGTTACAGTTCAAAAAAAATTAAACGGTTCGATTCGAGTAACCACCAATTCAGTTTGAATAACCATCAGTTCGGTTCACATTGCTATCCCTAAGAAGAATCCATGGTTTTGACTCAAACTACCTTCTCCCTCAGATGTTTTATGTAGAAATTTTCCTCTCCTCCAATGGTTACCTTGGTCATTTCTCTCAGTACTCCACTCCATGTGCAAGGTTATCCACTCACTCCTATATGAACCCCCTTCTCTGATCCACTGGTAGGAGATGCAGGCCCTGTAGTGAGAGGCTTACTACATGGGCGTAGTGAGCCCATCTGACTGTTTATTTCGGTAACCGATGATTCAGATTTAAATCAATATTTATTAATTATTTTTACAAATAAATATTAATTTGAATCTGAACCGTCTGTTATCAAAATAGACGACTGGAGTAGTGAGCCCCCTCACTACAGGGCCCCCAATTCCCACTCGTAGATCTACAACAACTGAGGTTTACTTCACATCACATTGTGAAAAAGATGACAAGAAAAACATACCACGCAATGAATCTCCCTTCTCCCTGTCCTCAAACTCAAACAGAGACATCAGAATTGATTGCAACTTCACCTTCCCATCTCACTTATGCTGACATTCATCAACAATAAATATTAGGAATTCGATTTCATAACAAAAACTACATCCAACTTTTTCTAGGAAATAAAGAAAGACTCGGAATTCAACTCGATTCTCTTTACTAGGACAACAGTACGCACATAGACAGAATAAAAGCTAAAGATAGTTTGACAACTTATTGCTAGAGTGAGCGGTTTTGTGATACATATGCTAAATCAGGTAAAATTCCAAACACCGTGTTTAGGCTATTACAAATATCAAGATAAGATTGATTAGGTGCTTTTTTTCTATCTTCAAATAATCTCATGTGATAATTTTTTCGTATGATTTTCATGTGACGTAAAATAGAACTCATCATGGTCTCACTTTACCATCCGAACAACTATTCTTTGACCAATACGATTCGATTAAATCTTTACTGAAATATCTACACAAAAATTGATATTTTTCTAAGGAAATATGATTAAAAAAAAAAAATTCAAGGAGCAACTTGGGGGAGGCAAGAACTTAATGGTTAATCCAGATCTCATTCTTTGCAACATTCATAAAGCACGTGAATGAAGGAATGGCCGACACCAAAGAACCTTGAAGACATAAAATCTTCTAATAGGTCTTAGTTTTTTATTTAAGAAAATAAGGAATGACTCAACACAGACCTGTTGATTCGTTGACTGTGAGGGACATTTTCCTAACAATCTTAGTCATTATTGGGAAAATGTCTTTTAGGGTCCCAAACCGTCCTGATTTGTGATATTGATAGTTTATGTTTATGAATATACACATAGTGGAAGATAAACTGATCTTCTACATAATGAAATTGAGTTAGGTTTTCAAGATCGGTAATGCAGTGTTAACAATTGGTACGAAAGAAAGTTTGCGGTCTCATAATTCCTGAAGCATATTTGAGCCCTAATTGTTCGTTTGCTAGTAGTTAAAATTATGAATGCGATATGGTGAATATAGTAAGAGGAGATATAGTAGAATGAGAGATTTATTATAGAGGGGAGTGTATAATTATAAAGGAAAATATTAACCACGTCCGCCCTAGACAGTAGATAATATATAAAAAATGTATCGATATCCATAAATTGTATATTAATATCTGTGAATATATATTGATATTCATAAAATATGCATTGATAAATGATTTGTTTGATTATGTGGATGACACGAACCTTTCTATCCGATATTTATGTAGATGACACGAACCTTTCTATCTGATATACCAACAAACAATTTTTGACGGATGCCCTCAAAAGAGGAGATCTTGTAATTAATAATGATATTTATGTAATTAATAATGACATTTTTGTAAATAGAGAGGAATATAGAATGTGAAAAAAATAGAGATAAAGGGAGTGGTGTCCAAATTTTATACCCCTCTAGGCAGATAAAATTTGGACTCCGAATATCATATCCGGAGTTCAAAACCGTTAACAAATCTCAGATATGATAAACTGGATTATCATATCCGGGGTCCAAATTTCATACCCCTATTAACAAACAGGACCTAAGAGTTGACCCTCTGGCCAACTATTGGGCTAACTTTTTCATTTTTAGTGCGCTTTTGTGGGCTTTTACTCTTTTTTTTTTTTTACATTTTAGATTCATTTCATCAATATTAAAGATTAATTCAAGAAACTTAACACCAACTTGATAAAATTTTAAAAAGATTGGTGAAATATACAGTCACATTAATGTTGATTAATTTAACAATTTAAGTTTAGGAACACATCATTCTGTGTACAGATTTGAACACAAATGTGTTCAGAATCATTCGATGCATGTGGAGTCTATATTGTTTTAAAGGGCTCAACGTGCATTTAATAGTTTCGGGACTGGTGAAATATACAGTCACATTAATGTTGATTAATTTAACAATTTAATTTTAAGAACACACTATTTTTGTATAGATCCGGACACAGATGTGTCCGAAACTATTCGATGCATGCGGAGCCCTCTAAAATAATGTGGACTCTAATAATTTCGGATACATCTATGTCTAGATCTGTACACAAATAATGTGTTCCTAGACTTATTCTTAATTTAGATCAAAAGAGTTTCCTCTTTTGGGCTAGTCCAATGTGGAATTTTTTTTTTTCCAATTTGATTGAGCCAGCCAGCCGCTAAAGCACAATGAAATTAAAATACTCTAAAAATTAGTTAAAATGTGTGTAAATTAATTTTTTTTAAAAAAAATCAGAGCACGTGATGCTGATTTACTTAGCACGTGGGGTACACAGAACAAAGTGGATCTTGTTATGCTATTGAAGACTTTTTATGATATTTTTCCGAGCGATCTTTTTTTCAGAGCACGTGATACTAAAAAATGCTCGACGCCCAAAATATGCTTCAGGCGTTGAGATAAACTAATTAGAAATAGTTGACTTTTTTTTTAATCTAAATTTGATGAGCTCAAATTTAATTTTGTGCCAACCGGTCAATTAGCAAGTCCCCGGACCGACTAGGAACACTCCATAGCATTATTTGATCGACTGACCTGTCATGCACATGCACCTTCGATCCGATTAAGTTTTACTCGTACTTTTTTCAGACAACACATAAGCAAATGGCAGAGACTGCGCTGAGTGCTTACTACAGATCGCCCATGCAATCCCGAAAATTGCGCTTCTGATTCCCTCGCATCCTAAAGATGGTGCATGCAAAATCAGGGTGTGAATCTCTCAGGATATAATAAAGGCACCAATAACAGTGACAGTCCGCCTGAGATCCATTTCTCTTCCCGAGGTATTAATATCTCATTAATTCCAGTAACAAAACGAGATACGCAACTATTCCTACATCTCAATTTACATACAGTTTTCTACTATTCGACATCATTCTAACTTGATTGTCGGAAGATTCACGACCGAACAATCACTCCTGGTCATCATACTTGTGTGTAGGAGCCAAAAACTGATCTTGCAGCCTTCAACCATTTTCCGGCACCATATTAATCTCGTACTCTTTATATTTTTCTAATATAGTACCGAATTATATTTTGCAACCTACTTAGTAGAGTGCCTGAGGCCTGCCGGCATGCTAGCTGTGCTCTCATTTTGAGGCTTATTTCGGCAGAAAAGTGATTCAAATTATTTATTTTATTCAATCTATTAAGTTTGTTACGCAAGTTAAAATTTACATCGACCAGACATCGATAGACATGAACCAGACATGCTTGTCGTAAACTTTCTTTTCATAATGGTACTAAATATTTAGTATTTTCAAAAACCAAATATTTCTCGTTCATATTCTGGTTAATGTCCGATCAGTGTAATTTTTCGTATACGCAACAAATTTAACGAGCCAAGTAAAATAAACAATTTCACTTACTTTTTCAAACTCAGAATAACGCCCATATTTGGGGACAATAAGACCTTTTTTTTAACTAAAAAGTATAGTCATAATTGTGTCGATCAATGAATATGTATAATCTTGAATCATCAACAATGATTTTGTTTTAGAATTCAAATACTTTATCGATCCACTCACTTTTAAGATGTGCAGTACACAACAGCGTCTCAGTTTTTCCAGCTTTTGATGCACACAAACAGGGTCCCAGTTTTGAGTGCTCCTCATGCATGCTCTGTTTGAGTGCTCTCATGCACATTCCATTTACAAAGCCCACATGCGTTATTGAAAACCGATGTACCTTATGGATCCTCTCTCATTAAATTCTTACTAAAGAATACTTATTGTTTTGAAGGGAGTAAGAAGGGGTACAAATTAAATAAACATAGAGATAGACTTGGTAGCTATAAATGTCTTCTTCAAATTTTCGACTATTGCTGAAACCCATATGTTCCGTGCATATTTAGACACAGATGTATTCGGAATCGTTAAATGCACATAAACCCACATGCATTCAATGTTTCTAAATACATCTATATCTGAAATATACATGTTCCTAGATGTTTTGTTAAATTTCTCTACCAAATACCCAACTGAAAGAAACAGGTGGTGCCTTCTTGATCCTACTCTGAGCTCTGTCCTCCATTTTCCTAAGCCTTGGAGCCAAACCACACACATAATCTTGGGCTCTACGTCCCTCACTAGAAAGTCCAGTCAATATCTCCACATTCCATCTCCCCACTAAATGTTCCAAAATATCACAATAGTCCCTGGTAGTGTAAACTCCAATCCTTTGTGCAACAGCAGAGAAGTTTTCATACAGATTGTGGTCTACACCATCGTACATAAAGTGGGCTGGCATTGTGATCCTCTTCCTCATCATGTCGGCGAGTGCCAAAATGGTATCGTTTGGGTCAATCTCGAAGAGTTTCTCGACGATCTTGGTGTATGCTGTTTCGTGGCGCTTCTCATCCGCTGCGATCGTGCCGCATATTTGTGCTAGTTTTATGTCTCCGTGATGCTTGGCTAGCTTAGCTGTGTTCCCATGTGAAATAAATGTTGCTCTCTCTTGAAATGAAGTATAGATATAACAGAGATATGGGTTGTTTTCCGTTTGAATATCCTAACAAAATTCATGCAAAATCATCAAGGTTAACGTTTAGTTGACGCAAAATTTTTTTCTTTAACTAGAATCAGTACTAGAACAAAATATACATACCATAACGTGTTGAAATGCTACTGAATGCTAGAGTTTTATGGTTTTGATTTTTTAATTTTCTGTTTAAACATTGTTTATATTAGAGAATGTTGGAGAAAAGGAAAAAAAATAAACATGTGAGGACAACACATGTGAGAATGTTGCTAATTTTCTGTACTAGCCTATTTTGATCCAAGTTGTAAAATTGTATACTCCTTCTTTATTTGAGTTTGTTTGACGATGAGATTGACACCTCACTTGCTTGTACATAGAAACAACACGAGAGGTTAAGAGGAGAATTCAAATGTTTGATATGCTTGCATAAAATGAATACCGAGTGTGTTGTATTGGGGTATGTAAAGTTGGATGACTTTGGAATCAAATGTTTGTCTAAATGTTCGCTGTGCTTGTCGAAAATTTGAGAATTTTGAAATTCTATGTGGTCATGCAATTAAAGGACTTGATAGAATGGGTGTTTTGAAAATTTTTGAAAGTTATATTTTAGATCGATGGAGATTAGATGCAAAGGATTGTGCATCTAAGGGTAACAATATTTGCGTGGAGCAGAAGGATCTAAAATTGGTAAGAGCTACACGTTACAGGAAACTATGTCCAAAATTTGTAAAGGTAGGAGCTCGGTCATGTCAATTGAAAGTTGCATATGAATTTGTGGACATTATTGTAAACTATATTTGTGCCAAAGTAGACAAAATATTCATTGAGAAGGAAAACTTAATTGAAGAGGAAGTTAAAGAGCCAGACACTGTGAAAGGTTTGGAAAAAAAAAAATCCCCTTACACTATTGAATGCATTGTTAGCGAGTCTCACATCGCTTATGTGTACTTCTTCCTTTGCTTATAAACCTTGGACAACCCTTACAAGTCGGTTTTCAACGTTGAGTTAGGTCCATAAATTTCTAATATGGTATCGAAGTAGGGTCTAACGCGCACTCATTACGCACTCAAATTCTCTTGTCTAAGGCGATGTGGAACTCACTAGCACACTCTCTCATACAAAGTGTGGAATGCATATATGAGGTGAGCGAAGGATTTGATGAGAGGATCCGAGTGCATAAGTTGGGGCCATGAGTTTCTAATATAGTATCAGAGCTGAGTCCGTTACACACTTGTTACGCCCTCGGACCCTCAAATCTAACCCTCCGCCCTCCTCACATCTGAGATTCACGCGAAGGTGTTAGTGAATATCACTTATTTTGGTCCTCATTTCTCTGTTTATAAGCCTTTGACAACCTTTAACTTGCAAGTTGGTTTCCAAAGTTGAGTTAGACCTATGAATTTCTAACAACATAAATGATGTGAGACTTGCTAACATAAAAAAGTTATTAAAAATCCTATTTGTTGAAGTGGAACTGGGAAAAAAAAGTTAAAAAATTTACCATTCCAGAGCCTATAAGGTATTGTATTGTCTTTTCAACTTGCCTCATATCAACTCGACCTGAAAGATAGAGATACTTATTAAGAAGGTCTCCATGCCTATTCTCTTCAGCAGTCCAAGCTCGTGTCCAAGTAGCCCAAGAAGTAGGACTAGCGCCTGTCTCATCTCGAACCCCATCTAAGGTATTAAGAACTGTTTGGTAAGTCGGAAGTGCTTCTTCCGTGATCATATCCCCAACCAAAACCACAAAATAGTCGTTTGGAATTCGCTCCGATCCCTCCCTCAGCTCTTTCAGTTTCTCATGAAAACCTTCCGAGTTTGGATCGGGAAGAAAATCACTGGGTTGCCAACTCTTTTCAACAGGTTTTAAGTGAATCAGGATGTTTTTTTCTGCCCATTTGTCTAAAGATTTGAAAATTTCCATCTTTTCTGGAGGCATGGAATGAGTCACTTGTGCATGAGGACTCAAAGGCAGCTTCTCTAAACTGATCTCCATTTTACTGCAATAAACAATAAGAAATTGTAAACAGTGATTAAGTTTGATTTGAAACTCATTTCAAAGCGTTGTGGATACAAAATGAAAATTTCCAAAACTTGAGGGACATATTCTGAAATTTGTTAAGAGAGAAAGAACTCACCTTGGAGCATAATTAGAAGTTGACGCCATGCAAACTCTGTGAGTTCTGAGTTTACCGGATTGAAGAAGAGGAAGGAAGGGGAACTTGTGAGATTGGAAGGCCATGTGGTTTACTGTCATCGCCATTATCTCTGTGAGAGAGAGAGAGAGAGAGAGAGAGAGTAAAGGCAATGGGGCAAGAGAGACATTGATCGAAGCCAGATAAATAGCCAGAGGAGCAGACAGCAAATCATGCCCCCCTTTTAATGCACTTCCGACCGTACACTCAATTTGGCTAAAAAATTTATTGTATTATTCTTTTTATCTTTGTTTGAAAAAAGTTGCATTAGTTAATTTTGAGATAATTTTTTTTAGATCATTGACTCGTCTTGAAAATTAGAATCTAAACACTTACAAAATTATGACCAAAATGTTTTTTTAAAATATACTAAAGATAAAAATAATTCAAGATAGACATTTTTTAAAGTATTTTTTTGTCATTTTTTATTTTTTTTAAGAATTTTGTTCATATATTTGTATCTTATAAAAATCTCTCATTGAAAATTTGTTCCTATTTTTTAAAAATTTTGTTAATAATTTTTATAGTTATTTCACAGGATTTTTTTTTTCTCAAATAGATTTTTGAAACAGCTTTTTTAAATAAATATTCCTATGTTATTAGGATGGAAGAAAGATTTTAAGACTAAATATGAAAAATAAATTGTGATAGAGCTTTATTTTGAAATTCACACCAATAAAGGATAACACATTTCTATTAGTATAAATAGATAGATAAAAAAGGCTACCTTTATTTGGAGGGAACAAATTTTGAAGCTCTGCCACAGAAGTGATTTTCAATGTTGTCTTGATTTTACAACTATTGGTATCATAACTTGAATTAACTATCAGGGCAAATTGGTAAATTACAACTCGAGCCACCTACTCTATCTTCACACCCCATTTCTATATTCCACTCTCACAAATCACTTTTTACACGCCACATGCACAACCGCACATGTGCATACACAATGTGTGTGAGTAACGTCCTCTAGTTAGTTTGAAAAGTAGAATATTAATGCGTCTCTATAATAACATATCGTCAGTTTGAAAGAAGAACATAATAAATTGATCAAATCTAAGTAAAAGCAGAACAAACACTAAAGTAATCAATACCGAACTGTCTTGGTCGGTACCGAAAAATAAAATGGTACTCTTTATCTTACATATCGTAGAAAAAAAAGTTACTAGGTGTTCCAGCCTATATCGGATGGTTCGGCCTGTACCAAGTCGTTAGCATATCTAAGCAGGTGCAAAATTACACCTAAACCTATGTTGCACTTGACGGAAACCCATTGCGAAGAACTTTTCGATACAATTTTTTTGAATTATTAATTATTTTTTTGTAATTACACATAAATATTATGCTTAGTGATTTATTTTTAAATTATGAAGTGTTTTTTTTTGTGTGTGTGTGTGGGGTTGTTTCTACACATGGTACCTCTCTTGAACTTCACTTCGATTAAATTAGGTTCTTTGCTAGTAAGCAATATGATTAGTATACTAGGGATTACTCAAGTTAAACATAAACAGACCCACAGGTGTTATTAAAAAACGGTGTACCTTGTGGATCCTCTCTTATTAAATTCTTTGGAGTCCAATTTGGCCTAACTTGATTATTTATAATTAAGTTTTGTTTTTATTCAAATTTTTTTCACTTTGTTATTTTGGCCTCAATTTTTTTTTGTAGATTATCGGTTCGTCTCGATGAAACGAATCTAAAAAGTATAAAACTATGTTCAAAAGCTAAAAAAAGTCACTAAAGACGATGAATAAGCACAAAAAGATTATGTTTTTAGATTATTTTTATCTTTTCTGAACTTTTTTCAAATTTAGTTTATTATTTATAACTTTTTTGAAAGCTCTTGTTGAGACGAACTAATAATCCACAAAAAGTTAACGAAAAATACAAAAATACAAAAATACAAAAAAAATTCAAATAAGGACGAAACAATAATTACATAATCAAGTCAGCCAAAACCTAGCTGTACATGTTGGAAGGAGTACAAAATAAGCATAGAGATAGGGTTGATAGCTATAAATATCTTCCTTAAATTTTAATGTTGAAACACCCATATGTTTCGTACACATCTGGACATAGATTTATCCAGAATCGTTGAATGCATATAAACCCACGTGCATCTAATGGTTTTAGACATATCTGTGTCTGAAATATACGTGTTCCTATACGTTTTGTTAAATTTCTCTACCAAATACCCAACTGAAAGGAACAGGTGATGCCTTCCTGATCCTACTCTGAGCTCTGTCCTCCATTTTCCTAAGCCTTGGAGCCAATCCACAGACATAATCTTGGGCTCTACGTCCCTCACTAGAAAGTCCAGTCAACATCTCCACATTCCATCTCCCCACTAAATGTTCCAAAATATCACAATAGTCCCTGGTAGTGTAAACTCCTAGCCTTTGTGCAACAGCAGAGAAGTTATCATACAGATTGGGGTCTTCGCCATCGTACATGAAGTGGGCTGGCATTGTGATCCTCTTCCTCATCATGTCGGCGAGTGCCAAAATAGTATCGTTTGGGTCAATCTCGAAGAGTTTCTCGACGATCTTGGTGTATGCTGTTTCGTGGCGCTTCTCATCCGCTGCAATCGTGCCACATATTTGTGCCAGTTTGAAGTCTCCGTGATGCTTGGCTAGCTTAGCTGTGTTCCCGTGTGAAATAAATGTTGCCCTCTCTTGAAATGAAGTGTAGATATAACAGAGATATGGGTTGTTTTCCGTTTGAATATCCTAACAAAATTCATGCAAAATCATCAAGATTCTTTTGTCTAAAGAAGTTCGTGCAATCAATCTCAAATTTATAAAAAGACTTTTTGTCGAAGAAATTTTTTTTAATAAATTTGAAAAACTAATGCTCGAGATGAACAGTTAATTAAGATGCGACAACTACTTCTGACCAACTGAAAAATTTATTTGCTTCTGCGTCAAATATGAAGTGCTTGTAAAAACTTTATATTTTTAGAAAAACTAATTTTGATGAAAATTTAATAAGGATTCAAAACTCTATCTTCTCATCAAACAACTTTTAAATAGCTTTAAAGTTTTTTTTTTTTTTTTGGTGTGGTTCAAAAGGAGAAACAGAAGTTGAGGCAAACAAATTAGCATGACTTTTGATGTGTTCAGAAGCATAACTTGTATATCAAAGGCTCTTGCAAACACGCCCTAAATTTTTCTAACATGGTATCAAAGTTGGGTCTTTTACGCACTCATTACGTATACAAGTCCTTTCATCTAACCCTCAGCTGTCCTCACAGATATAAGCAAAGGAATGAGAATCAACATAGGCAATGAAAGACTCGCTATCAAATAAAAATGAATTGGAAGTGGGAAAAAAAAGTTGAAGAATTTACCATTCCAGAGCCTATAAGGTACTGTATTGTCTTTTCAACTTGCCTCATATCAACTCGACCTGAAAGATAGAGATACTTATTAAGAAGGTCTCCATGCCTATTCTCTTCAGCAGTCCATGCTCGTGTCCAAGTAGCCCAAGAAGTAGGACTAGCGCCTGTCTCATCTCGAACCCCATCTAAGGTATTAAGAACTGTTTGGTAAGTCGGAAGTGCTTCTTCTGTGATCATATCCCCAACCAAAACCACAAAATAGTCGTCGGGAAGTCGTTCTGATCCCTCCCTCAACTCTTTGAGTTTCTCATAAAAACCTTCCGAGTTTGGATCGGGAAGAAAATCACTGGGTTGCCAGCTTTTTTCAACAGGTTTTAAGTGAGTCAGGATGTTTTTTTCTGCCCATTTGTCTAAAGATTTGAAAATTTCCATCTTTTCTGGAGGCATGGAATGAGTCAGTTGTGCATGAGGACTCAAAGGCTTCTCTAAACTGATCTCCATTTTACTGCAATAAATAACAAGAAATTGTAAACAGTGATTTAAGTTTGATTTGAAACTCATTCAAAATGAAAATTTCAAAAACTTGAGGAACATATTCTGAAATTTGTGAAGAGAGAAAGAACTCACCTTGGAGCATAATTAGAAGTTGACGCCATGCAAACTCTGTGAGTTCTGAGATTACCGGATTGAAGAAGAGGAAGGAAGGGGAACTTGTGAGATTGGAAGGCCATGTGGTTTACTGTCATCGCCATTATCTGTGAGAGAGAGAGAGAGAGAGAGAGAGTAAAGACAATGCGGCAAGAGAGACATTGATCGAAAGCCAGATAAATAGGCAAAAGAGCAGACAGCAAATCATGCCCACTTTTAATGCACTTCCGGCCGTACACTCAATTTGGCTAAAAAATTTATAGTATTATTCTTTTTATTTTTATTTGAAAAAAATTGCATTAGTTGATTTTGAGATAATTTTTTTTAGATCATTGACTCGTCTTGAAAATTTTCAAAATTATGACCAAAACATTTTTTTTAAATCTACTAAAGAGAAAAATAATTCAAGATAGACATTTGTTAGAGTATTTTTTTGTCATTTTTGAATTGTTTTTTACAATTTTGTTCATATATACATCCATTAAAAATCTCTCGTTGAAAATTTGTTCCTATTTGTTTTAAATTTTGTAGTTATTATACAAGATTTTTTTTTTCCCTCAAACAGGTTTTTGGAACAGTTTTAGGAAGCAATTTTTTTAGAACAACTTTTTTAAATAAATATTCCTATGTTATTAAGACGGAAGAAAGTTTTTAAGGGTAAATTTGGAAAGTAAAATTATGATAGAGTTTTATTTTGAAGTTCACACCAACAAATGGTAACCTTTTTCTATTAGTATATATAGATAGATATATAAAAAAGGCTACCTTATTTGATGTGAACAAATTTTGAAGCTCCACCACAGAAGTGATTTCCAATGTTGTCTTGATGGAAAATAAATTTTACAACTATTGGTATCATAACTTGAATTAACTATCAGGACAAATCGGTAAATTACTCGAGCCAACTACTCTATCTTCACACCCCATTTCTATATTCCACCATCACAACTCACTTTTTACACGCCACATGCACAACTGCACATGTGCATACACAATGTGTGTGAGTAACATCCTCTAGTTAGTTTGAAAAGTAGAATATAAAGCGTCTCTATAATAACGTACAATTGGTACAGTCTAGAACTACACGTAAATACACATTCACACAAACGCATTACTCTTAATATGCATGGGAGGAAAAAAAGACATTATCGAATTCTACTAAACATTGAATGTGAAAAATTATGTTACCAATAAATTTAAATGTGAGGAGAAATTGAGAGGAGTTTTGTTATAAATAGGAAACAAAGAGAAAGAATTGAAATATTTAGTGTTAATGTGAGTATATAATTTATGTATGAATTTGTTTTGAAACAAAGAGAAAATCTCTCTCAAGCCTAAAGGGAGTCTCTCTTTCTCTCTAAAAGGCTCAGATGTCTAATCAATGAGCTAACAACATTTGATTTGACATGAGGGGTCAAGTATATATAAGCACACTAGGCCCATGTTCTGGTGCCAAGTGTCCCAATGTATATTTTACACGTGTCTCTTTCCTGAAATGTTTGACTCCTGTGGCCCTACCCCCGTTGTGACTCGCAGTGACAGTAGGTCCCACGGCTATCCCTCCTTGTTTGAAGCCACCGATCTATTAGTCTCTTTTCTTTCCCATGAGTAAGATTGGCAGACCATGCGCTTGGTCCTTCCCCGAACGTTGTCCGTTTGCCCGAGCGCTGCCACCGTAGCTTAGGCGGGCACGCGTCAAGACTGGTATTCTAGACCTCAGGATGTACTTTGATTGCGTCCTCGTCCTCCTCTTTCATTTGTCTCTCGGCCGGCCGACATATGGTCGTGGCTGGCCCTAATCTTCAGTCTGCAATCCCGAGCCCTAGGGGTGCTCGGGTCATGAAGTTTGTTGCCCCTAGCCTCAGCATTCGGAGCATGGAGCTTGGGATCTTGAACTTATTGTGACCCAGATTTTGTTGGACTCGGGTCTTGGGGCTCAGATCTCGAGTTTACTGTGACTCGACCCTTGTCGGTCTCAAAACTCGGATAGTGAAACTCGTCATTGCCTGGTTCTTGTCGACTTCAGGCCTCAACGCTCGGAGTGTGGAGTTTGCAGTCCTCAGCCCTCGTGGGCCTTAGCTTTTTCTCAGCCCACGGTCTCACAGTCTTGTCTCGGTTAGCGTACCCCTCGCAGCCTATCTTGGCCCTTGGGCCCCCCTTCGTGACCCATCTCGACTTGAGGCCCCCTCGCGGTCCATTTTTCCTGAGCTTGAATCTCGTGGGCCCAAATGTCTTTGATGTGGCCTACAACCATAAATTTTTTTAAAAATCTAACTAGGTCCAAAATGTAATTTAGAGGGTCCACCAATTTTTTGGAACAGTTTTAGGAAGTAGTTTTTGTAGAATAATTTTTTTAAATAAATATTCCTATATTATTGGGATGGAAGAAAGTTTTAAAGGGTTGTTTTAAAAAAATAAAAACGTGACAGAGGTTCATTTTAAAATTTACACCAACAATGGGTAGCCCTTTTCTATTAGTATAGATAGATAGATAAAAAAGCTACCTTATTTGGTGTGAACAAATTTTAAAGCTCCGCCGCAGAAGTGATTTCCAATGTTGTCTTGATTGAAAATAAAATTTTACAACTTTTGGTATCATAACTTGAATTAACTAAAAGAGCAAATTGATAAATTACTCAAGCCAACTTCACACTCCACTTTTATATTCCACTCTCACAACTAACTTTTACACGTCACATATGCAACTACACATAGGGGTAGATTTAGAAATCTTAATCAATGGGGTCAAAATCTTCACTAAAATCACACAATAATTTTTTATATTAAAAAATAAATATAAAGTCTTACCAATATATAAACTTAAAATAATATGCAGCGACTTTACTAACATATTAACTTAAAATAATATAGGACGACTTTTCCTATTTAAGAAAAGAAATAGAAAAAAGTTATCCGTTGAGAAGAAAAATTCAAATATTTTTTTAATCGTAGACACGTACAATATTATTTATTAGTTATTTTTTATTCATATGCAATGCATAGTAAAGATACTTATTTTTTTTATTTGGATAAAATACTTGGTACAATTTTATAAATAGGTGAAATCTTTGAGTAATTTTTATACCTTAGGTAAATTACTTGCCGATCTCTAGATCCGCCCTTGAGTCCGCACACATGCATACGCATGCGTCTCTATAATAACGTATTGTCAATTTGAAAAGTCTAGAACTACACGTAAATACACTTTTACACAATCGCATTACCCGTAATATGCACAGGAGCAAAAAAAAAAAAGAAGACATTATCAAATTATTATTAAACGTGAATGTGAAAATTACGTTACCAATAAATTTAAATGTAAGGAGAAATTCGAAAAGGTTTTTTTTCCTTATAAATAGAAAACCAAAGAGAAAGAATTGAAATATTTAGTGTTAATGTGAGTATATAATTTATGTATGAATTTGTTTTGAGATTTTGCTGCATTGTGCAATCATTTATTGCTTGAAAAACTAGATTGACATCCGAACAACGAATAATTATTTGCCGCCAAAAAAAATATTACACCTTAAATATTGGCAAGAGACCAAACAAATATAAACTAAGAAAAGAAAAAAAGGACTATAATTACTAACGGAAAACTAAAGACAATTCTAAAATGAACAAAACAAGCAGCCGATCCTGTTGTGGCGGACAATTCCAGCGATGTTGATCTGGTTCATCTAGAGTCTCAGAAATTAAGGGAGAAATTACATAGAGAGTATGGAAGGCTCGGGCCTCTCCCAAAACTTTTAAAAAATTTAAGATTTAAGTATAAATTTTAAAAACTATAAATAAAATTATGTTTCGACCTCCCAAATTATATTTGACCACCTCCCTTTCCATAAAAAATAAGTTTTGGCCTTTTTAAATCTAGAATCTTGATTCTGCTCCCATGACAGAAACAACGTTAGTTGGAGGCTGTCATCTAGGGAGCACTACCGTTTGGTGGTAGGTGTACTCCACTGAGAGCTCGAATTGTACTTGTTCTGTCCTAAATTTACAGGACCTCTTTGAAATTCTAATTTTTTAAAAAATATATAATAATTATTTTAAAAAATATTTTTTTTTTCCAAAATATGTCATTTCAATAGGTTTTTTCAAAAAAATTTGATAGATGTGTATAGTACAACTTTTATTTAAACAAAGGGACAAAAAAATTTTAACCAAATTTCAATTGTTATTTTTGGAAAGTAAATTTTCATTTTGAGATGTCTTAAATTAGAATAATGAATTATGAAAACGGGACGGAATAAGTATTTGTTTTGGGTTAGGTGTATATTTAAGGTATTTGGTGGAAAGTTGAGGTTGGGATCTCACCAACTTTGTTCTTATTTAATATAGTTTTATCTTATGTACCGTAGCAAAAAAGTTACCATGTGTTCCTGTCAATACCGAATGGTGGTTCGTGCTGTACCAAGTGGTTATTGGATCTCGATTGTGCAGAATTATTTATTTAATGACTGATTGTTCGTTTTTTTAATTATACTTAAATTGAGAGTAGAAATGTAATTACACCTAAATACAATGTTGAACTTGACAGAACCTCATTACGAAGAACTTTTCAATACAATTTTCTTTTAAGAACTTATCAAAAGTTGGGATTTTTTGTAATTATACCTAAGTTGATACCAAAAATATAATTACACCTAAATACGTGATTTATTTTTAAGCTATGAAGTTTTATTCTAATATGATTTTTTTGTTAAAAAAAATTATTGGTGATAAAAGTATAAATTACTGATTTTTTTAAATAATTATACCTAAATTGAGATAAAAAAAATGTAATTACACCAAAATACTATACATGATATTTTTAAGTTGTGAGGTTTTATTCTAATATGATTTTTTGTTAAAAAATAGTATTGGAGAAATATAAATATATATTTTTTAGCGACAAATTAAAAATGATACGCTAAAACACACAGATACTGCATGACCAGAACTAAAAATCGCAAACTAATTTGAACCACCAAATTAACATCAACCCATAGCGTGACTAAGGGTTCTGTCTTCCAAGGTTAAGAAATTGAATTCATCAGAATCTATCATTAGGAGCTATTGAAAGTTTGATTAATCGTTAATTTCAAAGTCCCGAGAACTAGTTAACATTAGCTTGAAGATAAACTCAAAGTTTGCCAACCATAAAAAAAAAAAAAAAAAAAACCAGCAACCCATAGCAAAAAGTTGAATAAACTCCAAAGAGCATATTAACCCCAAACCAAAGTTATCAATCTTGTACTGTGTCGGTCCCGACATTTGGATTCCAACCTTAGCTTGATTGTCCATTTAGTATTAATAACAATTTTTTGGACAAATTTTTATTTTTTCTATATTTATAAAAAAAAATTGTTGCCCCGCCCCGGGGGATTGCCTGAGCCGGAGGCTTGCGGGGCTTACCCCGGCCCTGTCTTGATCTTGTGTCATACGGATTCCGGCGTATACCACCAGCGTACCGTTTCGAATTTATCGCTGAAATTAATTATATATTTCTCAAATAATATTTTTAATACAATATTGTGTTGGACATATAAAATAAAATCTCGCAACTTAAAAATAAATCACCAAAAAAAATGGGATGATTATCAATTCACGTCTAATTATCCAAAAAATATTGATTGAATTTTCTTTAAAAAAATTATAAACCAATACAGTAATAACCGAAATAATGATCGGAATAGTACATCAGTTGTTCGATACCGCTGAAATCCTCTTAAAAGCCCCTTGTAGATGAAAATGGCAACTGGGAACCAACAGAGAGACCTGAAAGAGCTCCACCCCCCCTCTCTGCCTGAAAACAAATAGACCAAAATTCAAATAGTAAAGAAACCTGCAGACCTCCAAAATAAAACAAAGCATTTACTATACCCCAGAGCAGAGACCATAATAGACCTCTCATACCCAATTTTCAAGAACTAATATACACTCAAAACAGACCCAAAAACAGAGGAAGACACCCAGGGACCAAAAAGGGCAAAAAAAAAAAAAAACCCACAAGAATAGAGCTCGGGGGCCAATAGAGGCGGTCACCTCTTAAAAAAAGAAAAAAAAAACTCTATTATTATATAGGAAAGATTCCTATGAAGTATGTAAACTCGTCCCTGATAAATATTTGGACAAAATTTTTTTTAAATATAGTGATTGCATATTCGCCCCCAGATAATGAAATTCTTTCTTATGTCCCTGCCGGCCCACCAATAGAACCCCCCAAACAAAAAAACTCCTAGACAATGATGGAATCAGAATTTCACATTAGGGGGGGTCGAGATTTTTTTTTTTTTTGAAAAGGGAGGGGGTTGAAATATTGTTTTTTTTATAATTTTCAAAATTTATACATAGGTCCTAATTTTTTTTTTTAAAATTTTTGGTCCTCCGGTCTCCGTATAGTTTTGCCCCTGGTCTTAGACAATCTACCACGATCGAATTAAAAAATCTTGGTTAGTTGGGTCAAAATTTTTACTAACATCACACAATAAATTTTTTTCTATTAAAAAATAAATATGAAGTCATACTTACATATTAACTTAAAATAACACACCGATTTTTCCTAAAAACAGACAAGACTCCGCCCCGGACACAAAAATCGCTAGACAATCTTCAAAGGAAAAGAAAAACACTATACTTTTTGTTTTAATAGGAAATAAATTAATTTGAATATAAAAGTCCCCCTCATAGAGAGAAATAAATTATATATAGGAAATTAATAAATTTTGAAATAATGTGAATATAAAAGTCCCCCTTTTTGTTTTGATCATGTAATTAAGATCCATTCCATTAACATTTTGTTATTATTGCTTATATGTTTAAAAGCTATTCCTTTTGTCTTTGCAATTGATAGGAAAATGGGATTTACATAATTGTATAAAGTTTAAAAATATAATAGAATAATCACATAATTATGAAAAAAATGTTTGGGGCACATACATGGTAAAACAATCAAGAAGTACTAAATGGGATTATTGCATGTATACTATGCATGGGTGGAACTAGTAAGAGATCAAGGGGTTCGGGTCTTTTTAAAAAATTTTAAAAAATAAAAAGTATCTATGTATTAATTTAAAAATTATAAGAACAAATTACATTTCGGTCCTCTTAAATTATATTTGATATCCCCTCCTTTTTTAAAAAATCTTGGTTCGCCCAAACATTAAATCCTGATTTTGTCTTTAGATACTATGCACATAAAAACTCACAAAACGAAAAGAAATTAGAAGAACTATGGAGAGAGAGAGAGAGAGAGAGAGAGAGAGAGAGAAGATGCTATCTACAATGTTAAAAATGGAGAAAAGAAAAGCAAAGGATAAATTTCACTTACCTCCCCTCTTGTTTCCAATAATTACAGATACCTCCCTCATTTTTTAAAATTGCACTTACTTTCCCTGTCAGGGATGACAATGGATGAAAGTGAATGAAATTGGTAAATTAACGATTTTACCCTTCAAAAGTCAGCAGTTCATCACCTCCTTACACTGCCTCTTAACGCTAATTTTTTTTTTGTTATTTTAATTGAAGAAACTTAAGTTTTTGTTGGTTAATATTTTGTTTTAAGCAATTTTTTATGAAATTATCTTTTTTACTTTTTAAGTGTATTTAGACGAGAGATGAAAATAAAAATTGACTAAAAAATGTGTATTTAGATCAGATATGATTTTTTACTCTATTTATTTTATATTCATAGTTCATCACAAAATTAAAAACGTACAAACTTTTAAGAATTTTTTGAATGACATTAATATTTCAACGTCTTAATTTTTTATTAATTTGTTAACTATTAAATTCATGAATTACATAATGGAGTATTTTTTTTGCTCTAAAGTTATATTATTTTTATAGTGAACATTTATAAAATGAAAGTGGAGGGTGTACTTTTTTAATATTTTAATAAAATTCTTGTTAAATTTTTTGATGTAATTTTTTGTCTTGACAAAATAAATCTTGAAAGTAGAAAATATATGACCAAAAATTCAAAAAAAGTTCACTAAGTAACTGTTGATTCATGTCTTAATTTTTTATTTAATTTAGAAACTGTTAATTTATAATTATAAAATTAAATATTTTATTTTCTACTCCAACGTTACATGATTTTTGTAGTTGATGTCTATATGTATGGAAGTGGATGGTGTACTCTTTAATAAAATTTGTGATAATTTTTTGAACTAATTATTTTTCTTAACGAAACGAATCTAGAAAGTAAAATTAAAATTTGAAACGAATGATTAGTTTCTAAATTTTCTTATTGTTTTTCTTAACTAATCAAATTTTTTAAAGACAATGATTCGGGTTAAAAAAAACTTTTAGAGTAGATTTTTTAATTTCTAATCAAGTTAAAAAAATGTAGGGGGGTAACTGCAATTTGTGAAACTGTAGGAGTGGTATTTATAATTGTTAGAAACCTCAAAGGAGGTACGTGAAATTTTCCCAAAAGCAAAAATAAAAATAAAATACTTTTTAGTTGATGTAACTTCATTGTTTGAAGCCCATACTAATCAGTTGGGCCCGTTTGGATGAGGAAAAAGAAAGGAAGATAATTTTTTGAGGGATAAAAAGAATAACGTAACATCTTTAGTATAGTTTGGGAGCATAAAAATACAGGGGGATAATTTTTCACCTTTCCAAAAATAATCCTCCTAAGAGGGATAGAGGGGGATAATTTTTAGACCGAGCGAAGGGTGCCCAAAAATTATTCCCGGGTATTATCCAAGAATAATACTCCTTCTTCCTCATTACAATTACAAAATAACTTTATTCCCTTATTTTATCCTCTATTCAAATCAAGTACTATTTTATCCCTCATTTTTTAATACTTCATCTAAACTATCTACTTTTTATCACCCCTCTATAAACATTACATCAATGTGAGCCAACCTTTTAAAAATAATACCCCTCTTATTTTATCCCCCTCAATATCTTATCCCTTGAAAATAATTTTTGATCCAATCGACCCCTTACAGGTTAGAGGTGACTTGGGCAGTGTTTGCCAAATAGATTTAGATTCTACAAAGCATAGACAATTTTTTTTAAAATTTTTTTTAAAGAATTGTTGTAACGTTTTGATTTTAGAGATGTTAATAAAATAATTTTTAAAATTTACATGTTTATTATTTTATTTAAAAGAGTACAAAGTTTGAAGTATAACATGTTATAACACGTAAAACATAAAAGTAAAGTTCTTAACAAAAGGTAAATTACATTTCAAAATAATTTTTCGTCGAAATGAACCAATAATTCATAATAAATTAACGCAAAACAAAAAATTGCAAGAATCTTTTTTTTGCAAAGTAATTTTTGTGTCAACTTTTTAATTCATAAATTACCTCCCAAATATATTCTTAATTACTTTAGAACAACTTTGGACCACTCAATTAGGGATGACAATTTTGTCTGATCTAGTTCAATTCGTCCTGTTTCTCGTTCCGTTTGGATTGGAATTTTAGGGATTTTGCTCAGGATCGGGTTACATTTGGAGGCAAAATTTGAAAAAAAAAAAAAAGAGGAACAGTCGGAGGTGGGTCTAAGTATCTCCACCTCATCCGTTTTAAAATAATTATTAAATAAAATTTATTTTATTTTTAACCCTTTAGATATAAGTAATCTCTAAATTTCTTTTAAAATATTGTATAGAACTTACAAAATATCAATTAATAACCATTATTTTTTTTATAAATATTTTAATTTTAATTAGAAGGCTCACTACTAATACTCGATTCAAAAACAAAATCCTAACCATTTGAGCGGGACGAATTGATTTGTATTTGTAAATTTGTGATTACCTTTTATATACAATGAATTGATTTTTTCCTACTAAAACAACGGAGCGGGACGGGGATCCCCAAGCCCCATTTGGAGTAGGGTTAGAGGATTGAGTTCATTTTCCGTTTAGGGAAACGGGGCGAAGATGGAGGCGGATTTTGGATTCAAAGACGGGGACGGAATGGTCAAATCCATTTCCAATTTACTCCGTTACCATTCCTACACTTAATAAACATAAGGGTAAAAATGATTTAAAAAAACAAAAAATATATTTTACTATTTACTCTAAGTAATTGCTCTTACCATCAATAAATGGGAGAGTCTGCTGTGCATTGCACATATAATGACGTGTTGCGAGTCAAAACGATGTTATTTTTTGCCCGCAAAATACTGTCTAAAAAATATTCAATCAAAACCTAATTGTTCGTATAATATTTTGTGCGCAGTGCGTACAGCAAAGCCACCAATTTCCACTATCCAGCCTCTAGTCAATAAAAAAAAATCAGACCGATCCAATAACGATAAAAAGAACACGATTTCACTATTTTTTTTTCCATCCAAGGATGCAAACCAATGCACATGGGCATCCTTCTTCTAATTTTAATGTCAAGCTCTCCAAGCCCCAGGTTTTGTGGACTTTTTGTTGTGATTCATTAACTGCTGATAAATGATAATACAGCAATTTCTCTGGTGTAGGTGGGGCAGTGTACGTGAAGAAGTACTAGCTTATCCTCTCTCTTTTTTCAAGACTTAGGGGTAGTATTACGCACAACAGAGCATGTTGTGCGTCAAAACGATATTTTAGCACATAAAAAAATACACAAACAATCGGATGGTTAAAGTTTAAGACTTAGAAGTATGTTTCCTCCCAAGTCTTAAGTTCAAAACGACATTTTAGTTCATAAAAAGGTACACAAATAGTCGGACAGTGTTCGAATAATTTTGTGCATCAAAATGATGAAGTTAGGTTGGGCTGGCAGTCAAGATCTGAGACTTGGATGTACGCTTCCTTCCAAGTCTCAAGTTCGAAAACTCTCAAGTACTATAAACTCTTATGGAGCCAGTCTATACACATCAAAAGCTACGGCTTTAAATGGAGCCTCAGAAAATGGACGGTGAGATTGATTCCCTGAGAATTAGTCGGTATTAAGTTGAGAGTAATCCTAAAGTCGGCCAGATACCCGGCTATCAATAAAAAAATAAAAAATAATAATGTTATTTTGATACATAGCACGTTTTGTTGTGCATACTGCACAGCATCGTCCCTATTTTTTTTACCCTTATTGGTAATAACGTGTAAACGTTAACAACCCTTTTGTGGGGGGGGGGGGGGGGGGGGGGGGGGGGGGGGGGAGGGAGGTACTTCCTATATTGGGACATGCACACCTATACACATCCTTTCAGAGTAATTATTCTATACACCCGCCCAAGTAAAATAATTGATGCACCTGCAACATTTTTTTCTTTGAGTGGATTTTCACTATCATTATACGTATTTATTCTTAGTGGATCGAAGTTTTGTTCCCCTCTATCTCGTTAACACCGGAAAGAAAAAGGAAATATCTACTCGATAGAAGTATCACGTGATATTCTCAACAAATTATTGTAACAACAAATTTTACGAGTGACACATCAACACATACTCTTGTTAAGTTGTTGAGAGGTAAAAAATAATTCAATTATTAATAGTGTGTATTGTAATAATTTTATTAGTCTGCAGTACTAGGGCCTAAGATAGTAAGAGAGAAAGAGTGGCACGTGTCATTCTGAATTTAAAAAAACGAATCTATATCATAGCGGCATAATATTTATTTTTAGCTATGAAGATTATTAAAGTTAGATTTCAAAACAAAATGAAGATGGTTTATGCTTGAAAATTTTGCTCATATAGATTGAAAGGAAAATTGCTTTGAAATTTATTTTAGAATCAATCTTAAATAAAATTTTGAGATTTGAAAGGACGTTGAGTGCTATTTTGATAGAACGTTAAACTTTTTCTTCTATGTTGATGGATGATTAAGCTTAGAACATTTGAATTTTGGTGTATTGGATGATTAACCTTAAAACAAGTGTAGTTTATGGGTATTAATAATAATTTGTTATTTATGATTGATTTATTATAATCTTGTCACGTCCAAATTTAAATCATAGCTCCGTCTATGCAAAGTACCACGTAAGTGATACTACATGATACTCTGAGAGTACTGATTAGTTACTCTTCCTTTTATAGCATACTTTAGACTTGACTTGATGTTACTTATGCCAAATAACTTATTTAGCCTAATTAATTTGTAACATCTCGAATTTCCAGATACGTAAATTTTGAAAAAATTTAACTAAATTGAATAAAATTTTATTTTCATAACTGGCCAAATAAGAATTTGATAACAAGTATGGAAATCATATTAAAATTTAAAAAGTTCATAGCTAAATCTAAATCATCTAATCTAGGTAAACCAGAATGCAATTTGGTCTTTCTCGATGTGGCCGTCTTCAATGCCCTCGAAGTCGGGGCCGTCTACGTTGTCCTCAATACCTAGAGTGAAAAGTCAAGAGCAAAGAAATTACACGGTGAGCTATAAAACTCAATAAATAATTTTTATCCATACTTCTCAATTTATGCAACAGATGGAAAAATGCATAATCATGATATGAACAAGTAATAATTAGCGAAAACAATAAACAAACAAGCGTAGAAAGTAAATCAAAGTTAATGCAAGTGATAATTTTTCCAAGTCAACATCTATGTCCAGTTTTTAAGTTTCTAACGCAAGTGTCTAATCATACCATATGCGTCAACATTTTATGCCAAATCTAAATTTTCGGGTTGACACAAGCATTACTCGTACGTCAAAATTTTAATTCAGTGTTATGATGCCCCGTTCAATATGGTCCCGACCTTTATATTGAACCGTGTTCCTGACCACTAGCATTCCCAACATTGGCTCCTGTACAATGATTCCTAACTATTATGCTCCCGACCATTATATTTTTCAAACGTTGTGTTTGACATAAAAAAGTCATACTTTACCTCTATAGCATTAAGTTTCGTTTTTAAAGACACGACAAGACTTGTAAACATAATCTAGCTTACGGCATAACTTGACTTAATATATGACATGACTTACGAAATAACTTGACACAAAATGCAGGTCAATTAAAGACCCTTCATGGTACCAGTTATATTTCGGCTCAAGCCATATCACGGCTAACATTCTAAACGCAACTCCCAATGAAGTAAAATATATCTCGAGTCATACGTGTCAATAATTTTCCAAAGTTGATATTTTCCTTGAAAATCTCATCAATTTTTATGTCTCATGTCAACTTATCATGTGCTACGTCTAAATATTCCTAAGTTGACCATTTTCTATATTCAGATAATTTAGACCAAATACAGCTACGCGTCTACGTTCATCTTCTTCTACTTCTATGACATAAACTGCCATAGTTATCCACATAAACAAGAGAATGCACATCTATGCATATCAATACTATGCGAACGTCCTGGCCCAGCTTTAAATAGCGACCCACTACCAATGATGATCGAGATATACACAAATACTGATCGAGATATGCATAAAATGACCGACACTCTAGTTATCAAATAACACCGCCGCACAGCAACCATCTTGCCTCAGCTTTCAATAGTCATCCGCAACCAATTATGATTGAGATATACATAAACTGACCGATACTAATCGAAATATGCATAACCTGATTGGCACTCGAGTTATCAAATAACACCAACCCACAGCAACCCAACAATCGCCACCTCCCACCATCTCAAACCCCTACCATGATGGTAATACCCAGACCCTAGGGAACCTATAACTGAATATTGTACTTCTCCAACCACTCAGGCAGCCCTAGCCATGTCTCTGACCTGTTTGTTTACCAGATATATGTTGAACGAAAGAATACATATATCCAAGTGATCAGTTGGGCTAAAACCCTCACCAATAATTAAAATTCTGCCAAAAATATGGAACGGGAGTCCTACTGTGTGCTCGCAGAATGTGCTGCACACCAAAACATCATTTTGATGCATAAAAAATTCCCTG
Source organism: Arctostaphylos glauca (assembly GCA_019985065.2). Lineage (NCBI taxonomy): Eukaryota > Viridiplantae > Streptophyta > Magnoliopsida > Ericales > Ericaceae > Arctostaphylos > Arctostaphylos glauca. The sequence continues at coordinate 22,975,723 of JAHSPW020000013.1, forward strand.
AAAACTGCCCAAATTTTTGGACAGTTTTTTACACACCAAAACGTCATTTTGGCACGCAGCACACCTTACTTTTCGCGGTGCACAGCAGACCCCTCGGTCCAACACCCTCCAGCCCTTGTAGATTCAAAACATCGTTGGGTTGATAGGGGCGGCAAGAGCAGCTTGTCATCAGCCAAACAAAGCACAGAAAGCACACCAAATCAGAGGCAGCAAAAAAAAGGCTCACATTGCTTTGAATTCTGATGGACACGGCAATACATCGAACATAATTACGTTTTATAAAAGGTTAAACATACAAAAGATCCAGACTAAATTCAGATATTTAACCAATGTAGCTACCAAACTTCCTCCCACCCAACAAAAAACAAAAACAAAAAACTCTCTAAGAGATGAAAAGAACTCCCAATTATGCAAATCAATAGTTCAAACCCTCACAATTATAAAACTTGCATGGCCGCGACCACATTAGGCATACATGTAATTTGATACCACGAGCGTTGAACTATATATCGATTTTCTTTCTCCTGAAGAGAGTTGAACTGTATCTAATAGCTGTGAAATACTTAATTATGAAGCTGTAAAGGAAAAGCTGAATCTCCCTAATTATGCCCTGAAGGGGAGAGACAATGAGATGCCTTTCCTGTTCCTGCAAAATGTAAAGCGGCTGGTCATTCACTTCAACTAAGAAGGTAAATTGCCAAGTTGAAAAAGCAACAAAAATTTCCAAAAAAAAAGATAGAGAAGTGATTAAATGCAGAGGTAATAGGCAGCACAATTTGAATGCCAGAGGAAGTCTAATGTTCAAGTCTAGCTGTAGGTTTTCTTGAACAACCTCGGCATATTTCACTTGTAATCAAACTGATACTACAAATAGGGCAGATTAAAATTCAGCATTCTTTTTTCAATTTTATCCTTGGGTATATGTCCCGAAAGTCAGAATAAATGAAACAAAGAGCCAACAAAATCCATGGAACAGGGGCAATGCAGATTCATTTGGCATCAAATAATAGGGAAGCAGGGAGATCGAGAAACATAACATCAACTAAATGTGATGATTAAGAGATATTTAACATAATTCGCCTTGTTTCCCAATTTAACGAATGGTAAATGTATTTTCCCTAACAAGTCAAACAAGAAATGTATTCATGGGCGAATGAGCTGTCAAAAACAGGAATACAGCATAACCAATGGTTTCTTTCATTTCATTTAGTGAAAGTTGACTACGTTCTTTCATGCAATGATGACAACCCACAAACAAGAACGTCCATTCTTTCAATTTCCCTAATAAGCCCAAGTATCCGCATGGACTGCCGTGTGCCAGTACCAACTCCATGACTTCTCGTCAATGTAATAATACTAAACTTAAATTCTACGGACTACAGTTGTAAATTTACAAGTATGAAAGAATTCTAATATATTGACATCACCTTTTCAAAAAAAAAAAGGCAAATATATGAGACTACCGTAAGACGATTCTCTCACGTTATCATATTTTAAATTGCTTGTTGCTTCAAGAACTGAGCCACGATCAATAGATCAAAGACCCCAGATTGAAATTTTGAATACTGTTTCTGGTTTCCCTTTATACGGTCATGACAATCGAATTTAAGTTCATTAGCAATGTTCTCAACTTCTCAATTAGTCAAACGAGCATAATTAAGCAATCATCGTTCACTGATCTCTCATTTGATTACATTGTTTACTCTACATGTTTTATTGCCGAAAAGCTTTTTCTTTGTTGCACCTTGGTGCAAACAAAAACTGCAGAACAATATGCAGGTAAGTAAGAAGCCAAGTAAAAACTTGCACTTATCCCCCCAAAAGACAATATCCCTCTCACGGCCCAAAATATAACGTTTGTTTAAAAGACATCCCCAAAAGGGCCAAAACCCAAAAATTCTAGAAAGGTCCAGCTAGACCATTTGGTGTTTCAACCATGGGAATGACAAAAATACCCGGGTCAATGTTAATTTCAAAGCAAAATGTTTAGATAAATACTTTACATTGAAAAACTTTCCGTAAGAAAGACTAAAACATAATTCAGAGAGGGTTAGAGATGAAAAATGGCCAACTCATATGCACATGTTCTATTAGTATAATGTCTGTTATGATTCTTAATTTCTTGGTTTTACCTAGGAGTTGCCTTTGGAAGTGAAATGGTTGCACAAAACTTGCAAACAGAGTGTTCAAAGTTCAAGTAATTAGTGCACTGAACCAATAACATATATAATAATTATATAAAATTAGAAAATGCAGGGCATTCAAGTGAATACCTTGGCCAACAAGTGCAGCCGCCAGTATCTTATGCATTAATATATTTCTCTAGTTTCAGTATACTATACATGATTAGACTGATAGCAATGTGCAGAACCTGTGATCCTGCTAAAAATCTACAACATTTTATTGTGTGCGATAAAAAGGTGAGTAACTAATTTATGGATGGACAGGTGTATTTGTCTAAGAAAGATACCTTTTCCACTGATAACAGCACCTATAAATAAATGGTGAACGAGGGTTGAGGTCTGGAAAGATTAGTCTGAGGTAATTGCAACATAAGCAAGACACCATCTAGATGGGCAACGTGGAAGGCGCACAAGTTGGCAAAACACAGAGTTAAGTGATTCGACAAAGCAGTGTTCTAAAAAATGGCAACTTATTCATTTACATACGTAAACTTTCCCACATTTCAATCTTTTCTATCCCAAGACGAAGGAAACATTTATTTTTAACTATGAAGCATGGATACTTAGAAAATGGTCACATACGCGTATCAAGTACTTCTCGCCTTCTCGGATACCGATATGCCCCAATACGTATCATATATGCTAAATAAATAACCATCATTAAAATTAAATCATTTTAATTTCGGATACGTAGTTGATACTTTCAGGATACGACCAGATATTTTTGTTATACGGCGGGGAAGACATGAAATTTTTAACAAATAAAAAAAATAAAAATGCGGGGACAAACTGTAATTACATGTATGTATGTAAATACATATCACGTTGTTACAATATTCTTGGCATCTTCAATCGACATCTGCAACCGCCATAGAGTCTAGGTTCAATCTCACTCACTCTCTCTCTCTCTCTCTCTCTCTCTCTCTCTCTCTCTCTCTCTCTCTCACACACACACACACACACACACACTCACTCACTCACTCTCATAGACTCGTAGTTCTCTCTCACTCAATTAATCCTATCTCCTATTTCATTCTGCTGCCTAGAAATCTTAATATAGAAATAAACATGCACACAGCCAAACACATGAGTTTTTAATTTTAATTTTTTTAAATAGTAGTAGTATTTAGACGATACAGTATATAATATAGATGGACTAACAGATTATGCATACTGAATTACTTTAAATGACTTTTAAAATTTTACTTGTGCTAAATGCTTGGTATTATGGTGTTAGGCATTCAACTACTCTTTTACTTCTTTTGGATCCTTTTTATGCATAGTACATGACCGATAATTATAAAAAAAATAATAACTTTTACAGCCGTATCACTCTGTGCTTCCTAGATTTTTAAACACATAAGGTAAGGTTTTCTTTCACATAAAATGATTGTGCACGTATAACAAATCTTAGTTCTAATAAACAATAATATTAGGAAGAAGAAAACATTCCTTAGTCTACAAGTCAAGTCACAAGAGTTAGTAACTCTAACATCAGATTCATAGCAGTACCTAATATTCCACTTGTTGCCCATAGTTCAAATATTGGTACTACATATGGTTACAGGCAAAATCAAAAATTTGACCTAGACTCATTAACATAGATACAAAATGAAAAACTTAACGACAAGTGCATTATTTTCTTGTGTTAAAGTGAAATACAACCTCCATCCCACTCTTTTTTCCAATATGACGAACCAACTTTCAAAGGAGACATGCAGCATGCACTTAATGAGTTGACGCTCATGAATATTAACTTCAAAAACTTTCCTTTTCAAATTGAGCTCTATTCACACACTTACAGGATAATAGCATAGATGAATAAGCTTAAGCATCTTGACATTCAAAAGAAGGATATGGTGCACAAGGAATACGTAAACAAGGAGTCCAAGCAAACTAGTGAGATGAAACATCCAATCCTCAATTAGCATAAATTTCGTTTTCATTGCACTAAAAAAATACAAGTGAGTGAGAAAGAGAGAGATTTACTTGGAATTTCACACTTGGTAATTCACATAGGTCATGCCTTGACCAAAAGAATCTTGATGAGCATACTGCCATATTTATGCACCGGAATGGCAAAAAAACAGACAACAGGCAGGAACTGTTGGTGAGAAGTTTTTTCCACATGCTAGGACTCAAAACTTGCTATGCTCTGATATTAAATCAACAAGAGGCTCTTTGCTGCCTTACCTGTGCATTTGGAACAAGCTGAGCTCCCATTGCATCTTTTTTAGATGATCCATCTCCACTCCTAGCAGATCCTTTAGTGTCACCCTGTACAAATTGAAGCTTAATAAGTTGCTATCTCCCCCAGTAATAAGTAAAAGAAGGAACTGATAATCTGCAAAGGAGTTCATGTACCTCTAACTGCGAGCGATGATTAGGCCACAAAATCAACCAAGCCAGATAGGGGAAAAAACATGTTAGCTTCAACTCGAAAGGATCAAGATTCACGCATATCAAAAGCAAAGTAAACATGACATGAGTTAACCTCTGTTCAGTTGCAGAGAAAATCATACGGGCAAAACTAAACCTCCAGCTGAAGGTTCCAAAACAACAAACTTCGCTTCAGACAATTTTCTTAAACAGTTTAAAGATCAGCAGACACAGCTAAGGGCATCTCCAGCACTTGCTCAAATCCTAACTTTAAATTTGAGTTAAAAAAACTCCTAAATCCCTTCTCCACTACTTTACTCATTCAAAAAATCTAGGAACACACCCTTTTGTGCACAGCTCCGAACACAGATGTGTCCAAATTCGTTCGTACGTGTGGAGCCCACATTATTTTAGAAGGCCCCATATACATCTAACGATTTCGAACGCGTCTGTGTCCTGATCTGTACATGAAGCACGTGTTCCTAGACTTACTTTTTACTCATACCATATAAAAACTGAGTTTTCTCATTTTTGCCATCCAAATCAAGGAAATTCTTTCCTATGAAGGTACTTTCAGGCTTTTAAATTTTACCACCTGGCCACTAATGAAGCTTTTACTCAAAGTTATGCTTTACATACAGGGCTGCCCGTTGGTGTACTTCATATTAAATGAAACTTCCCACCAAACTTTTTACTCAAATTGAGTGAAAGTTTGAGTATATGGTAGATATGTGATAGCACAATAGCAACATCTCAATCACCCTTCCTTTTCCCCCTATTTTTGTTACAACAAATGGTATGTGTAAAACCAACAAACAATCAAAGATGGAAAAGGGAAAAAGAGTTACCTCTCTATACCTAGCTAGGTACGACTTGAGCGGATCAATGTAATCTTCAAACCCTAATGTTGCCATTGCCCAAAGCAAATCATCGCCATTGATCGTCTTCCTCTTCTCTTTCTGACATTTATCACTCGCCCTGCACAAACAAAACCCCAAACCACATTTAGGAACATCTATACAACATCCATAATATATACAGTCACATATTTCATTATACTTCAGCGTCAATTACTCGCTAGTGACGAAACTTATGAACTCGGATACGCATTCCTGAACAGTGTCCTTGGCGTCCTTGGCGATCTTCCCGTTGGCCGGCAAAGCCTTCTTCATGATTCGGCTTATGTTGGCTATCGGGAGGTACCGGTCCTGTTCGCGAACGTTGGAACGAGGGCTCTGATCGCCGCCGCTCTCGTGGCTCCCGCCGGGCGGACTCCCCGGAGCATCCGTCATCGTCTCCCGAACCCTGGCCCAGACAAAACATCAGTCGTTGGAGGAGAAGGTCGAAAACTAAACCCTAGGTACGACCAATAAAATTCTAGAGAGTGAGCAAGAGTGTTACCTGTAGTCTGTAGAGGATGAGAGAGAGAGATTTGTATTTGGCGCGCGGCAAGAGGATTGATGGATGTAGTTTGTTTTAGAGAGAGAGAGGGATCGGACGATTCAGAAAGAAGAAGGAAGAGAGAGAGAAGAAGACCTGATGAGAGAGAAAGAGAGATGAGGGTATTCTGGGCTCTTGTGTTATCTGCGCCGTTCGTTCTTGCTCGTTTTGGGCGAAGGAGGAGTGGGTTTTAGCTCTTACTTATATGTACAGAATCTGATGGTACTTGTTAATTACAACTTGCTCCTTTAGTATCTCCATGTTTCCTACTTTGGCCCTCCAACTAAAGATACTTTTGTGTTGCCTCCCTAAGGACTTAATTGCTTGCATTGTGCTGAATTGACAAGTCCAGAGGAGTTTAAACATTCTCCCTCCGTTTTGATTTGTTTGTCTACTTTTTAAATTTTATATGTTCTAAAATATTTGTTCAATTTTAAGTTGTCTTTAATACCCTCTTTTTAAAAAATAAAATATTATGTATTAGAAAATTGCGTATAATCATTTAATGCTAAGAATGTGAGGAGTATTCCTGGAAGTTAATTTTTTTAGTAGTAATGATTGTGTCTCTTTAATAAGTTAAAATCTCAAAAATGGATGAACAAATTGAGATGAATGGAGTACTAAATTGACAAGCGAATGAATAGGTGAAAGACTTGACTTCAAAAAAAGGAAGAAATGAAACGAAGTGTCAATCGCTTAACCTTGTGTCTGAAAAAGATGAAAAAGCTCACTTACTCGCAATTTGATGCTACGTGGTGCATTTAAAAAGTGTAAGGGTTTTGGAAATTTTGGAAAAGAGGGGAGGGGAGGATGAAAGTAGAAGTAGGCATACGGTGAGTGATTTTTTGAGGGTGGGTGAAAGTGGACATTTGACTTTTAGTTCAAGTCATCGAAAAATGGGTCAAACTCATTTCTTTGAAAAATAAAAATCTTGGTTAATATTAATCGTATATTATTGTTTTTGTCAATAGTTTTCAATATTGTGTAGAAAAAAGTAAAAAAAGAATTAGTAGAGAAAGAATAGAGAAATCTAAAAATGGGCTCACTATATTTTTGTTTGGTTCTTTCTCATGCTTTAAATTCCAAATAGGAAAGAATGCTTCTTTCCTTGGGTTTTTTACCCCAAACGATGCAATAGGGCAAGGGGCAAAGTGAGATTGGAGGACTAAAATGGAAACATGATATACTTTAAGGGGCTAAATGTGGTTACGCCCACGAGTTATTGGTGCTTCTGGTTTGTACACGTGTGACGGCGTCTGGCTGCAGGGAGAAGTGGTTTTGGTTCTCTGTGCTCAGCTCTAGTGGATGTTTTCTGGTCGAACAAGTGGAAGATTCCACCAGTTCTTCCGTGTGTAATTTTACGAGGGAATTGATTGTAAATGCAATTTTATTTTTATTTATTTAAAATAGTAAGATCGTCTTTTTTATGTGAAAAAGGAATAGAAAATTAATGTGAAGGATAATTATGTAATTTTTCATGAATAAAGACAAAAAAAGTGCATTTCCCTAAAAAAATGAATGTTGAAATCAAATTTTATTATAAAAATTGAATGCAGTCTATACATGAATTCTTTTTTTTTTCCCTTCATTTGAATTCGGCACGAGCGAAAATAGAAATCAATTCTTTAAAAATTATTCAGAGTACGTATAAATTGTAAAACTACTTTGACTTATTAAAAAATAATAATAATTCACAATTCATTCTAAATTCCTCAGACTCTTTTTTTTAATTATTTTCTAGACACTAAAAATAATAGTCAAATAGAAATACATTGTGAACTCTTGTACCCTCAACAAAAAAAATACCAAAAAACTCATTGAGTTAGAGTAAATAAAATACCAAAAAGAGTTTCAATATGTGGCCAGTGTTAGTTAATATACTTTCGATTTGGCTTTTTTTTTTTTTTATTTTGCATCAATTTTTTTTTATAGATTATTAATTATTTTAAAAAACTAAAAAATAATTAAAAAATCTGTATACTAATAACTAAAAACAATTTTCTATTATCTAATCCTCATAAATGCAACTGATGACTTCCGGATTTTGATTTTCTCAACAATCAAAAAAAAAAAAAAACTAATCTTTCAGAGGTGAACGTATTATTATTATTTCAAAAATAATAAAAATTGCAAAAGTGAAAAACTATTTTTCAACTATTTCTTCAAAACATGCATGTCACAACACCAATTTTATGCTATTTTTTAGCTCATTTACTTTACTTTTTTTATTTACATGCTTTTGCGTAGAAACAAGTTTAGTGAAAAGTGACAACGATTCATTTACAAATCTAGACACAATTACACAAATATTTCTAGAATCGTCCAATATGAATGAACACACAATATTTTAGAAGATCCGACGTACATCGAACAATTCCGAATACATCTGTATTGTATCCGGATCCGTGCATAAAAGTTGTTTTCCTATACTTTTTGCTTACACAATATCACATTGATTGGAAATTGTTCTACTCAAATAGTTCTCTCTAAATTAAGACCATGTTTGGATTTTGAGTCCAGGAAATGCTAAAAAAACCAAACATCTTTAAAAGAAAAAAGGTGAAAGATTATGTTTGGAATTATTAACGCAATCACTCAATCACACACACAATGTCAAATACGAAACTGTAAAGAAATCAACACAAGATTTAAGTGATTCCCGAAAATCGGATACGTCCACGGGAACGAAGCAAGATTTGTTATTTGATCTCTTAATCCCTCTAGGATTATACAATAAAGAGTTATTTATAAATATACTCTATTCCAATCCTAGTCTAATTCTAATTAAGTAAACCAACTCTAATTAGAATACAAATCTAATTAGGTCGTACAGTCCAACTCTAATACAATTAGGTTGTACCGTACCGCTCCGTTTCGCTTCGCTTCCCTCGCTCCGCTTCCCTCGCTCCGCTCCCCTCGCTCCGCTCCACTACGCTCGGCTTCTGACCCGTCCATATGAGTCATAAGTTCCAACAGAAATTATCAGAATGTGAGAAATCAACATAGAAAGTTTGAACCCTATTTTCACAAACTCATGAAATATGCTACATGGAACCACTACCCTCATGACCATCTACACAAGTACAAAAGATCAGCACAGACCCGAACACTAGAGTCGGTGCCGGTCTTGAGATTCTGGAAACCCGACGCCCTTCAACTGGGGCATTTTATATATTTTGCAATGATAAATTACCAGTTCAGCAAAATTTGCCTTTGAAAGTATCAATTCGGTTCCCTTCAACACCAACTTTCTTCATGATCTCCTCCTGCTCAAGAAAATTAAAATGAAACAGTTATTACTTTCCATCTCTGTATGTTTAATGACAACTAAAATGACCAAAAGGGTGAATACTGGTTGGGAGACGAGAGTCACATGACTACCAATGCTGCCGCGATTATGGACTATTATCGTTAGAGCTAAACAAATGATAAAAGTATTCAATGGATGCACGGAATTGTCATATTGGTAGATTACACTCAGATCCCTCGAGGTCTATTCCAAGACCACCCTTGTTTGGAAAAGAGAGAACCTCCCGTGTTGGAACCCACTAAGATCAAGTTTATAAATCGTAAACATATAATGATTATGAAAGTTTAGGAAAGATGTCTTTGTACCCTCTTGAAACTGGACTTTAGCTTAATGAGCCTTCTGTTTTGGAAGTTTCTTACAGAAAAATAAGAAGTTTCGAAATAGCAGGCTCATGCTCAAATGCGCCTGGATTTGATTTGTATCAGACACCCCCCACTATCCTGAAGAGGGTCCTTGATACAACCTTGACTAGGCCTAGCAGTCCTAGTGGAAGATAGGGTGTCGACGTGGCAAGTGCTCCAGCTGGATAAGTGAGCTCACCACATCTGATAACAAAGTTAGGCTAGTTTGTTAGTTTGTTGCAGTTTGTTATTCTGTTTTTTCTTGTTTTTCTGAATTAGTTGTTCTAGTTGGGGGCTATACAAAGGAGGGGAGATGTGGAAAAGGTACCGATTTGTAATGTTGAAAGCAGGCGAAGATGCTCCCTAAGTTGTAATCTTTCTCTCGTTCATCAATATGACCTACTGCCATTTTTTTCCTCGTCAATTTCTTCCATTTTCTTTCTACCACTATCATCAGTTGTATCAGTCCTTTAAGAAATTAACTACTTCAACTAATAACAGATTTCTAGAGAAAAAATCTAATCAATTACCTGGATCATTGTCGTGAATTACTAACAGATATGCACACACTACTTCCATCAAATATTAACAGATGGTAATAGAGAAAAAATCTAATCAATTACCTGAATCATTGTCGTGATCCTCCCAGGGGCCTCCTGTCATTGAACAAGAGAAAAATCAAAAGAGTGAATCTCACGGCAGGTCAAAATCCAAAATCTTGTTACCATTAGAGATTCATGCACCTTGAATTGCTTCTTCTGCCATGTCACATCCTTTCCCAAATCAGCCAACAATTCCCAAGATAGAGGAACTTGAATCGACTCCACATGCTGCAAAACCCTCAAACTACCTGCGACGCATATCTATGTAAATCCTTAATTCTGTGTTTGGAACCTAGATGTGGGGAAATATGCAAAGAAAAATAAGAGGAAAGGAAAAAGACATAAAAAAATAGCTTCAAAAATTCCAAGTTCCAAACACTGCCCAAGTACAATACCCTGTGACGGGAGATACGTAAAAGTTCTATTGTTTTGACGTATTTATATAGTGTAGCCTTGGTGAGAATAGCTCAAGGGATGGACCATTCAACTGGCAATAGGCAGCCATTGAATGGCTTGATGTGCTTGCAAGCATGAATGACCATGGTCCATAGGCATTGCAACAGCCCCCGTCATGGCTGCAGCAACAGCATGCTTTGGTGGCACATAAGAGGGTGAGATGGTTTCACAATTACGAGCGCGTTTGGGACTATTCATTTATTATGCAAGGACACTTGTGCTGGATTTATGTATTTGTTAGCGTATAATAAGTGGTTGCCCACAAGCAAGCTGGAATCCCAGATCCCAACAAGAATCCATTGCTGCGTATGGTATGTTGTTCCTGTTAGCTAGTTAAAGGAATTTTTTCATGAAAATTACAGAAACATTTCGGAAACATGTCAAGAACATAGCCGAAACATAATGGAAATGTCAGAATTTGGGAACGGATGCAAAATGTCATCGTGCAGTTTATAATAGGTGTTGAAACAACACAATGTCACAGCAGGAGAGCTGCTGTTGCTTCCAAAAACAATGAGCAAAGGCCCAAAATCTCAACACATGAGAAGACATCTTCCCTGCTCCATGTAATCATGTATCTTTGGCAAAATACTAAGGACTGGGAGTTTTACTTGTAATGAATGCTTCTTCCCACATGTCATGCTTTGACCATAATGGTGTAACTTCTCGAAGCGGTATTCCATTGCTTGAGCATATGCTGCTCAAAAAAAAAATCATTAGCACTTCATGAATTCCATCTTGCACATGGGAAAATAGTTAGTGTGTCTAATGCAATATGAACCTTATCTAGGAAATATGGGCAGGTAGTTAGCAGGTGAAAAATTAATGTCGGTCAATTGTTACCGTATGTTTATATTCTCGGAATACCATCTGTAACCCAACAGGATGTTACAATTAGCCTATTGTTTGCTTTCAAGATAATTACCAAAATGAGTAACCAAAAGTCGCAATTCATAACTCTCAAGAGATTTGATTGATATACTGCTTTTGTCTTGCGGATTAAATGCTAAATAGTTATGAATAAAATATTGGAACGAGTTCACAACTTGTTAGATTCGATCTGTAGTCATATTAGAATAGTACTTTCGAATAGGATACATTAAACATCAAGCTAAAGGTATTCAGAGGTTGGTATTGAGCATGATATCTGGTTGCAAGCATTGCAGAGGTTAAATACACAGTTGACGGGTAAAAATAAAAGTTAGTCGCATTCCCATGGGAATAAAAAATGCACCCTAAAACACAAGAATACCATATCCAACAATTTTCCAACAACTTCTTGGAGTTACAACATGACTACGTTCACAATTCTACTCTCCTTCTTAAGTTATCAATTCTAGCATATCATTATAGCATACCTAAAAGCTGCTCATGCAAAACCTGACGCCTTGAACAGTGCATTAGCACACGAAAAATCCCTCCTAGATAGGATAGGACCTCACTAAACAATTTGGTAAAAGGTCTAGAAAATGATGATATGCTCCCCATTTACTAACTTCATGAGTTCCACCAAAGAGGTATCCATTGATTTTATGACCGAATCCAACATCCAGCAAGAAAAGCAGCAGCAATGTTTGGGCCGAAAGTCGGCCCAAGACTTACTGATCTGTCAACATTGCATTGACCATTAGTAGTGGTCACATTGCATTGGCCATTGGTAGTGATTACACTTTTACGCCATCAAACAGTCATCTTAAACCTTAGTGACTTTGAGTGCAACTTTGGTGTGCTTCAAGCATTTCCAAACTAACACTGTATCTGACATAATTTGCCACTGAAGCATCTTACTTCTTGGCCATCATCGGAGACATCCGGGAACTTGGCTTTATTCCCTCTGGACTCCAAAAAAACATATGTTTTGAAGATCCTTCTGAAGCTTATGATGCCTTTCCCATGCAACCACCACTAAGGTGCCCACAAACCCTCAACACCCAAACCCCCAAGTTGCAAACTTCTATGATTTCGTTACAGAAAGCTATACAATTTCTGAAGAAGTCTGCACAACTTCTAACCTTAAGTATAGACCCTCAACTTCTAACATTAATTATAGACCCTCAACTTCTATGCTCTCTATCCATGTCCTCCATTTGTAAGCATACCTTACAAATCATTGAATGATAGCTACAAGCATACCTGTGTCTTCACCTTCAAGAATCCATCAAAAGCGTTTCTACCCTTGTACAAAGTAGGGCAAGAAAATATGAAGTGAATCAAAGCATGGACACACCTCGGACATCATGTAATCACCTTTGGGTTATTTAAGGCAAATAATGGTTTTAATCACTTCAATGGTGCTAGAAAGATTTACAATAAGTTGCAGAGTAAGGGTACAGTTGTAAATATGCATTTCTGCTAACACATGGTTGTCCAATGGATCTTCAAACGGCCTATGCTTTTGGATGTCATATATTATGGTAATAGGGAATTCAGTATTCTAGGGTAAGGTTTGCCTGTTTCCAAATCAACTTCAAATTCATTTGCTTCCTAACCATGGTTCATTAACCTAGCGGAACTAGAAGAAGCTTAACAATCTGTACACACCCATGCATTGGTTTCTTCAGGACAGTTTATTTTGAGAACTTGTGTGACGTTTTGAAAGCTTTAAGTGGTGCTTTATGCAGCCTTACCTTATGTCAAGTATGTGAGGAGTTTTAGGTGAGATTCCTAGATCATTCAATTATGCATCTCCTTTTTGTCCTCTCACAGAAAACATCATTGTAGTGCAGCTATTTGCTACCCAATCCTGATTTCAACCACAAAATCCTAATAATCCAACACAAATCATCGCCAACATATTCCCCTAAAGCCCGGGGGCCATTAAGGTCATACCTATCATTCTCATAAGTAAACTTTATTAACAGAGGGCATTCACAAAACTCCACAAGTGTTTAGTTCCATAATTAAAAACTCGTTGCGTCTAGGGATCTAGCCAAATCTCAAAGCCTATAAAGGGACTCCAACAATGCAGGATATGTCTCGGATACATCTCAAAGGATATCTTCCATATGATAGTATTTACTATTTAACATCGACAACATATATCTCTCTATTGCATTATTGCTTTAAACTTGAATAAATCAATGAACTACCATTTTCGACAATATATGTAGTACACTATTTCATGCCCAAAAAAGTGGGAAATAACAAGATGATCCCTTTTTTACTGGGAAATGAACCTTCAATTAGAGGCTTGACAAGAGTTAATCTATCTACATAGCTATGTATCACCTCCCAAATCAATGAAGTACCATTTTCGACAATATATGTAGTACACTATTTCATGCCCAAAAAAGTGGGAAATAACGTGATGATCCCTTTTTTACTTGGAAATTACCCTTCAATTAGAGGCTTGACAGGAGTTGATCTATCTACATAGCTATGTATCACCTCCTAAACAAGTACGAGTCTCGTATGCCTCTCCACTTGTTGCCAATTTGTTGAGGGTGGGATTCTTTATTTCCAATTGCCAATTGGCCTTAGCAGGTTTTGGACTTTTTCAAAGTAACTGATTCCACCTTCCTTTGTGTCAGAAGAGTTCATATTGTGACCCTCATAAGGATTAAGAGCTTGTCCCACATTGATAAAATATCCCCCTAAACTAGTATACAAGCCCTGTAAGCCTCTTCACTGCGACTTAGATGTTTTAACAATGGGACTGACCCTTAGATACGCATTGAACAGGACATCGTACTTGAGTGCATGTAACACTTCATAGCTATAGCTACTCATCTCTAAATTCTAGAAACTTTCTTATACAGGCTAGATCCCCAACCTTGGAAGTCTTTCGCAATCAAAACCCAAAGCAAAACCTAGCACAGATGTCCCACACCATAACCTATTCACTGTCGACGTGAATATCTTGAAAAGCCATAGGCAATATGAAGGGAGGCTAGGCAAGCAACTCTCATAATACACTTAAAATCCATGCCATTTCCAGGCACAAGGCATGGGTCTAAAAACATATTGACACTTTTACAACTATCTGAGTAAATGCAAAATCGCTACATGCCTAAAGGAGTAATAAAGATCCTCGCATCGAATTCTTCTCCCAAATAATGCGATGGATAGCTTCCCATCCAATTTAAATTCTAGAAGAAGATCCGAGCGATATCCCAAGAAGACTTCTTCCACCCCCTCCTTCAATGTTGAAAAGTGAGCATAGTTTCTCAAGGGACTACATGCTCTGTGGACCTTAGTCATATTGAAGGGTTTTCCGCGAAAAAGAAGAAAGATAAACAAGCATTTTTGGCTGTTAAATAAGATTAATTTTACAGCTAAATTCAAGCAACAACTAAAAAGGCCAATACTCCTTAAGATTTAGACACAAGATTAAATCTTTGATTCCAAAGAGAATAAAGTACTTACTCAATGATTACTTGGCGTATGACCCCTGGAAGGACACCATCCCTGATGGGCGCTGTTTGGATCTCAAAAGGATATGTACTATAACTCTGTAAGTCTTCCCCTCTAGAATCAGTTCTAGTGTTATTGTGATCCTGTAACAAATTTCAAAAAGCACTCAACAAATCATAGTATGACTATTGAAAAGTACGGTAGGCCATAGAAAAGAACAGTGAACTCAAATAGACATCCAAACAAATCTCAATCTTAATTGAAGACTCCAGCAACTGGGAAACAACGTCAACACAAAGGATGCGCCACCTTGTCAAGTTATCTTGAGGAATGAACTCTTGATAATAGAAGGCGGAACAATGAGAAGTGACATGGAAATAACAACACTAGGGCCAAAATGTCCTCACTAATAACGGACAACATAGAAATAGCAATATGCGAAACAATATTATAATGGTATTTGTTTCAAGTCTATTTAACTATGTCAAATAAACACATTGTGCCCTCTCCCTCTGTTTGAAAAGTCCCGTGTCAAGTACCTAGCTTTTGAATATATGGAAATGCCTTTGACAAAAAAACCTATTGTATTAACAGTTACCAAAAAAACAGAGAACTACTTTTTCTAGTGCAAGTTTCTAAAGTATAAGCACCAAATTTATTGCTTTAGTCATGACCATTGGTACGTTTAATTCAACATAACACGCACTGCATGGAGAGTTAGAATTTCGGGTGCGTTTATAAGATGCATTTTGTAGAGTTTCTTGATCTACATGGGAGACCCCTCATTGGCGTCCCTAAATATACAATATCTATTCATCACTCTGTGTGTGTGTGTGTGTAGAGAGAGAGAGAGAGATGTTGAGGTAAAAAAAATGGAAAAGTAAAAGAAGGGAAGAGAGGGGATAGGAAAGGAAAGGCAACTTCCTAAATGAAGGCATTTCTTCCCATTTTTGAATGGAGCAAGGAAAATCACCCATTTCGTCTTCCGATAATGACCAAACTTTTAACATTTTCTCTCACCACAATTTTGCTATCTCTAGATTTTTACCATAAAAGTTGATTTTTGGAGAAAAAATTGTGGGGAACACTGAGGGTGTAAGCCTAAATCGGACCACACTGGCAAATCGAATTGAACTAACGGTTTGATTCGGTGTTTAGCTAGACCAGTCTGGTCTAGTTCACTTTGGTTCGGGTTTTAGCCGGACTAGTTCGGTTCAGTTTCGTTTTCTCTTGGCCCTAAACACCGGACCAGACCGAACATAACCGGATGAATAGTGAACCCTAAAAATGATGTTTTAAATACCGCATCACCTCTCACTTCTCAAGCTCTCACTCTGCATTGCCGCTCTATCTCTCTCTTTCTCTACATCGCCTCTTCTCACACACTCTCTCTGCATCGCTTCTATGCGGTCTCCACCTCTCTCCTCCCTTTTGCCGGCAAACCACCAACGCCTAATCTCGCAAGACTAAAGCTGGAGAAATTCTAAAAACGCATTCTCTCTCTCTCCAACTCACTGAATGAAGTCACCAATGCTTGATCTCACGATTTGAACAGGTATTAGCCATTTGAACAAGTGGGATGCCGATTGTTGTAGGGACTTAATGATTCTAGATTTGGTATTTGGTCATCTTTGATAACATGAGAATGTTTTGTTTAAAGGTTTAATTGTGATGGCCTTGAAGTTTTGAATGGACAGATCCTTGCTCTGTTTGTGATTTTTGTCTTAGATTTCATTGAGGTCAATTGGGTTTCCTTTGTTTCATTTTTTTCCCTTTGTTTTTTGCGCTCTCGAAAGGAAAATATCATTTGCAATTTTTGAATGATTTGATTAAGCTGTCTCTAGATCTTTAATGGAGATCATTTTTGCTCCAGTTTGTAGGTAGTATATACATTACATAATTAGTTGTTACATTATTTTCCAATGAATTTATGCATTACTTAATCAATTGCCAATTCGAGGTTAGTTCTCCAGATCAACTTAGTATGTCTTTCTTTTATTCCTTTTTCTTTTTGAGATCCATGTGTTACACTAGAAATTATAGATGGTGAGTTCACGTGCACAAGACGTGCCTTTTACCTATAATTGTGCATCAGGGGTTTCTCTAAACATTTTGTTTTCTCAATCAACAAACCCACCCCACCCCCCCCCCCCCCAAAAAAAAAAAAACAAGCGACGGCTACTCTAGCTCTTTGCCACAAATAACATAAGTCATTCCTTTTTCTGCTCCACTTTTTAGGTAGTTAATCTCCTTTTTCTTTCGTTACTTTCATTAAATGTTTCTTGCCACATTTCAAATCAATTGATATATTACATTTTCCACTAGATCTATGCATTAGTTAATCAACTGTCAATTCGAGGAATCAACATAGTCAGTCTTTCTTTTTTTTTTTTTCTTTTTTTGAGATCTGTGTTACATTAGGAATTGCAGGTGATAAGTTCACATGCAAGACGTGTGCCATTTACCTATAAATGTGCCTTAGGGCTTTCTCTTGATATATGATTTTCTCAATTGACGCAACGTACACATAAAAAACCAGTGGCTCCTCTAGCTTTCTTTGCCACGAATAACAGAAGTCATTCCTCTTTCTGCTCCACTTTGCAAGTTATGTATCTCGTTTCAAGTCAATGGGTATATACATTACATAATCGACTGTCACTTTAGTTTTCATTGGATCTATGCACTACTAAATCAATTGTCAATTCGAGGTCATTTCTACGCATCAGCATAGTCCATCTTTCTTTTGCTGCTTCTATTATTTTTTAAATCTGTGTTACATTCAGAATTGTAGGTGGTATGTTCACATCCAAGACACGTGCCTTTTACCTATAAATGTGCATTAAAGCTTTCTCTTAATACATGATTTTCTCAATCAACGCCCCCCCCCCCCTTCTTTTCAAAAAGCAGCGGCTACTAGGCTTTCCTTGCCAGAAATAACAGAAGTCATTCCTCTTTCTGCTCCACTTTGTAGGTTATTTATCTCCTTTTTCTTTCGTTACTTTCATCAAAGGCTTCTTTCATCATTTCAAGTCAATGGGTATATACATCTATGTAATCAATTGTCACTTTATTTTCCATTGGATCTATGCATTTGAGGTTGGTTCTAAGGATCGATATATTCCGTCTTCATTTATTTATTTTGTTTAAACTATGTGTTATTATTGATGGATCTGAGATGATAATTTGTTAGGAAGCGAAGGTTGAGATTGAGGGCTTCGATCCTATCATATTCTCTTTTTATCCGAATTTGGAATTATAAATACAAATGAATCGTTCCTCCCCATTTCCATTTATGTCTATATATCTTCGGCAAGAGTTTAATGGTAGAAAAGATTTGTATCATCACAATTCACTTTAGTCCAACACTAGTGCAATTTATATCACGGAAGTTTTTAAGCTAGTGCCTCCTTTAAGATAGAAAGAGTCAATATCCTCTAAGACTGAGCAAGAACCCAGGTCTGGCAGATTATCGTCAAGCATCAATATAGAAAGGATATTCTTTTACTAAAAAAGTGGATGGGGAAATAAGAATTACATATCAAGCATCAATATAGAGAGGACATTCTTTACATAGTAAAAAGCCAAAGGCATAAGCTTCTTAATCAATACAAAGTTGATGTTGGTTAGACTTTAGAGATATGAGGAAAATTCTACATGGCTTTGCTTATTACCGATACTTTATTTTTCCTTGCTTTGTTAAATGAATTATTGTAACAAATTCTCCTATAGGTTGCGTTGATTTGATTAATGCCCCTATCAATGTGAGCGGGAAACCTGCAGCCTTATAATATAATTCACTACTTTCCCCGGTATCATATCTTCAAAGGCTTCTGACTTTCCTTTGTTCCTTTTACCAGTAGGCGTGTTCACAGATGATGCGAGCCCTCACAAAGTAGAGGAACTGATCGTTGTTCATGGCATTTCATGTAAAGATGATTCATCAACAATCACATGGTAAGAAATGCATGCAACGCAACTTGAAATGAAATGAATAGAGTTCGCTTTAATTTCCCCGTTTGATTCGTGTATTAATATCATACATAGGCTGGGTTAAAAATTTAGTAATCTGCTGATCTCCAATATAAAAATCATGAAGAAGAATGTAATGCCCTTCTATTGAAGCATGACAGTTAAAAAAACAACATAAATCTCATTAAGAAAATGAAAATTACACCCTCCCAAAAGCAGTTCAATAAAGTACTTACCTTGCGACAAACAACAAAAATGTTAAAAGTTGAACCTTCTAGTATCTGATCCCCATCATTAGACAACAAGAGCTCAGTAGCCAAAGGTGGCCTCAACTTCTCCAGAGACTTTCTAAGCCTACCTTCAACAACAAATTCCAACAACACATATCACAAAAATCACCATAACAATATACTATTGACACACATAAACACACAATTGCAAATAAAAAATCAACTCGTTACCTAACCCAATCCGCATACTTGGCATTAGCAATATCCCTCCCACGGCCCACCACAGCCAAATGCGCACCATTTTCTCGAATACCAAACACGGTAGGCACATACATTCCCACGTGTAGAGACACATCAAGAACCCTAGATATCCTTTCTTCATCCACATCCTCGATTTCTCTAAGATTGTCCAAATTGCCACTCACAAGAGCTGTGATCGACAATTCCTCACCGTTTTTCCTCTCTTCCAAAGCCACCGGCAATGCCTCGCTAATCGATTCCCTTACTAGAGATTGAATAACCGTTTCCCATCTTGACGATTGCAATGGAGATGAAAAGGAGTCGATAGAATTCCTATACTTGAACAGAAGATTAGGGTTCGCATTGAGGAGAATTCTGGCGGAATCCGCGAGTCGGCGCAAATGTCTTTCCCAGAACAAGACGATTGAGCCGTTGTTGTGAGTGCGAGTGGTAGTGTAAGCGCCAGGATGGGATTCGAGGAAGGTAAGCAGCGTTGGAGTGTCGGAAGAAGGTGAGACGATGCCGTTGACGAAGAGAAACCTGTTGCTCGAGGACATGTTCAGTGGCAAAACCCGTCAATTCCTCCGCGACTCAGTTTGAGTGAACCGTCAGTCAGAAAAAGAACAATCAGTAGCGAAGCCCGTCAATTCCTCCGACGAGAAAAGAAGTTCGCCGGCATGCTTCACGTGAGAGAACTAGAGAGTGTGTGTGTGTGGTGAAAGAGAGAGAGAGAGAGAGAGAGAGAGAGAGAGAGAGAGGAAACGTGGAGAAGGTTATCAATTCCTCTGTCGCAACTCGCAAATCTTTGTTATTACCTTTCCCTCTGAACTCTTTTTTTTTTGTCTTCTTATATATTTTTCTTTTTTCCAGGGAACAAGACGCCAGAAGAGCCCCTTGCTACAGGGTTTGTAGCACATATCCAACATAAATAATTCTAATCATTCCTCTTTAGATCTGACGGCATCCTCTTTGGTTAGTAAATGTCTTTATGTAGAAAATCCTAAAACTTATTTTGTTTAAATCGATTTGGTTTTCTAAATTGGTTCGGTTCGATTGGATATTATATCATTTGGTTCAGTTCGATTCGGTCTGAAGATATATTGAAAACCAAGACCGAATCGAAAATCGATTTTTTTTGGAAAAAAATTAAAACTGACCGAACGAACTCGTGAACCGACCGCGGACCAAATATTCCGGTTGATTTTTTTGGTCGGCACTTGTTTCACCCCTAGGACCGGTCACATATATTCTCAAAAACATTACACCTATAAATCAATTGAGTTTGACATACTTTGTTTATTCTTTTGCATCTTATCATGGTTTGTGCAATTTGATGAAAATAACGGAAATACAAATGTGATTTTTTTTTCTCTTACAAGTCCCGAATCTATTCAAAATCTCATAATTTTTCTATGATTTTCTCCCATTCTCTCACTCTTTTGAAGTGAAATGTGGGTTTTCCATATGTGCTAGTCGGTTGAAATTTCTAATAGTTCTTCTTCAGAGATGATCCAACAGCATTCCCTTTGGTAAGTAAATGTTTTTTTCAAAAAATCTCAAAACTTATTTTCTGTATGGCACATTCGTTTGCATCAAAAATGAAAGTACCAGTCTTGATATTATATTTTGATACTCACCGTGCAGAGAAGGAAAACATTAGTGTGAAGACATCATATAAGTATATGCACAACTTCATTTATGCTTAGCATGCGGGACCAGTCACGCATATTCTTGGAAACATTACACCTATAAATCAGTTGAGTTGGACATACTTTGTTTATTCCTTTGCATCTTATCATGGTTTGTGCAATTTGACGAAAATGATGGAAATAAAATGTGATTTTTTTTCTTGCAAATCTCGAATCCGTTAAAAATCTCATAATTTATGTATGGTTTTCTCTCATCCTCTCTCACTCTTTTGAAGAGAAAGCTCTGTTCTTCCCATGTGTTAGTCGGTTGAAGGTACTTTGGAATTATGTATTAAAAAAACTCACGATTAGTAAAACTCTATATAAATAGGTTCGTGAGAATGTCGACCATCAGGTTTTTGAATAAGTACTCTTCATTGTGCAAAACCCTATTTTGTGATACATGTAATTGCATTAGTTAGTGTTCTTTCATATTGGGCAAGTAATGGTTATTGTATTGCAATTGCACTCTAAAGGGAAAAAATAGAAGTTCTTTATGTTCTTCCTTATGTTTTTCCAATGAAAGAATATTACTCTTTTTAAGTTATTTTATGCAGTTTATGCCACCTGCAGGTTCTATAACTAGATTTGCAAAATTGGCCTACATGAGTCGCTCTACTCTGTTCAAAGTGGTATGCATCGACAATAGTTGTCATGATTATGCACGAATTGCTCAAGTAGTGGAAGCTATATGTCCAGCCAAATGTGGCTGAACATACGCATCGCGTATGCCTGGCTTCTAGTGAATTAGTCAAAGGACAACCTCCATGTCTCATCTCGACTTTCGGAGAAGACGTTTAGCCGTTTGATGGAGTATGAGGTGGGTTGATAGAGATTGTAGCAGTTCAAATTTAAAAAATTAAAAATGACGGTTATGTTGATACAATTTGTCACTGACATATGAGTTTATCGGTTGGTCAAGAAGTGTAAATAAGAGAATCTTGGAAGGATAATATAGAAAGAAAAAAAAGTTGACACAATAACATGATTGAGAGACTTCAAATTGGACTCTCCTTTTGTATAATAGAATAGATCATGTTAGGCTTTGTGTGGCTTCTTTTTGTCCATTAATTGTTTTATTTGCTGTCCAACCTATATATCAAACCGGTCCCAAAGATAAAGATGACAACGGGATAGATTGGGATAATTCACTGTCTTCGTCTTCGATACCCTGATAGGGGCCTGACGGGGAATGAAAATCTCCGAACTAGGAATGGGGGTTCGAAAATTAAAAAAAAAAATTACTTTTTCCAACTTCAAAAAAAAAGTTACATTATGAATAATCTAAAATTTTAAATAGTTCCCATTTCCATGGATGTGATCATTTTTGCATGGATAATCTATGTAATTTAACTTAGAAAATGAATGATTTTAATCGTTAAACGGTATCATGGTGGATTTTCTTTTTCATCACATGAGGAATCATATAAGAAGTCATCACACAAAAGAATCTTGATTCTGAAAATTCTTCACACTCTCAGTTTCTCCCTAATTCCAAACACACGTACTCTTGTCCCAACGCGCGTATTTGACATATCCAAATCTAAATGTGTGGAACTTGAACGATTTTATGAATTAATTAAAGCATCGATGATTTGTAAAAAAGTATTTTGCACCAAGTAGAAGACGAGTTTCTTTTTTTATTTTATTTTATCAAAAGCTCAAAATGAGATCTAGAGCTCCTTTTTGCATTTTCATTCCTATTTTTCATTCTATTACTTTTCGAAAATGCATTCTGCATATTTTTCCCAAATACTCATCTAAAATTCAAAACTTATTCTGGTCATAATCTTAAAAACCAAAAAACTAAAAAGTCAAACATGAAAAATTAAAAAATAAGCTCCCAAACACACCCTTAATACTGTCTAACCCCTGAATTTATGAAATTAGCGATTGGGCAAACCTCCTGTTATATATTTCTCATGTGGATCATTTTATTGACTAAATAAAAGTAAGGCCGACGTTTCAGTAGGAGTGGAAGAAGCAAATCCTGACGATGATGCATCCGAGAAAAATGTAACCAAATTTGTGGCTCTTCATTTGCCCACCCCAATTTGAGAATATTGCAGGGGAAGGAATGGCTTCAGTAAACAATTGGGTCCTCGTAAGTGGACGATGAAATTGGTCAATCAACGACTAGTCGGCATTAAATTGGGATAATTTCAAAACTGGCCGGATACCTCGGCTATCAAAAAGCAAAAAAGGCCCCAATAATCCTGCAGCTTAAAGAGAAAGCTGGAAAGAGCAACAAATGACCAAAAACCAGTGGTTTGGAATATCTATTAGCACTTAGCAGGGGAGAAAAAAGACATCATTAAACTAACTGGTTTTTCATAATGTTTTACAGCAGGATGTGCTGCGCGCCAAAACGACGTCGTTTTGGAGCGTAAAATACTGTCCGAAAATTGTTCGGTCAGTTTTTTACTGTTCGGGCAGTGTTTTGTGAGCTAAAACGACGCCATTTTGGCGCGCAACACACCCTGTTGTGCACTGCACACAACAGGGCCCCCGGTTCCCTCTGTGAGACCCTCTCACTTCATAGAAAAATCAATTGTTGTTTTGTCAAAAGAAAACAAGCTTTTAATTTTTTTTTAAATCAGAGTAAAATCAAAACTATTCATCAAAAACCAAAACCGTTCATTTTGTTCCACCAATACTATTTTTGCCCTTCTGATAAATAAAGATCAATCAATGCTCCTTGGACTTTTCTTTTGAGTTTTTTCTTCTTTATTTTTTTTTAATTTTTAGATATAATTTTATAGGTTTTATATTTTTTTCATCAATACGAACTAACTTTTATAGGTTGAGTATATTTTTTATCAAGTTTTCGAACGCAATAAGTATATTTTTTATCAAAATGGCAGAGAACCAAAGTTGAAAAGGAGAAGTCGCTTTAGATATCACACTCAAATTAGCATCTAGAAAGCAAAACATTTGTATTATCCAATCCTTAACAAAGTGTTTGAAAATCCTGACTCACACAACTCGCTCCCACTCAACCCCGACTCAGTTCTCTTGTTCTTCTCCTCCACCACCTCCCCAACCCACTTCCTATCTTGGGAGAAAATGAAGTCAATTTTCTGGGGAGAGGGGTGCTATCAAAACTATGTCGTTTGGCATTTCTTTTCTTAGACTTTACCCACACAACATCACTTTCTCTTATTAATAAGATTTTATTTTAAAATTTTGAGTTTGCGACTAATATCGAAATATTTTTGTAAGTTAATGGTTAATTTTTAGAATTTTTTTTAAGTATAAAATTTAAACAGCACGACCAAAAGGGTTCAAATGAGTAGTATCGGTCACTTTTTTTTATGAGCCGGTAGCAAAATAAAAAGAAAATAAAAAAAATATGCCCATTGATCAGCCACTGTCCCACTGAAAAAGCTAACCAACATTGTTTATTTGAATCATTTTCTAACGAAATATTTTTTTAACTAATATTTGACCTAAATGGATTCAAATGAGTGGTGTCGTTTATTTTTTTAGTGGAGAGGTGGCTGAGTGGGCATATTTTTTTGCTCTTCATTGAGCGACACAGCTCATTTAAACTTCTTTTGGCCTTGTTGTTTGATTTTTTTAAAACAATTCTAAAAATTATTGCTAACATGAAAAAGTTTCAAAATTAATCGCAAGCTCAAAATAAAATTTTATTAATGAGAAAGATTCATGTTTATGACAAATTTGTATTAAAAAATTGAAACATACAAAAGGTTACAAAAAATATATATATATATGATTTTTGAAACAAAGATTCATGATTATGACAAAATTTAGAAATTATGATAGAAAGATAAGCAAAATCTTTGGAAGAAAATAAATTGTACTCAAGCTTATGAAACCTACAGATTACTAGCCGGCTTCAAATAAATTTGTATATTGATAAATATTTGATAGGAATAAAATTTATTGAAAACTAAATTTCAATTAATTGTCCAGTTTTTTTTTTTGGAAAACAAATAGAATTTTAACATGGTATCACAAGTGTGTGTGTGTGTGTGTGTGTGTGAGAGAGAGAGAGAGAGAGAGAGAGAGAGAGAAAGTCTAGAAAGTAAAAAAAAAAAAAGAGAGGAGGAGAATGTAAATACCATAATTATCCTCAAGACTTGGTTATGTGTAGCGCACATGGCCAATTTCCATTAACCAATTCAGATGGAACCAAATGGATGGACCACATTGAACCAAATGTCAAAGATTGAGGGGCTTAGTATTCAAATTGAAATCTAAAGGATCAAATCAGAATTTTACCTAAAGTTGAATGGATATAAAAGTAATTACCTCTTATAATTAGTTCAAAAGTTTTAGAACGAAGGATTACATGCTGAAACATTTGTAGGTGGAGAAATACAGAGATTCAGATCAAGACTCTGGGCAATGCTTCGACCTGCAGATACAATAACCAGATAGTTAAATTTAATAGGCACTTGATTTCTTTCTGTGTGTGTGTGTGTATGTGCGCGTGCGCATTTTGGAATCCTTGTCCCCATCTTCGCCCCGCCTAACGAGGCCTTACTTATTTAGGAGGAGAGTGGAGCCTCGAGAAGCACTGTTGAGAGAAAGATTATTGACCCCTCTTGATTCTTTACAGGGTTCCAAACCTTTCTTTAACATAGGTGACAGCAAACGAGACAAAGATGAAAAAGATCAAACACGGGAATAAGAAGCAAGCTTGACTTCCTTTTTCATCATTTTGATAAAGGGACGGAGAAAGTGGACAAAATAGACTCGCATTTCCCGGTCGAAAAGATGAGTTCAATTTTTATCTCGCATTTCTCACCGAACAAATATAAGAAAAGAATATTCTTATTGAAAACGCTCCTAACCCAACCCCTTCCTTTCTGCCTGGAGCGAGCCCTCCACAGAGGCAAGTGAAGTTGGTTAGCCGACAGACAACGATTTCTGCAATTCGGAAAGGACTCAACTGTTAGTTAGTACCCCCTTAGTTTTGGGGTGCACCCTTTCCCTCTATTTATTATGTACGCTTGGTGAAAAGAATTTCTTTGGTACGCCAAGGACATCGATTCCATATGAACCAATGGATCGTGACAAGTCATTACTTCTGCAAATCATGACAAGTCGTGATGCCTAGGACATGGATTCCTCTTTCATTACTTCATTCTTTCCATATCCTTCTCCTTTGTTCTCACTTACTCATCAAATGACACTCAGTTCATGTTTTTAAGTTCGATTATTGACAAGGTTCAAAGAAAAGGAGCGCCATTGATAAATAATCGATTCCAAACCACAATCTAGCAAATGGCAGGCCACTACTTTTATTTTAATTATTGAAACTTGCCAGTTATTATGAACTCAAATAAAAAGACAAAAAAATTAAGATTTTTCAGACTTGTTAAAAAGAAAAGAAAAAAAAAAAGACGTGAGTGAAATTATGACAAGGATATCCACTGTAAAGGTTCTTACAATGTTCGTTCAATTAGCTAAGCAGAAACTATAAGAATAGTACCTAGATTTTTGGCATTCATGCTCATCTCTGTATCGGATGCGCTGGCCTCAAAATTGGTGAATGCGACTTCCCTCGCATTACAGTTGATGGTTGCTTTGTCATAAGCCCTGGATTCAGAAAATAAAAATGGAGATTT
Source organism: Arctostaphylos glauca (assembly GCA_019985065.2). Taxonomy (NCBI): domain Eukaryota; kingdom Viridiplantae; phylum Streptophyta; class Magnoliopsida; order Ericales; family Ericaceae; genus Arctostaphylos; species Arctostaphylos glauca. The sequence goes on from JAHSPW020000013.1 coordinate 23,002,514, forward strand.
TGCTAGATGAAGCCCAAAGATTAAATTTGAAATTTTAGAGTGAGAAATCCATTGTCAAGGAATATGAGATCTGAGCACTGGACCTTGCAGCTTTTACTTCAGTGTTGAAATAGAAGCTGCAAGGTACATAGATAAACCTGCAAGATAGATATACCTGCAAACTAACATCATTAACTTATCAATAAGAGGTCCATAATCATTTCTGCTTCCAAATCACCATCCTAGGTTGTGAATAAAAGATTTTGCGTATCATCCCAATATCAATTGGCTGGTAATAGACGGAGTAACCTCTAACAACTCTTTTGGCTACCAAAGTGATAAAAGAAAAAATTATGGTCTCTTACACCTCATTTAGATAGACAAAATGAGAGAAGGTGGTTCTATCTCATTTTCTTACCTATCTTGTTTGGCTAGCATAAATAAGAGAAAAGCAAAAAAATGTCATACTTATTTTGCCAAAATATTCTTTGTAGTCACTGGTACCAGATCTATGCAAAGACTATAAAAGGTAAGGGTAAAGTTGGCAACATGAAAAATTAAACTCCTCCAGATTTCTTCTTTTACGGAATCTCATCAAAATTAGTGAGAATCAAAATTGAGGTTTTGAAGAGTTCTCTATTCTCACCCTCTCTTACCGTCGCTCACCATTCCTCATCTCCTTACCAATCCTAACAAGGCAATAGTTGTGCTTGAGTCACGAAATTACTGTTGTAACAACCCAGAAAATTTGAACTTTTATTTTAATGCTTGGGTAAATGTGTAATATTAATGTGGGACGTGTGAAAATTGGAGTAAAAACATGATTTTGGGTAAAAAAACATAACATGATAGTTTGGGGGCTTGTGATAGTATGTAACATACTCAAGAGGTGTGACTGTAGTTTAGGTAATTAAATTTTATAAGACACCAAACATATCTTTTGGGGCAAACCCATCTCTCAGCTCTCTCTCCCCTCCCCCCGGTTTCCTCTCTCTCTCACTAGAAATCTACACGAAAATCTTTCACCAAACTTCGATTCCTTCTATATTCTACGAGTATCCATCATCCTTGATTGATATCCGGTGGTGGTTTGCGTTCATTTCACTTAGAGGAGGAGTTTGTGGGAGTTATCTATTTTGGAAATTAGGGCTTGAAATTTGGAGTTTCAAATCTTGAATTCAAATCTTGAGGTAGGAATTTCTAACTCATATTATGTGTTTATGATCCTATTTGATTTCTATTTTGTTGCTTGATCTTGGTTTGTGATCTTGGAATGAAACTCTCCTTTGAAATCCATTTTTGTTGTAGTTCGACATTTTTTCAAAATTCATGAAACATCCGAATGTTTCATTGTTTCATCCGAATGTTTTCTTGTATCATTCAGATATTTGTCATTTCTATTGTATGAAGTTTATACTTCATCCGGATGTTTGCCCATTTCATCCGGATGTTTCTTGCCTCTGTTATTTTCTGCGTGAATCCTTGTTAGTTTCATCCGGATGTTTTTGCTTTCATCTAGATGTTTACTGCTTCTGTGATTTTTTATTGAAACCTTGAATAATTTTATTCGGATGTTTTAGTATTCAATTCGGATGTTTGTCTCCTCTAACTTGTGAATATTTATTTCATCTAAATATTTTCGGGATGTTCTTTGGGACGTTTTCGGGATGTTCATTGGGATGTTTTTTTGGGATGTTCTTTGGGATGTTTTCGGATTTTTCATCGGGATGTCTCTTTGAGATGCTTATTCGGGATGTTCTTCAAGATGTTCATCGGAATGTTGTTTGGGATGTCCATCGGGATATTTTTTCTTATTCTTCAGGATGTTTCTCATAATGTTTTCCCTATACTTTCGGGATGTTTCCTTGTTCTTTTAGGATGATATTTCCTATCTCATTGGGATGAATTAAGCTAAATTTTAAACTTATAAAGTAAATTTTGGACATGAGGATTACTTAGTTATTCATGATAATAATATTATGTGACATATTGTTAATAGAACTTGCTAATCTTTTGGAAGATAAATCACATGATGTATATTGAAATTGATCTTGTTAGATGAAAATGATGGATTCTATGACTTATGTGCACTCTTTTACGATATGACACGATAGTTATGAGACACGTGACATACGTGAACACCATACTAGATTTCTTTGGGAATACTAGGCAGGGCCAGAACTGAAATTCTTCGAGAATACTATGAATGATTTTGAGCTAGATACCCTTTCGGTATGTGATGGGCTGATATATACTAGTTCCATTTTGGGTAATGCCAGGAGCGACACCAAAACACAAATAACAACAACATATCAATGAGACATGTGATTCGTGGAGTTGAGATTGATAAATTGAGGAACTATGATATATTGTGAGTTGATTATGCACATTCGTGATTTACTATTACTTTTGTTTACTTTTTCTCTCTTATATGGATATTGATGTTCATGTGGCATGTCATATGCTTATAATACTTGTTTAAATTTTTCCACTGGATTGTCATAACTTTAGAGTGATCATAGCACGGGGTGCTTGGCATGTGTGAATTAACATGCATATTTTTGAAAGCTATATTGAAGGAGTTATTCAGCATCTTTAACTTAGAGCCATGTATTTTGTTGTAGCGAGTAGGTTGCCAGAAAATAACAATATGCTATTGCAGCATTCCTGTGTCTGAATCTGTAACTTAGAGCTCTGTGTGTAGACTTTCCGAACAATAAATTATATGTACTCTAGTAACGGTGTTTAGTTTAAGGGCTTCTTACTTTTTTCCAAGGAATTGCCCCGTACAAGCCTCCCATCGACCACATTCGTGCAAGGTTACTCCTCTGTATTTTGAGCTACCCCGAGAGAATTCGGTGCTTCGGCGACGAACTAAACGCAGAAACTCCTCCTTACTCAAGTTATTCATCTATTAGAATGATTGTAAGAACTAACATGAGAAAAAATGTGTGCAATTAAGTACTGATTGATTTGCCCACGTTGGTACGTACCTTATCCATATCTTCTTCGTAATCACATACATTGAAATTTATATCGGCATCAACTCCCCTAAACTTAATGGCAGCCCGATCAAATACTCTGAATTATGAAAATGGAAATTAACTACTTGTAAAAATTAAAAAAAAATGGAAATCAACTAAAAGCATTAAAAATCTGACCAACTTTGAATATAAGAAATCTTCACACAAAAAAAAAAAAAAAATTTGTTATTACCTTGCTGCAGCAAGAGGAGTGTCAAAGCTACCTAAAACAGCCCACAAACAAACTAATTACACACACAAACTAGTTGCCTATGGTGTACTTGAACCTATTGTAGATGGTAAAAATCTAATTACTCTAAGTAGGATTTTTCCGAACAAATAAGTGAGAAGACAGCTTGGCAATACTGTGTTTTTATACACGATCATGTTGCTTAACAAAAGAAAATGTTTGTCGACCTGAGAAAGGTGGTGAAAAACTTGTGGTCAGATCTAACAGTGACTGGATAAGTTTCAGACTTGCATAGTTCAGGACCAGACCTAAACAAATAAGAATGAGAAATTCTAGACTAATTCAACTATAACGAGAAGTTAACAGTTGAATTAAACTATAACAGTGTAGATAAGGTCAGACTTCGGAGAGTCCGGATAAAACTTGATAAGTTTAGGCTACGGAGAGTATGGAAAAGACTTATCTAGTTAGGGTCAATTGTCAGAAAGAATAATTCGCCTCTAATGAGGAACTAGAGGTTGGAAAGAGTTCAAATTAAGTACAAGAGAACTTCTACAAAAGGAGATGCACCTATAGCGGCAAGTACGCTCTAATTTGGTATTACACACATTATATTGAAAGTTTGCAAGATTTAGTACTAACTTAATCAACGTAATGTTTTCCTACCAACCAGAGGGTAGATGGTTCTTTGACAATTTCGTATCTTGCAAATTAGATTTCCGGTAAGAGATCAAATTCGTTTGTTCGGCCAGAGTTTGAGGAGCATACTTTAACATAACCAAAAAATTTATCCATTCGGATCTATGTATATAAGTTATTGGACTTTTTGTTTGCTATTTTTAGAATCAATTTTTTGTGCAACATAAATAATGCTTGTTAAATGATTTTTGAAACTAGCATGCACCGTTAAATTTTTTTAGAAGCAAATATTAGAAATTTTTCTTATTTCCACATGAAAAGGTGGACACTAATTGAAAACAATAAATATTCTTATTTTCATAAAGCAGTTAGTAATGACAGGGCCTTCAATAAATTTGGCAATATCAAATTTATTCACTTGGCTCCCTCCAATTATCGCAAAAAACTATACAAAAATATTGTTCTCAAGAAAAGTGAAGTAAAAGAAAAATATATATTTTCTTGTATGTGTTCATTTGACAAATAAATTTTACAAGAAATAAATTTCACTTGTTCATTTGCCAATAAATTAAACAGAAAATAATGGGAAAAAAAATTCTTGGTTCAATGGCTAGTTGTGAACAAAATTAATTTGAGAACATAGTAATTAGTCATTATGTGTTTAAAATTTGTCATTTCAACAATCATGAAACTCTTTTATATAAATCAAAATATTGTTATGTAAGTTTACAATTAAAAAAGCATGTACTTTCGTTCAACTATGTTAAATAAATAACAAGATAAATATATATTTTCATTCCATTAATAAAAGTAACGCATAAAAATAAGATAAATAAATACTTCTAAGAAACAAACTACTTATAAGTTTAAACATACAACAAGTATCTTATAATGTTCATCTCATCAACATCATTGTCACCAAGAGTCATCTTTTGTACTTATATTCTTAAAGAGAAAAGAAATTTGTACTTGTATTCATTCCAAGAGTGCTACATACACATCATTTTAACACATCACTTTTACACATCGCTTAAAACTACGTCGTTTTATGTTAAGGAATATCCAAATATGTTTTCAGCGATATGGGTCAAAAATAAATATGATTTTTTTCAACACAAAACTACATAGTTTTGAGTGATGTATGAAAGCAATGTGCAAAAGTGGTGTGTCTTTAGCATTTTTGTATTCATAAAGAGAGAGAGGGAGGATTTGTACTAGTGATATTTTTTTCTTCATTTTAGCGTCACTTTTTTCGTGCATGTTTTAGGTTTTTTTTTTGTTGCTCTTAAAATTTTTTCGCGACGCATAATCTTGTAAATTTGGCCGGATGTGATTTGAGAAAAAGTAAATTCCAGTGGAAAAATTTTAAATGTGGGTCTCACAATTTCTTAGTAACTAAACATCAAAATAATTACAAAAAAATTAACTTTCTCATCTTTTTTTATCGTTTCCTGGCAAGTGAACGGGACCTAAAACTTACCTAGATATAGTTGTTTTCCACAATCCCTGTTCATCCACACAAGCACCAACAAACCAAAATTTCGTTAGAACAATTAAATCGTTAAAAACCTTTATGTAATTGGGCAAAATTTCAGTTTAATAGAAATGACATTAATTAAGAATATCACTGACATGAAATGATAATATTAATTTCACAAAATCTTTGTGTTTCGAAAGACTCGGCAACCCAAGTCGGCGGCAGATGCTCACACATTCGTGCATCGGTCTGGCTTGCTCGCTCGTACCAGATGCGGCGAAACGTCCGGTTCGCGTTTGTCGAGAAGAGGGAGTCGATCAAAAGGAGGAGGCCGGAGGTGCAACACGAGAACTTCTCATAAGCTTACCCATCCTAATACTAGTTAAGATTGTTGTGTAATTTTTTTTAATAAATTTTAACAATTAAATTAAAATAATCAGAACCTTTGTTGTGTAAAAGTGTCTACTGTAAATATAGATATACACATATACATACATAAACAATTTAAAAATCATTATATTATTCAAAGTTTACCAGATATGAGCTTCCCACCGACCAGTTCTTCGATAGAACGTAACTCCACGATACTCCGAGCTCCGAGACTTAGGCCCCCGCCGGCTCTTCTTCATCTTTTGATTCTTCTGTTGAAATTTTCTAAACTCACTCCCACCCCGCGCGGCGTCGGAAAACGAGAGATTCAACCCCTGCGGCCGCAACGACGACTCCTCCGAATCACCTACTCCGCCGCCGCCGCCTCCAGCCATGGGAAACAGCTGCCTCGTAACTAACACCGGCGGTGAATTCTCGTTACAATCGTCCTCGATTTTCGTTTTCCTGGGTTTCCCCTTGCTCAATATACCGAAACTCAACAAAGAGATGCCGTTTGAAAGAGAAATACTAGTGCGATTACAATCGTTGCCTTCGGTAGGCTTCTCCATTGGGATCTTCGTCTCGAGTTCATCGCAAGTTGAATATAAATCAACGTTGAGATCGAACATCTCAGCTTAGTTTATGTTACTATAAGTACTCAATTGCAGAGGTTTATATAGAGCATTTGATATTGGGAAAAGTATAGAGTCACATGATTTAATTCAAGAAATTTTTCTCAAATTCAAAATTAATTATCATGATTTATTTGTATTTATGGTCCCACAAATTAAAATGAATCATGTCTTTTGATTTTAAATTCAAAAAAAATTTAAATTTAAATTCGGAGACTGTAACACTCCTCTTTGATATTATCAATTCACTGAAAACAATCAGAAGATGATTACAGTAATATAAGAATACGTACATATATTCTAGAATTGGTGAATTCAATTGAGAGTTTTTGCTAAACACCGAATAATATACACACCTCTTTGATATTTTAGTCAATTTTTTTTAGTTTTTAAACATACTTTTTAAATTTCTTCTGTCGAAACGAACCAATAATCAACAACCAGAAAAATAAAAAAATAACAAATATAATTTTTTAAATTAAAAAAACATAAATAATTTAGACCAAATACAAATATTTGTGAATTTTACGTGCACGATTTTCAAATACATCTATATTCAACAACCAGAAAAATAAAAAAATAACAAATATAATTTTTTAAATTAAAAAAACATAAATAATTTAGACCAAATACAAATATTTGTGAATTTTACGTGCACGATTTTCAAATACATCTATATTCAACAACCAGAAAAATAAAAAAATAACAAATATAATTTTTTAAATTAAAAAAACATAAATAATTTAGACCAAATACAAATATTTGTGAATTTTACGTGCACGATTTTCAAATACATCTATATCCAGATTATCAGACTTTGTCCTGGCGAAATAGAGCTATTTGGCCTGGATTATATAGCTAAATTTTCAAACATAACGGTCGATGCGTTCCGTATATTCAAACATAACGGTCGATAGACTCGATACGTTCCGTATAAGTTTTCGCACTATTTTTCCTCTAATGCAATTATGGCAATTAAATGGTTGGGACAGCCTGATATCCCAAAGTAGGGCCCACAAAATTCGTTAGTAGTTGACTAGTTGTAAGTCGCCATGCTCAATGTACTTTCTTTTAATAATTCGTTATATGTGATATATATTTTGTTTTATAATATTTTCAATTTTCAATTTTTCCTTTGGCGCTCTAACAAGAATCGTAAAAAGAACTTTTTTAAAGTTTACAAAGGTATTTTATTAAGTTTATGAAATAACACTATCCGCTCTTATTTTATCTGGCAATGTTAGAGTATCTTTTTTCCGCCAATTTCATCGTCGTGGTTTTAACTTCTACGTTAATACATTAAAAAACTAAATTCCCACATAGACAAAATATGTAAATACCTTATTATCTTGAAACGTCACAAGACCTTTCGGACTCTTAAATTTCCTCTTAGGTCGATCATCAAACTTCCCCTTTATCTGAACTCTTCCATTCCCAACCATCTTTCGTTTGTATGCAATCCTCCATCTTTTGTTTTCGTTTGTCGCAGTACTCTTCCATCTTCCAGCCATCAAGCATTGGCATCCATTTCTCTTATGTAGACGAAGACAACCACCGACAGTCACAGAAATCCAGACAAACAAAGGTACATAACTATTCACATCTCTCTTTAAGAATCTATGTTAGGGTTTACTATTCGTTTACTGTTATTATACTTATGTAATGATTTAACAAGATAAAAAAATTATTTTTATAAAATAAAATAATAATTACAAAAACCTAAGGTGTCTAAGTAATTTTACAAAATTGACTAATATAACCTAATTTTAGTTTGATTCGTTATTTAAAGCTCGAATAAGAGAAAGAAATTAAAACATTAGAAAAAAATAAATTAAAAATCATAACAATTTTTCTACAAGATAGGCTGAAATGTATATGTGCTTCCATTATGTAAAATATACATAGAGAAAAAAAATATAACAAGCTACATTAAGGGATAAATATAATTTTTATAAGAAATAATAATTGTCAAAATATAAAATACATATTTATTATACAAACTTGATCAAAAAATAAATAAAGTCCAATATAGTAAATATTGTTATATAACAAACAAATATTATATGTAAATATAGTTATATAATATAGATTTTTACACACAAATAGACTAAGTATATACAAAAAAAAAGAGATAAAAATGACTAATGAGGGGCATTTTAATATTTTATCCATCAAAACTAACGATGTTTGTAAGAAATTAACAGTAGAGAGGATCTATTAAATAGTTTGTAAAGTTAGAGAGGTCTATGTATTTGTACAAAACCTCAAGGGAGGTCAATGCAGTTTATCCTCTGTACAAGTTTACAATCCCAGAATTAAAACTAAAAAACTCTTTTGAAATTCGAAATCAATAGTTATAATTCACTTGTATTTGCAGTCTTATAAATTCAAGTGAATCATAACATTTAATTTTGAATTCAATTTTTTTTTATTTGAATTATGGGACTGTAGCACTCCTCGCTAAATTATTCAGGCTTAATTTTTTGAACATGTGCTCTATTGTTTATCACTTTACCCCTCATGTTCAAAGCATGTGATCAACCAAGATGTTTTGAATTTTTTTTATTTTTTTATTTTTTTAATTTTTAAACATAATCTTTTATATTTTTTAAAATCTCTTCTCAAAACAAATTAATAATTTACAAAAAATTAATATAAAACAAAAAATTAAAAAAATTATACAAAAATAAGAAAATAATTCAATAATAATCTAATAATAACACAATCTAATAACCTGTAACTCACTCAAGCTCAAGACATATCACTTTAACCCCCTCAACTACTAAAATTCATTGTTTAAGTGACTCTCTTAATGAAAAAAACAAAAATACTATAATACTCTTGACACACACACATAATACGTAGGCTATTTTTCACCCGAAACTCCTCAAACGTTGGTCTTCTTCTCTCTCACTTCGATGGACTTCCCACATTCCGAATCCTTAATTTCTTAAGCTTTCAATATTCCTTATAGAATTAAACCCTTTCTGATCGCCTTGCTCTCTTCCACTCCACCCTACGTCATTTTAACAAAATCCAATTCCCCCAAAAGAGAGAGTTGGTTGAGGTTCTAGTAGATAAAGGGGATAAATCAAATCAGAATATATTCGCAACATCCACAATTGGCGACTCCGCTGGAGAACGATAATCTCTCTTTTCTTATTAGTACGATGGCAGAATCCCCATTGATGATGAAAGTTAGAACGATGAGGAACAATGGTGAGGCTCCAATGGGGCCCTCCGGTCATAGAGGAAAAAAATGCATGTGTAAATGTTGGCAGTTCAATGGATCCACCGCCTTTGTAGGGGCCTCCCAAGTTGACCACGCAATAACATATTACGTAGCCAGAGCACGATTGCCCTCAATAGTTATATTTGGAAGTTCTCCAGCTCAGGATCGACATAGAGAAAATCAGGCTCCAGCTGTCAACTGAACGAAATAGGCTGGGAGATCAGGAGGTGGACAGTAGTCCAATACTCAGCCTAGTAGTCGGCCATACCGACAAGAGGCTAAGAGAAGACTTGAGGGACAAGCTTAAAAAAAATCAGGGAAGATCGAGTACCAGCTCGCGGTGCTGTGTCGGTCCAATCACAATCAGAAATTACTAAGTCATAGAACAGGTCTGCGCGTGGGCTTATAGATCAGAAGACATGAAGCAAAAGCCCGTACCTCGGCAATGGAATGCCATAAATCTCAGATGACTTCATTCAAGTTATGCAATATAAATATAGTTTCATGCAACAATTGTTTTTAACTCTCATGTTGATGGAATGGTCGATCAAAATTTCATCCAAGGGACAGCTCGCTAAATGTCGGGGTCCCAAAGATGGGAGTCCTAGACCAACCTCGAATGACCAAGAAGATGTTTGTTAAAGATTGGGGTCCCAAAGATTAGAGCCCCAAACCGATCTCGAACAACCGAGAAGATCCTTGTTAAAGGTTGAGGTCCCAAAGATGAGAGCCCAGACTGATGTCAAACGATCTCAAACAACCGACAAGATGCTCACTACAGTTTGGGGTCCCAAAAATGGGAGCCCAGACCGATCTCAAATGACCGAGAAGATGCTCATTAAAGGTTGGGGTCCCAAAGATAGGAGCCCCATACCGATCTCGAACAACCAAGAAGACGCTCGCTAAAGGTTGGGGTCCCATAGTTTGGGAGCCTCAGACCTAGTATAACAGAAGTGAACGTTGGTAGGATTGCCGACAAAGCAAATCATGTTCAAGGTTATGCTCAGTAACAGATAGGATTCCATTATTTGGGAATCACAAGTCCCATAAAAGTAGATGTTCGGCAAAAATTGCCGAAAAGATAAATCACACCCGAGGATAAACTCAATGAAGGATAAGATTCTCTTGTTCAAGAATCACGAATCCATTGATTAGCCAAACTGTGTGTTCAGTGGAATGCGTCGAACATTCTTCGGTGGTACAAATACATGCCGAAACTGGACTCTATGGAGCATAGAAAATCAAAAAAATAGCAAGTTTAATCATGTTACAACTTTATCAATTTGGCCACTTGTATCAACCAACCGCTAGTCGAGCCGACGCTTGGTTGAGAAGCTATTGTAGTGGGCCGAATTGCGGGTTGGTTTGTCATCGAGAAGATAGATCGAATAGCTGGGCTATGTCGGTAATGTGGGTCATTATCACGATTATATTGCTGAACAGACTGAGAGATCACGAATGTGAGATTGGGGGCTCGGTACATAGGCCATCACCATGCCGGGTTGACCATCCCGCCACTCGGTTAAACAGTTAGAACCTTCTAAAATTGGAAGAACACTCGAATAAGAAAATTCAAGATTTTGAAAATGTTCCTATTTAGGAAACCCTTATGCTGTAAGAAAATAGCCAAATTTGACAATATACCAATTGGAAAAGAATCTCATGTTATTTATTTACCATTCCAAGACACTTGATGGCTTATAAATATGAGAATGCAACGCAAAATCAGGTACATAATCAATTACAAGTGCATTCACTATTGTGTTTTGGTCTCACACATTCTAACTTAAGTATCAGAGTGGCTTCCAGTTGGCGACGGCCGGGTGACACTAACTAATTGTTCCCTGCGTAGGCTACAGGAGCAGCTTAGATTAAGGAGACGAATTGAATCAGAATGTCGGATATTCACAACTCCCGCAGAGTAGTCTATTAACGAGCCAAATTCTATAAACACAAGACGAACTTAGCTAAACGAGCTGAACTATGAATAACTCAAGTTTGGCTTGTTCACTAACGAGCAAAAAATTCTATTCAAGCTCAATTCCTTTCCTAAATGAATCAAACCAAGTTGAACCCTTAGCGAATCGTGTCCACTCCTATGTTGGGCGTGATCGTTCTGAAAATAGCGAATAAATTAAAGAAAGGAATGCAATTGTGTTTTATATTGCTTGTTAAAATTTAATTAGACCTAACTAAGATTTTTAGAAAGTGTAGGAGGAAAAAAATCTAATTAAATTTAATTAGGATGTTTACCGAATAAACGGACAAGAATTTATAAAAAGTGTATTAATATTCGTAAAATGTGTATTAATATCAACGCATATTTACAGACATAATATATATTTTCCGAGTATCAAAATATATTTACAAATATCAAAACATAATTTATAAATATCGATATATTTTTTATATATTATCCATTGCCCGAGAGGTGGTTAGTATCTTCCGCTTTTATTTAAATTCTTGCCGTATTCTCCAGGTAGTACACAATTCACTAAACTCCTGCCGTACTCTAGAGGCTTGTAATGATTATGACACAAACTTTTGAAAGTTTTTTTTTTTTTTAAATTGCAAGCTTAAATTCAATTGAACTGTTAATTATTCTGCATAACATTTTGCTTGCGAGGAAGACTATGATCTCCGAAATTTTTTATTGAAAATATTTTAAATTCAAAATTAATAGATGAGACTTACTTGAATTTATAAGTATTACACACTCAAATGAATCTAACTCATTGAATTAACATTCGAAAACATTTTTAAGAAAAGTTTTCTGAGACCAAAGGATTTCCCTTTATTTAATGTATTCATTTTTTTATAATTCAAAGTGTGAGGGTCTATTCAATTACGCACATCTCAAGTTAGTTATAGGAGATCAATCTAACTACTACCAAAATCTCAATTAAATGTATGGCAAAGTCCTATATAAAATGATCTCGTACGAGTTGATAATATCTCCGAAATTTTTTATTGAAAATATCTTAAATTCAAAATTAATAGATTTTTTTTGAAAGAATTACACACTCAAATGAATCTAATTCATTGAATTAAAATTCAAAAACATTTTCAAGAAAAATTTTTGGAAATTAATAGATGAGACTTACTTGAATTTATAAGAATTACACACTCAAATGAATCTGACGGGGGTAAAACGTAATTGAGAAAATACCTTTTACTCCCCAGGCTTATTCCAGAATTCGGCCGAGACCGAATAACATTTCCAGAGGCACGTGCCGATCACGTGTGGTAGTGGCCGACACGAGAAGTGCCGATCACGCCCATATTTGGGTAACAGAATCAAGTACGGAGGATGCCGACCTGAGAAAGGCGGACTCAAGTGTTGCCGACCTGAGAAAGGCGGTCAGGATTACGGGCAGCCCGAGAAAGCGACTGATAACCGTATTTCCGAAAAGGAAACAGAATCATGGATGGGGTGGGGTCCTGTGGGATCTTGTCGGATTCAGTTACAGATGTGACCCCCACGTCCCATCAGAGGACACTCCGCCAGAGTGGAGCCCTAAGAGAATTGGGGCATGACTGGAGGCCCAAAGAGAATTGGGGCCCAAGAAAGTCCAGATGGAGTTAGGGCACCAGGGAAATCTATAAACACACCCTCAGATGACGAATTTGAGGTACGCCTAAATACCCCAGAGTTTTCATTCGCTGATAGAGAATATCAGCTTACAGTTAACTTTTTCACTGTGAGATTGTGCCTGACTTAATCATCGGAGTGTTCTCCTGCCACAGCGGCAGAGGACTCTTTGACAGATTATTCTTTTGCAGATCACAGGAACATATACTGAGAGAAGCACCATTTCGGCTGGATAGTGAATCACTAGCTTTCCGTCCTGATTTTCTAAATCAACCCCCTTACAATTGGCGCCGTCTGTGGGAAAGTTAAAGATTCATGGCTGAAATGTCCAGAAAAGACCAGGGGAAGGAACGTGATGTGAAGGGGAGATCAAGGTCCCCCCCTCCAGTTCCACACAAAGTAAAGGGCTCTAGAAGGGAGATTCCGAGGGTCCCTCCACCAAAAATAGTAGGGGAGCAACCTGGAGAACAGGTGTTGCTTCCCACCATCCCGCTATCTGCCAATACGTCGGGAGCTCCTGCGCTACCCACGCCGTTGCATCTGGAGCAACGCCCAGATCGTCCGCGAGAAGCGGAACGGTCAAAAAACAGGGACAGATCCCAGACTCAATCCCGGAATGAGGGAGGGAGAGAATCCCGAACTCATGAACGGTCCCGCCGAGACGAAGAACGTGATAATGCCGATCGGATCCGAAAGAGGGATCAAGAAGTAGAAGACATGCGCCGCTACATACGACGCATGGAGAGAGAAAACCAAACTCTCCGTAAACACAGAGATTCAGTCCGCCAGTCGGTATCTAGATACGACGAGCGCTCTGAGACTGGGCCGTCTCGGCAGGGCAGTCGACATGAAGCCAGCAAAAGGCCTCGAGGAGGAGAAAGGCAGGTGGGGGCTTCATCGCACAGAGGCGGACCGCCTCAAGAGCGGCCGCTTCCCGACATGAGGGAATGGCTGAATCAGAGGGCAGAATCAGCCCCAGACGCCCAGCAGAAGCTTCCAAACCAGCCTCTGCCGCCATTGGTTCCACCGACCGACATGAGAGCTTGGCTAAATCAGCAGCTGGGACTCAACCGTCCAGAGGACGACGCAAACCACAAAGAACTACAGCAGCTGGCAGTATCGCCACTGTCAGTTCAGATAGAAACGGAGGACTTACCCAGAAAGTTTGCCCCTCCGAAATTCACAATTTATAATGGACGAACGGATCCGATGACTCACATCAAAGGATTCGTGAACTCCATGATGATCTATGTGGGCCAAGACAGCCTCTACTGCAAGGTGTTTTCACTGAGTTTGGGAGAGATAGCCCTAAATTGGTTTCAGGCTCTGCCGCCGAGATCAATTACAAGCTGGAGGCAACTGGCGGATCAGTTCCTCAAAAGATTTGTGGCTAACCGAGCACAGAAAAAATACGTGAACACGCTTCTGGCCTTGAGAAAAGGACCAGAAGAGGATCTCAGGCAGTACGCCAGCAAGTACTGGGCCACCTACAATGAGATCGGGGACTGCACAGAGGCCTACGCCGTGGAATCCTTCAGGCTGGGATTATCTTACCGAGATCGGCTCAGAGAGTCTCTCACCATTGATCCCCCAAGCACCATTGCCGACTTGATGAGCAGAGTCGAGAAATACGCCAAGTTTGAAGATGAAATCCGCCGAGACAAAGAGCGGCCAGCAGCAAAGGCGTATCGGAATGCGGTAATGGTGCCTGAGGCCAAGAGGCCTAAAGTTGAGGTGGCCGAAGTGTCACAAGCACCGAAGGAGCGAAAGCCACCGGGAGCTCAGGCGTATAAAGCTATACGCACGGTTTTCAACACCCCGATCTACCGGATGATTTATCCTTTGAAGAACGAGCCTTTTTGGAAGTGGCCAGCTGGGTCGGGAGAGATGGTGAAGCGTGACCCGAGCATAGATTGGTGCAGCTATCACCGGAGAAACGGCCATATGACAGAAAGATGCAAGGCGCTTAAACAGTTCCTAGAGGAACTAGTTGAAGCCGGGCATCTCCGACGTTTCGTGGCCGAACAAAGGCAACAAGTGGTTCAACCGGAGCCGATGGAAGCCGAATCCTCTGAGGAAGAGGTGATGGTAACTGGGACCGTGCACGTCATACACGCTGCAACCCCAGTTCTGGATGAGAGGGAAGTTCGGCTCCAACGCCGCCGAGACGGGCACGAACATCATATACAACATCTCGGGCAGAAGAGGAAAGAGCCCGAGACACAAAAAGAAACAGTCATTTCCTTTTCGGAAAAGGATTTGGAAGGGGTAACACATCCCCATAACGACGCGTTGGTAATTACGCTGCTCCTTGGCACCTTCAACACGGAGAGAATCCTGGTTGACCAAGGCAGCTCAACGGAGATCCTGTACTATGATGCCTTCAAGAAACTCCAGCTGGACAAGGCAGATTTGAAGAAGGCCGACATACCGCTCATCGGTTTCAGTGCAGATGCTGTCTGGCCCTTGGGATCCATTACTATCTCTGTCCGAGCAGGAAAAGTAACATTGGATATGGATTTCCTGGTGGTGGACGTACCATCTGCTTACAACGCCATCATGGGGAGAACTTGGCTCCACAGGTTGGGGGCAATTCCTTCCACCTACCATCAAATGCTAAAGTTCCCGGGGAAGAAGGGGATTGAATGTGTTCGGGGAAATCAGACAACGGCGAGAAGCTGCTATGTCACATCCATCAAGCACAAACCTAAGGCCGAACATGTGAAGTCCATCGAAGTCCCAGATCGGCCGACGATAGAGGATATCGGGCGCAACCCGGCCGATCGCGTTGTGGAAGAACTGAAGCAAGTACCGGCTCACGAGACAGATCTAGAGCGGTATTTTTTGATCGGGGCAGAACTATCAGAGCGGGACGAGGAGGCCCTGGTCGCATTTCTCAAGGAGCATATAGATGTGTTCGCTTGGACGCCACAAGAGATGCCTGGGGTGAGCCCGGACATCATATGCCATCATCTGAACGTGGATCCTGCCCACAAACCGGTGATGCAAAGAAGAAGAAGACCGGCAATCCAACATGTGGATGCCGTAACAGAGGAAGTAGATCGGCTGCTGGAGGCCGACGCCATCAGGGAGGTGCATTACCCCGAGTGGTTATCCAACACCGTGGTGGTCAAGAAAAAGAATGGCAAGTGGAGGGTTTGCGTGGATTTCACCAGCCTCAACAAAGCCTGCCCCAAAGACAGTTTTCCACTACCCAAGATAGATCAGCTGGTGGATGCCACAGCGGGGTATCGGCGAATGAGTTTCCTGGATGCATATCGGGGATATCACCAGATAGCTATGCACGCTCCGGACCAAGAGAAAACGTCCTTCATTACCCCCCGCGGACTCTTCTGCTATAAAGTGATGCCATTCGGCTTAAGAAATGCAGGGGCGACTTATCAGCGTTTGGCAACCCTCATGTTCAAGGAGTTGCTCGGGAAGAGCATGGAGGTCTACATCGATGACATGGTGATCAAAACCGAGGAGGCGGAGTCCCACATAAGCGACCTCGGCAAAACTTTCCAGGTATTGAGAAAATACCAGCTCAAGCTCAACGCATCGAAGTGCGCCTTCGGGGTCAGCTCGGGGATGTTTTTGGGGCATCTGGTTACACGGAGGGGGATAGAAGCTAATCCCGATCAGATTGTCGCCTTGCAAAATCTACAGAGTCCCCGAACTGTGAAAGAAGTTCAAAAGCTAACCGGGATGGTGGCAGCCCTCAACAGGTTCATCAGCCGATCTTCCGATCGATGTCGGCCATTCTTCCAGCTGTTGAGAAAACAGTCCAAGTATGCATGGGGGGAGGAATGCGAGAAGGCTTTTCAAGAAATGAAGAATTACTTGGCGAACCCCCCGCTAATCATAACTCCCGAGAAGGGAGATGTGTTGACACTTTATCTGGCCGTATCCGAGCATGCGGTCAGTGCGGTTCTATTAAAAAACAAAGACGGCGAGCAGACGCCGGTTTATTATGTGAGCAAGACGCTCCTGGATTCGGAGACAAGATATCTCCCCTTGGAGAAACTGATCCTATCCCTTGTGATGGCGTCTAGAAAGTTGCAGCACTATTTCCTGGCCCATACGATAGAAGTGCCGACCAAACATCCCATCAGCACTGTCTTGAGAAGAGCGGAACTGTCGGGGAGGGTGGCAACTTGGTCCGTGGAGCTCGGGGAATATGACATCAATTTCCTCCCGAGGACAGCAATAAAAGGACAGGTCCTGGCAGATTTTGTTGCGGAATTCTCCCACGAACCAGAGGAAATTGTCGCTTCAATCTCAGAGGAGGAAATGCCCGAACAGGGGGAAATAGTTCCCGATCAGACGCCTTACTGGAGGTTGTATGTTGACGGGTCATCGTGTTCAAGGGGATCTGGGGTCGGCATCGTGATAGAAGAACCAGATGGGTGTTATTTTGAGCAGTCCTTCCGATTGAATTTTAGCGCCTCCAACAACGTCGCCGAGTATGAGGCATTGATACTCGGACTCAAATGCGCACACAATCTGGGGGCAGAGCATGTGGAAGTCTTCTGTGATTCACAACTGGTTCTCAACCAGCTCAGTGGTGAATATGCCACCCGAGACGAGAGGATGGCCGCCTATGCAGAGAGGGCTAAAGCGGAGTTATCAAAGTTCAAGAAAACGGTGATGACGCACATCAGCTCAAGACAGAACGACCACGCAGACGCCTTGGCATGTTTGGCTTCGGCGATACCCAGAGACAAATTCAGGACCATATACGTGGATTCCATCGAGTACCCGAGCATCGACGTCCCCATTGCCGAGAAGGCTTTGGAAATCGATCTCGGCGCAAGTTGGATGGATCCCATCGTCTCCTACCTCACTGGGGGTACCGTCCCCGAAGACAAAAAAGAAGCCCACAAGCTGCGTATCAAAGCAACACGTTTCTGGCTATCACCGAAGCAGGAACTCTATCGTAAGTCTTACACTGGTCCCTATTTAAAATGCGTACACCCAACTCTGGTTCAAAAATTCCTGTATGAGATTCATGAAGGGATATGTGGGAGTCACGCTGGGGGCAGGTCCATAGCCCATCGCGCTATATCACAGGGATATTGGTGGCCATATATGCAAGAGGACGCAAAGAAATACGTCCAAGTGTGCGAAAAATGCCAAAAATTCGCCCCGATCTCACATCAACCTGCAGCCGACCTGGCACCACTCACCAGTCCATGGCCCTTTGCTCAATGGGGAATGGATATCGTCGGCCCGCTACCCAAAGCAACTGGGGAGAGGAAGTATCTGTTGGTTGCCACAGATTACTTTACCAAGTGGATAGAGGCCGAACCACTGGCTAAAATCACCGAAAAGAACGTCGAGCGATTTGTATGGCAGAACATAATCACCAGGTTCGGCATCCCCTACGCCATCGTCTCAGACAACGGAACCCAGTTCCAAGATAAGTTCAAAGCTTTCTGCTCACAATATCAGATCAAAAACTATTACGCCTCAGTGGCGTACCCACAATGCAATGGGCAGGCCGAAGCTTCAAACAAGACGATATTGGGAGGAATGAAAAAACGACTGGAGAAAGCCAAGGGAAAGTGGGTGGAAGAATTGCCACTCGTTTTATGGGCATACAGGACCACTCCTCGCCGATCTACAGGTGTTACTCCATACTCACTTGCCTATGGCACTGAGGCTGTCATTCCTCTTGAAGTCGGCATCCCGACTCTCCGAACAGAAGTAATGGAGCAAGGTGGCAATGATCAAGCTTTGGCAATAGAGCTCGATTTTGCCGAAGAAAAACGAGATAGGGCCATGATCAGACTTGCCGCCTATCAATCAACTCTGTCAAGAACATACAACAAGAAAGTCCATCAGAGGGAATTCAATCTCGGCGACCTAGTCCTTCGTAAGGTCATGGGAAATACAAAAGATCCAACTGATGGCAAGCTCGGGGCCAATTGGGAGGGTCCATACAGGGTTATTGGCCGACTCGGGAAGGGTGCCTACAAATTGCAGGACCTGGAAGATAAAGAAATACCGAGGACTTGGAATGTCTCCAATCTTAAGAAGTTTTATCAGTAATTTCTTTATTTCAACACTTGTATTTATTTTCGCAGTGAATGAAAGTTCTAGTTTCAATGTTCGAATCAGATATTCAGCGAATTTAGTTTTGTGTTATCCTAGATACTGACGTTCAACACTTGAGAAAAGTTTGAACTTTTGGACATACTTGAGAAGAGTATGTGTTCGGCCGAACAGACTTGAGAAAAGTTTGATCGGCCCCACGCTCGAGAAGAGTATGCGCATCCAGCATGTTTGAGGAAAACATGTTTGGGCCTAAGTACAGGATACGTAGCCGAACATACTTGAGAAAAGTTTGTTCGGCTCAGTACCTGAGGAAAATTCAATACTTGAGAAAAGTTCTGAATTACCAAACAAACTCAATAAAAGTTCATATTTTAAGGGAAGAGTTCGCATTTGCAACAAGACAAGAATTGCCGAGAAGAAGTCCAAGTTGTATTCATTTCATATGGATTACAGGAAGAAAATAGAGGAATGGACATAAAAAGACTTAAAGAAAACAAAAAGAAAATGTGGAAATCGTTCAGACGATCTCCACTTGGTCATCTTGAGCTCGGCCCTCTTCAGCAGCAGGGTCCCCCCCGACAACATCGACTTCATAGTCCTCGACGGTCAGGTCGGCTCCATTGGTCTCGGTCTCGGGGACAGGCTCCTCTTCGTCGGGAAGATCAGAGGAGTGGGGAATCTCCTTGAAAAGGGGCGAGTCGGCAGCCACGTTGCAAGCCCTCAGCGCGGCTTTCCAACCCAACGCCAGGAACTCCTCCTGCAGCTCGGGGATCTGATTGTTGAGGATGTCCTCAGCGGCTTCTTTCATCCCGAGCTTACGAGCCCTCCTTGCCTCCTCGGCCAGTTCTTCGGCATGCTTTGCCGCGAGATCGGTGGCCCTCTTCTTTTCCTCTGCCATCTCTTCGGCATGCTTAGCCTTGACAGCAGTGAGTTCGGCTACAAGATCGGCAGCCTTCTTCCTCTCTTCAGATAGGAAGTACTCCGAGGACTTAGCCTGCTTGGCCATCTCTCGGGCCTCTTTCTTGAAGTTATCAGCCTCGTCCCGGGCAGTGGAGAACTTCAGTTTGAATTCCCTCACTTCGGCCTCAGCCTTATTCAGTTTCTCTGCCCGGTCCTGAGCCTTCTTCATGCCAAGCATGGATTTCTGGATCGCCTGCAGCATTAACATCAGAGTTATAACGAGCACAAAGGAATTTGCAGACTTTATTACCGAGATAAGAAACTTACGAAAATATTGTGCGCGATCGTCAGCCAAAGCACGGCATGATCTTCCTCGTCGGCGTAAGGCTCTATGTCCTTCGGCAGCATCAGGGCCTCGGCCAGAGCCATGGTAGTTCCCAGATCTCGGACCGTGTCAGCGGCCGTGATAGGGGTCGTACCATTTATCAGCAAAGGAGGAGGCCAGGTCCCGGCTTTCTCGGGAACCTTTGATTTGCCCTTCTCCTCGGAGGGACCAGCCTGGTGTGCCTTCACCAGTTTCCGCCTCTTCCGGTCAGCATTGGCGATTTCGGCATCGGAGGGAGGGAGACTCGGCAGCTTCTCACCCTCGTCTGGCTTCCTCTTAGCCAGGACGATCCCAGAAGGTTTCTTCGCCTGCAGGGGAATCGGCACCTTCTTTGCCTCGGTGGGAGTCGGCACGACCCCAGAAACCTTCTTTTCCGACACGGCAGCAGTTTTCCTCAGCCTAATCATGTCCTTCAGGCTCGGCATGTCGGGATTTGCAGACATGACTTCGGCTTCCGTATCCTTCTCTTCCTCGGCTCCCAGGGTAATCCGAAGCGGAGACTGCGTCCTTTCAGAAGAAGATGAGGATAAGGATGAGGATGAGGATGAGGATGAGGATGAGGATGAGGATGATTCGGCCACAGCAGCAACCGTGACTCGGCTGGGCTCCCGGAGATACGGCAAGGGAACACCTTCGGGGACAGCAACCAAAGACGTCTCTGCCACCACCTCGGCAACGTACTTCTTCTCCTTGATATAACCCTTGTAAGACGGGTTATATCGAAGCAGTACTTCGGCGGCTCTCGGTTCGGCTTGGCCTTCAACGCCTTTGTACTGAAGAACTTTTTTCAGATCTTCTGGATGTGTAGCCTGCGAAGTCCGACCGCGATTGGCGTTTGAAGCTGCAAATGAGTAAACAGACAGTCAGAAGCTATAGATCGGCAATACTGAAGAAATAAAAATAAAGGAGAATGGGTGACTAACAGGGTTTCCCGAATCTGCGGGGAACAGGGAGCCTCTTGTGCTCGGGCTTGTCGGCAGAAAATTCCCAGTTTCCCGAGACGATGAGGAAGTCGTCGTCGTTCCCCCTATTCGAGTCAGGGAGGTTCGTTACTATCTTCTCTCGGCCTCTACGGGACTTCAGATACCATCTATCATCTTTTTTATAGACCATATCGTAATTATAGTTTATGTCCCAAAGATCTAAGTTCGTTTGGCACAGTTCGTTCAAACGAACTATGTCCATGACTATACGGTACGAGTTTATGGATATCTGCATAGGATTCAGCCGATACCACGACAGAACCCTACGCAGTAAAGGGTGGAGGGGGAACCTAACCCCACCCTCAATGACAGCCATAAGAGGGATGTGGATGGAGTCCTCATCCCGAATCTCAGGATGAGTCTCGGGTTTGTTAATCTCTACATACACATCATCTGGAATCTGGTACTGCCTACGAAACTCTGCTATCCGCGCCGGAGAGGCGAAGTGTTTCCTAAAAATCCCCATACTCAGAGAATGAGTGAGGAGGAAGCAGGAATGAGAAATGAAGAAAAGAAAAACGACGACACAGGAGGCAGACTTACAGAGTATGGGGGAAGAACAGTAGCAAGAAGAGAAATGAAGAAGACAAAGTTTGGGATTTATAGGGTTCTGTGTGGGTAAATCCGAATCGTCACACATGATAAACCCCAACCGTCGGATCCATTACTCCTGGACCAATCGGTGCAGCGCGTTTGAGATACTGAAGCGCCATGTCAAAACACGCGCAGAAAAGGCGCGTCGGACTTTAAAGAGGTACAAACCAACGGTCACGTCGCATTTATGGTGGACAGAGCACGCCCCCAAAACGTGCCAGACACGGATGAGAATCCCTTATATCGACACAAAGGTCATCATGAATATGCTTTATAGCGTCGGTTACTCTGCCACGTCGGTTCGAAGTAACCGAAGCTAGGGGGCAAGGGGAACACAGCCGAACAGACTTGAGAAAAGTCTGAGAAGATTCAACGCTTGAGAAAAGTTTGCAATCATGCCGAACAGACTTGAGAAAAGTCTGAGAAGATTCAACGCTTGAGAAAAGTTTGCAATCATGCCGAACAGACTTGAGAAAAGTCTGATAAGATTCAACGCTTGAGAAAAGTTTGCAATCATGCCGAACAGACTTGAGAAAAGTCTGAGAAGATTCAACGCTTGAGAAAAGTTTGCAATCATGCCGAACAGACTTGAGAAAAGTCTGAGAAGATTCAACGCTTGAAAAAAGTTTGCAATCATGCCGAACATGGCTTGAGAAAAGCCAGAGAAAGTTTAACACTTGAGAAAAGTTTGGACCTCAGAACATGCTTGAGAAAGGTATGTGTTTAAAGCCTAGCTACAGGTTAAATAGCCGACATGGCTTGAGAAAAGCCAGAGAAAGTTCAACACTTGAGAAAAGTTTGGACTCCAGAACATGCTTGAGAAAGGTATGTGTTTAAGCCTAACTACAGGTTAAACAGCCGACATGACTTGAGAAAGGTCAGAGCCAATTCGACACTTGAGGAAAGTTAGAACACCCGAACAAACTTAAGAAAAGTTTGAGGAGACTCATCATTTGAAGTCTGAAACTGATTTAGATAATTCACTACTTGAGAAAGGTATGTAAAGCAGATAGAGACAAAAGGAGTCATAACAATTTCATTTAATTCTTGAAGTCGGGTTACATATGAGTTGCAAAAACTCGAGTTACAGAAAAGAAAGACATAAACAAAATCCTAAGGCGCAACATCGGCAGCCTGAACTATAACTACGTCCTCATCGGCAGACTGAGGTTGAGCAGCAGGGACACCAGCAATGGCAATCTGGCCTGCCTCTCCTTCACCAGCTGCAGCCTGGCCCTCTTCTTCGGTTTCGGACGCCATGACCTCCAGTTGGGTAACAGACGGAACCCTGGAGTACATAGAGGAATCAGACGGAACTAGGGCGGCTTCCAGGGCAGCTTTCCAGCATTTCTTGACGAGATCGGCCTGGAGCTCGGGCAACTGGTTCGCCAAGAAGTCGGCTGCAGCATCCATCATGCCCCTGGAGTAAGAAGCCTTCAGCTCGGCTGCATGCCGATTTTGAAGATCGGCTATCTGATCCTCCAGTTGGGAAGACCTCATCTTCTCTGTGTCGAGCTGGGACTGAACATCTCTAAGCTTGAGATCGGCGTCCTTAGCCTTCTGCCGGTAAGAGGCCACTCTCTCTTGAAGTCTGAAGCACAAGGCATTGGCATTCTTCAGCTCCGACTCCATAGTGGCGTACCGAGTCTCCAAATCCTGAAAGCGGCTCAGACACAGCATAGATTTTTGCGCAGCCTGTAACAAGATCGGGAAGTCAGAAGGCAGATATGAAATCGCAAGTAAAGGCAAACCGAAAAACAACCAAGACAAAACACTTACGAAAACTTCGTGGGCCATCACAGAACGCATCAAAGTCGGGAGATCGGTGCCTACGTAAGGCTCGATATCTTTTGGCAACATCAACGCACCCGTCAGGGTTTGCGTGACGGCGAGGTCTTGCGCCGAGTCGGCGACAGTGATGGGATCAATCCCATTCACCAGCAAGGAAGGGCGCCATGGGGCAGCCCCCTCAACAGCTTTTGCCTTCTCGGCCGTCTTGCTCTTCTTCGGCAAGTTCGTTGCAGCTGGAACTTCCTGAGGAGGGTCCCTTGGTTTCCGCTTCAGAATGAGCGGAACATCATCTGAAGCCTCGCCAGACGCTGAGGTCGGTGGCATCCTCTGCGAGCTCGGGCCTACTTGAGGGTTTTTCTTCTTCTGTTCCCGAATCATTTCACGCAGATTCGGAATATTGGGATCTCGTGCCATTTGGTCGGGAATTTGGTCGACTTCCTAGTCGTCTCCTGAGTCCCAGTTGCAAGGCGAATCGAAAGAGCTGTGGGCGGAGTCAAACGAAATCGGAAAGTTCCCGACGTCAGCAACTGTTACCGGTTCCAGTAGCCGAGCTTCGGAAGGCGGAATGTAGTTCTGAATATCGGCACCAACGACGTCGGCGTCCGGGATGGATTTTTTGCTGTATCCCCGGTAGCTCCCAATGTATCCGAGAAGCACTTCGGGTGATCGGGCCCAGCTGCTGCCGAAGGATCCTGTGTATCGGGCGACCTTCCTTATCTCGTCAAGCTTTATCGCCTGTCTGTTTCGGAACTTATTGGCGTTGGTGGCTGCATGATAGGACGGGAAAAACAGTCAGTATCAAAATATGTTCGGCATCAGAAAGAAAAAGATATGGAATTGAAAGACAAGGTCGGGGTACTAACGGATGACTCCAAACCGGGTCGGGATATGGAACTTGGGTTTTTCAGGCTCATCTCGGCCAATCTCCCAGTTGCCAGCAACGATGAGGAAATCATCGTCGTTACCACGGCTGGAGTCCGTCAAATAAGTAACGATTCTCTCCTCATTTGGTCTGTTCTTCAAGTAGTAGGTGTTAGGGCCTTTCCTGACCATGTCATAGCAAAACTGGATCTCCCGAAATCCTACGTTGGTTCGGTTCAGTCTATTTAATTCTACAATACTATGGATAATCCTATATGTGTTGACGGAGATCTGCATCGGGTGGAGCCGGTATCCACAGAGCACTTCACGGAGAAGGCGATTGAGTGGAAACCTAACCCCGCCCTCAAGAACCGCCATCAATGGGACGTGAAGGATGTCAGGGTCGTTCCCATCCCGGGCGGTATCCGGCTTATTAAGTTCGATGGCAACATCGTTGGGGATGTTGTACCGTCGCCGGAAATTTGCCATTTTTTCCG
Organism: Arctostaphylos glauca; assembly: GCA_019985065.2. NCBI lineage: Eukaryota > Viridiplantae > Streptophyta > Magnoliopsida > Ericales > Ericaceae > Arctostaphylos > Arctostaphylos glauca. The sequence continues at coordinate 23,027,718 of JAHSPW020000013.1, forward strand.
GTGTGTCAACTAAATTCCTAAAAATCCCCATTACAGAAAGCAGAAAGGGATGAAAGGTCAAGAAAAAGAGGGAAAACCTAAGGTTCTGGTTGAAAAGAACTTACGACAGCGGGTGAACTCTCTCTCTGGTGTGAAGACAGTGGAAGATTGCAGAAGAAAAGTGAAAAAATGAGAACAATCGAGCATTTATAGGGAGGGGAGTCAAACAGATAAGACCCTAAGCCTCCCCCAATGAAAACGCTCCAGATACGAGGCACGCGCAGAAGGCACGTGGCTTCGAAAGCCATAAAGCCTGCTGCATGCCTCATCAGACTTTAATGCGATACCAGAGGCTTGCGCGTGACGGTTCAGAAACCATCCGATCGAGAATAACAAAGGACGCCATGAGTGCAGTACATAGCCTCGACTACTTCGCCAAGACGGTTCAAAGCAGCCGAAGCTAGGGGGCAATTGACGGGGGTAAAACGTAATTGAGAAAATACCTTTTACTCCCCAGGCTTATTCCAGAATTCGGCCGAGACCGAATAACATTTCCAGAGGCACGTGCCGATCACGTGTGGTAGTGGCCGACACGAGAAGTGCCGATCACGCCCATATTTGGGTAACAGAATCAAGTACGGAGGATGCCGACCTGAGAAAGGCGGACTCAAGTGTTGCCGACCTGAAAAAGGCGGTCAGGATTACGGGCAGCCCGAGAAAGCGACTGATAACCGTATTTCCGAAAAGGAAACAGAATCATGGATGGGGTGGGGTCCTGTGGGATCTTGTCGGATTCAGTTACAGATGTGACCCCCACGTCCCATCAGAGGACACTCCGCCAGAGTGGAGCCCTAAGAGAATTGGGGCATGACTGGAGGCCCAAAGAGAATTGGGGCCCAAGAAAGTCCAGATGGAGTTAGGGCACCAGGGAAATCTATAAATACACCCTCAGATGACGAATTTGAGGTACGCCTAAATACCCCAGAGTTTTCATTCGCTGATAGAGAATATCAGCTTACAGTTAACTTTTTCCCTGTGAGATTGTGCCTGACTTAATCATCGGAGTGTTCTCCTGCCACAGCGGCAGAGGACTCTTTGACAGATTATTCTTTTGCAGATCACAGGAACATATACTGAGAGAAGCACCATTTCGGCTGGATAGTGAATCACTAGCTTTCCGTCCTGATTTTCTAAATCAACCCCCTTACAGAATCTAATTCATTGAATTAAAATTCAGAAACATTTTCAAGAAAAATTTTTGGAGACCAAAAAAATTCCCTTTACTTAATGTATTCATTTTTTTATAATTCAAAGTGTTTAAGCCTATTCAATTACGCGCACCTGAAGTTAGTTATAGGAGATCAACCTAAGTACTAGCAAAATCTCAATTAAATGTATGGCAAAGTCCTATATGAAATGATCTCGTACGAATTGATAATACCAAAGAGCATAGGTGGATGTATATTGTGACAAGCGAGTCAACTGACCCTACCGAGTTGAAAAATCTTTTAGAATAAGTATATATTTTTTAGTATTTTAATAAATTTATCCCACAAAATATCATGTTCTGTTCAGTAATATAAAACTTGACACCAATGGCTATAAGGACGTGTTTGTTAGCGGTTAAAAAAAGGTTTATTTTCTATCACTCCAGATATGGCTATCTTGCTTGTTATATCCATGGTTTGTTTATTTTTTTAGATCTCGAATATGATATGCGAGATACTCATTTATTCGTTGGAAGGTGATAAAAAAAATTTCACCTTCCATATGCATATCTTATCCCCTTTCTATATCCGTCTTCTATTTATACAATTGTCATTATTAATTACAAAAATATTAATAATAATTATGAGAATGTCATCTACTTACTCATATCTACTATATTGTCTTTTTTCAAAAAATACTCAAATAAATCAGTTACAATTATTGATCCAACTATAATAAATTTTCCTTTTTACTCTGTCTCACCTCTTATTATATTCATTATATTTTTTTAAAAATTTTGACCCCTAACAAACAGATCGTAAATGCTAAGATCTGTTCTTGCTTGAAATATCTCGAACCTAAAATTTTTAAGAGACAACAAACCTCAAAACCCCAAACTATAACCACAAGAGTTCCTTTATGTATTCGTTGACTAAATTCATTGCTTCATTTTTCAGAAACTTTTTTTCAGAGACACCACGAGAAATTCAGGCTGTGTTCGTTTAGAAGTTATCAAAATATTTTCTGAAAATTTTCTGAAAATATTGTGAAAACTTGTTTGAGAAATTTTTTTCCAAACATTTTTATTTTTTTCCTAAACAACTTCATCTCTCTATAAAAGAATAGAGAGAAAGAGAGCACCTCAAAAACACCAAAAAAATTTAACTCCTAAGAGTTAATATTTTTTGAAACACTTACACCAAACAACATCTTAGAGTTTTTTTCTCAAAAATCGTTTCAGAAATACTCAACCGAACACAGCCTGATGTTTCTACATAGGCTTTACATTAGGGAGCATGCTCAAGAGATCACTAACTATAAATCATTAACTCTCTTATCACTTTCTTCTCCACCTTTTTAGGTAACTAGGCCACTATCTTAGACAAAACAAGTAAATTATATGTGGTCATTGTGGTGCTTGACAAAAGGGCTTTGCACGTGCGTTAATAGTTTAAAAGTTATAATAAGTTGTATGTATTGATAAATTTTCCTGATGATATTAAATAATTAATAATCTATATTTTAGTCAAGATCTTGAATTGTTATGTTTATAAAATGAAATTAATGAGTTTGATTTGGCTCTGATAAGTAACAGATCGATCAGCGATGGCGATAATACTTTGGGCCAATTGAGGACAACTCATCTGTACAGAAATGACCGACTAGCCAACTAACCGATCATCATGTGTTGGGTCAATCGGTAGATGTTCCTCCAGATCGGTTGGAGTTTGCTCATGAACGCTTGGTGTACTTTTATTTGGAAAGACCTTGCGCCAGACGCCAGCTAGAAGATCCCGTGCGGGATGTCCTAATTGCACGGATAATCCCGAATATAACGCCGCTAACTGCTCAGTAACCGAAGGATAACACCTGGAATTGGTGGCCCACTCGTCTAAGTATGAAAAGAAGGCATGATCGGTGGCCATAAGCCGGCTAAGGTCAACTCCTTTTTCAACCTATTAAAGGGAATCTCCGACCATGTACCCCTTTTTCAACCTATTAGAGGGAACCTCCGACCATGTAACCAGGCATGCTTTCAGATATTACCACACTTACATTCATGCCTATGGTAGATCCCCATTACTAACTTGATTGTCGATTGTCGAAGAGTCCTTGACTAGATGTGAGGATCCGAAAATTTTTTAGGTGTTTAGAATGTCTTGAGGTGATTAGAAATGATATTGATATGAGTTGAATGAGATGAACGATGATTTAGATGGGTTTTAGTGAAAAGGGGAGGAGTAAACAAGGAGAAATGAATGACTGGTCAGGGCTGAAGAAGGCCGGTGTGACCAATCACACAAAAATAAGAATTTTAAAAATTTTGGTCAATAGCTTGCCGTGATCGGTCAAGCTTCATAGCACTTTTTCCATGACCAGTTAGGGTAACATTTTAAGGCAGTAGCTTGCCGTGACCGGTCAGACTTCTTAGCATTTTTTTCATGACCAGTCAGGCGGGTAAAAATGCAAATCTAAAAAGGACGGACCAAATTTTTTTTAGGCATATCATATACACACCATATCAGATTTCTTTTCTTTTTCTCTCTAGGAAACCATCATCCTTACTTTCTCCCTTCCTAAATACATGATTTAACCCCTAGATCCTTCAAATTTCTCCAAGGATCTTTCAATATCCTTTGATATCTAAAACTTGAAAGTGGGTATTTGCTTGGAGAAGATTTGGATGAGCTCTTTTTCACCATTAAAGCTAGGTTTTCACCTTGGAGCTCAAGTCTTGCATTTTTCTCCTTAAGGTATGAATTTTCTTGCTTCTCTTAGCTATTTCTGGCTTCTTTTTGGTAATATTTGGGTTTCTTCTTTGTTTTGAAGATTTGAGTGTGTTTGACTATGATTTGTGAGTTTTAGCATACAGTATTATATGTTGATTTGTAGATCCATCTAGATTTTTTGTCTATTTTGTGAATGAATTAGGATATGAGCTCCACAAAGTGAAACGAGAATTTTCTTTTATATGTTCAAAGTCACAGTTGATACATTGATGTAGTGGAAGCAAATTATGATTCTTATTGTGCGTAAACATGTGAATGATGCGATATTCGGACTAGACTCCCTTATGAGAATGCTAGAATGTACGGACTAGACTCCTACGGGAATGATAGAAAGGCCTTGAACTAGATTCCCCGAGGGAATTGCTAAGGGAAAGGACTAGAATCCTACAGGAATACTAGGCATGAGACATTGTTAATACAACCCAAAAATGTTACTTGATGCTGATGGATGTAATAATGTAAAATAAGTCTATGAAGAGTTGGTTCTGATCCATAAATAATTCGGTAGAAAATTCATATAAATCAATGTGCTTTATTATGTTTTCATTGAAGTTAAGTATTGTTGTTTATCTACTACGCTATGACATCTCATATTCACGTAAGATTTGCATAGAATTTTTCTATTGGGCTCGTTAGCTTAACCTTTTATTATTTTTCAGGTACGGCCCCAAACATTTAGCTTGAATTTGGCATGGAGTGCATGAATTTTTGCATGACTTTTGATGAGCTGCATTCACAAAGTTATGTAACATCTTTTTATCCATTCTGAAAAAGATGTCTTGTAACTCGATTCGACACGAATGTCTTAATCTAATATAATATTTTGAAATTTGACTTTTCGTATATAGTTATTTGGGAGGAATAACCTTTTGTAATTGTGAACAATTTAGAACAATTATTCTGTATTAATGGAGATTGGGATATTTTGGTGAGTTTGTGGGGATTACCTATTATTGTAAATTATCTTTAATTATGTTAAAAATTGAGACCGTGACAACTTGGTATCAGAGCAATATGTTAGAATACCTCTAAACCGTAGGGAGACGCTTAGTCTCATGGGTTCAAACATACCGCATTTAGACATGACTTTTGGGTGCTTGTGTGTATGACATGCATTGGCATTACATTACTTTATATATAGATTGACGTATAATATTTGTTCCATGTTGGGGACCTGTTTGAGGCTTTGGCCTTGTGTCGATCATGTTGTTTAACTTCATTATTGTCTTTTCTTATCCTTGTAGCATAATGCCTCCTAGACATGGAGTGAGTTTGGGTAGACCCCAAGGCCGAGGCCATTATCGGGAGATACCTTTAAAAGATGTTGTGAGTCAACGAGAGGAGGCACCATATGGGGAACAAGCTGACGAGGGGATAGAACAGAACGTAGAGCCTCTGGTCATTCTGAGTAACTTCATAAGGGAATTCGTTGCGGCACTTGCCGAGTCGAATCTGTTGAATCCGACCACCAAGGCGAATCCGAATAACTGAGCTATCGATGTCATGAGGGAATTTCGACGTCTCAATCCACCTCAATTTAGCAGAGAGGGTAGTGATTTTCTTGCAGTCAACCATTGGCTTGCCGAAATTCCTAAGTTGTTTAATGCATTGATGATCGTAGAAGACAACCTTAGAGTTCGTATTGTAGCGTGTCAACTTATTGGAGAAGCAAACGAGTGGTGGGAATCAATCCTCGAGGTGAGAAAGGATGCTAGGAGGGTGGCTAGGTTGGCAACTCAGGCCAATGAGCCGAATTACATTCTGGGTCATTCCCAGCATATCCTAAATCTTGGGTGGTCTGAATTTTTTATTTTTTTTTAGTTTCAAATTAGTTTTGTTACAATTACTTTCAAAATAAGCTATATAATATTGTTTTTAATAAAATAATTTATTTTCAATATGAATAACTATATATGTTTCAAATCTTTTAAAGCTAATAAAATTTTATGGATGTTCATTGTGCCTATGTTCTAGTATTCATTTTGTCTCTTGAGAATAAATAAATCTTATAGTTTGTTATCTTTTATAATTTAAAAGTTCTGATGCTCTATTTTTTTTATATCTACCATAATTTTATGATAAATTATATTATTTAAAAAATATACATTATGTCGTAGCAATATGTCCGAAACAGTATGCCGAATACACCACTACTTATACGTATTATACTAATCACAAAAATATTACGCTTGCCAATATATATTGATAATTTATGTCAAGACACACGGGACCGGGACTGATTTAGGAGCCCGGTTTCACGTTTGAGAACGTAGGCCCAATCCACAGCCTTTATGCCCGCAATTAAGTCCTGCGGGACACCCACCGGGCCTCGGTCACAATGGTGTATTTTGTTGGACAGGTTTTGAAAAAATATATTCTCATGTTTAAATTTGTGTGCCAATGTGTCAAAAAAAAATTTAAAATTTTTATTTTTAAAAAATTTTAATGCGAGTTAAAAACTAGCGACGAATAAGTGTTTGCGTTATTTGTTCTCTTACCTCAATTAAGAGAATTTGTGTTAAGTGTTGACACGTGGAGCTCAAAACTAGAAACAGAAAATGAACAGTCACTGAAGGATGCAATGAAACGTGATTTCGAGTTATAAACTTAGTAACAAACTTACATTTGGTGAGTCAGGTAGGGATCTAACTGTTTCAAATTACAGTACTCTGCTACTATAACTGCTACAAAGTACGAGTAAAAACAAAGTACAAACAGCTATAGTTACGCCTACACTAAGTACTTTTAAATAAGAACAAAAGACAAGTATAAAAACAAGTAAGCTTTTCATATTTTTCGGGGTTCTTCTTCTTTGATTGTTGCTCATATTTTATTTATATACAATCTTCTGATACTCAGTAGTTTTTCACAGTTCTCAATTTCCTACTTAAATTTGAAGGACTTCTTTGCCTTCGACGTTGGGCAAGATCATGGCCATTATGCACAATCACTCCTCACACTTTCCTCCTTTTTCAACAATTGCTTCTGGTCACATCCCTTCTTTGTGTTCCACTTCCTCGTGAATGGGAATACATAGCAGTTGCATAATTACTCATGCATGCTAAGTCGTCGTGCGCTTTGATTTCTTCACACGTGGGACCCTTTTACAGTTAAATAACTGCCTCAGTATTTCAAATGGCACCTCGTTTGTTATCCTCGTGCTTTTTAATCGTATATGTCATCTACTGATTAGTGCCACATATCCCCTTCTCCTTGGTGGACAAATTAAGTGGCAAATAGTGGTGTTTGTACAACTGGATAGGAATTTCTTAGAGAGTGGTGGAGCTTGGAAATTGAAAGTACAATAGTGGTATTTGAATCTAAAGAGTACGGGAGTGAGGGAGGAGGGAGAGAGGATAGGGGACCAATTTTTAGAGAGAGAGAGAGGTGAGTAGTATAAAATGACTAAGAGTGCATGGGTATATATAGGGAGGCACAACTGAGTTTGATTGGAAGTGGAGTGTGAGTGTGCGGCTGAATGAGGTGATAGTTGAGTGAGAGAGAGCGTGGAGTATGAGTATGGATAGGTGATGAAGTAGGAGTGTGGATGAGGACGGTGATGGTGGTGGAGGGATAAAGGAAAAGAAAGGAATTAGAGTGTGGGATTGTGTGCGTGTTTAACTATAAATTTTGGGTGAAGTCCGAGATCGATCGTGACACACGATTTGGTATTTTGTTAAAAATATTTCGCAACGAAATTTTGTTCAAACTAACAATTTAAATACTTTGAGATCAGATTTATTTATACATAATGTAATTTAAAATTGAAATGCTCGGTTAGGAAAAATGAATGAATAATTATTATTTTAAAAACACAGGTATTTACACTTCGAACTTGATATTCGCTGTAACGCCTCATGTAAACCACTGACCCAACAACTTGTTGAAGTCTAACCACGTGGCCCAAAATACTTAAGTCCAAGTTGTTAGTATTAGTTTACATGGTTCCTTGTATACCCAGGATCACCCATATAGACTTTCAATGTGAGACAGGACATCATAATCTCCCCACATTTAAGACCTTGTGCCCTCGCAAGGGGTTCAACACTAGAGTCACCACGGCCTAACCCCGGGTCTATTCCCTAGTGACCAAATAAAGTCCCGGCCCCACACTCGATCGTGTACATGGGTCGCTCTGATACCATTTGTAACGCCCTATGTAAATCACTGACCCAACAACTTGTTGGAACTTAACCACGTGGCCCAAAATGCTTAAACCCAAGTTGTTAGTAGTAATTTACATGGTTCTTTGTATACCCAGGATCACCTATATAGACTTTCGATGTGGGACGGGACATCACATTCGCTCCAACTCTGTCTTGTTTTCTCAACAAAGTGCAACCTCCACCTTCCATGTCTGCCTCAAACAGGGATCAGGGATGTCTGCCCCTAAAAAATTTCAAGAAAAAATAGATAATAATTCATTTATTTTATCATTTCAATCAAATAATTTAAAAAACAAAAATAGATATTTAATAGTTATAAGGATAAAAGTATGTATTGTATACATAAAAAATGGGGCGAGGATTGAAGCAGAAATACGTGAACTTGTTTCTGATCTCATCCCCAAATGTTTTTATTTTTCCTTCTAAATCCAGTCTGATCTTCAAAAAAAAATCTCCAAGAGTACCTTATTCGAATGAAACAGATAACAGCACGAATCAAATCGGAGCAGATAAAATCATTATCCATACTACGTATGTTGAATATGTCTTGAGTTCAACAGTCAACTATTGTGACTTACTGCTACTCATAACCCATTTCATGGCTTTTCTCACGTGGGAGTACTTTCGTTCTCTCTTTTCATTTGGAGGAGTTATAGGGACCAAGAAAAAAAATTAAGAAATTCTTTTCGAATTTAAAATTAATGATCATAATTTAATTGAATTTGCAGTCCACCAAGAAACTCTCCCCGAAGCAAATTCAAGTGAATCATGATCATTGATATATTTTGAATTCAAAGAAAGTTTCTTGATCCCTAGACTTTTCCTTTTCTGTGTTTTAGGGTTCATTTGGACTGTGATAATTATTAAATTATTGTCTGTTTGTTTTTTTTCCTTATTTGAAATTTTTTTATACTCCCTCCGTCCCAATTTGTTTGTCCATTCTCGAAATTCCAACTTATTTAGGAAACACAATCATTACTCTTAAAAAATTTTACTTTCCAAAAATACCCTTAACTTTTTTAACATTAAATGAGAGTTTACGTTTTCCAAAGCATGGTTTTTAAAAAAAGGAAGGGCATTAGGAAAATTTTGACAAGTCAACTTCAAAATTAGACAAACAATTTGGGACATCTAAAAGTCAAAAAGTGGACAAATAAACCGGGACGGAGGGAGTAATTTTTTATTTTGCACCATTTTTTTTATGTTTATTGGTTCGTCTCGATGAAAGGAATCTAAAAAGTACAAAATTATCCCCAAAAATTAAAAAAAGTTCAGAAAAGACGAAAAATAAATCAAAACAGGATCCGTTTTTACTTATTTTTCGTCTTTAGTGAAATTTTTTTAGCTTTTGTGTATAATTTTGCATTTTTTAGGTTTCTTTCGTCGAGACGAACCAATAAACATCAGAAAATTGATGAAAACATAACAAATACAAAAAAATAATAATAAAGATAAACCATAAATAAATAAATATCATAGGCCAAATACAAAAAGAGTCAAAGTCAAAAGAGAAAGTCTACCAACATGTACACACACACACACATATATATATATATTTATCAAGATACAGAAATGTTCGAAATTATTCAATGCACATAAAATCTACGAAATTATAATAAGAAGTTTAATGTGCATCAGATGATTCCGAACATATATGTATTTGAATCTGTACACAAGATGTTTAAACTTTAAAGATTTGTTTTTTCCATATTTGCCGCGAATACTTTTTTCCGGAGATTTGTAAAGAACAATTTATTCAGTTTTTCCTATAAAAAAAAAAAAAAAAAAGGGTTGTCTCGTAAAGTTTCCTCTGAAAACATTTTTTATTTCACTAGTGTTGAGTCTGACTATGAACTTTAATCACAGTCTCTGTAACAGAATATTCCCAATCAATTTCAATAAAATGTTAAATTAGGTTGCCATTCACACTTGTTTTCCAGAAGCTTCTAGCTTTCAAATCAATAGTTTTTTCATGCAATTTTTAAAATTGATAAATCTTGAAAAATTCACGTCTGAGATGATTTGATAAACCCTTCTTGCATATTCCTTATTTTTTTATCACCTTCAACAGTAAGTAAATAGGTAAAGTTAATAAATACCCAAATAAAATTATTTATTTATGTTTCGCTTATTTCTTTATTTTTAAAAATAATTGAAGAAGAAAATAATTTAAATTACAAAACAGGGCCTTAATTTGTTGAGATTTATATAAACATGCATGATTAATATAATGATAAATGTTCCTCTTGACCCTCGTAGTCCTTCTCCATCTTTATATGAAAATACTTTTTCGTATCTATTTCTGGTCCTATCTAGTTATCCGCGTAGTATTTTATTCAAAGTCATGTTGCATTAATAGTAAATGAAGATACAGATATTTCATCCTCCGTTTACATATTTAATATTGATATGTCCAATGTAATGCTCCGAATTCAAATTATCAAAATTAGCATCTGAGCAAAAACTCAACACTTGGCAGAACATTGTGTATAAATTTTTTCTCTTCTTTTTTTTGCAACTTTTTTGCGTAAGATTAGAAATTTCATATACCAATGTTTGCATGTATCACACAGTATGTTTAATTATGTTTCGTATATATCAACTAGTAAATGATAAAATTATAACAGTGTAAATTAAAGATAAGATCAAGCCAGCTATGCTTGATGGTGCTCTTGAGCCTAACTAGTACATAATCAATATTGACTTAATCATCAAAGAGAAAGTCTTCATACATAGATTTTACAAATATAGACCGAACACAGATGTGTTCGTAATTATTAGATATACTTAGAGCTCTCGAACACATTTGTATCCCAATGTATCATCAAGACTCCAAAAAATAATCCTAAAAACACGTCTGTGTCTGAATACATCTGTGTACTTAAACTTTTTCAACTCCACAACCTCTTCTGCCACAGGGGTCACATCAGTCATCCCCAGTTGTCCTGCACAACACAATGGAATCCAGAAGCACCAAAACGCCAAAGAAACAAATTTTATTGCCTCCAAGGAAAGGCCAAATCAATGCCACGATCCATTGAGATTTAGTCTTACGCCACTCTGATTTGTCCCAATCCCCATACTCCTTTATTTCTGAACTCCTTTTCTGACACAAAGTCATTGTCCTCAAGTCGCAGAATTATCATCGTAAATTGTTGATCTACATAATAATATCTGATCAATTTAATTTTTTCGTGTATGCAAAATTTCTCAACGAGTCCTACAATATAAGCGGTTTGAATGATTTTTATGGGTCCAAAATGGGTACACTAACCCAAAATTGGACCATAATGGAAGATTAAGAGACCGGATTGGAACCTGGCTCCAAAAAATGGCATTAGCACCAATGAGAGTAGGTTGCCAGAAAATAACATGATATTGCAGCATGCCTGTGTCCGAATTTATAGCCAAATCTGTATTTAAAGTCCTATGTGTAGACTTTCTAGACAAGAAATTATATGTACTCTAGCAACGGTGTTTAGTTTAAGGATTTCTCACTTTTTCCCAAGGAACTGCCCCATTTGAGCCTCCCATCGATCACATACGTTAGTACGTACCTTATCCATTTCTTCTTTGTAATCACTTATATTGAAGTTGGTATCAGCATCAACTACCCTAAACTTAATGGTAGCCTGATCAAATGATCTGAATCATGAAAATGGAAATTAACTACTTGTCATGTTGTCGAACAAAACGTAATTTTTGTCGACTTGAGAAAGACGGTCAGAAAATTGTGGTTAGATTTTGACAGTAACTACATAGATAAGTTTCAGACCCGAATAGTTCAGGAGTACTAGACCTAGACAAAAAATGATGGAAAATCTTACATCAATTCAATTATAAGGATATGTTAACTCTAACAGTGTAGATAAGGTCAGATTCGAAGAGTCCAAATAAGACTTGAGAAGGTAGAGTGGATAAGGCTTATGCAGTTAGAGCCAATTGTTAGAAAGAACAATCTGCTTCTGAGTAAAAATTAGAGGTCGGAAAGAGTTCAAATTAAGTGAAAGAGAGCCTTTATTAAAGGAGACGCACCTACAGAGGTACAAGTACGCTCTAATTTGCTATTGAGCACATTATATTGAGAGCTTGCAAGATCAAGTATTAACTTAATCATCGTGGTATCTTGCTGCTCATAAAAAACGGAAGGTTCTTTGACGATTTCTTATCAGAAATTTAATACACTCGCACCTGTGGATAGAAGTTATATTGATTGTTTGTTTGCTATTCTTGGAATCACTCGATTTCAATTTTTTAGAAACAAATATTATAAAATTTTATTCTTTCCACATAAAAAGGTTTGAAAACAATAAATATTCTTGTTTTCATACCCACTACATGACTTTTCAATAAAATATTAAATCATGATTCCATTTACATTGTTTCCAAAAGCTTTATAGCTTTCAAATCAATAGCTTTTTCATGCATTTATAAAACTCATATAACATGAAAAAATCAAATCTACAATGATGCGATAAACGCATCGATATGCGAGAAATCAACGTTCGAGGAGGTAGGGGTAGACCCAAGAATTAAACTTAGAAGTGTCATTATCAAAATAAATAAATAATTAATAATAAAATTTATATTCAATAATTAACAATATATAGGTGTTCAAATTTAATTAACCAGATTTGAAGAATTTGACAAAGCAAAAGGACTATAGGATGTCACAGTGCTATGCGATAAGCTTTTGATTACTCTTAAACAAAAAAAAAAAAAATTGAAGTGGAGTAATATGGTGGATGTCACCTGACACCTCCCCCTTTATAGATCCGTCCCTACGAGGAGGTCTTCTCACCTATGTTCTTGTAGTCTCCTCGGTTGTTTGATCTAGACACCTACTCGATCAACATGGTTCTTAGCTTGGACCTCAATTACTAAACAAATGATTTTTAAATTACTTCTCTAAACAGGGCCTCAATTTGTTGAGGTTTATATAAAGATTCATGATTAATATAATGATAAATGTTCCTCTTGACCCTCCCCCTTCACATTGGTAAAAAGGCCATAGATGTATCTTGACGTTGCCCTTTTCCATTAGAGATAAGATCAAGCCAGCTGTGCTGATGGTGCTCTTGATTTCAATAAACTCAAAAGTCACGTTCACACTTTGTGAACCCCTTTGACTAGTATTATACTCTTCTCCCACAGTATACATAAGTCCATTTGAACTGTCATATTTATTGATTTTTTTTCGTTCTTATATAAAAATATTGTTATTTTTTATTTTTCATCAACTTTTTGTGATTTATTAGTTCATCTCGACAAGAACTTTTAGAAAAGTTATAAATAATGAGCTAAATTTGAAAAAAATTCAGAAAAGACAAAAATAAATCAAAAACAAAATTTTATTTTTAACTTACTGGTTGTCGTTAGTGACATTTTTTTAATTTTTGAACATAATTTTATACTTTTTAAATTTTTTTCATCAAAACGGCCAAATAAACCACAAAATATTGAGGTTAAAACAACAAATAAAAAAAAATGAATAGAGACAAAAAAATAAATTATAATAAATTAGTTAGGCTAATAGCTATTATATTATATTATATATATATAGATATATATATAGAGAGAGAGAGAGAGACAGAGAGAGACAATTTCTAATAAGATACTCATTATTTTGCTAATATAAGAACCTCTTATTTTGTGATCAAATATTAATAATTTGAACCATTCAATATGTCTAAAACAAGTTTTTAAGGATATCTGTAAAAAAATGGCTCAAATAAATACCCGAAATAGTTTGATTTAAGTAATTTTTTCATAAGTGATGATAGGAATTGTTTTATAAAAAACTGAATGGATCAAATTATAGCCGATAATATTTTGAACTGATTTCTCACGAACACCCTTAAAAATACGTTTTAAACACATTAAACGGTTCAGATCATTAATATTTGATCACAAAATGAGAAATCTCTTATTAGAAGCTTACTCTATATATACACTTGTGTGTTTGTGTGTGTTTTGGTGCTACCAAGGTTATTCAATCATTTTGCCAGTAGCGGACGGTACATACTGTATTGAACTAAAACGGTGTCGGCCAACTCATGTACCACATCGGTCAATATTGGGTGGTTCGATCAATAGCAGACTGTATTGGCCCCGTACCAACACCGGCTCGAAGAATTTTCTTAAAAAAATATTCAATTGATGGTTTTTTAGTAACTGCACATAAAATGAGACTAAAAATATAGTTAAACTTCAAACTTAGTTATCCAGTGAAAAAAATCATCTTTTTTTTTTATATTTAGTAATTTATTTTTAAGTTACGAGGTTTTATTTTATACGTTAAATATGATTTTTTGTGAAAGAATATATGTTTGAGAAATGTATATTACTTTTTAGCAATAAATCCGAAACAGTACACCAAAACACACCAATATCAATACGTACATTATCAATAGTAAAAACGTTAGGCTTGCAGGTAACTTTCTGACGCCACAAGAGTCTCATCCCCAGTTGTCCTCCTCCTCCTCCTTTTAAATTCTCCTTGGAAAAAACTTTCCTTCACTCTCTTTTCCCAAGAAACAGAGCATAATTTTCTTCTCCTCTGCTTTCCAAAACTCAAGTTCTGCTGCACCAACAATGGAATTCAAAAGCACCAAAATGCCCAAGAAACAAACTTTATTGCCTCCGAGCAGAGGCCAAATCAAAGCCAACATGTTTCGTGCTTTGATGGAGAAGCTGAAGACAGCAGCAGCTTCGCTGGTGGGACTGGGAAGTTTTCTGATGAAGAAGCTGAAGATAGCAGCAGCATCACTGGTGGGATTGGGATTTGGGAAGAACTAGATGCAAATCATCATGATAATCATAATTGATTTGATTATGATGATAATCATAATTGATCATTATGATACTCCCCTTATTAAAGGATAAATCAATTATTCTTCGGTTGTCGTGATTTTTATTGTAACCTATTCATAGGAAGAAAGGTTAGATATATTTGACGGATTGTTTCTTTGTTTGAAATCCCAAAATACAGTCTAGACAGTGATGTCCCAAATGTGTCCCTTCTCTTCGGTGTTTTATGTCCATCACCCCGTCCATCTGGATTTTGTGTAGTGTTCTTAATATATAGTTCTTTCGCTGCGGCTTGCAGGGATCTTCTAGTAGTGTGCCAAGGATTATAAGCAGGTTAAGTATGGACGGACAACTTTCTAATTTTGGCATGTTTCCACTATGATTATTTTTTGTACACGTACCAATAACGGTCTTTAGTTGGAATAATTCGACACTCGATATATCTCCTTAAAGTTTTTGTTCCCATACTAAAAACGTGTCGGATATAATGTTAAAAAATCATTTTAGTTATGGTTACAGATAAGTCCGTAAATAAAATCTAAGAAGCATAATGAGAGAATCATTTTCATTATTCATCTCCAACCTAAATAAATATCAACAACATTTAAATTGAAATCCCATGCACTACAACAAATTAGGGTTTTCCCGGCGTTTTTGAAATGCCGGCAAAAGTCATATAAACGCTGGGAAAAGTTTTCCCGGCGTTTTGGAAAACGCCGGCGATACCGCTGTCAGAAATACTAAATGGCGTTTACAAAACGCCGGGAATTGTTACCGTCGTTTGTCCCGGCGTTTAATAAACGCAGTAAATATTCCCCACGTCCAAACATCGGCAAGCCTTTCCCAGGGTTTTGCAAAACGCCGGGAATAGTCCTGACATTTTTAAATTCACTCACCACAATTTAGCTAGTGCTTTTTTTTTTCAATTTTCTCCACTGTTAACCAACAATTTATGTTCAAATACAAAATCTATGACATAAAAACATCTCAAATTCATTCACCACAATTTCTCAATTTACAAAATACGTTCGGAGATATATCTAATATCCCGAGACAATCAAACATAAACCATAGAATATAACTCCAAATCTCTGCAATACATCCACTCAAAAGTTTTTCAGAATCCATAACACATCAAGTCAAAAAAACATAATAGATAAACATAGAACACTACGTCAAGGAGCTACTAGTTGATACCGCGATCTTCAACGTGGAGAAACCTGAAATCAAACAACACAACCAAATTTAGAGTATGCCACATGAAACCAAACAACACAACCAAATCTTCTTTTCTTCTTTTGGATTTGACTGAATTGAAAAGAAAACATGAAAAAGATACATCACGTATAAGGTTTACATACGCTAACCTCGATCAAAACACTACACTACGGTGTGATACATCACGTATAAGATTTGACTGAAGGAAATCTATTGGTGTGAAACAAATTCTTGATGGAATTACTATGTTAATCAATACTTAAGAAACCATATGGCCAAGAACACATTGATGAAAGGGTAAACAAGCCATACCTTGCTAAGATCATGATCAATGTCAGCAGCAACCATGTGTGTCCTAGAGATTTGCTCACCCTGCTGATGCAAATTGACCAAAGTCTTGGTAGCATCCTCTCTCATCTCCTCTGCTATCTTCAAGCAGCTTTTTACAGTCTTTGTAGTCTCTTCGGCCTTGTACACCGCATAATTCTCCAATTCTTGAACATTTTGGTTCTCAAACTGTTAGGTGGCGATAGTAACACACTTTATCAGTTGAATGCGAGGTTAGTAATAACACTTTGTTTCGGGTTACTTGATAATAGCAATCAGTTAAACATCATAAGTAACGAGTTACAAAAACGGAGACTGCTCCACAACAAATCCTACTGGTATTTGTGCAAGTGACTAGGAGAGAAATGACAAGAACAGAAGGGGAATATAACTCTTTCATACTTGGTTTTTAAATCTGGTGAGAATGAAAACTCCAACCAATGAAGACAAAACTTTTGAGCTATTGTAGTACAAGTGGTTCGTTCATTTATTCTGGTTAGTTCTGTTTCTCACAAAAAAGGGGATTGCCACAAATATGATGAATTCTATCTTTCTAATAATTTTGAGACTACAGCGGATAAACACACAAAAGACAATCTCCTTATATTTCTATCTCAAATGCTTCTCTCGTCCGCATCCAAACATGATAGTGATAAAGCAAAATCATTAATTTCTTTCTTGACTCCTCACCCCCTGATAAAATACCACTGTGGTTTCTTATCATTTCTCCCACATTTCACCCAAGGTATGGTTTGCACAAAAAGGAAATAACATTTTAATTTAATAGGGGTATCTAAATTCTCCACGTGAAGGGATTTAATCACCTTTGTAGGAGTTAAAAGTTAATCAAGAACAGTCTTTTCCACATTGTAACATGAAACAGCTTTAGGGGACAGCTAATACAAAAATGTAGTTAAAAAGGGAAATCAAAAGACTAAACGTATGGGTTCCAGAGAAAATACAGGCAAATGATAAGATTAACCCTTTCCACTTTCACCAACACAAACATTTATCTTAATTGAGATAAATGCACCTACTCGCCCAAATAACACGCCATATTCCAAATTAGAAGATGCATAACTTTTCAAAAGTCATTAGATTCAAACTTTTCCTCTGAAACTCCATTTGATAACCGAGAAACAGAGGGAGGGAGAAAAACAAGCTTTTCAATTGAAAACCTAACATCTGTACCTGCACTTGCTTTTCATTTTGGGAGGTAGTCTCATGTTTCCTTGTTTCTGTTGCAGGTTGGACTCTTTCTTGTTGCTGATGCCTTGTTTTTTTTGGGGCTTAACAAGCTGTCCATTATCTTCATGAAATAAGAACTCAGACCTGAATGTTTGTGATGAGATCTGAAGTATTTTGGATTTATTATTCCCTTTCTATCTACTACAGTACTACAATAGGGTAATGAGGATTCCATTTTTGGTTTAGATGTACGGGAGAGAGAGAGACCGAGAGAGATAGAGAGAACGGGAGCGAGAGATGGAGAACGAGAGAGAGAGACATACCTGAGTGATCATCAAGGGAGAAGTTACAGCAGTAGCAGACCGACGCCGGAGCAGCAGCAGCAGCAGAACGACGCCGGAGCAGCAGAAGTAGCAGAACAACAAATGAGCAGCGGCAGAAGATCCATTAAGAGTTAGGGCTTGATTTTGGGGGGAAAGCTGGAGGGAAATAAGATAGGGAAGCGGGAACCAAAGTTGGGGGAAATAAGGGAGGAGAAAAAATAAAGGTATTCTTGGGGTTTTTTAATAAACGCAGGGAAATAAATGCGGGGAAAAGTCGAATTTGTTGTGTGAATATACAGTCTAGATGGTGATGTCCCAAATGTATCCCTTCTCTCTGGTGTTTTATGTCAATCATCCCGTCTATCTGGATTTTGTGTAGCATTCTTAATATATAGCTCTTTCGTTGCGGCCTGTGGGGATCTTTTAGTAGTGCGGCAAGGATTATGAGCAGGTTAAGTAAGGACGGACGATTTTAATTTTAGCATGCTTCTATTATTATTAATTTTTGTACACGTACTAATAACCGTCTTTAGTTGGAACAATTCGACACTCGATATCTCTCCTTAAAGTTTTTGTTCGCATACTAAAAATTGTGTCGGAGATAATGTTATCATATTATTTTAGTTACGGTCACGACAGACAAGTCCGTAAATAAAATCTAAAAAGCATAACGAGAGACGTCATTTTCATTAATTTTACGCTTTTATTATTTAATTCTATGTTTTTTCATTGGACAGATGTAAAAATCTTATTTGAGATTTGATCAAGACATTAACCTAATTTATTAGGACAAGTCATCAATATATGCTTAGGTCTTTTCAAGGGCAACAAAACTACTAGTTAGGTACATGGACTGAGTCTTATTCCGAAGAATTACTCGTTGCTTTTGAGCTGTCGTTGGAGTCTCTTTCATCACGAGACATTAGGCCCCACGTTAACTTTTTACGATGAATAATCTTCAGACACGGTCAATTATTCGTTTCATTTCTACCAAAAAAAGTCTCACGAATGATAACGTTGAATTTTTCTTAAGGTCACTGGAGAATTATTGTGCAGTCTTGTAGTCCCTATCTGATTTCTCACAAGACTAAGGACAGCAATTTCATCCGATCTTATCCGTTCCGTTCCAGTCTCCGTCCCCGAATGGATTTGCGGATTTAGGGATTTTTTCTGGGATGGATTGTGAAAAATCGGATTGGATCGAATTCGGGATGGATTTTTTCAAAGAACAGGTAGGATTCAGTCCGTGTATTTTAGCCCCCGATCCCCACCTCCACCCCCTGCTCCGTCCCATGAATTTTAATCTTATTTTTAAATTTGTTAGGGTTTGTTTTGTTTAGGTTTCTTAATCTTAGCCTCTTAGGTTCTTTACTGGAAATATTTACTCTCAGCGCAGTCGCTTCTTCTTCTTCTTCTTCTTCTTCTTCTTCTTCTCTCTGTCTCTCCCTCCCTCCCTCCCTCTCTCCGCAGTCCGTAGTCTGCATTCAGTCGAAGTCCTTCCAAAATGAAAGTCATTCCAAATTTTTGATAATTCTTAATTTATTTTTTTAATTAGGAATATTAGTTTTTTTTATTTTCGGATATTCATTCCCTTTTGGAAATTTTCATTTTTCGTTCGGACAGGGAGTGGAGGGCAAAAAATAATCTCCGTTGGAAAATCGGGACAGGAATGGAAATCGAATATAGATTAGGGGATCGGACACAGCGACAAAAATATCCACTCCCGATTCGTCCCGTTACCATCCCTATGCGAGGCTCATAAACATGTCTTTTGGACTCGTTTGATTGGTTGGAGTTGTATAAAGGGGACGCGAAGGATTTGTTATATGTAGCGCACAACAGACTAACAGAGTGTATGAAGCGGTCTAAGGCGACATCGTTTTAACAGGCTTTCTCAAGGCATAGCATTTGGACGCCTAGAGCATTTTTTGTATTAAAACGACGTCATTTTACCTCACAACACACCATCTTGTACGTCGTGCTAACAGAGTCCCGAGTCCTTATGCCAAGAAGAAACAAAAGAGTTCGTAGATGTTTGGAGTGATGCATGGAGGGGGGGAATTCACACAAGTAAAAGATTTTCTTTCTTCATCAAATTTTTTTTGATCAAATTTTCAACAAATTTATAATTCAAAAGAAAAAATCCTCTTTCAACCATAGGTCCGTTGTCAAACCGATACACCAACTCGATATCAAAAATTGACCCATCATTTTCACTGGTACGCGGTGTCGTGTAACGCAATACTAAATATATTTACGGAGTTATGGTGTATTTTTGGTAGGATCTTTCGAGATATAGTGATCATGATTTTAATTGTTCATTTAGGCCCCCTTTGACCTATGGTTTTTATTTATTTTTTATTTTTGTTTTTATTCATTTTTTTTTTTGCATTTGTTGTTTAAACCTCAATGTTTTATAGTTTATTGGTCCGTCTTGATGAAATGAATCTAAAGAGTATAAAATTATGTCCAAAAGTTAAAAAAATGTCACTAAAGACGACGAATAAGTAAAAAAACTCTATTTTTAATTTATTTTTGTCTTTTCTAAACTTTTTTCAAATTTGGCCGATGATTGATAACTTTTCTGAAAGCTCTTGTCGAGATAAACCAATAAATCAAAAAAAATTGATAAAAAATAAAAAATTACAAAAAAATTTCAAATAAAGACGAAATTTTTTTTTAATAAACACCACAGTCCAAATGGACCCTTAATCCTAAATAATTTAACACAAAGGGGCATAACTAGTAAACAATCAATTTTGACTCATTCATCAATACTCC
Organism: Arctostaphylos glauca; assembly: GCA_019985065.2. Taxonomy (NCBI): domain Eukaryota; kingdom Viridiplantae; phylum Streptophyta; class Magnoliopsida; order Ericales; family Ericaceae; genus Arctostaphylos; species Arctostaphylos glauca. The sequence continues at coordinate 23,048,508 of JAHSPW020000013.1, forward strand.
AAAGTCTTGTTCACATCGTGTGAACCCTCTTGACTAGTATTCTTCTTCTCCGAGCAATATAAATATACATATACACACACATATATATAGACACATACATCTGGCACAGAGGGATCATCCCAAGTTTTCTTCCTCCTCCTCTTAGATTCTCCTCGGAAAAAGCTTTCCTTCACTTTCTTTTCCCAAGAAACAGATCATAATTTTCTTCCTTCTCTGCTTTCCGAAACTCAAGTTTGTGTGTGTACACACACACATACATATTTACACAGAGGGCTCATCCCCCGTTGTCCTTCTCCTCCTCCTCCTCCTCCTTTTAGATTCTCCTCGGAAAAAGTTTTCCTTCACTTTCTTTTCCCAAGAAACAGAGCATAATTTTCTTCCTTCTCTGCTTCCCAAAACTCAAGTTTTGCTGCACAAATAATGGAATTCAAAAGCACCAAAATGCCAAAAAAACAAATTTTATTGCCCCGAGGGAGAGGCCAAGTCAAAGCCAACATGTTTCGTGCTTTTATGAAGAAGCTGAAGGCAGCAGCAACATGTTTTCGAGGAGAGGCCATATCACCAAAATAAAATCTCTGTATGAAGGGGAGATCAATTGATACGAAGGGGAAATCAATTGATTCTTCGGTTTTCGTGATTTTTTATTGTAATTTGTTATAGCGTATCCTCTGTCGGGGGAGCTCATAGAGCATCTTCAACCGCAGAGTTAAAACAACATTTTAGTTATTTTGAAGAGGAAAAGTTCAGAAATTGAGCTCAGCAAACTAAGGAATGACTGGTTATTTTAATGTAAGATACAGTAACTTTCTAAATGTGAAGAGGAACTGTAGACTAGCATCTTAATTTTATAATAATTTCTACACTTTCTCTCAGGTCTTCTTCTTCAATTTAGTCTGATTTGTACCAAGAGATAGAGAGAATAATAGAGAGGATTGTTGTAGTACGCATGTATATTGCGACAAGTTAAATTAAAATTATCACTTTTTGACTAGTTATTTTAACTATCATTGTTGTAGATGCTTACGGCTCCATTTGGCCAAACTTAAATTTCTAGCTTATTTTTTGTTTTTATTCAAATTTTTTTTGTATTTGTTATTTTTATATCATTTTTTCGTAGCTTACTGGTTCGTATCGATGAAAGAAATCTAAAAAGTATAAAATTATGTCCAAAAGCTTAAAAAAAGTCACTAAAGAAGAAAATAAGCCAACACAAACGCTGTTTTTGACTTCTTTTTTTTGTCTTTTCTGAATTTTTTTAATTTTTTAACATGATTTTATACTTTTCTGAAATCTCTTGTCGAGACGAACCAACAACCATCAAAAAATTGATGAAAAACAAAAATTTAAAAAAAATTTCAAATAAGGACAAAAAACTAAACAGTAAATAATCAAATAATTCAGTCAGACCAAATGGAGCCGTAGTTCTCCAAGGATTTGGGGGACCGTTTTGGGAAAAGAAAATCTGAACAAATATTTTTCCCGAATAGGCTAAAAAAAAATTTAGTAATTATATTTTTCCCTCCTTTCTTGCAGTCTCTTGGTATTGTCGAGAATGAACAGCAAGTCTCTTTTTTATTCTTTTGTAATTATATTTATAATTACAAGATTCTTCCTTTACTTTTCAATTGTTTTTCTCTATTTTAGTTGAGTAAATGACTCCATAAAGAGTCCATGTGGATCCACCAACAAAAGAGGGACCCACCCAACAGGACTGACAACTTTGTGCTGAAACATCAAATGAATTCAGACAAAATTTCAGTCGCCGATTTGATGGGAATTAGGAGCCTTGCAGTGAGGGCGCTTATTGTGGGTCTATTTTGCCTGGATTAATCCAGGCTAGATTATTCGGCTTTTTTTTTGTCTTTATTCAAATTTTTTTTGTATTTATTATTTTTATGTCATTTTTTCGTGGATTATTGGTTCGTATCGACGAAAAGAATCTAAAAAGCATAAAATTATGTCCAAAAGTTAAAAAAAAGTCACTAAAGACGAAAAATAAGCCAAGACGGACGCTGTTTTTGGCTTATTTTTTGTCTTTTCTGAAAACTCTTGTCGAGACGAACCAACAATCATCAAAAAAATGATGAAAAATAAAAAATTAAAGAAAAATTTCAAATAAGGACAAAAAACTAAACAGTGAATAATCCAATAATTCAGTCAGGCAAATGGACCCTGTATGCGTATTAAGGATGTAAGACTAAATCGGAAAATCGGACCAAACTGGTAAATCGGATCAAATCGTCAATTCGGTCCAGTTTTGGGAGCAAACCGATCCGGTTCGGTCCGGTTTGATTTTTTTTGAATTGTTTCGGTTTGATTTTCAGTTTTTGAGTTTTTGGGGCCGGACCGGACCGGTTTTAACCCTAAGTCATTTTATACTTTATAGTTTTAAGTGTTTAGGTTCTTTATGTCTCACTCCCTCTGATTTTGTATTTTTTTTATTGAGTTCATGTACTTATTTTAGTTATTTCTGAGTTCTGGTCTTCTATACTAAGTTATGGTTTTGAGTTATTTGTTTACTGATTTCGCATTTGATTTGTGGGTTCATATACTAAGTTATTTTTCTGATTTCTGAGTTATTTTTTACATTTTTTGATGATTTTGGCCCAAGACCACCCAAACCGGAGCCAAAATCGGCCGAGCCAAACCGGACCAAACCGAACACCATCGGTCCGGTTTTCGGTTTACGTTTTTTTCAAACCGGTCAACCGGTTTGGTCCGAGTTTATAGGGCAAGCCGGAACAAACCAGACCGGTTACACCCCTAATGCGTATAATGAGTTTATTCGGTCATCTATGTTGATAACGAACGGTTCAAATTTAAATTGTTGTATATTTATAAAAATAATTAATAAATATTAATTTCAATCTGAACCGTTTATTCTTAAAATGAATGGTCAAATGTGTAGTGATCCCCTCTCCCATCTCCGATTTTTGATGAGCCATAATTTACTTTCTTGACCACTGGCCTACACGCTTTGCTTAAATAAATTAAGGATGTGAATCAATTGTGCTCGGTTTTTTGGATTAGTTAAGGAGAGCTGTTTTTCATCCCCTCACAAAAAAAAATAGGGAGGACAATGTGCTGCATAAAGACAAAAAAATTATTTCTCTTGTAATTTTTTATAATATTGGTAATTCTTATTTTAAATGAAAAAATTGGTATTAACCTTATTTTAAAAAATATTGAAACTTCAGTTAACTAAAAATAATATTTAAAGATCAATCATGGACTCGATTATTAAAAAAATTAATTTTTTTTGTTCTTTTAAGTGTTCCGTTCTACTTAAAAACTTAAGAACGAATATTTAAATTTTTTAAAAAATATTGAAGTGTTCCATGGTACGTAAATTATTTTTATTTTTTCATACCTTTTTTTTTGTTTGAACATAAAAACGAAACATATAAGTGTTTCTTGATGCGAAAAATATATAAGTTTTATTAATACACGAAAACACGTTATTTTTTATATTTAAACAAAAAATTAAATAGCAGTACTCCATTTAATGCTTGTATTATATTTAAAATAATTTAAAATCTCATTTATAATTGTCGTAATTATATTATATGACGTGTTAATCTTTTTATGCTCCATTTCAATAATCAGTATTTCAAAGTTACATTTAACAAAATAAAAAGTTAAATAAATGTTACATGCTTTATTTTTGCAATTAGCATTTTCATAATTTAATCAGTATTTCAACTACTAATACAATTGTGAATTATCGAGAAAATAATACAAATTCTAATCAATATTTCTCCCACTCATTACTTCATACCACAAGTTAAGACGTACTATATAACGAGTTGCCCATCCTTTAGTTTCATCCGATGCATTTTACCACCACTATAATGGGATGTATGGTACAAGGTAATGAGGTTTCAAGAAAATTTGCGCGAAATATTGGCCAATACGGACAATAGTAATTTCTCAGCACGTTTGGACCTCAACCGAAGGGGACCTCAATGGCAAGTGAGTAAGGACGAATATTTAAGTATTTTTTAAAATATTTAAAATGTTCTGGGGTATTTGAATTTTTTGTTTGAATATAAGGGCAAAAAATATATGTGTTATTGCACAATATATTTTTATTTTGTTTTGTACCTAATTGAACACTTTAAAATTTGTTGCTCTGTAATTTTGAGTTTATAAAGTTAAAGAATGTGGGATTGTGTAGTCGGTTACAATTTTGAAGATAATAACAGTGATAGTCTTAGTTATGTTGACTTTTAAGAATCTAACGGATGTTATTTTTATTTTTAATCATATTTTTAAAAAAACGCAATATAAAAGAGTGAAATAGAAGAAAATAGTATTTTTGTAATTCGGAGGGAGGACGGTAGTGATATTTTGTAATTTAGAAGAAAAAACAGAGAGAGAAGAGGAGTGACATTTTTGAAATTTCACGGGAAAAATTGAGTATTTGTTCAAGGGGGTGTAATTTTTGTCTTTGGAGAGGAGTGAAAACCGATTTCCTTAGTTAAGGTTACAAGGGAATGATTGGATGGTGTCTTAATTAAACTCAAGCCCCAGTTAAGGTTGTGGCCATCTCTAACTCATTGATTGGCAAAAAAAATTGATGTGAGCTAATTAACACACCTAGAAAATTCTTAATTAGCCACCTTCTCCCCTCCAAAAAAAAAAAAAGGCTAACTAAGACAATATCTTAGCCGTAACAAATTACCAAAATGCCCACACCTTATATATATATATATATATATATATATATATATATATATGTGTGTGTGTGAGAGGCTCAAGGGACCAACACTTTTTTAGACCAATATTAGACCAATGCCTAAACTTTTCGTTCCCGATTAAATTTTGATAATCCGAACCGTTCAATGTGTTTAAAACATGTTTTTAAGGGTACCCGCGAGAAATCAGCTCAAAATATTACCAGAAAGGTCTTGATCCAAATAGTGGTTCAAAATGCTGACAGGAACTATTTTATGAACCAATGTTTGGATCAAGTCTTTTCCGATAATATTTTGAGCTGATTTCTCGCGGGTACCCTTAAAAACATATTTTAAACACATTGAACGGTTCGGATTGTCAAAATTTAATTGGGAACAAAGAGTTTAGGCGTTGGTCTAATATTGGTCTAAAAAGTGTTGGTTCATATAGCCTTTCCCTATATATATATATATATATATATATATATATATATATATATATATATAACATCCAAAATAAAGTTTAGATTTTAATTTAGACATTTAAAGTTCCACAACTTCAAAAGTGTCTCAATTTGCACCCTCCATTCACTTCCTTAATCAACTTATTCACCACCATAATTTTATAAAATTTTATATCTCACCTTTTATATCGGGATAAATAAATGGGCTTTTAAAATCCTAAATCTACACCACCTATAGACCAACACCGCACACGGCCCTCTCTCTTCTCTTTCCTCAGATATACACACACACACACTTGTATTATATTTATAATCTCACACACATATATGATATAATATAAGTATATATAATTTATATATACACGTATACATTATACTTATATTATAAGTGTGTGTGATTAAATATAAATATATATATATATATATATATGTATGTATATATGTATATATATGACCATGCCTTTTTAAACCAATTAGAGCAAGTGCAGCAGTGTAGCTATACTACAATTCTTAGCTTTTTTGACTAGCCAACCAGGCAAATGAGACCTCCAGCAGCCTCAACACATTATCGCCAAACTAAATTTGTCTACAGTACCTTGCTTAATTTGCCGATGTACTGTTCATGAGTTTTGGATTATTTTCTCTTATTTTTCTCCAATCTCTATCTCTACCGCCTCCACCCTTCACATTTCATATGTATCGCCGGCCTTCCAAGTTCCAACAACAAGTTTGAATCTTTTATCTTCTCTTTTATTTCCATTCTCGCTTACTCCAATTCGATTCTGATTTGCATCATTCTCTTCTCCTTTACTTTCGATTCTGTAAAAATTTAAGGCTTATTCTACTTTTTCTATTGTATAGTTGTGAGCCCCATAATGAAAACCCTCCATTAACTCCATTAACCGACTTCCGTTTTCTTCTCTTTTTCATTCCGATGTTGAAGCAAGTTGTGTGCAGGGGCGGAACCATGTGAGGGCAGGGAGGGGCCCGGGCCCCCCCAAAAATTTCAAAATTTTTTAAAACCAAGGTATAAAAAAAATAAAAAATAAAAAATTATATAAAAAATTACATTTTGGCCCCCCAAAATTATATTCAACCCTCTATTTCCAAAAAAAAAAAAATTCCGGCCCCCTCAAAACACCAATCCTGGTTCCGCCCCTGGTTGTGTGGTATGTGGAAGAAGATGCAACCAGAAGCCGCCATTTTCAAACAAAACCCACAATTATTGCTTTGTCTTTGGAAAGACAATGAAAAACTAGTATTTTAAGAAGGGATGGATAAAATAGAGAATGTTGGTGGAGTTTCGAAAGAAATGATGTCTAGGTAAATTAAAATTATATACACTGTTGAATAGGAAAAATACCTAGTGGCTATTGCACTTGCTCTTATAATATCTCTTGGATTGACTCAAATTCAAAAGCTTAAATTAAAATCCTCAAAAGTCTTTAAAAAAATCCAATCCCAACACACATCGTTATAAAAATCTGCTATTTGTTATAAACTTAGACCAACCAAACTCATAGCGCCTACTAGTGATTTTTAAGCGACATGGACTTTTAGGGGCATTCTATGTATCCAGTGAGCTAAATTTATAAAATTTCCAGTAATTTAAGATTGAGAATTGAAACATAGATCCACACAAGTGTTATATTTATTAGAAAGATGACAATGTCTTCAGCTTACAAACCAAATTCCAAATACAGGAAGAAAGCAACTCTCGTCAACGTTAAAAAACAACCAGCGATGTAAAATACAGGGATGTATAACTATATATATGTATATAATATAAGTGTAAATATAAATATATATGTATATGTATATAATATATAAGAGAGAGAGAGAGAGAGCGAGTGTATAAGTGTATATTATTTTCAAAATAATAAATTAAATTAATAGCGAGTGGCAAAAATGCCTTTTGACAGTTTAATACACATTCTCCCTGTCTAGCACACCCTGCATCCAATTACTGAGTTATTTAATACACTCTCCTTAAACATCAAATCAATATGGGCTACTCCATCTTATTTAACACACTCTGCTTATTTAACACATTAAAAACTAAGCATGATTGGATGGTACCTTAAGTGATGCCTTAGTTAACACAAGCCTTAGTTAAAAAATATACGTATACATATACACACACACTATACTCCATCTTAAGTGATTCCTAGAGTCCCCTTCTAATGAGAGATCTCTCATTTTGCTAAAATGAAGACCTCTCATTTCTTGATTATAATTTGATGATCCGAACCGTTCAATATTCTTAAACATGTTTTAAGGGTACCCATGAGAAACCTACTCAAAAAAATTAAAAGAACTTAATCCAAACAATTTTTCATAAATATTGACATGAATAATTTTATAAAAAAAATTGTTTGAATCAAGTCATTTTTAGTAATATTTTAAGTTGATTTCTCGCAAGTATCCTTAAAAACATGTTTTAACACACATTGAACAGTTCGGATCACCAATATTTAATCAGGAAATGGGAGGTCCTTATTTTAACAAAATGAGAGATCCCTCCAATTAGTTTTTTTATAAAACTGTTCCTATCAGTATTTATAAAAAATTACTTGGATCAAACCTTTCCCGATATATTTTTGAGCCGATTTCTCACGGATAGCCTTAAAAATATGTTTTAAAAATATTGAACAATTTGGATCATCAAAATATAATCGAAAAATAAAAAGTTCTCATTTAATTAGAAGGAAACTATATATAGGGGTGTACAAAAAAACTAAAAAAATCGCTAAATAGACTCGACCGGACCGAACCGCTCTTTTTGGATTGGTTCTGTGGTTTAGTGGATTGGTTATGGTTCTAAAAAAATAAGAACCAGATATTATGGTTTGGTCCATGATTTCATAATGATAAACCGTGGTTCGAACCGAACTGGATAATAAATTAAATCCATTGCGAGGGGCAAGAATATCTTTTGAGAATTTAATACATACTTTCTTTGTCTAACACACTTTTCATCCGATCAGTACTGGATTATTTAACACATCATCTACAAAAATCACATCAATATGGACCACCCGGCCATATTTAACATGCCCGGCTATTTAACACACCCTGATTATTTAATACACCAAAAATTAAAGCGGCATCCAATCGGACATAAATTGTTGTAAAATCATGTACTTTGTGGTTTTCAGCTAGTATCCCATTTATTATCTCCTGCCATATAAACACAATTTTTTTTCCAGGTCTAATTTTTATCCACTTCAAATCTTTTGATGGTTGCTGTCCGGTGATGGATCCATATTTTGATGGTGTACTAATAACCTTCTTTAGTTGGAAGAATCAGACACTCGATATTTCTCTTTAAAGTTTTTGTTCACACATTAAAAATTTATCGGAGATGATGTTATCTTATCATTTTAGTCATGGTAATGACATCTAGGTGCGTAAATGAAATCTAAGAAACATAATAAGAGACATCATTCTCGATATTTATTTCTAATATGAAGAAGTATTTACAAAAATAAAACAGATGAAGACATAAAACAGATGAAGACAGACGAGTCAAAGCTACTCCATAATGTTATGAATTTCATGTATCGAAACTACTTATTGGGAATTGTAACATACAAGTTCGACGGAATAAACTAATTTTTTATCAAAATTCCCTAGAACTAATTTTCAAACTCCAATGTATTTTAGAATTCAAAGTAACCTAGCTTCTACGTCGATGACTCACTTCTTATAATTATTTAATTTTATGTTCTTCATAGTACAATTAAAAAAATCTTGTTTGAGATTTGATCAAGACATTAAACATAATCTATATGGACAAGTCATTACTCTTAGTTTAGGTCTTTCTAGTGCAACAAAGTACTAGATAGGTAGATGGACCAAGTCTCATGCCGCAAAATCATTCGTTGCTTTTGGGATATCATCGTACTTTAGATTCTTCCACCACTAGATATTTGGCCTCCATCAATTTTTTTTTATGATGAATGAATTTGAGCATTGTCAACTTCTCACCAGTACTTTTTGTTAACTTATTTATAATAATAACGATGAACTTTCCTTAAGATCAGAAGAGAATTGTCACACGGTCTTTAGTCTTCGTCTAATTTCTTACAAGGCTCATAAATAAGTCTTTCAGACTCGTTTAATTGGTTGGAGTAGAAAGGAGATTAGATTGCTTACTAGAACAAATGCTTTCTTCTTTACTACAACCATAGATGAAGGAATTACATATTTGTTGAATAGTCAATGATAGGAAACATAAGATATACAACATTCGAACTTGGGAATTTATTGTGCACATGGGTGTGTTACACATTGAAGTGGTGCCATTTTGGCCTCCAAAATACATTCCAACCGTTTGGGTAATTTTTTAGTGATAAAAAATACACCATTTTAACGCACAAGATATTTTGCAAAGTAGATTATCCGGAGGCACAATATTTCTTCCTAGCTGAAGTATGCTATTCCGCACTCCATTGTGCGTATATTTTACGTCAAGTCCCCTTAACTTGCATGTGTTTATTATTTATAAGTCGAGTATTGATGTGTTTTGACTGTTTAATGTATGTTCGGGTTGTTAGTGTTCATTTGAGTTTTTTCCATATCTAACATGTAAAGACAAAGGCGTTCTTCACAAATACCCAAGATCCACCAAGATAGTCAAGTAATGATTTCGAGTAACTACTATACCATTACTATCACATTAACTCGTAATCCCAACGATATAATCCTAAATGTTCCCGAGGCTTAACATTTCTAATACACCAAATCAAACTCAAACCCATTAAACCATTTGATATATTTCACAACTTACGAGTTTTGTCAATGCATCATCTTCGAGTATCAATGTTCATCCCTAGCACTTCTCACAAAGGTGGCTAGTCAAAGTTTGTTATTTCATTTCATAGCCCTCTCCCAAAGGAGGCTAGCAATATTGGGTCATCATTAAGTGTCAAGTTATCATTTCTTGGCATTCTCCCAACTAGATGAGAGGATATGTGGGCACAATGAGTGCGTAATAGACTAAGCTCTGATACCATGTTAGAAATTCATTGGCTTAACTCAACCTTGAAAACTATTTTGTAAATTAAGGATTGCTTAAGGCTTATAAGTAGATGAATGATGATCAACATAGACAATGTAAGACTCGCTAATGTTGTGAATTATTGGTTTATTTCGACGAAAAGTTTCAGAAAAGTTATAAATAATAGACCAAATTTGAAAAAAAAATTCAGGAAAGATAAAAATAATCTAAAAATGAGATCTTTTATCCTCATAATTCGTAATCTTTACTGATTTGTTTTAGTTTTTTCACATAATTTTATACTTTTAAAATTGTTTCATCGAGACGGGTCAACAATTCACAAAAAAATTGAGGTCAAAGCTACAAACGTGAACAAAATTTGATTAGAAACAAAACCTTACTTAAAAACAATCGAGTTAATTAGGTAAATAGAGCCTTGGGGTTATTTGATAACTCATTTTCAACACTTAAAATAGAATATGTTAAGTAAAAATATATTAAGTCAGTTTGATAACAAAACTTTGAGGAACTTAATACTTTAAGCTTTCAGCAAAAATAAAGAGTAAACAATTAAGTATCTATCCCCTACTTAATTAAAAAAAAACACACTCAAAAAAAAATTTCAAAAAAAAATCTGTTTACTACATTACCGATCACCGCCACTACCCTCTACACCACTGACCACCGCCACTAATCACCATTGTTGTCACACCCCAAAATAGAGGACATGACCGGCCGTGAACCGCAAGGCCTCAACTTGCAGAACACGCAGCCTCAAAATAATAAAAGTAATTAAATTATTAAATAATATCGATTACCAAAAGACCAAGTTTCTGTTCCCAAAATTCCAACCAAAAATTCCAAACCAACTGTGAGGCAAAACCACCATACGAACCAGCCAATAAAATGTACCTCCAAAGAATAAACAAATCAACGAAATCTAGTTACTAAAATCTTAAAAGAAATGCGGAAGCTAAATAATAAAATTCTAAAACTAAATGCAATGTCCTATGGAGGTCAATAAAATAAATCCCACAATTCCGCCAGAGTCCTTGCCTAACCTCCTGTCTCGCCTGAAAATGAGGTGGAATAAATCCGTCAGCTGAAAGCTCAGTGAATGACAAAGCATGTATATTACAATAAGTTTCTAAAAGGGAATTAAAATAATTTAAGTTATCTGCATAAAATAAGGCATAAGAGTGTACCACAACCAAATAAAATAAACAATGTTCCATTTAACCAATAATAAATCTCAATGGTGATCACAACACGATATCCAACCAAACAACAAGGGGAACCACAAATACCAAAATAGTACCAAATGCCAGTGAAATAAATAACTCAAAAATTGGATCCAATATCATACTTAGAGTCACCAAGAGTAGGCAGCCCATGGAACTGTTCCCTAAGATGATCCAGTGAAGGTCACCAGGACGCACCAGGAACTTTTCCTTCAACCGTTGAGCATTAGGGTCACCCGGCTTAATCCGAGAATCTTCCCTAATGGCCAGAGTCACCCGCACACAGAGGATTAATTTCCCTGGACTTCCAAAATATGTTCCCAAATAATATCCACAAGGTTTCACCAAAAAGACCATTGAGAGAATTAAATGATTCATCGAACACCAACCATATGCCGTTTGATTAACAAGATGCCAAATATACCATCCAATTTGATATGAAATAAATACAACTTTTAAAAGGATATTTTTAAGGGTACGGATAACTTTTGAAAGTACGTAACATACTTAACCACTCACCTGAATCGGAGGGCGATACTATCGAACAATGCAAAATGAGGCTAACCTGTTACACAATGATTTACCCATAAAATCAAACAAAATACTATGTATTCAAATTAGATACTATTAACACTTAAACCTATATTAATTGGTCCTAAGTTTCTAGCGCCTCCTGTAACAACCAAATTCATATCCATATCCCTAGGTCATGTAACCCACTCATGCTCACGGCCACCGAATCCACAAACCACCAAATCATTCTTATTCCTATCAAGTTCACAAAGAACTCCACCTAGCAAAATATCAGATTAATATAATATATGTACATATGATCACTATCTTATGCCATGATTGTCAAAACCCAACACCTAACCTACTGCTTGACACTGCATCATCGGCCCACAACCGTTTAACACAAATCAAAAGGCTTAGCTACTCACTCATCCAAATCCATACAAACCCATCCATATAACTGATGTATGTAAATTGCAATAAAAAAAAACTAAGAGAGAGAGAAAGACCAACACTACACCACAATTTCTACCCACCGACTTTTACCAAAAGAACCCAATTTTCATCTCCTTTTTGCACTACCAGGTGTAAGGTAAACAAGAGAAGAGAATGAAAAGATAAAATAAAACAAAGAACATAAGAAAACGAAAAGGAAAAGAAAACGATGATGAGCATACCAACTAATAAGCTTTCCAAAGACTCTCAACCACAAGGTGTGTTCCAAAACTCTGTCAAGCCCTAATGGCAGAATTCCTAGTATTATATAATAAATTCTAATACCCTAAAGCCCATTATCCAGCAGGTATCAATTTTACTGGGCCTTAAAAACGAAAACCCTAATAGTCCTATATTAAACTATTACCCCAAAAAAAACATATAATGAACCCAATATTATTATTTTACCAAAGTAAAACTTGTACTCCCAAAATTATAATCATGTCTCTAGCACTTCTAATATACACAAAATAATTATCAAATATCCGGACCAAATAATTTTAAATTCTAAAATCTAAATTAAATATTAGGAAAAAGTTGGGGTGTAACAATTGTCGCCCGCCACCAACACACTATCGACCACCGCCACACACCACTAGCCACCACAACTACACTACCGACCAATGTCACTAACCATCGCCACCACTAACCACCCCCGCTGCTAACCATCATACTGCTGACTACCACCACTAACCACCACCGTCACCCGCCACCGCCTCCAACCACCAGCGCCACCCACCACCACTACACTGCCAACCACCATCACTAACCACCACCGCCACCCGCCACACTATTGACCATCGCCTCACCGCCATCGTCGCTAACCATCACACTGCTAACCATCGCCACTAACCACCATATTGTTGATCACCACCACCTACCATCATCGCTAACCACCACCGCCACTAACTACTCCCGCAACTAACCACCACACTGTCGACCACCGCCAATAACCACCACCGCCGCCACTATCCGCCACCACTGTACCAACCATCGCTCCACCACATTCGACCACCACCACCACGATGCCTACAAAATCAGGTTTGTCTTGGTGTGTTGCAAAGCCTATAGAGGGTTAAGTTGAAAATTCAATAAACTTCAACCTTCAACTCCTTATGCAGATCAAATAACTTAATTAATTCATTGCTTAAATTTCAGTACATAACAAATAGTTTTTATACTTAAAAAATTCAGTATTCGCTTAATTTTTAATTTTAAGTTTTTAGCTTTCAATTTTATCAAATAGTACGAATATATACCTTTTATACGAAGGGAAATCAATTGATTCTTCGGTCGCTTTCTGGTGATGGATTAATCCATACTTTGACGGTGTACTTATAATCTTTTTAGTTGGAACAATTCGACACTCGATATTTCTCCTTAAAGTTTTTGTTCGCGTATTAAAAATGTATCGGAGATGATGCTATCTTATCATTTTAGTCATGGTTCCGATAGGTACGTAAATGAAATCTAAGAAGCATAATAAGAGTCATTATTCTCGATATTTATATCCAATATAAGGAAGTTTTACAAAATTGAAAGAAATGAAGGGAGACAAGTCGGAGCTACTCAATAACGTTATGAATTTCATGTATTGGAACTATTTATTGATTAATTGTAACATACAAGTTTAACGGAACAAGCTAATTTTTTTGATCAAAATTCCCTAGAACTAATTATCAAACTCCAATGTATCGTAGATTTCAAAATAACCTTCTACGTCAATGACTCACTTCTTATAATTATTTAATTTTTGCTTTTATTATTCAATTTTATGCTTTTCATAGGACAGTTGTAAAAATCTTATATGAGATTTGATCAAGACATTAACCTAATCTATTTGGACAAGTCAATACTCTAAGCTTAGGACTTTCCAGTGCAGCAAAGTACAAGGTAGGTAGATGGACTAAGTCACATTCTGAAAAATTTGGAATATCATACCTGAGACTCTTTCATCATTATTAGATGTTACGCCCACATCAATTCTTTTATAGTAAATGAACTTGAGACATTGTCAACTACTCTTTCTCACAAGTACTTCTCGTGTTATAATAATGACGATGAACTTTTCTTAAAATCAAAAGAGAATTGTCGCACGGTCTTTAGTCCTTATCTGATTTCTTATAAGACTCGTAAACAAGTCTTGCGGACTCGTTTGATTGGTTGGAGTAAACATGAGATTAGATTGCTTACCGGAACAAACTTTCATTGTTTACTTCAATTATTGGGGCACCTTGATGTGCAACGTGTCGTGCATAGTAGAGTCTAATGTGCTAAAAAGGATAACATTTTGGCTACGAAAATATTGTGTACCACAAACGGTAAAACAGTATTTCGACAATATTTTTATGATTAAAATGACTCTGTTTCAACGCACAACATGTTGGTGCAGAATTTGGAACCTTCGGAATGTGAACAATATGATGAACTTGCTTCGAGGCGCGTTACAACGTCGCTTTCCGAAAAATAGTATTCGCCCCCACCAATTGGTGTGCACCGGGTTGCAGCGAATATGTTTCGAAGATACAACGAAGCCCAATCGAAAGATCTTCTGTCTGCGTACGCACAAACGAAGAACAGACAGAATACCGAATCAAATATAGAATAAAAGAACCAAGGGACTGTTAAATTCGTTTCTGCAGAATAACGAATTAACAGCACAAGAAAAACGGATTTTGGAGTGAGAGAGATTTCTGATTAATTCAGTGTCCAAATGGCTGTGATCTGGGCTCTATTTATAGACCCAGATGCACCCACTCGCGCAGGGTTGTACCTGTTCGCGAACGGACACGCCCACACCCAATCGGTTCACCCGAACGGGTACGAACCATGGGTCGCGTCCAATCCAACAGGCGCACCCCGTGTGACTCAACCGCCACACGTACGCAACGCGTGTGCCACGTCAGCGCAACCTTACTGCCAAATCGCAATAAGAAAGAGCGCCTTGCGCCAAGTGCAAAGTGCGCCATCAAAGCGCCACACAGCCCACTGCCACGCGCACGAGCCCGAGCCCGAGCACACGCACGCATGTGCGAAGCACACCGGCTTTGCCGGTTTAAGGTGCGGAGCACCTTAATTATGGTGCGAAGCACCTATGAGCCAAGCCACTTTAGAGCTAAGCTATTAAAGTAAACTTGATAGGTGTGCTCCCTTATATAAACCATTAAACTTTCTCCCACCTAAGCAATGTGGGACAAACCTCTACACTCTAAAATAAGTTTTCTCAAGCACAAGGAAATTTTGATAAAACACCCAATTAAAAACCCATTTTATTTTGACAATTTCAACACAACATATTTTTTCGTGCTTTGTGCACAGAAGAATTCATGTTTATTTACCCAGCCAGTCTGATTATTGATTAAGCCAAGTGACATTAACCTCCACCTTTGCCTAATTTTTAGGATTATTCAAGATCTTGTCCATTTCATCTGCCTTAAGAAAATCCCACGTGGGAAACAAAAGAATTGGAGGGACTGACATTTTCAACGACATAATCCAAACATGTCGCTAAAATAACCCACCTCGATTCTCCCAAACAATTACAAAAAGAACAGCAGCCCATGTGTCATAATCCACCTGTATTTTAATCCTGTTCACGTTACATGGAATCTAGTGACCTCACGTGCTGTCCCACAACACCACTATTGATATATACGTATAAATATAGGAAAACTATAAGTTCATTTGGCCTATGGTTTTTATTAATTAATTAATTTATTTATTTATGATGTTTAGAATAAATATAAAAGTAGTTGATGTCATTTGGATTAATTTATTTATTGTGTTGTTTGACCGAATGAATTAAGTAATTTGTTTGACTTTGACGGGCAAATGACCATATTGCCCTTGTCCGTACAA
The DNA here is from genome assembly GCA_019985065.2 of Arctostaphylos glauca. NCBI lineage: Eukaryota > Viridiplantae > Streptophyta > Magnoliopsida > Ericales > Ericaceae > Arctostaphylos > Arctostaphylos glauca. The sequence continues at coordinate 23,064,757 of JAHSPW020000013.1, forward strand.
AGTCTGATGGGAAAAGGCAACAACGCTTGAAGGGTAATTTTGACTTTTTCCTCACCGTACGGAGTCTGATAAATATATGGGTCCAAACACTACTAGAATAATAGATAACAATCACAGTTAAAAACCGTGATCGTTATCTTTTAATCACAGTTTTGGAAGCGTGGTTGATGGAGGTGTGATTAAAAGTCTTGAGATTTAATCACCGTGTTTGACCGTAATGAAAAGTCGATTTACGCGTAATTAAATATTAGTAAAGAGCACGCTTTCAATATAAACTGTGGTTAAAAGTTATAAAAGATCACGCTTTCAATACAAACTGTGGTTAAAAGTCATCAAAGACCACGCGTTTAACCAAAACTGTGATTAAAAGATATAAAAGACCACGCTTTTTACAAATAACCGTGATCTTTAATTTGTAAAATACCACGCTTTTAATCAAAAACCGTGATCTTTAAGTTGTAAAAGACTACGCTTTTAACCCAAAACCGTGATCTTTAATTTGTAAACAACCACACTTTTAATTAAAAACCGTGGTTATATCTCAAATACAACACCTATATATATATATATATATATATAGATCTCTCCATTTACCAATTAATATTAATTAATTGTATAATGCATTAATTAGAATAAGAAATTATAAAAAAAACAATTAATCAAACAAGAATATTAACAAAATGAGAAAGAAAATATTTCATTAACTCATAAATTTGACAAAAAATGTTACAATAAAAAAAACCTAAAAAATCTATTATCATGCATGTTTATACATAAAAAGCTAGCCGATCAAGTTATTATAAGTTTCTAACACCGAACTAAAAAATCAAAAAACTAAACTGATTGTAACACATTTCCTGAACATGTGTCATAAGCTAATCACTCATGAGCGCCCTTAAACATTTCCTGAATCGATAGTTGAGCTGGTCGGCTTCCAAGAAAAACTGCAAGTCAAGACCAAATCCGTGGCTAAGGAAATTCTTCAACTAGTCCGAGGCAATCCAAGATGCCTTTCCCTTCAAAAGAAGCAAAGTAAGTTAGCCTTCATCAAATATAAATATGAAGTATCAATATATGAATTAAATACCCTTCTTATGTCTAATTTATCTATTTTGTGTGTGCGTATTAAAACTTGGAAACCAGTCCTAGACAAAGTTAGAAGTTATAGCAGCAATAAGAAATCTGTAGGGATCTAACACTTGGGGATGGGTAGCATATCATATAATCCAAAACTCAAAATCAGGTCCGTTGTGGCTAGGCTAAACTTGTTCAAGTTCAGCCTCCAATTAAGTGACTCAACTGCAACACAAAAAACCATGATGAGAGTGCTCAAAAATCAACCGATACTCATAAAAATCTTCACCAACCCAAACACTCTGATAAACTTATAGATGAGAGTGCTCAAAAAGGGAAAGTAAAGTGAACTGGAGCATATAGATGAGAGTGCTCAAAAAGGGAAAGTAAAGTGAACTTTACTCCATGGGTTAAAAGGTTGGTACAATGAACTCTCCTCAGGTGGTTTATGCCCATTAATGTGGGCCTAACCTTAATTTCTATTTGGAGGAATACTAGATGGATAGCAGTTAAACTACTGAAGCCCAAACCACATTTGGAAGGACTGATCATTGCTGCGTGTTCATCAGGTAATTCTCAGATAGACAGAGCTTCTATCTCCTTCTCTGCTTTTAGAAATACAGCTTTGAACCCTTATTGATATGTTGCAAAACCAAGTGACAATCAAAGGAGTGGTTGACCCACAAGCCGTATGTGAAAAATTAATGAAGAAAACAAAGAGAATAGCCAGAGTGGTGTCCCCATTGCCTGCTTCTGAGGGTGAACCTATTTCCCCAAGTCCTTAATTCACAGGTAATTAATTTATTACATTAATGCACCAACTATTCACAGGTAAGGCCCTCAATTGAGTAGTCTTCTTAACTGGACTGATGCAATGCTAAAAAGAATGGTAGAACATTTCTTGCATCTCAAATGATTCAGATTTTTTATTATCATCTGTAGCTTGGTGGTTTCTACATTTGGACTTACACGTACCAACTGGTACGAGGCTGATCAGCATTAAAATACAAGGCTCTTCAAGCAGCTGCGGAGGTTTCAATATCCCAAACAAGGATTTAGATGCAAATGAAAAGACTCATCTTCTAGAGGGAGAAGTTCAAGAACATGTTGCTATAGTCGTGTCGTTGCCAACATCTACCATAGAAGATACAGAAAATCAAGTTGTATGTCACGTTTGTTTTGAGTTTCCTAGTATCTCATTAAGATGAGAAAACAGAGAAAATAGAATCCAGCAGAAGCCGCACTCGCAGCAGCAGCAGATGCTGCGCTCGCAGCAGCAGATGCTGCGCTCGCAGCAGCAGATGCCGTGCTCGCAACAACAGCAGCAGCCACTTGCAGCAGCAGCCACCGCGCTCAAAGTAGCAGCAACAGCTGCCCTCACACCAGCAAGAACACACAGTAGCAGCAACTTGCAGATGTCAAGAAAGAAAAAAAGATTCAAGTTCAGTGCATATATCCCGCAACACAATCGCAAATGCTTAAATTAAATAAACTGAAACTTGTGTTTGTTTCCTTCTTATCCCTCTAAATGATCCCTTAGAAACAATTGAAGCTGAATGGGATTACCTATTGTGATTCATTTTTAAGGCGTTCCATAATTAGCTTAGTCTGTTATGGCAGAAAATTTTCACTCGATTTTTTAGAGCTTTACCAAAGTGGATTTGAAAGAAAAATGTCAGAGTGGAAGGAAAAAATATGAAAGTATGAAAATATAGGAAAAAGCAATAGACAAAATAAAAACATAGGATTGGAAGGAAAAAATATTTAGATGTACCCATCCTGTACAAATGCTGTACTCGAAAAATAAGACTTACTGAATACGGCTACCTGGTACATATTTTGCCATACTGGATACGTATCTATGGTGTCCGAGTACCGGCATTCATGCAGCAATGTTTTTGGGGTACCCATGCTCCATAGATTGCAATATATGGCCCACAAAAAGCACAAAATTCTTTATATCTAGTGTACTAAAATCGTGACTTAAGAAACACATAATGTACCTCTAAAGCAATAACAGCATCAAACTCCCTGTTCTCCTCAACAAGTTTTTCTGTCCAGATACATGTGTATGTGAGCTTCTAAATATTTAACTAGAAAGTTTGAGCGCGACAAGAGGGCAGAAACGAGGAATTAACAAAATCATAAGGCTAACACGTCTGTCAAAAGTAAGATTTGACTAATTGATAGTCCCTATCATATCTCTAATCATGGGAGGCAATTTCCCAGGTTTGATTCTAAGTGAAGCACACAAACCACACTAACCAATTGAAACACTTCGTTCATTAGCGATTTACAATGGAATGTCACAGATATCGAGAAGTATTTAGGAAGTTCACTTAGTTACATAATTTTGACAACTTATTCCCTATTTCCAGAAGATCAAAATTGAGTTCACATCTTAAGGTCTTTATCATGAAACACAATTAAATCAGACGAGTTATAAGAACCAACACTCTGTCCTAAAGTTTGCAATTTTCTCAACGAAGAGTTCCCAGGAAACCATAGAATTTATCTAGGAAACCAAAGCAGAGATTAGGCATTTACATCCAGGGCTGGCCCTAAGCAGAAGCCAAGAAAGCCACTGTTTTAGGCTCCCCAAAAATGCTGGAAACGGGGACCCCTAGATATATATTGGCCTATATTTTTTTCTTTCAAGATTTTTTGTGAGTAATTCTGTATACTCCATAACAGCATAAGTGCATATGTTGACCAAAAATTAATGAGAAAGAGGGTATTTAGGAATTAATTAGGAAATCCACCAAGGCAACAACACACAGTGAAAAAGAACTTAGGATTTAGGAAATAGCCAAATAGAAACGTTGAACACTGAACAGACTAACAGTGAACCCTAGATTCTGAGAACTACAGCTACTGAACCGTACCAGAAGCAAAGCAACCGGAGAGGAGCACGGCGGGTCGTGGCAACGCCGAGAACAGTCGAAGGCACGCACGGCGGATGGCAGAAATTGAGGCCTGAGGCGGTGGCAATCGGCGACAGGGAGGAAGCTCAAGAGCGAGAGGGAGAGAGAGTTGGCCGGCCGGCGTTTCAGATCTAGAGATAGCTATAGGGCTTTTTTGGTTTTGGGGGAAACTAAAAGTTAATGGGCGGAGCTATATATAACACCATTTTACATTCTAAGAATTAATGTTATTTTTTAATTATATTATAATTCTTTACACTTTTTTATTACGGTTTAAACAAACTGTGATTAAAAATGACTACAAGTGTTTAACCACGATTTTTAACCGAACCGTGATAAAAAACTTTACACTTTTTTATCACGGTTTTAAACAAACTGTGATTAAAAATGACTACAAGAATTTAACAACAGTTGTTAACCAAACCGTGATAAAAAAAATGACTACTTTTACCACGCTTACAAATAAAGCGTGGTTAAAATTACTATTTACAATCACAGTTCTATTGAAAGCGTGGTTAAAACGTAATAATTAGCACGGTTTTATTAAAAAGTGTGATTAAAAAGTCATCTCTTATTTTTTTATCACGCTTTTACAAAAAGCGTGATCTTTTTAATTTTTTAAGCGTAGTCTTTATCTATTATTCTAGTAGTGAAAAAATAAATTAAGCTAAATCAACATGTTTAATTAACCAACAAATAAATAAATAAACAAAAAATAACCATAGGCCAAATACACCTAATATATAGAAACAGCTAAAGCTAAAGTTCTATTAAAGAGCGTTTCCACGGGGTAGAACCTCCTCAGGGAATATAAAGTTTTCATGAGGCTGATCTTGAGCCGCCATCCAAGCACGAAAATTTGTTTATGTGGCATCAATTTGTTTATATTATTAATTACGAAAACATACTCCAAAGGATTGATTTAGTAATCAAGATTTCGAATCTAGATGTGTGATTCCTCCTAAGTCTTGTTAGGATGTTTTTAGTTTTAAAACTCCTTTTAATAAAGTTGTTTTTATTAACAAGTGCATATTTCAAGAGATACCATTTGAATTAGCATCTCTTCATTTAAAGTTGTTTCATCAAGAGTTGTATCTTTTTAAAAAAAACACATCTCATGCCTATATAAAGGGTACAATTATTGACTACAACCAAAAAAGACTGTATCAATTTTTTTATTGATTTTCTACTTATTTTATATTCTTTTTTGAATTCTTCTGCTTACTGAATTCTAAAAAAAAAAATTCTAAAAAAAGAGAAGATACAAGAAAAAAAGTTGGTCGTGGTTTGGATTGTATCTTGGAGTTGTTCATTGACTGTAAATACCTGCACATGGGGAGGCAATAAAAACTTTAGGACAGCGATATTGTGCCTCTTCATGAATTACATATATTATTCAAATATTTATTTTGTGCCTTATATATATTTTTGGAATTTTTTTATTCTTATCAGGTATCAAATTCGAAACCTCTCAGGTGTTATCAATTTTTATGGAGTTAATCCATATGGAAGCAAAACCCTGATTTTAAATGTGATTGGTTCTCCATAGATTAGTCGAGTTGCGCACAGTGGCAGAACCACCTATAGGCTAAAGGGTGCCCAGGCCCCCCAAAAACTTTTAAAAAATTATGACCTAGTTATAAATTTTGAAAATTATAAAAAAATTACATTCGGTCCTTTTCATTTTCGAAAAAAAAAAAAATTTCGCCCCTCCAAATGTCAAATCCTGGTTCCGCCCTAGGTGCGCATAAACTGACCCAAACACTCTAAGATATCCAAAAAAAAATTTGCAAGAATATCATTATCAATTACGAAAATATCACTCACATACAGCGGCGGATCCAGGAATTTCATATAGGGGGGTCACTTATTTAAAATAAATTTAAAAAAATCTCATAAGTCACACTGCAATATAATGAGAGCAAATTTAGTTAAAACTTAAATTTAGATCGCATGTCAAAAGTATAGGAATGAGATATATACTGTGTTGTGAGCATATCACACATGCTATGTGAGAAAAATGGTACAATTTTAGATTTTCAATAAAATACCTTTTGTGTGCTGTGCACACACTGTTAACAAAATCTTATTTAAAAATTTTGATTTTGGGGTTAATCTTGATTTTTTTTAAGTAAACGGTAGTTTTTTAAAAATTTTTTGAAAATAAAATTCAGAAAACACGACTAAAAGGGGTTCAAATGAGCGGTACCGGTCACTGTTTTTTAATGTAGTGGTGACAAAAGTAAAAAGAAAAGCAAAAAAGTTATACCCATTTTACCACCGCCGCATTAAAAAAATTGTCTGACAGCTCATTAAATCTTTTTTGGTCGTAGTTTCTAGATTTTATTTTTAAAAAAATTTAAAAATTCACCATTAATTTAAAAAAATATTTCAAGATTAACCGCAAACTCAAAGTTTTAAAATAAAATTTTTAACGTTATATGTGCACACAAAACAGAAAAGGTGTTTTATTTAGAATCCAAATCCGTAAAATTAAAAAAAAAAAAAAAAAAGGGTAGAATTCCAGGGGGGTCACTTGACCCCTGTGGGCCCATGATGCATCCGCCACTGCTCACATACTCATATTTATTAGATCATACTTAAAAAAAATACTTAATCAAACGCTTTATGATTATTCATTCTCTCTATAATAAAATTTGTCTTATGTTGTATTCTCCGTTTTGCTATATTCTTTTTAAAATTTTGACCATCAACAAACGAGCTGTTACAATGTATTTAAAATCCGGAGAATCACATGTAAGAAATGCCCGAAACAATTCCTGCAGCCCGATACAGATCCTGCCCAGTTGTGAAGTGATTGGGCCGAACCGTTTTGGACCGGGCAGGTTAAAAACGAAGCCCACTGGGGCCTCGCTGGCTTGAGAACTTCGAGGGTATCTGGGCTGGGCTGGCTAAAGTTAAGTTTTAGGGTAAATAACATTGACCTCCTTTGATTTTTTGACAAACATACTGACTTTCCCTGTCGTTTGAAAAATTATTCTAACCTCCTTTACTTTTGAAACCGTACACGGTTTATCACTCCTACCGGTTAAAATCATCCAAACTCTATTTTTCAATCTATTAAACCTTCAAGTTCAAGATTTTTTCAACATAATTTCTATCACGTCTAAAATAGCTTATATTAAATTTTTTAGATTTATTTAGAATCAAAATTATAATAAATCTCAAAAAATCTGTTAGAATTTTTATTTTAAAAAAATCAACATAGATAAAATCGGACGGATTTCTTGGAATAAGGTAGGTTATGAGTTAAATACAAGCAAATTGAAAATTAATAGAGTGCATGAGTTGAAAAAAAAAATTATTATTGTTGTCCCTTTTCTCCTCCCTATAGTATGTGCATCATCTGACAAATATTCCCAGGAATAAAATAATCAAGTACCCCTATATATAAATTAATTAAAGAGCCGCTACACGTTTGAATGGTCAAAATGCATTATTATTTATATATATTAAGGACAACTTTTTGTGAGAGCCGCTCTGAGCGCGACAAATGTCAGAAGTTAATGGGTTTGTGATCAAATTTTATAAATACTACATGTTACTTTACACTAACACAATTATTTTAGAATCTTTTTTTAATTCAAATTCAAAATATTACCATATTTCATATATAATATTTTTATTTTCATAACTTTCTCTACTTATCTATATCTACGCACATAAACATGTAATTTTTATTTTTATGTAATTAAGCATAATATTTTAAGGAATTACACAAAAATTAATTTTTAAAATGGAAGTACAAATAAATAGACTTATTCTAATATAGAAAATAAATTTGATCAACAACTTCTTACAAATAAATAAAGATATAATCATCACTTCTCATTATCATGATATTGATTTTAAAAAAAATATCACTTCTTTTTTTACTTTTGTTTAGTTTTTATAAATAAATTTTATAATTTAAAATTTAAAAATTATACGAATAACAGTCGAGATAGATTTTTATGAGAACAAAGTGTTTGTTACTATTTATAAAGTTGTAAATCGACCGTACTGTCATCGCAAAGATACGTCTGTATTAAATTAAGTGAGTTGAAATTATATTTTGATCAACTTATCATAGGCGCGCTAATATTTTTTTCTATCCGCTGTAAAATCACTCTTCTTTAAAATCGATGAGTTGGCTAATTTTTTAAAGAATTTTAATTTGGTCAATGAAGTAGGTTGAGTGTTAAAAATAAATCCAAATAAGATAAAATAAAAAGATAAAAGATTAAAAGAAATTCATTCTTTAGATTTGTTTAATTTTAAATTTTAAAATAAAGGACATAAAGAGGCCACGTAATATATATTAAGGATAAGGGCATCAATTATGACGGATTATACTAAAATATGTTCGAATTTTGTTAGACGGATAGTATTTATTCTTGTAACATTTGTCCGGAAAATTGAGTTGGACATAAATTGATCATTTAATATTAACGATAAGAGCAAAGAAAGTGAGATATTAAGTATGTTTAAATTTTGTTAAATTGGTAGTATTTATTCTTATAATATTTTTACGGCATATTAAGTTAGATAATATGCGAATTACAAAATTTTACTTGCATTTATACTCACCTCTTGAAGTTAAATTGGATAAAAATCTTAATAAAATTTTGAGCCTCATAATTTATAAAAATTGAATAGTATCTTAACTGGAACTTTTATATGTTTTTTAACTAGATTTTTAAGTAAGTCATTTATAATTTATTTTTAACTAATATAAATTTAATTAATAAATATTATTTTTTATTTTGTTATGGATTTTAATAATAGGTTGAATTTTTTTTTAAAAATTGTAGTATAGGTAGATAAATATTGCAATAACTAATTTTGTAAAAAATTATTTATTTTGTTATTCTACTCCAAAAAACTATTGAGATTATTTTTATGGTAAAGTCAATTTTTCTTTCAAATGTTATTCTTATTTACTTTAATGTATCACAGTTCTTGAATTTTGATATTTTATTTTATGTTTTTTAAGAGAAGAGTTGAATGAATACTTGATCAAATTAATTTAATTATTAAACTATCAGTTTTAATATTTTATTAAAATAGAGTTTAGAATGAGATATTACAGATATTTCAAGCTGCACATGCGATTTACATATTTTGCATTATATTATTGCAGTAAGAATTTGTTATTAAGATTTTTAAAAATATAGATTGACATGGTAAAATATTACTCTTTTTTTTACACGTTCCGTGCATAGCAAGGGTTTTTGCTAGTGTATGTTATAGGAATACTCACATTTAGCTTAATTTTTCGTTTAAATTAACTTTTGATCCTAATTTATTCAAAAACTTTTGAATTTATTAATGTTGCATACTAAAGTTTTGTAAATTATTAGTTTATCTCAATGAGAAATTTCAGAAAAATAAAAAATAAAAAATTATTATTTTTAAATCAAAATGACAAAAATAATATGAAACGTATTAAATTTGTATAGATCATTGGTTTATCTCGATGAGGAATTCATGAAAGTAAAAGATTATAAATTAAATTAAACAATAAAAATAACAAAAATAATATAAACATATTTGCTTTTTTTCGTTGAATTTTTTAAATTTTATCATTGTTTATTACTTTCTATATTCGTTTCGTCAAAACGGATTAATAATTTATAAAACAAACTCATACAAAATTAGAAAAATTAGAAAAATAAATTATATTTAATAATTATGTTTGCCCAAACTGAGGTTATGTAACACCCCAAAAGTTGATAGCGTTAACTAAATCATTTTAATATAATTTTATTTGTCAAAACAATTATAAAAACAACTCTTGTATGACAACTGAAATTTAAATAAATACCAAGTCTAAAAGTGAAATGATTGGAGTACTCTTCTGGATTTGTATCATTTATTCTAAAATAAATTTAAACAGGAGTAACTAGGGGTAAGATAGCCAGGTGGAGGTTTTTCCGTCAGTGATCTCTGCCTCCATCTGCTCTATCGGATTTTCCTCTAGCTCATCTACATCTGACATGAAATGCTAGGGATAAAGATGTTGCACCGATTAGTTTATAAAACTCGGTAGGAAGGATTATCCGAAAATCGAATCCATAGGAAAATGCATATACAGCAGGATATATGACATAATAACAGAATACATGAAATGAAACATGATCAATAGAATTTAGTAACAGATGTTGACATATCAAAAATTGTAAAATAACACTGAAGAATTTTACATTCGTTGTTTTCCTTTCTTTTAATCGCGATGACTCCTGGTGGGAATCAAACCCATATAGAACACAATACGACAAGCAATGGGAATCTAACTCAAAACATGAGTGAGAAAAGAGAATCAAACCACCAAGCTCACCTCGGCAATCTAACTCGGAACAAAAGTGAAGGGGAATCGAAACACTAATCACCTCAGAAATTTAACCCGGAATATAAGCGAGAAAGGGAATCAAACCACCCACTCATCTCGAGAATCTAATCTGGAACAAGAGTAAAAATGAAGAATCAGATCACCAAATTCACCTCGAGAATCAAAGCCAAAACAACACAACAGCATGACGACATTCAATTCCAATTCGTTGTCTTTCGTTAACTTAATTATTTATATTTTAACATGTTTTTTAAATTGTCTTGAGAGTTAACTAAATCTAATTTGCAAAACATAATTATTATAACATGACATCCTTAATTATTCTTAAAGTAATTCACTTGGCAACCTTAGTTATTCTTAAAGTAATTCGGGTATGAAATTTAAAGAATAAATAGCAACATTATATCATGGCACCTCCATTATTTCAAAATAGTTCATAATAATAGTCCAAAACAAATGGCGACGTGATGACATGGCATCTCGTTATCTCAATATTAATCATATAGTACAATGAGTCAAAATACAGATAGATGTGTGTGTATTTTTTTATACTGTGCAGTTCAATTCTTGATGAAATTTACAAAAGCAAGTACTCATGAAATTGAACAATAATATATGTTCTTATGAGTTGGAGATAAACGATCCTACATGTTTATGTTAAAACGGAGATACAAGGAGGAAAAATAAGTTTGCTAAGTTGCGTCGAAAATTAGACAATGGGGTGTCGGGGATTGTTGGAAAACCCCCTAGCAAAACCAGAGAAAGAAAAGAGGAAAACAAAGAAGAAGAGAGAGAGAGAGCGAGCAATAATCCAATTAATTACCCCTTCAGCGGTTGAAAAAAAAATGAAATTGACGGTGCAAAAATGAGCCCCGTTAGGTTGCGATGTCCGGATTTGTTCTCGAAAAAATGCCAAAATTTTACCATTGACAAAAAAAAAAGAAAATAATTCAAGATTAATTGTAGACTCGAAATTTAAAAAAAAAAATCGTTAGTGAATTTTGTATTTTAATCGAGTAGAACGGATTGTTACATTGAAAAAGTTATCCCATGCTTCTCACTACATAGGCCCCCTTTGGCCTATGGCTTTTATTTATTTATTTATTTTGTCTTTGTTTTTTTTTTTTTTTTGCATTTATTGTTTAAACCTTAATGTTTTGTAGTTTATTGGTCCGTTTTGATTAAAAGAATCTAAAGAGTATAAAATTATATCCAAAAGTTAAAAAAATGTCACTAAAGACGACGAATAAGTAAAAAAAAACTTTATTTTTTGATTTATTTTTGTCTTTTCTGAATTTTTTTAAAATTTAGCCGATGATTGATAACTTTTCTGAAAGTTCTTGTTAAGATGAACCAATAAATCAAAAAAATTGATGAAAAACAAAAAAATATAAAAAAATTTCAAATAAGGACGAAAAAAATTTCAATAAAACCACAGTCAAAATGGACCCATAATCTCAACCATTCACTTAACAAACGAATTCAACCGTTCAACATTTGCAAATTACAAAATAAAACATGAATTTAAAAGTAATGTTTTTATTCTTTTAAAAATTTGATTATTACAATAAAAAATTTAATTAAATTTTTTTTAAAATTCCGAGTTATAACAGGCTATATATCAATCCATTTATTCTGATCATATATGTTATTATTCTCTTTACTTAAAAGATGAGTTCAAAATCCACCACATTCGTCCAATGTATAGATTGAATTTGAAATAAATTAGTTTTTCTTAAAATAATACATATTATTTGATGTTTTACAAATTTTTTTATAGTTTTTTGTCAATATTTTTTATTTTTATATTTGCCTCGAGGAGAAAAATAAAAAACATAAAAATATAATTACCACTATATGGTCCACAATTTTGAAATTACCACAATCATGGTTTTTATATAAATAATTCTTAAAATATGATGACCATGCACATTTATAACCATAATACTCTTTTAACAGTATTGACTTGCACGATGAAATAAAGTAATTTGTACCCTGAAAGTAAACAATTTGCACCATAGTAGAACGACGTGCATTTCACTGTTTGATATTTCTCCTTATAATGTAAATCGTTCACTTTCAACATGCAAGTGACTCTATTTTAAGGTGCAAGTCGTACCATTTGACAATTCTTCTCATGGCGCAAGCTGGATGTAAATCACTTTGCTCTAAGGTGCAAGTCAATACTACTGTTTGGTAATTTTTCATATAGTGCAAGTCACTTCATTCCAGAGTGCAAGTTAATACAGGTAGAAGGGTATTATGGTCACAATTGTGTATGGTCGCCATGTTTAATGAATTATTTTTGTAAATACTATAATTGTGTTAATTTTGAAACTGTGAACTATGACTGTTGTAATTATTTTTAGCCCATGCCACTGATCCGTAGTTTTCCCTTGCACTTACCCAGCCCCTCTCCCTCTCTTCGCACAAGCCAGAGGGCAAATGCAAAGTATCGAACGACATCACACTCGGAGTTAAGGGTGTGAGACAGAGTGCGTTGTGAGCTGCAGAACACAGCAACTACATAATGGACGATTATACTCGGGAAATGATGGACCTGAAGACCCTCGTCACTCGAACCCTAGAAAAGAAAGGCGTCCTCGCCAAGATCCGAGTACGCTATCTTCCTCCCCTTCCGAATTTCCCTTCCAGTTTTTCTAATTTTTCAAATGATTGATAAATCAGGTGTTGATATACACTTATATATGTGTTTGTATGCATACGATGGTGTATTTGCAAAAGCATTGTTCAATTTGTTTGGTACTGGTCATTTAGGGTTCACTGCGTGTTCTGTTTGTAAATTTTTAGTCCTTTCAAAGATTTAATTTTGTTAATCTGAGGAGAAAAAAGAAGAGTTTAGAACACTTTAGATTCGTGGGTTGCCTCAATTTTAGAAAAAGTAGAACGAAGAATTATTATTTTTTGAAATGTTGTCAAGAAAAAGAAGAGCTTCGATGAGGCATTTCTAACCTGGTATAGTGTAGGAAAATGGAAGGCCCCTTTCTTGGATTTTAAGGGTCAACATGGTGTTTTTTGGTGCACTGGCATCGTAGTATTCATTGGAGTTTTTGGACGTGAGACGTGCAATAAGTAGGTGTGTGGAGAAAGCTGTCTATCAAATGCAAGTCAGCGCATAAATTGATGATGCTTGGATCATGTGAAACTATATCGAGAGATAGTTATGGAAGGGGTTTGATTGCTGGAATGATATACGATCCTATTCGAAGCACTCCACCACAAACAAGAGTTTTAAAGTAGTTATCTTGTGAAACTATGTTGTGAGAAAGTTAGGGAAGGAGTTTGATTGCTACGTTGATATCAGAGCCTACTTGAAGCACTCCACCACAAGCAAGAGTCTATCATCTGAATCTACGTTGAGAGAGAGTTAGGGGGTGAGTTTGATTGCTAGGATGATATTGGATCCTACTTGAAGCACTCTACCACTAACAAGATTTTTGGGTTAGATGGCTTAAATATATATTGGCTTTTGTATGTGAGTAGAATGCCAGCTAAAAAATCTTGTCTGTTATGCCTATTGCTTGACATTCTATTGCTCGACATGACAACATAAAATCAAATACCAAGTATAGATATTGTTCACATGTCCTTGCAAATCTATTGGGGAAATATCTCCATTCATATTTTGTTGGCATGTTGTATTTATAGGCTGAACTTAGAGCAAGTGTATTTGAGGCAATTGAAGAGGAAGATAGGACAATAGAAAAGGATGAAGGTTTACCTCCTGCTCTATTGGGTAGCTGCAATGACCGTGCAAAACAACTCCACGCTTCTCCTTCAGGTTTGTCTTCTAATTTTTCTCGTTCTCACGACTTTGAATCTGTTGGGTGTTGATGTCTACAAGGTAATACTCCACAACCATGTTTGGATTACAGTTTCATAGTTTAGTTGGTTCCATGTTGTATGAAGTATGAACCAATTCCCAGCAGAGTATTGATGTCTTTTTTGTAAAGTGTAACATGTTGAATTTCTGAAATTCTGGTTCTGGGCTGAACCTAAGTAATATTGCTTGAAGTCCTCCTAGTTGTGCTCCAAGGAAAATTTGAGAGCTGCCAATGCTCATGAGTCCAACAGGGGAATTTACAACTTTAGAAGAGTTGACGTGATGCAACAGAAAACTCCATGCACCATGACTAGTTGCTACGTGCAAAATCTTTGTAAACTATGGAATTCTCTTTTTATTGGTAGTTGAATTATATTCCAGTATACGAGGTAGAGGTGGGTTCTAGTTTATGGGCAAGTTTGGTCATGCAATGAATCTGTTGGCATGACTTTCACTCAATCCTCGTCCACAGTCCTTATTTGTGCTAGTTGTAAATGGGAAAATTTGTGATCATTCAAATTCTTGTTGGATAATACATGCACATAAACATTCATGTCCCAAGAAGGACTTGAACCCTACTCCTCTCTTTGGGAGTTGGCATTGTACAAGTGTTCAAATGAGAATAAATGGCAGTGTACTGCTATTAATTTCCTTATTTTCCTGGAGTCCATTATTGTCCTGAAATTAGCTGGACATAACTCAACTTAACACTTTTGTCCCTTTCCTTTAAATGGGAGTCAACTAATCCTCACATTATAAGTATGCTCCCTATATGTACATTAAAGTGTCCATGGATATTTCACTTGCTTTACATTTTGTAACAGCGCAGCAGTCTGAACTCTTAACATGTTCTGGATCTGAATCATTTAAATTTCGAAACATTTCGGAAGAGCGAATTGAGTACAATGTTAACTCTCTTTAAACTTTTCTGGTCCTTGTACTTGGAACTGGAGCATTTTATGAGCTTATCTCCCTGCCCTACCGACCATAATAAAATAGAGTTTCTACGATTGCAAAACATTGCAAACCCACATCGCTTACTAAGTTTTTTCAATTTTAATGTAATTATTTGACCAGCAGCATATCTGTTTATGGGGAAGTTTGGCAATTATAGACCTATTGAGCAGGTGTTTGGTAATTGTTTCAATAGTGATATATTTGTTCACCAGTGATATATTTGGAATTGGTTCACATGTGTTTACTAGTGTCTTTGAAAGAGGTTAAAATTCTAAAATGCAAGGCTTAGCTGTATCTGTATTATGCCTTACATTTCTTGTCCTGCGCTTTATATGAAACTAGGAAGGCTGCTTACCGCACTGATATGTGAATACTTGGATTGGGCACAGCTAAGCCACACTCTAAAAGTTTATCAGCCAGAATGTAACTTGGTAACCACATTCTCTCCAGTTTTGTTGCCAATATTATTATCGAGATCGATCCTTTCATATGTTTTAGTCACTTTTTAATATTCCTCCTAATGGGTTTGTATTATGTGATACTTTAATTGCAGCAAAAGGATTCATGGAAGGCTGAGTTAAAAGAATTTAGTAGCAAGAATGGATATGATCTTAACAGGAATGGTGATAGTGCTCCTTTGCTTTTGGATGTTCTTGAAGGATTCTTGAAATACGAGGTTGGTTATTTACTCGCATTAGTTTTCTCTGTTAGTATGTCGAAACCGCCAGTTGTACAGTAGTGGTCCATTCCTTGCAATTTTGGCGAGGCGGCGAGGCTCATCTAGAGGAAAAAAATGGTTACATAGTGGAAAGACAGAAGATAAATCATAAATTTTTGGTTATATTGAGGAATAGTGGTGCATGCTTAGTGATTTCACTACTGTGTAGTGCCTCTAAGTCAGTTGGCAGCTCAACACAGGGTTAGGGAGGTGGCTGGTGCATGGGAAAAAGTATTTGGTGGCACATGGCAGGAGTTATAACTTGCAGGCGTTAAATGCTGGGACGCTGTAAGTTTATATGCTTGTGCAATTCAGCCGGAGTAGACTTTTATCCCTTTGATAGTGGTTAGAGGCTGAAGTTGGAATAGTTTGCTCTGTACCTGTTACCCCTTCTCCTGGGGGTTCCCTGCGGGGCAATTGGGTAATGGTTTTTCTGTATGTTTTGTTCTTCAGTGGATTTTAAATGTTTACGAGTGCAAATTGCAAGACGATTGGTTTTGTATGTATGTTTTGTAACTAGCCATTGCATTTTTGCTGAAAGTGATCCTAGTTTCAGCTTAATGACGTAGAGAAAGCAAAAAGGCTCCAGCTACCAGCTTTTGGCGGTGTCCATGTGATGCTTTGTTGCGACCAGTTGCGAAATAGTTGCTTGCTTGGTTATCCCTCTAAGTACTTATTTCTGTAAATGTTTGAAGTGGGTATAGGTACAGAATATGCCAATAATGGCTTGCTCTAGCAATCTGGCTTTAATTTGATATAGGAACCCATACATTGTACCGTTATGGTTTGTTTATAAGGCCGTTACTTTAACTTTTCTTATCGAAGGTCTTCAATCTGCATCCATATTCTATTCTTCTCTCCTAAGTAGATCTGATTTTACAGAATTTGTCCCAAGCAAGAGGTACTGTAAGGAGATTAACCACTCCAGAAACAGAGTCTTACTCGAATTTAGAATCACGAAACATTAGAAGACCTTCGTCATCATCCGTTGCTGGTGGGCTCCCTCCACTTGGAAGGTTCTTGACAAACTTGATTTTTAATTTTGAATTTTCTGTCATTCTCTTTCTTCTTCTTTTCCATTCTATTGATATGCTTAAATTTTTCTTATTTTAGGCCGCATCCTGTTTCTCAAGCATCCGGTAAGTTTTTGAACTTTTCAGCATTTCAAATCCAATTTCTTCTTGCTCCCGGAATGATAATTGGTATTTTTGCTTCTAGATAGGAGAGGAGGGTCCTCCATGACTAGCTACAGGAAAGATGAATACAACTGGAGATATGACAGCGATGAATTGCCAGATGATGTAATTCATGCTTCAGCTGCTTTGGAAAACCTTCAGTTGGATAGAAAAGCTCGGAATCTGTCAAGTTCTTGGAGGTTTGTTTTGCTAATTCTAGATTGCAGATTTCGATTAGTTTCCGTCTCGTTCTTGACACAGTAAATTTGGGAGATGACTTAGGACCCAAGACCCTTGTCTGTTTCCTTTTGTGTAGTGTGCTTGTTTTTACATTGGTCTGGATTTGTGGTTTGAAACGGCCAAATCAGCAACACAAGCCATACTTCTTGGCTTCTTGCACTGAAACTTGCCAGTTGTTTGGGTGAAAGTAGTAAAGGCAGTGTGGTCTTTTAGCCGCGAGTAGTATTTCTTATCATTATTATTATCTTTTATTATAAGGGTAGTGTAGTCTTCTAGCTTATTAGGGTGTGTCTGAGGTTAATAGGGTTAGGTTATATAAACCATCTTAGCCTTTTATTATTGAATGCAATACAATGACTCTTCTCTTACCGAGAATCATCCTTATAGTTCAAAAAAGACAAAAAAATTCAGGATAACAAACGTTCTCTATAACTTCTCTTAGATTCCAACCCATCCAGACAGATGTCCCTGGTGAGAAGATGATAAATTTGTTGAATCAGTATTAAACTTGATGGTGCAAAATCATGTTTAAGGAGTACTTCTGGGCTTCTTTAAGTTCACAGAAATGGAAATTCGGGTTTTGTTTCACAAGAGAGATATACTGGCTCCACAATTTACAAAGTAGCCTGTCAGATTTCCCCAGTGAGAAGATGATAAATTTGTTGAATCAGTATTATCAAGATGAGTGACACAATATACACATACAGAAAGATGATAGAACTAGAATAGATATTTTTTGTTTCTTACTCGCACGAGCCCATATCCTTGGTTTTCTATCAATTTCTAATTCTGATCTTCCTCCCCAATCTGATATTATGGTGCCAGTATAGACTGAAATTCCATTATGGTCCAATTCTGACGTTAGTTGGGAAAGACAAGAGTTATTATATTGCATTCGATAATATAACAAAACAAGGCTAAGATCGTTTATACAAGTTATCCCTATTAAGCTTATACAAATCCTAATGCAACTAAAAGACTACACTACCCTTGTAATGAAAGATGGATAACAATGATAAGAAATACTACTTTCGACTGAAAGACTACACTGCCTTTACTACTTCCACAGTTTGTCTAGGGATATTTATTGTAATGTCTTCTGTAGCTAGTGATACTGGGCAAGTTGGATTACATCCAAAATATTAGAAAAAACCAATCACTTAGTCTGTATACTTATGCAAGACCGAAGCATTCATGACCATGCCTGAACCTTTTTTAATTACATTTTGAAATCCTCCCTGTTCTTCAACTTGTCCTCGGCATGTCTGACTAAAAATATACACTCTCAGTCCTGATATCTTTGTCCCTTTCTAAAAGACGTTGGGATTTTTTGGATTAAAAAATGAAGCACTTATGTGTTTGATCTTCTGACCTTTTTCGCAGCAATTCAAATCTCGCAAATAGTTCTTTAAATTGGTTCAAAAGAATGTGCGCTGAAGTATTTCGAAAAAGGATAAACAAATTGGGATGGAGGGAGTAGTAATAAAAAACCTGGGCACACAGTTGGGCATGATTGGCGCATGTTTAGAGTGTGTTAGACATGATACGAGTGGCCGGCAGACGCATCCATGCTTGTTAGAATCTTGCTAGCTTCACAGTTACTTGCGTGAGCTAGAATAAGTTTCATTCTCTGAGATTTGTGTCATTAACTTCTATTTCCATTTAGAGCCCCGTTGTGTTTTCACCCCCTTTTAGTTTCTTATGTGTGTGTGAACCACTGGCATCTTTTGCTGCTAATAACTGTTGCACTTTAGGCACGACTGATCTTAACCCGGTTTTGCAATTTCGGTTGCAGAAATGCTGGGGATGGGATCTCCGAGGATGATGGCAGGGCAGACCGTATGTAGCTGAGTGACATTTGAATTACTTCCGCGTGTGTACTTTGATTTGCTGTTTTATTCATCATCCTTCGAATGATTTCCTGCCGTTGATTGGAGTTAGCGATGTAATGTAGGATGTCTATCTTTAACATCAACATTGTGTTTTAGTGAGCTTTCTTTCATTTAAAAGAAGTGAAATTTCGATTTCATTTGTCCGCTTGAGGTTCCAAAGGCAGTTATTAATATCTGCGGATATTGCAAATGTTGTACGTGTTGAAATTATTCTAATTGTTATAAAAATGGCGTTGTGATACATGTCAAAGTTGTCTTGGCCGACGAAGGTGTTTTTTCAACCGAAGAGTTTGTTTATTTTGAAAAGAAAATGTCTTTTTTTTTTGGTTAGATAATTGAATGGGAGAGTCTGGAGAATTGGCAGGTTTATTACTTGAAAGCAGATACCCACTAGATAATGAACTAGTTTCACTCCTCTTGCTTCATTTCTTACATCTTGTCGGAATGAAACTGGAATATTAACCCTAATAGTAGACAGAAATGCAGGGTTTGAAGTTATTCCTTTGTTTGCATTTTATGCTATTTTATTTGGAAATCATTCGTGCACGTAGTTTTGTCTGTCTTGCTTTCAAAATTATTCTCATTCTGATTTCATACATCTTTGGTAAAAATTTACTGGGTAAATTAAAATGACGTATTACGTAGTTTTATTTGCATTACACGCGTACTACAAGGGAGCTAAATCTGAAATTACTCTGTCAGTGAGTTTGTTTGAGAATCCTAAGGGGTTGTCCGGGACTCCGAGCGGAGGTCCGAGCGAACAGTAAATTTGAACGTCTTGAGGTTGAATTTCATTGGCAACAAGGAGGGGTTATTGCGTTTTTATTCGGTTGATAAGTTGGGGGCACGAGAATTAGTCGGTATTTAGGTGGGGACTGTTTTAAATTTTATTTCAGCTCCCCAAGCCGAATTGAATACCTTGGTTATAAAAAAGAAAAAAAGAGTGTGTGTGAGCGATTTAATAGCAAAGAAGATACCGTTAGATTTTAGGCAAAGAGGGTGCGGCTGAAAAATCTACTTTTCCTTGAAGGCGAGGTATGAACTAATTAACTTTTTATTCCTCTCGGAGTGCACAAATTACCAGAATTTGCATTCAGATCCTCTCCAGTTTCAAAATGAAATTGGACCATTTGTGGCTCAGTTTAGGTTGAGAATATTGACTAAGTTAAAAAATTATGTTTATCGAATACTAATATTTACAATTTTTTTAAGGTATTTGTCTTAAGAAGAATAGATTTAAACATTAGAGCCACACATAAATGTGTTGTTATGTACTAATCGATGGTCAAATCTTATGATTTTTGAAATTATCGATGTTTTTAATGCGAAAAATTTCGCTCTATTAAGAGAGCTTCGAAAGTTTATGGACCCACTCTCATTGTTTTTCGAGTCTGAAAATGAGTTGGACTTGCTTGGACTCATCAAAATAATTGAAACTTGGTAGGTCTTTTTGAGCATTGTGCATAACATGATGTGTTGTGCACTAAAATAACATTGTTTTGATCCAAAAAAATACTCAAATAGTCAGACAATATTTTGACATTGTTTGCACAAATTTTTATGTACTAAAATGATATTATTTTAGCTTACAAAATGCCCAAATGTGCATATTGCGCATGTCGCCATTCCAATTATTTGTATTAGGCCGGCATCATGGTGTCATTTCTAGTAATTATTCACGCGCTTATCCCAAGTTTACTCCTTTTCGTGTAATCATTTTAGGGTAAATTACACTAGTCTCTCCTTAAATTTCTGATAAATGCACTGATTTCTCATATAATTTATAAAATTACTTTAACCTTCTTACCTTTTGAAATTATTTTCACTACCATTAAAAATCAGTCGCATGCTGTAAGTAAATATATTAAAACTTCATGTTTGAAATTTTTTATTAATTTAAACTACAATATAATTGAAATAGCTAAAACTTAAATTTTTTAAACCATAAACTCGAGCACAATGCTTAAAATTTATTGGAGTTTTAATTTAAAAAAGAGTTCAAAATTTGAACATGGACTATATAAAAAGTAATAAAAATTATATTGCTTTTCATTTTGCAAAAAAGAAACTCAAACTTCAAGTTTTAACGACATTTGATTTTAACAATATGACAGATAAATACATAATATTTTCAAAAGGAAGGGATGTAAGAATAATTTCTTAAAGTATTAGGGAATCAATATATTTATTAGAAAACTTGGAGGATGTGAGTGTAGTTTGCTCATCATTTTAAGTGGATTATACGTGTCAGTACATGATTCCACTTTATTTACCTACCGGTCCCACCCCAGTCACGACCTTCACTGGTTAAATTCTACCTAGATATTTTTGTGATGACGTGGCCGAACATGAAGGCATTCCCGAAAAATACGAAATCTGACAGGGGCAATTATGACATTAAAACCCACTATCTCCGCCGTTGGTTTCAGACCAACCAATATGTGGGGCCCACTATCACGGAAGAAAGAAAGAAAGAAAGACCTTTAACTGAGCCCAGAATGCGCCACGTGTCCCGGATCGAAAATGATTTATCCATATCCGGCTCAACCTATTCAGATCCTCGCTTTAGATTTAGCCATCCCCCCACCACACTCAGAGCCACGTGTCAACTACGTGGTAATGTGCGGTAACCTGAAACGCACATGAATTGCTTTTGAAAATTAAATATCTGGAAAAAACTAACACATTAAAAAAACATTTTCCTTAAATTTTTAATTCCAAATAAATGATAAAAAGTTTTCATATTTTTTATTTTTGGAAAAAAAAGTGATTTTAGTTATTTTTGAATCAAGTTTTCTTTGTGTTTACCTTCTCACCATTTTTTATCATTTTAATTTTTGTCCCTAATGCTATGATATTCTGTTATATCAAGTCTCATATCGACCCAACATATTTTATTGGTCCCAAAAATTATGCCGTTCTTTAAAAATATATAAGTTATTCAAAATAAAGAACGGCATAAGTTCTTCAAAATAAATAGTTAATTTCACTTGTTTTTAAAGTAGTTTTTCGATATATTCTGTTTTTTTATTTTCGTCCGCTATCATTTACTTAATTATTTTTTAAAATATTGTTAGATTTAGGGGTGAAATTAGTTCAAAATCGATCGGGATTTTAGCATACATTAGACTAAACTAATCGATACGGGTGAATATATTGGATATCGATCTCTACTGTATTAATCAAGAAACCAAATAGATTTGGCATGTATATAAATTTACTATTAAATGGGTTGGAGTTCCAAAGTTCTTTTGTCTTAGGTCACAAAAAAAACTTGATTGAAGACATCTAAAAAACTAACACCCAATCGATTCAATTCAATTTGAATTTTATAGCATTTTGATTTGGTTTGGTTTGGTTTGGTTCACAAAACAAAATTCAAAATTTGAGACATATCGAACTTATGGTCAGACCAACCGAACTTCAAAATTTTTGATCGATTCAATTTGATTGGTAATATTTAGACTTGGGGCAAATGTTGTGCACAGTATGGCGTTTTGTGCGTCAAAATGATATTTGAACTTAGAATCTTTCCTGTGAAATGCACAATTTAGTGTGTTATGTGTCACCACGATGTCTTTTTGACACACAAAAATACTATTCGGACAGTTGAAGTAGTTTTCGAACAATATTTTATACGTCAAAATGGTATCGTTTCAACGGACAGCAAATCTCCCCTTTGCATAATATTTTCGCCCCGAACTGGATCAATAGAATGTAAACTTTTGTCAATTTGAATATAAACTTATTTATGTGAAAACATCCCAATATAGAATGAGCTTCCCGCGTATTTGTTATTTTCCAGATCACCAAATTTATTCCGATATGGAAAACACGTGGCACAGCTCAGCACCTTCAGACCTCAAGAATATCCACGTCAGCGTCACGGACTATTGTGAACATATATATTATAATATCTTCGCAGATATCTCTCTCTCTCCCCCTCTTTCTCTCTCTCTTCTTGTCTTTCATCGATCCTCAAACGAAAAAGGAGGACCAGTTTCTTTCGTGTAAGAGCGCACATTTCAAGCACACAAAACCCTAAAGCCTTGGATTTCGTCTATCGCTTGAGCTTTGAAGTGTCCGAATCACTCCGATTTGAAGAATTGGTCGATTCTCCAGGGCTGAGCTGCAGAGTCAAAGCTAGGTTCTTCATCTAAGAAGTTTTATGATCACGAGGCAATTCGTTGTACATAGACCTATAATCTAGCGGTACATAGATCCTTACCTTTCGATTATGTTATCACCTTTTTTCCTTTTGTTATTCTCCAAAAGATTCAATTTTCTTGCTGAAAATCTTTATTATGTTTCTTTTTATTGGAACACTTAGGACTATCTTTGCTGAGACTTTGAGGGAAGTGAAGAAATATCAGAAATATTGGTTGTTTTAGTTTTAGTTGAGTGAGACTGACACTTATCATTTACTTGTACCTGATTTGAGTCTTTTATTGGAACCCTCAGAACTATCGTTGCTGAGAATTTTAGGGAAGTGAAGGAATATCAGAAATTGTTTTAGTTTTAGTTGAGTGAGACATACACTCATCATTTACTTGTACCTGATTTGAGTCGTCTAAAGTTGAAATGAGCTTTTCATTTTTTTGATAATATTTTGTTGGGAGGCTCATTACTTCAATTGAGATTATGAAAAATCATTTCATACTTTTGGTTGGAACGCTAGGTGGTTCTCTAAATGTTGGTAAGCCCTTACTTGCTGCCTTGCTCGCACTCGATCATCCCGAGCTTTTAATCTTCTTGAACTAAGGATTTTCTCAAGTATTAGAGGCGAGTTAAAAGCGGTGAAACCTTTTGATTTGGTACTGTTTGATTTATTTTTTCCCGCAATGTAAACCTTTAGATTCATTATTGAACGTATGCGTATCTAGTAATATATGATTTTCACTATATATTGAATGCATCCATTACTGGATGTATGCAATCAGAAATTGTTTGAGTGCTGTTTTAACTATATATTTCTCTTTTCTAGTAATATATGTTTTTTGCGCATATGTGAAAAAATGCTAAATATGTAACGATACTTGATACAATACAATACACGATTAATTAAATACAAAAAAACAGTGGAAGATTCACATCCGGATTCATATGGATCATGAAAGGAGATTATTTGAGGCCTCTTGTGTCCTGCTTAGTCTGTTCTAATGTTCTAGCCACATAGGATAAGAGCGCATTCTTTTCCATTTTCCCTTTTTTTTTACTTCCTTTGATGTTGTCTTGACACATTAAAGTTAAGTTTTTTTTTATAAGCTAATTATGGTGATTAATCTTATGTGCCTGTTTGTCCATGTCTTTGTGTAGAACTTGCTGAAGATTAAGTTTGTCTCTGCAACGGTGGGTTTCTTGTGGACAACAGTATGCGCAACTTCTCTTCGAAAGTAGAAGAGTTGTTGCCAACTTAACCTAGTGCCTTATTCATCATTGGTCTTTTTGAATCTGGTTGATGAGGGGTGTTCGAGTGAGTAGTAATAATGGTCCCGCAGACAGTGGGTTGGTGGAACTAAACCACCATACAGGGGATGAGGAAAAGGAAGTGAGGGATGGAGCTTTCACTAATGGGCATGGACTTTCTGAGGAAAATGAGTCCAGGATTAATATGGATACCGAAGATCCAAAGTGTGGAACCAAGGAGCTGGTCCCGTCCCAGGCTGTTCATCAGAGACCACAGCAACAACATCAAGGGCCTCAAGGATCAGTGGTTTGTTGGGAAAGGTTTCTTCCTCTTGGGTCTCTCAAGGTGCTACTGGTGGAAAATGACGGTTCAACTCGCCATGTTGTCAGTGCATTGCTTCGAAACTGCAGCTATGAAGGTCAGTAAGTCTGTATGGTATCCTTATTTGATATCAATATATTATATGCTATATTTATTCATTTGTTATCACGGATGAGAATTGGTTGTTCATGGTGCAAGCCTCCTATTCTACTGAATTTAGGACATTTTGTTTATTGTATCGCTAAACGTGTTTGTCCTGTAGATTCATCTTATGATCTTTGGCTGAATGTGTATATTTATTTCATTCCTGCCGTTGAGACTGTGATAATGTTTTTGACTGATTCCTTTGTATGGTTTATAACCTGATGTTTGCTATATCATTTGCAGCACGGAGACTGTTAGCGCTGTCACTTTCAATTGATGGATTCTGATCCGTTGGATGATTTATCCTCCATCTATCGTCTGCATGGTCGCTCATTTACTTTTCACTTGTGTCGAAGATGTGTATGGTTGTCTGAATTGGGTCGGAATCATACACTCGCATGCACACAGAGAGATGACTCACAGAAAAACACAGAATTCATTTGAAATTACAACTGTTTCTTTCACTCACACACGAATTCATACATCTCTCTCTTCCTCACTGAACTGGATTCCCACAATAACCTAATCTATGCAAGGTCCTGTTTATACAGAAAAATACCTTACCAATTGCTCAGCCATTCACTCAAACACCACATAAAATAACAAACAAAAACAACTCACACCCCCTCTGGCAACAGCTCAAGTGATACTGATTATGGTCCCTCTTCACAACTCCAACCTTTCTCTTTGCTCCTCACCCCCAAAGCACACAACCCTACCTCTCTAATCAAGCTTATCTTCAACATCTCCCCTTAAGCTCGATTCTCTTCACAAAATACCTCCCTTATCTTTTTCCGTGGCAACAACTTCTGCTTGAAGCACTGCGGCTTCAACCTTCTCTTGGCATGTTCTCCACTTCTCCATAGGCGTCATCCTTTGTGCAATCATAATTATAGTGACCGTACTTACCATAGTCATAGCACTGCACATCTGCAGTACACTCTCTGCTATAGTGGCCATATTCGTTGCAAGGGTAACATTGCACCTGGCTCCTTTAAATGCCTCTAGCTCTGTCTCTACCTCGCCTGTCCCTGTTTTTGCCTCTCCCTCTTGAAAGAACTCATCTGGTCCTTTTCCTTCTTTGTCCGGACCTCTGCTAGGACCACTTTTGTATTGACCACGTCCACGACCACTCCTCTATGTGAAGTCTCACCTTGCTCTGTCACATTCCTTCTGAACATCATCTTGGCCTGTAATGCCTGCTCCTGGGAACTTGCGGAAGTCCTATTAATTATTTGCTCGTGGATCTCCATCGTGGCCGTCAACTCATTTACGGTCATGATGTTGAGGTCTTTAGATTGTCCAATAGCGACAACGACGAGGTCAACTTCAGATGCAAGGATCAAAGTATCTTCTCCACCACTCGAACCTCCTCTATCTTGTTTTCATATCGTCTCAGCTTGGTCACCATAATCAATGTCTTCATAAAATACACATAAAGTGACGCATTTCCATCCATCTTTAGAGATTCAAACTCTTCCCTCAACATTTATAATCGAACTCCAACCTTCTTCTTTATCTCGCGATTTGCACCGATGCTTCCTTTGAAGTGGCAGTGGCAGAAATTTTCTCCAAATTTGAGACATCAACTAGTTGATAAATCAAGAACAATGCCTTTTTGTCTCTTCTCCCTGTCCCCTTGAGCGTTGTTTTTTTAATTCTCACTCATCTTTGTATCTTCCTCCGTTGGTTCTTCATATCTTTGCTCAACAATTTTCCATAAATCCTGTGACACGAGAAGCGCCTTCATCTAAATACATCATTTCTCATAATTATCTCAGTCAAAGCATGTCACCTGTATGTGAAAGAACGTATTCTGGGTCGCCATCGATGGGGATCTACTTTACTACACTTCAACAATAATTTATCGCGTCAAACAACCCAATTTCTCTTCTTTATTTGCGCCGATTATTAAAATCTCACAAAGATCTTCACTGGATCTCGACTATTATTGATTATATTGTCACAATATCGTCTAGATTTGAATATCTTGACTGAAACTTCAATATCTCTCACTCGAAAACCAAAACAACTTGTCAGAAACTCAAAAAATAATCAAAATATCACTTAACCCTAAATATCACGCAAATTTGCCAAAATATCGTTTGGAAAATGATGATATCATCAATTATCCCTTGCTTCTCGTCTGAAAATAAAAAACTCTTCTGACCAGTCAATATATCATTACAAAACAGCATTTTACCGTCTGGAATTCAATAAATCTTGATTATATCGTATGAAAATAGAATATATCGCGTGATACATCAAAACACCGCAACAAAAGTCAACATCTCGCCTTTATCTTGTCTGATTTCGTAAGTTTCATGTGTATCTCGTGCGACAGTGGCTTATCATGGCTGATATCGCGTTGTTTAGAGGCGAAATCGTGAGATCTCGTGAGAACCGCGAGATCTCACGATTTCACCTCTGAAATTATCTTCTAGAAATTGAAGATGCGCGTGGCCGCGTGGGGCAAGTGAAATCTACTCGCGACAGTCCGCGATGGCGCTTGTGGGCTCCTCTAACGTCAAATTGATGTGCGGCGGTGGCGTTACATTGCAACCGTGGTCTCAAAAATAATTTTTGACCAATTCAAATTCTGGGCAGAGTTGATGTTTTGGCCGGGATTTGGTCCCTCTCCTCGCTCTGATGCCCACTGTTGGGTGGGAATTATACACTCACATGCACACACAGAGATTACTCACACAAACACAATTTACAATTTATTTGAAATTACAACTGTTTCTTTCACTCACTCCCACTAACTCAGTCACTCAACACATATTCGAACCCCTCTCTCTCTCTCTCTCTCTCACTGAACTGGATTTCCACAATAACCTAAGCCATACAAGGTCTTATTTATACAGAAGAATACCTTACCAATGACTCAGTCATCACTCAAACACCACACAAAATAACAAACAAAAAACAACTCGCACACCCTCTGGCAACAGCTCGGTGATACCGATTATGGTCCCTCTTCGTAACTCCAACCTTCCTCTTTGCTCCTCACTCACAAAGCCTATCTAGCCATATCAAGTCTGAAATGGTGTATGACACTTTGTGGATACTGTACTGAGTGTAATATTTCCAAGGAGGAACTTTCTTGACCTAATGCTTCACACTTCAAAAGGCTGCATTTGGCGACGACTCTTCCAGGACGAATCACTTTCTTCTTCTTCCTTTGCTGCGGCCACTGAAATTTTAGAGATATGTGCGGTCTCATGGAAGACAGTAATTCTGTTATGCTACATTTCACCTAGTTCTCAAGGATAGCAATCGTAAACCTTGGTGCCATGGAAGGGCTTTATTCTTGTTTCAATCCTGTTGGGTATTTAGCTCTTACAAGGATAAAATAACTAAAACATTCATACAGATTGACTTTGGATCAATGCCCTTGGAGATACTGTCTCTCTTGTTGTTGTGTTGGGGGGGGGGGGGGGGGTTGATTTTTTTAACTCCTCAATTCTCATGACAATCACCACTCTCAAAGCATCTTCTTACTGCCACGAAATGAATTCCATATTAAGGACAGTGACGATGAGGTTCGCCTTTTTACAAATACATGGAGCAAAACAGATCGCACAATGCGGTGTCTAAATAGTCTTGAACTTACTTTTGTCTGAGTTGAAAACTTGAAGATGATTGTGCGGTTGTTACCTATTTGCTGATGATTGGACCTGTCTATTGCTGTAAAATGTGTTCTCTCTCTGTTAGAAGGTGATACATGGCATACCATAATTTAATGTAATGATGTTTTCTAAACAGACGTTTATTTAAATGTTTTTCTCTATGGTGTTTTGGTTTCTAAGGTTTGTCATTTGTGTATCATAAACCTATTTTTCTATCA
The DNA here is from genome assembly GCA_019985065.2 of Arctostaphylos glauca. NCBI lineage: Eukaryota > Viridiplantae > Streptophyta > Magnoliopsida > Ericales > Ericaceae > Arctostaphylos > Arctostaphylos glauca. The sequence goes on from JAHSPW020000013.1 coordinate 23,093,655, forward strand.
GTTACTAATGTGTTAACTTGTCTTCTCAAAGTTTGGATTTTGAAATTCTTGCCTATCTTGTGAATGCTTGGCATATTTTTCTGGTTTAGTGTTATTCTCTCTTTTTTCTACATTGACCTAATATTGATTTGATCTTGGCAGTTACTGCTGTGGCAAATGGTTTACAAGCATGGGGAATCTTAGAAGACTCAACCAATCACATCGATCTTGTTCTAACAGAGGTAGTCGTGCCTTGTCTGTCGGGTATTGGTCTCCTGGGAAAGATTATGAGCGACAAAACTCGCAAGAATATTCCAGTGATTAGTGAGTGTTGTTAATATTCCTTATACTGGAAGTTATATTGCATTCCCTTTCCAGTCATTTTTAATTTATTGACATTCGTGACTGCTATACCTAACGAGTTTTTGTGCAGTGATGTCGTCTAATGATTCTATGGGTATAGTCTTTAAATGTTTGTCGAAGGGTGCAGTTGACTTTCTAGTAAAGCCTATTCGAAAGAATGAGCTTAAAAACCTCTGGCAGCATGTATGGAGGAAATGCCACAGTGTGAGTTAACATGCTTATTGCACTTTATATTTGAAGGTTTTGTCACCCAGTTTGGACTTCAAATATCTAAGTTCCGTTGATCATGTGAATGTAAGGCTTTCTTCCGGTTGAAAGTCAAATATTTGGATAAACTTTAACCAAAGATATTTTTTAAAATCTCTCGGCTAGTTTTGGTTTAGCTTCTCTGTTGTTATTATCTAAGTTCCATTGATCATGTGAATGTAAGGCTTTCTTCTGGTTGAGTCGGATTTTTGGATAAACTTTAACCAAAGATATATTTTCAAATCTCTCGGCCAGTTTCGGTTGAAAGTCAAATATTTGGATAAACTTTAACCAAAGATATTTTTTAAAATCTCTCGGCTAGTTTTGGTTTAGCTTCTCTGTTGTTATTATCTAAGTTCCATTGATCATGTGAATGTAAGGCTTTCTTCTGGTTGAGTCGGATTTTTGGATAAACTTTAACCAAAGATATATTTTCAAATCTCTCGGCCAGTTTTGGTTTAGCTTCTCTGTTGTTATTATTTGAATAACATATGTTGAGCCTCACTTCTTCATCAGTCAAGTGGCAGTGGAAGTGGAAGTGAAAGCTGGATACGAACCAAAAAATCTTCCAATTCAAAAAGCGTTGAAGGGTCTGACAATAACACTGGCAGCAATGACGAGGATGATAATACAAGCATCGGTTTGAATGGTAGGGATGAAAATGGAAGTGACAATGGCAGTGGCACTCAGGTATGTACTTGTTACAAGGGACTTTGCTATAGTTGTGCTAACGTCTTTTACCGTATACACTTATGTTTACCTATCTATAATATGTGTGTATGTTTGTATCCTTTCTTGTCATGTTAGTTCACCTAAACTATCTTTTATTCATCGACCATTGTTCTCTTTCTCTTCACATTTGTGCAAAGTTAGATTGCTCATGTTTCTTGTTGCTGTGCAGTCCTTGAATGAGCCAAGGACCAAGCTTGTGATAAAAAAATTAAGTTCAAAATGGGTATTGACTTGCAGAGAAACCCAATGGTTGAAAGGAAGAAGGGCTGCTTATGGCTTTTGAGTGAAAACCTATCAACAAAACAAATTAACTGCACACACTTAATTTACTCCTGCACCCAAGATTTAACTATATATGCAAGCATATAAAGGAACATACATCCATGATACATGCTGGCCCCAAAGTACCACCCTACATCACTTCTTGGCAGTCACCAAGGCCACTTTTTCCTCTCCCTCTCTGTCTAATCGACCAAACCTCACCAGCACTAACCCTTGGTCATCCCGAAGCACCCAAATTCAGTCTATAGAAAAAGAAAAGTTACATTAAAGAGAACAGAATGAACTCACTCAAAATACTGAGATCAGCTAGAATCCCCCCGACGTTGCTTCTATCTTTCTCCCTCTACACATTAGCTTAAGATGTGTGTTTAAAACCCTTGCTCTCTCTCACTAAATATGTATGATGTCAAATCCAGAAGTTTCACTGCTCCCAGAGATGTCACATCTCATAGGTCAAAGGATAACTGAGTGCGCATCACCTTTGGCATGCCAATCTCCACTCAGTTAGACTAAGGTAAGGAGCAGGACCTAGAGTTTCTGCTCAGGACCATCAGGAGGACAAGATGACAAGTGATTTGGAGGCTAGAGTTGAGGGTCATCAAGGTCGCTCGGCAGTCCTGGTCAAAGGTTGGCTGCGTCTTGACCGGCCTTAGGACAAAGGGGAGTTTGACCAGAGCTTGTGGCATATTGCGACAATTCGCAACTACCCATTCCCATACCGTCATAGAATTATTGAGGTCTGAAACTTGGGATGACAAACATACCTCGGAGTGGTCAACCACTATATAAAGGGCACGTGTCCAATGCAAGTCCCACTCTCAAGTTCAAATAACTACATAGGATCTCTCTGTGACAGGGCCACCAACTTGCCAAGCATTTACCCTTTGACCTTCACCCTCTCTCTCTCGACAATCCCACCTTCCCTTGAACTGTAGTACCTAAACGATTTGCCACCTTTTCTAGAATTGAAATTTGTTAACTCTGAGATATAATTTTGTGAAACTAACTATTAAGCCACAAAAAGTCGGTGTGTTATAATTCATCTTAAGACAAGGTCAAAATGAATAGACAGTTAAGGATTTGACAAATAACATGATGACTGGGGCACATAGGGTGAGTGTAGTGTGATGACAAAACCAGATGTGTCATATTCATGTACTTTATGGAAATATGTCAATGTACTCTCCCACACATTGATTCTGTTGTGCCATGTCCGATGCATATGTAGACATGGATAACAAGGGAAATTAAAATTTGCTTCAAGTTGTCAGATTTTCTAGTACTAGCGATGGAGACTGAAGTCTATTTAAACTACTTGATGAGCTGTTATCTTCTCTTATTACAGAGTTCTTGGACAAAACGGGCAGTTGAATTTGACAGCCCCCAACCCATGTCGCCATGGGATCAACTTGAAGATCCTCCTGACAGCACTTGTGCTCAGGTTATCCATTCAAGGCCTGAAGCATTTGTCAACTATTGGGCACCCACAACCGCCACGAAGGAGTGCCATGGAATTGATGATGAAGTTGGTATCCATGGTAACCAAAGCTTTGCTTCTCACCGGTCCTAGTACTTCTGTCTTTTAATTCGGTTTTATGGTCTTATTAAGTGTTGTTATCTTTGCTTAGACAATCTTGCAATGGGTAAAGACTTGGAGATAGGAGTCCCTAGAAATCCGGATTTACTTCTTGAAGACCAAAGCAAAAAAGTATTGACAGCTCTAGTGGGAGCTAAGAAGGAAAAATTTACCAAAATAGAATCAAACAGTGATGGCGATATATTAGAAAAAGACAAGCTGGAGCTCAGCAGTGGGACACCAAATGTCAATTTAACGAAAGAACTTGCTGATCTCAATGAAGCCATTACACACTGTACTAATCCTCAGATGGGAAGTGTGGCCACTGAAGTTCCAGATGACGTATCCAAGAACAACATTAGAGGCAAGGCCATCTGTGACACTCAGGAAATACCTTCACTTGAGCTCAGTTTGAAGAGACTCAGAGATGTTGGAGAAATTGGGAACAATGGCCAAGAGCAGAAAGTTTTGAGGCATTCAGCCTTCTCAAGGTATGTGAACCGGAAAATTCAACTAAGTTGACATTACACCTCTAATATCAAAATCCAGAACAAGAACAATAATTTGAGTCTCGTTACTATGCAGGTATACCACTACAACGGCTAATCAGGCTCCAACAGGGATTGTGGGCAGCTGTTCTCCGATTGATAATAGCTCAGACGCAGCAAAAACAGAATCAATGCAAAACCTAAATTCTAACTCAGATGGCATCCCTAATCGCCGTTCCAATGGCAGTAGCAACAACAACGATATGGGCTCTTCTACTAACAACGCTTTTACCAAACCACCAGCTTTTAGTGGTCAGCCAACGTCCAAATCTGGAGTCAATATCCATACCATCTCTGCATTCCAACCAATTCCAAACGACCATGTCCAAGTTCAGCACCACCATCATCATTACCACCACTATCACCACCATGTTCATAATCTGAAGCAGGAAAAGCAGCAGCCCAATCACGATGATTTGTCTTTGAGGACGATGGTTAAAGAAGATCCACATTGTGGGCCATCCAATTTGTTGAGTACTCCAGTTGAAGGCAATGCTGCTAATTACAGTTTGAATAGGAGTGCTTCTGGAAGTAAAAATGGGAGCAATGAGCAAAATGGTAATAGTGCTGGTGTAGTTAATGAAGGAATGAATATGGAAAGTGATAACGGGGCAGCTGGAAAATGCAGAGGTGGTGGTGGAAGTGGAAGCATGAGTGGCATAGATCAAATCCAATTCACACCAAGAGAAGCTGCTTTGAACAAATTCCGCCAGAAGAGGAAAGAGAGGTGCTTCGAGAAAAAGGTAACTGGTGTTTCATTGTGCTTTGACATTTGCAATGAGAGACAACATTTCTCATCTCACCGCAATTTAAAATAATGATTGCACCCTAGTTTAAAAAGCATTATTAACTGCAAATTTTCCAGCATTGGTTCTTAATTTGATTCCCGTGGCATATCTGTAAGTCTCCCCACATGAATTGTCAATACTTCGAACATGTTGTACCTGTGCAGCCTACTTTGTAGAGTACTTCTACTTGTGTATCGGCTAACACTAATCGCGTATCGATAATGTTTTCCTTTGCTTTTTCCATTCCTAGAGAGTACCTAGTTATATGCGTACCTTGTACCTACTGGGTACCGATATTTTGCATAGTTCTTTTGCATGCGTGTCGAGTACGCTAAATGCATACACGCAAACGTCTTCTCTTATCATTTTCCAAGCCACATAGTAACTAGCATATACCAAAATTGTACCATATTAGGAATAGCATTTAAACCAAGTGAAGTTGATGGGATTATGCTTAACATTGCTTTTAGGATTATAAGCTTTGATCTCTAGGTTCTTCTTTAATGCAGTGACGTCCCACTCGTTTCACATTACTGTTGGCATTAAATTGTGATTTTTTGTTGTTTTCTTAATAAACTTAGTCACATAACCGATTTGTAATCCAGTTATTTAATTTACATGCAATGCATTCCTCCAAATTATAAAAGGAAAAAAAGAATTACAGATGTATGCCAGCTGTATCAATACCCTATTTAGGGTTTTGTCATATCAGCATACCATATCCTACATGTTATCGTACACATGCTTTATAGCTGTACATATATACTTGTCCTTTCCTGAATGATGACCAAGTGGGAGAAGGCATCAACCCAAGAATACTATGATATCCACCTTAGTGCATTGTCACTTCGCAGTTACACTTATTCCCGTCCGCAGATAAATATTCATGTAAACTTAGTAATTGGAATTTGGTTATGTTTCCTATGTATTCCAAACTCGTGCCAAAAAATGTTATGGAAGCAAAAACATTGACGAAACAAGTTATCGTCACCGTGCTTTGCAGGTGCGGTACCAAAGCAGGAAGAAACTGGCAGAACAGAGACCACGTGTTCGAGGTCAGTTTGTGCGACAGGTCGTGGGCGAAAATGAGAGCAAGGACGAGGATTCCTAACCCCAACCTTCAACCTGGTGGTGCCCACGGGACGTGTACATGAGGATCAGCAGTAATTGTGTAGTAAGGAGATGGTTAGCATTTAGATTTGACGATGGAGGATAGTTGGGGTGAAATGAGAAGGTTTGATTTGGTAGAACTGTGGGATTATAGTATATGTTTTGTTGTTTATATAACCTCTCAGGTGGTGGTAGGTTGTTACCTTTACGTGTACCCTTTCTGAATAAAGCTCTTTTCAGTTTGGTATGCCGTTTTGTTGCTTGAACCTGAATTCTACAAACTATCGATCAATTCTCCCGTTCAACCTTCTGATACGGTCTTTGGATCCCATCTGTTCTAACTTCCAGTTCTCTTGAACTCTTGATGGTTTTGGCTTCATATAGAGTACACTAAGTTGGGAAAGACTATTTGAGATGTCACCAAATTCCATGTGATTCCCTGGCAGTTTCGAGTTTTCGAAAAGCTGGAGTTGAGAATGAGCTCAACCCCTTGCCGATACTCTCATCCAGTAGCACATATCTGATCTGATGGCGTATGCGGACCATCACAATCGATCGTGATTCTGGGTTCCAACGGTAAATCTAGGGTTTAACATCTTTATTGTCTACAGAAGCGGAGGATGTGAACAAAAATTAAGGTTTCATCAGTGAAACGATTCAGAATGGCATATGGGGATTTGGTCTGATACTTATCTGTTCATTCCATTAGCAGGAAGTAAGGATCCGAAGAAACCGACCTTTATTGTAGTTGAAATCTCTCTTAATTGATCCGTGATGTTCTGAATCCTCTTTACCAAGTGAACACAAAAGATCTCTTTGGAGCGATCAGCAGATCCTTTCACGCAATTCAGAAACGCTGCTGAATAGATACGCGTGCATATTCTCGTTAAGAAACATGAAGGGGGCGTTGTTCCAACATAATGGGACTTCTGTCTTCCTTGGTGTATGCATCTATATTACTATATACCTGCGTATCCCTATGTACAAATACCTCCTAGAAGTTGGAGAGAGAGAGAGAGAGAGAGAGAGAGAGAGAGAGACCAGACGGTAAGGAATGATCCTAATCTGATTGGCAAAAGCAGCTGCGGGGATAAGATTTCCACTGGTGAAATTCGGGAGCAAAGAAGAAGAAAGAAGGGCTTGGCATAGTGGTAAAACTTGCGAATTAGAGATCTGATTTCTTATAAAATTTTAGTTTTAAATAATTTCTCAGGGAATATCAACTCTTATAAATTTGTCCATACAAGGCAAAAACTTTAATTTTAATTGGGATGATATTGAAAAAAGATGGATTGAAATTATTCACAATAATAGTAAGTTCTATTTCAAATAAGGATGCGCCTTTATGCCTTCCTAACTCTTTGAGTCCTACTTGGGATCTATTTTTGTGGGGGTTGATATAAGGCGATCATTTCTGGACGGTTGGGAATTTTGGGGTCCTTATCTTCTGTAGATATGAATTCAATCCCTTTCTATTCATGTGTGGGTTGGATGATAGTGATACACTCCTAATTGGGATCAATTTCTCAAAGTCTATGACCTAACTGCTCTTAAGACCTTATTTGGATAAGGAAAAATTGTCTATGTCGGGAGCCAAGAATCACCCATCCCGGACAAATGATTGAGCTAAGGATTCGAGCAGACAATGAAAGTCGAGCCGGGCCTCCATGGTCGTTGGTTTCCCACCTACCTTTATTGTCTTTAAGCTACTTTATTTGTGTTGTACATAAATGAGTATTTTTTGTTGTGTTGGAAATTTAACTTGTTTTTGTTGCATTGACCTCACATGAATTGATAGTATTTCGTTATTGTAAGTCTTTAGATATAATTCTCCTCTCGCACGAAAACAAAAAAATTAATCGAGTTGTACAGGTAAATATTATAATTAGAGATGGAGCCAGAATTGTAGTGATATATGATTAAATTTTGTCTACGGTAATGCTTTTGTCATGTAAAGAGAGTGTGTGGTCTAACTTTTTTGTGATTTTTAAATAAAATCTGTTCAGATATTTTTCTATGATCCAGATTGTTTATTTTGTAAATTATAATTATTTAATGCTTCCGAAGAAGAATCAAGTTATTTGAATATTGATAAATATCTAATCAAATTAAAATAAATGTTTTTGTTTGAATTTAAGAGTGAAGGTCGAACATGACCCACCTCTCCACATGCTTACGCCCGCTAGTTATGACACCTATACGTTTCTACATATATGAGATTCTCTTACGTGGTATATTTTACTATATCTCACAAAACACTGTATCTGGATCACACAGGGCCAAATTAAAATATGAACCACATATTTGGTTGGGTAATCTTGAATTTCACCATAACTAATTACTATAGGTTAGTTTCGCATTAAATTTTTATAAATTATTATTTTTTCTTGACAATAAAATTTAAAATATATAAAATTATATTTAAAAATAAAAAATAATCATTGAAGACGATAAATAAATCAATAATTTGTCGTCAATAAGCCAATAAAATTATTCATTCATTTAGACTCACTGTTCATCTTTTTCTGAATTTTTTGAACTTTCATACATAATTTATTATTTTTTTAAAATTTCTTGTCAAGATATATCAATAATTTAAATCAAATAACGCAAAATGAAAAAAAAAATCTAAATAAAAATGAGAAATAATTCAATAATAGTTCAATAACAACATCAGTGGCATAATGGTCAACAAAGTATACGTAGTTCCAATGTAAAGCAACAGCAATAAGCATGTGTTTAGGTACAAACCATGTTAGCGCTGATCTCAGACACAGGAAGGTCTCTCATCTCTAGGCGGAGAGAGAGAGAGAGAGGAGAGAGGAGAGAGGAGAGAGAAAATTACTTTGGCTAGAAAGTGGAGACCACTCCAAGAGTAAAATTACACAATAATTGCACCCCCACACGCATATCTGCTAACATAAGCCTTCGCCCAAACGTTGCTAACCTAAGCCTCGTGCAATTTTCACCATGCCATCCCTCAGACTCTCAATGGTAGCCTCCGCTCACGCCATCAAGCCCTATAAATTGGCGCGCACAATAACCTCCACCAACCCAACCCAAACCACCATAATACCCAGACCCAATCCCCTCAATACCCACCGACAAGGATTACGGCCGCTGGGGTGGAGCATAACGCCGTGCACATCCCTCAGCCACCTGGCGCACGATAAGCAGGCCCCGTTTCGGAAGTTAGGGTTTCGCGGTCGGAAATTTTTTAGTGTTTCATCCGAAGAGAGAGGAGGAGTGATAGGGAGTGACATGCGTTCTGAGAACAAAAGCGACCACTGGTCGCCGCCGGAGGAGGAGACCTCAACGGTGGGGAATAACCATTACAACCACCGCGAACTGCCGCTACAACCACTGCCGGAAAAGCACCAGCAGAACTCCGCGAAATTGCTCACATTGCCCACTATCTTGACCATCGGCCGTGTCGCTGCCGTTCCGTTTCTCGTTGGAAGTACGTTTCCAGGATTCATCTTCGATTTTTTTTTTTTAGTTTCACTTTGATCCGTTTTATTTTCTGGTAAAGATTGGTTTGACGTGGAGTCGTGTTTTTGTTTGCCTGAAAGTGATAGTGGAAAGCTTATCTATTCGGTCAAACTACACTTCAGATTTCTGAAAGTTCAGTTTGTATCATGATGATGATTCGTATACGATATTAATCTTTGACATCCCAAGTCCTGTTGGAAATTTGAAGATTTGTTTTCCAACATATCAATTTTTAGCATTATGATGAATTCATATACCTTTGTTGACATCGATCTCCTGAATTCTGTTGCAATACGAAGATTTATTTACGTTCTTATTGTGGATTTGAAGCACCTGAGCTTGGAGACGCACAACCACAGAGTTAATAAAGTAAATGGATTTTCTACTTTTGGATGCATTTGAGTTTCTGCTTTTAGGAGGTGGTGGGTGGAATGGTATCATGTTTTATGTTTGAATCTTAATTTCATAACCCAAAATTATTTAGCTGAAGTTTGATTGGCTTTTGGTCGAATACATGATGATGTAATCACAAACTGATTAGGTTATATTGATGGAGTATCTATCATTTTTTAAGTTCTGGTTGGTTGAGATGTTTACTTATTGTCGCACTGGTATGTGGCTATGTTACAATAAAGGAAAAGGATGTGGCTATGTTAGAATAAGGGAAAAAGATTGATACTGTTAACTGTTAACTTGTAACTCACATTTTGTCTAAATGCTAACATGTTGGACTATGAGTAACTAAGTAGTGCCCTTGTATATTTAGCCAAGATTCTATAAATTATGGTCAAATTGGTTGCTGTCTTTATCGTGCAAGCATATCCGGCCCCCCCTCTCTCTTCTTCCTTCTCTCTCTCTCTCTCTCGTATCTGAACTTAAGCTGTGTTATTCATTAATTTCCTATGCTTCCTTGGTTGCTCACTATTAGAATGGCATGTTCTGTGTTTGACGAGACTGACATGCCATTCTCCTTTTCAATAGCTTTTTATGTGAATAGTAGGTGGGGAACAACTGCTACGACAATTATTTTTATTGCTGCAGCAATCACAGATTGGCTCGATGGGTACATTGCTCGCAAGGTATGCAATGCCTTTTTTTTTTTTTCAAACTCTGAAGTCAGAATAAGAATCTGATGGGACCATTTATGTGTATGGTATGAACATAATTGTTCTGTATGCCGTCATGTGTTTCAGATGGGGTTAGGAAGTGCATTTGGTGCCTTTTTAGATCCAGTGGCTGATAAGGTACATACTCTCTTCTTTGATATAGTAGTTGCTTTTTGTTTTACAGTGGTTAAGTTTATCAAGGTGTTCTGCATTTGTAGAGCTTTTGATTGATTATCATGCTTACTGAATGCAGCTCATGGTCGCTGCCACCTTAGTCTTACTGTGTACACAACCCTTGGAAGTTCCTATGTTTGGACATGTGCCATGGCTACTGCCTGTACCCGCAATTGCAATAATTGGTAGAGAGGTGAGTGCCTATTCTATACTTTTTTATTAAGGATCTGAGTAGCCGTTGCATGTAGCTGTGCCTCAATTATGGTTAAGGACCTAAGGTCATAAGGGCAAACATTCGTGTTTCTCTTCCATATTTGGCCCCAATTTATCCTTTTATTTCGCATACTAGGCATAAAAAATGTCTACTTACAGATAATTAGAAATAAGCACAATCCTCTGTCCATAGTGTGATAATGTAAATTCTTTCGCATCATCTTGCCTGTAAATTTCTTGTGGACGTTTATGTTGTAAAGTTATGCGACCATGAATTTTCTACTTTAGGCTCTAGAAGTATTTTGTAATTAAGATATAAAAGAAAAGGCAGCGCAGGACTTTTTTTTTGTTGGTACGTTCCATTTTGCAGTAGTAAGTGCTAAAAGATATGGTGGAAGTGCTAATTTAGGTAGGCATGTTTGTTGGTCTTGGCCATATGACATGCTTGAGTTCACTTCCCAGCTGGATCTTGAAAACATTGTCTGGATTCTTAATTTCAACATGCATACGATGAAGATAGGTAGTTAACAGAAGGCAGTAGAATCACTACAAAATATAGTGTTGAAATTTACGGTGAAATGCTGCTGACTTAGCTAGGCATGGCATTGGTGATGTGGCATGCTTGTTCACTTCCCGTATGGAACTTGAATGCTGTCTCAATTTTGAAATCTCATCTGCATACCCAAGATCCAGGGAAGTTTCAACAAGTATGAGACTTTATTGAAGTTTTTAGTTCCAATACTATCGTTGTGAGAACATGTCAATTGAGAAATAGTGGGATTTGTAGATGTGCTTGATGGAGTTGGTGTTCAGTTTTATGAGATGCAATGGCTCTCAGCTAGTTCATGTTTCTTAGAAGATAGCTAAAGACCTAATGCCTGCTTAGGTCTGTAGTGACAACCAGGTGTTTAGCAGTGTGACCATAATAGACTTGGTTGAGAGTTCATCTATTACTGTAAACAGCAGTCTAAGTGTCCATTTGGTCGCCACCTTAAGGTTATAAGAATTAACTTTGGGGGTAGTTTCTGTACCATTCATGAAACTCTCCACTTCCCTACCTTTTCTCTCATACTTGTGTACTACTCGCTTCATTTTCCTGGCATCAATTGCTTCTCGGTTACATCAGCTGACATGTCTCAATCTTGCCCGAGTGACACCCTTCTAGAGTTTACGGAAAGACTTCCAAAGAAGGCCTCCACTTAGTACTTATTCCTCTCTCATACTTGTGTACTCACTTTGCGAATTGTTAGAATAGTTTATGTTTTAAGTAAACGTGTTTAGTCCCACATCGCCTATGTTAGGCTTGTGGCTTTGTTCCCAGTAATATAAATAAAGTGATTATGTGTATGGGTGAATTAATATCCTACACTTTTATCTATCTTTCTTTTCCATATCAATAACATGGTATCAGAGCACGATCTGATTCCACCCTAGTCTCCAACCCAATCCTAACTCTAACTCCCACCTTAACCCTAATCTTCTAAAACCTAACCCTAACCCTAATCTTCAGCCAAGTCTGTCGCCTGCCACAGCTACCGCCGCCCCGCTCTCTGCCTGCTGCCCCTCTCTCTGCCGCCTGTTGCCGCCCCTCTCTCTGCCGCCCCTCTCTCTGCCGCCTGTTGCCGCCACCGTGCGACCACTGTCTGCTTCTTACTCTTCCAATTGACCAGATTGCCACCAAGGAATACACAATAGCCAGTAGTAGATCTCCTATCGGATGGTCCCCCTGCCCAATCAGAGTTAGTGAACGCCTCAATATGTAGATGTCCACTAGCTCGGTAAAACAAACCTCGTCCTGGATGTAACTTAAGATACTTCACAATTCTAAGAACCGCCTCCCAATGTGGATGACGAGGGGCAGACATAAACTGACTTACCGGACTCACTGCAAATGAGATATTAGGACGTGTAATCGTAAGATAATTTAGCTTACCAACCAACCGGCGGTACTGATCAGGACTATGGAGCAACTCCCCCTGGTCCACACATAATTTGATGTTAGGATCCATAGGAGTCTCAACAGGCCTAGCTCCCAATAAACCTGTATCCTCAAGAATATCCAGCGCATACTTTCTCTGTGACAAGCTAATACCTTCTTTGGATCGGGCCACTTCAATACCCAAGAAGTATCTAAGCTTTCCCAAATCCTTAGTATGAAACTGCTGATGTAAGAAGGTTTTTGTCTCATCAATACCTCGCTGGTCATCACCAGTAATGATAATGTCATCCACATAGACAATCAACAATACTTTCCCCCTGTCAGAAGTGAGAGAGAACACAGAATGATCAGACTGACTACGATGCATGCCAAACCGTAAGACTGCATCACTAAACTTGCCAAACCACGTGTGAGATTGTATGGCTGCGATCATTTCTAGAGGAGATAGGGTTCCGTGTGCAGTTGCCTATTCCTCTATATTGTGATAATCAAGCGGCTATTCACATTGCTTCTAATCCAGTATTTCGTGAAAGAACTAAGCATATTGAAGTTGATTGTCATCTAGTGCGCGAGAAATTGTCTAGTGGTGTGATAGCTACCCCGCATGTGTCTACGGGTGCTCAGTTGGCTGATATGTTTACTAAGTCATTATTTAAACCACGCTTAGAATTGCTATGTAACAAGCTGGGACTTTACGATATGTACTCTCCAGCTTGAGGGGGAGTGTTAGAATAGTTTATGTTTTAAGTAAACGTGTTTAGTCCCACATCGCCTATGTTAGGCTTGTGGCTTTGTTCCCAGTAATACAAATAAAGTGATTATGTGTATGGGTGAATTAATATCCTACACTTTTATCTATCTTTCTTTTCCATATCAATAACACGAGTGTCACCCTTCTAGAGTTTATTAAGACCTTCTCAAAGAAGGTCTGTGTTACTTGGGTAAACTGGGTTCTGCCTTGAACTTCTTCAGGGATACATGGTCAATGGGAATTGAACTCCTAGACTGGGTTGACATTCTTGAGTTTTGTTTTTATTTTCTTTGATGTCACACTTGCACGTTTTTAAATGTTATGCACGTTAGTAATAGGCTAATAGCAATAGAGATTCTGTGAGCAGAGATAGATTTTCGTTCATTTATGTATTTTATACAAGAATAAACTTGCATCTTCGTGTACACATAGGCAAACTCTTTTACTAGCATACATATAAAGTTATAAGCTCATAAAATTCTAGGTGTGCACGTGCTTTGGATGAACTGAGTCAGTTATGGTAATAATCAAAGGAGCCAAAAGAAAATTTCTTGGGAGGTACGTCATACATGGTGCCACATGCTATGAAGCACAACAGTTTCACTTTAGATGCCATTTTGTGTCCCACACGTACCATCGACACTCATGTGTCCTGGGACACATGTTGGAAGTGCCACTTGGGTATCCTTACCATAAGCACATCATACAATCATTTTGCTGGTTTGCATGTTTTCATTGCTTCTTATTTTGTCTGACTTTGGGGTTATGTGCATGTGGATCCAGAAGCCTTACAAGTCAATTTGTGACCTAATTGCAGATAACTATGTCTGCAGTTAGAGAATGGGCTGCTTCTCAAGGTAGAAAACTTTCAGAGGTTTGTGTTTGCTCCAGTACTTCTCTACCATGGCTCCCTTCTCTTTGTAGACAACAAGTCTCTAGCTTTGGTTAATGAGACACTGTTGAAAAACCATTTTCAGGCTGTCGCTGTGAATAATTTAGGGAAGTGGAAAACAGCCACGCAAATGATAGCACTAACAATCCTCCTAGCAACTAGAGACAGCGGGTTTGACTCTCTTCTTTTGATGTGTGATACTTGTCTTTTCCTGGTTGAGATAACTTATAGTTGTGAAATTTGGTGATATATCGTTTTCTCCTCTGCAAAAACTGACTCTCGTTTCTATTCTCTCTCTCTCTCTCTCAATTTTACAGTCTCTCAGCAGGTACTCTAGTAGCTTCTGGTGTTATTTTGCTTTATATATCAGCATGGCTTGCTGTGTGGTCGTTAGTGGTGTATGTGAGGAAGATATGGAAAGTGTTGCTGAAGTAGCCATTCTGGCCTGCTGAACTCGCACAGGCTTCCACACTTGTCGCTAGGGGGTCGTATAAGGTTTCTTCCAGGAAAACTGGTATATATGTATACAATACTACATCGGTAATTGATCCCCCTTCATCACCAGAGAATTTATCACCAGAGAATTTCTTATGGGTTGATGGAATGGGAGGCTGCTTGACGTTGGTTACATTCCATTGAAATGCGTTGGAAGAATCGGTTTCACTGTCCTGTTTTGGGGCTTTTCCTGGGTCTTTTAAATATCACAACCTTCTGGTTGATTTAATTTTTTCAACGAACCAACCAAATATAGATTTTGAACGATCGTTAATTTATTAGTTCTCCATTAGGGTCTTTAGACGCTTGTGTGAGCTTGAAGCCCAATCTGGAGCATTATCATTCCATTTGTCATATTTTAACACAAGTGATTTGTTTCGTGCGTTGTTGTTTCGTTGTACTCGATTAACAACTCGAGTAATAACTGAGAAGACATTAATTGATGGTTCTATGCTCAATTATTTCAGTATCTGGAGCAAAATGTTTCATTATTATCGGGGGTTAGAATCTGGTTTGTTCATTTTATAAAATAGGCTAAACAAATCATTCATCTAAATAAAACTATGGTAATACGATATTGGTAGCTGCATCATTGAATCATCAGTCTTGAAAAAGAAAAAAGAAACAATCTGCATCCTAGTTGTCTAATTTTTGAAGACAAATTTGATAATGCAGCTAATGATGATGCACGATTGATCCAATTGTTTTGCATGGATGATATTTTTGTGTGCCTTCGTGGGTTCATTTTTTTTCTTTGGTAACAGGAGACTTCAGTATGTGTAGGGGAAAAATGTAAGCAGGAGTTAACCAGGTACTTAGCAATGGGAACAACAAAGGGGAACCACTGGTGGAATGGATTGTAGGTCATCTATTTCTGCATTGTTGCAGGATGAACACATTTAATTATGAAGATTTATTGGATTTTGGTATCCTAGCAATTTTAAAAAGTATTGTAGAAAGTAGGATTATGATTTATTATGTATAACACTGAACTTTGAATCCACCAAGTGATATGAAATCCTTGATTATCTATCTGGACATCCATCGAGACTTTGTTCTGGGCGCCTAACCTCATGGTTGTCACCACACCCTGACTGGTATGGGTGAAAGTGTAAACCGGAAAACCGAACCAAACTGACGGTTTGGTTTGGTTTTTTAGTTCATTTCGTCCGGTCCGGTCCGGTTTGAAAATTTAACAAAATTTCGGTCCAGTTTTCGGTTTTAGACCCTTCCAACCCAAACCAAACCGGTATATGTAAAAAAATATAAAAATATAAAAATATAGGTACAGTGGTACATCGCGTGTAATCGTGTATATGTAAAAAAAACCTAATCGTTTCTCTCACTTTCACTTTTCATTTATCCTCCGCCTCCCGCCACCTCCACTTCTCATTCTTAGTGCTCTGTCTCTCACAATCTCACTCACCCTTAGCCTTCCAAGTCCTCCTCCTCTTGGCTTGTAGTAATTTTTAATAAAATTTAGTTTAAACTAAGTTTACTTTGACATAGGCTTATTAATTATTTACATATTTTTTTCACTTTTAGCCCAAGTCCAATTACACCGAAATCGGACCGGACCAAACCGAAACCGATCGGACCAAACTGAACCACTTCGGTTCGGTTTCGGTTTTAAAACTTTCAAACCGGAATGACCGGTTTGGTCCGAGTTTTTCGGCCAAACCGGACCAAACCGGACCGGTATCACCCCTACTGACTGGGGTGTCTCAATCTCTTCCACTTAAAAACACACATCCTCGTGTGTGGGGTTAAGATTTGTTTCACATTTTTTATTGTTGCATGCTCTGATACAATTCATAACGATCCATTTCACCCTTGTTCAACATCGTCTACATTAACTGCCCAAACTTCATGAACTTTTCAATAGGTCACAACAAACACGTTTTACTATAAAGTTTCATTCGACTTTGGATCCCTCGTGTCTTTATAATATTTTGTACAGGACAGAATCGTAATCTACTATATATAGTACTAAATTTTCATCCATTAAGCAATATGAGACCTTTAACTACTATCTAGAAGTCCATCGATACCCTCCTCCGGACACTCATCTCATAGTTGACACTGCAGCCTAGCTTGGGCATCTTTGCATTTTGGGAACCCATGAGAAGCAAATTGTACTGGAATCCCAAGCTTTTCGAAACCCAATTGGAAGCAATTATTTGGCTGAATAGTCGGCTGCCTATTGCCACTATCTGTGAAACAGCCTACTTTGCTTGCCATCTTTCCAATTTGTCTATTTGAAAGAATCTCAGTGCTTTTTTTTTCCCATGATAGTGTACAACAAAACAGGCCCAAGTTGTCTTTATCAACTAGTTGACAGGAAGTTTATGGATGCTGAAAGTGAAAGATTACAGAATAGGCATCTGGAATAGATCAATTGTTCTGATTGAAACTAGATCTCATTCTTCCACAACTAAACCATTTTGTAGGGGTCTACAAATCTGACCACATGTCGTTTTTTGATGCCGTGATTGGTTCATTTTGTAAGCTCTGATATATAGATCGCTTACGACAGAAAGAAAAAAAAATTGATCTGGAAACCCTAGCTACATGATTTCATTACTTTTTTTCTACAAAAAAAGGTAGACAATCCATTTCTAAAATCATATTCGTCATCCCATTTCAGTGACAAAATCCTGTGATTACTATTGCAAGATCAAGCAGATATTTTCCGTACGCCTGCAAAATGGAAGATTTGGATCATCAACAAGGGACCTGTAAAGGGCTCAATTAGAGGAGATTTTCTTTACTGTATAAATGGCAGGGAAGAAGAAACCCAGCCGCTGAGAAAAAAGAAACAAGCATAAGGCTAAAACTGCATAAGAGTAGAACTGGAGGGTGGTAGTTGGGTGAGTACAGATCAAAGAGCAGACGTGTTCTGAGAGATTCTAGCAAATCACCGAAAAAGGATCATTTATCCGTTGTGTTCATCATCAAAAAATATCATGTATCCGTGTTCATCATCTCAAAAAATAAAATCTCAAGTATTTCATCACAGTGTATAATATCAGAAATAATATCATCATCTCGAAGACTCAATCATGTGTAACGGTAATACTTCCAATAGCTCAACAAAGTACAACCCATATCTTTTCAGAATGGTAGCTTATTCTTTTTCCAGTTTCATGTGCCAATCAAGGGACAGTCTTTCCCTGGCCCAATCATAAACTCTACCATGATATGAGATCCCAATGGTGAAACTCCTATTCAAGGATCACCGGCTATGCATATACACATTCGTTTAGTCCTTGTTATATAAATTATAAAACAAAAAATTATCAAAAAAGGAAATCTTAAACACGTACGAGAGAATGGGTTTTTATTATGGATAGTAAAAACCTCTTATACTAAGCTTCGGCATCCATAGAGGCCCCTCTGCTTCCTCTGATTGAAAGAGTAGGCCACCAGCGGGAACTGCGGCTAATCAGATGGCAGTCTAGAAACAAAACTATAACAGTGATATCGTCGTGAAAATGTCTTCTGAGACCTCGATCTAGCCTTTTCAGGTCTGAGTACCTCATTTCCCTTTTCTTTGCTGCTTCCCTTAGTGCAGCTTTGACAAGTTTCCTGGCAATACCCTGCAAAGATAGGGAATATTAGTGTAAATTCAAGAAATTTCAAGAAAGGAACGCACGGTTTGGTACTTGCAAGAATTGTTTTTAGTTAACTAAGTATATACGCATGACTACAGATTCATCTGTAGCTTTTCACCCAAAACTCCAAAATAGAAATTGGAGACAAGATCGAGTGGAAGCACGGCTATGACGCACCGATGTGCCTAAGGGGACGCAGAAGACACAGCAGAATACAGATGGGACACACACCAAGTGGTGTGTCCAACTTTTTCTCTCAGTTTTAAGCAAAGGAGACGTCTAGGACAAAGCTAGGAAAGACATGTGAGTGAGATAAGCACGGGGACACAGTGGGGGTCGATTGTAACAAACTTCTTTCAGAGTTAAAGTCATAATACTTGAAAAGTAGAGGACAATTATCCAGAATTAGTGTTAGTTTCCATTATTTTATGTCTAGATACGTTATTTATATGAATAATAACTAATAATGTATTAATTTTTATGGGTCCACTGTCATGTCTGGTCCCCATTTTCTTAGGATGATGGGCACTTGCATGTACTTGTGTCTATGTCCAAATTCTGTATCTGTCCCGAGAACATAATCATGCCCATAGTAAAAGGAACTAAACAATACAAATGAAGAATCATACATTGCGTGGGTAGTTGTGGACAATATCAACCGCCTCTTGATTGCTGATATGCTCCCACAGGCCATCAGATGCAAATATGAGAAATTGATCTTCTGGGTGCAGCTTATGCAGTAGTATGCATGGTTCAGCTTTTAAGATTGGCTTGTCAAAGGGTTCGGACAGTCTGAACTTTGCCAGTAATGGTTCTCTGTTAAACTCTGAGCTCTTCAAATAGGCATCACCAATGGATCTTGAAACCTGCGAAACAAATGACGAGGCTACGTTAGCAGACAAACAAAAGGACATTTACTAACAACATTGTCTGGATTTCTTGAAAGAAGTAACAAATCAAAATCAACTCCCTCATCAAGCTAACATAATCTGATAGAGAGGTAGCACCGATAGAAGATAAGATGGAAAAAAATAGATTAGAATAGTTTGGATACATCTACCAGAGAATGGTTAAGCGGTAGTTAGGAGAAGCGACATGGTTACGGTGGATAGTAGCACTAAGGGGAGTAGTCGACCAAAATTGACTTTAGATGCAGTAGTTTGAAAGGGTCTAGGCATTTTGAATATCACCGAATAAGATGCCCTCGTCAAACCTCATTGAAAAAAGCGAATTCATGTAGATTGATTGGGACTTAAGGCTCAGTTTAGTTTGCTACTATAACACAAATAATTAAATATATACCACTGCCTTACCCCAAAACACCTCCCCGGACTCCTCAAGGGTTACTCGTACTGTTTAAGGTTAACTACTCGAAATTAAAAAGTTCGAGGCAATATGAATCAGATGATCCACCATTGAGTTCCCCCCGGTAGTTCCATCAGCGCACAACCTCCCCAATAGAATGTATTCTCATAACTTGTGATAATAGTATTATATTTATTTACAGTTCCATCTCAAATAGGATGAAAATTGTTCAATAAACAAGAACTAAGGCAAAAAGAAAATTACTCGGGGTGCAGAATATGACCATAGTATAACATGGAGGTTGTTCTTCAATCAAGGACATGAGAGTGAAAAACAAAGAAAGATTTGTCCAAACAAATGAAAGAACAAAAAGAGTTATTTTGGAAAAAGGTGTATGTTTTGATCTGGGAAAACTGATACGGTTTCTGCGTATGGCATAGATTTTTAAATCCAAATTTCATATCTTCAATGACAAAGTCATGTTCGAGTACAAAAAAATACCGGTAAATACACAACAGAGTATTTGACATCAACAATCAACGCTAAAAGAATGAGTGACGCAGCAATAAACAAAGCGCAAAAAATCACCTGGATAATACCCTTTACACGCCAAACCGTGTGCTTTAAGACTACAATCTGTGGGTCATTTGGATGCAGTAAGTGCAATTCCTCTCTCTCAGATTCCAAATTCGCATTGTGCTCAGATGATAATTGAATAGCTTCGATATCTTTGACTGACTTTTCTAGTCTCCCCAACACCACACGAGAGTCTCCTGCATTTGCAATGTACAGCAGTCCACCACAAATTATACCCACCAAACAACACGACCCGACAGAAGCAAGTTGTGGCGTACTCAGCCAACGCTTCTTTACAACAGAAAGGAACTGCTCTTCTGTCGCCAAGAAAGCTTTGTTTATAACATCCTCTGAAATCCCCTGATTCTCGGATGTAAACTCTGCACCATGAATAGCTGTCAAGTCAGTAAGATACGCATTAGCTATCTTCAAGACTAGGTGGAAACGAAATGAAAGGAGGAGGAAATAAAATTAGAATTTTCTTCCAAAACAGTTCAGTTACTTTTCAGGTAATCATCCATGAAGAAAGATACTCAAAATCAACAATTTTTTATACGCTACTACGGTTAGCACTTAAATTTTCAACAATCAAGGAGGCAGGTTGTCTTTTTATTTAGCTATGTCCCTTTTATTGGCAAACGAAAATTGCAGCAGGCAGATTGCTTGATTCATAATCTCTTTTAACTGTACAGCACGACTCTCTACTGACAACATGTGCTTTCATTTTTCCCTTTAAAACTGTTGAGATTACCATATTCAATCTCAACTCAATATTCTCAAACTCGTATGCACTGACAAAAAAATTGCCTTAACAAAAACTATTCCCCGCAGGCACAATACCAAAGCCAACTTGTTGCAATAGATAAAATCATTGGATTAAGCATATGCTCCAACTTACTAGAGCAGCTTTAAATCCAAAAGGTCCAAATGTCCCCTTTAACTTTTTCTTGAAAGCCTATGCATTCTCACCCCTGACAATGACCTCTAAAGTTAAAACTACGAGTACATACTTTCTAAGGTGGGAAGCGAGTGATAGAAGGTGGTTTAACAAATTGGCTCAATAAAAGTCATCAGTTGCCGATGTATGGAAACTAATTTGGTGAAAGAATAACCTTGAAAAAGGGAAGTGAGAGATAAGGAAAGATAATTAGGACATGCTTACAAAATAGTTTGTATTGAAACATGGCTTGTTATGATAACTATATTTGTCAGCACTTTAAGCTTAATTAAAGAATCTAGGAGGCAGATCACACTCCTTTTTCTTTTCTTTTTTAATCCATTAATATCTTAAACTATATTGAAAGGAGCCACCAAGGCAGAACACTTGATTAGTAGTACAAACATAGGCCTGACCAATCAGCATATTTACTCAACTATACTGAAAATTGATATTACAACATTCAAAGTCTCAAAAATATTCTGGAACTTGTATGCCTAAACCAAAACCGTTCCCATAGAACAATACCAAAGCTCAACTTGTTGCTGTAGATAAGATCATCGCAATAAGAATATGCTCCAACTTACCATACAGCTTTAAATTTGAAAGCTCCTAAAAGATATACTTTTCATTTTTCCCAAAAGCCTACGGGTTCCCAATCCTGAAAATGATTTCTAAAACTCAAATTAAGATTAACAATCCTCTGGAGTTTGAGTGTGAGCAAAAGAAGGCGGTTAAACAGATTGGCACAACAAAAATCAATATTGTGCCAATGTATGGAAAATAATTTCAGGAAATAGTGTTGCCAGCATAAGACAAAAATTTTACGAACTCCCTCAGCTGAGAAAGGTAAAATATCACAGGCAAAGTGAAATAAACTTCTAGTGATGTGTATCACAATACAACATGAAGACCAAAAAATGCATTGCAAATTTATCCCCTATTTTACATGGTCTTGTATACAATTATTTGTCCAATTTATCTGCTTCTCATGTCTATAAATAGTGCTTACAAAGCAACATAAAGCATTGCTTGCAGTATATGGATGCTTTACGCATAGTATTATGAAAACACTTATTAATAGACATGTAGTTAGTTCCATAAATTTCTAATATCTCAATCCCTTACGCAAGTGTCAAGTATAGGTTCTCTAAACATTCAGAGTCAGTTCAAGATGAATTTACTCATAGAAAGATACTCCAGACACTGTTGAAAAGGTAATGTAGGAGGCAGAAAGGAAACATACTCTTGATATTGTCAAAAAGGTGATTATTGACAAACTGGGCAGCTTCTGCACCACCATGGCCATCGTAAATTCCAACGAATGTCCCTTGAGGACCCGACTCAATAGAACTCATTGGCCCCGACTCAAGTTGGCTTTGATCTTCCAATGTAAGATTAGCTTGTATTACTGCCATTGAAAATTCCCCATTAACATGTTGCCCTGAATCCTTATACCACCACAACCCATCAGCCCGACCACTCGCGTCCCCCCCACTGCTGCTATTTTCACCTTCACTCTGGACAGAAGGTTTCCAGCAGGGGGTTATAATTTTCCTCAACGAAGTTGTCACCATCCCTCCTCACACATCATCACCCAAATCCAGCAACCGAATTGTTCATCAATATTAAAACAAACCACCCAAACCCTACTCTCCCTCCTAGTTTGACCTCAGTTTCCAAGCCCAAGTCATAAGTTTCCAAAAGAATTGTTCACGTAATTAACTCCAGACACAATCAGTCTGTATAAATAGGAAACAACAAACCCAATTAATATTTTCCCAAAAGCAATGCATGAAACATGAAAAAAATTGCTCTACAGGGGGCAAATAATTCTCACATACCTTGGGTTTGGACATAAATACTTTTTCAGCCCTTTGTATGAGACCTTTGAATTGTTTTCAAGGCTGAAATACCTATTATTGTGCTGTCTTTTTTCTTGTCTGAAACAAATAAATCAGATCTGTGGAGAGAGAGACAGAGAGAAGAGAGAGGAGAGAGAGAGAGAGAGGGAGATGGGTTGTGGGTACGTAATCGTTATGTTCCTTGATTCTGAAGAAAGAGGAAGAGATTGTTCACTGTATTTGACCCCTTCCCCCTTTGGTTTTGGGGCTCTCTGTTCCTGTTTTCTATATTTATAGAAGCATTTCTGTGGGAGGTTTTTGGGGAATTTGACCATGACCAACAACAACAAACCACCCTTTTAGGCAACTTTTGCTCATCTTTCCATTCCCTTGATTACTAAAGGCTACTTCTTCTCTTTTCCATATTTACAAGTTCCACTCTCCCTTTTCCCTTTTTTCATCAAACTCCCCCTTGATTGTGTTTCCTTTTCTTTATTTTTGTTACATGAAATGAATATACAAAGATACCAAGGGACGAATCTACATACTGCCAAGTATGGTCAACTGATTCATGAGTTAGAAAATCCTCCTATAAGGTATATTCTTTGAATATTTTAATAAATTTGTGCCATGAAATATTATGTCGTATCCTATGGATGTTATGTCTTATCACACAAAATTATGTGTAATCGATATTTGACCTTATACAACATTAGCCAGAATATACTGCATTACATATTTATCAAGAAATATTGTCTTTAGTACCACATAATCATCTACATAAAATTCCACCACCGCCTGTGTCAAGACCGGAACAAAGTCACATGGCATGGCATGAGACGAGCCCTAAAGATTTTGTTTAGCCCAACGGGCCATGCCCCACTAAGCAGCTATAGAGACTTGAACCCAATATTGAACAATAAACTCCAAGTACTTGCCTATTAAACCAACAACTTTGTAATTTTTCTCATTGAGTGAATGACCCCATTGATCTATAATTTTTTGAAGACTTTATTGGTCGTCTCTATATTCTTTAATTAAATGCATTTGAATTTTGTATAGTCATTTTATGTTTCGGTGTACTCCTTTTGCCAGCTTTTGTTTGTATTTCAAGTTAAAGAAAACATAACATGTGACTTGTGGCTTTGGAAAGGTATCTTTAGATTCTTACAAAACAACTGCAACACAATGGTCCTTACACTTTCATCTGTTCCACTTTGGTCCCTCCAGTTTTACCAGTGAGCTCTTTTTCTTTGAAATGTAAACAGATGATGGTAGATGGTAGATGGTAGAGATGGCAACGGATGGATCGATGACCATTTCTTCGTCCCTTCGTCTATAGACTTGGCAAGCAAGCTATCTTGATCCGTACCAGAACAGAATTGGAAGAAATAAGGGTCGAAATTTAGACCGCTCACAATAGTTCTACCTATAAAAAAGATCATCAATGAGGAGACAACCCATTTATAATTCTAGACGAGAAGACTAGTAAAAGGAAGGATCAAGAATGTCATATATTTTAGGAGCTAGATTAGTCATCGCCCTTTAGAAAGAACTCGAAAGGAAGGACAACGAAATGGCGGCTATGATGGCCCAAATGCAAGACCTCATGGGCCAACTCACAACCGCCAAATCGACCGGATTGCTGAAAGCCTTGGGGCTTATGGTAGTAAATCGTCACCATGAGGGCCCTCTTTGGAAACATCCGGACCCTCTCTAATTTTCAAACTTGATATATGTATTCCTTTCAAGCCTATTACCTGAACGGGAATCACACTACCTTCCATCTTTGGCCCCTAACAGAGACAAGGAATCTCCTCCTCATCTCAAAAAAATTTCATGAGAAAACAATAAAATGAATAGTTTATTTTATTTCTATTTCAGTTAAACAATGATAAAAAAATTACAAAATATATATTTAATAGTTATAAAGGTTTTTAAAAATATAACTAACATATAGTTTGTATGTATTAATAAATAGGATGGGAATTGAATCGATGATACATGGATCTGCCTCTGATTTTATTGTCGAATGTTTTTTTTGTCTTCAAATCCAATTCGATCTCTTAAAAATCTTAAAAAATTTCAATCCCAACAGGACAAATAACGGAACGGAGCAGAGCAAATAAAATTGTCATACCTAAAAAAGAGGTTTCATTGGAAAATGAATAAAAGTGGAAGGTTTAAATGGATGACTACACGAACCGAAGCGCGATCTCACTAAGATTTTGGGGAGCCAATAGTAATTGGAAAAATCTATTAATACAAATTTATGTAAAAATACTGACATAGATAGATCCGAAATCGTTAGATGTATGTAGAGCTTTTAAAATAATGAGAGTCATGCGTATTTAATGATTTTAGACACATTTGTATTTAAATATGTGCACACAAGTCGTGCGTAAACTTGCTCATATATAGTAATTTAAACACCCCCCTCTTCCCCTTTTTACCCATTCTTCTCTTTATCTCCCTTTGACTCTTTGGTATGGGATGGGGGGTCTTGGTTCTAATATGTACGGAAACAAAGGCTTTGCTTACCAACCCTGTTTTTGCCCCTTGCTTTTTATTTGAGCCCTTTCTTTATGACCCAGACTTTGAAAATATGAAGAAAACAAGACCCAAAAAAGGTCATGCCCCTCCTCCAATGTATCAAAAAAAAAAACGTGAAAGAAAGAATTTTTTTTTTAAAAAAAAAGTATAAGGCAATCTTCCTACTTCAACAACCAAATCAATAGGCATTGTTTAGTTGAATTGTCTTTATTTTCAACGAAAATAGAGATACATACTGTTTTGGATACATGGACCCGCAATACAAAAGTCATGCAAAAGATGTCTCTTTATATGATAGCTTCCTATATTGACCACTTGCAATGTACATATTCGGTTTCCGGAGACAACATTGAATCCCATTTCGTATAGTTTTTGAAACAAGAATTATAATCAGACCATTTATATTGTAAAAGCTAATCAAAAAAGAAGTCATTTCAACTTGCTTACTTATCTAGCTATTTCCATGATCGCGACTAGCAACTTGTTGAAAGTAGCAGCATCCAAGCTTGCTTTTTAGTGGGTGGTTATAACGGTTCTTGGAATATGTATCTAAGATATTTGTTAATTAATATGATAACTTTATGATATTTGTTCAAAATATTTTATCATTTTTGAAAGAGGAGTGTTACAATACCAAAAAAAAAAAAAAACCCAGAAAATTCTCCGAATTCAAAATCAAAAAATTCAAGTGAATCATGACCTTTAATTTTGAATTCAGAAAGTTTTTTTTGGTAGTAACTTAGATTTTTCCTTGTTGAAAGAGTTATTTTTACTTTTATCCCTTCAACTATTCTCACTGTTTCACACATGCAAAGAGGATTATTTTGAACCATTCCACATGCAACTAGAGGAACATTTGCCCTCTTGTTGCTTTTGCTCAAACAATTCTGTTTGCCTATTCAAATCTGGTCATGGGGCCTTACAGAATAATAATCCTTGTGCACTTAACAAAATCACAATTCCACTACCATGACATATCCAACTTTTTTGTACAGTCCAAGCAAAAGAATTGTACATTGCAATTTAGGCATTTCACATATATATCATTTCTATCTCATCAGCACCTTTGATCTTTTCTCATTATGCCGAAATCTTGAGTTTTTCACGTTCACGCAATAACAGCACAGGCCTTTGGATCGAGCCAAGAGGCTGGCCGGAGAGCTTGGAGGCCCAAGCGGTCAGCAAGTCTGACCCCAAGAGTTTAGAAAAAAAAAAAAAAAAGTCTGACCCCAAGAGTTTAGCAAAAAAAAAAAAAAAGTCTGACCCCAAGAGTGGACACCATGCTAAGTCGGGGATGCAGACAAGAGGGGAGTCCGTCTGTATCTTAAGACCAGAACTTATGGAAAGAGTCTTGATTGAAAGTTCGTAAATCATAGGAGGACACCATAAGGAAATCCGTGAGTAATTTGGAAATGATCTTAGACAAATCATAATGCGGCTTTTGGAAACCACAAACATCTATAAAGGACGAAACAAAATCAAGAAAGGTATTTTCTCGTTCAAAGTGCAAATACTTCTGTGTTTTTGGTTAGGGATCGAAGTGACATGCGGCTGAAATTGGCCAGGTCAAACAAATGAGTTGCTTCTCTCACGGGCAATAGGTACCATTTGAATCCAAAAAGACAAACCAAATCTGATTGACGGATTTAGCAACACTCATAATGCTTTACTAATCCAACCAAACAAAACAGGAATGTATCCATGGTTAAACTGCAGTATAAATTCTAAAACAACACATCTATTGGAAAAAACATAAACATAAAGAAGAAGGAGAAGGAGGACGAGGAAAATGCTATATTTTGCTTTGACAAACAGGCGAACCAACGATATGACAACCGTTCACCTGTACAGGTTACTATATTTCTTACTCTTTCTCATCCAACTATCAACAATGAAAGAGAAGAAAACTGATTATAAACACTTGTTACCATTATTCCAAACAAGATTTCCAGTCGAAATCGAAAAAATCTGGACTACTAAGAAGATCAACGGGTTTGCCCAAGGTGTCCTTCAGGATAGTGATCTGACCTTCTTTAAGAAGTATGTCTTCATTAAGGGCCTCTATCTTCTTCTTCAATGCATTAACCTCAGAATTCAACAGCATGTTCCTCTCACTACTTTGCTTTACTTCCTCCCGTAACATATCTCTATCCTCTGAGATTTCTGGTAGAATGGCTTTCGCAATGGCTAGTTCCTTTGCAGATTCTTCGAGGCCATTGTGAAGCTGATTCATGTTCTCGTCCTTCTGAATTATCTATTGGATAGGAATATACAAAGTAAATGTTTCATTCGATTCAATAAGAGAAGAGTATGGAGAGTGAGGAACTCAATCCACTTACTATTTTAAAAAAAAAAAAAAAACAGAACTCAATGCCATTATCACAGTGGACAAGCCACTTTAAGAAAATTTAGGAAGAAATATATTATACCAAACATAACAAACTGTAACTGTTAAGTGAAATTGTAGGGGGAGGGGAAGGCCCAAATACACTTGGGATGTTGTTGCAAAAAAATATGTGAATTTATTGAACTTAATCGGTTATATAGCCATTGATTTAGCAAAACGGAGACAAAGAATTCATATAGTTGATCCCAGTGATTAGGACACAAAGCTTAGTTTGGTTTAGTTTGGCATCTGTTGCTTCTCTCACTCCATGTGCCTTTTTGGTTCTATCTTTTCTTATCCTGCGTATATCATGTTCCTTGTTCTAAAAGAAGTTTCTTCTGGGAACTCGCTTACCATAATGTGTGAACCCTTTATCATGGAGAATCTATTCAAACGACAGAGGAAATCATTATACCTTTTCACTTATCAAATATGATTATCCTGTAAAAATTGTTCAAAAATACTTGGACATTCACCGCAGCGACAAATTCACGATGATCAGGCAACAACTCATCAATAACCAGTACAAAAGCGTAGTTATCAGTAAGTTCACAAGAAAGATGATAATTGCAATGTTAGCTTACCTGAAGTTCCAGACCTTTCATCTTATTGGTCACGCAGGAAATGTTAGTCATGGCATTTTCGACTTCACACCTGAGAAGGTCATTACCTCTAACAGCAGTAGCCAGCTCAGCTTGTAGTTGCTTCACCTCTACGTCTTTGGAGTACAGTTTTTCTCGCAACAAACTTGTGAGCAAAGTTTCCGCTTTTAATTCTGACCTTAAAGTGTCCTGCATAAGGAAAATGAAATGGCAAAGCCCCTTGAAATGAAAACTAGCATGTCTTGAGAATTTGGGTAGGTGTTCAACTTGTTTTTTTCTTTTTTTTCGCCCTATAAATCGGTTTTCCAAATATAGATCAAATCGATGTACCTGTGAGATCTGATACAGAAGTTGTGCTGATTCATCCTCCAAGCAACGAGCATGACATTCCCCAATATTGGATTTCTCGTCCAACGCAGCTGAAATTGTCTGTAAACTCCTTGTTAGGCTCTCAATTCCCCACTTCAAAGCCTGAACTTTCACATCAGATTCAACAAGAAACTGCCCATCTAAACCATTCGTTATAGAATCAACACCCTTCACTTTAACGAATTCAAGCAACTTCACACAAAGCTGAGAGCTATCGTTTAGTAATGATAACCCTTGATTTTGCATGCAACAAACAAAGGTCAACAGTTCCTGATCTAGCTTGAAAGTTGAAAAGCCACCCTCTTTTTCACTGACTTTTGGACTGTCTAATAGGTTTATATTCTCACTTCGAAGTGAATCCACTTCACGCCTATAATCTTCCACATCCTTCCTCAAACCCTGCTCCACTCCTGTTAGCCTTATTTGCTCCATTAGCAACTTCCCAAACTGGCTATGAACACTCTTTTTCTCAACTTCCTCCACAAGTCCTCCTTGCAACCCACAAATCGTCTCCTCTCGTTCGTTGCTTGAACTTAGTAACCTAGTAATATCTCTATGCAACTCCTTGCACTTTCTCTCCTTCTCCATGTAGTTTCTGTGTATGCAATCTCTATCTTCTTCTGCTGACCGATGCTTTTCCTCCAACTCAGTTATGTTATGTTCCAAACATTGGTTCTCCTCGCTCACTTCGTCCATTTTGGTACTCAGAGCAAGTTGCATTTCTGATCGTGCACTTCTGCTTCTACTTACCATTTTCCTCTCACTCAAGGAAGATACAACCATTTGGAGCGAGACATTCTGTTCTTCAAGCTCCCTTACTCGCTCATGAAGCATGTGTTCTTCTTCTTGGTATTTCTCCAGCTTGAATGGCCACTCACTCGATCTGCTATCTAACTCCTTCTCTAATGCTAATTGCAACTCGTTTTTCTCATTTTCTAGTCTTTGGGTCCGTGAAGCCAACTCCTCCCTAGCCGAAGCCCTATCAGCGATTGGAGACTGTAGAGCAGATGAAACCTCATTTGCGATTCTGGCCCTCTCCTTAGTTAAGTTTGCAATTTTCTGAACCATTGCTAACACACTGAACCTATTGTCCTCAAGAAATTCCCCTCGTACAAACTCTTCTGAAAGTAACAGGACCCTCTCTTCCGCTTCCTTTGATTTTCTAAGAAGCTTCTCATTTGTTTCTGTGTTGGTTGTTTCATTAGTTCCACAAAGTGGAAAACCTTTTTGGGAAACTGAATCTTCGTGTAAACTTTGACGACTACTAAAGGAGTCGCCATAGAAATGTTCAAGTGTGAATGGAATGTCATTGTCATCAAATTCCCTTAAACTTGTTTCTGGGAGATCATGGGATTGAGGGAGTGTCTCAACCATGTGCTTTGCAAGCCTCCGAGGAGATTCATGCCCAAATCCACTCTCGGCCCAATCTCCAGACGGAGAGTAAAGTTGACTACTCTCAGTTTTCCTAACCAAACGAAATCTTGGTTCGTCTTTCATACCGTCATTTGGTGAAGCATATGTTGTATGAACTCTTGGGGAATGGTTTCCGACACCTTTACTTTTTCCTTTTCCTTTTCTTTTTTCGGTATGATTTTTGTGGGAGTAGTTTCTCTTCGGTGCGATTCCGTCCTGCTCTTGAACCCCATGAGCATAACAGTCCACGACTTTTTTTGAGATATTACTAGAACAATGTGAAGAGCTATCCCAGGAATCATAATAGTGATCTATGGAGGAAGATAAATAACTGGGCTTCTCGAAAGCTGCTTCAAAAAACTTTGTCTTGGAATGCCTCTCAGAAGTAACCCTAAGAGACCTAATGCAAATCAGAAGCACAAAAAATGGTTTCAAGTGGCATTTCATTATCTGAACACATGTAACTCCAAACTGGGGTTAAAGATCAGTCATGAGATAAGTCCCACTTCTCAGTTATAAGCTGAAAAAATGCACTTACAGAGATGACAGGTGGTTTGATCGCTTGCGTGGAATATCACTGCTACTACAAAAATACTTGTTTTGATCATCAAGACAAGATAAATTGTTGCTGTTGTGACCTTCATGCAGCGCTGCTGAGCCAATGGGAAGGCTCTTACTGAGGCACAGATTGCTACCATAGTTTTGACTTTCAAGTACTTCTTTTTGAGGTTTGAACAAGCCCCTTGGGTTATGAAAAGTATTCCTGGCCTTCTCGGTGGCCTCTTCGTTCCCTCCGTTATATAATTTATTCTCCCAATACACTTCGTAACCAGTTAATTGGTCGTTTCTACTGCTAGAAGCAGAAGATCTGGAAAGGAAGAGCTTCTTCATTTGAACGAGTTCAACTCGAACTGCTGAACTGCCCTTCAATTCTGATCTGCTAACACCAATGCGATCATCAGTAAATTGGTCATAGCGAGTAAATGAATATAAGAAAATAAATCATGCTTCAGACCATTTTTCCTTTGTCATGTGTTTAGTACCATGTGGTTGGACATCCGATGTTTGTTAACGGAGCAAGAAAATACACAGTTTAGGACAATGGGTTTGACAACCTGAGTAACAAAACTGAAGAAAATGAGTTACAACTTTAAAAAATTTCATAAGAAATTTGACGGCTTATCACAACCAGAGAAACTACAACGAGAAGACTACCCCTTGTAGATACATGGAATCGGCTCCGCCACGTGACACTACCACGTAACCGCTTGGCTAAACTTTGTCCAAATGGGGCTCCGCCATGTGGCCATTTGGCTGCCTTCAGCGCTGATGGTCATGGTTCTAAAGGCCGACTTAGGCTGGGAGCAAGGCCCAAATCGCTCGGGACTGAAGGATGATTGTGGGACGGAGGCTTGAGTTCAAGGGTCCGTCTAAGGGTCTAAACTACCTTCAGGGGTTAGACCTCATGTTGTTTTGTCCCCATGTGTCAAAGGGTATGCCAAATGTGTTGAAACTTGAAAGTGACTGAAGGAGGCTGGGGTGGCAAAGTCAAGGACTTGCAGCCAAACCAGAATACGGTGAAATCTCTAGAGAATCTCAGGTGTGCCTGAGCAATTGTCGTTCTTGGCTTTTTCCTACATAGCTAGGGTTAAATATATCACGTGAATTGAGAGTTTAGGGAGTGGCAGTAGAGTGGTGAAAAGGGTAGGCAATACAATGAGTGAGAGGGAGACCTGTTCACCGAAGGACAATTTGTCGAACTTCATATTCACACCCACCACCTGACCTTCTGACAGTCTCAAACCTCGTGCGACTTGTCCTACTTGCCCATCACATTTGATACAGCCCTCAAGGTACCATGACATGAAATACCACATATCATAGACATCTGGCACGTACACCCCACAGGCTTGCACCATCCATTTGGTCAACCACTGAAAGCGCTCAACCCTCACCTTCAGAGTGCCCTCACCCCTCAGGTTGCTCACACCTCTAATAACATAAATTTCGTTCAGAGTTCTTTTAAAAATTTATCAAGTATGAGATCACATATGCAATCCTCACATCAGTCATTTCTATCGAGAAAAGTTGATTAAAACAATCAAACAAGCTCCCAAAAGAAAAGGCTGATAGATATAAAGTAAAACATATTTCTACATGTTAGTAATCATATATGGTGATTAGAATCAACTTAATCAGGCAGTGGAAAAACCAAATTACCTCTCGGGTTCAAAATTTCTCGCATGATATGATCAGTTCATACAGGACATTAGTTCGGTTATAAATGATCCTCTCTTAGTAGACAATGAGACTTGTGCTTAGAAATAAATTGAAGTACGTGTAAACTAGCCCGTACACCCGTGTTATCAAAAAAAATATACCAGCATTTCTCCTGAATTTCTATCTATGACACAATTTAGCAAGTGAAACTCCACAAAGAAAACCATTTTTACAACACGAGTTCCAGTTTCATCTTTTCTTCAATTTGCATTAGAGTATTCAAGAGAGGAAATAACAAGATTTACCTTCGAATTGCTGCACCGCTCTCCCTCTATGAACCTTCAAGCGATAAAACGTGGCAGTTATAGTCGACTCCCTCGAGGCCAGAACAAGAAGATTCCTAATTAGAATTCAGAATTCTGCAATCAATTTCCATATTTAGCTATTGAAATCAACACATACACATAAAAGCGTCCCAGAAATTTCAGGAACATGTATTTACGGTTATCTTCGTTAAACTGCCATTAAACTTACACAATGATCAATATTTATAGCCTTTAAATATATGCTGCGTGTACATGCGTGTCTCTGTGTGTGTATATACACATACATACATATAATATATACATAAGAGAGAGAGAGAGAGAAGTGGTTGCCGGCGCGGAGGCCGGCGAAAAAGAGTTCACTAATTTTTAAAAATTTAATTTTACTTTTCTGACGAAAGAGAGAGGGTATACTTCACTTAAATTTTGCGAGTGTGTCGCATTAAAATTGATGTTCCAAATTTGCCACGATAAGTTTTACTGACTTGACTTAATGAAGAAAAAATCCGCAAATCGGATCGAACTAGAAAACTGGATTGGGACTGCCGATTTAAGGAGTCCAATATTTGTTCCAGCCCCATTTCGGTTTAGAACATTTGAAAAATCTCGGTTTTCAGTTTTTTAGGCCATGTTTGGTAACCATTCCGTTTTCTGTTTTTATTTTCTAAATTTTCTGTTTTTGGAGAAAAAAACATGTTTGTGTCGATGTTTTACTTCCAAAAAATTGAAAACAGGTTTCATTATTTTCAAAAAAAGTGAAAGTATGAAAAGTGAGCTTTCATTTATTTCAAAAACAGTTTTCATTATTTTCAAAAATGAACTATGTGTATATGTATATGTATACATATATGTAATTGAATATGTAGTATATGTATAATTATACATGTACATGATACAAATATACATATACACACACACATTATACATATATGTATATAATACATGTACATGATACGGATTTGCTTATTTATGCACTTACTCTCTCTATTTCCATTATTTTTCTTTCTTTTGGTGTTCCAGTTATTGTCTTTTGTGACGACGGGGACGAACAAACCAGTTCGGAAAAAGCACCCGACGCTGGCATCGGCGCACAGCAATCCAGTGGAACTCGTCCTCAAGGGGAAGGTGCGTCAAATTGCGACGCGGGGACACACTTAGATATATGATAATATATACTTATATATATATATGATATATATAATCTTAGATATATTATAATATATACATTATTATATGTATATATTATACTTATACATACATAGATATGTACATGTATCTATATACTTAAATATAAGTATGTACTTATATACTTTGATATATATTTATATACATGTATATTATATAAATATATATATACTTTGATATATACTTATATACATGTATATACTTATATGTATATTTACACACACACACACGTATAAGTATATTAGATATATCTAATATACATGATACTAACTAATATACTTATACTTATATATATTATACACTTATATATACATACAGATATACTTATATAAATATATGTATACTTAGATATATTATAAAATATACTTATATATATTATATATGCATATATATACTTATATATATAATATATTATACATTATATAATATATACATATGCATATATATACTTATATATATAATATATTATACATTATATAATATATACTTATATATAATATAATATATATATTATTATAAGACTTATATATACTTATATATATAACAAACTAAAAACAGGTTAACACAAACAAGTTTTTTATTTTTGTTTTTTTAAAAACAAAAACAAAAACTAGGAAACAAAAATAGAAAACAGAAAACAGGAAGTGTTACCAAACAAGGCCTTAGTGTTACTGTATATACATTTTTTAGTTTATAAATTTGAAAAATCGGTCCGATTTTAGTTTATAAATTTCTCAAATCGAAAAACTGAATTGGTCCTATAGATTCTACAAAACTGGACCGAATTGGACTAGTTACGCTCCTAGTTCTAATCATAGCTAAAATAGTAGCTGAATATGCAGTTCTTATCTTCATTCAAATTTTCAAGCAATGATCTCATCATACGTCAAAAAAATACTCATACTCTCTTGCTTATCCATGAACTGTTCAACATGTGAGATTTTCATCGAACAAAACGGTGGCGTTTTGAACCCTTTTAATATTTAGTGACTTGGCCACAAAACGACGTCGTTTTGTAAGAGGGCCACGTGTTTCCCTCTCATGTTCGGGATCTAGTTATAGCAAAATTGTACCACCTTTGCAAATAAAACATCGGTCCCTTTGTTGTACGTAACAAATCACATGAAACATATGACCTCTGAAGATGAGGAGAAAAATATAAAGCACGAAGAATGGAAATAGGGAACGAGTGATTTATGAAATTTATCAGGAGAGATAAAAGTTATTAATTAGTTGATTAAAATAAAAAACGAGATTGATTGGTTTTAGAATCTCAAAAAATCATACATGACATTCGACAATTTAAAAAATTAGCCGACGGTATCTCTTAACCAATAGAGTCATTGATTGACTGCTTGTTACTTAGATACGATGATGT
The DNA here is from genome assembly GCA_019985065.2 of Arctostaphylos glauca. Classification (NCBI taxonomy): domain Eukaryota; kingdom Viridiplantae; phylum Streptophyta; class Magnoliopsida; order Ericales; family Ericaceae; genus Arctostaphylos; species Arctostaphylos glauca. Next base: position 23,129,046 of record JAHSPW020000013.1, read on the forward strand.
GGGTCGGTTGAAAACGTGAATTTGTTTACCTGTTGAATGTGAGAAATTTTCTTGTAGTCGAAATCAATATTTGGATTGATTCAAAGTTAATAATAAGTATATTTTGAATGATTTGGAAACCTAATTTGCAGATTAGGGTTCCAGAAATAATCTTTGTAAGTTATTCCGAAATAAAAAATTTTATCCACGAATATACCCGAATTTAAAAAGCCACATAAATAGTTTTGTTTCTCTGTAATTGTATAAAGTTATAAGTTTGAGTTTCATCCTTGTTGCACAACATGAAAAATAGTAATAACTATTCCCATCTCTTACAATTCAAATTTTAAGTTCTAAGTATAAGATAATGGAGATAGATCCGGAGACACATAAAAAACACTTAATCTAAGCTGTTAACACCAACGACGCAAATTAAAACACTCTCTATCCTCTCTCTTTTTCTTTACACATTAACCCTCCATCTCCCCTCCCCCGTAGGTTTTCTCTCTCCCCTCCTCTCTCAACACCTTTTCCTCTCCCCATCTCTAGCGACAACGATCGTCGATCTTCGACTCGATTTCTAACTTGAAAAAAATACAATTTCAACTATAGAATTGATATTTGCTTAGTTGTGTGAGTTGGGCATGATCTTAATTTAGAACACTTAAAATAAGTTTACATTAACATGATCTAATTGAAATAAAGTCATGATTAATTTTACACTTAAAAATAATTTTACATTAACACTTAAAATAAAGTCATGATTAATGCTGCTTCTTTTTTAATGTGGCACTTTTGCCTTAACATGATCTAATTGAAGGACTTTTTTATGCTTATTTATCCTTCAATCGAATGATTAAATTGGATTGATATGTCAAAGATGGGTCACTGTTAATCTAATTGAAACGAATGAATGGCAACTTTCCAAATTTCACATATCAATGCGTTGTCGGAAAAGGATTTTTATTTTTTACTGTCGCCGAAGTTAGGTTTGGCAGAGATGGGAGGGAAAAAGGTGTTGGGGAGAGGTGGAGGGGAGAGAGAAAATCTGACGGGAAAAGGGAGATGGAGGGTTAATGTGTAAAGAAAGATATAGAAGAGAGAGTGTGTTTTAATCTGAGCCGTTAATTTTAACAGCTCAAATTTAATATTTTTTTATGTGTTTCGGCATCCATCCCCTAAGATTTTTTTATGATTTAAAATTCTTAATTTAATGTGCTATCCAATGCTAGCTAATTAGTGATATATTATTTATGGTCTGTTTAAATTATCAATATATATTAAGTTGGATATGAATGGAAGAGAGGAAGATATAGTTCGAAATCGGCATATGATCCCGAAAATCACGGGATGACTCATGCGTATTAAGGATCCATTTGGTCAACTGTTATTCACTTTTTTATTTATTTATAGTTCAAAAAAATAGAAATTTATTTTTTTCTGAATAAGCAACCGAGCAATGCTATTAACACATTATATTGTACATCATGTCTACGTGGCATGGTACATAACTCATGAGATTTACTAATTTGAATACATAATCAAAATTTATGAGACTTGCTTTTACACTTCATGATACGTAAAATATAAGTTGTGTGGCATGCTGCATAGGCACGATGTAGAACATGATGCGTTAGTAGACTCAGGGGCGGACCCAGGATTTGAGCCTGGGGGTGTCACCATCAAAATAAATGAACAACTAAAAATTAAATTTGTATTCAATAACAAAAAAATATAGGTATTCAAAATTTAATGAACTAAATTGGGGAGAGTTTGACTGAACAAAAGAGTATAGGGGTGTCACAGTGTTACACGATAAACTTAATTTACTCTTAAAATCTTAAAAAAAAAAAAAATTTTGGTTGAAGTGGAGCATGGGGGGGTGGCACGTGACCCCTCCCCCCCTTAGTAGGTCCGCCCCTGAGTAGACTTATTCAGGTAAGGATGGTTGAAGGCCACGTGAACTAAGTTTGTTGGGAGAAGAAAAGACCAAACTGTCCCCAATTATCTATGCGTCTCGAATGAGTTAGAATTACCTTGAGGGGTATTTCGGCTATTATATACACCTCACAAGTCAAAGAAATCCCTACATTAATTCAGTAAAAATACACCAAAAATAATTTAGTTCAAACAAACTTGACTAAATTAAATTCTACTTGGAGCAACATAATATAGTAATTCAATAATAACCACAGCTAAATAGACATATCTCTTACACCTACATCACATGTTTTATACTTAAAATATTTCAAGTGATTACTAAATTTAAAATGAAGCTAATATATCTTTTCATTTGAAAGTTTTTGTACGTAATATTTTAGTAAATATTGTGACATAAGAGTATACAATTAACAAATTAAATTGCCGTCACGTGTTGTCTTGAGAGATGTCAATAGAAAAATGACCTTTGGCATTACGCAAAGTACAGATTCGTTTAGAGTATGTAACGATGTATCTTAATTCCAAGAACTAAAAAATATATTTTTTCATGTAAGAAATGGAAATGAATTAATATGATCATAGTAAATTCATAAAACAGAAGCTTGCCGATTTTCACTAATTAAAATATTGTTGATGTTAAGTAAAAGGATTATAACTCGAATTTCTTCCAAAAATTACATACTGTATATAATATATATATTTTTTGCATCAATTTTAGTTTTCTATGGTACTCACTACTAATAATTATTCTGCTGCCCATCAAAAAATTATAATAATTTGCTATGTCATGTTCGCTTGCATTTTTATTGCATAAATTAAAAACAATGCATAGGATACATTGTCTAATTTCCTATTTCATTTAATATTTTTTTTGGATAACCAAAAATATTATTTGTTTATTTTAAATACACATATTATAAGCATGAAGATTATCACATTCAATCGTATGAAGATGACATATGACAAAGGACATGATAAACATTTTTTGTCGTTGTTGACAAGAGACAAGGTGATTTAATTTTAATAAATATCAATTTGACACTCTAATTGTTGTTTTTCTATTTATTACTTTTAAAATGGCATATGCTATTTGTGGATTTAAACGACAGTAAATATGTCGACAGCATAACACAAACTATAAGATCTATATCAATTAATCGAATAAAAACGATTGTGATGACATCTTCAATACAAAAACTAGTAAATTCCCTTTGCCTAACCGAATGGGGGATCTTGTTATATAATGTGTGTATCAAAATAACATTATTTTAGCGCATACAAAAAATGCACGAACATTGTCTAACTGTTTTGACATTTTTGTGCTAAAAAACGATATCGTTTCGACGCTCAACACTTTTTATTGTGCGTATTAATGCACTGCAGGGTCCCCAAGGGATTCGAGGTACCTATAAGGTAGTTTCCGGTAGTCCGCTTGAAGTGTCACTACTAGAATAATAGATAAAAGTCACGCTTGATAAATTAGAAAAATCACGTTTTCTATAAAAGCGTGATAAAATAATGAGAGATGTATTTTTAATCACACTTTTTTATAAAACCGTGGTCATTATTGATTTTTTAACCACAATTTATTTATAAGCGTGATAAAAAGTAATAAATTAATTTAATCACACTTTATCCTAAGCATGGTGTAGATGGGTGGATTTTCTCAATCGGGACGCAGAACTAGGAGCTCACTATTCAGCTGAAATAATACTTCTCAAATATCAATGGACCTGTAATCTGCAAAATAATAAATCGTCAAAGAGCCATCTGCCGCTGTGGCAGGAAGACACTCCGATGATTAAATTAGGCAAAAACTCACAGGATGAATAATAACTCAAGCCAATATTCTCTATTAGCAAATGAAATTATGCACTAATTATAACGTACCTTTGTTGTTGATGTGGAGTTATTTATAGACCTTTCTTTAATCACAATTATCTTAGGATTCTAATTGGAGTGAACTGCATTCTGATTGGCCACTAATGAAATAACTCTCTACCAAGTAGTTATCTTTTATTATTAGAGTTTCATTCAATTAATACTTCTCATTTTAATTAAATTGGGTGTGAATTTCTCATCCATATCTGTTAGAACTTTATCTCGACTTATTCGAAATTTTGTCTTATCTTGGAATAACGGTTGCTCATCGCCTTTCTCGGGCCAATGGTATTTCGGGCCGTCTTTATACAGTCGGCAAGACGTGAGTTCGCCTATCTCAGGTTGGCTGACTGTCAAAACTGCTTTTCTTTGGTCGGCTTGTTCGTACTGACTTGGCGGAGTAGTCAAGACTATAAAAAGTGTACTCATGAGAATTAAATTTCGAACAAGCAGACCAAAAAAAAGCAGTTTCGATAGTCAGCCGACCTGAGATAGGCAGACTCACGTCTTGCCGACCGTATAAAGAAATACCATTGGCCCGAGAAAGGCGATGAGCAACCGTTATTCCAAGATAAGACAGAATCCCGAATAAGTCGGGATAAAGTTCTAACAGATATGAATGAGAAATCTATGGCCAATTTAATTAATATGAGAAGTATTAATTGAATGAAACTCTAATGATAGAAGATAACTACTTGGTAGAGAGTTATCTCATTAGTGGCCAATCAGAAGGTAGTTCACTCCAATTAGAATCATAAGAGAATTGTGATTAAAGAAAGGTCTATAAATAAATCTACATATCAACAAAAAAAGGTACGTTATAACTAGTGCATAATTTCGCTTACTAATAGAGAATATTGGCTTGAGTTATTATTCATCTTGTGAGCTTTTGCCTAATTTAATCATCGGAGTGTCTTCCTGCCACAACGGCAGAGGGCTTTTTGACGATTTATTGTTTTGCAGATCACAGGTCCATTGATATTTGAGAAGCATTGTTTTGGCTAGATAGTGAGCACTTAGTTTTCCATCCTGATTGAGAAAATCCACCCATCTACACGTGGTAAAAAATAATTGTCAATATTAATCATAGTTTATTTGCAACCGCGATAAAAGGTAGTCATTTTTAATCATGGTTTGTCTAAAAACTGTGATAAAACTGTGGGCAAAATAACATAGTTTTTTTCGCTTTGCTCTCAGAATTATATTATTTTAATTCTATGCATTTTGTCCCCACTACAATATACTACATTATATTCTACAATCTCTCTGAATCCGTCCTTGTCTAATGCGCACACCATGTATATCTAGAGTTTCAATTTATTTTGGTTTAGAAATCAATACCACTTTGAACAATCACTGAAAGATTCGGTGCTCATAATAGATTTTGTTATAGTGAAAGGTATATTATTTTACCTACGTGTAAATTTATATATACTCATTAATTAGTTTTTTTATTATGGAGAAACTGATCTCTTACAGAATTGGGAAGAAAAAGTCATTGAGAGTAATATGGTGAATACCACTAGGCTACTTCGATGAGGGTATCATAAAAAGGTAGTATTAATCACTTTATATATATTTTTAAAATAGTGGATTTTACTCATCCATTTTTTCTTAAGGTTGTTGTTTGTGTTCACAATTCTACTCTTTGGACGAAGTATATATATGCTGATACAAATACTTTTCGAAAGGTGATGAAGCGAAGATTTCAAGATAGACAACCAGTGAAGAAGACAATTTTTTTTTTGAAGATGGATAATCAAGATTGACATTAAGTGATGACCTTTATTTGATTACATTTTTGTATGAATTTTAACTCTATTATTGGGGTGTTTTTATCTTATGGTTGAATTTGGATTCAGTCAATGCAATATTACGCATAACATGAATTTAACTTTCTTGATTTAATTTCATTGCGTCGTGCCATAAGCACGGTCAATACGCTAGTAACCAAACATCACATAAACTTCCAATAAAGCATTTATTTCATGGTGGTTGAGTCTTTGCGAGTAAGGACTTGAATCGTTATGATAAGTCTTCTTGATTTTATATTTGTTACGATAACTTAATCTAAATCTCTGTCCAGGGATTCAATTGCTCATATAATTGAATCCTGAATAATCATTTTAACCTCTACTTTGATTATTTATACAAAAGTGTGATTAGCGAAAAAAAAAAAGGCATGAAAGTTTCCACGGTGCGAAGACGAGTCTCGGGAGTGTGTTCATTGGCTAGCTATGAAGTCTTCGAATGTGCTTGATTTTTTAATCCCTTTGATTGATTTGCCTCGTGCTCTGAACATTTTCTAATTTTATTTATTAACTTGCATCAAATTGCCTTGAAAAATAAAAAATTCGACTTTGACATGATTCTAAGTTAGCCCTACTTTAATTTGATCTTCACCTCAACTCAGAACTAAAGATTAGGGGATGAAATCGGTTCCAGTCAGTAGAGGTTTTGAGGTAAATTATACCAAACCGATTGGTTTGGAGTGAATATGTTGAATACCGATTCTTACCGAATTACTTAAGAGACCAAAATTGGTTCGAAGTGATTCATCTAGTCGGGGATTTTGATTATTTGATTTTAAATGAGTTACGTCGTCTTAACAAAAAAATTAGATCGCGTGAAAAAAAAAATAAAACAACAAATTATATTGCATGTTTATAAATCAGTCTTAGTACTAAAGGGGCTAGAGTTCAAAACTTTCTTCTATCTTGGACCACAATATGAGATTGATCCAAGACCACTAAAAAGCTAATACCGATTTAGTCCAATTCAATTTGAGTTTTATGGTATTTGGCTTCATTTTGGTTGAGGTCGGATGGAATTTTAAATAACCGAACTGAAAATTACAATTTTTTTTTAAAATCGAGATAGATCACCTTTAATTTGACAGATAATGCTAAACTACCCTTTAATTTGACAATTTTACAATTCGACCACCTTATATTTATTTACTTAATTTTATATTTTTGTCATTTTCCTCAATTTTTTGTTCTTTTGCTTGCGCATGGCAGAGCTATTGACGCTATTGCTCATTTTAGGTACTCAAATAAATAAAAAGGACTCAATCATTTCCGTTTGTTTTTCCTAAATAAAAAATAAAATCACTATCTGTTAATTTACTCATCTTATTTTATGCTACTTTTTTTGCCGTCAATAAAGTATAAGAATCTTAACAAAAACAAGACTGCATGTCAAATGAATAAATATATATATAATATTTACTGTTGTTGAGAATCTACTACCAAACAGTATTTGTGTGTATAAAATATGTATAGTAAAATTATAACAAATAAATCTAATTTGTTTATAACTTGTTTAAGTTAGACAGAACAACTGTGCTAAAAAAAGGAGTAGGATCAAAAAAACTTATAGATTACTTGCCGAAATTGATAATGTCACGAAGGTACTGGTTATGGCCGAGTCCAATGCTTACACTATCTCCTTAAGACGAAATTCGCTCTCTCTAATTGCTTGCGATTGCTGGACGCTCGTCTCCCAGGATATAATGCCCAACACACACGAAAGAAGCATGGCAATTCGTGTGTACAGCAAATCACAGAGTGTTGAACTTTCTGGAAGGAAAGGACGGATAAAAGGAATTTCGTAATTGGACAGAGTGACAGCAATTAGAATTATAGGATTTCTGAGTGATTAAAACTGAACGAAAGCCTCTATATTTATAGGAACGAGTGCGTTTTCGGAGAAACCGAACATGCTTAAATGCTCCACGTTATGTTAATTGGTTGGATACTTCCAAATTAACTGAGTGTATAATTTTTAATGTGATTTAAAATTAAACGTTAACACTACTCTCGATTCTATTTTATGAATGCAATTCACTTTTTAAAGAATTTTATTCATTCGGTTTTATTTCTCGGCACTTACCAAAAAAAATAAAAAGAGAGGATTATTCTTTATTGATTTAACTTTCTATATTTATCTTCATAAAAAACCGTAATAGTAAGCATTAATTAGTTGTTATTTATTTGACACTAAATATTTTCCAAATAAAAAGATTTTTAATGGTATTAATATTTGTTTGGGGTATTTTGGCATCTAGAGGCATTCGTGGTGGTGGCACAAAACCTGCAATCCTTCTTTCAGAGGCTATGTTCGGTTGAGTATTTTTGTAAAATATTTACACCAAATAATATTTGAGAATATTTTTTTTCAAAAATTGATTCAGAAACTATCAACCGAACATGGCCTAAATGAGAATTCTTGGACACCTCATCTTCTCATTTAATCGTTGCTCATTCCCGTTGGGTCGAAGGGTCTCCGCACCGCAAATGTGTGTGGGGAACTAATGGAGTAGTAATAGAAGGGAAATCTTGATATTAGTTTAAAAGTAAGGGAGGTAAAAGTTATTCGAAACTACAAGGTGAGGGTCATTGTATTTGTACGAACCTTGAGGAAGGTTATTGTAATTTTGCATATCGAATTGAAAATCTCCCAGTGTAACTAATCATTTGTCTCTCTTTCTCTCCAACTTCACAAGATTCTCTCTCTACAAACGATATGGAAATGGAAACGCTAGCCAACGGCAACTCCGCCGCTGCCACCGCCCCAACCACGGCGGCGGCCGCCATCGCCGCGGCTGCGGCTGCAGCAGCTCCGTCATCGAAGTTGACTCAGCTGGCGGAGTCACTCAAACTGGAGCACCAGTTCTTGAGAGTCCCCTTCGAGCACTACAAGAAAACGATCCGCGCCAACCACCGGATCGTCGATAAGGAGGTGTCTGCTGTTATCTCCGGCGTATCCGATGCCGCTGAAAATACCCAATTGTCCCGTGATGACGCTGTTCAGCACCTCAATTCACTTGTTTCGAGATTGCAAGGCCTCAAAAGAAAGGTATATCTCATACCAAAACCTAACCCTCTGTTTGGTTTCTGTGATAACGTGGGATGAGAAACGGAAATTTACGTAACGTGACTGATTGGATTGGACCTAAGGTTCTTTCATATTTGAGTTTCATTCGTTTTCCTCAGTTTAGAGAGATAATTATAAAACACTTCAAATTGGTGTTCAATAGAGTAGTCCATTGTCCGAGACAGTAGTCATGGTGATGGGTAATTTTGGTTTCGACTTCCTATTGTGTCGAAATTTGTATGTATTTTAGTTTCTACTAGCATTACAAGTACTATACAGAAATGATTGTTCTCTCTCAGTTGGACGAAGGAATCCGTACTGAGCACTTGCAAACTCTAATCCTATGGTTGGTTGCTGAGAAAAGAAAGCCTATTGTATGTCTGAATTATGAGACAACTGAATTTAATTTGATGTGCCCCATACCAGTTGTGACTTTTTTGATGGAGGTTTCTTTGAATTGTGTTAGTGTGGGAAGAAAATTGAAGTTGGAAATTAGAGATTGTACATTTTTCCTTTAAAAGAGGTCTTTTGGGAACACTGTGAATTGAAGTCCAATTGATTAGTCCATAGTCTGATTTGGTGTGAACTTGTTCTGATTGTATATTGCATTCACCTTTTAAAGCATATCTTCGGAATGTATTTTGGGGATTGTTGTTTCGCATTGTACATATGTAGTTTCTTTTCTACTAACTTTACAAGTACAAAATGATTGTTGTCAATCAGTTGGAAGAAGGGAACCGTACGGAGCACTTGCAAGCGCACAGGTGTCGGGCCCGCCTAGATCATTTGGAATCGGCAGATGCAGAGAACTTATCAGAATGGAGTGACACCCGTTTGAAGCGCATACTAGTGGATTACATGTTGCGAATGTCTTATTATGAAACTGCAATAAAGCTGGCAGAAAGCAGCAATATACAGGTAACTTTTTTCTACCGTTATCCCATTGCACGATTATATGTGTGGTTTGTAGTTGAAGTATTGTGGGGGTGCAATTTGTTTAAAAGTGAAGTCTACTTAACTTGAAAAGCAGTGCTTCCCCTACATCTTCCCTTTCAAATTGACCAAAGGGAAGTAGAAATGGAGGGTTGCCCCAAAGTTATCAATCTTGTACCAGCAAGCGTACCATTTTTGTTATTGCTACGGTACGTATTGGTACCGATATGTGCTGACGTATCATTTCGTATTTATCGCTAAAAAATAATATAAATTTATCAAATGATATTTTCTAACAAAAAATTATATTTGACATATAAAATAATATACTTGAAGTATTATCGGTCATTTTGTGCCTATTCAACAACAACCAAATCGGGACTCGGGAGAAGTTCACAAATAGATTCTGAATACCACGCAGTAGATAACAAATCTACACAAATAGTAAATAGAAAAGAAAAGCTAATACCTTGACGATTGGAAAAAAAGATCTTGCATTTTATATTCGAATATGTATCCCATCAAACAACAATCAATAACCCATCATTTTAAGCTCAAGAAATCCACCAAATCCCTAATCAAGCCGATACATACCAAGTAAGAAAAAAGAATTGCCTAGAATTGCATACATACCAGGTAAGAACAAAGAATGAGATACAAATTTATTTCAAACAACAGTCAATAACCCCGATTTTCCCCCCAAATCACTGATAGTAACAAATACGAAACAAATGAAACCCTAACCTTAAAATATGGGCTACAAGATTGTGCCGAGGTCCGGGCTACAAACACTGCAAACGAACCCTTACCAGAACTCATGCTCCATAAATGGAGCCCTAACACGATAACTAGAATGAAATTGAAGCTTGCACCTAACTCGTACATATACATACACACCTTTGAACAACCGAACACCTCTTTCGGATTGACGTTTAGGTTAGAAACAAGGTTATCAATATCGTACCATATCGGCCGGTACGTACCGTTTGGCGTAAAAATGGTACTAGATACCTCTAATACCGTATGATTCTAAATACCAGTCAGTACCGATATTTATATATATTGATAGTTGCAAAGGCTCTCTTTGTGTGGTTTATATATATATTGATAGTTGCGGTAAATCTGATATAGTACCCGGTATATGAACGCTAACGGTACGTACCATACCGATAGGACGGTACTCAAGCTGATACTATATTCAGAACCTTTGTTAGAACAATGGGTCCTCTTTCGAACAATCGAACGCCTGAGAGAGAGAGAGAGGCCCTCTTTTGTTACCTTCAGATTGACAATAGAACAATGTGTTCGTTAATCGTGAGGGCAACTTAAGATTTAAGGTATAATTACATTTACAGACTTAATTTTGCTGTAATTTCCAAAAATACCAAAAAAATAACATCTCGGCCGAGATCCGGTGTACCGTCGGTACAAACCAGACCAGCTGGTATCTTGGCCGGAATGGTACATATGCTCAAAAAGTGCTTGTTTGACTCCGGTATGGGACGTACTGCCTAGTACCGGACGGTACCGGACGAGATTGATAACTTTGGGTTGTCCAGCGCATCTAGGGAGGCTAGATGTCTGCATCTTTACCTCCATTTCAAGAAGGAAGTGTTTGTGACTCGAACCTGTGTTACGAGGGGCGCCAATGTCAAAAGTCGCTCATACCCAACATTGCCCTCCTTTTGTGGGATTGACTGCTTGACCTCACCATGTGCAGCTATTACTTTCCTTCCAATTTTCTCCAAAACATGCCCCAAAGCTCCACTAACTACGTACCTTTTTAAAGCTCCCTAGTTTTCTCTGTGACACCAATGGGAGCGTTTTCCACTCTGGCTCAATTCATCAACATTTAATGTTACCTGATGCTCCCTGCAAACAAGAAAGAGACTCATTGACCTTTCAATGCTTTTCCAAGGAAACAAGAACTTCTAAATTGCCTGTCAACTGTGATAACATGACAACAGTAAACATTCATTTTTAGACTTGAAGTTATCGGTTGCATCCTTCCTTTGACTTGTCAAATGCTCCTCCAAGGACGATCTTATATAATTATGTCAACAGAAAAGTCTGTAATTATGTCTTCCTCAATTTATGCACTTAAACAGGGGTTTATATTCCTTTTTGAATTTAGCCCTCTAAGGCAGTACTGTATTTATTTGTTTGAAAAAAAGAGAGGATTTTTTCACAGAATACATCTCTATCCACAAGACAAAAGTGAAAAGAAGAACAATTAGCTTCCACCGGCCATGTATCATTACTTTACGGTTGCATTTCTTTGTTGATCATAATGGCAATGCATATTCTGCATTAGCTCCTCTTTCATTGCTGGTTCGCAAATTAATGCATGCTTATGGTCTTTAAAGGGTATACAATTTTTTTGTCTCATGTTCTTTATGCTATGCTGGTTAATCTTTATCTTTTGTAACAGGATCTTGTAGATATTGACGTGTTTAATGAAGCAAAAAAGGTGATTGACGCTCTTCAAAATAAAGAGGTAGCTCCTGCACTCGCCTGGTGTACTGATAACAAGTCTAGGTTGAAGAAGTCTAAGGTACATACTAAGATTTAACACCATTCTTCTTCTTCCAAGTTTAACTCCACTCAAGTTAGTTATTACTAATTTCCTTCTATTTCTTTACTCCAAAACAAGCCGACTCTAGGAATAACAATTTTGATTTAAGTGCTGAACTGCTGATAGAGCATTCTGGTTCACAACCAGAATAAGTTTTTGGAATGCATTGCTGGTGCATTTATTGTTATCAATATAAAGTTTGGACTGTCATGTCTAATATTTGCTAACCAACCCTGCTTGCGTGCGTCTTTTTTTCTTTTTCTTTTTGTTTGTTTCTATGTGTGTGAGAGTGTGTGAGAGAGAGAGAGATGAGCAAAGACTTTTACAAACTTGCATGCACTTCTCCATGAGCGTTAATGTGAAGAATCTTGCACCTATGAATTACATGCTTTATACTTTGAATTTAAACAAGAAACGGATGCAAATGTCAGATTTGCTACTTGTATAATACAGATAGACTTCCATGCCATTCTTTGGGAAGAGTAGACATTCTCAACTGTTTGTGGCTTTTTTACGGGTTTGAGAAAGTGATCAATAATATGACATTTGATCCATTATTGGAGTTCTGATTGCCCCTGGATCACATCACTTTATGATTCCACAAATTAACATTGCTTTTCTTGTCTGATGTATCATTATATTTTTTCAGTTTTCGTAGTGCAATGGGTTTCTCAATGCTTGTTGTGCTGAGTATGACAGCAGCAATTGAGCAAGCATGAACTTCCTTTTTCTTCGTTTTGAAGTCTTTGTGAGTGAAAATTGGGAAATGGAAGTACATTGGCATCTGAAGAAATTTCAATGGATTGATCAGCAGTAACCTTGGAGAAAACTAGTAATCTTGGGGAAAATTGGTTACGATTATACTAATATTGGGGGAGAGTTTTGCAATGCATCCTCAATTTTTAAAGACAAGGGGCTTCTTGGCATTCTTTGAATATTAGGAATGCTTCTTTAATCACAGTTGTCTCTCAGCATTTAAGGGTCTTCTTTTGGAATTTGACAATCATTTTGGTCGTACCTGATTAAAGTAGCTTCCATTCTACTAATAAATTGAGGAAGGGAATTTTGGGATTTCCTTGAGAATCCCGGTCCAGGTTTAGTTATGGATCCTGGCTGTCAAAAATGCAAGCTGCGTGTGGTTATTGACAATGAGAATTGTGTCTGCTGGATATTTCACTGTTTCTGAAAGTTCGGTGATCCAAGTTGCAAAGAAATGCAATCTCTTAGTTGCTCGAATTATGAGTGGATTGGGAATCAGTGGAACATGTTTAGACCTATCTTCTGGTTGATAGACGAGAGAAAATTGCTGACAGCTGGGCTCCAAGGAAAAATATATGCAAAGTTAATTCAACAATAGCTGCAAAATGTTTGTGTAACAGATTGAATTTACACTTGCATAATGTTGATGTTCAATGAAGTGACAAACTGGTGTCAATATCGTACTTTTGTCTCAGATATCAAAAGAGCATTATCTATATGCCACTAAAACCTTGATGTCAGAATGGTACTTTCAGCAGCAGATAAAGAGATCATCAGTTCGTGCTTTGCTTGGCACATGAAACGTCAAAGTTGAGCTAAGAAAAAGTTGTAGCAAGGAAACCAAAACTTGCAACAACTAGGAACTCAATGAGCCCAATGACTGGTTTGGGTGAAAAGAGAAACCTTTGATCACCTGGGATGGGCATGGTTTGCATAGTCGGTTACGGCATTAGAGCGCATGGATTTGGTTTTTATGTGATTTTGTCATCATTAAATAGTACTCTTCAGTCTTCCCAATGCATCAGGTATGGTTCTTAAATTATGGATAAATATGGAGTAGAATGAGGTGCTCACAAACTGCACCTGCTTGGCAGCTATGATCTGGCTTATGGAAGGAAAAAAGGGATAACTTAAATTCAACAGATATTTACTTTTAGGAAGGAGACCCTTTTTTAGCAGTGTTTTGAGCTTGGACTAGGATTTTGTGTGGAGCGTAAAAAAATTCAGGAGAACTGCAGGTTCACCAGTTTGGCTCCTAATTGTACGTGAATACAGTTATGCTTGGAGAGATTAAAGGCCGAAAAATTGCAACAGGATTAAGGAGTGCAGATGTGAACCTATCACAACAAGATGGACTTTACCAAGGTTGAGAATGGACCAACTATTAAATTTTGGATGGAAATTTCTTTTACCTATTTCTCTAGGGAATTTATTATTAAGAACTTCTTTCGCCGTAAAGAAATCCGTGATCTAAGGATCATAAACAAAAGCAGTTCAGTGCATGGTAAGCTATGTTCTAGAACAGCAGAAGCATGCATATATGACAAGAAAGCAAGAATGCAGTTGTATATGTAATATTACAAGGGCATACCTTCTCTTTCTCGGTGGATGGTTTTCTCCGCTGCTTGCACCAACCACCTTCGTTTGCGGCTAAGGGCTTGTGCTTGCTCGAAAGATAATGAGAATGGGTTATTCAAAAAGGAAAAGGCTCTACTTAGTTTCGCAAGCCTTTGTCATTATCAGTCAACTAAGTAGGGCGTGAGGTGCCCTGCGAATCCGTAGATCTAAGGAGCATGCTGCAACAAAGGATGGTGCCCTATGCATTTCATTCTTAAGTGGGAGCAATATGGTGCTAATGATTAAATATTGACGTCATTGGAAGTGAGAGAAGGGATGTTCAAGGACTACTGAACAGACTGAGAGTGATTAACTCCATATGTGTGCATGGGTCTTTATGTAGATATGTAGGACATTGGCACTGAATTGAGAGGTCTAGGCTGCTAGCCAAGGGACTGCTATTAAAGAATCTAGCTGTGTCAATTGCAAAGAGTATTTCAAAAAATTTAGCTGGTTTGCAGAAAAGGTCAGACAGTTCTGCCTACATGCTGGTCGAGCTGACAGCAAGAAATAGCCATTCAGAAGCAGGAAATTGGTTTTAAAACAAAGGAGCTCCATTCTTATACAGTGATCGTGTCAAAGGAACGAACAGTACTTTGATAAATCTTAAACTTTGGAATACTTTGAGTAGTTAAATAGGCAGTGTGTTTAGCATGCTTTGACAAGGATCATAATTATAGGCTTTATAGCTGACTAATTTTGGAAATGTTTAGTAACAGTTATAGCTGGACACTATGTGTGAATATGTTTAGCGTGAGCAGTGGCAAAGCACTGTCATTTGTGTTATGGGAATAATGCATACTTGATATCTTCTTACTGTTCGCCTTGGGTATGTACGTGCTAAAATGGGAGAAAATAAAGACTGGCTAACATCTGTTCAGTATAGGCTTCTTTGGAGGAGGTGAAATGGTGCATAATGTTGTATATCACTGCTTGCAGGGGAAGAGTTTTGGAGCCGCATTCAAACCTGGTGCACGTGTTATTTAGTCCAGAGTTTTAAGATTTTGAATTCATTGCCAACTCACTTTTCTCGTGGTGACAATCTGATTGACAACTCACATACCACTATTTTTTGTCCCTTTTGGTTCTTTTTTGGCCGCCTTTGTGCGAGGGGAATAATTAGACCTTTTTTGTTCCTCTTTTCTTGTTTCAACACTATCAAATAGTTTTTCCATAACATTCTCGGGGTGGGTCACCAAGAAGACATGATGCTATCCTGTTACTAAGTTGGTCCATTGTATTCGAAGGCTGACTGTAGTATAGACTACAGATGTAAAAAAGAGAATTAGGTAACTTGAAGAAGGATATTCATCATAGTTATTCTGTTATTGTTCCATGTACACGTGTGAAGGACAAAGTTTGCTTGTCTGAAGAAGTTCGTGGGGATAGATGGTTATTTCAGGATGTTGCAATGCTATGGGCTATTGAGTCAGTAAAAGGACTTGCATTCGTACAGGAAGCAAGCACATCTTTCTGTAGCTTTTCCTTTTGAAGAGTCAAATATCTTGTTCATGTGAACTATATCTTTATCAATTTCGTTGGTGTGTGCTGGACAATTATAAGTTCAACAAACCATACCATGTTGGATTATTCTGATAGTGATGCTTTTGAATATAAGTTTTTCCCAGTTCTTTTTTCTATTTTTCTGTTTTGCTCTTTGTTGAGGCTTTTTTCTGGGTCGGGGTGGCGGTGTTATGTTGCATTTCAAACGTTATGCAATCTTGCCTTTTTTGTTTATAATTAACATTATGCATACTCGTTTGATGCTCAATTTTTTGTTTACAGAGTAAATTTGAATTCCAGCTGAGACTTCAAGAGTTCATAGAGTTGGTTCGAGCTGAAAACAACTTGCGAGCTATTACATATGCGCGGAAGTACCTTGCACCTTGGGGAACTACCCATATGAAAGAACTGCAGCGGGTCATGGCTACCCTAGCTTTTAGAAGTAGTACGGATTGTACCACATACAAGGTGAACCATTTCCTAAAAACATACGTAGCTACACGTAACTGGGAATGGCCTTCCTTCACGTTTAATATTTCCTTTTTCAATCTTCGAATGAAAGCTTGGTTGCACAGTGTACTTTATTTGGTTACACTTGAAATATTTTGATAAATGAGGAAGGTGGCAATTTTGAAGTGGTGGTTGATCTTTCCTCTCTCCCTCTCTCTCTAGCTCTGATTTGACATTTCGCTTGTCGACCTTCCTACATTTGCTTTGTGACAAGGTTTTCTGGTTGAATTTGCCTGCACTTGCTGTCTTTGAATGGGTCAGATATGGCTTTCTTAGGTGCCTAGTCCTAAACCAATATGCCCATCCATTACCTTTGCTGCTTTTCTTTGTTTCCGTTTTTACAAATTGGCCTGGACATCGCTTCCTTTGATTGGTGGTTTACCTTTGGTTTGAAGCTAATGTCTTATAGATTGGTGCTGTTCGTTTAATTGTTTTTTTTTTTGTGTTACGATTTTCAGGTTTTATTTGAACCAAAGCAATGGGATTACCTGGTGGACCAATTCAAACAGGAATTCTGCAAAATATACGGCATGACCTTTGAACCTTTGCTGAATATATATCTCCAAGCTGGCCTGTCTGCTTTGAAAACTCCGTATCCACATTCTGTCATTCATGTTTGATGCACTAAATAATCGTTCATATCAAAATTTCAACAGTTTTTGTGTGGCCTCAAATGCCATCACTAGTGGATCAGACAATTTAAATCTAGATGCTTGACCCATGTCAGGTCTTTCCTAATACTTCTATAGATGGGTTTTTTCTCTTGGGGTATTCAAGTTTGCTAGTTTTATCCAATTATCGTTACAGTTGTATAAATTCTATGTGCTTGACTTGTTATTTAATTGCTCCGAAGAACTTAATAGTCCGCTGAACTGGCGATAAATTTGTCGTTGTATATAGTATTTGAATACGGTAGTTTTACCTTCACCTGATTTAGATTCTGCTACGAGGATGATTGTACCAAAGAAGATCCTTTGTCACAAGAGAGCTTCCGCAAGTTAGCACAGCACTTACCATTTTCAAAGCAGCATCATTCAAAGCTTGTATGCTACATAACTAAAGAGCTAATGGACACCGAGAACCCCCCGCTAGTCTTGCCTAACGGCTACGTCTACAGTACTAAGGTTATTTCTTATCCTTTTTTAAGCTATGCAACGCTATTCCTACTGCCAGAATGGTCCCTATAAACTGATTCAGTTTTTGATTTCTTAGTCCCTCGGGACTACTACTCCATTTTTTTGAACTGCTGCATTTTCATTTCTTCATCCCGTCATCTCCTCTCAATTGCTTCAATTTTGATTAAGTGCCCTGTTTGGTTTAGTTTTCGTTATGTTTTTCCTGTTTTCAAGAAACTTGTTTGGTTGATGCGTTAGCGAAACTCGTTTTCGGAGTAATTTTCTTATGGTAAAGGAGCCTACATTTGAGAAAACATATCAAATTCTTGAAAACTATTTTCTTGAATAAGTGAATAAGAAAACAATGATAGTTTTGGAAAAGCGTCACTGGGAAACTCATGTTGGAAGCTGCCACCGAACCATTGTATGGTTTTGGTTTCGGGTTTCTTGGATTTTCACAGCACACCCCATTATCTTTATACATACGTTTTTTTTTTCCGTGTCTAATGTTTCTTTTCCCTTTGGCAGGCTCTGGAAGAAATGGCCAAGAAGAACAATGGCAAAATTACTTGCCCAAGGACGGGTCTAGTCTACAACTACTCAGAAGTTGTTAAGGCCTATATTTCATGATTCCACATGGCTTTGGTATGTTGTACATTTCAAATCTGAAGTTAGGGTATCCTTCATTCTCACTGGATTAGCTTCTCCAATATGATGGTTTGAGACCTACATTATGTACATATGCAAAAAACTTCTTGTAGTACCTTGACCTAAGTTCCTGTTAATTTTCCTGAATAAATCTGATATTCACTATAGACCTATTAGTAACATGTTGAATGAATGTACAAATAGTAAGGTGAAAGGTAGCAGTAAAATAGACCAGGTCCTGACTCCTGATTGGCATATCTGAGTGGAAATGGACATACTAAAATGGATGCTTATATTATGGGTCCTTTTGTTTAACAGAAATGCACATTTGATTAAATTATATATCTAGTGACCACATTTGTTGTTTGGTTTAATTTCTAATAGTTAGATATAGAATCTTAGGAATGTGGGTTATATATAACGGGGTATGTTGCATTATTGATTTTGATGACAAAATTACTACGACGAAACCATATATCCTATGGTATTATATATCTTTTAATTTATTAGTCGCACAGAACAGACGAGTCTTACATGTATTGATGCCGGTCATCCTATAGACTTCAATCTCTCTCCGTTATTGAGTTAGTATTTTCTATTAGGACCCGTTTGTTTTATGAAATTGAGTCATGAGATTAGACTAGTCATACAGGGATGATTGTAGTCCCGGGTTTGTTAATGATTTTGTTTCTTGGGCTAACAATTCAGTCTGGTTCCAAGAAAATGTTATTTTCCTCAGCACATTTTCATTCATGTAATTTAACCTTCAAGAAAATCTCTCTTTACACCAATGTTATCGATACCGTACCGTACCGGCCGGTACGGTTATTTTCCTCAGCACATTTTCATTCATGTAATTTAACCTTCAAGAAAATCTCTCTTTACACCAATGTTATCGATACCGTACCGTACCGGCCGGTACGTACCGTTTTGGCAAAAAAACGGTACCAAGTACCTCTAGTACCGTACCGTTCTCAATACCGGCCGGTACCGGATTTATTTTTTTTAATTTTTTTTAAGAATTGCGGAAAAAATTAATTTTTTTTAGCTTTCTCTCTATAATTTATATATATATTGATAGTTGCGATAAATCCGGTACGGTACCCGGTACATGACCGGTACCGGTACGTACCGTACCAGTAGGAAAATCGGTACCCAAACCGATCCGGTATTTAGAACATTGCTTTACAACCCCCCCCCCGCCTCCCTCTCCTCTCTCTCTCTCTCTCTCTCGTGCATTTGATTGAATTGTATATCCAGCGACCACATTTGTTGTTTGGTTTAATTTCTCTAATAGTTGGATATAAAACTAAGAAAATGTGGGTTATATACTAATCATGGGGTAAGTTGCATTATTAATTTGATTGACAATTACTATGATGAAACCATATATCCTATGATGTTATATATCGTTTAATTTACTAATCCCGTTGAACAAACGAGTCTTACACGTGTTCATACCACTTGTCCTACAGACTTCAATCTCTCTCTCCGTTATTAAGTTAGTATCTAGTGTTGGGGCCCGTTTGTTTTATGGAATTAAATCATGAGATTGGATTAGTTATACAGGGATGATTGTAGTCTAGGGTTAATGATTTTGTATCTTGGATTTGCGCTAATAGTTCATTAAGTTCCCGGGAGAGGTGGTAGTTCTAGTTCTAATTCCAAGAAAATATTATTTTCCCCATCACATTTTCATTCATGCCATGTACCCTTCCATAAAATCTCTCTCTCTCTCTCTCTCTCTCTCTCTCTCTCTCATTTGATTGAATTGTATATCCAGTGACCACATTCATTGTTTGGTTTAATTTCTAATAGTTGGATATCGAATCTTATAAAAGTATGCTGCACTATTAAATTGATGACAATTACTATGACGAAATCATATATTCTATGATGTTATATACCGTTTAAGTTATTAGTTCGTTCAATGAGTCTTACATATATTTTATTAGTTCGTTCAATGAGTATTACATATATTGATACCCCTCATCCCTCATCCTATAGATTTGAATCTCTCTCCTTATAAGCAACAATAATAGTGTACTTTTTATTTTTTTCAACTTTCATTTTTTTTTTCTTGTAGATCATTTTTTTAATTCTAATTGTATCACGTAAATTTTGATTTGTTTGTAGTACTAGTTAAATGACAATAATATAATGAGTCCCTCTTTAACGAGGGATTCCTTACTTTGCTAAAATGAGAACGTCTAGTTTTCGAGATTATAATTTTGAACTGTTTAATGTGTTTAAAACATGTTTTTAAAGTTACCCGCGAGAAATCAGTTGAAACTATTACTTAGAAGTGCTTGATCTAAGTAATTTTTCATAAACTGTTCCTATCAGTATTTATGAATAAGGATCAAGCTCTTTTCGATATTTGTTTGAGTCGGCTTTCTTAAAAACATGTTTTAAAAGTATTGAATGGTTCGGATTATTAAAATATAATCAGAAAATAAGAGTTCCTCATTTAAGCAAAGTGTAAATTCTTATGTAAATAATGTGTACATCATCAAAATATAATCAGAAAATAAAAATTTCTCATTTAAGCAATGAGTCTTACATCATTAAAAGGGGACTCATAATATACTTGTGTACATAATGTGTAAATTCTTACTCTTATTAATTACACTCGTGCATATAACAAAATTTTAAGTTTTTTTTTTGGCTATAATTGCATGCAGTTGTCTTAAATTATTGGGTATTAATGTTGCTATTTTTTTTTTAAATTTTTTATTAAGTTCGGGTTAATTTTTTAAAATTATTTTTTCCGCATGATAAAAATAAATAAAAAGTTATGATCAAAAGTTATAGAATAATAATTAAAAATGATAAAACTGTAAAATAATTAAATTTTTATTATTTTAATGTCTTTAGCGTCTCTTAGTTAATTTTAAAAAAAAATTTAGTCCATATTTTTTATATTTATTATACATTTCATCGGGATAAATAAGAAAATGGAATAACCTTGACGAAAAATTATACGAGACATTAAATAATACTCATTGTCTCTAATAAAAATAATTTATTTAAAATTTAGTCGAGTCAAGTTATCATTAATTAGAGTCTTTCAAATCAAACATAGAATATACGGGATAAAAATAAAAAATTGCCCAATTAATGATGTTACAAACTAGCCATTTAATCAAATTTAAAATGACAAAAGGATTCTCACTTCAATTTTGGAGACAATTCTAGTAAGGTACTCAGGTATCTTTTGGCATAGTTAAGGTATTACTGTGCAAAATATACAACATGACGTGTTGTGCGTTAAAACGATATAAATTTCATAAGAATAAACTAGGATGATTACTGAGTAAAATGATAAGGGCTTATTTGGCATTTAATGAAGAAGAGAAAACAAATATTGTTACTCTTCATTAATTTTAATTATTTTATATTGAGAAGGGAAAGGGAAACTTCCCTTACTTTGTCCTTTGCCTTTCCTTGTAAATATTCTTCTTCTATGAAATATGAGTCAACTAAACTTTTGTTGACATTCAACTAATTTAATTTTTTATGTTGACAATAAATATATCGAAGCTTACAAGACAAGCGACTTAAATTGTTAAATAAAACAGTAATAATTTTTTATTTTTTATTTTCCCATGTAAAGGACTAGAAGTTATATGTAGAGCAAGTTGATTTTGTTAGTGCAAAATTTTAATTGACAGAGTCATTTTTTTACTCGCTATAGCACGATTATGTAGAAAAAATAGCTCGATTGTTTCGCCCGTCCATTGTTATTTTGACATAATTACCTTATTACTTCCTTTGCAGTTGCCTTGTCCACAATACTTCACATTGTGATTGTTAATTTGCCTTCATAATTACCAAAATTTGATTAAGAAAAATAATAATAATTTAAGGATAAATTACACTAACCTCCCTTGAAATTTCCAAAAATACATTGACCTTCTCATAGTTTGAAAAACTACTTTAACATCTTTTTTTTTGAAACGCAATTACCTCATTTATCATTTAAATCAGTCAAACACTGTTAGTCAGCCTATTGAAACTTCAATTTTGGGATTTTTTTTCGGCCAACGAATTACAGCATAATTCTAGTCCAATTTTTTCTATGTTAAAATTTTTAGTTTTTTTTACATAGTGCTCTTTAGATTTGTTCAATTTTCAATTTTAAAAAAACCTAAAAATTTAATATAGACTATTTTGGACACGAAAGGAGTTATGTTGCAATTCTTCTTGTGAAAAAAAAAATTTGAACTCAAAATTTTAATAACTTGATTGATGGCGTTTAATTGATTTCACACAATAAAAGAGGTAATTGAATAATAATTGACAATTAAAAAAATATTAAAATAATTTTTCAAAAATTTATTGATAGACGATTTTATTTTTGAATTATTTTTTCAAATTTAGCTGAATATTTATAATTTTTCTAAAAATTTTCGTCGAAATGAACCAATAATTTATAAAAAATTAATAAAAAAAAAAGTTATAATTTTTTTTTATATAAGAAGAAAAATATAATTAAGTTGGGTCAAATCCAGCCATACGGCTCTCGTTGGTGTGAAAGGGCCATTGCTAAAGAAAAAGATCTTCCACGGGAATCTCAGGCTGCATTTGCCCTAACTTATTTTTTTAGTTTATTTTTTGTGTTTATTCAATTTTTTTTTGTATTTATTATTTTTATATCATTTTTTCGTAGTTTATTGGTTCGTATCGATGAAAGAAATCTAAAAAGTATAAAATTATGTCCAAAAGTTTAAAAAAAGTCACTAAAGACGAAAATAAGTCAATATGCTTATTTTTTGTCTTTTTTGAATTTTTTTATTTTTTTAACATAATTTTATACTTTTCTGAAATCTCTTGTCGAGACGAACCAACAACCATAAAAAAATTGATAAAAAATAAAAAATTTAAAAAAAAATTCAAAATAAAGACAAAAAACTAAACAGTGAATAATCCAATAATTACTCCATGCTAAATGGACGACGCTCAGTCAAGCAATCTCGGTGGTGTGAAAGGGCCCCACACAGCCTGCCTGTAGTTGGAGCACGCCTTACGGTTCTCCATGATCGACCCTACACGTGTCGTCACGTCGCTATCACACGGTCGCTAGCGTGAGAAGACCGCCACCATGTTCGGTGGCCCCACCACGGCCCCAAAAAAACAAAGAAGCAATAATTTATAGACCCCCTCAATAATGGATTCCTCCACTCATCACAAACCCTAATCAACAGCCAGAGGAAATTTCTCCCTCCACTTTCCTTCCCTCCACCTAACAACCAATTCCTCACTCTCTCTCTCTCTCTCTGTGTATGCGTATTTCGTTCTGCGTTTTCAGGTAATTTGTCCGTCGATGATTGTGCTTATGTATGCTATTTGTCTATCAGATCTTTGACCTTGAAGCTTCAAGTATTTTTTCTGCTTTTTTCTCCTCTCCGTCTTAGTTGGTATGGAGTTGGATCTGATGAGAACATATTTTTCCCTTGTTCATCGATTATATAGATCAGTTGGTTGTGGATCATGTGTGTTTGGTATATGCATACATGTGTAAATCTCACGGTGATTTGGATAGTCTTGTCATATTTTCTCCTCTCTCTCTGTCTTTTGAATTTTTCCGTGTCGGTACTGATTATACGTTGGTTTCGATCAGTGTGTTGACTGACAACCATGGGTATTTAAGCTTCTGGTCGCTTTTGGATCTACTTTATTTTTTAGGAAAGTGAATTTCCTCGGAGAAGAACGATTTTTTTTCATCGGTGCAGGGGGGGCAATTTTTTGGCTATAGCTTTACTAGTAATTAAGTGTATTCTGTAGCCTAAATGTTTCTTGGGTTGCTGAGCCTAAAATGGGTGAAAAAGTCTTGGATTGAAGCGGATGAATTCTTAGGGAAGTTACTTCTCCGGGAGATTGATATGCAAACTGTTTTTCGATTAAGAATATGGTATTCTTATTTGTGTTTGTGAAGATTGACTTGACATTAACCTATATCTGAAGCTGGTTTGGTAATTAGGATTTTTTTGTGATTCGGTGTTTCTAGGTGATATAGTGGGCTGCCCCAGCTATTTGTAGGGTCTACCTAAAGAGCCACCACATATTATTCTTAGATCATCTCCAGCACTTGACTCAAATTGTTACTGAATTTGAGAATGGCTCATTTATTATTGAGCACTTCAATGAAAACGCACGCATTAAGCATGAAAGCTTTAATAATGGCATAGTGATAAGCTTGAAAATTGCAAAATGGCCCCGAAAAGCTTGTGTAAATTAAAGGGATTTCATCTGGTAAAACTTGTTTGGATATGGGTTTTGGATTTTGGTCAAGGAGTGGAGAGGGGTGTGTGTCTTTTCACTCAGTTTTGGATTTGTGCCAACATTTAAGCGAGGGGAGGAGATGCTTAGGGATATTTACAGTTTGGCTTATATTGATGCTAGAATTCTTTATAAACTCCTCTCGCCCTTGCAATCTGCTGTACCTTGTTAAGGAGTCCACCAGAATTTGTATGTTGGACCTCCCTGGACATTGGGTCTGTGCTTGTGTGCTTGTGTGGTTTTCTATTGTGTCCTATTAGATATTTTCTGGAATCCATTTGTGACTTCCTAGTATATGTTTGTTATTTTATTTTTCTGCATTCAGGGTACTCACCATCCGGCTGGTTTAGATTTCTAACTTGAAGTCTGCGGATTACTCAAAGAGGACAGACGGGATGCAGTTAGTGTGACAGATTTCAAATGTTGGTTTAAAAGAAACTTCACAAGACGTGTTTCAGGGCATGTGTTAAGGCAGTATTATTTACAGAAGGGGGAGATCGGAGCTAACTGATTGCCAGATCTTGAAGTCATGCCTGTTTCAGGAAATGAAGATAAGGTGTTTATTTCATTTCTATGCTGTTGCTAAGAAGGATTAGATGGCTCTAGAAATTATTTTATTTCTTGGTTGATTAATTACTTTTCTCTTGGCAGACTGGGGTCATTGCCCGGCAATCTAGTAATTGTTCTGCAGGTGTACCCATCAAGAAAAGGAGATTTCCACTGGTTAGGACTACTTCATCTCCACCTCAGGAACCGTCTACTCTTCATGCTGAAAACGATACTTTACAGAAAGAGTGTTCTAAGCCAACGCGGGACTCTTCCCCTTCCGATGCTAGCATTGGAACAAAAGAGCGTTCTAAGCCAACCCATGCCTCTTCCCTTTCTGATGCTAGCATTGGAACAAACTCTCCTAGGATATCTGATGCGAGTAAGAATACTTCTGCGAAGGAGATAAAGGAGGGTCCTGCTGGTACAAACTTCAACCCAGTTCATAACAATGTTAACTTCTCTAGAGTGAAACTTGAGGTACCAAGCCTTCCCATTTTCTCGGGTTCTGTAGATAACATGGACAGCAAAAAGAAGCTGATTTCAGAGAGTACCAAGCTGCAGTTAGCACCTAGTGAAGGACTTGCAACCAATGATGGCAAGGGAATAGCTATCAAACAGAACGTTGAAAGGGCTTGCAAACTTGAACTTTCTACAGTTGCAGGGATTGCTGAATTATCCTTAGGGCCGAAGGAACCTCTTGTTCCATATTTGGCAGGTCAAAATAGTGGACATACTTGCCAGATACCACGTGAAGTAGATAATCCTTTATTCTGTTTGTCTTTAGGCAAGGGGAAACCCATTAGTGATTATACTGTTGATGATGATGGAGCTCGGCTACCTGCTAACAGATCTAATTGGGATCTCAATACTACTATGGATGCTTGGGAGGGTACTAGTGGTGATACTACTACTGCTGCAGATCAAGGAGCTCTTGGTTCTGATGGTTCATTAAATGGGATTGGTGGTTTACATGATGCACAGCCTTCTTCCATGACTTCAGCTGGAATATGTGGAGGTAGTGCTGACTTGGGGCAACCCACTGTTGGAGCGGGTGACCAAAGATCCTCTTTGCCTATGTCGTTATTATGTGCTAGCAAGCAATATAAACCTGAGGATTTCCTCCATCTACGTCTGAGTACGCCTTTTCCGCCCAAAAATTATGGTGGAGAAACTTCTGGTTCGTTCGCTGAAGTAGCATCATGCAGCATTGAACCTAGTGCAAACTTTGTTAGTGTGTCATTGCCTAAAGTAGGGTCAAGCAGCATTGAACCTAGTGCAAACTTTGTTGGAGTGTCATTGCCTAAAGTAGCGTCAAGCAGCATTGAACCTAGTGCAAACTTTGTTGGAGTGTCGTTGCAAACTGGAAATCCTATTTCTGTTGGTTGTAGGACTGTTAAATTAGAATCACATGATGAGAATGCTAAACACAATATTGCTGAAGCAAGGGGAGATCCCATGAGATCTTCGGATCTTAGAACCGTAAAGCGGGAAGCAGTTGAGAAGTACGGTCTAGAAGCTCTTAAAATGTCAATTACTAGCCCCCATAAATTAGTTGAACAGATGCCAGTAAAATCTGAGCCAGCTCAGGATGATCAGGACACACAAAGAAGAAAAGCTAAAGAGACATCATACCTATCAGACTATACTAAAGAAGTCACTCCAGGGGGTGGAGGGGATAGACAGTTTCATCAAGATGATAAGAACGGTTCGTCGAAGATTGTAATGCCTTTAAATCCCCGGAAGCCTTGTCCTTCAGGTTTGCCTACTTGTTCGACAGAGTTGTCTATGAGTGGGGATACGTCAAACTTACCCAAATATTCTGACTATACTAAAGAAGTCAACATTAATAGTGCAAAACCACATGAAACATGCAATAGTTTTGATCGGGTTGCTTCAAAAACAACACATTTAGATCATCAAAGTAGAGGAGGATCAAATGTATCTGACTGTATCACAGAAACTTTGGGTGCAAAAGATTTGGTTGTTGAGGATTCTGGGACTTGTGGACAAAATGAGATGCTTAGACCTAAAATGACGAATGACCATCCTCCTCCAGATTCACATGGAAATGTTGAGGGATGTGTAAGTGACGAGGAAAAATTCAACATATCGACTGATATGCTTGAGGAAGATTCTTATAGTTCTGATTTTGAGTCGGATGGTAATCATGCTCAAGTCACTCCAGGGGGTGGAGGGGATAGACAGTTTCGTCAAGATGATGAGGAATATGAAGATGGTGAGTTCCGAGAACAACTATTGCACACTTCTAGTGAAGGACCCATTGTTGAGAAAAGAGAGGCAGAAAATGATAATCTTGGTGATTCTGACATGGACTTGGGTTCTCCATGTGCTGGCATTATCACAGAATCTAGAGTCAATGAAGAGGAAAGAAAACTGGAAGAGCGTTGTGAGACAAGTGATGAGCACATCAAAGAGTGTGTCGGTGCGGTTATCAGTGAGAAAGCCAAGCAAGGTGTAGATGAAGACGGTTCGCTAAACAATGTTCACATCAAAGAGTATGATGGTTCTTTAACAGCTGAAGTAGCGGGAACTGGATCCGATGAGAAGAGTTACATACACAATACTCCGAGGAAACTACTTGATCAAGGAGGGAAAGATGCTCCGAAGGGTAATGGAATGGAATTATCCTCAGCTGGGGCTACTACTACTGGTAGCCAAGGTAGTGTAACAACAGGTGGTCAGGCTGAAGGTGACAATTCTAAAGGAACTGAAACTCTGGAAAAAGCTCATTCAACTCTGCCCAAGACTGATGCATCTCTAAACGACGCTGCTTCTAAAGATGGCAACACTGGAGGTAACCGGAGCAGGATTATTACTTTGCCTAGAGCTACAAACGTCTCTCCTTGCAAAACAAGGTCTATTCAAGGAAGGTCATTTCCATCTCGAAGGGGAAGAGAGAGATTTTTCGATTTTGAGGGAGAGAATCCACGTGGGAATAGGTGAGAAGATCCTTCCAAACTGCTTGCTTTTTGTCCTATTCTTTTTGTTTGTTTTTTCATGGTTACTATGTTTGATATTTTCCCGTTCTTGCATTTCAGAGATGAGATCTACAATGATGGTCCACGCAAATATAGTAGAGAGAGGTTTCAAGATCAGTCCTTCAGAAATTCTAGACCGAACTTCATGCGTGGAAGAGGCAGGGTTTCTGGCCGCTTGGATACCCAACGTGGTAATTGGGATTCTGACCGCGACTTTCCTTCGGAGAATT
Organism: Arctostaphylos glauca; assembly: GCA_019985065.2. Lineage (NCBI taxonomy): Eukaryota > Viridiplantae > Streptophyta > Magnoliopsida > Ericales > Ericaceae > Arctostaphylos > Arctostaphylos glauca. Next base: position 23,157,445 of record JAHSPW020000013.1, read on the forward strand.
ACAACGGTCCTGCTGATTATCGATTTTCCAGGCATAAACGTGCTGCTCCTGATGGGGAGTTTGATGGTCGTGGTTTTATTGCTGCTACACCGAATGGTGCTTTTATAGGTTCTGGTAGGGGGGGAGGAAGGAAGCCATTGAATGACGAATTGCCTTCGTTTCGACATCCATTGTCAAGGAGGCACTCTCCTGGAGGTAGGGAGGGGCCCGCAACACGTGGCAGTCAAATGGTTCGTAGAATCCCAAGAAATATTAGCCCAAGTAGGCGCATGGGCGAAGATAGATCCGATATGGTTGGGCTCAGGCGTGGTGACAAGTTCATGAGAGGTTTGCCAGATGATAATAGCATGGATAATTCTGTATTTGCGCGTCCCCAACAGTCTTACGATGGAGTTGACAGTCAGTTTGTCAGAGGGAACAGAAACTTTTCTTCAGTCCAACGCAGGGGGGGTCTGCCTCGAATTCGTTCGAAATCTCCAATTCGCTCCGGGACTCGCTCCCCTGGCCAATGGTCATCTCCTAGAAGAAGATCACCTGATGGATTTAATGGGCTTCCAGAATTAATTCATAGGAGATCTCCAGCTAATAATTACAGGAGGGAGAGGATGAGATCTCCTCCTTTTATCTCCCGAGCTGGCAATGATTTGAGGGATATGGAATCTGGAAGAGACCATGGTCACCTGAGGTCTGCTATGCCCAACAGGAGGAGCCCACCTGACCAGGTTTTACCTAGGAGCACCAGAAGATTTGAGATTCTAGATCCTCGGGAGAGAACAGATGGTGATGAATATTTTGGTAGATTTCATGAGCTTGGTGGCGATGGAAATGGGGATGAGAGGAGAAAGAGTGGTGAAGGACGGGGACCAGTTCGTAACTTTAGGCCTCCTTATAATAATGGTGCCGATGCTGATAATTTTCGTTTCCATGTGGATGATGCCCCCCCGAGGCCTTTTAGGTTTTGTGCAGAAGCTGATCCTGAGTTCCTCGAGAGGAATGATTTGAGGGAAAGGGAGTTTGATGGACGGATTAAAGTTAGATCTCTGAATGCATCTAGAAGAACTAGAACCATGGAAGAGCAAGAAGGAAACTACAGGCATGGAGGGCAGGAGTGGCATGATGATGGGTTTGATGACGTTTCCCGTGGGAAAAGGAGGAGATTTTTGACCTAATCTACTGGTGCTACTCCATGAACCAGAAAAACTGTCTTAGTAGTTGGTAATGGGAGTAGCAGGTGTACATAGTTCTGGGCAGGGACCTTTTTGCATTTGCCTTTAACATGTGGCAAGTCGTCTGCGTTTAGTTATGGAATTATGAGCCAGGATCTTACGATGTCTTTGCAAAGAGATGGATGGATTGGCAATCAGATATAGTTTTATCAGGGATGTCTTAAATAAAAGAAGCATCAGCAGATGGGAGTAATTTTAACGATCTTTATTTGCCTAATGGTTGTTTTGGGTTGCCTTGAACCTAGGGGGTTGCTGCTTTACACAGGCTGGAAATTGATGCCTGAGTGATGACTTTTTGTGCGGCATTGTTTCCTTCTTAGTCATGGTTCAACATCTGGAAACATGCATGTAATTTGATGTGGTCTGGGTTTGTTCTTCCAGGTATCAGACTACTGGCTCTTTCCTTCGCTTATTTCTGGGGTTAGCTGCAGGATTTCAGTCCAATGTTAGCAAGTTCTGTACTGCAATAAATTATGTTGGTATTATCTATTTAGTGTTTCATATGGTAATTTTCATGAAGTCAGTTTTTGTTAGTTTTTTGGATGGAGACCCCCCATTATGTTTTTCTGTAGTAGTTGGAGTTTTCTATGTGATGATACTTGACTAGGTGGGTCGGACTACTGAACAGGCAAAGAACACAGCAAGGGAAGTCTAGGTCGTAACTTTTTGAGCCATCAAAGAGATCATGAACTGGGTACTTGTCTTAATTTGCTTCCTGCTTCGTGCTTCCTGCTTCCTACATCCTGCATCCCTTTTATGGTCATGTGGACTATGGCACCCTTGATTCTACCTTTGCTCCGGAGGGCAGAAGTTAGATGACCTTTGTAATTGGAGGTTTCTCATGAGGCAAGCGTGTTATTGCTCAGAAGTTATTTCCCGAAATTCAACTATTGGCAATTTCAATGCTATTGGTGCTGTTGTATTTTCTTCACTGACAGTGAATTTTTGGGTTGGAACCATCCATGCCAATGTACTCCCACAGATCAATGAAAGGTTAGCTCCAAAATCTCAAAATATTTCTCTTTATACTATAATATACTTCGGTGTTACTAGATCTTGGATTGGAAGCTGCTGCTTGACTGTGAATGACCATAGTGTGCAGTTGGTGGTGCAGCAACCATTTCACCAGCAGAACTCGTTTATCGCTCCTGGCTTCCTGTTTAGTGGTAACGAGTGGAGTGCATAAGCCCCTTTAGAGAGGGGGGCAAGCAGCAAGCAGCCCCTTGTATAAGGTTTGAAACCTATCTTACTAATAAGGAGCTATTCAACATCAAACGGTTTAGATGTGGAGAGGCTTATGCCCGGGATAAGAAGGGAGAGGGGGCTTTAGGGTGTGAGTTTTCACTTGGGAACCTTCAAGTTGAAGGGAGCCAATCACTATTGAGGTTGACTCATAGGTCAAGCACAAAATCATACGAACGAAGACAGAAAGCTCAGAAGGAAGGAGACTAGCTAACGAAACAAGCCAAGATGGAATAAGCAACTTGAACTCAAATTTATCTTATGTTCTATGGGACTGGATATTCCAGCAAGTGAGGTTTCGCTTGGGGAGCCAATCACTATTGAGGTTGATTCATAGGTTAAGCACAAAATCATGCGAATGAAGACAAAAAGCCCAAAATGAAGGGGACTCCCTAGCTAACAAAACAAGCCAAGCCTGAATAAGTCACTTGAATTCAAATCTATCTTATGTTCTATGGGATTGGATATTCCAACGGTGGATTGGGCTTGGTTGACCGCCTGGCAAAGACGGCTTTTCCTATTCACTAGTTAATCTGGAACTGGTTATGGCTCGCCGGTCGGAAGGTATGGAGTAGTTCCTATCCTAGTAGGAGGGTAGCTTGTTTCGTCCGACATTGCTTCTTCCTCTTATATACGGGCTAATCACTACTCCGTACCACATGTTTATAACAAAAGTAAACACTACAACTACTTGAAGTGGTAATAATCAGAGATGATCGTCATATCACGATTGCATCTCAGCATTGTGGAAACTTTTAGCCTATTTTCGTGTTGCTTTATTGAGTCCTGCGAATGCAGTTGAGATAACCTGAAAGTTGGCCTGCAAGCCAAACAGTTGGTGTGAATGCTGGACAAATCACCTTGCTTTTTTGAAACTGGCTGTGGACGATGAGTTGAACGTCGGGTAAGATTCCAGTAATTTTTTTATTTGTCTGGAAGAGGACTGTGGAAGGTACGGTTCCTCCTCCCACGCACACTGGATTATTGTTCGTCAGTGCTACTCTCTGAACTTTTATACTGTAATTAGCTGGCGCGGGGCATTGTGACCTAGTCCATTTGTTGCAGTGAAGAAGAACGAGTGTTCTGTTCTCCAATATACTGTTCGATGGTGTAGAGATCTAGATGGAACGATTACTAGATTTGTGCCGCAACCAGATACTTCTTAAGCATGGAGGTGGATTGTAAATTCAGTTATCATTAGGGAGGGAGATGAACAATCAGTGCTTCTGGAGCATCATAAATTTTGACTGGACGACTGAAAGCAGAAGATTGCTACCTCAATCCACTAGGGACTGATGGAAAATGGCATATCTCATGGGGAAAATATGTTAATAAACATACGGAAAATAGATGTTTTCCAGAGTCTTGGAGCACGTGCGTGCGTGCGTGTGTATATATATATATATATATATATAGAGAGAGAGAGAGAGAGAGAGAGAGAGAGAGAGCACGTGTTCGTGGTACTCCCGACCAATTTTGAAACTGACTTCTATCTCCTTGGCTGGGTCAGCACGGAGTTTCGTACTTTTTAGTTTGTCTGCCATATTGTCTGGCCAATTGCAAGGGTAAAAATTTTAGAAAGGTTTTGGTGGATATTATAAGGGGGAGTATACCGTAGAACGAGAGAATTATTTTGGAGGTGTATATAGTAGAATGAGAAAATTATTATGGAGGTACATATATTATAATAGGGAGTATATAGTAGAAAGAGAGAATTACTATGGAGGGGTTAATAACTATTAAATATTGTTTGAGGAAGGATGATATAATAGATATGAGTAGGTGGGTGTTATTTTCATAATTGATAATGACATTTGCTTAAATAGAAAGAGTAGGAGAGGAGAGCGAATTTTCTCTCTCTTCATGTGAATAAAATAATATCTTGGATATTATATTTGGAGTTCAAAGGAGTGAATAAACTTCGGATATAACAATTTGGATAGTCATATCAAAATGCTCTTTTGTGGCTTGTAAACCGGGGAGTTTGGCTAGAAATAGGTTCAGAATCATAGCTCAATAGCATTTCCAAGTAGTTCAAAATTTTTGAAATGAGCCCGAAAATTATATATATTATTGTATGGTGCGTATGGAATGAGACCGAAGATTATTTCTGTTGGACCAACTTCAAATGTTATGTAAAAAGGAGATGTGTTTAGTTGTTCATTTATACGAATGGCAAAGTAGAGTAGCCATATTCAGAGGATGATAATATTCTTGAACTCCTAACAAAAAGATGGCTTGGTACGGTGGTGAAAGGCCTGGGATTTAATAATTTATTTCCTACAACGTTCCGCGCTTGAAGCCCTTTAAATGTTTGAAATCTTGTAGGTACAATTGTTCTTGGATTCTATTACTATGTGGAGGTTTACTTATGTTAATTGAAATTTCCGTTAGTAGATATTGAGAATGGTGATTTAAGCAATAGTCAAGGTATGAAAGAAATTGACCCAAACACCTTGAGAGTAACGAAAGAATTGAACCGTTCCAAACCGAATACTTCTCTCTCTCTCTTGCAGGGAGAGATGTCTCCTTATAGCTGAGTCATGGAAGTTGAGGATTTCTCATACTATTTCGATGATTATCCATGCAAGGACAGTAGTACAGTTTATACGTGATACTAACCCACATGCATAGGCTATATCAATCAACTTGTAGCACAGGTCATGTATCCGTTTTTATATACCACATAAAAAATAAATAAATAAAGAATGCTGTACCAACCATTAATTAAGCTAGTGAAATATTCTCCACCTCAACTTAAATTATTCTTCCAAATCCTAGGCTTATCTCATAAGATTCAATTATTTTTAGTCGTCCAGGTTTTACACTTTATTAAATTAACCTCAAAAACTTTTAAACACGCAATCGTTATTTTAGCATTCCTATAGTTATTTAAAGTTTTTAAATATACACATGCCCAACACAATCAAATGAATCATTTATATAAGTATGTCAGGTAATAAATCATTCGAGTTGACTAAAAGAAAATTATAAAGTAACACCGTGTTTTACGTATAATTACATTTTAAATTAAACATGCAGTTTTGTAGTAGTGGTTGATCTACCATATTGCAACTGGTTATTGATAGAACTTTATGGTAGTGCATAGTAGTTCGGGCCTATTTGCGCACATCTCAATTTTGCAATCTTTTCACGGTTGTTTCCACACGCTTACGCGTGGAGGTGAGGTGAATTCGGGAATTAGTGTCAAGGGAAGTCAAAATTGAGATTTTGAAAAAGAATAAATTCTTAAGTTTCGTTCTTGACCGCTAGACTAACAAATTGAAATTTTATCATATGATTTATGAGAGATTCTAGACACAAGCCATAAGTACGACTCAATTTGATAATAAAATTTTTTATTGTGTTTTATTGTTCCTGAATTTTCAGAGATGTTAATTTTTAAAAGAGATATAATTAAACCAAATTGAGTTTCATTCCATGGACATAGCAAAATAAGAGTTTAATTACAACTATTGAAATTTTAGAAAAAATTACATTAAAAATTGACCATACAAAGCTAAAAATAATTCTAAGTAAATTATAGTGCAATATGGTCGTTTTTGAGAATATTGTTTTCAATGAATTGGTTGTTAGTCTCCTTCACATCGACCTCTGTACCAAGCGTGAAAAACCCGTGGTAGAAAAATTATACCATGAGCGTTAAAACTCAATAAATGTATTCTACCTGTACTTTTCAATTTATGCAACAATCCAGAAAAATACAAGATCATGAAATGAGCAAGTAATGAATAACGCAAGCAGTAAATAATTAAGTGCAGAAATAAATCAAAGCAGGTGATTTTTTAAAGTTAAACATCCATGTCCAGTTTTTAAGTTCTGACATAAGTGTCTGACAATACAATAAGTGTTAAAATTCATTTCAAATCTCAATCTCGGGTCGACACAAGCGTTGCCCATGAGTCAAAACTTTTAATCCCTTGTTATGATGCTCTTGTCCGATATGGTTCCGAGTCCTATGTTGAACCATGTTCCCAACCACCAACTTTTTTAACATAGACTTTCGTACAACATTTTCCCAACTAGGGGTGTAAGCCCAAATCGAGAAACCGGAACAAATCGTAAACCAAATCAGACTGACGGTTTGATTCAATTTTTTAGTCGGATCGGTCCGGATCAGTTCGGTTTGTAATTTTTAGAAATCTTGGTTTGGTTTCCAATTTTCATCACCTATGAGCCAAACCGAATCGGACCGCACAGGTGATTCCTAAGTTTAATCCTATAAACTAAAAAAAAATCTCTGTAATCCAGTCTCTCAAACCTCTCAATCTCTCACTTCGCCTCCTCGTCGTCGTTCGCCTCTTCGGCCATCGATCATTGTCGTTCAACGTTCACCGTCGCACTCGTCGTTTCCTTTCGCTTTTGCCTTCACCTTTGCCGTTCGTCACAAACACTCTAGATCTGGACAGTGTCTCTATCCTCCTTGTAGCCTTCCTCATAGTTCCAATTACAGACTCACAGGTACCTGTATCTCTCCTTCATCGCCTCACAACCTTCTTTGATGAAACCGTACCTTCATCCTTCATTGTAATATACTGCTGTACGTGATTTTGGTTTTTGTTGTATGTTGTTGTTAAAAGAACAATCCTAATTTACTGAGAAATCTACTGAGATTGGTCCTAATGCAAACTCAAGTGCAAGGTTAACTGATGACCTTAATGCAACTTCAAGTGAAACAAAAATACATTCAACTAAAGGATTGGTTATCCCTCGTATTCATTCAATTAGAAAATCAATGAAACGAAAATTCTCTTCTCTATCTCTATTTTTTTTCTATTGCTCTTCATTTCCTAAGAACAATAGAAGGACAGATTCTTTATTTTTGTAGAACTTTTCAGTTTTGATATGGGTTTCTTCTCACAGTCCCAACCAAATCAAAATCGGATAGAAATCAAACCAGAATTAGAAAAATCGAACAAAATCAAATCAAAATACTTCAGTTCAGTTTCAGTTTTAAAACCCAAATTGAAATTACCGGTTTGGTCCTAGTTTTTGGACCAAATCAAAACGATTACACCCATATTCTCAACTATTATGCTCCTGGCCGTTATGTTTTCATGCATAGTGTCAAAGATTAAAATATTCTACTTCACTAGGTTTTGTTTTTAAGAACACAATGCGACTTACGAACATAAACTGGCTTACGATATAATTTGGCTTAATACACGACACGACTCACGAAATAACTTGGCTCAAGACTCAATTCGGCTAGACACCTCATGAAACTAGTTCTAATTCAGCTCGAGCCACATCACAGCTAAAGACATCCTAAACACAACTCCTAATGAGTAAAATCATTTCTTGGATCGTATGTATCTGCGATGTTTTCAAAATTCCAATTTACATTCAAAATATATTGTGAGTGAGATGTTAAATGTCAACGTAACGTTCATTATGCCCCAATGTACAATGTTGACCAAATAATCAAATCAGACACTCATCCACAACTAACGTGAAATGGTAACATGATTCTCATATTAAACATTTAAATAAGCATACGAGATAATAATTTAAATGATGAAGTTATACATGTGTCCTAACGATTAGGCTTTGAGAGAAATACACAAAGAGATCAATCATGGGTTTAGTCCATTGTGTAAGTTCTTAAGTTTGTAGGCTCAAGGTCTACGTTTTAGGTCAAAAGAATGAACAGTGTATGTGGGTGATAGGTTGGTATAGCACAATTTGGACCTTACAGAGGATGAGTCTGGTCGGTGGGGGAGCAGGTAGGACTTTGGTCGGGATATAAGTTTGAGTTTTGAACACTAGCCAAAGTTAAAGGTGATTGGTTAGAGGTCAAGGGTGACCGGTTTAAGAAGTTCATAAAATGCGATCCAGTAGCAATGGTGACCGGTCAGGAAGTTGTTTGAAACTTTATTCCGATTGGAAAAGTTGACCGGTCATAAGGTCATGGTGATTGGCTGCGATATGACATTTTAGTACAATTTTATACAACATAAAACAAGTGTGACCGGTCAAAATACAAATTTCTACTTAAAAAATATAACATAATACAAATGTGATCGGTTGGGTTAAGAGTGACTGGTCAGGAATATCTTTTTTCTCTAAAAACCAAAACTGGGTTTATGTCAATAGAGCTTCGTGAAGCTCGATTCAAGGATCGAATTCATAAATTAGAGAATATGAGAGAGATTTACCTTTCAATTGAGGAATGAAACTAGGATTGATGAGGTTCAAAGTGGGTTCGATTGTGAGGATCTTCTTTCTCTCTCCACTGTGAAGTATCTTGGATTTCCTCCATCTACTCAATAATGATAGTACATCAAACACTTTTAGAACACTCTCTCTGCTAATATATTTGAATTTTGTGGGAAGAAGAGGATGTAGGAAAAGAGTTTAAATAGAGGGGGTTGGAATGTTCTTCAAAAAAACATCTTAAATAGGGAGACTAGAGAATCACTATGGCAACAATAGGGGGAAGAGGTTTCCATTGGTGGAGGGGTTGAGTGAGCATGTGAAGGAGAGAGCCATTGGAGAGGGTTTTCAAATTATGATCTAGTTTAGGAGTAAATCCATGGGGCAACAGTGGTTTAGAGCTCATCACAATAATTTGGACGTAAAAGGATGATGATGAGGAAAAAAATATTCTAGTGTGGGTGCTTCCACAAGGCATGAGGGCAAATGAGTTTGGTTCAACATCATATGTGTCATGACCCATCCCATATTGGGGTGGATTAGTGACTAGCCAGTGAATCTAACTCGCTGAGGTCTCAACGTGAATAATAGTCTATGGATGCTTATTTGTCTTCTATGTTAAACCGTAAAGGTTAATCAGAGTAACAAAAACATGAAATAAATTAGAGTAGAATAACTCATAAGGATGTGTATTAACTTGTCATTCAAAATTAAGAAAACAAAACATAATTTGTAATACATCTTCAAAAATGGTCAGCTGTGGCCTGTACAGCACCAATTCTATGTACATGTACATATTTACAAATATAACCCCAAAAGGTGCAGTAGTCTCCGTCCCTCCTTAACATATATTAGGATCCAACTCATGACCTGGCATGTTGTATATCAACATTTATTAGCATAAAACTAGTATGAATCTAGATATAAAAACCTTACAGGTTTGTCTTATTCTAATCTCATTTTTGGTATTTAAAATAAATATATCGTCAATGTACAAGAATCGATGCACAGGTCGTGGCTTGAGGACATAACAAGATATAATCATAGTTTTTGTAACCCGTAGATTATGTAGTTTAAATAGTTCAATAATAACTCATGCTTTGACATTTAGAATATAACTAATGATGTATGCCATAACTAGTGTAAGGAGCGACTCTCAATGTAATCTTGATGACATCACCTGATGTCACCTGGTTGTGAGACCCTTCCTTGCTCCAAATCACCGCTTTTTTCACCCCCAACGGTCACGGTTGCGCCGTGTTATGAGATGTTATTCACGCTTGTCTTTGTATCAGAATTCATAAATTATAACATGGACTTATGATAGATGAAATATCTTATCACACAACGTGTTTAAAATGCCTTGAATATAAACAGGGTTGCATATCAAACATAATCGCATGCTTGAACTCGTAGTCAAAACATTCAAGTAAGATAAGTATATTCAGACTCACCTCATGTCGTACAATAAGTTTCAACAATTAATCTCAGCCTCGATGTCACGACAATGTCCTAACATCAATGAATATTGTAGATTAAAACTATGTTTTAAGTTACAAATATTACAACTAACAATATCCGAACTCATTACGTTAATCCTTCCTTAATTTCCAATGTCAATGTGAGGGTTGAAAGGTCCAAGCTTCAAACTAGGTTCAATGTGCAATTGTCTGTGTAAAACAGGTCATCCAGTTGGCCAAAGGAATGCATCCAGTTGGGATATGATTTTGTGAGATTCAAAAGTAGTTCATCCGGATAGAATGGGTAGGTCATTAAGATGAAATGGAGTTCTGCCTAATCTTAGCCAAAATACCCTGTAAACATCCTGAAGGTCATTTGGATGAAATGAATTCATCTTGAAGGTCATCTGGATGGAATGTGGTTCATCCTGAAGGTCATCTAGATGGGTATGTCCCGAAGTGAGACAGAGGAGCTTTTCATCCGGACATGCAAGGATTCATTCAAATGAACTATTTTGCAAGCTTCTTCTTAAACTGACCTAGAGTTGCTTCATCAACTCCAATCCTGAATTTTCTTTAAAAACCTCAAAATCATCTTTCTAAGTTCGAAATCCTCCCACAACATGGTAGAAAACTTGAATTAAACAACTACCATACAAAGGAATCAAGGAATCAATACCTATTAAAGAGCTTGTTCAACCTCCTCTTGCTTCTCCAATGGTGTTCTTCTTCTTCCTCTTCCTCCCTCCACCCCCCCCCCCCCCGCTCGCTCGCTTAGCAAACACAGAAGCAAATAAAGGAAGGGAGAGGAGTTTGCCTAAGGTTATATAGATCAAAGCCTCAAGCAAGAGGTGACAATAAGCTCCTAAGTGTTAAACATATATGAGGGGTATACATGCAAAATATCAACATATAGTATATTTGATGCTTTAGTAGATAGATTATCAAATGCTTCTTGGTCCTACCACTCTAAGTTGCAACGCCCTATTAAATCACACCACGACCATATATCATCTGATCCAACTCTGGGGTTTTGAACACAAATAAAAATAAACGTCGGGACCATTTTTCGATTTTCGATTAAACTTCAAATAACTCCAAATTATCTAAATTTTGTTTATGCCTTTAATCACCCAATTCCAGGTTAGTGGTCTCACAATATAAGACCAGAAAGCCAATGGCCTTAGGTTTTCAAAGGAAATAATAGGCTGGACTTGGGATGAAATGCACAGGGATGGAGTTTGTTGGGCCACTAGTTTGTTTGATCCATGTATTCATTAGTCATGCAATCTAAATTAATTTATGCATTAATTACTTACTGAAAATGAAAATGAAAAATAAGATTTCTTATTATTTAATTAATTTTTTTGGATCGTTTAACGTGAGTCTTTGTTATACTTTTCGTACTTGAACACTTAAAATGTTATGTTAAAGCATGAGAATAATTAGAGAAGTGAACGTTGATATATCATGCTTTTATGCTAAACCATATTTAAACATGTTGAATGATAGTACATTTTGACTATCACGAATGCCATGTGTTATTCAATGAATTTTGTTAATAAAGATGATCATAATAAGACATCTCGTATAAATGGTAATTTTTCAAACACAATTGGTGAGAAAAATGGAGTTTTGAGATAAGGATGGGACGACATCATGTCAAATATTGAATATAATGAGGATAGCTCCCTATTCACGTTCTGGCACACCGTTTTTATATTGAACATTATTGTATGAGCTATCATATTGTATGAGATATGTGTTTCACATTTGTCCTCAGTTACGATCCTTGGACAAAAATACGTATGTTGAAAGCATGTTGTCTTGAGTAGCTCAGCTACAACATTGCAAATTCTTTTGATTTATGAATATAAGACCAATGTATGACAAACTAGTAAGACTCGCATAATTTAACTTCACACTAGTTTTATGCTTAAGAATGTTATAATGCAACATTTTAGATGACGACAGATGACACGATGATCGTTGTGGCATGTATCATTGTTATGCATGAAAAGTGTTAAGTTGATTAACAAGCAAGCCAGCTCTGATGACAAGGATACCAATTAGTAGTAAAGTACCTAGGAAATACTTGTACTGGTATTTACCTGCACACACAACTTTAATTTATTCTGTTTATGCTTTTGTACTCTGAGAACCTTTAGGTTTATATACAAATGACAAATAAAGAATTTTTAAACTCATTGTGTTAGAGGCTGAGTGAGTTAAAACTCACTGATCGGTTGCTAAACCTCTTTATCAGGATGAGTCGTGACATATGAAATCTCTTTTAGTTAGACAATTTAATTCGATCTTCGTATCCGATCAAACAAACGACTCTTATATACGATTGTGTGTTGTGTAAAATGCCAATAAGTGAGAAAAATATTTTGGTGGAATACTGGTAAACATTGTCACTACTTGGATAGTGGTATAAATGGCAATAACCATGTTTATGTATGGGCCTCACATTCATTGGGCACACTTTTGGGCTTAGCCCATGAAGCCCCAGAACCTTGTTAAAGCCCAAAAGCCCAATCGTACGAAAGCCCAAAGCTCTCAGCCTTTCTAGTCACGACCCAACAAAGAATCGCCCCTCTCTCTCTCTCTCTCTCTCTCTCTCTCCCCGTCCAGAAATATCATCTGAGTCCCTCCCATCGCAGTTTATGCGTTTCTCTCTCTCTCTCTCTCTCTCTCTCCTTCTCTCGTATTGAACTTGTTCATTATTCTGCTTTGTTGTATACAAGAAATTCATACGCATACATTTTTTGTTTGTCTTTGCTTACACGTATACTATTTTGTTGTGGTTTTTTGTGATCTCAAAATTTGTTTTTCGATTCCTCGATTCGGCGGCAAAGAAAATTTACTGCTCCTCGAACTAGATTTCGGCTGTTGCGATTGAGATGTTTTGAAGGTTAGAAAAAGTCACATGGAGTCAATTAGGTTATCGTGGTTTTATTGTTATTTAGCTGAAAAAAAATCGAAGTTTTCTGTTTTTGTTTGTACGCGTTTTGTCGGCGGCGATGAATTCACCGGTTCCGTTTTCATGCTGAATTTTCGTTATCTTGTTTTTTGATGAATTAGGATGCTAGTGAAATGATGAATCAAGGAGGGAGTACTGACACCATAACTACACTGGACCCAAACTCCCTAGAGGTAATTTCTCGACTCTCTCTCTCTCCCCCCTGTGTATTTTTGTAGAGTGCGTGTTTATGTTTCTAGCTATCCCTCTGTATATCCATGTGTCTATCTTCTGGGCTCTTTGTTTGACGGAACTAATTTTGAAGGGTATGTAATCTTATAAAACATCAAATTCCATTTAATTAACAGCGAGGGAATCAACGTTACCAAGTCCCAAGGTATTGTATTTTTTCGTGGGATATGAAATCCGATGGATATTCAATCTCTACCAGAATAAGTTTAACAAAACATTGAATATGTGGTCTGGTTGGCTATATTGTCCAGGCCGATTCTTATGTCCAGCCAAACATGCCCTTAATGTATAATTTCCTGATAGGCGATGAACCAAGCGTACACACCACAACACGAAGAATGAAATAAATTACAAGAATAAAGCACAGCAATAGATATATGTGGTTTGGCAGGATTTCCTTTTTCATGGCTCACACCAATTTTCTCTATATTTTCAAATGGGAAGGAGAAGAGTAGAACATCAGCCGCTAGGGTAGGTAGCCCAAAGCCCCAAATTATATAAGTTACATCAGCTAGTTACCATGACACCATGACTACTCAAAACAATCCGGGTAGTCTGGTGAGATGTAGAGTACTGATCAGGCTTCCTAAATCCAACATACGCCAATATCGTTGTGTATCTTAATGTATTTGTCCGACCTTTTGAGTATTTATGTATGTATCTAACTGCATCTTTATCTGTTTAGTATCTGATGATGTCATGATTGTTCAATTTTTGGATTCGCAAAATACGGTTTTGGATCAAGGCATGAAGCAGTATTTGGTCAATTTGATCTAGTGGTTGGTAGGAGTGTATAGATCTCTGCTTAAAAGGACATTTAGTTTGGTGATGGCCATAGAAGTGTGGAATGAATTCAAGGTTTATGTTTTATGTAAGATCTTGGTAGCTCTAGTAAATTGTGGGTTTGTAAGGTTGATACTATTCATACTTTTTGGATTTGAATCATATCCGAACTGTTGACAGCCATTTGTTTTGCTTAAACGTTGCAAATTACACCTGTCTGCTACACACTTCGCACAGGTAGCATGACAATAAATTGTGTGGATCTACTCAGAGGAGCCATCTGACAAAGGTGTCTTAGATGGCCCGGCCATATAATTTTTCTCCTGATATTTTTTTATTGCTTCTATTTCATCTCACTTTCTCATCTTAAGTACATATACCATGTTTTTCGTGCCTTTGATTGTAGTTCTTCAACTACTAAATATATCATTGAGGTGTCTTTTGAATCATGTGTTGTGAAATAGCCAAATTAACAACAACAATCTTTATTTTTATGTTTGTTTCAGAAACGTCAGGTTGTTGATTCAAGCCAAGGATATGCATCGTATTATACCTCCTCTATAGACCATGGGATTCCTTTTAATTCCCCCTACCACCAGGATCAGCATGCAGAGCCTCCTTCAAGGGCTGTTCAAAACGGTGCCAGTGTTGCATCCCTTCCCTCTACGTCAAGTTCAGGAGCAGTGAATTTACCGCAGGAATATAGTAGCTATGCAGCATACCCAAATACTGATCCATATGGGTATGGCAACAGTGGATATGCAGGATACTACAGTGGCTATCAGCAGCAATCTAATCAACAGTACCCTCAGCCTGTGGGAGCGTATCAAAACACAGGTGCTCCTTATCAGCCTATTTCATCATTTCAGAATACTGGGTCTTATGCTGGGCCCGCAAGTTATTCAAGCACTTACTACAATCCTGGTGATTATCAGACATCTGGAGGTTACACAAGTGGAGGTTACAATAATCAGGCAAGTGGAGGTTACAATAATCAGAATCATCAGGCCAACTCATGGAATGACGGAAACTATGCAAGTTATGCTTCTCATCAATATCCAAATCCAAACTACGCTACTGACCCAAATGGTGCTTATAATGCTAGTGCTGCTACTTCAACTTCACTTCAATATCAGCCGCATTATAATAAGCAGTGGGCGGATTATTATAGTCAGACAGAAGTTAGTTGTGCTCCTGGGACAGAAACCATTTCAGTTACTAGCACATCTAATCCAGTATGTCCTGTTCCTGTCACCAGTGGGTATCCAGCTTCAATCGGCCAACCTCCTGCACCTCAGATTCCAGCTTGGAGGCCAGATTCCGGTTCATCTGAATTGCCTTCAGTACAGGTTCGGGATTTCCTTCTGTATGTAGCTTATTAGAATTTACACACTCTTGCACTTGCGCGTGTTGTTTGGTACGTGGAATCACATACATTAGATTTTCCCGGCCTTGTAGATTGACCTGTTAAGCAAACATATATAATTGGATGAACTTGGAAGTCTTTTAGAGGAGGAGCTAGTAGTCTAGAAATAATGTCGTCCCCACAGCCATTGGTTGTATCAGCGATAAAGGGAAGTTCTAGTAGGGCTCGTTTGCTTGCTTGGGATATAAAACAGGTGGGATATAAAATCCGTGGGATATGAAATCTCTTGGGATATTGCTCAGGATATAAATGGGTGGGCTAAATCATGTTCGGTGTTTGTGTAGGTTGGGATATAGCCATTTTCAAGCCTTGTGCATAAATAATTGTGGAATACATTTCCCAATGTGTCCTACCATTCAAGAAATGCACATCTTGTCCTTTCCGAACAATTAGCCACTAAAGAAAAAAAAAGTTTTCACCATTTCTAGGAAAACAACTCTTTTTGTCATGTTACATTTTTTTTTTCCTTTTTTGTTTTGAGAAAACATTGTGCGATTAATAGATATTGGAAGATGCGCCCTCACCTCTGCATCTGTAGTTGGCCAAATAACAACAAAAACCCAAAATGCAGGCATTTTTCCATTTGCTTATCAAGCATCCTGAAAGAGAAAATTCTCAAATCCCATATTTTTTTGTGAATCATGTTGTTTTCCTGAAAAAAAGACTTCACCTGTAATTATTACAGGAAGTATATCTTAAATGATACAACAAAAATAGATTTTTGATAAACCTTAATGTTCTTAAAGAAGAAAGTAGTGAAGAAAATAAAAAAGCCGCGTCCTTTTTTTTAAGCAAAAAAAAAAAAAATGGATTTCTGATAAAATCTATGTTTAAGAAAAAGCCTTTTCCAGCAAAAAAGATGTCTGGGTATCAACCAACTACAGTTCTCTCCTTAAAGGGTGTTTATATAGTCGAAGGATAATATAGTCATTCCATCACATATCCTGAGGGAGGGGATATGAAATCTCACCCCCATGGGATTTCATATCCCGTGCGGATGTGGTATAAGAGCCACGTCGGGATGTATAATCCCCTCCACAACAGTGACACCAAACGCCAGATAGACTTTTCGGGTCCACAGGATTCCATCCCTCCAAACAAACAAGCCTTAGAGAACGCAAGGGGCCAGAACCCATGTACAACTAGATGAGGAAAACGAAAAGAAAGAAGAAAAACAGAAAAGCTTACAATATCCCAGCAGCCTTACAAAAAACTGAGCCGTACTGCTTGGTTTAATGTGAGAACTAATTATTTTCCTTCAGACATGTTTGAACAACTATGGAGGCATTTTTGATCAGGTGCTTGTTGCAAGTTTGAACATTGTGTTTCTCCAGTCAGTAACTTGGTGCGTTGAATTAACTCTTCGCATTTTCTTGTCAGACTGGTACAGTAATGAACAGTGGCCATGATGGTTACTGGAACAATGGGGCTCCTGTTCAACATCACAATGTTAGTGCACAACCACCACAATTTCAATCGCCTTTGGATTCAAATTCTGCGTACCAAAGCTTTCAGGATCAACATAAGAGTGCATCTTATCAGGGACCCAATGTGCAATATCCTGCTACTCATCAGGTACCCCCGAGCTATCCGTCATCCTTGCAAACTGTTCCACAAATCCTTCCACCTTTAGATTCGCGCAGGGTAAGCCAACTGCAGATTCCAACAAATCCTAGAATTGCTTCCAATTTAGCATTGGGTTTACCACCAACGAATAAGGATAGCTCTACAACCAGTGCAGCAGCAAAACCAGCCTACATCAGTGTTTCTTTGCCGAAGCTAAATGACAAGGCTTTGTCCAATGATGCAGCTGATTCTATGCTTAAGGTGAGAACTAGCTTTGAACTTGGACTGAGCTCACATAAAAACCTAGGCATTATTTTGGAACAATCATTGAGAACTGTTGCACAGTTTTAGAAATAGGCCGATGCACCACAATAATGTTCTGCATGATAAACCAAAAGAACTATTTTTCTATCTGTATTGCATGACTTGCGTTGATTTAAAAAGAAAAATTACATTTGATGATCAAAACATTTCATAAAGAGCTATCAAGCAAGTATAAAGTTGACTTATATCTTCCAAATCATTTTAATCTCCATTTAAGACACGAGGATGATTTAAATAACAAGCAACCCATGCAAATACCTTGTGCACTTGCAGGGAAAAAGGTTGACAGTTTACTTGACAGTCATGCAAGCCCTTTCCATTATCTAACGGCCTGTACATGTCTATGTTATTCACAACAAAAAAGAAGGGTAAAACAGATTGGTAGACCCAAAACCTGTTAAGTGGCCTTTTTGAGTCACTGATGTGTTGTAGACTGGTATAAATCATTTTCAGTTTTGTCCTATGTGAGTGACAAAAGAGCACCAAATTAACTGTCTGGTGTCATTACACCTCAAAATGTGGTTAATTATTGCTTTGTTTCTTAGATGCCTTCATTTAGCAATATGGATGAATCTCATCATCTTGTTGGCATTGTTAAAATTTAGGCAGCTCCTGATATTTTTTGACCCTATGAAGATGCATATAGTAAAGTTATATTTTGTGGATAGTATACTAGATTCATGATGTATTGTACTCTTGTTTGCAGCCTGGAATGTTTCCCAAGTCACTGCGTGGTTATGTGGAAAGGGCTCTTGCTCGGTGCAAAGATGATACCCAAATGGCATCTTGCCAAGCTGTCATGAAAGAGGTAGGCTGGAGCAATATTTGTTGATGTTTTTGCTGGTTACTGTTGTTTCTAGCTGAAATTTTTGTTGTGGACACAAATATCTTATTCTAATATGTATGTAGCTGACTATAACTCTCCAAGTGAGAATATGGTTCTATGCAAGAGAAGTTACTGCATTAGCATGCAGCCATGCACTTTAAGCTTGGTGTGGCTTTAAAGTAAAGGGCAGCACAATGAACAAAGTAACAAAACTAAACAGGTTTCGTACAGAGAATAAGGGTATCTGAGTTTGAAATTCCTTTGGACCTACAAAAAATATCCCACCTGGTCCATTAAACATCTTTAAGTAATACAGTGGATGCTTATTCGAGTGCAAACAATGGGTGTTGGAGGCAGAGATGGTGGTCTCAGCAAGTGCTCAGCACACCATCCAATCAGTAACAACCATAGTTTGTAAATTTGCTGCAAATCACAACTTCTAGTTGTAATAATCTAACACTTATGAACATTAATGATCTGCCACAGAATTAATTGTACTTCATTTTCGATGCAGACAAGGGTTTTGATTATTTTTCATGTAGCTTGTAGTAAAGCTTAAAATCAGCTGACTTTTCAACCTCTGGAACTTCGTCTGAGGAAGTAACTGAGTTTCAGATATATACGCGCGCGTGTGTGTGCACGCGCGCGCGCGCGCGTGTTACAAACTGTACAACAGGAAGGAACTGACTTTTCAATGTGTGCAATGTTGAATGCAAGCAAATGTATCTTCATTTTTTCCTTCCTTCTTTGCTTTTGCTCTCTAATACTAACTTCACAAAGTCTTCATCCAAGTTGGTCCATCTGCAAATGTTATTGAGTTATAAAAGTGGATTTAGATGTTGAGTTTTGCACAACAGTAGCATCAGCGTTCAGTTTTGTTGTCATTTGTTACTATTATGAATCGATGTTTGCAACAAGTAGAGTTGTGATAACACCCTTGTCTCATTGCCATCTTATGCTGCCTTTGATTTCCTATTGGATGCATGTCTGTAAAATGTTATTATGGTGCTGCTAAGTCATTTCTAACTTTTATGTATAAACCTGTTTAACCTTCTTGAGATAAATAGTGTTTTGTTGTCCTTTACCAGTTTAGTTCCTAAAGAAAGTCATTTGTAGAGTTCTTGGAAAATTACTGGCCCTTGGACACACCAGTCACTTTCATTGCCTAGTATGCCTACGCATAAACCAAATGCACTTTCATATACTTTTACGAGGGTGCAGTGGCTGTACCAGACATTGACACATTGAACACGAATTGACATGTGTTGGGCACGCTACCCTGGTTTCCTATCAATTGTTTTGTAACCAGACACACAGAGGAACAAGTGTGTCTACAGCTTACTTGATAGAGAAAGCATCAAAAGGCTCTTTTTCAGTTTCTTTACCTCTAGGATAAGTCATCTAATTCCTTTACAGTCATCAGGAGAAGTTTGCTCTCATATTTTCTTTTGTAAATTGTTGATGGTTAGTGTAACACAAGTAGCTTTTATCAGAGTGCAGCTTCCTCTCATTATTATGACACCTCATAGACTAGGAAAAATTCCTGGCCTTGTGATACTGAAATCAGATCTGTGGCGTTTTGCTTGGTTGATGGCTAAGTGTGTACTTTTCTGTTGAGCTTCATAGTGTAATAGGTTGATGGTCATTGTTATCAGTCTGCGGTGTTTAAGTGTTATTTCTTGTACTTATTATTTCAAGTGTATAATCTTACTCCAGGTCATTACCAGGGCAACTGCTGATGGTACACTTTATACACGTGACTGGGATATTGAGCCTCTTTTCCAGCTACCCAGTGGGGATGTGACCAATAAGGAGTATATTCCTCTCTCATCACATGACATATTTCTGATCAGTTGTAATTTCATTTAATGTGCTTTTTGTTTTTGCTAAGTATTAATGTACCCAGTATATGATAGTTCACTGCACTATGCATTGGAAGTCGCACTAAAAATGGGGAATGGGATGCTCATATGACGCATGACATGGTCAAGTGTATCATGCATCAGCTCTATTAGATTGCTTTAAAGCATCCAATCTCAATTTGATGGTGCTGGTCATTCAACATCAGATGAACGAACTTCCTTATTTTACTTCAGCGTCAAGCCGTCAACCATGTTTTTTAAAGTCAGGTCCTACGGATTTGTGGAAAGGACTTGTAGGATCATAGAATTTTTCTTTCTGGAACCGATAAGGTGAAAAGTACCAAATGGCGGTGTATATTAAAGTTCCATAAAGCCATTCATGGAAGCCGTTTAACTGCAAGCCATATTTAAATCTCTACTAACTAAAGATGTTTCACGTATTGCTTAACCAAATTACTCAAAAGTGATCCGAGTTATTTTACTCAAGTTCATAAACATAGATAATGCTCTTAATCGCCAACACATGAGCAAACCATGTTTTCAGAATTCAGATTTCCAGCGGCAACACCACAATCTGAACAATATGACTACAATCCTGAACAAATTTTTATTGATACCAGTCTGACTCCATTTTGATTGTTTGTACTATGGATTTTAGACCTATTTTGATCATATGGGCATATATAATTATAATTTATCGGCTGATGCCTTCCTGTGATCTTTATCGTGATTGCTTCAATAGCACTTCTATGATTACTCATAGTTTAATGTGTTGTAAAGTTCTAGTTGTTGAAAAGTCAAGATATTGCTTATAAAAAAAAGAACACTAAAATTATAGAAAACGGTACAAGTCGAGTTTTAGGGCAATATAGATTCAACTACAGCTGTTAGGTTGATTGGTATCCCTTCCCATTCTAAAAGTGGAGGTGCAGGGTCAAGCCTAGTTTAGACAACACGAACATTACCTACAGCAGTAGAAATAATCAAATTTGACATATTTTCTTTTGGCTTTATAATGAAGTAGACTTGCTCTATGATTGATTGTAATACCTTACCACAGTTTATGATTGTTGCCTTGTTGAGTGGCACCACTATCTAATCAGTAGCAGCCCTTGTTGATTTTCCCAATTTTCATGGTTATGAAAATGTTGAAATCTGAGCAACAGAATGCAATACATTGTTTAGAGCTTAGTGTTGCCAATCTGTCAATCCATTCTCAAGAGCTGTTGTTTTCAGTGTACTATGTATTAGACCAGGCCTTCTATACTCCCCTTGCTATCTTTTTCCGATGTACTTTCACAGCGTTGTTACATGTATAAGTTTGTTAAAAGGGTGAGTATTTCTTTCTAGGCCGGCAATAAAGAGAGACCATTTTTCACCCACAATTCTTCTATCTCAGAATCTATAGTCAAATATGTCTCTGTTTGTGTGCACGCGTGTGTTTTGATAGTATTACATTGTCTTATGGCATTCTACCATGTAGTGAAAATTAAATAAATATTCTTGAACTACGAAAAGATCATGTGGAAGTATTTTTTTTGTTAAGAGTGAAGCAACCCATGGTTCAAATATGTGTGTTGGGTATGTGTAATGGTTCACTGCCTTTACCTAATTAGTACGTAATGGATTGATAAGGGTATATATTGAAGTTCTCAACATCTTTTTTTGCACATCTTTTATTGGTTGCAGTTGTGAAAAAGGTTTTAATTTATTGAAGAAAAATTGACAGAAAAGAAATGGATTATGTGTTTTTGAGATTCCTTGTGTTCATGTTGATCTGCAGCAGTTTACAGAGTTCAACTCCTACTCTGTTGTCAAAGACCAAAAGAAGTCCAAGTAGGCGAACCAAAAGTAGGTGGGAGCCTATGCCAGAGGTGAAACCAGTTGACAAACCGGCATCCATTGCTCCGCATACAGGAAATTATGGTGGTTGGTTTCATTCTAGTGGGAGTGACAAACAGGTAATAATTCTGTTCAGTTTTCTCGCAGCACATAATTGTTGACAACTTCTTCTGTATTTACCTTTTTGCCATTATTCTCTTCTCTCTATGTGGGACATGCCCTATTTTTCCCCTGTTTACTATGATACTATGTTTATATGTGGGACCTATCCTACTAAGAACTTAGGTTATTTGGTATTGGTAACTTTTTTCCTTCATAGTGAATAACAAGATGCTTTTTCTAAAAAGCATTGTAGGTGGATGCATATCACAAGGTTCCATACAGCCATAGTCACATTTTACTCACGTTGAACACTTGCACTCATTAGACAAGCGCAATTATGCCGTGCACAAGTCTTGCCTTGTTTTTTCAGAACTCATAAGAAACCGTACGCATTGTAGATTTGGTAAGTTTATTACTTTATGATTGGAGATTGGAGAGCGTTGTGTAATACATACGTAGTGTTTTTGTTTTTTTGTGCTTCTTGTTGTTGGACTTTTTGTCCTCGGAATCTCTTGTAGTTTTTGGTACTTCATTAATGATATTTCTTTTGTTGCTGCTGATAACAATAATGTCTGGAGAGTAGGGGAAAATTTAAAGGGAAAAAACATGATGGGAGGAAGATTGAAATAGGAAAGATTGATCTGTCCTTTAGGCTTTTAACTGCTTGCATCCCTAAACTGGATTATTTCAAGTTAGGCATTAGGGATTCCAAATGCCAACTTATTCTAACCTATGAATGTATAATGATGAGTTGTTGTGTACTACGTTTGTGAGTATAGATTACATTATTTGCCATGCCATGTGACAAATGAATAACTTGGTATATTGATATGTGTAAGTGAATGTCAGTTTCATGTGGTGTCCTATTTGTTGATCTACCACAATTCCTGTGCCCGCATGTCTTTTGTCCTTATGTGGCTTCTTTGATGCTTTTAGAATGCTAAATCTAATACAAATATACGTCTGGGTTAAATAACTTGATGCATCCACCATTTTTCTTCTCGAAAATCTTGTGCAGCCTCCTGGTGTAAAATTGGAGAGCAAGGAAGGCGGTTTGAGTGGTATTAAATTTTCTTTGGCTGACCAAAGGACTACGAACAAAAATTCCCTGAAGCCAGTGAAGAGGCAGCGTTTTGGTGATAATGTGGATGCAGTTGATATTGGTGATGCATCCAGTGACAGTGATAAGGAACATAGTTTAACTGCATATTACTCTGGTGCAATAGCACTTGCTGATTCACCAGAGGAAAGGAAGAGACGGGAAAATCGGTCCAAGCGTTTTGAAAAGAGACAAGGAAATCGAGCAGAAAACAATCATTTCAGGCCAAAGAATGTTGGAGCAGGGAACTTGTACGCTAGAAGGGCTAGTGCACTGGTACTTAGCAAAAACTTTGATGATGGTGCTAGCAGGGCTGTTGAAGATATTGACTGGGATGCCCTTACTGTCAAGGGGACCTGCCAGGACATTGAGAAACGTTATTTGCGCCTCACTTCTGCACCTGATCCTGCCACTGTAATACTCAGTCTGTTTTGTTTTGTTTGATGAAACAAATTTAGATGATGAACTTCCTCATGAAATGGATTTTTCTTGCAGGTGAGACCTGAAGAAGTATTGGAAAAGGCATTGCTTATGGTTGGAAATTCTCCAAAGAACTACCTTTACAAATGTGATCAGTTGAAATCCATTCGCCAAGATCTTACAGTGCAACATATACGCAATGAGCTAACAGTAAAGGTATGTTTTTCCTGATATTGGTGTGTGGTGGTGTTATACTATTAACCGGGCTGGCTGGACCAGTCAACTGGTGAATGGGTCTTTCCTGGGCTAATACACCCTGTAAATGATGAAATTTGTCTGACAGTAAGAATAGTTAATGGAAACTTGATTTGTTGTGAACTTTATATTCTGTTGTATTGTGGTGTTGTGCTGTAAGCACCATGTCAGCACTTAAATCTTTGTTACTGTCTATGTACTGGTATTAAACTTTGTGAAATAATATAAGTCGTTGGTGGCACCCGAGAGTTTGATTAAGTGAGCCACGTGCCGGCTTTTCAGATGACTTGATTTTCCTGACAGTTTGGATAACTATGCTACCTGTTGCGCCTTAATCTTTGTGCACATCTAGCTGGTTAAATTTTGTGTCATGAAGATCTACTTAACGTCATAGAAAGGACTACCTTGTTTGTTATATAATTACTTAAATTTCTTATCATTTGATGGATAGTACCTTGAAAATACTTAGTATGTTCATATTTCTATTTCAGGTTTATGAAGCTCATGCTCGTTTTGCGATAGAAGTTGGAGACTTGGCAGAATATAATCAGGTTGGTACCAACTGTGACAAGAACATAGTAACTTCTGAACTGTTCCATTTGGCGTGGCTTGTCACTTTGCCTATTGTTAATGGTTGTGCTGTTTCCTGATTTACAATTATAAGGTGGTTTTCTTTTGAGAATATGGGGAATTCTTAGTAGGAGTCATCTCTTAGTTGTAGTTGGAGTTATATCCAATCTTCTGTAAGCTCCTGGCTTGGGAGATCAATTAACCTGGTTCTTTGGGTTCCACCTTTATTTCGTCCCCAAACTGGACAATGTTTGGAAAATTATCGTTGGAGGATGGGTGGATTTGGCATGGCCAACCAACACTTTGAACACCAGATGAGGGAAACGTACCCCTGAGTCAAACTCATGTTGAAATTTTTGTGATTTAGGGTCCATTTGGCCTGTGGTTATTATTGGATTATTCACTGTTTAGTTTTTTGTCCTTATTTGAAATTTTTTTTTAATTTTTTGTTTTTCATCAATTTTTTGATGATTGTTGGTTCGTCTCGACAAGAGCTTTCAGAAAAGTTATCAATCATCGGCTACATTTGAAAAAAGTTCAGAAAAGACAAAAAATAAGTCAAAAACAGCGTCCGTGTTGGCTTATTTTCGTCTTTAGTGACTTTTTTTTAACTTTTGGACATAATTTTATACTTTTTAGATTCTTTTCGTCGATACGAACCAATAATCCACGAAAAAATGACATAAAAATAACAAATACAAAAAAAATTTGAATAAAGACAAAAAATAAGTCAAATTTTTTTTTTTGGCCAAATAGGGCCTTAGTCATCCTTTTTTTTGTTCTGGTTTTAGGTAACTAAGTGAAGCATTGATTCTTGTCGCAAGCAAACATCTATTACCTGGAGATTGATGTACATATCTCTCGACCTTCCATGCATCATGAACGTGAGCAATGGCGAGTGCATTACACGTCGGCTTATAACCTCAAGGGTCAGACATCAAGGCATACATGTACAGTCCGTGTGTTTTGTTGTCTTATACCTGATAGCCTTCAAGAACTGACAACACTTAGTGTTCATCATAGATTGTAGACCTCATCATTCGGAAGTTCACTGACATGATCCCGCCAGATTGTGGAGTCTAGGCCATCACCATGCATCTCATAACGTGTTGCTGTAGTTGTTATGTTTTACATCTTGACCGTAACAGCAATGGTAATACCACACATTTACGTGTTTTTATTGCAATGGCCATATCATGCATCTCCTAACTTGATAAGAGGGTTAAATTGCATGTGTTGTGCGGTGACTATAAAACATCTCTCTGCTTGATGAATGGTAGTTAAAGTGTTCTCACAACTGCATTCTTGCTCGATTCTTCTACCACTTTCTGCTACAAAGCTGTAGTTTTTATTGTGCTCATATTGCCTATAGTGCGATGCACGGTTCTTTGTTTTGAACTTGGTCATTATGTCGCTTACAGCCCCTTTGGATTGAGAGTTTTCAAGAGAAAAGAAAGGGAATTGAGAGAAAGAATACTCTCTCTCGTGTTTGGATAGACAAATAGGTGAGAAATTGTGAGAGAAAGTGAGAAAGGGTAAGAATTGAGAACCCCTTGTAACCCTCATTTTGATTCTCACCAATTTTGGTGAGATTTCATGAGAGAAGAAACCAAGAGAAATTTAATTTTTCATGTTGCCAACTTTATCCTTCATTTTTTTCCTAGTACAGTGATTACAAAGGATATTTTGATAAAATAAACATGACATATTCTTTTCTTTTCTCTTATGTATGCTAGCTAAACAACATAAATAAAGAAATTGAGAGAAACTACTCTCTCTCTCATTTTGTCTATCCAATGAGGCAGTGAGAGTTCATATTCATTTATTTATTTTCTTATCATTAAGGGAAATCATACTCTTCTCTTTTCTTTTCTCGTCTTGGTAGCCAAAGGGGCTGTTAAACTCGGGACACTCAGAAGATCTTGTTCAAGGCATTATAATGTGTGAAAAGCACATTTTTAATGTTCTTGTGAATTGGTCAACATGGGTAATCTTATGGCCCTTGTGGAGTTCTAGGACTGGTTCACCCCCATTCCCACGTGGATCCTGATGCCTTTGAACTTGTGTGTGGGTAATGTGGGTTTGTGACTTGCAGTTTTTTTAATGCAAGTGTTAATTTTTCATGACTCTTTTTACATTCGACGTCCAAACTTTTGCTGTCAAGCAAGGTATAAGTTAAAGAAACTTCAATTAAAAAGATAAAAGTGAACCCATTGGAAGATACAGAATGACATGATTGAAGATAAAATGACAGAAAGCTTTTGGAGACATTTTGACATGTGTATTGCTGACAAATTGAAGTGTCAATAAGGAGGAGTGGTTTGCTGAGGAGCTTTTAGGAGAACATGGGTGGAGGCAATAAGAAAGTACATTGACTTAGTTATAACTAGGGATATGACTTTGAATAGAACCAATTCGAAATGGATCCATACAAGGCAACTCCCAAGTAATTGGGGACAAACCTTAGGGAGTAGGATCTATTGCCTAATGAGCTCATTTGTTGCCTACAGATATGGTATTGCGGTATTTGGGAAAGTTAACTTGTTGAACAAGGTCTCTTTCCTGCCCAGTGTTCAAAAAATCGGGATAATCGGCTACCCACCGATGCTACTATTCCCAAATCGCCTAGGAAAATCGTTTGGTCACTTAATCGGGGTCTAGGCGCCGACTAATTGGCTAATCGTCGACTCCTCGGTTAATATTGTTTGAGGTTTGATGTATAATGTCTATTTTCATTTAGTTTGGAACCTTGAATTTTGTAAGAATATTTATTAAAAAGAGGGAAAAAACGACTAATCCTCCTAGGCCGATTAATCCCTTGTTACTAGACCTAGGCGCTAGAAGGTCCCCCACTGCCCGACTAGCGCCTAACGATTTTTAGAACCTTGTTCCTGCCTTAGATGATATGAGCAGAAAACAGTTAGAGTTGCACCAACGCTGATTTGTTTCATCATCTCCTTTTTCTCTTATCATAGTGTGGTAGCATTAGAGTTTGGCAACCTATACAATGAACCACTTTTCTCCCATTCTAGTCAAGAGGCGGTCACTGAATTTCTTCTATCTGATTTGCAGTGCCAATCACAGTTGCAAACACTCTATGCCGAGGGAATCAAGGGCTGCCACATGGAATTTTCTGCTTACAACTTACTTTGTGTTATCTTGCACTCCAATAACCACAGAGATCTCTTATCAGCAATGTCAAGGTTTGTATTGTTTTGTGAACCTCATGTAATGTGAATCATGTGATTGATGCTTTTGAGGTTCTTTTGTGGTGTTCATGCATGCTAAGTTCTTTGTCGAATGATTTGGAGATCAATTTAAGTTTCATGGACTGGTTCAGTATGTTATTCATTAAATAAAAGAATCTTTTGATATGTAAGTGGCCTGGATGATTTCGGTTGCATATCGAACAAGAAGATAAGTGGCTGCCTCATATGCATAATATGTAGTAAGCCATTTAATGCATTTGGTTGTTTCTTTTCCCGTAAGTTCTACAGTTGAGTCTGTTCGTTTTCTTAAACTGAGGATTGGAAAGCTAAGGACAAAGATAATTACATTTCCAGCGTTTGGTCTTATTGGGATTATATTTCTTAATTTCTTTTCCCGTTTCTTATGACATTGCATTTTTTTTGTAGTTTGATGAGACATTGTATTTCAACCCTTTGATGGATAAGGATTGTCTGAAAAATTTGTTAGCAGACTTTGTTGAATGCTTGTGTAAACCTTACTCATGCAAATCAACAAAGTTTTGTCCCAACTAGTTGGGGGAGTAACTTACTCAAATCAACTAATCTGTGTCTCAAAAGGTTTTACCTAATAAAAAAATCCCAAGACTTGAAGATATTACCCTCAGTTGCCTTGTTAGATAAAATCCTGACCTCTATGAAATTAAAATCGAGGAATTACAGCGTGAACAACTCAGTTCTGGTCAATCTATCTAAGTTTCTTTGTCAGAAAGTTTGCTGATGCTGAAGCCCGAAGGTAATGGGATAGAGGGGGGCCAGATATAGATGGAAAAAAAAACTGGAAAGAACATTTCAGTTGCTATACCCCTGCTGGTACATGTGGTTGTGGTGGGGTTTCTCTGCTCATCTAAAGCTTGGGGATATAGTTGTCCTAGCTGCTTGTCTGGATTTTAGATTGCTGGTTTCCTTGACGACTGAACTTTCGAGGCTTGGATAGGGTTAGGTTTTTATATGTACATGCTAGAAAAGACTTGGCACGTTTTTGGATCTGGTTTTATGGTTTCTTAAACATGAGTAATGAATTATGCAGTAGTGCTGCATAGATGTAGGGATCACGTAGAGTTGTCCGCGTGAGCTCCCGCACATGTTTTCCATGTTTTGTTCTCCGCTTAAATATGATTTGGTCATACCATGGCTGACTTTAACTACTTGGGCAAATATCTGTTCTTTTCCTTTCCTCCCTATGAGTTCATCTAGAATTCTGAAGTGACTCACTTCCTAGTGGTTTCCAGATTATCAGTTGAAAACAAAAAGGATGAAGCTGTAAAACACGCTCTTGCAGTTCGTGCAGCTGTCACTTCTGGAAATTATGTCCTCTTCTTTAGGCTATACAAGACAGCTCCTAACTTGAACACTTGCCTTATGGGTGAGTAATGTCTCTCTACTTTTAACTTCCATGATTCGGTAACACTTTCAAGTTTCAACAGATTAGTAAACATACGTGAGTGATTTGTTTTGCTTCAGATCTATATGTGGAGAAGATGCGGTATGCAGCTGTGAGATCTATGTCTAGATCATATCGCCCTACAATCCCCGTCTCATACATTGGTCAGGTTCTGGGCTTCACCAATGCCTTGCCTTCTGCACAAACAGGCGAGGAAAAGGATCCAGATGTGCTGGAGGAGTGTGTGGAGTGGTTGAAGGCTCATGGTGCATGCCTTGTTGTGGATAACACCGGAGAGATGCAGCTTGACTCAAAGGTTTGTTATGTCCCTGCATCATAAGGAGTTATGCTCTATTTAGTCACTCTTTTTAAGGTTTTGGAGGTAGATTGGGTGACTTAAAACTTTTGGAATTATTTTCACAAAGCGGATGCTATCAAGTTCTAATCACGACCTCGATGTTAATGGGCTGGGTTAACTCCCATCCATTTAAGGTTCATCAGTGTGTCAATTGTATGGCGAAAAATGAAACAAGGCACACATCATAGGATTGCGAATCAGCTTCTTCCTTTCTGCTTTCATTTGAAAATGGGATTCATCAAATGACTTGTAACAATAGGAATCCCATTTTCAAATGGATATTAAGTACGAAACTGATTCTTCAAACTTATTAGGGTATTAAGAAGGTTTAGTTCTTAGGATACTGCATTCCTCATATTTGGTGAAAATGGGATTCTTCAGATTTTCTTCTGCTATAATATGATTCATAAGGAGGATTAGTTTCTACTTCCAGTTTCAAATCTTGACACTCCCTCGTGTCTGATGGGTCCACTTTTTTTTTTTTCTGATTTTGAGCTGTCAATAAACTTCTGGGTATTTTCAGTTCATTTTTGGTACCACTATAATGCTTTGGCTTCTGTATGTTTAACCGTTATCATGTTGCCTTTTTTGCCTACTTATTTCTTGCAACCAGACAGAGCATTGCTTAGCTGTTCTGTTCTTGGTTCGTATTGTGAAACGTGGTTCTTATACATGCAGGCTTCCTCCTCCACATTATACATGCCAGAACCAGAAGATGCTGTGTCCCACGGTGACGCCAGTCTCGCTGTTAACGATTTTTTGACTAGGAATCCCACGCAGCAAAGTTCATAGCAAAGTCCATCTGTACTAAGATATTGGTAAGAATAGCGGTTATGGTGCTGCTTTCGCAATCTAACATCAAGGAAAAGGAAACTCAATTCCTGTTTTATGTGGAATTCAGAAAAGGGCGATTCTGCGTGAGATTTGCTTTGGTAAAACAAAGGGTATTGGTTGATCATAGGTGTACGAGATGACAAACGTGTGAAATTATATATGTGCAGTTTTGTTTCCCTCGGATATGGTTTTAGGTCTTAGCGGAGGAGGCCGGAGAGGCTTTCAAATAGTGCAGCAGTGTTTTTGCTTTTGTTTTAGAGGAAAATTCAATTTGTCTAGATATGGGGAATTCTAGAATAAGCAAATGTAACAAATTGTATGCTTGTTGACTATAACTTGTAACTTATCAAATTACCAATTTCTAGCATCAAAAGTTTCAGTTTTTAGTTCCTCACTACCCATAGTAGGGTATTGTTATATTATGTCTACTCGAATTATTTTACATCCCACCTCTTTTGCTAGATAAGGCACGATGATAGTAAATTTAGATAGCATATGATAAATTTTATTATGATTTTTTATATGAATCATGATATATTCATGCATATGATAAATTTGATAAATTATAATATATTTGTTTTAAGATATGCTAAATATAAATGAAAGTTGTATAAATTTATTATGATTTTTATATGAAACATACTTGTGCATATGATAAATCTAATAAATTGTGATAGATTTGTTTAAGGCATAATAAATTTACATGACTTGTGATAAATTTGGTTAAAGTATGATAAATTTAATAAAAGTTTTGTAAGTTTATCGCGATTCCTATGCAACATGATTCGAATTTATTATGAATACATTAATTTGCTCGACATGTATCTGTATTTTGTTGATTATATTTTTTTAATCACTTCTTTTCATGTTGGGTAGCTGTCATGGATGGTGAGGTAATTTTGTAGTACTGGTAAAATAGGCAAACGATTTGAACTTAAATAGGAAAGGACACTTGTTGCTTGTGAAATGATAAAAAAAGGTTGTATGAGGTTTATTTAAAATTCAAGACTCAAAGATAAATAATTTAAACTAGATGAAAACTTAAATTTTCTTTTGACTAAAAAATAAAATTATTTTTCTAAAAAAATTTTAAGTGAAAGTATAAAAATATTAAAAATATTTTTTAAAGTTTGTATGTCAATTTATTTGTCAAAATGTATTCTATAATTGTGACCAAACATATACTGCAATCTATATAATGAAGCATGATCTATGGGGCCACAACCATCACTATAAAATACTGAAAAACAATTCCAAAATTCAGTCAGAAGAGCCTAAGATCAACATGAACCAAATCCATATTGAAATTACCAATAAAGTAAACAAAACAATATCTCCCAAAATAAAAATTAAAATAAATCTAGGAACACAACTATCGTGCAACACAAATATATTCGGAACCGTCAGATGCATAAAGTCTTCCGTAATCATATGAGTTGCACGTGAATCTAATAGTTCCGAATATTTCCGTGCCTAAATGTGCACGAATAATTTGTGTTTCTAAACTTATTCAAATAAAAAATTCGTCACCCATGTGTGTCTCTGTATACTCATTACATTATCTTGTTTTTGAAATCAGTGGTAATGCTTTTACCGTGGCCAAATACTAATCCTCTCTTTCTCATACTTCACATAAACCGCCGTAACCGCCGCCACAAAATACACCTGTAAAAGCACAATCGCCGGCGAATGGTACCTAATGACGCTTTTGCCCGTGGCCAGCTCCACCAGCAGCAACGCGGATAGTCCGAGAATCGCTACTCGACCGTTGACACGCTCCGAGTAGGGACTGAACCCAAAATCCACCTTGATTCCGCCAGAGACCGGTTCCTTCAATGGCACCGGAGGGAGGAATACTCCGGCGGAGGATGACTTCTTGCCTTTTCGGGCTTTTCTGATCTCCGCTTTTTTCCCGGTTCCGGATCGGTATTTGTTCCGAACTAGCGAGAGACGGGCATCGAAGCTGTCCGGATCGGATTCAGTGGAGGGTTCGGTGGTTTTGGATTCGGAATCTTCGGATGCGGCTCGGGTGGTGAATGAGGCTTTGGGAGAGTGGGGCGGCGCGTGGGGTTTATGTGAGGAGGGAGCAAGTAGGGATGAGAATAGCGGATTGGTGAGTTGCAGGGGTGATACGGTCGCCATTTCGCTTTCCTTTTTAGCTCTCTCTCCTCTCTCTCTCTCTCCGTTTGCCAGTTCGGATAAGGAAAGCTTCTTCTTATTCAAATTCATATTTTTGTGGCTTCCGATTTTTCCATTTGAATAAAGATTTAAGTCCCTTTATTTGAACAAACTTTAATTCAATATATACTAGGGGTGAAACAAAAAATTGACGGACCGAAAAAACTGACAAAAATCGACTGGAATTTTCGGTCCGCGGTTGGTCCGGTCATCCATTCGGTCCGTTTCGGTCCGACAATTAGAAAATATTCGATTTTCGGTTCGGGGTCGGTTTTTCTAGATTCAGTCCGGATCGAACCGAACTGACAAGTAAGGAGACCGAACCGCACTTGTGTTGAATTTATGTAATGTGAATTTAAAATTGGGCCAAAATTATCATTAAAAATTTATTTTCATGGCTAAAATTTTATTTTATTGTTTTTTATATGGCCCAAAATCATTACCGGCCCAAATTTAAGCCCAACCCGAAATCCCCGAAAAAATCGACCAGACCGAACATTCCCGAACCGACTTCGGTTTACCCTTTTTTCCGGTCGGGATCGGTTTCGCCGGCATCCTCCCCGAACTGATCGGTTCGGTCCGTCATTGCCGGAAAAATCGACCGGACCGAACCGATTTCACCCCTAATATATACCTTTAAGTCCGAATCCACCAAGAAGTAATCAGCTGACTGACCCTTCCCCTCGAGTTTTTTGGACAACTTTGAAGTCGTACAAAAAGCTAAAAACGCATCATTTTACACACATATTTAAATATAGATGTATTCGAAATTGTTAAATGCATATAATATTTATATTATTTTAAAAATCTAACAATTTCAAAAACTATCTGTTTTCGTTTTATGTACAAAGAGAGTAATGAAAATAAAATCGTAACCAAAGACATAAAGCACAAACATAAAACTGAAACCAAGTCCTTGGCAGAAAAGAAAAAATAAGTGCAAAAACATAAACATTTATTATTATTTTTTTAATTATCAAAAAAATTGTGAGACTCAAATTATTTTTATACTAGTTTCTTACACAATTAAACTACTGATTTTTGACTTTTTCATAAATTTCTTTTATCAAATGAACATATGAGAAAAAAAAAGTTTCTTTTACCTTCACCTCACTTCACTAAAATTTTTTCAGAAATAATTTATCTGTCTCATGATAAATAAATGGAGCCATAGAAAGAAGTTGACACATCTATAGATTGCAACTTGCAAATTTTGGATCTGGCATAAATAGTAACTCCCCATTCATTTTGCTAAAACCAGTAGCAAGCTCTAGTCATCTCATTCTATTGTGCGCTTTGCATGAAAAACCTAACAGTTGGCTAAAAAACTTACCAAAATCTTTGAAACTAGTTGTGTGTGACAGAGAAACTAAGCAACTAATAATTGGCACAATGATCCCAGAAATGAGAAACCCCAGCATCAGAAAACACCTTCCGAGCCGCCGCTTCGGTCCTGCACTTGTGAACATAAAACTTATCAAAACTAGGTTTAGCAACACTCCCCTCCCAGACTAAGATACACTTGTTGACAGTTCTGCTCTCATCCTCGTCTTCGTTTTCCACCGCAGAATCCCAGTTGATGCGCCTTGGCATAAGATTCTGATACCTTTTAATGGACTTCTTCCCACCTTCAACAACCACGACACTAGTACCCTCCCAAACCACGGGACATCCGGTCAACCAGTTCTCATGGGCATTGACATTAACTTTGAATTGGGTCTGTGGGTGTGAAAGGTCATCATGGACCTTGTACACTGAAACTATGAACTCCGGAACATCCGGATCGCCAAAAAGCTTCACTGCTCTCTTCTCACGGCGTTCACTGGGAGTGAGCTTTCGTGAGGCGTTCCGATCTTCGTGAGCTTGTTTGCGCTCAATGGCTGCCCTCCTGATTTCCATTTCAAGCCTTGTGGGGTCTTGAGTCGCTTCACAACCAAGAATTTTCATGAGATTGCTCATTTTGACCTTTGGTTTTGGTGGCTCTATTAGGCCTTGTGCAATCATTGCCTGCTTATGATTTTCCCGAGCTTAATGCTGCTGTTTACGGAGTTTCCTCCGATCCTCTTTGGTTGGTTTCAGGAGCCGAGGCAGTGGTGGAGCTTGTTCAGTACTGGGCAGATTAGAAGGGTGTTCTATATAGACGGTGATCTTTTGTAAGTTCAGTTTGCCTTCTTCAGCTGTGTTACCATCGGTAACGTCACTGTAGGTGCCAGAAAGCAAGAGAAAGTGATCCCTAAAAAATGAAGCATAGTCAATGAAGTGGTGCAGAATGCCAACATCAACAGCAAGCTAGTTCCAAGAGTGGTGGAACAAAAACAGAACAAAAACGACACTTCAATGTAAAAATACAAAATATGATCCACCAGTTGCATCCTGTATAAGAGTTAAAAAAAACATTGTTTTGCAAAAGCAGAAAATGGTAAACGTACAGCCATTAGGCTGCTGCTTCTTGTGCATATACAAAAGAAATTTCTTTTAACCAGAAAAAAACTGCTTTGAACCCCAATACTAAACTCACCATTCCAGTGTAGCCCTCAAAATGGTGAAGATGATGACATTGTTGCCCAAAAAAGTAGAAAAAATTCACCAAAAACCAAATGGGCAATATTACACAAGTATTTCCCACACGATGGATATGACACGGGTAAGGGCGTGGGATGCGTCGGGCACAAAATTAGTAATTTGGGCCTTTAAAATGTTTTCTTTGAAGGACTTCAGGGCTTTTGTCCTGCATATCCTGAGCTTTTGTTTCTTTTGACATAAATTACTCGCGTTATCTTTTGGGCTCGTTTCCAAGGCCGGGTTAGTTCATACACAGTTAGGACATTGGGGTTTGGAATTCTTCTAAGATATAATTCAGGAAGGTTGGCCGATTCAATTCACAAACCTGATATTGGACCTGAGTCCCATGTAATTGGAATTAATTTCTCCTTGTCATGAAACCAGCCTTCCCCACTGGGAGAAGCAAACAATCAACTAACCAATCATGACATCAAAAATAAATAAAACACATACCACCACTCAACTTCAGGGATTGGTTCCCTTGATTCTCCTTTGATGGAAACTCTCTCTGATACCTCTATCAGGTTTGGATTTCCCCCAGGTTCTGCCTTTGCTAGCTGTGTCTGCTTTGCCTTTAGCTCTATAGCTTGTGCCTCTCCAAACTGACTCTGACATTAATGCCAACAACAATCAAAACCATAAAATTTAGAGGAAGCATTGGAAAACAACTAGGGCAAAAAGAATACCTTCAGTTTAATAATCTCTGCCTCTTTGGACCATGTGCCTTCCTCTACAAACTGAAAACATGTCCTACTCCGCCTTAAATGCTTTCCTGAATTAACTTTAATCCTTGCATCAAAATGAGAATTTCTTCCTGGATCCACCTCAATTTCAGATTTAAGATGTTGGAATGCCTCTTTCTTCTGCTTGTTAATGTTGACCTGGAACGTTTGTTTCAGGATCATAAGCAAGAACCAAAAAGAAAAAGAAACCCAAAGGCAGCGTGAGCACAGAAACAAAGAAAATACCTTAAGGGTGCTCAGGTTGGTTACTTTGGTTGCGTCCACCACATTTCCTTGTTCATCTATTTCCCTACTCAGTTTATCCAACCGGAGAATAGGGGCCTTGGCAGGCTTTGTTTGATAGGTAATCCCTGATGGCATTTGTCGCGAAAATAGTTTTAGAAGAGAAGGAAACTGTGTCTGGTTGAATTTTGCAACTTGCCAGCAAGCTCTTGGGCATATTTTATTTCAAAATCGGATGCACTCACAACTTTGGGAAGTAATCCAGGTAAATGGAATGCGAAGTTAAAACTCTCCTTTGATCCCACTTGACAGCTACCTTTTGGGCTTGCACCCTTATTTGACCAAACGACCAATGTCAGTGAATCTTATCTATCATATGCTGAGTAAGAAATGAACAGAATGTGCGCTAATAATGCAAAAACAAATAACCAGAGATAATGTAAGTAAAACATTAGAAGTGTTGATAGATGACCAATGGAAGTTGCTTCTGCTTCTCTGCCAACTTCTTCTGTAGAGCTATCTTCTGTTTTGATAAAGCATCACGGGAAAGGTTTCCAATAATGCCAGCTGAAGCTATCCCATCTGTACTAGATTTTCGAGGAACCTCATGAGATTCGGAAACACTAACTTCCTTATTTTCGGTTGTGGTGGAAATTGAATATGCCTTGGTAGAATGGGAATGGCCAGGGCGCAAAAGTTTCTCAGGTAGAGTCCTTGATGCCATGTTTTGCGGTTGCAGTGCAGCAACCTGTAAGTAAGAACAGTGAAGTGCACGAGTCAATGCTCAAAGAAGAAGACCCACCATTACATTGTCAACAGATTATAAAGTAGAAACATAGCCGAACCAGCACAAACTGGAGGGATTTGCTTGCACTACTATATTTGAAAAGCCCAAACAATCTGCAATCTTTACCAATTAAACCATCATCAACTAGGTCCAGTAGAAACTAACTTTTTCTAAGTGAGATTGATAAAGAAAAATCTCATAATTGACCGTGACACTCTATATCCATATCGATGTGGAATAAACTGAACAGACTTCACCAAACTGGTGGCACTCAGAACTCGTGAAATTTTCGGGATAGTTGGTTTAGGTTACTCGGAGTCCAAAACCAAAACTGAACAGACTTCATCAAATCTAGCATTTTGCACCTCAAACCGAACCGAGGTAGTCCTGGAACAAACTACAGCAAACGATGAGACCAGCATTCGTTTGGTTTGTAGTTTGGCTCTCACTATGGAAAAAGCATACCGATAAAATGTGGAATTCTTCGTTTGAAACCAATGATCCCAAAAGGAAATTGAGAATAATCTTCTAAAGCATTTATGAGAGAATTACAGCAAATATAATTCTACAGAATTCAATTTTTTTGGTGCCAATAAATCCAGTTTCAAGAAAACCAATCCGACATACGTCACCAATGCACGTCATTCAATGCCGATTTAGATAAAGACGGCATATACGAATAGAGAGAGAAAAGTGTGTCTGTGTGTGTGTGTGTGTGTGTGTGGGGGGGGGGGGGGGGGGGGGGGGGGGCGTGGCGGGTGAAGGGAAGAGACCTCTTCAGTGGGGGTGGTAAAGGCATGAACGCTGGCGGGGTATTGCTGGGCGTGAAGGCCCTCGTGACGGTTCTTTGGCGAGGGCTCTTCCCTTTTCCTCTTACGAATCTCAACCATGCTTTCCTCTCTCCCTCTCCGACCCTCCATGGCAGCGACGGGGACCGTGTAAATGTGTTGAACTCCTCTCCCTCTATTTTTTTTTTTTCAGAAGCCCTATTTTCTCCCGATGGTAAATACGGCTCGGGGATGCTGTTGTACATTGCGCACAGCAGTATATATTATTTTACCGCATAAAATATTGTTTGAATAATTGGACATTAGACCGAATAATTTTTTATCAATATTTTACACGTCAAAACAATATTATTTCGGCGTGCAGTAGACAACAGCCTTTCCAATTCCGATAAGTATATAGATATTTGAAGCAAAGTTATCATGTAATAATCCTAAAATTTTAATTTAATTTAAATTATTTATTTAATAAATAATATAAATTTAATTGTTATGGTTCAATATTTTAAAATTAGAAAAATTGCATTTTAATTTGGTAGCTCGCTTGAGCTAGCTTGCTCGAGCTAGCTCGAGACTGCTTAAGCGGTCGTTTGGAATTCTGCAACAGTAGATTTGAAGTTATGACGAATTAATGAGGGAAAAATTGGATTCTGATATGATTTATGATCGTGATTATGCAAGTTTAAGACTATTATCGTTATATAAATATAGGGTAACATGTATTTCTTTTACACTTTATGAAATCAGAAATATATAGAGTTTGTTTTCTGAGTTTTTGTTGGAGTTATTGCAAGTTCTTTGGAGGGAGGTTCTGTCCACTTTTATTCCGATGAATCATGGTTGTTCTTTGCTTGATTCTTCAGATCGAGGTAGGTTTAGTTACTTACCAACCCTAGATCTTAGTGCTCTGTTGTTAATTTTGAGAACATGATTAGAGAAGCATGAGTACGGTTTATTCTTATTCATGTTATAAAATTTTTGTTTAATGAATTAGAGGTAGAATCAATTGAGTTAAGTTGGGTAAAAGTATGATCTAAGTAATAAATATTTCAAGTAGCCAATTTTGTGTTATTTACACTCTGATTGAGAATTAAAGCTGTCTGTGTGAACTAGTTTACGTAGGAAATCTTAACCCAGAATTTCAGAAAAATGAAGGCTCGCTTGAGCGACCTCTCTGATTTTCGTCTGATTCTGTCTAGTGATCTATTTTTCAGTATCCGTAATCCAATAGCTCGCTCCCCCTAATCCAATAGCTTGCTCGAGTGAACTATAGGCTGCTTAAGCGATCTGCTAAAAAAAAGACAGTTAGACAAAATATTCAGACCATATTTTTTGTTCTTAGTTTCTGTTTTAAAGATTATTTAAGCATTGTTTTTACACACCACACATGTATCCACTCGTAGTTGTTATGTATATTGATATTCTATGAGGAGTATACATGTATTGTGAAATGTGATGGTAGAACTTGCAAACATGAGATTTGATTAAAGGATTACTGTTGGCGTTATTATTGTTTCGGGTTTAGCCATTATGCTGTCTGAGGATTGTAATTTAGTGATGTGAGTACTAATATGTTATTTGAGTTGAGGAGTATAGATAAAGAACATGATATGTGAATTGGGGTTGTGTTGGAGAAAACTTAGACTCGCGTTAGGGATATCAGTTCGAACAATATCTAAATAAGGCAGTAGAGGGTATTGGTTGTGCGTTATAAGGTAGAGAACAACGTAGAAACTCGTGAGGAAAGTTTAATAGAAATGGATAACCTAGTGTGGTTGGCCTGATATGGCATGTTGTTGTGATTTGAGAAACCAAATTATATATTGATTTAAGGGTCCTTACTGGAAGGAGTTGGAGACGGTAGAGGATGACTTCGGGGATGTATGCGAAGGTAGCTCAGACCCCGAGGGAGTGACAGCTAATGTATAGCGCGTCTTTGAGTCTATAAGGAGAAGTGACTAAAGTACGTAGAGACTGGACTTGGTAACATCATGTTCGTAGAATCTAGATAGTGTGAGATAGACATTGATTTGAGAAAACGATAGAATGTCCTTTCTTTATCGGGTTATGATTCAAATTGTGACCTTGGATAGACAAGGACTGGTCAATGGCAACTAAGAGCCTTATGCTAGTGTCCAAGGGAGGATATAGTATTCGTTACAGTATACGTTGAAACCTTAAAATGATCCAATAAAACTTACCAAGGTGTTTGTGTTACTATGTCATATTTCATGTCCAATATTTCAACTGTTTTGCATTTATACCTGTTGTATGCGGTATCATCTGTGGGTTTAGCTCTTTGGCTAACTTTATCTATTGAGTTTCATTACTAATCGGTGCAACTTCTCTACCCCTGGCGTTCCATGCTAGATGGAGATGTGCAGATGGAGGAGCCACTCATGCAAGAAGTGCCGAGAGTCGATAGAAAGGACCTATTCGCTTGGTTGCCGTTCCGCTGGACTGTATCTCTGATATTCTAGTATTTTTGTATTATAAAATAAATGAAAACTCCAAAGGGTAATTTGGTCATCTTTATTAACGCACATTTAAGACTTGGTTTAATTAATAAATGGATAAGGAGATTTTAATTCAATTATTGTCTTTTATTAAAACAAGAGTTTATTGAATTATTTTATATTTTGAGAAATTAGAGATTTACATATCAACTCTGTACATACCGGTACGACGCATGGTTCAGCGTTTTTTCTAAATTTATCGTTAAAAAGATAATATATATTTATCCAAAATCATCATCTAATAAATTTTTTTATTTAACTTATAAAACAAAGTCTCACGATTTAAAAATAAATTATTAATCATAAAAATGATAGTTTTACTCTAAGATAATTAAGTTTGAAGTTTAATTATATTTTAAGTTCTAATTTACATATAATTACTAAAAAAGATTAATTAAAAATTTTATTAAAAAAATTGTGCCTTTGCAAATTCGATATATCCTGGTATTCGCTGGTAGTACAGTACATGAGTCTATTGATACTGTTATTGGTGTGGTACAATATATATCACCAAGAACGACACAATATTGATAACACTGGTTTGAGGTAAAAATAATTAAGCCCTACCTTTTTTTTTCCTCAAAAGAAAACATGCCTTTTAAAAAAAAAATTGTTATCCGAAATCACACTTTATCTTTACTATGACGCACCTTTGAGCGACCTATGGATACATTTATATGAAATAAAAGGGCATTATTTAAATTTTATACAACGAGAACAAAACGCCAAGTGTTTTGTACAACAATTGAGTAGGAAAATCATGCCCTAAATTATTAATAGAGATGATATTCTTTATTTCACTTTGAGGTCTTTCAAAGACTTGAAATATTGCGCGAACACAAATTTGATAGAATTATTTGACAAATAAATTAAATACATGACAACCTTACAATATTTGTATAATTTGCATAAAGTCTGCAGTTATTATTTTAATTTGCATAAAGTCTGAAGTATCGAAGTGTGTTTCAATTATAGTTTCAAAAATTTAAGGACCTTTGGTCATAAGAAATATTTTAGATCATAAATCACTAACTAAATCACTAATGATATCTTACACTAACTAAAACCTAGAATAGGTGGGGAAATTTTGGATGCGAGATGGTAGCAACAAAGTAGTGAGAATATTCAATAATCAAAATACCCTTTTTGCAGGACTTGGGTTCCTTCTGTGCGCGAAGCACAACACAAAATACTAACTGAACAATTGACACTAACCGAACAATTTTTGGGCAATGTTTTGCACGTCAAAACGACATCAATGCATGGCATACTCTCCATTTCATGTATCAAGATGCAAACAACCAACAATTATAGATTTATCTTAACGCAAACTGTTTCACACAGTCGATTTCAAGACTAAATAAAGGAGAAAAATTGTTCGTTAATTAACTTGACAGCCCACACGTAAAAAACCCT
Source organism: Arctostaphylos glauca (assembly GCA_019985065.2). NCBI lineage: Eukaryota > Viridiplantae > Streptophyta > Magnoliopsida > Ericales > Ericaceae > Arctostaphylos > Arctostaphylos glauca. The sequence goes on from JAHSPW020000013.1 coordinate 23,198,872, forward strand.
AGTAGTTCCTTGAACATGACTCCCCCACACAAGGAGCTCGCCGTGTGCATATTCATGCACTTGAGCGCGCAATGTTCCTCATCGCTCCTAACCTTTAAACAGATAGAAACTCGAACATAGAAGGCCAGGAGAAATGTATGAAAATAAACATACCTTGCTGCACTCAGCTTACCCTACCGCGTGGTTTCCAACAGTGAATTTGGTTTACTATGTACAAACGTTCTTCATATCGCGAAATGGTAGCTATAATACAATTACCAACCCATAAATAGCTTCTGGCTTTGCACAATGGCCAAGCAGACACAAGTTTTAGAGACATTTATAAGCCTGAGTGAGCTCTGAATTATAATATCTGAACAAGTAGACTAACTTAAAAAACAGTGAACCTATCCGCCCCGCATCTCCCAAGATCAGGTATCTCAGAAAGCACAGCTTCAAATGCTCATCAATTCTTATTCCTGTACACGAAAATGGCGGCAAAGGCTGACGTTATTTTGCTCTCCCCAGTATTTGATGAGATCAGCTAACATTAGGTATAACATTTGTTCTTTAATGGATGTATACAGCAATACCTCCATTAAAGTATCAGCAACTTTAAGGAACTTTTCCAAAAGGTTATGAAGTCTCACATCAAAGGGCATAAATGCGATCGCCTTCAGAGTTGGAGAACTCGGAGGGACGCCAGGAGTTGGATCCGCTCCTAGCCTGTTTCTTCCTCATTGACCGACTCCTTTTTGATCTCACCACATAGTAAGTCATGGTGCCAAGAACCCCAGCCATTATCATTGCCCCAACAACCGTGACCAAGACTGCAGCCCACTTGTATTTGCGACCAACCACTATATAAGAAGAAGCCATAAACGCTGCAGAAGTGCAAACAGAAGCCAACCACATCAACTTGTTAATCACCCCCACTACCCGTCTCTCAGCTTTCGTCTCACCTCTAACCAAAGTAATTTGAACCACCACAACAGCCAAGGAAGTAAATAGTGCTATAGCATTGAAGACAAAGAAAATTCTGAAAGCATAACTACTAGCAACCACAGCCATCCCATCGTTATTATCGCCACCTGGCACAGTAAAAATAGCTGCAAAGGCAACAGTGGCAAAAAGCACGGCCACCACGGTTATTGAGTTGGTGGCATTGTTGATCCCCTCTCTGTGGAGTTTTCGGAGCTCTTTAGCGATTCCATTGACGTTTTTGTTCGTCCTCTTGGTTTGTTCAAGTTGTGTGTGGACGTCGTTCTTAATCTGAGTCACGGTTTTCCTCAACTCGTCCCTTGGTTGGTTTAGTTCATTAGCTCTAATGCCACCACATCGATAAAGGCAGTCCATTATGTTGGACGAGTCTTCTGAAAGGGGAAGCTCTTCGGCTATGTCTAAAGCTGTTTTGTGATCTCTGGTGAGTGCATTGACATTGGTATCTGGGAGGCATAACAACTCATTTACTATCTGCAAGAGAAAGGTAAAAAGTGAATCGATACTTGGCCCATGTAATTTTTACTTTGGAGTAAGAATGCTCAAATATGATTCATCCTTGCGAGATTCTAGGTCAGAACAGAAGACAGCAAAATATGAGGTGAACTAAATTCAGAATTGAGCATGCATGATAAGCTAGAATTGATGTTAGTATTAAGTTCGGGTGAACTATTGGTAGTCCTCCATATGAATTGTCATCAGAAGTAATAGACCGTCCACATTTAGTGAGAAGTGCGATCATGCAATATGCACGAGGCACAATGTTTACATATTTGGGAACATTACTCAAAGCTTTACTTAAGCTCATTCTGAAACTCCTACATTTGCCTAAAGGGTGAAAGACTTGCTAATTCAAGTTGAAATATAGGCCACCGCCATAGCAGGATGACATATAGAATTTGTCGAAAAGCATCAAATGAATATGTGTCGATAGATGATATAAGGAGAATTAGATCACTTCAAGAACCATGAAGCACACCCAAAATATACCTCTGCTCGCTTTTTTCTGGTGGCCACGTGTAATGCCGTGTTGCCAAACTTATCTGGCAGCATCACAATGGCTGCATCAGCCTCAAGAAGCAATTTCACCACCTCACTGCTAATCCCTTTTACAGCCATATGCAATGCAGTTTGCCCTTTCTTGTCTGTCCTCCTTGCCAATTGTGGATCTCTGCCAAGTAAGGCATTTACAATGTCCACATGACCTTGTCTGGCAGCTAAATGCAACGCATTTTTGCCATTGGACCTCGAAATCTCCAACAACCCATGATCCTTTGATAGAAGCTCATTAACCACAGCTGTATGTCCTCTTGCTGCAGCAGACATAAGAGGCGTGGCATTTGATGGGCCAATTGTTTTACTTAGTTCTGGGTCGTGATCAAGTAGCACCTGGACAATGGCTGAAATAGACGAGTCACTAAAACTGTAGTGGTCTAGTTTTGAACAGAAAATATCTTAAGAAACAGAAATTCAGCAGGAAAAAACATGTTCTCTATTTAAGGGAGAGAAGTGGCCTCTACCATATCTATAAATCAGGTCAATAAAATAGGAAGGTGAATAACATTAAACTCCGCATAGAAACCTGTAAGCCTCCTTTGCTAGGACATCAACACAGCCATCGGGATCTTGCAATCCCAGGGTTGACTTGTGAAAAATCAGAACTAAACACTACTGTGGATGCATCACATCAGCCTCCATAACCAAGCTGATGACTTCCATATAATTTGATTTCGAAATAAATAGGGACCCTTCCTGATTATCCAATAATAAGGCCTTCCAATTTTGTGATATGTTTGAAAAGGAATTTGGGGACAAGAAGCGAAACAAAAAAAGAGGTACTATTTGTACTTGAAATACCTCCATTTGCAGGAAGATTGAAAAAGCCACTCGTATGTTCAACTTATCTGATTTAAAGTCAGCAATAGCAGTAAGTAGAAATCAAAACTGAGGTAAGATACAAGGTTGGTGACTGGTGAAAAGCATGGAGAAAGGCCAAATCCGTCATATATCCTTTTGTTTCTGGAGATATTAAGCCCCTCATACACGCGAATACAAACAAAATCCAAAGACGCATAATGTTTAAGAACTGAACTCTAACAATTAGACATCCAACTGCTCACTAGTAAGCAAACGGCGAGGCTGCTAACTGGTTACAGTTTATATTAGCTAGAGCAAAGTTGTATATGTTGGAAATGACAAACCAACAATTGCAACATACAACTTTATTTTAAGACTATAGGTCTTGATACCAAGCTAAAGCTCATCTGGTGTAATGAAAAATCTCTCACACGCCTCCATTAATTATGAATTGAAGACATCAGCGAGAGTACCTAAGACATTTTAGGTCATAAACCAAGTACGTTAATAAATTTTTTTTATCAAATTATCTCATTTGCAGCTCTCTTAACTTGCCCCATCACCAGGGTCCAATCCCTCTACTAGGATAATCTTCCTCCCACTGGTGATTACTGATTAACTTAACCCAACTGTCCTGACTAATACGTAACTAAACTCTTAAGAGCCCTGTATAAGCCTCTTGGATCAGAGTGTTAAGAATTCAATTAATGGGAATGATCATTTTCTCCCCATTCCTTCTTCTCAGATTTTGTTCACTTCCGCCTGAATGGCCGAATTTACTTTTATAAAACCAGAAATGAATTCAGAAAAGGTACTCAACAACAAATAGAAAAGGTAGTGTTTGATTTGCGGAAATGATTCGTGAGGACATGAAATGGCCATTCAAGGGGCCATTTACATAAATTAGTGAATGATGATTCAACGTGTAATCACCATTATGTTATTCCTGAGCGAACCAGACTCCAAAACGGACAGCTGAAGGGAATAACGTTCCCCTTTCAGCCTCATTTGTCAACCAAACACTGCCTAAGAGAAGTTGACCAATTAATCAGTTAATAAACCTCAGTTCTTATTTAGAAAAGAAGAAAACAATAACTAATAAAAAGCTTAAAGGATCACCATGGTGTCCTTGACTGGCGGCTATATGCAGTGGATCGAACCCTGACCGATTCTTCCTCCTCACACTATCCCCATTCGTATACTTCAGTAACTCCTTCACGACATCAACAAACCCTTTATCCGCCGCTGTGAACAACGCCGTCTCTCCCAACTCATTCACCTCGTTCACGACCGACGCCTGAATCTCCGCAACCTCGGAATCGAAATCGGCTCCGCTAAGAGTCCCAACCATCTGCGAATCGATTCCATTGAGAATCTGCCTTACCGCCGCAAGATCCCCCCGCTGCGCCGCCAGATGGAGTTCGGTGTCGTTGTGACGGCCGGTCACCTGCTTCACGTACTTCTTTTTTCCGGCCTGGTCGATCCGCTTGCCCGAATTTGATAAAACCAGAGCAGGCGCCGTGGCCGATGACGGCGACGGTGTTGGAGACGGAAGGTTAGGGGTTTGGTTCGGCGACGGAGTCATCAGTCCACTTTCTAAGTCCATTTCTCCTCCTAACAATAAATCAAGAGTTAACATATAGACACAATAGCCTGAAATGAATACATGTACGTATAGATAGAGCTCCACTTTTCATTTGCTTGGTTAGTTCGATCAGAAATTAAATTTCGGAATCTGAAACTACAATTCGGAAAAGTATATCCTTCCAGAGTCCATCACCTGGCCTGATTTTTGTTTTTCCCGAAAATCTTTCCAAAATCAATGAAAAGGCTAGCAAAAGTAAGAAACAAAATGATCTTGAGCTATGCCCGATGCTCTATAGAATCAAAGAGAAATTACTGAGAGAGAGAGAGAGAGAGAGAGAACCTTCATCGATAACAGAAGCCATGATTGGAGTGGACGTGTGAGACCTAGAGAGAGAGTCTTCCGTGGAAAGTGAAGTGAGAGAAAAGAGGGACGAAGGTGACAAAAGCAGAAAAAGAAGAAGACGACAAAAAGACGATGGCTGGCTTTGCAAATGGTGTCGCTACCACTTCGTTTGGATGTGAGGGAAAAGGTAAATTGTTTGACTACTGAATTCACCTTTAAAAATTAAAAGAAATGAAAAAAAATATTGTCTCCATATTTTTAATTTCGATTATAAGTTTTTGAAAAATAAATATTATCCACTTACTTGTTATTTATACAATTCTAACATCAAAATTGAGAGGTCAAAAAAAAATATATATATCATAATTTTTCCTTAAAATATTTTAAAATCTCACTTGGATAAATCAAACAAGTAAAAAATGTTTCCTCTCCATTTTTTTTCACCTTCCCTTCTAATTGATTTTTTTTTTTTCCACATCTCCTCCCCTCAATCTAAACTTCGCGCACAAGTGGAGATCTCTTCTTTTTAAGGAGTAGGGTAAATCTCACTTAATTTCCTTGAGGTTTCTGACACATATATTATCCTCCTCGGTATTTCTGACAATTTCACTATCCTCTCTTGATTTACAAACTATTCCTCCATGATTCTCATCCCTTAATTTTATCTAACGAAGTTAAAATTAATGTGAATTACTAAGTTTGCATTTACTATAACAAGGGAAAATATATTTTGTCTCCTACATACTCCAACCCTTCGCGACACTTTTCGCACCCTTCTTCTACATTCTTTGCGATGGAAACTTCCTAAACCCAAATCGAAACCCTCATTCAGAACCACAAAGTACACGAAGACGAGGTGTGAAGACCGATGCCCTTTCGAACCTGAAGGCGACTATCTAGGGAGGAAGGTCACTTGTTGAAAATGATATGGGAAGGAAGATGAAGTGTGAAGACCATTATTATTGTAGATACGTTCTCATAAACTCCATACGAGTTAGCCCTCTCTTTTTTTATCGTAGATCCGCTATTGTTTTCTATTCAAGAATTAGGGGTTGTTCTTGTTTTGAACGCATTTGATTTGTTCTCACATTGTGGATCACGAAAAAAGTTTTTCCAAGTTAGTCCTAACTTTAATTTGGTTCATTCATTTCAAAATTAAGATTTTATTTTTTGAACTAGAAACCCCAACTTGCTAAATTCAACAGGGCCCTAACCTTAACCCTAATCCAATAAGCTTCTCGAAGTGGTTGAGACTACTGCTAAAATTGATGGCGAGGTTGTGACACCCCAGCCAGGCAGTAGTGCCAGCTGTGAGGCCGATGTCCATGAGATGGAGTCTCAGCGAGACGTCCGGATGGGTGGTCAAGGGTCCCACATCGCTTGATGAATGTAAGTTCGGTGATATTTATAAGATTGTGAACCTTTCTTGTACAAGGCCTTTTAAAACCGTGATGGCGCCAACACCAAATGAAACTTCACAGTTAAGCATACTCACCCTGGAGCAATCCAGGAATGGGTGACCCACTGGGAAGTCCATGGGGTTTGGGCGATAAAAGCGGACAGTATTGTACAAGACGGGAGCGGGTCGTTACAGAGGTATATTTCCAATTTATATGTATATACTTGCTCTGATTTTCTGTCATAAACTTGCCATAAACTTTGTCCGTTGGTTATCAAGTTTTTGAATTTGGTCTTCATTTGAATTTAGTCATTGATATTTTTGTTGAATGGGCCATTTTTTGCATTTTTTTCTAGCAAGGTGATAGAAAATGTAGATTTTTTAAAACCAAAAAAAAAGTATTTTTTTGGTAAATAAGCAAACCTAATGCGTGAGCTAGCTATTGATATTTAGTTCATGCATGAATGCTATTGATATTTAGTTCATGCATGAATGATTGACAATTGCTTTTTCATATTTTAAACGTGGCTACTTTCGATTGCTTTATGTGTGTTGCAATTCACCGATAATGTACAGCAGCAAAACATTATCCTACACTACCATTGTATAATCAGGACTTGAGGACTTTATTGTGCACTATGAACAGGAGGATATGTTGTGTGCTAAAATGATATTGTTTTGGTCCACAAAATACTATTTGGACAATTATTTTTACGTCAAGATAATGTCGTTTTGTTGTACAACACACATACTTTACAACAAGCTTTCCTTTTCCATATATATAATCCTTTGGTGGCATTGAAGATAAAAGGAATTTTTTTTGGAGTGTCAGATCAATCCCTTAAAATAATTAAGAGAGAAATATAGTGAAAGTTAGGCCTCATTTGGCCATAATTATTTCATATTAAAGTTATTGTCTTTTTTTCATTAATACCACAATATTTTTCAAAAATTTAGTTATTGTCTTTTTTTCATTAATACCACAATATTTTTCAAAAATTTATAAATTAAGGTTAGGCCACTTTTTTCTCATTAATACCAAAATTTACAAACACTTTTTCAAAATTTCTTTTTACTGTTTTAATGTCTTTAGCGTCATATCTGAACTATTTTTTTTTTTTAATTTTGACCCATGTCTTTATAAATTCCATAATCCTCTCGTCGAAATGAATGAAAAATACAAAAAATCATTGACGAAAAACTATACAAAATATTAATTCTGACCAACTGTCTTTAACAAAAAATAATTTACATTTTTTAATAAAATTTTCAAAGAACAATAGTAGCAAATGCTAAATTAATATTAAAAACAAGATAATGTATTTAGCATGCAACCATCCATATAAATCCATACCTTATCATACAAGGATTCTCTCCAAATTCAAAATTGAGGGACGGGAAAGAAAATTCTTAAAACTTGAAATTGTGGGGGAGTTCACAAGAAGACCCCCTCCAAAAATAAGCGTATGCCGTTTAGAGTGAAGAGCACACGGTATTCTTTAGTAAAAGGCGAAAGAATAGTTCGCTTTGTGCTCAACACACGGCTCCGTGATTTAAATAAAAATAAGGCAATTGTATAATATACCCAAGCAAATTCTTCATGTATGCTTAGTACTGTCCAATGTGGGATAGTTCCTACTTATTTTGACGGTGCAAATAACTTCACATCTCGCTCTCTCTCCCTCTTCATGCTCCTGCATTCCGAAACCCAGTGTAGGCAGGGTTCATGTCTTCATGATCATAAGATTTTCTTCCTGATGTCAGAGAACTTGAGGACAAGAGCCGATGAATCGGACTGCAGCTGATACTAGACTTTTTGAGCCACCACCATTACTCTGTAGTCCACCACCAATATCACCACTCAACGTATAATCTAGACTTGGAGATTATACTGTACACTGCGCGTAGCAATACGTATTGAGTCATAACGACGTCGTTTTAACATACAAAACACTATTCGATCAGTTGAAATATTATTCAAGCAGTATTTTTTATGACAAAATTCGTTTCGATGTACAAAACGCATGTTGTACGGTAGACTCCTTTTCTGTATGATCATGGGTGGCATATTGGCATTGAAGATAGAAGGATTTCTTTTTATAGTGTAGATCAATCCTTTAAAATGATTAAGAGAGAAGGAAGGGGTTAGGTAGGCCTCATTTGGCCATAATTATTCTGTATTAAAGTTATTTTTTATTAATACCAAATTATTTTTAAAAATTAAAAAATAAGTTTACGCCTCTTTTTTCTCATTAATACCAAAATTTAAAAACACTCTTGTTTGAAAGAGAGTATTTTTTACTGTTTTGGTTTCTTTAGAGTTGTATATAAATTTTTTAAATTTTCAACCCATGTGTTTTATCAATTTTTGACTCTTCTCGTCAAAATGAATGAGAAAACGCCAAAAATTATTGATCAAAAGAGCTATACAAAATATCAATTAACACCAACCTATCTTTAACAAAAAAAAATGTATTTCATTTCATTTAATTAACTATAAAAAATATCAATTTGGTCTACTTCATTTTAGAATATCTTAAAATACTAACTCTCCATAAAAAATAAGCGATTTTTTAAAATAAATTTTAAAAGACACAATAGTAGCAACTGCTAAATTAATATTACAAACATTGCTATTAATATAACACATACCTTAAAATTACAAAGATACAAGGATTCTCCCCAAATTAAAAATTAACAGATGGGAAAGAAAATTCTTGAAACTTGAAATTGTGGGGGAATTAACAAGAAAACCCCCTCCAAAAATAGGCGTATGCCGCTTTGAGTGACGAGCACACGGTATTCTTTAGTAAAAGGCGAAAGAATAGTTCGCTTTGTGCTCAACACACGGCTTCGTAATTTGAGTAAAAAGAAGGCACTTGTGTAATATACCAAAGCAAATGCCTCATGTATACTTAGTACTTTCCGATGTGGGATAGTTCTATTTATTTCGATGGTGCAAATAACTCCACAACTCTCTCTCTCTCTCCCTCTCCAGCTGATACTTTTTGCACATGGAAATTGGTTAGACTCAATAGTTTGAGTTTGTGAGGGTTTTGTTGAGGGAACATGTGAAAGTGTTCGATTAAATGCCCCACCGAGACTTGGTTTCTTGTTAGTTGCTCCTGGGCACACAGAATTTGGATTGGTGAATGCAGCTTCGGGTATTGGTATTCTGGATAGGTGGGAAAAAGACCGAGGGTTGATAGTTGTGGCAAACTCATCCATTTGCACAACCCCACGGCTCATTTGTTAGCGACAAATTTTTTAAGAAAGACTACCGATCAGCATTGGAAGAAAATTCAATAAGAAATTTGATAGGAAATAGATATAGGCTCTATTTGCCTAAACTAGATTATTTGGATTATCTAGATTATTCGGAAAATAATCTAGCCCCATTTGGCCTAAATTATTCACCCAAACAATCTGGATTAATTTAGCTCCAAATACAACATAACTTCTATATCCACAAATAATTTAGTCCAAACACTTTGAGCTAGATTATTCCGTCCGGCACCCAACATAATCCAACAATCCAATAATCTCATAATCTAGTTACGCCAAATGGACCCATAGTAAGAGTAGAGATTTATTACAGATTAGTGAATAGTTATAAAGAATATTTATAATGACATCTCGTAAATAATAATGACATTTCTATAAATATAAGAAAGATAATAAGATATAAATGAGAAAAGGGATAAGATATCCTCCTCCGAAGGTATAAAATATTTTTTCGGATATGATATTCGGTGTACCCGAAAGTTAACAAACTATAATTATAACAAATCTGAATAACCATAGCTTTAGACTCTTTTTATATAACTCCTAACAAATAGGCCCAAGTATAAGCTATAAAATGAGGCTACTTGAAAGGGATGCAAGTGAAATTTGCCCTTAAATTTCTCATGAACTGGTTGAGCCATGCTTAGGGTGTTCAAATTTGTTTTTATAACTCAAAGTGTGCAGTTTAGTTTACACACAACTTGATTAATTTCTGAGAACCAATTCCACCACCCACTTGTGAGAATCCCAATTAAAGTCAAAACAAAATCCTCTATGAATTGGTCCAATAAAAGTTGATAGTACATAAGAGGTTTCGAACTGAGATGCTAGGAGGAAACATACCTTTAAGTCCCAATTCTCAAGTCTTGACCACCAGGTCAACCCCTTGGTAGTTTTAGGGCATTCGAACTTGAATCGTTTAAAATTCAAAAGATCAAGCTCACTCAGAGCTCAAATCAAGCCCAAATATTCGAGCTCAACCTCAACTATTATTTGAGAACTCTGGGTTTGGTTCATGTACTAAACAAGCCTTGATAAGAAAATTGAGTTTATATATATGAGCCGAGCTTATTTGTCTTGACTGACTCGAACTTCACTAATTTACTAAAAAAATCAAAAGTTAGGTTCAAGCTTATCATATATAATTGTATAATGAATATAACATGAAGACAAATATGGAAGTTACATCACTTTCAAAAGCATGCATTTAGTGCATACATTAAAATTGCGAATATGCAAAGATTATACAATATACAATGCTCTCCAAATTAAAAATTAAGTAGCTAGAGGGAACAAAAATTCTTGAAACTGGGGATTGTAGGGGAGCTCTAAAGGTGATCCCCTCCAAAAATAAGCGTATGCCACTTTAAATGAAGAGCACACGGTATTCTTTAGTAAAAGGCGAAAGAATAGTTCGCTTTGTGCTCAACACACGGCTCCGTAATTTGAAGTAACTGAAGGCACTTGAATTATATACCAAAACAAAGACTTAATGTATGCTTAGTACTCTACAATGTGGGATAGTTCTACTTATTTGGAAGCTGCAAATAATCTCACACCCCTGTCTCTCTCTCTCTCTCTCTCTCTCTCTCTCTCTCTCTCTCTCTCCATGCTCCTGCATTCCCAACCCCAGTGCAGGGTTCATGATCAAATGACTCAGTAGTTTGAGTTTGTGAGGGTTTAGATGGAACACATGAAAGTGTTTGATTAAACGCCCCACAGAGATTTGGTTTCTTGTAAGTTAGTTGTTTGTGGGCACACAGAATCTGGATTGGTGAATGTAGCTTTGGGTATTGGTATACTGGATAGGTGGGAAAAAGACTGAGGGTTGATAGGCCCAAGTACTAAGCTATAAAATGGGGCTAATTGAAAGGGATGCAAGTGAAATTTGCCCTTAAATTTCACATCAACTGGTTGAGCATATAAATCAAAGTGTGTTGTTCAGCTTACACACAATTTGATTAATTTCTGAGAACCAATTCTATCATCCACTTGTGGGGATCCCAATTAAAGTCAAAACAAAATTCTCTATAAATTGGTTTCATAAAAGTTGATAGTACTAGGAGGTTTCAAACCTGAGATGCTAGAAGGCAACGTACTTTCAAGTCTCAACTCTCAAGTTTTTACCACCAGGACGGGGGTTTTTGGGCATCCGAACTTGACTCATTTAAAATTCAAAGATCAAGCTCAGTCGGAGCTCGAATCAAGCCCACATATTCGACCTCAAGCTCAACTATTATTTGAGAACTCTGGGTTTGGTTCATGTAATACATGAGCCTTGATAAGAAAATTGAGTTTATACATATGAGCCGAGCTTATCTGCACGAACTCCGTCATGACTAACTCAAACTCGACTAATTTACTAAAACATCATAAGTTAGGTTCAAGCTCATCAGTATATATAATTGTACAATGCAAATAACATGAAGACAAATATGGAAGTTACATCACTTTCAAACTAAATTATTTCTTATTAAAGATAATAAGTATAAATAGTCACAAAAGTTAAGTTAATATTAAAAACAAGCTATCGATTATAGCAATCATGCATTTAGTGCATACCTTAAAATTGCAAAATATGCAAAGATTATACAATATACAATGTTCCTCTCCAAATTAAAAATCAAGGGAGGGGGAACAAAATTCTTGAAACTGGGGATTGTAGGGGAGTTCTCAAGGAGATCCCCTCCAAAAATAAGCGTATGCCACTTTAAGTGACGAGCACACGGTATTCTTTAGTAAAAGGCGAAAGAATAGTTCGCTTTGTGCTCAACACATGGCTCCGTAATTTGAAGTAACAGAAGGCACTTGAATTATATACCAAAACAAAGACTTAATGTATGCCTAGTACTATCCAATGTGGGATAGTTCTACTTATTTGGAAGCTGCAAATAACCTCACACCCCTGTCTCTCTCTCTCTCTCTCTCTCTCCATGCTCCTGCATTCCCAACCCCAGTGCAGGGTTCATGATCAAATGACTCAGTGGTTTGAGTTTGTGAGGGTTTAGATGGAACACATGAAAGTGTTTGATTAAATGCCCCACAGAGATTTGGTTTCTTGCAAGTTAGTTGTTTGTGGGCACATGTACAGAATCTGGATTGGTGAATGTAGCTTTAGGTATTGGTATTCTGGATAGGTGGGAAAAAGACCGAGGGTTGATAGTTGCGGCAAATTTATCTGTTAGCTATCAAAATTTTAGAAAAATTATCATTTCGTATTGGCAGATAAATTAATAAAAAATATGATAAATATGGTAAGAAGTGAATGTAGTAGGAGTGGAGATTTATTACGGATAAATGAATAGTTATAAATAGTTTGCTTTAGTATTTTTTTAAGAATGAGAAATATGGTAGATATGAGTAACTAATGATTTTTTTTTTTTTTGTAATTGATAATTAGATTTCGTAATTAATAATGATATTTTTGTAAATAGAATGAGGATAATGAAATATGGATGAACAAGGAGATAAAATAATTTTATCCATTCTCAAACAATATATGATAAAATATTTTCCAGGATATCATATCCAGTGTATACAAAAGTAAACAAACTATAAATAGATTAAATTTGATCGTCTCCATCTGGCTTGACTGGATTATTAAATTATTTTTTCGTCCTTATGTGAAATATTATTTTTTTCCGTCAACTTTTTATGGATTATTGGTTTATCTCGATAAAAACTTTTAGAAAAGTTATAAATATGGACCAAATTTGAAAAAATTCAGAAAAGACAAAAATAATTTAAAAATAAGATTTTTTTGAGTTTATTTGTCGTCTTTAGTGACATTTTTTAAACTTTTGGACATAATTTTATACTTTTTAGATTTTTTTCATCAAGAAGACCAATGATCCACAAAACATTAATTGAGGCTTCGCTATAGGAAGCTCTTGGGAAGCTTCTTGCCTTAACTATTGAAATGTGCCAAAATAATAAATTCAATTTTTTTTGTTAACTCAGAGTGTCCGAACTAGTTTACGCGTATCTTGACTAATCTCTGAAGACCAATTCCACATCCCACTCGTGGGGATATGTCCTAATTAAAGCAAGAGTAAAATTCTACATGGACTGACTCTATAAAAGTTAATAGAACTTGAGACTTTATGTGAGAGCAAATCTTTAAGTCTCAATCTTTAACTACCAAACCAACCTCTTAGGGTTTTAGGGTATTCGAACTTGACTCGTTTAAAATTCAACGATCAAGCTCAACTATTATAGCCCACATATTCTAGCTCAAGCTCAACTATTATTTGAGAACTCGATCTAGGTTTGGTTTGTGTACTAGATGAGCCTTGATAAGCAAATTGAATTTATACATATCAACCGAGCTAATCTATATGAACTCCGTTACGACTAACTCGAGCTTGACTAATTTACTAAAAACCCACAAAATATGTTCAACCTCAGCTGTTTTACTATTATGGCTAAATTTCACCTACCTCCCCCGAGGTTACAGACATATGCATTGTTCTTCCATGCAGTTCTGACAATTGCACTGTTTTCCCTTAGGGCCCGATTGGATGAGAGATTATTTTTAGGGGGATAAGTTATCGAGGGGGGATAAGATGAGAGGGGGTATTATTTTTAAAAGGTTGGCCCACATTGATGTGATGTTTATAAAGGAGGTAATAAAAAGTAGATAGTTTGGATGAAGTATTAAAAAAGGGGGATAAAATAATACTTGATTTGGATGGAGGATAAAATAGGGGGATAAGGTTATTTTGTAGTTGTAATGAGGGAGAATGGGTATTATTCTTGGATAATACCCCCTCTTATTTTTTGGGCACTTTCCCCCCGGCCCAAAAATTATCCCCCTTTATCCCTCTCCGGAGGATTATTTTTGGAAGGGTGAAAAATTATCCCCTTCTATTTTTTGCTCCCAAACCATGCTAAACATGTCATGTCGATCCTTTTACCCCCTCCAAAAATTATCCCCCTTCCTTTTCCCCCATCCAAACGAGCCGTTACTTTACAAACTATTCTTCCACCACCCAAACCAAACCAAACCAAACCAAACTGAGTCTTATGTCCCAAATCAATTGGGGTCAGCTACATGAATCATATTCCTCCAAAGAGTTCTGTCAAGTGCTGCTTGCTCACTTAGCCCTAGTAAACTTAAATCCTTGCTCACTACCGCATCTAATGTTCTCGTTGTAAGTTTAGGATTCATGTCATAGGGATCTAACGGGTCTTTTTATGTGCTGGCTGTCAGCTACCTAACGCACAACTCTCCTCCTTTATCCGGGCTTGGGACCGGCTGACATCTAAAGATAAGGCTTTGAGAACGTTTCAGGCGGAGTTATTCTTCCACCACCCCCTGTTGTTAATGTCCATTCGTTGGTTGTTGAAAATTGCTGATGTCATGCTTCCATGTTTTCTAAAATCCCATATTACCCCTCCCTCACTCTCTCTTATATAGGGTCAAACCCCCATTTACCCCTCTCATTTTGGTAACAATTTTTTTTTTATTTGAGGTATTGCATAAAAAAAATGTTTAATATAATTTCATATACCGTTTAATTATTTTTTGCTTTTTTTTACATTAAATTAACCTTGATTTCTCCACCATCACCACCTCCTCATGTTACTTTAATTCTATATTCAGTATTTGAATTAAATTGGTACTTTTTTCTTACAAAAAGTTAAGCCAAGTTGTCTTCAATAAAAAATTTAACTTTTAATTTGAATTTTTTCTCACTTTTTCAATATTTAAATTAAAAAAATATAAAATTAAGCCTAAAAACAGAATTCCTAAGTCTAAATACATTACTATATTTTCTGGGTTTTTTTAGAAAATGGATTTATATGGATTTCATACAATGGAAAAAGCTTTATGAATAGAGTTGTAAAACTAACCATTACTCTATAGTCCACCACCACCACCACCTACTAACACCTCCACCAAATCATTTATTTCCTCAAAGTTCAAATATATCCGTCTCTTAACATCTTGATCTTAATCCTCACATTTGTACACAATTTGTATACCCCATTTGTACCCCTAGTAAAATTTAAAAAAAAAAATTCTGTTTTTTTCTCTTTAAACTACGACTTCTCTCCTTTTTTCCAATCGGGTTTGATCATATATATCACTTCGCAATTTCAAGGTATGCATTAAATACATAATTGCTAAAATCATTTGCTTGTTTTTAATATGGATTTTGCTATGGATACAAATGGTGTACAAATGCATAACTTAAAATTGAGAAATAAAATACAAAGGGGCAGAAC
Source organism: Arctostaphylos glauca (assembly GCA_019985065.2). Lineage (NCBI taxonomy): Eukaryota > Viridiplantae > Streptophyta > Magnoliopsida > Ericales > Ericaceae > Arctostaphylos > Arctostaphylos glauca. Next base: position 23,214,552 of record JAHSPW020000013.1, read on the forward strand.
AATTCAAGGTATTTTAGCAATTATGTATTCAATGCATACCTTGAAATTGCACAGTGATATGATCAAACCCGATTGGAAAAAAAGAGAGAAGTCATAGCTTAGAGAGAAAAAACCAGAGAAGGAAATAATTGTTCTGTCCCTTATTCAGTCATAGCTTGCCCATATACAAAGGCCACGCCAACTAACTACCATATGCATACATAATGAAACGTGAGCCAACTACTGGCTATTTACAAGCAATTGAAGCAACAACTACGTATAATGCATCCTAAAAACAAGCAAATGAATTAACTACCTTTTATGCTCAAGCCAAGGTTGTGCACGTGTCACAAAGATGCAAGATTATTTAACATACAATGTTCCTCTCCAAATTAAAAATCAAGGGAGGGGGAACAGAATTCTTGAAACTGGAGATTGCAGGGGAGCTCTCAAGGAGACCCCTCCAAAAATAAACGTATGCCGCTTTGAGTGACGAGCACACGGTATTCTTTAGTAAAAGGCGAAAGAATAGTTCGCTTTGTGCTCAACACACGGCTCCGTGATTTAAATTGACAGAAGACCCTTGAATTATGTACCAAAGCAAAGGCTTCATGTATGCTTAGTACTCTCCGATGTGGGAGAGTTCTACTTATTTTTGCAAATTACCTTCACAAATCTCTCTCTCTCTCTCTTCACGCCACTGCATTCCCAACCTCAGTGCAGGGTCCATCATAAAATTTTCATTGTTGATGTCAGAGAACTTGAGGACAAGAGCAGATGAATCGGTGGAAATTGGTTAGAAAATGGGCCACTGGACAATGACTCAATAGTTGGGGTTCGTGAAGGTTTTGCCGAGGGAACATGTGAAATCACATGCAGTTAATTCAGATAGCAGAGATAAGTGTTTGATTAAATGCCCCACAGAGACTTGACTTGGTTTCTTGTAAGTTAGTTGTTTCTGGGCACACAGAAATTGGATTGGTGAATGTTAGCTTTTGGGTATTGGTATTCTGGATTGCAATCGTTTATAGCGGTTAAAATTTTAAAAATAGATTAGACATATGCTAGACGGAATGGGGGGGCCTGTAGTGAGCCCCCTCACTACATACGTGTAGTGAGTAGATCTGGCCGTCCATTTCGGCAACGGACGGTTCAGATTCAAATTAATATTTATTTGTAAAAATAATTAATAAATACTGATTTGAATCTGAACCGTCCGTTGTCGAAATGGAAGGCCAGATCTGCTCACTACACGTATGTAGTGAGGGGCTCACTACAGGGCCCCCGTGTCCATGGTAGACATAGTACAAAGTGAATATAATATGAGTGAAGATTTATTACAGATGAATGAATAATTATAAAATATTTGTTTGAGTGTTCTTTAAGAAGGAAAATATGATAGATATGAGTAAATTAATAATTTTTTTTGTAATTAATAATGACATTTTCGTAATTAATAATGATATTTTTGTAAATAGAAGAAAGATTATAAGATATGAATGAAGAAATGGGTAAAATAATTTTATCCTTCTCCGAAGGTGAAAGTGAACAAACTATAAATATAGCAAATCTAAGTAGTCGTATCTGGGTGATAGCATTGGACCATGCGCGTAAGTTCATTTGTCATTGTTCCAACAAAAAAAGAGGTTGGTTGCTGAAAGGGATGTAAGTGAAATTTACCCTTAATTTTCTCATCAACTAGTTGAGCCGAGCTTTAATGTGTTCGAACTTGACTCATTTAAATTTTAAAGATCAAGCTCGGCCAAAGCTCGAATTGAGTCCACATATTCCAGCTCAAGCTCGATTAGCATCTGAGAACTCGGGTTTGGTTCGTGTACTATATGAGCCTTGATAAGCAAATTGAGTTTATACATATTAGCTGAGCTTATCTACACGAGCTCCGTTATGACTGACTCAAACTCGGCTAATTTACTAAACAAACCACAAATTAAGTTCAAGCTCAACCTTTTTACTAAACAACAATTGAGATAAACTCTTACCAATTAGAGCCTCAAATTACTCCTAGCTCATTTACTTCTGGTCCTATTTATTTACTAAACGAATCGAATCGAGCCGAATCAAACCAAACTCTTGAGGAACAAAGCCGCAAACAATAATTGGGAGACAGCTGAATTTACTTCCAGTCCTATCTATCAGTGTGCTGAAGAGTCACATTTACAATGTGCATGACCCATGGTGGACTAATAATACAAAATTTTACAGAAACCCTACGGAATGGGGGGTCCAATTAGTCACTGCCGTTTATCGCAGTGCATTTAAGACTAGGTAACATGTTTAAAGTCCTTTATCACAGTCTCGGCTATACATGCTATGTCCTATACAACCAAAATATTTATTATTTATAGGGAATTGTCACGTGATGCTCTTATATATTGTGACGATTATTTAATGTTGCGAATTGTGAGTCCCAAGTGCATACGACTACTAATTCTACCTCATCAATATGGATTGATGAATACGGCAAAACTTAATCAAGATAAGGTACATACATACACACACACACACACATATATATATATATATATATATAGAGAGAGAGAGAGAGAGAGAGAGAGAGAAACACCTTTTCTAATGAGAGATATCTCATTTTACTAAAATAAGGACTTCCTATTTCTTGATCAAATTTTGATGATCTGAATTGTTCAATGTGTTTAAAACATATTTTTAAGGATACTCACAAAAAATTAATTTAAAATGTTATCGGGAAGGTCTTGATCCAAGCAGTTTATCATAAAACTGTTTCTGTCAGCATTTATGAAAAACTGTTTGGATCAAACATTTCTCGATATTTTTTTAAGCAGATTTCTCGAGGGTACCCTTAAAAACATGTTTTAAAAACATTGAACGGTTCAAATCATCAAAATATAATCTAAAAATGAAAAGTCCTCATTTATATATATATATATATATATATATATATATATATATATATATATAGTCTCTATATATAAACGAGGGATCCCTCATTTTAACCCTCTCATTTTCTGATTAATTTTTGATAATTCGAACCGTTCAATGTGTTTAAAATATGTTTTTAAGGATACCCTTAAGAAATCGACTCAAAAAAATATCGAGAAGAACTTGATCTAAACAGTTTTTCATAAATACTGATAGGAACTGTTTTATAAAAAATTGATTGGATCAAACATTTTCCAGTAATATTTTGAGCTGATTTCGCACGAGTATCCTTAAAAATATATTTTAAACAAATTAAACGGTTCATATCATTAATATTTGATCCGAAAATAAGAGGTCTTCATTTTAACCAAATGAGAGATCCTTCATCAGAATCTCTCTCTCTCCCCCCCCCCCCCCCCCCTCTCTCTCTCTCTCTATATATATATAATATATTTATTTTTTCAACTTGATAGTTAGAAGATTAAGAAGCTAGAAGTCTCTTCTCTATCATTATAAGTATTAATCCATAAAAAAGCTTGAGGCAAGAAGATTCTTCACTCCAATTTATATTCAATATTGTTGTGGAAACCGTAGATTTAATTCAACTTTGGCATGTAGCATTTGGATTTGCTCTTTAATTACAACTGTCCCGTTCAGCACTTGACAAGTTGGCCAGTCACATAAAGTTCATTTTTTACAGTTCAATTTGTAAGAAATAGAAAAACTACATTAATATTATAAGGAGCAAGAATACCGATAAGAAAAAATAAGGATATATGGACATTTAAGTTCATACAAAAAGCAATAAAGATACAAAAGATAAACAAAACTAACATTAGAAAGATATAAAAATAAGGAAATATATAGACAAGTACTCAAGAACTAAGGACCTACAATAATTACAAGTTCATGGGGCTTTTTTCCAAAAGCAAAGAAAATCCAACAAGATCAAGACACAATTGTAGATCCTTGTCCCCAAAAACATGAGTGGTTTGATTCGCAGATTAGTCGCGCAAGATCGAATTATTCGTGCTTAATCCGAGCAATTCCATGTTTGGTTTCCTTAGATTGAACTGGGACAAATAATCCCGATATTATTATAATACCTATATATAGAGTATTATTTTATCTCGAATGAGAGGTTAGACTATTTAATTATGTCTGTACTTACCATTGCTCCACCACTGCCGCCACTTCCATCGTCATCACCTCCACCACCACCCACCACACCACTGTCACAAACGTGTATTTATCCAATATTTACCACCACCACTGTCACTGCTACCACTACCACTGCTGTCGCTGTCGTCGCCATCACCTTCGACTACTGCCACCGCCCACCGCCCACCGTCCACCACACCACACCACACCACACCATTGCCACATACATATAGAGAATATTAAAAAATCTAGAAAATATTAGAAGATGATCTTCACAATTTAATTCGCAAATCAAACAAGGCCTAAAATCTAGAAAACATCAGAAAATATTCTCATTCCCTCCATAAGCACTTGAAATACTAAAATGTATGAAATACATTCTTGCTCTTTTTCCAAATCAGTGGTGAATGCGAATAACAATTCTCCTACTGGACACATGGAAATCATAGACAGAATACAACACAGAAAGGAAAAAAAGTGAAAACAATTGGGATAGTTTTGGAAGATGATGATCTTCACCACAATTTATTAGTCAAGTCTTATAAAGCTCAGACCCTCATCATTGATCCACCCATACTTCTCCATAAAAGGATTGGTTTGAATCTCTGGTGGGTAATTCTCCACACAATCTTTCCAAACATTTCCCTCCTCCAAATCCCTCATCACTTCCCACACACAATTGTTGCACTTAAATCCAGCACCAAAGCTGATCATCAACACCCTATCCCCCTTCTTCAGCCTCTTCTTAGCCTCCATATAACCCAATACATACCATAACCCACCCGCCGACGTGTTCCCGAATCGATGAAGCGCCATTCTAGCCGGTTCAATATCATACTCACTCAACCCTAGACTCTGCCCAACTCCGTCGATAACTGCCTTTCCACCCGGGTGTATACAGAAGTGTTCGATCCCGGTCTTCAGATTCAAACCCACTCCAACTTTTTCTAACTCCGGGCTACTATTTCCCCCTTTATAATTCTTAGTAGTCCGTCGATACGATACGGTTTTGTATCGAATGAGTTCGTATAGTGGCAGTATTTTGGGTACTAAAACTCTTAGATTCGCGGTGAAAGCTCTCGCTGCGGCTTTGGTTAAGCTTTTAGTGAGGCGGAAGCCTTTGTACCCGAGATTGTCTTCTACTTGCATGCAGCATTCATATGCTTCGGTGTTTGAACCCATATGTGTGCGCTCCATGCACTTGAGCTTTAAAATAGCTCGGCCTTTTAGCGATTTGTCATTGGTCAAGAGCATCGAGCATCCGCCTGACCGGAATAGGCAGTTGGAGAGCATCATCGACCTGTTTGGGGAATTTAGACACCACTTATTGAAGTCATTTATGAATTGCAACACTAAATCAAAACCTTTTCAAGTCATTTACGAATTTTAGCATGATAAATTTTCTCAACAAGCTCTAAAAAACAGTTGGAATTTTCTCGACAAGCCATATCCTAAAATGTTGCATTTTGACGTTCAAGGCATTTCGTCTCGATGCTCACATCATTCTAAGTGCCAAAAGGCGCTGTTTAAGCATGCTTCACATCATGTTATGCAATGTGCATAACAGATCCTCTCAAGAGTGTTGAATAATTTACAAATGAATGTGTAGATTGGCTATTCTATGTACTTGCAAAGGACCATTACTTCTGCAGTTCTGCCTCTGGTCCTGCAATTTTTTTCACCACATTTATGTCAGGGTCAAAACTTTAAGACTAGGTTTGGCCTGACTTGATTATTTGATTATTGTTTCCTCCTTATTTTAAAAAAAATTATATATTTTTATTTTTCATCAACTTTTTCTGGACTATTGGTTCGTCTCGACGAGAGTTTTCATAAAAATTATAAATAATAGACCAAATTTGAACAAAAAATTAGAAAAAATAAAAATAATCTAAAAACAGAATTTTTTTTGTTCTTATTCATCATCTTTAATGACTTTTTTAAAACTTTTGGACATAATTTTATACTCTTTATATATTCATCTCATCGAGACAGATTAATAATTCACAAAAAATTAAAACCAAAACAACAAATACGAAAAAAATTTGAATAGAGACAAAACTTGTTAAGCCAAATTGGGCCTTAGTGCAGTTTTTTTGTAATGCATATGTAGTGCAAAAAAATAACATAATTTTATTCGATTTGCCCTCCAAACTATATCATTTTAATCCCTATGTATTTTGATAACAGTTCGAGATTATAATTTCCAAAGAAATGCAAAATTACATTGTTTTACCCGTCTTACACGCAATTAAAAAAAATGGCTATTAATTTGGAAAAGTTAATGATGAAGCAGGACCTTTGTTTGCCGCAATACCAGTTAGGCCCCATAGATTCGGTGCTGACGACCACAGCCAACGCCTTCCTTTGACTCTTGAACAACTGGCGAACCAAATCGACGGCCACAAGGCTGGCGCTGCACCCCATCCCGGAGAGATTAAACGCCTTCACATCCTCCCTCATCTTATACCGGTTCACTATCCGAGCCGTTAAAGACGGGACCGTCGACAGCAGCGACACGTTCACAACCAGAATGTCGACGTCGGACGGGGAGATCCCCGTCCTGGCAAAAAGACCGTCGAGGGTGTCGTAGATGATTTCGTCCACCTCGGTCAGGGCGTCGGGCAGAGAAGGCTGGTCTTCTCTGCCGGAGATGACGTTTCTGGGGGCGTAGGTGTCTTCGCCGATTCCGGAGCTGACTATGGTTTGTAAGAGGAACTTGTATTCGTCGAGGCCGAGGTTTTTGTTTCGGAGGATGATGTTGGCGCAGAGTTCGGTGTCGAGTTTTCGGTCTTCTGTGGCTTTGTAGCACTCGTAAGCTAGCATGTAGCAGCATTGGTCTTTTCTTTGGTATGTTTGTTTGAGGAGTTGGAAAATGGCGTAGAAGAGTGGAAGGAGAGAGATGGCTATGAAGAGCTCCATAGTGTGTGTGTGAGAGAGAGAGAGAGAGAGTGTGAGAGTGTCTATATAGGCTGTGATAATGGAACTATGACTTCAATTATTTCTTGGTATTGTCTGGAATGCAGTTGGGATCTAGTCTAGATTTTGGGGTGAAGCTAGCTCACGTTATATATCTAAAATTATATACGTGACTAAAGTCAGTGGATGCATTCATTAATTTATTGTGTGGGCTTGCTCTGTTCTCCACTGTCGTGGTTTCCAAGGTGGTAACTAGTAACTCTAGCCTCAATCACAATTTGACCCCACTCAGTTTAATATTTCCTCAGAGTACTCATATAGTATATTTTAGGTATTTTTTCCCCATAACTTGGCCCAAAAATTTTTAAGAAAGTGAAAAGCCTTTTAAACATGTGGGGTCAAACCCATATCTAGTTCTGATTTTATCACCATCTGCACGGCAAAGACTCTCCATCTACACGGCAAAGCAAGAAAAATCTCTTCATGATTTATTGCTCTACACAGCAATGGTCCAATGGAAAACAGTTCCAATGGGCAATATAACACCATTTGTCCGTCACTAGTTGCTTGAAGTTGGAAACGAGAGACAGCTTACTTAGGCAACTGGGTAAAGCGCAAGCCTTCTGAACTCTTTGGCCATGATCTAGTATTATGTGTGTAAGCATAAGTTTTAGACTGGAGAAAATTTTCCAGTCAAACACGAAGGGGATCAAATGCCATTTTCCTTGCAAGATCTGAAGCAATCCGCTTAATTTCTTTTCTTTCATTCTCTCTTCCTTGTCCATTTATTTTCCTTGCATTCTCCCTAGACATGTAAATTTTTCAAGAAAATTTTTTCCCAAAATCTTTTTTAAAACTTACAACTTGGTTTGGGGGCAATTGACCCAAATATAGGGTTTCCTGATCTTTAAAGTTGGAAATGGGTGTGGAGGGCTGAAATATAAGGCCGACCGTCCTTGGACGAAGTGAGAATTAGACTGAGTAGATGAACATGGGCCGTGTCGATAGTGTAGAGCTTGGGCCGACGTATTACCGAATGGGCCTTCTCTGGACAAGTCGGTGTGATGACATCGGTCTCATGAGGCTTTGGCCAATCGGAGCCCAACGAGCTTATCGTGAAGAAGGCATGAGCTTTGTCGAGTGCCGACCTGTCAGTCTGTCGTTCGGCTAAGACGGTGGTAACTTTTTGGAAGGACAACAGATCCTAATTAGGAAAGTGCAAACTAAGGCAACAACTAAATTTGGGAATGCGCTGTGTCTGGAAAAATCATCTCACATGGAAAGAATGTGATTTGATATTAGCAAATAAAGAAAGATTTTTTGGAGATTGTGGTACCAAATATGATACTTGATGGCTTATAAATAAGGTATTATATACTATCAATAAGGTACGCTATTATTTACTGTGCAATTACTATTATACTTTAATCTTTGAGTGTTCTGCCTTTAGTATCGAAGTGCTTTCAGGTTAGAAACAATCCGTTTGCACTAATTGACTGTTCATTGCGCAAGTCACTGGAGCAGTTCAAACAAGAGAATATTCACACCCCCACAATGGGTATTGTCTTCCTTGATTAGTTGATTTGCTTGTTCATCATAATGGTCGTATTTGTAAAGTTAGACATATTGAGGACCCTGAAAAAGGTATAATTATATAGACTTGGTTGTTGATGTTATTAAAGTTGCGATAAGTATGATTTGTAAATTGATTTGTATTCTTTCATACATCACTACAACAAAAAAGCACATTTCCCGCATTTCTTTCCCTGCGTTTTTTAAAAATCCCAAAAATAATTAAAGATAAACAAAAAAAAAAGAAAGCGACTTCATTTTAGGGCTAAGTTTAAGCCCGGTCACTTAGAGTTTGCCCCTTGCCGTCGCTCCTCTTCCCCCCTCCCTGTACCAAAACCCCAGCGCCTCTCTCTCTCTCTCTCTCTCTCTCTCTCTCTCTCTCTCTGCAGCCATTGATCGAGCGCTACTACTCTAAAATGACGCTCGATTTCCGCACCAACAAGAAAATCCTCGAAGAGGTGGCCATCAGTAGGTTCTCAAATTCGATTTCCACATAACTCGCCGTCGTTCCCCTTCGGTGGTCAGGTATTATCACGAATCAGTAGGTTCTCAACTTTCTACCGGAGATTATTCAGGAACCATGTTATGTATCTCATAAAGACAGACGTGAAATATCGGAACCATGTGCTCCATGTTTTAAGAGTGAAGATGAGGAATATATCTGAATCTAGATACTTGGTGATTGTCTAGTTTGTGTATCTGACTAGGTAGGAATTTTGGTAGTAGATTTGGTGATATTTTTACATCTCAAATTCTGTATGTCATGACTTGTGAGTATAGTTTTGTTCTCGTCAGCGAAAATGTAATTCCAAAGAAGCAAACAACGTATGAGATTGTTAATAGGTGTTGGGACTTATGCTTTCTTTTTGAGTTTCATGTCTGTATTTAGCTCTAGGACTTGTGGATGGATTTTAGGTAGAAAAAGATATTGAAGTCTTTACCTTTTCTTTTCCACTCAGAAATTGTTTGGAGATTGCACGCCAAGTGTTTGCTAAATTGCCAAGGAGGAATTGATGTGCTAGTTCATGTAAATTTGAAGATTTTCAGTCGGCAACTTTGTAGTTCTGGATAACTTGTTTTACTTTTGAGGGAGTACTGTTGATTATCCGTGATGGTTAGATGACATGGATGAAGTTGGGTCGTTCTTCTCTAGCTCCCTTTAATTTTTTTTTTATTGTGTTAGTTATGCTATAAATTTAAATGACGTGACTTTGGCTTGCTTATTTTTGAATTTTGTGGAGTAGTTTCTTTGCCAATTCTTGATGAAGTCAGTTTCAATGAAAATATCAGATTTGAGGATTTACCATCTATTGATGGTGCAAGGGCCCAAAAAAAGGGCCAAGAGAAGCATGGGGAAAGTTTTTCGAGGTGTTCATTAGCCAAATTATATGGACCTTTATTCTATTTCAAGTGATTCTAACCTTTATTCGATCTTTCGTCCATGTACACAATACGCAGACTTACTGCTGCATGCTGAAAGACTGGATCTTGGCCTCACAATGAAGGATCCTTAGCACTGCTTATGGTAATAGAAGTTTTATTTTATTCTCTTCATTTAACTTAGTAGGACATTACAAGAAGTTTATGCTGTATTGCATTTTACTAATATGCAACAGAGGTGGCATCCTAACAAACACAAAGGTGACAATGTAGTTACTGCAAAATTTCAACAGATCAGACAATGTAGTTACACCATGCATCTAATGGTTAGTTTGTGCAATACAGATTATCTATGTTCAGTTGGTGGCTAGTTTTTGGGGTATGTACATCTTAGAGTTCAATATTTCCAATCTGTCATGGCATGGTAAATAGACGTTGGGATTAAGTTATGTCCATATATGTAATGTAAGCAGCCCTTGCTCTCGGAGACAAGGACTTCTTTCTCTCTTTTTTTATCAGTATGTTGAGTTACTTAATCGAATTGTGTTTTGAAAGTATCTCGTTATGTGTAGGCGAAGCATATTTTGTCCACTGTGGAAGCTACTAAACTCTCAAAGTAGAATATAGTAGAAACCTTTCCAATACATTTAGTATGTCATCATCCAATACATATAATTTTGATAGTGCATGGTTCTTTTGAAGTGTTAAGTGATCCTGCCAAGCGACTTGACTATGATTTAACTGGAAACTATGAGATTGACTGGTACACTTTGCTTGTAAAAACTTCCACCGGCTCATCAGGCTAGATTAGTCCAACTTTTTGTATAGCTTTTGTCTTATTCCAATTTGTTTGCATGTGTTATTTTTTGGTGCATGTTTACTATTGAGTATCTTTTCATTTTAATTATGATATTGGTACTTATGATTTTTTTGCATTTTTCTAAAGTATGACTTATCAATTTTATGTGCTTAAGTGGTTTATGATAATGTTGTTAGTTGGATTTTCAATTGATTGAGGCTTGAATTTTTCTTTTTTTATTGAGGCTTGAATTTTTTTTATTTCAAGATGAGGTTGCCTCAAGTCCCGAAGAAAAAGAAAAGAAGATTGCAAACAGACTCAAATTGATTCTATTGGTGCTAAGGTAATTGTTATATCTTATATACATTGAATTCCAGACTCATTGAATTTGTTAAAAAATATGATTTTGCATTGATTTATATTTATTCTTGTTTGATTTCGGGTTTATCGAAGTTGAAGATTGTTGTAGCACTGAGTTGTTAATTTGCACGTCTATCTTTTACTATTGTCTTTATTTTCTAAGGAACACTTGATATGTTTTGGATATTGTGATGTGTGTTTTTATTTAGATTTGTTGGACATTTTTGAGATCATTTGTGTTTAGTTAGAAGATATTGCGAATGTTTTGAGACAATGTTTGTGTTATATATAATGGAATGCACTCATTTATTAGATATATTGATTTTAAACTTGTGTCATATGCTTACATGAGCTTTGGATAAGAGTTACTAGATACTACAGTAGGTTACAAATCAAAAAATGGTGAGACAAAATTAATTTACAGAAGAAAATATTTTTATCAATGTTTTTATGTGATCACGGGGAAATAATGTAGATTAGTGACAATTTCATATCACTTTTTTTGACGTTTTAAAAAAATTCCCAAAACTATTCCCGGGGTTTGTCAAAACGCAGGGAATATCTCACCGGAGCCGGAATTTTATTTTTCACCGGAAAACTTTTACCGGCGTTTTATAAAAACGCTGGAAATATGTTGATATTATTCCCGACGTTTATAAACGCTGGAAATTTTTCCTGTCACCGTTTACACCGACGTTTTCAACAAACGCCGGGAAAAACGCCGGCAAAGACATTATTGGCGTTTTTTAGACTATTACCGGCATTTATAAAACGCCAGGAATACTATGATTTGTTGTAGTGCATGGGGTAACTGCTGAAAATGGAATTAATGTTGAACTTAGAATTGTAAATAGTGTTCACCCATACTTGTCAATGGATGAGTATTGAAGCTGCGATAAGTATATTTAAGTTGTATGCTGGAATGAGTTAAATCAATGTGCATTTTGATGTTATCCAAAATGTAATGAGTGAAAATTGATCCTCTCGGTATTTATGAAAGTGCATCTGGTCTTCTATCACTTTAAGATGACTAATTGCTAAAAAATAAAAGATAAGTGAGAGAAGCTCGTCTTTCACCTAGGACATAATACGATTTGTTAAATCATGGTTGATATAATTAATAATAAAGTCGTTCAAATTCTGAACGAATAAACGTGAATATCTCACTCATATTTATGAATCTGGATACACCCCTATTTGATTATTTAACTTTCATTTAAAGTAATATTTTGTGATAACGTGATAATTTAAAATTCTAATTTAAATGTAAATTGCTATTTAAAATCTTATCCGCTATCATATGGTGTGTCAGAGAAATTATTCACTATCCCACTTGTATGCTCGGTCCATTTGGACTGTGGTATTTATTGAATATTTTTTTGTTAATTTTTTGTGGTTTATTGGTTCATCTGGACGAGAGTTTTCGGAAAAGTTATAAATAATAGACTAAATTTTAAAAAAATTCAGAAAAGATAAAAATAAATCAAAAATAGAATTTTTTTTGGCTTATTCATCATCTTTAGTTATGTTTTTTTAACTTTTGAACATAATTTTATACTTTTTAGATTTATTTCATCAAGACGGACCAATAAATAACAAAATATTGAGGTCAAAACAACAAATAAAAAATAGAGACAAAATAAATTAAAATATATATATATATATATATATATATATTATAATATTATATATAGGGGAGACTCAAGTGACCAACACTTTTTTAGACCAATATTAGACCAACATCTAAACTCTTGATTCCTGATTAAATTTTAATGATCCGAATCGTTCAATATGTTTAAAACATGTTTTTAAGGGTACCTGCGAGAAATCAGCTCAAAATATTACCAAAAAAATACTTGATTCAAACAGTGGTTAAAATGCTGACAGGAACTATTTTATGAGTCATTGCTTGGATCAAATCCTTTTTGGTAATATTTTGAGCTGATTTCTCGCGAGTACCCTTAAAAATATGTTTAAACAAATTGAACGGTTTGGATCATTAAAATTTAATCAAGAATAAAGAATTTAGATGTTGGTCTAATATTATTCTAAAAAAGTATTGGTTCATATATAGTCCCCTTCTAATGAGGGATTCCTCAATTTGCTAAAATGAGGACCTCCCATTTCTTAATCAAAATTTGATGATCCGAATCGTTCAATGGGTTTAAAACATATTTTTAACGATACTCGCGAAAAATCAACTTAAAATGTTATCGGGAAGGTCTTGATCCAAACAATTTATCATAAAACTCTTCTTGTCAGCATTTATGAAACTGTTTGGATCAACCCTTCTCGATATTTTTTTAAGCAGATTTCTTACCGATACCCTTAAAAATATGTTTCAAAAACATTGAATGGTTTGGACCATCAAAATATAATCTAAAATCATTTTAGTAAAATGAGGAATCCCTCATTAGAAGGGGACTATATATAGAATCTTGATTAAGTTTTGCTGTATTCATCTATCCATATTGATGAGGTAGAACGAGTACATATGTATGAGTTCCTTTCTAACGAGGAATGCCTCATTTTTTGATCAATTTCTGATGATCCAAACTGTTCAATGTGTTTAAAACATGTTTTTAAGAATACCCTTAAGAAATTGACTCAACAAAATATCGGGAAGAACTTGATCTAAATAATTTTTCATAAATACAGATAGGAACTGTTTTATAAAAAATTAATTGGATCAAACCCTTCCCGGTAATATTTTGAGCTGATTTTGCGCAAGTATTCTTAAAAATATGTTTCAAACACATTGAACGGTTTAGATCATTAATATTTGATCTGAAAATAAGAGGTCCTCATTTTAACCAAATGAGAGATCCATTATTAGAAACTCTCTCTCTCTCTCTCTCATATATATATATATATATATATATATATATATATATATATATATTGTTTTAATTTGATAATTAGAAGATTAAGAAGCTAGAAGTCTCTTCTCTATCATTATAAGTGTTAATCTATAAAAAAGCTTGAGGCAAGAAGATCCTTTATTCCGATTTGTATTTAATATTGTTGTAGAAACCTTGAACGGCGTTGATAAGATTTAGTTCAACTTTGGCATGTAGTAATTGGATTTGCTCTTTATAACCTCGAGCCTTTAGCTCAGTTGTCACCTGATCGTCCCGTTCAACCTTGATAAGTCGGCCAATTGCATAAAGTTCATCCTTGACAGTTCAATTTGTAAGAAACAGAAAAACTACATTAATATTATAAGGAGCAAAAGTACTGATACGAAAAAATAAGGATACACGGACATTTAAGTTCATACAAAAAGCAATAAAGATACAAAAGATAAACAAAACTAACATTAGAAAGGTATAAAAACAAGGAAAGATATAGATAAGTATTAACTAAGGATCTACAATAATTACAAATTCATGGGGCTTTTTTCCAAAAGCAAAGAAAACCCAACAAGATCAAGACACAATTGTAGATCCTTGTCCCCAAAAACATGAGTGGTTTGATTCGCAGATTAGACGCGCAGGATTAAATTATTTATGCTTAATCCGAGCAATTCCATGTTTGGTTTCCTTAGATTGAACTGGAACAAATAATCTCGATATTATTATAATACCTATATGTGGAGTACTATTTTATACTGAATGAGAGATTGGACTATTTAATTCCGTCTGTATTTACCATTACTCCACCGTTGCCGCCATCTCCAACCACCTCCATCTTCACCGCCTTTGACCACCGCCACCACCACCCACCACACCACAGTCACAAACGTATATTTATCCAATATTTACCACCACCACTGTCACTGCTACCACTACCGCTATTGTCGCTATTGTCACCACCACCTTCGACCACTGCCACAGCCCCCGTCCACCACACCATTGCCAACATACGTATAGAAAATATTAGAAAATGATTTTCACAATTTAATTCACAAATCAAACGAGGCATAAAATCTAGAAAACATTAGAAAATATTCTCATTCCCTCCATAAGCACTTGAAATACTAAAATCTATGAAATACATTCTTGCTGTTTTTCCGAATAAGTGGTGAATGCGAATAACAATTCTCCTACTGGACACATGGACATCACAGACACAATACAACACAGAAAGGAGAAAAAGTGAAAACAATTGGGATAGTTTTGGAAGATGATGATCTTCACAATTCATTAGTCAAGTCTTATAAAGCTCAGACCCTCATCGTTGATCCACCCATACTTCTCCATAAAAGGATTGGTTTGAATCTCTGGTGGGTAATTCTCCACACAATCTTTCCAAACATTTCCCTCCTCCAAATCCCTCATCACTTCCCACACACAATTGTTGCACTTAAACCCAGCACCAAAGCTGATCATCAACACCCTATCCCCCTTCTTCAGCCTCTTCTTAGCCTCCATATAACCCAATACATACCATAACCCACCCGCCGACGTGTTCCCAAATCGATGAAGCGCCATTCTAGCCGGTTCAAGGTCATACTCACTCAACCCTAGACTCTGCCCAACCCCGTCGATAACCGCCTTTCCACCCGGGTGTATACAGAAGTGTTCGATCCCCGTCTTCAGATTCAAACCCACTCCAACTTTTTCTAACTCCGGGCTACTATTTCCCCCTTTATAATTCTTAGTAGCCCGTCGATATGATACGATTTTGTATCGAATGAGTTCGTATAGTGGCAGTATTTTGGGTACTAAAACTCTCAGGTTCGTTGTCAAAGCTCTAGCTGAGGCTTTGGTTAGGCTTTTTGTGAGGCGGAAGCCTTTGTATCCGAGATCGTCTTCTACTTGCATGCAGCATTCGTATGCTTCGGTGTTTGAACCCATATGTGTGCGTTCCATACACTTGAGCTTTAAAATAGCTTGGCTTTTTAGCGATTTGTCGTTGGTCAAGAGCATCGAGCATCCGCCTGACCGGAATAGGCAGTTGGAGAGCATCATCGACCTGTTTGGGGAATTTAGACACCACTTATTAATCAAATAAATCACCATTCAAATGAGAAGCATGATCCAATGTAGCACTATAATTGCATGAACTGGACGGTCCATTTTTGCTTGTTTGTGAGCTTGAGAATTTTTTAAATTTTGTCGATAGCATCAATCACGCAAAAAATTTCATTAATCGGACTTATATGATTTCAGAAGCAATATCTTGATATCAAAAGAGAAATTGCAGCATTGAATTAAACACATTGAAGTCATTTATGAATTGCAACACTGAATCAAAACCTTTTCAAGTCATTTACGAATTTTAGCATGATTGATTTTCTCGACAAGCTCTAAAAAACACGTACGGTTGGGATTTTCTCGACAAGCCATATCCTAAAATGTTGCGTCTGGACGTCCAAGGCAATATTGCGTCTGGTCGCTCGCAGTATTTTAAGCGCCAAACAGCACCGTTTAAGCATGTTTTACATCTTGTTATGCGATGTGTGCAACAAATTCTCTCGAGAGTGTTGAATAATTACTCAAAATATTCTCTTTTTAATTTGTTGAACAAATGAATGTGTAGATTGGCTATTCGATGTACTTGCCAAGGACCATTACTTCTGCAGTTCTGCCCCCAGTCCTGCATTTTTTTCACCACAATTATGTCGGGGTCAAAAATTAGAAATGTTACATAGCTGAGAGAGCTCATCATGTAGATTTAATTTCAACAATAAACTATGGAGTCTCAAACTTGAGACATTGACCTACCCAACCCGAGACTCTACCTCTCGTTGACTCGTGGACCTATATTTGTAGAAACGGTATCATTTGAACATATTTATAAATGCAATCCTATTAGAAGGGTTTTTTTTTTTTAAATGAGAAAAGCAAGAACATCATATAATATTTGTTAAATTAAATTAGGAGACTTAAACCTAAAACTAGATGAAGTTTGGCACAAACAGCCATCCTTGTTCACCTTCTTGTTAAAGAGGATGAACATTATAACCTTACAAACTAGATGAATATTGGACCTGAGAGTTTTGTTGTGCACAATGCACTGGCATGTTGTGCATGAAAATAACGTTATTTTGGTGCAGAAAACACTGATTGCACAGTTGAACACTGGCCGAATAATTTTTCGAATAGTGTTTTGTGCGCTAATGACATCGTTTTGACGTGTAACACGTCCTGCTGTACTCATTACACAACAGACTCTCCTATTCCATGAATATTAGCCACCCTCGTTTTGGTTAATAGGGCACAAGTCCTACCTATCCAACACACTTTTTTTTTAATAAAAATGAAATTAACTCAATCCCTCTTAAAACTAATGCTCGTCCTAGTGAACAAAATCAAATTCCTGCACTTGGGCTTAAAACATAAAAAAATGGCTATTAATTTGGAAAAATTAATGACGAAACAGGACCTTTGTTTGCCGCAATACCAGTTAGGCCCCATAGATTCCGTGCTGACCACCACAGCCAATGCCTTACTGTGAATCTTAAACAACTGCCGAACCAAATCAACGGCCACAAGGCTCGCGCTGCACCCCATCCCGGAGAGATTAAACGCCTTCACATCCTCCCTCATCTTATACCGGTTCACAATCCGCGCCGTTAAAGACGGCACCGTCGACAGCAACGACACGTTCGCAACCAGAATGTCGACGTCGGATGGGGAGATCCCCGTCCTGGCAAAAAGACCGTCGAGGGTGTCGTAGATGATTTCGTCCATCTCGGTCAGCGCGTCGGGCAGAGAAGGCTGGTCTTCTCTGCCCGAGATGACGTTTCTCGGGGCGTAGGTGTCTTCGCCGATTCCGGAGCTGACTATGGTTTGTAAGAGGAACTTGTATTCGTCGAGGCCGAGGTTTTTGTTACGGAGGATGATGTTGGCGCAGAGTTCGGTGTCGAGTTTTCGGTCTTCTGTGGCTTTGTAGCACTCGTAAGCTAGCATGTAGCAGCATTGGTCTTTTCTTTGGAATGTTTGTTTGAGGAGTTGGAAAATGGCGTAGAAGAGAGGAAGAAGATAGATGGCTATGAAGAGCTCCATAGAGTGAGAGAGAGAGAGAGAGAGAGGGGAGGGGGGGCGGCGCTGTGATGATGGAACTATGATTGTATATTATATAGAAGATTCTTTATATTTCTTCGTATGGTCTGCCATTTGGTATCTAATCTAGATTTTATAACACATGAACACAGGGAAGAACTCCATAGAAACGGCGGGGCCCAAAATTTACAAAAAAAAACTTTATGTCCTAGTTATGAATCACTACAACAAATCGTAGCATTCCCAGTGTTTTTAAAATCCCGAGAATAGTCTCTAAAAACGCCGGCAATGTCATTCTCAACGTTTGTGGAAAACGTTGGCGTAAAGGGTAACGGGAAAAATTCCCGACGTTTATAATATCGAGGTATTACCCGCGTTTTAAAAACGCCGGTAAAAGTTTTCCGGCAAGAACGGAATTCTAGCTCTGGCGAGACATTAATGTTGAATTTTTTTAAAAACAAGTTCATTTTGGCCCCCCCAAATTATAGTCGGTTACTTCTTTTTTCTCCAAAAAAATTTCGATCTTTCTGAACATTGAATTCTACTTCCAAACTTGGGGCCACTGGAGGGTATTCCCGGTCGTTCACTTCAGGGCCCCGAGGACTAGTCGGCATAGGTGGGGGGCTCCCCCAAGCAATCCCAGCCTGGTCCCCAAGCCGTCGGACACCTCGGTTAACCAAACCAAACCAAACCAAACTGAGCCTTGTGTCCCAAATCAATTGGGGTCGGACACCTCGGTAAACAAAAAAAAAAAAAAATTCTACTTCCGCCCCTGAATGAACACCACTCTTCTCAAGTAATTTTTTAGTAGTTTTTGTTATGACGTCTCAAAATCAGCAACATCTATAATTTATGAGTGTTTTTTACATTATAAATGGGATGACCTTCAACTATTTTGCTTACTTAAGAGTATGTTCTATTGAGATTTGAGATGATTTCAATAGCTAATTAATACCATTTGTTTCTTTTTCGATATATAAATCTCGAGGTTTTTTTATAAAAATTTTGAACACTAGCTATCTCAATTCTCAACCAATAAAATTCCTAAAAATTACATGACAAGGCTAGGAATTTTTGTTATCTTTTCACTGATTTTCCTTGCTATCTAATATGTTTTCATAATGCTTAGATCTAGTCTAGTCCAAGTGGTTTGTGAAACGATGATAATACCTCTCAATGTGAAAATATAATATACAAACATTTGATGAATAAATCAAGGACATTATCGTCATTTATAGTCTCCAATGATGTTTATGACCCACTACCCTATGGATTGGGTCTGTAATGTTGGGGGTTCTCCATTTGTTTATAACGTCATTTATAGTCTCCAATGATGTTTATGACCCACTACCCTATGGATTGGGTCTGTAATGTTGGGGGTTCTCCATTTGTTTATAATATTACTGGTGAGTGGCGACTTAAACTTCTAGGTGGGAAGAAATTTATTCAAACACGGCAGAAGGCTTGAAGAGGACATGTTTGCAATGCACATGCTATTTTTCGATAAGGAGAAAGGCAGTTGAAGGCAATTAATAGATGGGAAACTAAGGGAGAAGGAGGTCTTTTTGGCTCTGTCCATGTGTTCTTCTCGACTCCTCGGAAGGAACTCTATTCGGCCAAAGCAGCGCTAGGGCCAGGAGAGTGGGTTCTTCCGTTGTCTGAATAAAGGCCCAGAGCAAATAAGATAGAGATTTGTAAAGGAAGGCTCTGGGTAGGAGCGTGTCGTCTTGTACGCAAACTAGAAGGGGTGGAGTCCCTATATCTAGTTGGATAAGGATTCCGAAATGGCCAAAATGGGTGACCTTATCATCAACTTAATCGAAACAGATTCCGAAAAAGGAGGGAGAGGATTAAGGAAGGCTTAAGAGGACATCCAAGAGAGAGAGATGAGGTACGGCCTAAGATTTTCTAGCATTACTCTTTCTTTTTTTATTTTTCTCTCCAAAGATTATCCGATCACTAGCTTAGGCATCAGAGGGTGTTGGCCGGTACTACACCGGTGTATCTAGTTTTTTTACGGGTCATTACCAAGAAGGGATTAGCAGTCACGAAACTGCCTAGTTTGATTCAAATTTCAAGGAGAGAAAAATATAGGGCAATTATCTTTCCCTAGTTAGATTTGAAATAACATTGACCCACTAATCAACCTTTATTTATTCTTTAGATTATGAGTAGTTTTAGTGTAATTAGCTTTTGTAGCCGGTCAAAATCTTCAGTGAAGATAATAACGTTAAGTTTAGGGTAAATTACATTGATCTCCCCTTAGGTTTTTGCCAAATACAGTGTCCCCCTTGAGGTTTCTAAAATTAGTATAACCACCCTTATTTTTTAAACTATTACGCAGTTATCTTTTTATTGTTAAAATCAGTTAAACATCATAAGTTAAGCTATTAAAACTTCAAGTTTAAGATTTTTTTTGACAAAATAAACTTTAACATAATTCACATCACGTTTGAAATAGTCTATTTTTAACTTTTTAGATTTTTTTAAAGCCGAAATTTAAACAAATTTTAAAATTCTATCAGAATTTTGACTTCAAAATAATCTCAAAAATTTAACATAGGTTATTTTCGACGTGATAAAAATCATGTTATAGTTTATTTTATGAAAAAAAATCTTAAACTTGAAGTTTTAATGGCCTAATTAATTATATTAGACTAATTTTACGATAGGAGAAGTAACTCATAATAATATAAAAAATAAGGGAGATTATTGTAATTTTAAAAACCTGAGGGGGGCATTGTATTTTTCACAAACCTCAAGGGAGGTCAGTGTAAATCACCCTTAATTTTATTGCTTTTCTTGTTTAATTCAAATTTTGTTGTGTTTCTGATAAAATCTTGATATACGGCATTGGACTACACATTCACCTTTTAATAAATCTCATTTCACCACTTATCATTTTGTTTGTTGTTGTCTGTAAATTCCTAATCCCTTGTCGATTGAGTGAAATTTTTGAACAACACTACTGGGATAAATAATTTAATCCAAACAACATGGATTATGAACTATTTTTCTAATCAATAATTCAATAATAATCTTTAGAACCTACTAGAATATCAACATCGGTAGGTCAAAAATAATATTCTCCTGATGCTTTTGCATGGAATTATATTCAAGTATAGTAGAAGCTATAGTTTTGCTTTTTGACTTACTTATTCTGACTCAACTAGACAAAATTTTGGCCATCCCCCTCTGGGTCTGAATCACAGTTAAAACCTACACCCACCATTAAAAGTACCAAACTCTATATATTTATTCCAATGAATTGATCTCGCGGTAAAAAATCTGGTATTTAGAGATTCGCTCTCTTATAAAGTTTCAAGTTTGAAATATCTTCGGCTTTATGAACCCTTATAGAGTTGGTCAATATAATAATTTGTCTTGACTCCGCAAATAAGTAGTGATATTATCTATAAAAGATTAGCCAAGATACATGTAATCTTATTCAGACATTTAAGTCGTAAAAAATAAACTCTGTATTTATTAGGTGGGCTTGCTCTGTTTTCCAGTGTCAGTGATTTCCATGGTGTTAATTCTGGTCTGAACCACCTCTGCCATACAGTGAAAAGAAAGGTAAATTTCCTCACCACCATCCCACTTGCGTCCTGCTCTATTGCCTATAAGGCTCTGAATAAGGTAGTACACAACAGCTTAATTTGGGCAGATTTTGACCCCCACATCACATTTTGTGTCAGCTACTCTCTGTCACTTTGCATGACGAACTTAATTTGGGTAGAATTATTGAGTAGCACCGCTTTGCAGCAAGACATCGTTATTTTGGCATAAAAAAAATTTCACGGACATTGTTTTATTTGTTCGAACGATATTTCGTACAGCAAAACAATATGGGCCCCTACAACAACATAAAAAATGACATAAAAAATAGCACGCATACCGTGCATAGTAGAGCTTTCAAGTCCTAAAATTACACGCTCACGTAGACTCCACAATTATGCATATCAATTTTAGTAGTTGCGAGTAGTTTATAGGAAGAGAGAGAAATGTGGGCCCCTACAACAACAACAGCTGTATTCGCTTTTCATTGGCTATCTCTTCAGTTTTTTTATCTTTCTTTTTTTTATATACTTACTTATTTAGTGTATTCATGTGGAGGTCGGATTTAAAAACACATAAAAAATATTTTATCTAAACTGTTAAAATTAACAGTTGAAATTAAAACTCTCTTATTTTGTATATTTATCAAATCCACAATATTCCAAAGATAAAAAGGAGAGAAATGTCTAATTGAAGGTATTAAAGGCACAATATTAAAATATTATTAGAAAAGACTTTATCCAAGTAGTAGTTCAAAATGTTGATAGGAACTGTTTTATAAACCACTGTTTAGATTAAACCCTTTCCGATAATATTTTGAGTTGATTTCTTACACGTAGCCTTAAAAACATGTTTTAAATACATTGAACGGTTCGGATCATCAAAATTTAATCAGAAATGAAGAGTTTAGATGTTTGTCTAATAAAAATATTATAAAACACATTGAAGAGTTAACCTGTTCGGTGAATGCAAGTAGTATCCATTTTACATGGGACTTTTATCTTGAATAAGGACAAAAGACTTGGAAGGAAATTTAAAAAGGGAATTCGTTCTTGTAATAACCAAAGTGACAAAAAAAGGCCCGTTTCCAAAATGAGATCACGTAGAATATGGAAAAATGTAAAATAGGAGATTTTTAATAATCTTAGTATTTGGTTTTAATAATCTTACAACAGGAGATATGACATAACAACAGAATATATGAAATGAAGCATAAACAACAGATGTCGATATATCAAAATACAAAAATTTTGTAAGTGGTTTATGTTCAAATTTTTCATTCTGTCTTCTTCTTTCTTTTAATCGGGATGACTCCCTGAGAATCTAACCTATAATCAATACGGCACGACAGCCAGTGAGTATCTAACCCATAATAGAGGGAAATTGAACAACCAACTATCTATGGAATCTAACACGGAACAAAAGTGAAGGGGAATCGAGCCACCAATCACCTTGGGAATCTAACCCGGAACAAGTCAGGCCAAACTCAGCCATAGTCGTAAGAGATTTGTATAGAATTCTTTAATTATTGGGTAACAGATGCTTTTTTTGATCTACCGACTAGACGAACGTTTGTATTTTGTGACACGTAGATGGTCATTTTCTCATGGGAGTCTGATTTGGTTGGACTACTACCGATTGCGCCAAAAAAACTAAGGTTTCTAGTCATGATCACAAATTACTTCACGAAATGAAATCAAACAAAATTATGTTTCAAGATGTGACCTTATTTATTCCTATACTTCAAAAGTACTCGAGAAAAATTCTCATGGAGAAGATTTTTGTAAAATATCTAACATTTAATGGGTAGATTTTGATGGTTGCATCTCAAGGAATTGGTCAAGTTATCAAAGCCTCGTGTTTAGAAGCTTGTTCACTACTAACATCTCGCGTTTGAAATTTTCAGGTGTTAATTAATTCAGGTTCCCATCTATCAATTGCTTTCAACTACATCTCGCGGTTGAAATTTTAGGTGTTAATTAAGTCTCTCCTCGGCCATTAGGTTCTCATCTATCAATTGCTTTCAACAACCTAAATTTTTAGGTGTTAATTAAGTCACTCCTCGTCCCTTAGGTTCCCAGTTGCTTTCAACTACCTTAATCCTTATCCAAAAATAGCATACTATAATATTATAATATTGATGTCACCAAAATTTGTACTGAACTGAATTTAAAACATACTAATGTGGTTGTGGAGTTGGGGTCTTGTTGTGCGCAAGTTGTAGTGTTGTTCGGTGACGTATTTTGAAATATTATCATATTGATTTAAATTATTTATTTATAATTAATTTAATGTGTGTAAAATTAAATTTGTTTACTAGTCAGATTCAGAAAGGCTATAGTGCACTTTGATGTAATGCGCGTGTAGTGCAGACAAAACGACATAGTTTAATCTGTTTTGTTTTCGAAACTATATCGTTTTGATCCCCATGCATTTTGATAATAATTTGTATAATAAGTTAAAACGATATAGTTTTGAGTGCAAAGCGGACAAAACTATATCGTTTTGTCCACACTATACGCACACTACAGGAAAAACACTACAACATCCCCAAATCCTCAGCAACCATCTTAAACTTTTGGGAGATCTGTTCATTGTGCTAAAATCTCAATCTCAAGTATGCTTACAAATTAAATACAGAGCATGTTTGGCTTGAAGGAGGCATGCAAATGAACAATGAAACTTTTTCTGATTTTCTCTTCAGCTCCTTCATATAATTTAATTGTATTCTGAAAGAAAAAAATGTAGAGCGAACAAGATAATCATCAGAGAGAGTATGTGGATTGAGAGATTGTAAAACTCTCCCGAATATATCCGTTGCTCTTATGGACATACTCAATTAATTTTGGAAAATCACGCCGATTCTTGTGTTTGTGATTGTGATTGTGATTGTTTGTGTGTGCGTGCGTGCGCGCACGTGTGTGTTGGGTTTATCCATTACATTACAACAAAAATAGTCTATAACAACAAAATAATTTCGTCTCAAAAGCTACATTTTTCAAAATTTCGTCTCAAAATTTTCATCGTTAGTTTTCGTTGCCCATAGTTTCATGCTAAAGGTCCAGGCGACGAAAAATCAAATTCGTCGCCTAATATGTTCTGTGGCGACGAAATAATTTGTCGCTAAATGTAGATATTCAGAGAGGAATTGTTTCGTCACTAATAACAATTTTTGCTGCAAAATATTTTGTCGCCAACCACAATTATTTCATGACAAAATTATTTTCGTCGGTAGTGAAGATAATTTTTTTCGTCGCAAAATTGAGTTTAAATTCAAATTAAATTGAACATTATTCTTTGCCAAGATTTGAACCCTAAACCCACCTTAGGGGCACCCTCCTTGACCACTGGAATACACACAATATTCTGTAATTATTTATAATATCTAACATATAACATATGTTTAAGAATTTCTTTAAAATAGATGTTAAACATAATATATTATATATTTTTTAAATAGATGTTAAACAAAAAAGTTACAAATAAAAACAAAACAATAATCAAGTAATCAAGTTATGCTAAACCCAGCTATAGTTGGAGGAGATTTGTGTAGAATTCTTTAATTATTGGGTAACGGGTGCTTTTAATTTTGATCTACTGACTAGACGAACGTTTATTTTTTGTGACACGTAGATGGTCATTTTCTCATGGGGGTCAGATTTGGTAGGACTAGGACTATTATCGATTGCACCAAAAATACTGAGGTTTCTAGTCATGATCACAAACAAATTACATCACGAAATGAAATCAAACAAAAATACTTTTCAAGATGTGACCTCATTTATTCCTATACTTCAAAAGTCCTGGAGAAAAATTCTCATGGAGAAGATTGTTGTGAAATATGTAGACATTTAGTTCGTAGATTTTGATGGTTGTATCTCAAGGAATTGATCAAGTTATCAAAGCCTCATGTTTAGGAGCTTGTTCAGTCTTAACATCTCACGTTTGAAAGTTCCAGGTTGTTAGCATGACCCTTTTCATAAATAAAAGACTAAAATGCTCTTGTTTAATTTTTTTATCTTTCTTTTTTGTATATACTTACTTATTTAGTGTATTCATGTGGAGGGAGGATTCAAAAACACATAAAAAAATACTTCATCTGAACTGTTAAAACATTTGAGATTGAATCCACAACATTCAAAAAATAAAAGGAGAGAAATGTCTAATTGAAGGTATTAAAGGCATAAAGTCACCGTCACCAAAGACTTGGTTCGGTCAGTAAAGAAATTATTCCTTTTTCCCAATAAACCACAATTCAAATCTCTTAAATTACAACTGTCCAACTATTTCTCATGTTTCTTGTAATTGTTTTTGCCTATATTTCAATTGATCAGTTCAATTTCAGATCACCATTAAATTTTCTCTTTCTAACAGTAAATATAGCTCAAACAATTGCTTTATTTTCTGACCATCTTTGCTTTTTAAGTTTCCTTGATATGATCAGATCTTGATAACCATTTGATATATATATTTTTTGCTAAACACCATTTGATATATATTCAAGCTACAACTAATTCATTTCTGACTCCTCAGTCCCACCCCTTTAAGAAAGAGTTACTCCTCATAAAAGTTTGAATTGGCTTATTTCATCAGGTGAATTATAAGTTGTCGTGTTATTAATTTAGACAAAGAAATCAGCTTAAAATATTATTAGAAAAGACTTTATCCAAGTAGTAGTTCAAAATGCTGACAGGAACTGTTTTATGAACCACTGCTTAGATTAAGCCCTTTCCGATAATATTTTGAGTTGATTTTCTTGCACGTAGCCCTAAAAACATGTTTTAAATACATTGAACGGTTCAGATCATCAAAAATTAATTAGAAATAAAGAGTTTAAATGTTGGTCTAATAAAAATATTATAAAACACATTGAAGAGTTTACCTGTTCGGTGAATGCAAGTAGTATCCATTTTACATGGGACTTTTATCTTGAATAAGGACAAAAGACTTTGAAGGAAATTTAAAAAGGGAATTCGTTCTTGTAATAACCGAAGTGACAAAAAAAGGCCCGTTTCCAATATGAGATCACGTAGAATATGGAAAAATGTAAAATAGGAGATTTTTAATAATCTTAGTATTTGGTTTTAATAATCTTACAACAAGAGATATGATATAATAACAGAATATATGAAATGAAGCATAAACAACAGAATTTAATAACAGATGTTGATATATTAAAATACAAAAATTTTGTAAGTGGTTTATGTTTCAAAATTTTCATTCTGTCTTCTTCTTTCTTTTAATCGGGATGACTCCCAGAGAATCTAACCCATAATTAATACAGCACGACAGCCAGTGAGTATCTAACTCATAATAGAGGAAAATTGAATAACCAACTATCTAGGGAATCTAACACGGAACAAAAATGAAGGGGAATCGAGCCACTAATCACCTCGGAAATCTAACACGGAACAAGTCAGGCCAAACCCAGCCATAGTCGTAAGAGATTTGTGGAATTCTTTAATTATTGGGTAACAGATATTTTTTTTGATCTACCGACTAGACGAACGTTTGTATTTTGTGACACGTAGATGGTCATTTTCTCATGGGGGTCTGATTTGGTTGGACTACTATCGATTGCGCCAAAAAAACTGAGGTTTCTAGTCATGATCACAAATTACTTCACGAAATGAAATCAAACAAAATTATGTTTCAAGATGTGACCTTATTTATTCCTATACTTCAAAAGTACTCGAGAAAAATTCTCATGGAGAAGATTGTTGTAAAATATCTAGACATTTAACGGGTAGATTTTGATGGTTGCCTCTCAAGGAATTAGTCAAGTTATCAAAGCCACATGTTTAGGAGCTTGTTCACTACTAACATCTCGCGTTTGAAATTTTCAGGTGTTAATTAATTCAGGTTCCCATCTATCAATTCCTTTCAACTACATCTCGCGGTTGAAATTTTAGGTGTTAATTAAGTCTCTCCTCGGCCATTAAGTTCCCATCTATCAATTGCTTTCAACAACCTAAATTTTTAGGTGTTAATTAAGTCACTCCTCGTCCCTTAGGTTCCCATCTATCAGTTACTTTCAACTACCTTAATCTTTATCCAAAAATAGCATACTATAATATTATAATATTGATGTCGGCAAACTTCGTACTGAACTGAATTTAAAACATACTAATGTGGTTTGTGGAGTTGGGGTCTTGTTGTGCACAAGTTGTAGTGTTGTTCGGTGACGTATTTTGAAATATTATCATATTGATTTAATGTGTAAAATTAAATTTGTTTACTAGTCGGATTCAGAAAGGTTGTAGTGCACTTTGATGTAATGCGCGTGTAGTGCAGACAAAACGACATAGTTTAATTTGTTTTGTTCTCGAAACTATATCGTTTTGATCCTCATGCATTTTGATAATAATTTGTATAATAAGTTAAAATGATATAGTTTTGAGTGCAAAGCGGACAAAACTATGTCGTTTTGTCCACACTATACGCACACTACAGGAAAAATACACTACAACATCCCCAAATCCTCAGCAACCATCTTAAACTTTTGGGAGATTTGTTCATTGTGCCAAAATCTCAATCTCAAGTATGCTTACAAATTAAATACAAAGCATGTTTGGCTTGAAGGAGGCATGCAAATGAACAATGAAACTTTTTCTGATTTTCTCCTCAACTCCTTCATATAAATTTATGTATTCTGAAAGAAAAAAATGTAGAGCGAACAAGATAATCATCAAAGAGAGTACGTAGATTGAGAGATTGTAAAACTCTCCTGAATATATCTGTTGCTCTTATGGACATACTCGATTAATTTTGGAAAATCACGTCGAGTCTTGTATTTGTGATTGTAATTGTGATCGTGTGTGTGCGTGCGTGCGCGCATGTGTGTGTTGGGTTTATCCATTACATTACAACAAAAATGGTCTATAACAACGAAATAATTTCATCTCATCAAGAGCTACATTTTTTCGAAATTTTGTCTCAAAATTTTCATTGTTAGTTTTCGTTGCCCATAGTTTCACGCTAAAGGTCCAGGCGACGAAAAATCAAATTCGTCGCCTATTATGTTCTGTGGCGACGAAATAATTTGTCGCTAAATGTAGATATTCAGCGAGGAATTGTTTTGTCACTAATAACAGTTTTTGCGGTGAAATATTTTGTTGCCAACCGCAATTATTTCACGACAAAATTATTTTCGTCGTTAGTGAAGACGATTTTTTTGTCGCAAAATTGAGTTTAAATTCAAAATAAATTGGACATTATTCTTTGCCAAGATTTCAACCCTAAACCCACCTTAGGGGCACCCTCCTTGACCACTGAAATACACACAATATTCTGTTATTATTTATAATATCTAACATATAACATATGCTTAAGAATTTTTTTAAAATAGATGTTAAACATAATATATTATATATTTTTTAAATAGATGTTAAACAAAAAAATTACAAATAAACAAAACAATAATCAAATAATCAAGTTATGCTAAACCCAGCTATAGTTGTAGGAGATTTGTGTAGAATTCTTTAATTATTGGGTAACAGGTGCTTTTTTTGATCTACCGACTAGACGAACATTTGTTTTTTTGTGACACGTAGATGGTCATTTTCTCATGGGGGTCAGATTTGGTAGGAACTAGGACTATTACCGATTGCACCAAAAATACTGAGGTGTCTAGTCATGGTCACAAATTACATCACGGAATGAAATCAAACAAAATTACTTTTCAAGATGTGACCTCATTTATTCCTATACTTCAAAAGTCCTGGAGAAAAATTCTCATGGAGAAGATTGTTGTGAAATATGTAGACATTTAGTTCGTAGATTTTGATGGTTGTATCTCGAGGAATTGATCAAGTTATCAAAGCCTCATGTTTAGGAGCTTGTTCACTCTTAACATCTCTCGTTTGAAAGTTCCAGGTGGTTAGCATGACTCTTTTCATAAATAAAAGACTAAAATGTCTCTTGTTTAGTTTTTTTTTTTTTATCTTTCTTTGTTGTATATACTTACTTATTTAGTGTATTCATGTGGAGGGCGAATTCGAAAACACATAAAAAAATACTTGATCTGAATTGTTAAAATTACCAATTGAGATTGAAACTCTCTTACTTTGTATATTTTTCAAATCCACAACATTCAAAAAATAAAAGGAGAGAAATGTCTAATTGGAGGTAAGGCATAAAGTCACCCATTACCAAAGACTTGGTTAGGTCAATAAAAAAATTATTTTTTTCCTCAATAAACCACAATTCAAATCTCTTAAATTACGACTGTCCAACTATTTCTCATGTTTCTTGTAATTGTTTTTGCCTATATTTCAATTGATCAGTTCAATTTCAGATCACCATTAAATTTTCTCTTTTCTAACAATAAATATAGCTCAAACAATTGCTTTATTTTCTGACCATCTTTGCTTTTTAAGTTTCCTTGATATGATCAGATCTTGTTAACCATTTGATATATATTCAAGCTGCAGTTAATTCATTTCCGACTCCTCAGTTCCACCCCTTTAAGAAAGACTTACTCCTCATAAAAGTTTGAATTGCCCTATTTTATCGGGCAAATTATAAGCTGCCGTGTTGTTAACTTAGACAAAGAAATCAGCTCAAAATATTATCAGAAAAGACTTTATCCAAGTAGTGGTTCAAAATACCGACAAAAACTATTTTATGAACCACTGCTTAGATCAAGCCCTTTTCGGTAATATTTTGAGTTGATTTCTCGTGAGTAGTCTTAAAAACATGTTTTAAACACATTGAACGGTTCGGATCACTGAAATTTAATCAACAATGAAGAGTTTAGATATTGGACTAATGTTGATTTAAAAATATTATAGAACACATTGAAGAGTTAATTACCTGTTCGGTGAATGCAAGTAGTGTCCATTTTACATGGGACTTTTATCTTGAATAAGGACAAACGACTTGGAAGAAAATTTAAAAACGGAATTCTTTCTTGTAATAACGAAAGTGACTAGGAAGAATGTAGAATAGGAGATTTTTACTAATCTTAGCATCTGGTTTTAAAAGTTGAGATGAAGTGTTTTGTTATGTGTTTTCGGATCTGATCCCATTTATCTGTGTATAAAAATATATAATATAACTACGTACGTTTACATAAAATATATGTGTGTTATATAACAATATTTACTATCAAATTTATACAAATAAATATGCAACTTATACTTTTATTATTTTTACTTTGAAAAATTTTTGTTTACTACTTAATGCTTGTTATTTTTATATTCCCTATATATATTTCTAAATCAATGGTCATGATTCGCTTGATTAGTGAGACTACAAATACAAATAAATTATAACTATTAATTTTGAAATCATAAAAAATTTCTTAGTTCAATTTCTGAAACCGTAAAAGTTAACAACAGACAATAATCATTCTTCAAATTTAGATTTGTATATCAGAAAGAACTAATGAAAGTGACAAAATATATATATATATATATATATATATATATATATATATAAGCAGGGGACAGCTTTAAAGTAAATGACAAATGAAAAGAGAGTAGAAAGCTTGAGAAGGTTCTTGACCATATTGTTACGGACAACCTAATTACTAAACTAAGTAAAAATCCTACCTAATTTTAATGAAATTAGTATTAGGTCGGAGCTATGTCAGGAGGCCTATGAATAATTGGACACGTAATTAACACATTAGCGGTAATATCAAGGATTTATTTATTGGTTTCCCACTAATTAATTACGCGTATCTGTAATTTCTTGTCCATTTAGTGTCTATGCCTTTTTTGTGCGGCCCAACTACCTAATTAATTTGTGTATTATCAACATTCGGTAACCCTAAATCACTTGAGACCCACTTTAGACTAAGAACAGTGCCACGGTCTTAAATTTTTTTAAAAAAATGCTTATGAATTCAAAATTAAAGGTTATGATTTGTTTGTATTTAATGCCACCAACGTATTAATTGTATACGGAAAATATAATATTCTAGAATAGATAATAACTAACGAAACTGATGGAACCCACTTTGCTAGGGACAAAAAAAATCATTCGAACCGGTGTGAAGGAATCAATCCCACATCGCTAAGATATTAAAATATGGGTAACCTTATATACATGAGAGGCCACTCCATTCATTGCCAATTGGTTTTAAATGGATGCTTCCACATGGTATCAGAGCCCAAAAAGGCCCAACGGCCGAACAAAGCCCACGATGACAGACCCAAGTAGAAAGGCTGCACGAAGACGACCCAAAAAGAGGCGCACGTGACAGACCTAAATACGGGCTGCACGTGAGGGGGCGTGTGAAGGAATCAATCCCACATCGCTAAGATATTAAAATATGGGTAACCTTATATACATGAGAGGCCACTCCATTCATTGCCAATTGGTTTTAAATGGATGCTTCCACAGACTTGACTTGTATTTTCCCATCCATTTGTGAATATTGTTCACGATAGACATGGGAATAAATTTTACAATAATATTCGAATAATGTATTGGAGCACGAAATTATATTAATCAGGGCCTAATTCAAAGGAGAATTTGCGTAACGTCCCGATTTTTTGATACGTTAATTAAAATTATTTATTCAATTGTTTGATTAATTGAAACACAAATCAAAGAAATATTTTTTATTATTTAATTTAAAATAACAGAAAATAAGATAAATCAGAGTTTTAAAAGCGCGGAAGTGAAATTGATAGAAATACCCTTGGAATTTATATTTTATTAAAATAAATAAAATAAACAGAGTATATAAGGATAGGACAGCCAAATGCCACCGCAGTGTTCTCCAGCAGCTCTCGATTTCTCCTGCTCGAACGGATTCTCCGACTGGTCTTCGACATCTAGTATGAAACAACAGAGGTAGAGAAGTTGCATCGATTAGCTTATAAAACTCAGTAGGAAGGGTTATTTTAAAATCAAATCCATAGGTAAAAGCACATACAACAAGAGATACGACATAACAGCAGAATATATGAAATGAAGTATAAACAACAGAATTTAATAACGGATGTTGACATATCAAAATACAAAAATTTCGTAAGTGGTTTATGTTCAAATTTTTAGTTGTGTCTTCTTCATTCTTTTAGCCGGGACGACTCCCAGAGAATCCAACCCATAATCAATACGGCACGACAGCCAGTGAGAATCTAACTTATATTGGAAATCGAACCCGGAATACAAAAATAGAGAGAAATCGAACCACCAATCACCTCGGGAATCTAACCCGGAATAAGTCAAGCCAAACCCAGCCATAGTCGTAGGAGATTTGTGTAGAATTCTTTAATTATTGGGTAACAGATGCTTTTTTTCATCTACCGACTAGACGAACTTTTGTATTTTGTGACACGTAGATGGTCATTTTCTCATGGGGATCAGATTTGGTTGGACCACTACCGGTTGCACCAAAAAAACTGAGGTTTTTAGTCATGATCACAAATTACTTCACGAAATGAAATCAAACAAAATTACTTTTCAAGATGTGATCTCATTTATTCCTATACTTCAAAAGTACTCGAGAAAAATTCTCATGGAGAAGATTGTTGTAAAATATCTAGACATTTAATGGATAGATTTTGAGGGTTGCATCTCAGGTGTTAATTAATTCAGGTTCCCATCTATCAATTGCTTTCAACTACATCTCGCGGTTGAAATTTTCAGGTGTTAATTAAGTCTCTCCTTGGCCATTAGGTTCCCATCTATCAATTGCTTTCAACAACCTAAATTTTTAGGTGTTAATTAAGTCACTCCTCATCCCTTAGGTTCCCATCTATCAGTTGCTTTCAACTACCTTAATCCTTATCCAAAAATAGCATATTATAATATAATATTATAATATTGATGTCGGCAAACTTTGTACTGGACTGAATTTGAAACATACTAATGTGGTTTGTGGAGTTGAGGTCTTCTTGTGCGCAAGTTGTAGTGTTGTTTGGTGACGTATTTTGAAATATTATCATATTGATTTAAATT
This sequence comes from Arctostaphylos glauca, assembly GCA_019985065.2. Classification (NCBI taxonomy): domain Eukaryota; kingdom Viridiplantae; phylum Streptophyta; class Magnoliopsida; order Ericales; family Ericaceae; genus Arctostaphylos; species Arctostaphylos glauca. The sequence continues at coordinate 23,248,065 of JAHSPW020000013.1, forward strand.
ATTTATTTATAATTAATTTAATGTGTGTAAAATTAAATTTGTTTACCAGTTGGATTCAGAAAGGCTGTAGTGCACTTTGATGTAATGCGCGTGTAGTGCAGACAAAATGACATAATTTAATCTATTTTGTTCTCGAAACTATATCATTTTGATCCCCATGTATTTTGTTAATAACTTTTGTAATATGTTAAAATGATAAGTTTTGAGTGCAAAGCGGACAAAACTATGTCATTTTGTCCGCACTACACGCACACTACAAAAAAAATACACTACAACTTCCCCAAATCCTCATCAACCATCTTGAACTTTTGGGAGACCTGTTCATCATGCCAAAATTTCAATCTCAAGTATGCTTACAAATTAAATACAGAGCATGTTTGGCTTGAAGGAGGCGCGCAAATGAACAGTGAAACTTTTTCTGATTTTCTCCTCAGCTCCTTCATATAAATTTATTGTATTCGAAAAGAAAAAAATATAGAGTGAACAAGATAATCATTAGAGATAGTACGTAGATTGAGAGATTGTAAAACTCTCCGGAATATATCCGTTGCTCTTATGGACATACCCGATTAATTTTGGAAAATCACGTCGATTCTTTTGTTTGTGTTTGTGATTGTAATTGTGATTGTGATTGTGTGTGTGTGCGCATGCGCGCGCGCGCGTGTGTGTTGGGTTTATCCATTCACTATAACAAAATTGTTCTATAACAATGAAACAATTTCGTCTAAAAAGCTATATTTTTCGTCGTCAATGCATTAGGCGACGAAAAATCAAATTCATTGCCTAATATGTTCTGTGGCGATGAAATAATTTGTCGCTAAATGTAGATATTCTGCAAGGAATTGTTTCCTCGCTCATAACAATTTGTGTGATGAAATATTTTGTCGCCAGCCGCAATTATTTAACGATAAAATTATTTTCGTTGTTAGTAACTGGATTTAGAGACGATTTTTTCTGTCACGAAATTCAGTTTAAATTCAATACAAATTGGACATTATTCTTTGCCAAGATTTGAACCTTAGACCTTGACTCTCACTGTCACGATAGGGGCACCCTCCTTGATCACTGAAACACACAATATTCTATAATTATTTACAATATCTAATATATAACGTATGTTTAAGAATTTTTTTTAAATAGATGTTAAACATAATATATTATATATTTTTATCTCTCTCTCTCGCTCCCTCTCTCCCTCTCTCTTTTTCTTGGAACATTAAATTTAAAATTATTACACTCTTATTTCTCTCTCTCCCTCTCGTCTCTCTCTCTCTCATCTCTCTCTTAATTAGATCGTTAATTCGACATTGTTATTCTAATTTTTTTCTTTTTCTCTATATTTCTCTATTCTTCCCTCTCTCCCCCCTCTCCCTCTCTATCAAAATATTAAATTCAAAATTATTACACTATCTCTCGTCTCTCTTTCTACACCCTCTCTTCCTCTCCTATTTCTTTCTCTCTCTCTACCTTTCTCTCTAACCCAATACTCAAATGTTATCTCTCATCTGTCTCTTTCTGCGCTCTGTATCTCTCATCTCTCTCTCTCTCTCTAAATCCTAAACGAAAAATGTTAAACCTATCTCTCCACTCTCTCAACCTCTTTCTGATCAGATCATTAATCCAAAATTATTCTCTCTCTCTCTCTCTCTCTCTCTCCCTCTACTTTTAGTAGTTGTACCAATTGAACATGCGCATATTCGTATACACACACACACATATGTATCCCTTATATATACATATGTGTGTGTATATATGTATCCCTTATATATATAATACATGTATATATATTTTTGTTAGCGACGAAATTATATTTTTTGTCTTAAAACATGTCATTTGCGATGAAATATTTTTTTCCTTGCCAAATTTATATATGTGGCGAAAAACTTTATTTTTTATCTCCAAATAGGTATCTTGGGTGAGAAAATATTATTTTCATCTCCGAATATGTCATTTGGCGACGAAATATTATTTTTCTTGTTGAAAATGAATAGTTCAGATAGAATCGACCTTTTTCTTGATCCAGGCACTTGGGCTCCTATGGATGAAGACATGATTTCCTATGAAGTAATGAAATAGCTATGGTTTGATACATAATCAAGTTACTATTTCTTACAGCATGTTCAAAGAGATTATTTTTTATGTATTGCGACGGTCGATTGTATCGATTTAAATTGAAAAGACTAGTGGCATCGAAACTCATTGTCCATGGATAAAGAAAAGCCGTTTCAACATCAAAAACAACAAAAACTAGAGCAAACATATAATAACGAATTCGAAATTGTAACCAAGCGTCGCCCATAAGTACCTATTTGGAGACGAAAAAAAATTTCGTTGCTAGGAAAGTAAATTTGGCGAAAAAAATAAGTTCCTCGCAATTATTTTTATAAAGGCAACAAAATATTTTTTCGTCGCCATATATACAATTTCGTCTTTCAAATTTCGTCACCATATATAGTTTTTCTTATAGTGATTCTAGGCACTACAGTTGTAATCTTATGATGGAGAGAGATTTCTTTGTTGCTTCATTCTATAAATCATACTAACTATTTATTTTTAAAAGATTTTTTTGGGTTGTGAAGATTCATCAATTTGTCTCTTAAATTCAAGTTGCTCTTGTAGTCTGCATATGGAATAATCAATTAGTGCCACTTGGTCGTTGCTAGCCAGAAAACACTCCGATTATGTTCGGTTGAGTGTTTATGAAACAATTTTTGGGGAAAAAAATTCTGAGATGTTGTTTGGTGTAAGTGTTTTGGGAAAAAATATGGGAGTTAAATTTTTTCGGCATTTTCGAGGTGTCTCTTTCTCTCTCTTCTTTTATAGAGAAATGAAATTATTTGGGAAAAAAAGTAAAAATATTTGGAAAATTTTTTCCAGAAACTTGTTTGGAAAAAGTTTCCCAAACAAGCAACCAAACACACAGTTTAAGGATTTTGGGAGATTTTTTCCGAAACAAGTTTCTGAAACAAATTTCTCAGACATTTTTACTTTTTTCCCAGACAACTTTATCTACTCTATAAAAGTGTCTCTGAAACACTTTTTTCCTAGACAAGTTTCTGAAACACTTATACCAAACAACGTCTCAGAGTTTTGTTTCTAAAAATTATTTCAGAAACACTCAAAACGAACACACCCTTAGAATGTGTGGGAGACAAAAACACAATAGTAAGTACTTATAATTTATAGCTTACCTGATTTTGTCTCGTTATCAATTTGTGCATTGTCAAATGTCGTTATTTTCTTGTAGCATGATAATTTTCTAAATAGGAACATTCTCAAAATTTTGAATTTTTCTATTCAGGTGCCCCTCCAATACCAAAAGATTCTGGCCAGACCGAGCGGGGAGTCGGCTGCTCGACATGGCGATGGTCCATGCACTGAGCCCCTAATCTCTGGTCGGCCGTCATCCATTAGTCTGATCAGCACAATGACGTGGTGACAACCCATGTTGTCAATGCAACTAGCCCAAATAGAACATGGCATTGGCCCAACTTTTGGCCCATCATTTATTCGCCGGGTCGGTCCAACAATTCGACCCACTACACTTTTTATTTAAAAGCATATATTGTCGTTTCTGATAATTACAAATATCCGATTTGGTTTGCTCACTTTGCAAAATCATTTTATAAGCCAGTGATATTAGTAAGGAAAATTTTAGGCCAAGTTCAAGAGCACAAATCTCCGGTTTTTTTTTTTAATTTTAATTTTGCACAATATCACAACCCATAGAATCTTTAAAAACTATATGACATGGCTAGAAAAAGAAAATTCTATATTTGTACTGATTTTCCTTGTTATAAAATATGATTTCATAATCTTAGACCTAGTCAAATCCTAATGGTCTATAAAATTTGAAAGTTCGAACTAAACAGTGTGAATGATTCATAATAATTTAACCTATCGCAAGTAGCATATGATAGTTGGTGCATGATGTAGTGGCCAAAATACACAATAGTGGGGTCCATAATCATTCTTGGGCTATCTGTTTTGGGCCCAAATCGGGTTAGGCCTAAAGAGCTATGTAACTTACGCTCGGTGTAAAGGTTGAAGTGTCCTATGTAAACCTCGACATTATCCTTCGGCTAAGTAGCCTTACGTCGAAGAAGTCCGTTTGACTTTCGACCATGCTGCCTGAAGCTCCGTGCTTGGCGTTACCGCATGGAGATGTACTCCCCATATTTCAGGCGGATGTGGGGAAGATAGTTTAGACATACTCGTCCGATCCGCATGGTTGTGGGACAGGAGGCAGTATCATTGTGGTTCTTGGATCACAACGCTACATTCTTGACCGAAGTCTCAGACAAGCAGTTGAGTTCTTACTTCATAAATACTCCAAGGGCAATTCTACTTCAGGTACAAACACTCTCACTAACTCTTGTACTTTCAAGTTATTTTTGCTCTTACTAAAGAATAATTTGATCGTTGAAGTGCAGGTCGAAGACCCAACCTGAGTCGGCACTAATTTAGTGTTGAGTATTTTGCAGATATAGCTAAAGAGTTCACGTGTTACTCTCGAGTAGCCTAAATGGATTCCAAACTCCACACATGACTTTTTGGAGTGCTATCAATTTTTATAATCAATTCATAAAACGAAAAAAACTGACTTTAAATGGGTCCCCGTAAGTGGATGGTGGGATTAGTTCTCCTATGACTAGTTGGCAATAGGATGAAAGTAATTTCAAAATCGGCCGGATACCTCGCCTATAAAAAAAATTAAAAAAAAAATTGTTGGAATAGTTGCAAGTAATTAGAACCAAAGGGAGAGAAATACCATAATATTTGCCTCTTAAGCTTGGCACCTGTTAACGCTAGAGGAGCTTGAGGAATGGCCATCATATGGGTTCTTGAACACTTGCCATGAAGAAGCTCACCTTCAACTCAAGCTTGTCTTTCAAATCACTAGCGGCAGAACACACGCGATGGATAGATAGTTATTAAAATATCTATTTATTTATTCGTCCATAGTAGTTAAAGTGAAAATGATTTGTTTTGAAATTTTTTTAAGGATAATAATGAAAATCACTTTTTTGACACATCTTCAATTTTTTATTCATACCAAAAAGCATAGCCCATTTCTATTAGTATAGATTATTTAAGCCATTAAAGCACCTCAATTCCTCACTTTCCTGCTGCCTTACGTGAGAATCTAGAGAGAGAGAGAGAGAAGGAGAACCATTTGAATCCTTTGAATAAGCAGGTTGCCAATCCAAAAATTGAAAAATCAGGTGATGAATCTCTCAGTTTCTTTGTAGTTTGGGTCGGCTGAATCTCTGTCGATGATCATCACAATTTGTTAGTCTCGTCTTGTAAAGCTAAGGCTCACATCAGGCTCTCTTAATCTTTCCCATATTTTGTGAATGTTACAGTGATTTCTTAACATTGTAGCCTTTCTATTTACTGAATCCAAAATTGGAGTTGGTTAATATTCACCATATTTAGAGAGTCTGATATATGAGACATTAAAAAATATGACTCTCTAAAATAGAAAAATGAGAATTTCTCTCTAATTTGGTAACAAAAATAGAAAAACTGATGTAAATGCTCTTATTAGCTACAACAAGGAGGATAATTTCATTTGTTTGGATTTAATTATTCTTTTCAATGCTCAGCCCCATCAACTTCAATCCAGAGGTCATAATAATTTGAGGGTGCAAAATTATAATATCACCTGTGGTCCATGCGTATATGTGTATATTAAATTTTTGCATTTATGAGCAGAATTGTCTCTTCAAGTACACTTTCTCTCCGAGTCGACAAATATTTATTGCGGTCAAAATTTTCTTCAAATAATTTACTTCAAACGGACTAGACTAAGTTAAGTTCTATAGGAGCTTCATGATCTAATAATCTAAAAATTCAATAATAAGGCCAGACCAAACACGCCCTGAGTAATTTAACTCAGCGAACATAAATTAATGTGTTTCTTTTATCCGTCTTCAAGATACATCTTGTTATGCACAGAGCACGCAAGTACCCCGCATTTGGGTGCTAGTCTCGTAAAGAAATGGAGAAATCATAGAGTTTTGGAGCATTTTATCTTGGGTCTGTGAAGCCTTATTTTATCTAGGGTTTGTGATAAAGCAATGGGGAAGAAACTAGAGTGTTTTGGAGCACTTTTATTGATAGAGAAGTTTGACTCAAAATTTGAATAAACATTCAAAGAAGTCTTGACTTAACAAATTCAAAATTATTTAGTTATTTTTTTATCACCGTCACTTGGTGTTTCAAAACTCTGTATTATCATACCGTATATATGTAGAGTTCAAGATTATATATATGAGCCTCGTATCAATTTACAGTGATGAAAAGACCTGAGACATCACGTGACAATTCCTCAAGAGCAAGCCGAGAACCTTTTGTGCACAACACACGACAGGATATGCGGCGTGCCAAAACAACGCTGTTTTGACACCCAAAGTGTTAAGTCCGGATGCTAACACCATTTGAAGCGCCAAAATGACGTCGTTTAAGTACAATGCACACCCTGCTATGTATTGTGCACAACAGATCCACCTGTCCCCTAAAGATTATTGAATAATTACTCAAGACTATTGAATAATAAAATATTTGAATTTTCACTTTTAACAACATTAACATTACCAAATAAATACCTCTACAAACATATTATTTTTTATTACTTAGAGTGTCCGGACCAGTTTACACATAGACTGCTTTTATTGTCCACTAATAGAGGACCCCAATTAACATCGGAACAAAGTCTTGTATGAGTTGACTCTATAAAAATTAATAACACTAAAAGAATTTCAAATGTAAAACCGTAAGAGGGAACGAATACATTTTTACTGAGTCTAAAGTGTAATAGGTATGCACATGGATTTGAAAAAGGAGTAGTAGAGTTTGAATTGATGAATTGATGATTGGAAAACTGAAAGTCATTTACTAGTTTTTGTAAATCGAATTAAAGTACTTCGGTTTTAATTTTTTTGGTTTTAGTTTAATTGGGTTTGGATTAAAAATTAAAAAATTTATTACAAAATTAAGAGGCTCTTATTAAATGGATCAAGTCCGATTGATTTTTATTTTAAAATCGATTTTTGATTTGATTAGGCCTAAATTCAAGTTTAAAAAAAATTCTAAAAAATTAAAGTCTAGTAAAATTGATATATAAAATTCTAAAACATAGAAAACTTAAAGCCTTATAAAAAATCAAAGTCAAAAGACAACTTGTTTGAGAGTTAAAACAATCTGTATGAACCTAGATTTTTTATTTTTAGGATTTAGTATAGGAACCGGTTCGGTTTGATTTGGTTCCCAGGTGACCAAAACCAAAATCAAACCGATTTTTTTTTTTAAATCTCAAACCAGACTGAGTCGGACCCATTAAATTGAAAAATCGGACTAAATTGTCGATTCGGTTTGATTTACCAATTTGGTTCGATTTTTTGGTTTAGACTTTCACTCCTACTCTAATTTGGTGTCACACGCAGTATAATGTGATATCCAATCAGGTTGTTGGTGTTAGTTATAATGCTGGGCATTCAGGAGGATGTATCGGCGGACATCCAAGTAGGTAGTGAATGGTTCTACATTGGTTAGTAAATGCAAAAAATTTGAACTCTATATATAATGGACGATGACTCTACTTTATAAAATATCTTTTAAAGTTATGAATGCGCCAAGTTCAATAAAATTTTATAGTTAAGGATGCATGCTTGTCCTCCAACATTATAGAGACTAGCGTATTACCCGTGCCTACGGCATGACGCAATGAAATTGAATCCAACAAAGTATAAATTAGCTGCTAATACATTTCGTGAAAGGGGTGATTGATCAAGAAAAAATCATCTCTGCAACCGTTACTATGTCAACTCGCTAAATTATTTTCCAAATTATTGATCAAGAAAAAATTTAGTCAAGATAAAAAAATCTAGGGTTACAACAATTTATTCCGATTAAAACACAAAGTCACTACCCTCAATTTTGCTGCGAGTAATTTTGTTATTTTTCTTAATTTTCTTTTGATGTCCCAATTTTTTTCCCAAAAACAATCAAGATTCAAAATTTCTAGGAGGTCATGAGCAGTGTCTTTAGGGATTATAGAACTTGTCCGTTGATTACCCTAACGTATTACCCATGTCTACTGCACTACGAACGAAATTGAAACAACGAAATGTAATCCATCTTAAAAAGAGAGAATAAGTTGCTAAAAATAAAGAATATAACTCATCATTGATAGGATGAATAATCTATATACAACGAATGCCTCCAAAGTTGCTAAAAAAGGGACCATATGAAGATTAAGTTGCTAAAAAAACACTTTAATCGTCAAAACCTCTATCCTAATGTCCGGCAATTGCGAGAAAACAAAAATGGGTTACTTCCATACACATAATGTGTTAACCATCTCTATTGATATTTAAGTATTAAACTTGAGTGATTTTGAGTTTTACTTGTGCACAAAATTTTAAAAAATATTTATAATGCTTATTTGGAAGACTCGAATATTAACTCAACAATAAACTTGCATGATTTGAATTTTGCTTGTGCACAAAATTAAAAAAAGTAAGTTTGTTAAGGATAAAAGAAAATATACATGAATAATAACTTACCCAATAAACATGAGTTGAGTCTAGATCCACTGAACTTTGCTGCATGTATATCTTAACGCCGAATTTATGCACACAAATCATCATAAAAAATTAACAAAAAGTGATGGCTGAACTCAAAATTTTAGAGGATGCAACAATAGAGATGAAGTAAAGAACATAATGTTTGGTCGTTGTAGAACCCTGATTTTTGGCCGCCATAAAAACTCAATAAAAATCGTTCAAATTTTCCCAATCAAAGCACTGTAACTAAAAACTTCAAAATTTCCTTATCGAAATCTTCAACCCACATCTACACACAAAAAAAAAAATTAAACACTTTGACTGAACAAACAACTTCGAGCAATTTTGAGACCGATTCATACGGACGTTTCTCCTGAATTTAATGGGTCACTCGTGATATAATTCGTCCCAAAAATTGTTAAATATCAAAAAGAAAAAATACAAACATTTAACCCAAATCACACAGTAATCAACATAGACCTACACCTAAAATAAGTTAAAAAAACTACATATAACCTGAGTTCAGCTAAAAAAGATCAAAAATTTTAGACCAAAAAGGAATTTTGATAAAAAAAATTACATATAAGTTCCTAAACAATTACTTACCAAAGAAGTATTTGTTTACCCATGACTGAGGCTTTAAGAATGAATGCGCGCATGCCCTTTCAAAAATCCTCATTTCTTTGTTATTAGCAAAAGCACATGAACATAGCACAGAAGGCGTGCTAGGATTGTGATTCTGGAGCAGTAATTGCTCTACACATATTGTGTTCGGTTGAATTTTTCACAAAAAATTTTAGAAAATTTTTCTGGACTATGTTTGGGAAATTTTTTTCAAAACATTGTTACTTTTTTCCTAAACAATATTAATTTCTCTATAAAAGAAGAGACAGAGAACACCTCGAAAATGCTAACAAAATTTAACTCCCAAATTTTTTATGAAACACTTACACAAAATAATATTTCAAAATTTTTTTCCTCAAAAATTGTTAAAAAACACTTATCCGAACACGTGTGTTTTACACGCCTACTGGAGAATGTATTGACCTCTCATTGGGTGGCGGCTAAAAATGATCTAGTAAAATACAAAAGGCACACAAATCACACATACCGATGCACACATGCATTTTTTCTTTTTGGGCCTGTTCAATTTTTTTAATAAATCTCAACTATTGGATCAAATCAATTCTAGCCATATATCCTTGTGAAAATATGTTTTAACCTTAGCAATTGGATCGAAAATATGTGGGACCAACACTATCTTAATTTGTGAGATAAAAAATACGTAATACCCGTGCCTAAAACCCTCCCAACAAACAAAACACAAACACACACAAAAACAATGAAAACATCTTGCTTTGTCTCATGAAGCCCATAGCAAATAGAATTATTACCCGCAGCAAAACAAAAACCAAATGTAAACCAAAACAAAAATAATTATGATGGACAGATCCATACCCATAGGAAGTTAACCAAAATATGTCACAAATAGTACAGAGAGCAATCTACACAATACAGTAGAGACTGGTGAGGTTTAGAGTAAGCCCGGTGGTGTGGATTCAACTGTCCACTCAAAATTAAAGAAGCACATCATTAACTCAAGCAAAAATCAGTGTGTAACAAATAAGAAAGAGTAAAAAGAAAAAGAAAAAGAAAAAGAAAAAACACTCAAAATACATTTTTAATGCACAAATATGAAAACTAACATCTTTTTATTTTTTGCTAACTTTTGGAAAAAATAAGAAAAAGAAGGAAAAAAAATTACAATTTAGGGATTGAAAATGAAATCTCCGCATTTACATTTCCAATAGATGTATATTAAATGTAACTTCTGGAAGACGAAAAGAGTAAGAGAACTCATCCCTTAATAATTTTTTATGCCTTGATGCAAGACAAATGTGGTCATTAATCCCTTGCGAAAGCATGCTGCATTGGATAATGCACAGCCGTGACCATTGGAGAGCACTGCTCCATTCTAGGAATTTGTGGGGCATTACTCATGCTTCAAATGTAAGAATGCATGTCTCTCTCTTTCTCTCTCCTTTTGGGGGTAGTTAAATAAATACAGCTCTTATCTTGAACCCATTTTTTTTGCATTTCCAATAAACCTCTTTTATGATAAATCTTAACCATTGGATCAAATCGATCCTGACTGTTATTGTAAAAATATACTCTAACCTCAACCTTTGGATCAAATTCATCTTGACCGTTGATGTAAAAATATGTGGAGCCCACACTGTCCTCCTTTGTAATATAAATGGATGACCTACCATGCAAGGTGTTTGGACGATCAAATTAGATAATATTGTACACGATCAGAGCAGGTCATTATACTTAATTTGTATCACTTTGAGTCTTTTTCTAACTAACTATTTGCAAATCTTACTCTGACTATCTTTGACATGAGAGAGGTGTTAATTTACATCACACCATATACTTAAGTTGTCCTCCAGGCCCTGTTTGTCAGAGGTTAAAAGAGGGGTATAAAATTTAAACTCCGGATATAACACTCCGAATTGTCATATGCGGAGTTTGTTAGAGGTTTTGGACCCCCGATATGATATCTGGGGTCCAAATTTAATCCGTTCGGAGTCAAATAAAATTTGGACACCTCGTCCCCTATTCATATCTTATCCCTTTCCATATCTCTCTTCTATTTATGAAAATGTCAGTATTAATTACAAGAATGACATTATTAATTACGAAAATGTTATTCACAAATTCATATCTATATTCTCATTTCTCAAAAAATACTCAAACAAACCCTTTATAACTATACATCCCTTTATAATAAATCTCCTTTCTTACTATGTCCCCTCTCTTATCATATCTCCTTATTCCTTTTATAATTTTAACCGCTAACAAACGGGCGATAGAGTTAAATTATCGAGGCAACTAAAACCGCTTCATTAGGGATGATAATTTCGTCCTATCTGATTCAATTCGTCCCGTTCTCTACCCCGTTTGGATTAGAGGTTCGGAAATATTTTCGGAGATCGCGTTGGATTTGGAGGCAAGATTTCAAAACAAAATGGGGAACGGGTCAAAAGCGAGTCCGAGTACCTCCGCCCCGTTTCAAAATAATTATTAAATAGATTTTATTTTACTTTTTAACCCCTTTATAGACACGTATTTACAATTTTACATTAGAGTTGTCCACTTGTCAACCCCTTTAGTAGTGGAATTGTGAGAAATTATTAGAGTTGAAAATTATTCTATGGACGACACGTTAATTGTTTAGCGTGTTTTCATTGTGCCATAGTTGTACATTAAGGTGAATAGGCCTCTTTATTAAGTCCAATAAGAAGCAAGAAAAAAAGAAGATTGAAAAGGATGTAAACGGTATAATATCGAATCCATTTGTATGGGATGAATTGATTTGTGATTGTAGATTTGTCATTACCTTTTACATGGGATGAATTATTTTTTCTATTTAAAAAATGGGGCGGGGCGGGAATTCTCGATCCGCGTTTGGGGCAGGGATGGAGGGTGGGTTCATTTCACGTTCGAGGAATGGGGCGGAGATGGAAGTGAATTAGGGATTTGGAGATTGGGGACAGGGATGGTCAAATTCGTTACCGATCCGTCCCGTTACCATCCCTATGCTTCATCATTGTAAATTACGCGGATCCCTTAAGATTTATAACAAATACAATACTCTTTCTGGAGTTTTTAAAATTACTTTGATTTTCTTTATTTTGCAAATTATTATGCAGTTACCTCTCCTACAGTTAAAATTGGTTAAATGTCATTAGTTAAGCTATTAAAATTTCAAGTTTGAATTTTTTTTGACAAAACAAACTGTAATATAATTTTTATCACATCTAAAATAGTCTATGTGGAATTTTTTATTTTTTGTAAAGTCAAAATTGAAACATATCTCAAAATTCTGTTTGAATTTTAACTTTAAAAAAAATTTAAAAAATCAACATAAACTATTTCGAACGCAACAAAAATTATGCTATATTTTGTTTTATCAAAAAAAAATCTAAACTTGAAAATTTAATAACTTAACTAATGATGTTTAACTGATTGTAATAGTAAGAGAGTTCACTGTATAATAATTTAGAAAATAAAAAAAGTCAGAGTATTTTTACAAACCTTAGAGGTGACATCCCCAAAAAGATTTATATTTTGTGACACATTTTTAGTTGATTTTTAAAAATTTATTTATAAAAGTTATTTGATATATTCCAAGAAGTAAGAAAACATAAAATCACAAAATAAAATATTCATTAACTTGAATAAAGCTCACCACGAGCATAATTCAAATAAAATTGCATTTGAATTATTTTAATTTTTTTCTGTAATTAGCTTAATATCATCTTTTAACCCTTTGTTTTGTTTTTATTGAAAAAAATTAGGTATAGAACTAACTCAAAAAATTCAGAAAAAAAAACATGAACTAAGAAACAGTATGAGGATTGGGGGGTGGGGTGTTGGTGGGGGTGGGGGGAATGAGGCATTTTCCTAAAAAATAAATTTCTTGCATTTATTTTCTTTTAACTCCACAAATCGCTTTGCAAATCTTTTATCAAGATTTTTTTTTTTTTAAAAAACATATAAACCACAACACTAAGAGAAAAGAGTGGAGTGAGAGACAAAAATAAGCAACTTGAGAAAATCTTAGAATTTTAGCAATGTAACATTAATATATCAACTCGTCTGATTCGATTCAGATCTAGAATGTCAATCTCGTCTGATTCGATTCGTCCAGCTCTAATCTCCCCGCCCGAAACCCCGCCCGAAAGGATCGGGGATGTGAAGATTTTTCGGAGATCGGATCGGATTCGGGGAATACATTTTTAAAAAATTCGGAGAACGAGTAGGATGCGGGTCGTGTATCCCCCCAGTCCCCGCCCCGTTCCATTAACTCTTATTTAAAAATATATTAGGGACTTAGGATTTGTTGATTTGTTGATTTTTTTACTTTTGTGTTGATAAAAGTATGTCCTACGTTGTAATATATTGAGGCAAAATTATATTGTGTAGTATTTTTTTGTCGATTTTTTTTGCAATGTAGATGATAGTTCTTGATTTCTCTTGATGCAATACGGTATAATTTTCTTTGTTGCTGTTATAATTTTGTGAGGATAATTTTTCACATGAATAGTCCCTATCTAGAATATAGTTTGCCATTTATTTCTCTTGATTACTCATAGCCCCGATTTTAGTTTATGAACTCTTACATTTTTTTTTGTGTTGGCTAGCTATGATGGTTATTGTTTATGATTATGTTAACTATTGTTTAGAACTTTTGCATTTAATATTGTTTGATTTGTTTTTATTTTTTTATAGTTCTAAATTTTTTTTTTAAATCATATACTCATAGTTCTTAATTTAATTTTAAAAAAAATTAAAAAATTAGTTTTTTTTTTAAATTTTCAGATATTCGATTTCCATTCGGAGATATCCGTTCCCCGTTCAGGGCGGGGACGGAGAGCAAAATTAGTCCCTGTTCGGGGATCGGGGCGAAAATAGAGTTCGGATATAGATTTGGGAATTGAAGGTGGGGACAGCACTATCCGCCCTCGATCTGCCCCGTTGCCATCTATATTCAGACCAAATTTTTATATCCTCAATTAAAATTGGACAGAAAATTTGAATTTTTAAAAATTTCAAATCAAACCCAATTTTGTAATATCCGATTTGGTTCGATTTTTCGATTTTCATTTTTACCCCTGAGGAACTCCGTTATTATCGTCAAAGCCTCCGTCAACGTTTCCCCGTTGTTCACTCCCTCGGCCGTCGAGAGCGCCCTATTTCCCGGCCTTGGTATCGGATACCAAATTGAAGACCAAAGTTGTCTCCCTTGAGCTGGACAAATTCACCTGATGGCGTCCTTGCCCTACGCTGACGTGGATTCCAGCCTGAGAGCCTTGGCCGGCCGGGCCGAGGGTTTCGGTCGCTTCGCCGTTGGCGGCCTCCACGGACCGCTCTATTCCGTCACCACCTTGGCCGGTTCTCTCTTCTTTCCCTGTTTCTCGATTCATGACAATATATGCTGCATTTGTTGAATGTCAAATGTGTATTTTCCTGATTAGATACATACATATAGAATAAAATATTGTGTGCGTATTAGAAATCGATAGATTGACTTGGAAAAGTGAGTGGATCTGTAATTGAGAAAACACAAAATAACCTCTTGCTCTTGTTGATGATATGCTCCTATGTTGTTATTGGTAGGTGAAAAGGAGCAGGCTAGACTCTAGAGTGTTGATTTTCATTTTTGACATTAGCCTCTGATGGGTCCTTTGATCTGCTACGAGACACCCTTTGAATTAGGTCATTTTTGCTAATGAAATTATAATCTTACCCAGAAAGTGCAAGTGGATGTCCTAGTGAATTAAGTATCGCATTAAGATCATGATATTCTAACCCTTAGATACCAAAACGGAGTTGACTTCCATTAACTGAACTGAAAGGTAAAGAATTGATGTAAATTCTTAGCTGAGGATCGTAACATAATATGGATATCTGCTCGTTAATGTCTTCATTTTTTTAATCTTCGTGGGGATTTTGTAAAATTTTGCATGAACTACGAACTCGAAACGCTTTTTTCTTAGCAATCGGCACACTGCAATTGTTTTGAGTTTTTCTTGAAACAGAAAAGGTAGAGCTTCTTGCAGTTGAATGTTCCTTCAATATGTCAACAACGATGTAGTGACTATTAAGTGTAACATTGCCCACTTCATGGATTTTGTTTAATTATAATGTGTAATGTTTGGCTTATATACCTGTGAATCTTCACTAAACAACACCTTGTTAAACTTTTTGTTGCCATTTTATTGAATATTTGAATGGGCAACTTCTACATCTTTATGCATATTTTTACTCTCTATAGTGGGTGCTCTATCTGTCCCCTAGAAATAAGCATAGCCATATCACCAATAATTATTCTCACCAACAACTCATTTTTCCCTTTTCAACACAGGACTGTGTGTGTGTGTGTGTTAGGTAATCGGGGAATAAGAAGATTATTTGATGTTACCAATGTTACAAGAATCGGCTCTAGACGATGTTACCTATAAAGTTGTTCAGTGGATTTAGGAAAGTGTTCATCATGTCATTGTGTTATTTAACATGCTGTGAGCTGTTTGCAGATGATGGACCAGGATCACTTCGTGAGGGTTGCCGCAAAAAAGAACCACTTTGGATCGTTTTTGAAATTTCAGGCACCATTCACCTCTCATCTTACTTGAATGTGTCATCTTACAAGACAGTCGATGGCCGCGGCCAGCGGATAAAACTCACGGGTAAAGGCTTAAGGTTGAAGGAATGTGAACATATCATCATATGCAACCTTGAGTTTGAAGGTGGTAGAGGACATGATGTTGATGGCATCCAAATAAAACCAAACTCTAGGCACATATGGATTGACCGTTGCAGCCTCCGTGATTATGATGATGGACTAATTGATATCACAAGACAAAGCACGGACATTACCGTTTCTAGGTGGGGCTATTTTTACCTCATTCCATGATATAATTGGATTCAATGACTAGATCCTGTGTTCTGATGCATGTTTCTTACTTTTCCGCACTAGGTGTCACTTTGCAAAACATGACAAAACAATGCTTATTGGAGCAGACCCCTCGCACGTTGGTGACAGATGCATTAGAGTGACCATTCACCATTGTTTCTTCGATGGGACACGACAAAGGCACCCTCGGCTCAGATTTGGTAAAGTCCATCTGTACAACAATTACACCAGAAACTGGGGCATATATGCTGTTTGTGCTAGTGTGGAATCACAGGTAAATGGTGCTTGCGCTCTTAATCATACAGGACATTGTTACATGGGTTCTTCCATTCATCGCGAGTCCACGAGAGACAGCAAGGGTCACGGTATGGGATGTGTCAGACACATTGACACCCACAACCAAGTTAGACACTTCTTGATCCTTTGAGTTTTAGCAGTGTTTGAAGAAAGATAACAAATTTGACCCAGCTGAAACGTTCTCGCCTTTTATATGCATGGTTGACAGAATTTTATTCCCTAACCCCCCCCCCCCCCCCCCAAAAAAAAAAAAAAAAAAAAATCATTAATTTCAAGTACATTTCCGAAAAGTAATAGCATTTGTGTCAAAATATACACTAAAAGTTTACGTTTTATGACGTCTCCATGTAGACACGTCCGATTACTCTAAGATTACGATATCCTCATACCCGTGTCCATGTTACGTTGACTAAAGCCGCGTGTTACTAATGATGGGAGGTTATCTTGATTTGCATTTGTCCCTATCAGATATACTCTCAGTGCAACATCTACGAAGCAGGACAGAAGAAGAAAACATTCGAATACTACACAGAAAAGGTAAATTATCTATCTATTACATTCTGAACAGAATAGGATGTGCATGATTTTCAGAAAACAAAATCCTAGATTGTATTGACTGTTAACTAAGGTTGCTGTGATGGTCTCTAGGCAGCAGACAAGGAAGAGGCGAAGTCAGGCTTTATAAGGTCAGAAGGGGACTTGTTCCTTAACGGAGCTCAGCCATTCTTATTAAGTGGGGTTGGCAACGAATGTGTGTTCCATCCGAGTGAATTTTATCCGACATGGACCATGGAAGCTGCCTCCGATTCTCTGAGAGCCGTTCTCCAAGTCTGTGCCGGATGGCAATCCTTAGCAAGGCCGTCAGAACAACGAAAATGAACTCCTCCTGGCGTTGTATATCCTAAGTGCATGCATGCATCGCTGTGCTTATAATGGTCTTGTGGTATTTGAAAATGTTGGATACAGAACAAACTAGACATTTTTTTTATGCTTTGTCGATCTTCCACTCACTGGTATTTGAAAACACCAACCACTGGTATTACATTCCATTCAAAATGGCCATAGTTTTTTGTCGATCTTCCCCTCCTGTTTTAGCAATTTATGCTAAGGTTTTCTTGCCAACAGCTTCCTAGGAACGACAGAGGAAGCAACCGGCAGCCACACACCTGCTGTGGCAGGGCAACTTTCTTCTTCCACAATAAGACCTGAATTGTCCCTATCCTCTATCTCGGGAGTTTGTGTACCCTGGTTGATACAGATTCATTTCAATTTCTCCCTTGCAGCCGTAACCCAAATTCGCACAAGTGTGAATTATAAAACTGATTTCATGTTTTCTTGAACAAAGCCTCCCATATAGTTCTGGTAATAGTTCACAAAACAAGTACAGTCTCTGAGTTCAAGCTTGAAAGAAAAGCAATGACCACACAGACAATATGTTAAGCATTATACATCAAACTTCAATAAAAACCCATGCAAAAGTAAGTCATTATAGCAAACACCACACCCTCAGAAGAAAGGGCCAAGTCTGCTTAAAAACAATTAAAACTCTTCCACAATAATGACATAAAACATTACAAAATTGATAATTCACCACTGAAACAAGATTTCTAGATGCCTGATAATAGAAATCTACTCCACAATAGCTCAACCCTACACTTTAATTGCATACTTCCTCATGGGATAGTACATCTCCTTCTTCTTCTCTCTTTCAGTCTTCAATGATAACTGAGAAAACAAAGTGAAGGGCAAATTTAGGTAAAACATTCTACATCGAAGGCACGTGAAGCCCGGGCTCTAACAACTTGAACAAGCAAATAGATATTCAAAAGTAGTTCTGTTCCAAAGTTGGCATTTCTCTTCATTGTGTTTCAGAATATTGAATTTATATTGTCCTCCGCATTTTTTGTCCAGTTTTGGGAATCCCACTTGTTATGAAAACAAAAAATCATTGCATTACAATTTCCTTAACTGCCTTCACTTCGCTTTGGACTTGTCACTTCAATTCACGAGAGAAGGGCAAAGTGGAAATACAAATAGAATTTCTTTACTTGACGTTAAAATGGACAAATCATTTGGAATATCAAAACTCGAAAGAGAAAAAATGGACAAACATAATGGCACAGAGGGAGTACTGAAATAACAAAACATGGCAACACATTTCTAATTCCTGCCATCTTGCATAAACTACCAAAGGTAGACGTGACAAGCGAAGGGGTCATGAGAGCATTAAAATTTACCTGATGCTTGGTGAGACGCCTGCGGATGGCCCTGGTTTTCTTGGGACGCAGATCAAGTGGCAAGTACTTCTTGTTCTTGTAGGCTTCCCTCAGAGCAGCCTTTTGTTTCTGCGAAATCACTGTCAAAACCTGGGCAATTGACAACCTCACAACTTTTCTGCATCCATGAAACACCATGCATACTTTGATTAGTTATACACAACTTAAATCTACTAATACCTAAATATCATAATCAAACTATGACTTGAATTCTGACAGAGACCCTGAGGATGATTAAACATGTACACAAAGAACAAAAGAAGTTTTCGCTTTTGCCACTTTGTCCAATTGATCCAGTTTCCTTCATTGAGCTTTATGCACTAACTAGAGTGCAAAACAATCACACAAAAAGAGGCCATTATAAAGAAAATGGCAGCCATCAACACAAATGACAGCATACATGCAAAAATGGCAGTTTATGAAATGCTCAATCCATCTCATAGCATCAGCTGCTGTGATGGCTCTAATTAATCTCGTTTATATTATCTACATAGTAATTCTAAGGTCAGATACAATGAAGGATTCAAAGGATCCTTAATAGAATGAATCCACCACTGCACAAACAACAAATCTAGTAAGCAAAAAACTGCGTGGATTGAAAATTCATAGAGATATATACACAACCCACAAGCGAAAATCATCAAACCACCAAGAATTTCGGAACGATTCTTCATTATTTTCCCTTTTTGTTAAGTAAATCTGTACAACAGATAGTGAGCATGTATGTTGAACTAGATAGTAGATATAGAGCTGGCGTCATATTATGAAAATAAAACAGCAAAATATTTCCGACTATCAACTCAACAGCTAACTTAAACAAAACCAAATAACAAAATGCAGACACAAAAAGCAAGGGACCTTCAGTACAACACAAAACCGAATGTATCTAGTCGATGAATCCAACAGAAAGGATACCTAAGAACATCCACCTAAGCTTGCATTGCAATTGAAATACGAAACGAATCGAAACAAAACGAAACGAAATGAGAGAGAGAGGAGTACATCTTGGAGAGCTTGTTAGGGGCACCGCCGGTGACCTTGGCGACGCGGAGAAGGGCGAGCTCAGCTTTGAGATCCTTCAACTGGCTCAACAAATCCGCCTTCGACTTCTGCCTCAGCTCATGGACCTTCACCTTCGCTGTAGTAACAACAGATAGACACAATCAAATCACATATTCATAGACATACATATATTCAAATCAGTAATCGAACAGTTGATAGTCTTCTGGAGGTACCCATGGAATCGACTGAAAAGAGGCAGCACCGATGCTCTCCGCTAGCAGCCTCTGAGACTACACCACAAAACCCTAGAAATCGACGGGGACGAGGGCTTCATTTCATCAGTTGGTATATATAGGTCGGGCCGAATGCTTTATTTGGGTTGGTCAAACTGAGCAGGGTTCTCTCTTCGGGTATGTCCATTTACGTACTCTTGAATGATAAAGCCCAACCCAATCTTATAGGATTTTAATGAGTCTGCGTTGCCCTAAATTATTATTTTTCTCTTTTTAATTTTTTTCCGTATTTATATTAGTTTTATGTCTAATTTAGAGATTATTGATTCGTTTCGAGTAGAGGAATTTAAAAAGCAAAAAAATTACTATCAAAAGCTTAAAAAATTCACTAAAAATAAAAATAATCCAACATAAAAATATTTCTTAGATTATTTTCTTCATTTATAAATTTTTTTAAAGTTTGGTTCATATTTTTATATCTTTCTAAAAATTTTCGTTGAGACGAACCAATAATGTACAAAATATTCTGCTAATCTAACAAGTAGAAAAAGAATTAAAATAAAGACAAAAGCAATCAAATATATAATGCTCCGATTTTTCGAAAATGTTAAATAAAATATTGAACAACAAAAGACTGATTTTTTCACTAAACAAAAGAAGTTTCAATTACGTATTGAAAATGAAAATAAAAAAATAAATACATAACTAGAGCTCAACATAAGCCAAGTAAATCATGGTGCTATAGCGTCCTTATTGAAGGTATTGTTAACAACGACTGGATAAGAGGGCTTTGCCACGTCATTAGTGACACCTGACATGAAAGAGCAGGAGCAGAGAAAAGTTACACTATGAGCGATAAAGCTCAGTAAATAAAAATCTACCAATAATTCAATTTATGCTACATAACGTATGATACCTGAACATGTCCAAAGCAATGATATAACAATAAGCTCAAGCAATAACAATAGTAAATGATTAGAGTATGATATGCACAATGTAAATCAAAGTCAACTTTCTAGACTCAATCTAAATCTCGACATGTGTCTAATCAAGACTCGTAAATGTCCAAAATTCATTTTAAATTTTATTTTCGGGTCAACACCCGTGTTTCTCGTAAGTCAAAAATCATTTCTAAAATAGTTTCATGATGTTCCTGATCGATATGGTCTCGACCCCTAAGTTGAACCTCTAGACATTATGCCTCCTATATGTCGTGTCTTGATATAAAAATCCTAACTTTATCATCAAATATGATTTTATTTTTAAAAGACACAACATGACACGACTAAAGAACATAATCGGTTCACGACATAACTTGATTTAATATAGGAGACATGACTAACTCGACTCCAGGACGTAGCTCAGTTGTATGAGACAATAGTTCAGCTAAAGACATCCTAACACAATCTCTCCATAGTAACAACACAATCTCTCAATAGAGTAATAACACATCTCGAACAACGCATCTCAGTTGGTCTCATGTCTGTGTATGGTACCGGGGCTTTTCGAATGGATCAACCTTAAAAATCCAGTTGAGTATGGTATCGGGGTTTGAAAAGTCCAAAGTCTATATTTTGGTATTAACAATATGGTTAGAATAGACATGCCATGATTTAGAAGTTCATTTGGTCTCATATCTGTGTTATGCTGAAAAATCTGATTGTCGAAAAAATGACTTAAGTATAAAAAAATAAATTTTTGAAATTTCGAATTAAGGAATGAAAAAATAGCAGTAATAGTTTGTTAAAATTTTCTAAGAATAATAGTATACGCTCCAATGGGGGAATGGGGATTTTGATATGATTAGAATTTAAAAATTATGTTAATTCTATTGTTTCCAAATGGGGTATCTCATTATTTTCATTAAATAAATAAAAGTAAAGTAAAAAAAATGTAAGATTATAAGTGTAGTCTTTATTTAATTTTAGGTAATGAAAATAAGATGTCTATATAGAGACGGTGATCAATTAGTACAAATATGAAAATTCATCTGAATGAGTTGAACAAGGTCATCCGGATGGATTACTAAGGGTCAAGTCATAATAGAAACACATAGCACATTCATTCGGATGGATAGTCATGTCATCCGGATGGAATAAAGGTTAGACAGTGCATAAATTATGCAGAGAGGAAGTTCATTTGGATGTGATGAAGGTTCATCTGGATGGAATGAAAATTTATCTGGATGGAGGTCATCATCTCCAATTCGCAAAATTGAATTTTGTTTCAATTGAGCTTCGTGAAGCTCTAAGATCGATCAATAGCACAAATTGAAGTTAGGAAAATGTTCATTTACCTTTGAATATGTGGAATGCAAACTAGAATTGGAGTGATTGGAGTTCAAATTGTTTCCTCTTCTTCTCACTCTCTCTGTGATAGTAAGACTGATTTATATCTCTTCCTCTCTCACAATTTTGAATTCTCAAATTGTGATGCCAAATGAGGATGGGAAGCGCTATATTTGTAGGAGGAAAGTGGAATGTAGAGGTTGTCATAATACCCTTGGATTGGAAAAATTGAGAGGTGAAATGGATATTTTGATTGAAACCATTGAAGCTATGGAGGTTTGAGGGAGGAAGATGGAGAATTTGAGAGTGGAGTCATGGTCCAATGAGGCTTGAGGAGGAGTGGTGAGCAAAGGGTGACGCTCCATTAGAGAAGGAGAAAATCTTCCAAGCTCCTCTTCTATGTGCAAGTGATTTTGAGAGATACACTATATGCAAAAATCTGACCAAGAAAATATATTGTCGAATTTTCTAACGTATACAAGCAATGAATAGAGGGAAAATAATCATATGTAGAGATGCTCATGGTAAGGAGACAAACTAAAATGGATATGGGTCTTGGGTTTGGGTTTGAACCATTGAGCATGGTAGGTTGTAGGGCTGCAAACGAGCCGAGCCGAGCCGAGTTTTGGAGTGCTCGAGCTCGGCTCGTTAACTAAATGAGCCAAAAAATCGAGCTCGAGCTCGGCTTGTTTGTAAACGAGCCGAGCCGAGCCGAGTTGCACGAAGCTCATTTATTAAACGAGCCTCTTTAAACGAGCCGAACCTCTAAAACGAGCCGAGCCGAGCTTTCGACACTCGAGCTCGGCTCGTTTACGAAACGAGCCTAAAATTCGAGCTTGAGCTCGGCTTGTTAACTGAACGAGCCGAGCCGAACCGAGCCCTTATCGAGCCGAGCCGAGCCGAGCTCGCGAACAGCTCGGTTCGTTTGCAGCCCTAGTAGGTTGGATAAAGGTGAAGTGGATGGGTTGAAGGGTTGGGCTCACAACATATATATATAAACTTCATGCACCTATACACAAGCCCATATAATATCGTGTACAAAATAAATTGTGTACTAAACTGATAAAATGTTAATAAAAATTTCTAAAAAATTAAATTAAATTATAAAATTTTCTTATTCTTAGATTTAGAAATTCGGGTCTTTACAAAATAATTCCATTGTTCTTTGCACTATGCAAAAGAGGGGAAAAAACTTGAACTTAAGTGTGAAATGAATAAATTAATACTTCATTAGTCTCACAATTTTGGTTTCTTTTTTTTAAAGGAAAAGTGATGTTGTTTTTCTGATTAAAAACTAACGCACTACCATGCATAATTCTTAAAGTATTAGTTATCTAAAAAAGTAGGGTAAAAAAAGAAATCATACCCGAAAGTTTTTGACTTTTTAAAAAATTAGCACGTTTTTTTTTTCATGAAGAACAAAAATAGCGCGATTTTTCAATATTCCGAACTCGTTCCCAATTGATTTCTAAGAAGCAATTTTGAGGCCCAATTTGTAAAGGCCAGTTTTACTGTGTACTTACATGCCGATCATAGCTGCTTGCTTGAGATCGCACCAAGGCATAAGAAAAGTCACGAGCGAACATAAAGATACGTTGTAGGTTAGAACTACTAAATAACTTCTAACGTAAAAACTTATTTGTCTAATTGAGTAGCCGTTTGTCTCTCTCTCTCTCTCTCTCTCACCTTGTAAAAGCGTGAGCCTTGTGTGCACTGAATTCAACCCTTAAGTAGAAAATCTTGATTAACAAATACTAGGAGTGCTTGTCGTCTCTCTGTCAAATTTCTCGGTCGGAGGATTCAGCAATACTTCTAATCTGTTTTTTGGTTGACTTTTTTTTTTATATATATAAAATCTGAGGGAAGAATCATAAATATACTATTTCAAATATCATACACTTCATTGCATCACTAATTAACAACTAACTAAGCATGCCTTGTATGTTTATTAAACTTATCACAATTCAGAGGATTTATTAAAGGGTTTAAGCATCTCACACCCACTATAAAGTTTTAAAAAAACCTTTGGTTTGTACTACTAGACAATAATTGAACCTTTGCATTTCTATATTGCCAACCCTACTTGCTCACCTTTTTTATTGGGGTATAAATTTTAAAAATTATAAAAAATTTATATTTCGACCTCCTTAAATTACATTCGTCCCCCTCTCTTTTTCCAAAAGAAAAAATTCGCCCACCAAACGTGAAATCCTGATCCACCTCTAGTCAAAAGAGCCTCAATTTTCTTCACATTTGATTTCAGAGCCTATAGGGGCGGAACTATATGGAAATCGATAGTCCAAAACTTTTTAAAAAAAATTTACGACCAAGGTATAAATTTTAAAAATTATAAAAAATTTACATTTCGACCCTCTTAAATTACATTCGTCCTCCTTTCTTTTAAAAAAAAAAAAATTTTCGGTCCCATAACGTGAAATCTTGATCCACCTCTGGTCAAAAGAGCCTCAATTTTCTTCACATTTGATTCGAGAAGCCTTAAAATGAACTATATATGTCAAATCATGACATAGGATCTAGAAAGCAACCTGCAACGTTATCTTCAATCTGGAGATTAATTTAAATTATATAAAGATATGATATTAATTAAGGATCTTTGACTTAAACTTTAATTAAGCTATGTAGGGATTGGTGGGATGACCTTTCCAGTTCCTAATCTCAGTTTCTTGGATATGACCGCAAAATTAATATTTTTTAAGAAACATGTACGGCAGACTAAATAAAAGCGTATTTTAATTATTTTACCTAGTTAAATACGAAAAATAGACCGTCCAACACCCTCAATAAAAAATAGGTGAAATAGTTTTTGCTTTATTATTCCAATCTCTGTTGCTTACTTGGCTTAATTCCAGCTATTACAATCTAGAGAAAAGAATTTATGATACGTCAGTGTACGCTATCTTGTGAATTGCGAGAAATGATTTGGTCTTCAAAGGGGTTGCTTTCTAGCCGGATCTTATTGCAGATACGACGATTACCAGAGTGGACATCTGGACGAAGGGAAAATCAAAAATCCCAGGTGTAACTATCGACGACTACTTCATTTGGAATATACAGTACGTGGGATCGTCGAAGATGTAATGGGATTGTTTTGGTTGTCTGGTTCGATTAGGTAGGATGTATTGGATTCCATTGAGATTGTATTTCGGTTTTTCTGTGCTTTGAGGGGTGTATTAGTTGTATTTGGGTAGCCATGTAGTTCGTTGACTTCTTGCCAATTGAGCCGTATAATCTCTTCTAATTTCAGTGAAATTTTATTTTGACGATGAAAAGATTTGCTTATTCTATGATTTTTCTCTCCTCAAAAGTCTCTATCTTTTTTTCAAGAAATAAACAAAAGGTTAAAAAAAAGTAAGAAAATGAAATAATACTTGTATAAATAAAGAATAGGTAGAATAGATATGACTGTTGGAGTTTTGAAAAGAAAAGGGACTAGTTATATTTAAAAAAAAAAACACACACACACTCTTTGACTAGTTAAAACAGCTAGCCTTATTGGGCATGCTTTAATACATTCAAGAAAGCTGATGGAACTAATCTAATTAGGATTTTGTCTTGGTAACTCAGAGTATTCGGGTTAGCGCAAAGTGATTTGGGGGTTTGTCAATTTGAACAATGCTATCCATAGCTAGTGCAAGGTGACTTAGGAGTTCGTCTTGATAACTCAGAGTGTTCGGGTCATATCTCGACTAATTTTTACGAGATCAATTCCACCGTCTACTAACGATGGCCTAATTAAAGTCAGAATAAAATCCTGTATGAATTAACCGCGTAAGAGTAATTGATAATACTTAAGAGGTCTCAAGTCTAAGACTTTAGAAGGAAATAAACCTCTAAGTCTCGGACCTTACATAACCCATAATCCTTTGGTTGAAGCTCATCCGAGATTAGCTAAAACTCAATTTTGCTGCACCTCGAGAAAAAATTTCAAATTTTATTCCAAATCAAAATACAAGTATAACATTCGTCTGAGATCGAGTATCGTATGTTCATTTGAGCAAAGAACGCACTATATATACACTAAGTTTGAATCTAAACCTTAGTTTTTGGGTCCAATTCCGGTAGCAAAAACTATTGGATTGAAAAAGATATTGTTTTTGATGACTTCAACATGATCAATTTGCATTTATTTCATCTCAACAGTTGAGTGGTAGTGTGTATCGTGGACTATAGATAAGGCTATGATCATCCTCATTGACTCCACAGATGAAAACAAATCAGAATTGCATGGGCCTAACTGCAATGACGAAGGAAATTGAACCCTGCAGTGGAAAATTCCAAATCCTACGAGTATGGACGCAGAGAAACTGTCAATCCGGAATATGAGGCAGAAATTCAACTGCAGTTAGATACTTCTGTTTTGTCTCACGTTCAATCGCGAGTCACGGCAAGTGTCTAAGTTATTTTTCATTGTCCAGTGATGTACGTCCTGATTGATGACACGAGTACACGTAGTCATCTTGTATCATATATACCAAGTAATTATCGGGCCTAAGTTCCTCGAGTAGCAATCTTAAGGAAGGGTAAGGAGTAAAAATTGAAATTCGAACCCAAGACGTCTTTAATAAAATCATTTAGATTTTAACCATTTAAGTCAACCCAAGTATTGAAAACATGTAAATTTCTTTGAAAAAGCGTAGAAATGTAATTTTTCGTGCAAAGATCCAAACACAAATATTATGTCAGAATTATTGAATGCATGCACGAGCCCTTCAAAAAAATTGGACTCCACTTGAATTTGACACTTCCGAATGCATCTGTATCCGGATCTGTACATAAATATTATGTTCCTAGACCCTATTTCTTTACCTTCTCTTGATTGTGGTTGTGCAATCTCAATCCCCCTTTAGTTTCTCAAGTCTATTATGGTGCATGGCACCGACTTTTGAGTGGTAGATTTTCATAGTGCTGGTAAGATGGTGATCTTATTTCCACATTTTCTTTGAATCCACAGTTGATGCACTTGGAAAAGAATCATAACAAGATTGGGAAAAGGTTTGACAATTTTTTTTTAAAATATCTTTATATGGATAAGCATTAAGATAATGCGTACAAGTTTTCAATTAAGATATCATAGATTTGTAATGTCAATTTTCGACAACGTTAAAAGCTCTTTTAAAATAATTTGTTAATTAAACAAACATCTAAGAACTCATCTCCATAGCTCGGATCTTCCTACTTGGTTGCAATTCTGGCTGCTCTACATGAAAAGCCAGAGGCAAGAAAATTGCTCAATAAATTGTGACACTCAGTAGAAAACACTATTCGACAAAACTCAAGATGTGCATATATATATCAACAGAGTACATAAATCAATGAAAGCAAACACAAGTTCTTTATGGATCTTCATTTAATATTTTTAGGATTCTCCTTCTCGAGAAATCAAATCTTACCCTCGGAGCTAACTTAAGGGTCTTGATTAGATTGACCAGTGCTTACCTACGACGGGCTCTTGATGATCTTAGCCCTAAGTTATGTATTGGCTAAATCACCATTTTCTTTGCAAAGGCTTAAACTTTCTACTTTTCACTTAAGTCAATTCTGACCTCACTTTACCTATATCCAAATGAAAGTGGCATATCAAGTCTGGCTAACGCATCTCACTGCCGCACATTTAAATTCAAGATCGCACATCTTAACTGCCTCACATTCTAGTTTAAGGCTGCTAGAACCCTGACCGTCACCCCTTTGAGATTCGCTATCATCACAACGGATTTCGAAGTCACCTTAAACCATTTCCAATTCTTCCTAATTGTTGCCCTTCAATATACAAATAATCATTATAGTGCATCAGGTCCACTAACGCATTTTAAGGCCTCAAGGTCCCAGTTGAAGATCGCCTGACACACTGATCGATAGTATACAAGACTCGCTGGCATTACAGACGATCTTAAGATTATTCAAACCAATTCATCATTTTCATTTTCATTTTCATTTTACCTTGGTTGTCTTGAATAGTGAGCCTAATTACAATGATTACTTGACCATCATTCCGCCAACTTGGTCCGACCATTATTCACATCAATTCAACATCCCTAACGTAGGATACTAGGTTGTCCTCCAAGTTTAGCATACCGAAATAATGATAGCATTTGAACAACATAACGATAGTACATGATCAACAACGTGATAACAATAGCGTAACAACAACATAACAGTATTTTGTGCACATCATTTAACATTGAAGGTGCATTATGTGCACATCATTTAACCAATAATCTTGTTAATTTTTGCACAAACTCATAGAGAGTACAAATTCTACACACATTAAAGGTGAAATCACCAAATGAGTTTTTTCAATTTTAATTATAATCAACTGCAGCACTAAATATTCAAATACTTTTCAAATTCAAAAATGCTACAATCAAGAATATTTCCACACACAAATACATGCACGCACTCACATAGTGTGTGGCTTCACACACACTGAAGGCGCACCATGTGATTACGTGCACGCATTTGTGTATTTAAGTGTTTGTTGTTACATCATTTCTCTCTCAAATATTTGGAAAAAATCTTTGGCGTGATTGTTTTCCTACTATGAAAATCAAAGGGTCGAAACTGATTTGATCGTTTAACAAATAATCTCATTAATCTTTGCACACACACATAGTATATCGATTCTACACACATAGAAGGTTTAGTACTCTACATCATTTCAAGTACGTAAAAAAGATAAAACAAGTTTAATAACACAAATTATTTGTGTACATTTATCTGGACACAAATATGTTCAGAATCGTTAAATGCACCTGAGGTTCTTCATAATCATGAGAATCTCACATTCATCCGACGATTCCAGACACATCTATGTCTAGATATGCACGAATAATTTATGAATAACGATCCGCTCTCGCCTTGTACAATATTGTCCGCTTTTACCGTTCAAACCCCATAAACTTCCCAACAGGTCACCCATCTTTGGATTTCTTTAGGATAAACACGTTTAGCTGTGAGGTTTCATTGGGTTTCGACATCATCACAGCTTTAAAAGGCCATGTAAAAGGTAGGTTCATGGTCTATTATAAATATAACTGAACTTACATTTATTAAGCGATATCAAACACTTGACTACTTATCCAAACATCCACTGAGACTTTTTCTCCCGTATGCTCGGCTTCATAGTTGGCATCACAACCTAGTTGAGGTGTCACAATCTCTCCCACTTAGATACACTCGTCCTCGTGTGGGGCCGAGATTTGTCTCACATTTTCAGTTAGTGCAGGCTCTGATACCATTTGTAACAATCTGCTCCTTCCTTGTTCAATATTGTCTGTTTTTACCGTCCAAATCCCATAAGCTTTTCAATAGGTCACCCATACTTAGATTTCTCGAGGACGAACATGCTTAACTGTGAAGTTTCATTAGATTTTGACGCCTTTGAATGGCCATATACAAGGTAGGTTTATGGTCTATTATAAATACCACCGAACTTACATCCACCAAGCGATGTAGAACCCTTGACCACATCTAAACACCCACCGAAATTTTTCCTCTCGGACGCTCGGCCTCACAACTAGTAGCACAACCTGACTGAAGTGTCACGTTATGTTCCAAGACTTTTTCAAAAAAATAAAAAACTTTTGACATGATTGTTTCGTACTCCTAAAATCAAAGGGTCAATATCAGCTATTAAATGATCTTGCTAATTTTTGCTTTTGAGTAAAGCAAAGGGCTCACCAAAATTAATACCGCTCAGAAAGTTGACCTTAAAGCCACTAAGAAATGATGATCATAGGAGTTCGAAGTCTTGCCCAAATGGATTTACCAATCTCCTTGTTAATCTCCTCAACACTTAACCCAAAATATTTAAATACTCCCTAGTTGATCCTAAACAATTTTTTTATTATTATTATTACTACTTATTTTCTACTTTCTCATTGCCAAATGTATTTTCTTATACGTCATTTTGACAACAACTTTAAATGTATCCTTCTCACACTTTGTAACCTTCCACAATAATAGTTCTTGATTTTGTGTTTTAGAAAAAAGATATACTTTGAATGGAAAAGCCTTTACGCTGTGATCAGATGTAGATTGGTCAGAATCTAACCAATTATATGATAATAATTAAGTCGATCATTAATAACTAGTTCAAACACTAGGAGCCATCTGATCAAATAAGGAATCAGATCGTTCTTAGAAACATGAAGCAAAAGCAAACTTGCAATTGTCTCCTTGGGTATGAACAAGAAGCTACTTTCTTTCTTAGAAAGGGAACAACAACGACAGACGATAAGATTTTTCATATGAGATTCCTGCATCTACAAACAATGTTGGCTTATGCTAATCATTGCAGACAAGAAGAAGCAAGAGGATAAGACACAGAATCTCGTCTTAATCGCTATAGCAAGAGTCTTTGAATTTAAAGTCGCTTGACGTTCCAACCTAGTTTCAACAATGCACTTCTCAGACTGAGAAAACATAACTGCTTGACGTTGCGTATTTAAACTCATTAGAAGATTACATGGAGGTTTGATATGTTCTTGCTTGAAAATAAAGTTTTTGCAATCTGGTTATTTTCTCCGATCTTTTTTGAGTACTCATAATAGCAGCTCGATCCTGTTAATATGAACATATCACTCAGATAACCAGGATTTAGAAGTTCAATCACTCTTAGGACTGGACTTTTTCTACCAAAATAATTGTGCATTCTATTCAATAGACACCGTAAAATGTCGGCTCTTTTTTATTATAGAAACATGAGAATGTGAGAAGAGAAAGAATAATTTGGTCTTGGACTTTTTCATTTTTGTATTCTTTTTATGGTACAGTTACAATCTTACTAGGAAAAAGTGATCGAATAAAAGTAAGCACGATTCTCGCTCGTAAGCTTAGACACTGTAAAATATCGGCTCTTTTTTATTATAGAAACGTGGGAACGTGAGAAGAGAAAGAATAATTTGGTCTTGGACTTTTTCGTTTTTGTAATTTTTTTATGGCGCAGTAAATTTTAAATTCAATAGATACAGAGTAACAAATCCTCTGTTTCTTTGCTAAGATATTGAAAACATTTTTACAATAAGATTAGCAATTAGAAGCGATAATCTTTGAAAAATAAGCCTCTTTTGTCCTCAATTTTGATGAATATCAATCTTTTCACCCCCTAAATCGGTCATCATCAATTATTTTACAGCTAGAAAATGAACTATTTTCCCTTTAATATTAATGAAAATGATCTTGTTTTATATTCAGTTAAATTGGGGGGAAAAGTCAATTAATTGATTATTGGCTTTGTCAGTAATCTAAAATGATGTAGCGGTGTTAACAGCTAATTGCTAAGTATTTACGTCCAGCTGGCAGCCCAAGTTGGATCTCCTTACCCATATATGTCGCGATGCATATGCTCTCTCTCTCTCTCTCTCTCTCTCTCTCTCTCACACACACACACACGTGTATATATAGACACTATTATAAAGAGAACATTCATTTTGATGTGAACAAAATTTTAAGGCCGAAACACTTTTTTTTAAAGAAAATCTCTTAAAAAATCTCCTTAAACCCAAGTTTGTGAGACATTTACATATAATTATAACACACAAAGAATCCATGTATAAAATTTCTACTAGTTACACGACTCACCACTTACACAACTCCCGCACATAGCGGTTACACTCTCATTCAGCCCCTTTTCCTCATCATTTCGGAAAAGATGAAAAAATCAAAACAGTTTTTTCATCTTTACACTATACACAACACATGCAGCACGTGATCATCCATAACTGGTGTGTGTATATATATATATAAATATATATTATACTATTATAAATGAAACGCACAAGTTGATGTGAGCACTTTTTTAGGCTAACTCACACTATTATGGTATTAAAATTACTTCTTAATTGCATAAAGAGGACTAATACCAAAAGGAAGGAAAAAACTATCATATATTAATATTCCATTTTATTGTCCTCTTTTTCACATATCCTCGCAAAATTCGACTTGCAGGTACATCATGTGCGTCACTATTATATGTCTATGTGTGTGTATATATATATATATATGCACACACACCCGCGCGCACACATATGCACATCCATATATAGCTCAACAAGCAGAGAGAGAGATAGAGAGAGAGAGATACCTCAACCTCTCTCTTATTCCGGTCCTCGATCCTTAGAGTCTTGAAACTCCCTTCACTTTACAAATTAAGCTTTTCCAATTTCTTTCCCTCGTTCCCTTTACATCACGAGCAATCCTAAGTTCTTTCTGAAAAGCCCTCTTCATGGTCTCTCTCTCTCTCTCTCTCCCCCTCCCTCCATGCATACATATATGAACCAGTACATACATATTTATATGTAAATTTACATGTATAGTCTTCTCTGATCTGTCTAAGCTTTTTCGTTTTTATTGAAGGCGTATGAAATTGGAGAAGTCAGATATGAAGAGGAATACATACTGAATTCAAGAGGAATGAAACTTTTCACGTGCAGATGGATGCCTGCAAATCATGAACCAAAAGCTTTGATCTTTCTGTGCCATGGCTATGCCATGGAGTGCAGCATCTCTATGAAAGGTCAACACCCCACTTATACAATATGTGTATATCCTCCCTCTCTCGTATATTTTTTATGAACAAGTTTAGAAACAGAGATTATTTGTACATATCCGGACACAGATGTGTCCGGAATCATTGGACGAACATAGGATTGATCCTCCATAATCATATGAGTTCCACGTATATCTCTCGGTTCTAGACACATCTGTCTCTGAATGTGCACCAAAATCTGTGTTCCTAGACGTTTTTATTTTTCATTCCTTCCTCATCCTCTTCCAAGTCATATAGGATCCGTCCGATTAGACATATGTGAAGATTACAAAATTTCGTAAAAATACTATAGTTGAAATGTTGGAATCAAAGTTATCAATCTCGTACTGATAATCATATCATTTTTGTTACTGGTATCATACGTATCGGTACCGTGTGTTCTGGCGCATCGTTTCGGATTTATCGTTAAAAAATAATATGTATTTTTTAAATAATATTTTTTTGGTAAAAAATTATATTAGACATATAAATTAATAAAACCTCACAAATTAAAAACAAATCACCAAATAGAAAATGGAATGATTTTAGTCTCAATTTAATTATCAAAAAAATCACCAATTGAAAATTAAGAAAAAAATTATATCGATCGTTATTGACCAGTACCGATTTTGATCTGCTACGGTATAATATTCATAACATTAGTTTGAATGTAATTATTAGTCAAACAATTATAAACACATTTAAATAATTATTTTGACTATACATGGGATGTGACAATATCATGTAACAATGGTAATCCCTTCATACTAGTTGAAAAAGATGTCACAATATCATATAATATTTAATAATAATTGGTCGAACAATTCTATTCAAATTGAATAAGCATGAGGCACGTTTGGTTCGTCGAAGGAGACCTGAGATTAAAATACAAATAGGTGATGATCAGGACTGTATTTTAATCCTTAATTGCAACAATTAAGGAAAAATTATGTTATGTCCTAAGATTATATCCCCTCATTTGTACTTTGACTAAATCAAACATTGCCTCCATTGCTTCCATTTTTTATTAAGACCTATCAAGACCAATTAGGGTTTTGGTGGTAAGTTCTTGGCGTGAGATTCAACTTTTACCTGCGTGTTTTATTTTCTTTACTCGATCAGTTTCTATCCCGATTCTCATTGGGTCTTTCGTTTGACGTAGATGATAAGACTGACCTCGGAAATTAATCGGGTGAAGTTTGAGTTACTTATACATATATGTATAATATATGTATGTGTGTATATGAGATGAATCAGAGGTAAACTGAAGTTAGGAGAATGAAACAGGGACAGGAATTCGGCTGGCAAAAGCAGGATTTGGGGTTTATGGAATGGACTATGAAGGCCATGGAAAATCATCAGGGCTTCTGGGCTACATTCCTTGTTTTGATGATCTTGTCACAGACTGCTCCAATCATTACACAAGCATTTGTGGTTAGTATATATCAAACGGTCTAAATTGAGTTCTTTACTAATGGACGGTGAAATTAAACTTTTGAATTAGTCAGTTTACAAGATCAAATATGTGGAGTTATTAAAAAAACAAAAAAATAATCAATTTTTTTTTGCCTTAATACTAATTAATCTCAATGTGTTGAGCAGAAAGGAAGGAAAATGAGAATAAGTTGAAAATTTTATTGGGAGAATCTATGGGTGGAGCAGTTGCTCTTCTTTTGCACAGGAAGAAGCCTACCTTCTGGGATGGTGCTGTTTTGGCTGCACCCATGTGTAAGGTGCTCTCTCTCTCTCTCCTCTCTCTCTCTCACACACACACACACACGACAAATTTTGAGAAAGTGATTAAGCCAGGATGGACTTACCTCGCACATTGGGCCCCATGAATAATCCACACATTCCAAATACTGTAGCATTCCAGCTTTGGATTGGACGTGTACGTATGGATTTGCTTGGAGACTTTGAATATAGTACTACTTTAATTTAGCAATACTTTTCTAGCACTCAAAAGTTGATCATGACTCCCAACTAAGTTAAATTAGAGGAGGAGGACCACCACCACCACCACCTCCTCTCACTATCTTCATTATTGCTAGCACAATTATTATTCTAGTACAGACTTGTAAGACAAAAACTAATGCAAACGAATTGGATCGAACCGAGTAACGATTTGTTTGGGTTTAATTCTTAAAATTCTTATAAGTTTCGAGAGTTTCATCATGTTTTTTTATATTAGTTGAGCAAAATAACAAACAAAGTTTTATCGAGTTGATCACATGTTGAGTTTGAGTAGCTTAATTATTTTGATAGTTTACCTTTTAAGTTATCAAGTTAAGTAGTGAATTATTCAAGATTTGTGTAAACATGTGTATGACACATGATGCACTATCTTTTTTTTTTAAATAAAAATAAAAATCACACAAAAATCAATATTAAAATTGAATTTTCTTTTTACTCTTCATTTATTTTTGAGTCGCTTGAAAAACCATCAAACTTTTCTTTAAGTTCAAATTTCTCTCTTAGTATAATTTAACATTTATGTTAAATAGTAGTTTAATAAAAGATTTATGTACTATCTATGTTGTACAAGTACCGCGCTTGTATATGCCCAAGCCATGACTCAATTCGGCCAAAGATTTTTATTAGATTATTGACTAGAAAAAAAGACTAATAATTCATGTCGTTTGGACTAAATTATTCATCTCAATAGACAGTCCTATCATCATACAGACCCGACCCATGGATATCTGTGTCATAATCATTCGAGGCTGCAAAACAACTATAATGCTCTTGAATTATTCTTTGAATGCTTTAGGGTTATTCATGTTGAGAGGCGTAATCGTCTTTTCAAATTTATTTTCCTCTTAGGTGAAAAGGAGACAAATATTTATTACGGTAAAAATCCACATCAAATAATTTAGTCCAAATAAACTAAGGCCAAATTAAGTTCTAAAAAAAAACTTCTTAATTCAATAATTTATTTTCATGATAATTTCTATCTAAGTTTGGTAGTGAAAGGTACAATCCTCCAAATTGCCTAATTTCGGAAAATTACAAAAGATACTTCCTTAATTACCTTTTAAATTTGTTTTCTAACTAAGTTTCAGCTCAGTTTGTAAATTGACAGGTACATAATCTAAAGCCTATTGCAGTCCATCTTTCGTCGAAAAAGTAGGCGGTTAAAAGATCCACATCTGAATAAAGTCTTTAAGGTGGGAGATAATATTAAAGAAGGACCTAGTCTAGTTTATCGGTCCCTGTATTATTTAACACGTCTGTCCACTTATCTTGTTCAAAGTAGAAGGATTATTAAAATCCTTTGTTTTAGACATAATTTGTCAGTTCCTAGATTCAAAAGATTCAATCTACTAGTTGGTCTGCTTCTATGTCATGCAACTTTTCACAATCATTTGCTTCAAAGGGGTTTCCTGGCCACCTTCTTAATTAGTTATCGATGTCTGCTTTACTTTTAGGAAGGAAATTTTATGGTTCAAAACTTACAATATCTTATAAGAAAGGCCTATTGTCAGTCGCTTATTTACGTAGAAGACGAATTCAGTCATTCTCATCCCTCATTAAGATCCAAATTGAGAAAGACAAGAATGTTAATGGAAAGCATTCCTTGGGAAAGCCTGGCCTTTTGGTCGGTGTAACAATAATAACATTTGTCGATATACCACCGCTTATTTACTTATTATCATATATTATTAACGCGTACATTCTATTATGCCGAAAATATTCCCCCACAGTACAGCCAGAATATGAGGCCAGAAATTACAGAGGAACAAGATCCGTAGCAACCACAAATATAGATACACAACACGATAAGACATTCCAATTTTGAAAAAATATGACAAGACACTATGGTTTCCGACACTGCACTCTTTTGTCGTAAACGCTTGTGTTTGTGATTCTTAGGTTTCAACAGATGTTGTGTGGATTAATGCTACGTATGACTTGTACATAAAAACACTCTCAACTTGGGGTGTACTAGGTTCGGTTCCTGTCGGTTTTCAAAATTGATCGGTTCGGGATAACAATTACGGCAGCCAATCCCAACTGAATTCAAAGTGAATCGGAGTCGGTTCAGGCTCAGTCGGTTTTCGATTTTTTTTGGTTCCTCGAATGAACCTTTAGTTTGGGCCCAAAAAATATTTTGGCCATAAAAAACGTTTGTTCATGTTTTTTTTTGGGACTTGCCCATGTTTTTAGGCCGAATTGCTATCCAAATATAGAACCCCGAAATAATAAATGAACCACAATTTTTTTCTGATCGATTTGATTTTTTCGAGTTCACTTACACCCCTACTCTCGACACTATTATTTGACTTAGTTTGATTGCTTACAGATAGCAGATGATATGAGGCCAAACCCAATGGTGGTCAGTGTATTAAGAAAGCTATGCAGTATCATCCCAACCTGGAAAATTATCCCCACTCAAGATATTATTGATCTTGCTTTCAGAGACCCTGAAGTAAGAAAAGAGGTAAATAATTTTTTTATTTTTGGCATCTTTTTATTGGTAAAAAGAATAAATTAATCTTCGAATGAAAAAATTAAAAGGATATTAAACATGACAGTGTCGTAACAGATAAACTCAATTAATCCCTACTAAATTGACACCCGAGTAATTCTTAAATTTTAAAGAGTTAAGTGTGGTAATAGTTTTGCAATGACAAGAGGTATGAGATCCTCTATCACATACTTGCCTCATTCGAGAATTATTTTGTTTGTCTTTTCTTTTTTTTTTAAACGGAGAGTGAATAAATATCCTTATTCTCGTTAGTGAAAAAAATAATAGGTTCTACAGGAAGTTATCTCAACTATAGCAAAAGAATGTACTGATTTCATGGCTTCACCGACTTTAACCGATGAAAGCGAGAGTATAACTTACTCTTCATTAACGAGGGTGAATAAAATTAAATTCTGCCTTATTCTCTCTCTCTCTCTCTCTCTCCCTCTCCCTCGCGCGCTCTCGTCATGTCCTTTAAAGCAAATAAATTTCTTTGTCTTATTAAGTCAGAAAAATAAAAAACAAAAGAAGACTGAGACAGAGGAAAACAGAGGATTCGTGCTTCTCATAGCCAAGGGCTTGTTTGAGCTTATTGTGAAAAAAAAAAAAAAAATTTTTAAATCAACTATTGGTTTTAAATTAAAATTAAGTGGGTTTTGTTAAATAAAACAGGGTAGAGAGTACAGAAACTAGAGATGATGATGATGGAAATTGTTGAATTTTTTTTCTTGAAAATAATAATATATGATGACAGGTTCGTTCAAATCCCTATTGCTACAAAGGCCGGCCGCGTTTGCAAACCGGCCATCAACTCATGACTGTTAGCATAGATCTCGAGCAAAAACTTCAAGAGGTTCGTCTTATACTTTTTTATACTTGAATGTATTTTATTTACTTAAATTAATATTGTTAAACAACCAATCTCAACTCCTTGTTATTGTCTTTCACTTAAAATATGCGGTTTTATCGTGTTGTCATTGTCATTGTCGTATATCATCTTCTTTTTGTTGGCCGATCAATTTCATGCCATATATAAAATTTCTTAACAAGAACTGATGTCATTGATTTTAAGCTTTTAAATCTTATACAAACAATAATTTCATCATGTTCTGATTCATTGGTTGGTATCGTACACTCTGAGTTGACGAGACATGAAAGCCTTAAAATGATAAGTTTGGACCCTCTTCACAAAAATGGTATTTTTATAAACCTCGAGAGGTTGGTCTAGTAGTACTTAAGGCCCGAAATTAAGGAATTTGTTCTCTTAAAGTCTCGGATTTGAAATCTCTCAGTACTATCAACTCTATTATGGGGTCAATTCATACAAGACTTTGTCTTAGTCTTAATTGACCATTAGTAGACAGTGAGATTGGTCATTTAGAGATTAGTCAAGATGGGTAAACTAGTCTAGCTACTTTGAGTTATAACACAAAAAAAGATGGTATTTTTGTATGTAATATTGTCTATTTTTCATATCATTTCATATCCGGAAAGGAGTCATTATACTTAGTTATGGTGCACAAATACAACATCAATATTGGTAGTATTAAGATATTGTTTGTGTTGATTCATCAGGTTTCATTACCATTTTTAATAGTCCACGGAGGTGAGGATAAAGTGACGGATCCATCCGTGAGCAAGCTTCTATATGAATTATCCCACAGCACAGACAAAACATTTAAATTGTATCCAGGGATGTGGCATTCCCTCACCTACGGCGAGTTACCGGAAAACACCGACGCTGTGTTTTCCGACGTCGTTGCCTGGTTAGATGACAGAGTTGCCACGAGGAATTTGAGGTTGGAGAATGAGCTGAAGCTTGAAAATGATAACTTGCTCAAAGGCAGTAGTTCCGGCAAAGAACAAGTTTGGTAGGAACTAACTTTCAAGTGATGTGTGGAGGAGCTTATTGAGATGGTTTGATTGAACAATGTTCCCTATTCATAAAGAAGCAAGTTTATTCTCGTCCTGTTGAGCAATTTCTGGGTCTTTTCATCCCTCCTAAACTTTTCTCGGTCTTTGGCTCGAGCTGTATGAGACAGAAACTCATCTCACATACGGTTCGGAAGTCAAGTCCCACCCTAACAGTAAAAGTACGGGTTAATTTAACTAACACAAAAAAGATACAGTTCCTTCAACGGTTGCCTTCATGTTTAAAACTCCACGTGAGAAAATAACATTATTGTTTGCGAGGTCTCGATCATTTAAATTAGATAGATACAGAGTAACCAAATGCAAATATCCTCCCTTTCAACTTAAATCTATAAATTGTCTTTGATTCGTTGAACCCTCTCAAAATTTAGCCATCTTGTCTCCTATTTTTTATGAAGGCTGACCTTTTCACCCATATAAATAAGGCAATAACAATTATTTTACACCTGGAAATGAACTATTTTTTTCTTGAATATTTACGAACACATCTCTGTTGTTTATTAATTAGTTAAAAAGATCTTCAACAAACAATTTAAATATTATCTTGTTTTTAAAATTTTACTTTCCACCCTTTAAATTTAAAAAATGACTAGCATTCTGTAAATTCTAAATCTTGCTAATTTTTTCGTCAACTATTTGATCAAGATCGCGTTGGCCAATTTTATGACAGAAAGAGAACCTTCTTCCATTTCAATTTTAGGAACTCCTCGTGAGGAGAAGTGAGATTTGATAGCTGAAAAATATATTATTCTCGTCTTGTACTTTTGCAAATTTTTATTTCCACAAAGGCATTTTCATAGTTCCAATTTCTCATACAAACCAAATCACAAAGGTAGCTAATTGTGTAATGATAGATTAAATTATCCATTTTCGTATACAATTAGTGAAATATGATTTGTCCAAATAATCCCTAACTCAAATCATACAATTCATAACAAAAATTACTCCAATCAATAAGTATTTAATTAATATTTCTTAAACTAAGCGAACTGTCTTATTTTTTTTCCCTATTTGTTAACATTTATAATTTATTCAATTTATTATTTTAAAAAAATTAATAGATAATATTTGGTAGAAATTGTATAAAATCACTTGTTTAACTTTTTTCAGCTTCTTTCATCTAAATTTTTTAAATTATTTTAAGTTCTAATTTCTAATTTTTTAATTTAAATTTGTAAAAATTACAATGAATAAAAAATACCTAATTCGAAATTGCCTCCACTAAATTATTAAGGATAATTGAGACATTCTTTTTCTAGTAAGCTATTTTACAACTTACTTAACTAAATATTATAAAATCCTATCCAACTTCAAAAAAAAAAACTACACTATATATGTATAAAATTTATGTTAAATTTTTTTTAAATAAAGAATGGACAATAGTGATTTATAAATCTAATTTATTAGTAGTATAAAACAATATATAAGTAACATCAAATAGTTTCTTTGTCTTTCGTAAATATTTATTAAATTTGTGTTATTGTTTTAATTAATCATTTCTATTGACTAAAAAGTCTATAAAGTAAAAAAAAATAAAAACTAAATTAATTACTAAAAATAAAAAAATTCAAAAAATTCAATATTTTATTTTAGTCTTTCTTTTAAAAAAA
The DNA here is from genome assembly GCA_019985065.2 of Arctostaphylos glauca. Classification (NCBI taxonomy): domain Eukaryota; kingdom Viridiplantae; phylum Streptophyta; class Magnoliopsida; order Ericales; family Ericaceae; genus Arctostaphylos; species Arctostaphylos glauca. Next base: position 23,288,770 of record JAHSPW020000013.1, read on the forward strand.
ATTATACTTTCAGTGTTTTATTCAAGATAATTTTTTTTTTTAAAACCTTGCTCATAATGATTTAGGATTAGCGCCTAAATAAAATTTAAAACCTACGTATGAATATGACGGGAAGAATTTTTGTGAATTACGTGAGTAATTTTTTCATTGTGATGATATCCCAAGGGAGAAAATTTTGAATTCTTGATAAAATGTCTTGGCTGATATAATTTCAGATTAGATTTTTAATTTCATGTTCAATAAATACAGTAGACAACGTACGGATTTATGGGGCTCTGGCATTTCATCTCATATTTCAGCCTTCTTATCTCCAAACAAACAGTCCTAGAAATCTGAAGGGGTTATTCATGGCAAAGTTGTGAATCTTGTACCGTCTAGTGTACCGGTTTTGTTACAACCATATGTCTTCCAAGTGTTTTGGATGTCGAGAAGATATTCTCTAATCTCACGAACATTGTTATTCAAAAGAGTAAATCTCAAGTTATGATAAGAAGGTCCCTTGAAACCTGACCCAATAACCACCATTGCATCTACCATTGGTTGGTAATTAATATTTCGATAAAGCTGTATTAAAGGGCACATTAGCATCATACACCATCGAGCAACTGTCATTCTTATATTGTCATGAACTTTATTAGAGGTAAAAGCATTTTTTATAGATGGTTGTGCACCTAGAGATGTCATTGGAGAAAAAAATTGCTCCGTTGCTTTCTTTTTCCTGCAACTCGATCGTTATCAACTGAAGTGGGGCTCATAAGTACATCTTCTTCTTCGTAGTCATCAAATATAGGTCCCTGCCCAATATCTTTGCTGACCCTTGCTCTTCGTTCCTTTTCTCTCTTACTATCTTCTAACATCTAATTCATCTGTCATTCTATATCTTTTGTTACCACTTTGCAAGGTTTGACTTCCCCCTTTACTCAGGCAAGATGCATCTTCAATCGAGTGATCTCACCTCCTTTTAGATATTTATTACAATACATGTAAATTGTATTGTTCCTTTTACCTAATACTGACTTAGCATGACCTCAAGCTAGATCATCAGATCTTACAGGAGCATAAGCCGCGGATCTGGCACCAGTTGAAGTATTATCGATCATTTTATGCCTACAAAACAATATGCAAATACTTAACCAGCAAATAAATTGAAAGCTTTTAGTCAATAGGCAAATACTTAATAGTTATATGTAATCTTATACAAAGAAATTTAGGCAGTAGCTAATGTTATATGAATGTTAGGCAGTAGCTAATCTTAGGCAGTAGCTAATAAGTGCAAACTCATTAAGCATTAACCATCTAGCCATACATTGACCATTAACAAAACACAGCAAACTTTTGATACTGCCTAACAAAATCATTAAGCATTAACCATTAATCATGAAAACTAACAAAAAAAAGATTTACCATTACAGAATCTGAGATCATACAAGAAGAAGTTAATTCGAAGTTCGAACCTAATACAAGAACAACTTCGAACATGATACAGAGAGTTGAGATCGAAGAGGACTGAGGACCTAAGGTGTTCAAACTTCGAAGAGGGCTGAGGTTTCGTAACTTCATGAGGACCTGAGGCCAAACTTTTTGGCCAAAGTTAGAAAACCAGAGGGTAACAATTTAAGGCAACTATTAGTTGGTTTAATTACAGTTTCTGGACTCAATTTTATTGTATTTGCGAAAATACCAAACAGCTTTAAAAAAAAAACTGTCTCGGCCAGTATCCGGTATTTGGCCGAATCACCCCAGACCAGCCGGTATTTCTGTCAGAATGGAACGGGCGAAGAACTATCCTGACTTTGCACCTGTATGATACAGGACGGTATTCACAACTTTGATTCACGCACTTTAAAATTTTAATAATTAAATCATAAAATAAGATAGGAAAATAAATCTTTAAGATTAAGTTATGAAGTTATCTGTTACACATATTCTAACGGAATTATAATAGAACTAAAGGCATCTAATTGTCAATGCAAGTGGGCTCCCTTCCCCCCTGTTGACTGCCCAACTTGGACATCATTCTCTGTATATTATATTACTACAATTTTGCTATCAGCAATGAAAATTAGTTTGAAAAGTATCCCGAACACCTTTAAATGTTAAACTACATGCAAATAGTTTAACCTTTAAAAGTGTTCGGTGGGGAATTGAAGCTGATTTTTATTACTGATAACAAATTTGATAGCGTTTGTTCATGTGAATAGTTTAACTTTTAAAAGTGTTCGGTGAAGAATTCAGGCTGATTTTCATTATCGATAGCAAATTTGATATCACTAGCGTCTGTTCGCGTGTGCAAAAGTTAAGGAAGAAAGCATATGTGTGTGGAACCTCAAATATTGATCAATGGGTTTAAAATTTTAGCGAAATAACTTCATTTTTTGTTGCCTTTCGAGATAACAGATTCCATTGTCGAAGTCTTATTCAAATAAGTGTGGATATTATTTCCTCACACATCTCTGTCGCTTTTTTCACTAAGTGTTTACGCCAGTGTACCTTGACTAGAAGGATAGTTTTGATATGATGAACTTGATCTCTTCAATCTAAAGTTTGTAGTGGTTGCTTCACATACGCCACTGTACTAACATATTTATTTACAACAACTCTCCATGATTTTAAGAAAATAAATCTAAAATGTTCATTTGTTATGAAAAAAATTAAGCTGTTCTTTTAGTATAGATGTGTAAAGTATTATTTACCATTGATTTCCTTTGAAATGCAAAACAGAATTTTTGCAATTTGCATAATAAAAATACCTCTTTGTTGATGAAATACTTGAAGCAATTTCATGGAATATTTGGAGTAATTTGTATACCTTATAATGTGAAATGCTTGAGCCATACCACAATGTTAATGAAGTCAAATTCACTAATTAATTTGCGTACCTCTATAAATAATAGAATTTTTTAAATTTTAAGTGAGGTCAAGTAACCTCGACCCTATTGCCTCCACCCATGAAAACGCGCATATATGTATATGTATATTTATATGTATATATGTATATGTGTATGTTACATTCTGAATTATTAAAAAAATAAGTGGATGTGCTTTGTGTATATTAAAGAAGTGAGAGATATGAAGTTGTGAACCCATCTCCTCCTCCTTCCAAGATCCTTAAAAACTCCCATCTCTCTCTCTCTCTCTTACTTTGTCTCTCCTGCCCTTTACTATCACATAAACAATCCTAAATTCTTTCTGAAAAGCCCTCTTCATGGTCTCTCTCTCTCCATCCACACACACACACACACACTAAATACATATCTATATGTAGATATATGTATAGTCTTCTCTCTGTCTCAGCTTTTAAATTTTTTTCGTTTGCTTCCAGGCGTATGAAACTGGAGGAGTCAGACATGAAGAGGAATACATCATGAATTCACGAGGAATGAAACTTTTCACTTGCAGATGGCTGCCTGCTAGTCACGAACCAAAAGCTTTGATCTTTTTGTGCCATGGCTATGCCGCTTGGTCCAACACCTCTGTCAAAGGTCAATACAAATATAAACCTATATGTATATATGTGCTACATGGGATATACATGACTACGCAGTCTTGCATGTGTGTATGCATGTGTGTGTATATACCGCAAAATTCTTTAGATATAATGATGAATTTGGGGGATTGAAGCAGGGACGGGATTTCGGCTGGCAAAAGAAGGATTTGGGGTTTATGGGATGGACTATGAAGGCCATGGAAGATCATCAGGGCTTCATGCCTATATTCCTTGCTTTGATGATCTTGTTACAGACTGTTCTAATCATTATACAAGTATCTGTGGTTAGTTTCTGATTTTCTCTCTCTATCACTACCTATTTAGTTCCATAAAACATGGGGGTTAATAAATCAAATTTCAATACGTTGAGCAGAAAGGAAGGAAAACAAGAATAAATTGAAAATTTTACTGGGAGAATCCATGGGAGGAGCAGTTGTTCTTCTGTTGCACAGGAAGAAGCCAACCTTCTGGGATGGTGCTGTTTTAGTTGCACCCATGTGCAAGGTGCTCTCTGTCTCTCCCTCTCTCCCTCCCTCTCTCTCACACACAAAAACACAATTTGACCAATTTTTGTGCTCATTTGGTCTTGGGTAGGGTGAGTAGGCCAGGTCGGAGTTTCCTAGGCCCAATGAACACAATATATAGAGATTCCAAATAGCACTTAAAGCATTTAGGTTGGATTTATACAATACATTTTTCAATTCCCCAAAAAAGTTGGATTATCAGGGTCACTACGGGTCCATTTGGCCTGTGGTTATTATTGGATTATTCACTGTTTAGTTTTTTGTCCTTATTTGAAATTTTTTTTTAATTTTTTATTTTTCATCAATTTTTTGATGATTGTTGGTTCGTCTCGACAAGAGCTTTCAGAAAAGTTATCAATCATCGGCTACATTTAAAAAAAGTTCAGAAAAGACAAAAAATAAGTCAAAAACAGCGTCCGTGTTGGCTTATTTTCGTCTTTAGTGACTTTTTTTTAACTTTTGGACATAATTTTATACTTTTTAGATTCCTTTCGTCGATACGAACCAATAATCCACGAAAAAATGACATAAAAATAATAAATACAAAAAAAATTTGAATAAAGACAAAAAATAAGCCAAAAAAAAAATTTTGGCCAAATAGGGACTACGTACCAAGTTCATAATTGCCATTTTCCAAATAAGTATTGTAAACAAATTGAGTTGAATTTTGCATTAGTACTCTTTATAAATTTGATCCAAAAAATATAGTACGATCAAAGTTAATTTGTGTGTCTGTCAAATCAATAACTTCGATCAGGTACCCGAAAATCTTACAATATCATATGCTTTCTGAATTCCCACGCATACCTACCCGGTTGACAAAATATCAATAACAAAGAACATAACATTGATTAATGTTTGCTACATACCCCAAATCTATACCTAATCATAATCATAATGGGCATTAGAAATAAATAGTACCACAACAACTTAACAAACTCACAGATTAAACCAGCCAAAAATATAATAAACTCTAAAAATAGCAACAACTTTTTTCTTATAACCAGCCACTCAACTTTTTTTTTTTTAACCCCAAGGAGTTGTCTGAGTGGAGATTGGGGCGAGCTGTAAACCCAGACGTCCTGAGATCGACTCTTGGCAACTACAAACTTTGGGGCGACTGGAGGTTTACCTGGTCGTTAATTTCAGAGCCCCGAGAACTAGTTGACATTAGGTGGAAGACCCCCCAAACGACACTAATTTGGTCCTCAAACCGTCCGGATACCTCCCTTATAAAAAAATATATATATATCATCAACTATCGGCATCAACAGCAATCATCTTGATATATATACCTTGTACCCTTCCTCCAATCTGCATCATCCAAACACCCAGCTCCATCGCTCATTTTTTACAATTGCAATATAACTAATCTCAATGGATTGGTCTAGTGGTCAAGACCTGAGATTTAGAGGTATGCTTTTTTTTATATCTCATGTTTGAAATTTTTCAGATGTTATTAACTGTTATTGGGTCAGTTCATACAGGAAAAATCTCTAACTATAAATGAGGTCCCCGCAAGTAGACACTAAGATTGGTCTCCTGAGAATTAATTGGCAATAGTTTGAGATAACTTTAAAGCCGGCCGACTGGATACCTCGGCTATTAAAAATAAAAATAAAAATAAAAAATCAAAGAGTGCATATTTGTTTTGATTGTTTAATTTGTAAGATAAATAATTTGATTTGATTGTTTACAGATAGCCAATGATTTGAAGCCAAATCCATTGGTGGTTAAAGTATTGGAGAAGCTATGCCGTATCTTTCCAACCTGGAAAATTATTCCGACCAGAGATATTTTCGACCTTGCTTATAGAGACCCTGAAGTAAGAAATGAGGTACATCAAATTTTTTTTTTTTTTTATCACCCTTTAATTTGACAGCCCTTTTTTTATTCATTTATGTCGGAATCAAAATGCAAAATAAGTCGCAATTTAAAAATAAATTAAGTAAGAATTACCAAACAGGCCCTTTGCATACCGTCGTCTCCTAATCGTATGAGTAAAAATATGATGATAGGTTCGATCAAACCCTTATACCTACAAAGACCGACCCCGCTTACAAACTGGCCATCAACTTTTGACCGTCAGCATAGATCTCGAGCAAAGACTTCAAGAGGTTAGTTTTATGAACTTTAATTGTATTTCATTTATTTACTTTGCTTAATGTAACACCTGATCTGATAAATTTGAAGTAAATTATGTGTTTCTTGACAAGTCAGCTACTATCGTAAAGCAATTTGGGACCTTATACAAACAAATATTGCATTGTGAAAAAGGAATTGTTTTTAAATAATTTAAAGTGTACATCCGAGTCAGTTTACGTACATATCGACTAATTTCTAGAGAAAAAATTTGATCGTCTATTAGCAGGAGTTCTAGTTAAAGCTAAAGCAAAGCTCTGCAAAGATCTCATAATTAGCAATTAATAGCTCTCGTTCAAATTGAAATCTATATGCATGAAATTTGGAGTTATGCGCAAAATTAAAGAAATAATTTCAGTTCCCAGAACGGCAATGCATACACTGAGTTGACTGGACGAAGAAATGCGAAAGAGACAAATTTGGTGGTCTAGGGGTGAAATAAAGAACGGGCAGACCGGATCAAATCGAAAAATCAAATCAGATTGTCAATTTAAGGAGCTCAATATTTAGTTCAGTCTGGTTCAATTCTGGTTTGAAATATTTGAAAAACCGGAGCTCCGGTCCGGTTATATACTATATATACGATTTTTTTTTTTAACTTGGCCCAAAGTTGTGGTTAAATTTAAATTGATTGATTTGGTTTAAGTACATGGGCTTAGTCTGAATTATTGATGAATTTTATAATGCCCCAAAGTTGTATTTCAATTGAGTTTATTTTATAAATTTTGGTAATTTTTTACTTTTTTGGGACTTTGCCCAAAATGTGGCCTCCAAAAGCTAAATAGCCAAAATCGGACCGAGAGTATCCCAAAGAGGTTGAAACCACACGGTGAAACTGGTCTGATTTCAGTTTACAAATTTTGTAAATTATAAAACTGGTTCGATCCCATAAATCCCACCAAACCTAATCGAACCATACCAGTTACACCCCCTACTCTTAACAGAAATAGTTTTTTTTTTTTTTTTTATGTTTTCAATGTAGGATGTGTTTTAGGAATACTTATCTTAGAAAATAATCCGAACCCTTACAGATTGTGAAATGACCTGAATGTCCTACCATCGTAACATTTTAAGGCAATATGGGTAGAATTGTCTTTTCAATTATAATTTTTTTCGTATTAAAGATTGACAAATATTAATTCCCTGTCAACACTCTTCTCAAACAGTTTAGCCTAAATAAACTAGTCTCAAATAGTTTAGCCTAAATAAATTAGACCAACTTATTTTCTATAGAGAGCTTCATAATCTAATAATTCAATAATTTCATAATACACTCAGACCGAATAGACCCTAATTAGTTGCTTGCCTTGATGGATCCATCAGGTTTCATTACCATTTCTAGTTCTCCACGGTAACATGGACATAATTGTCTTTTCAATTAAATTTCTTTTCCAAATTAAAGACAGATAAATATTAATTATCGGTCAACACTCTTCTTAAATAATTTAGTCTCCAAATAAATTATTAGAGTAACTTGTTTTCTATAGAGAGCTTCATAATTCAATACTTCCATAATACTATCATGACAAATAGACCCTAAAAATTGCTCGTCTTGATGGATCGATCAGGTTTCATTACCATTTCTAGTTATCCACGGGAGTGATGATAAAGTGACGGATCCATCTATAAGCAAACTTCTGTACGAATTAGCTTGCAGCACAGACAAAACTTTCAAGTTGTACGAAGGGATGTGGCATTGCCTCATATACGGCGAGTTACCGGAGAACACTCGTGTTGTGTTTTCCGACATCGTCGCTTGGTTGGATGACAGAATTGCCATGAGGAATTTAAAGCTGGAGAATGAGCTAAAGCTTGAAAGTGATTACTTGCTCAAAAGGGACTAGTACTACTTCCACCATATTAGAAAGGTCCGCAGAAACTTGCAATTGAAGATGGAGGAGACATTGAGGGGGAGGGAGCCCAGTGGCATGCTTCTCCTAGATTCGGTCAAAAATCCATAACAGATTTTTAGTGCAATAAGTTCATCTCAAAATAAATTACGAACAGAAATATTTTTGGCACATAAATTTTAAAAATACCCTTCTAGTAAACACACGATAACATTATTTGTTTGTTAGATATAAAAGCAATGATTTCATTAGATAAAGTTATTTGCTAGTGTTTATTAGTTAACATTATCTGTCGATTTTAACAGATATCTTAATAAATAATTTTATCTATTTTATTAGACCATTATATCTGTTAGTGTTTATCAGTCGACATTTATGTCGATTTAAACAAATACCTTAACAAACAACATTATTTGTTAGTTTGTAAAATAATAATGTTATCAGGTAAAATTATATATTTTATGTTTTCTAATTTGACTAATAGATATATCAAACTGACATATAATGTTATCTAACTTGCCTATTAAGAAAATAAATTTATATTTTAGTTTTAAAATGATAATTTTATTAGATAAAATTATATGTTAGTGTTTATCAGTTAACATTATTTGTCGCTTTTAATAGATATATTAACAAACAACGTTATTTGTTAGTTTTTAAAATAATAATGTTATTAGATAAAATTATTTCTTTGTTTTCAGGGACAAATCTGTCTATAAAAGAACACCAGAGATTAAAACTTCTTAAACAATAGATCATGACTTATAAGTTAAATTAACATGCCCTTAATGGACCAAATCAGTCCAGAATTGTCCTTTTGACCAAAGTTTTTGTTATTTTTATTAGGTCTTGATTTCGAGTCTCATATTGGGTTTCAATTTTTCTCCCAAGATACAACGATTGAGTTTGATTTCGGTAGCACCTCCTGAAGATCGATTGTCGAATTGATTCGTCTTGTACTCTCTCACAATCAAATTAAGAACACTTTAGGGATTATAGGAGTATTGTTCAATTATTGGTCTGCAATTCCCGAATGAAGACTTCCCAATTTATAGGACGAGGGGAGCCCAAAATATTAATTTCGTATTAAACCAAAAAATAAATTTCAAGATTTATTTATAAAATAAATTTCAAGATTTATTTATAAAATAAATTTCAAGATTTATTTATAAAATAAATTTTGTGATTATAATTTTGAAAATAAATTTTAGATTTAAAAATTAAAATAAATTCTATGTAATAAATTAAAAAAATTAGGAATTAATTAATTTCTCAAATTAAATACACACATAGGTGGGCTCAAGCACATTACATAATCCAATTATAATTGAGACTAAGTGGTTTAGTATTTGAGAGAATTATATTATTAATAATGCAAATGCCATTAAATAAAAATGTATTAAATTTTAAAATTTCGGATCGTTAATGGATATTGGCATGACCCATCTTACCCTCTCTTAACGAGCTCATCCTCTATTCATTCATGCCATCTTACCCTCTCTTAACGAGCTCATCCTCTATTCATTGCTCTCTCTTTTTATTGTCATGTCGTTTAAATCAAATAAATTTCATTTTTTATTAAGTCATGAAAATAAAAAATCAAAAACATAAGGAGGAGACAGTTTTACATCAACTACTGGTTTTTAATAAAATTGACTAGGCTTTATTAAATAAAACAGGATAGAGAGTCTGATGATGTTGAATATTGTTACACAAAATAAAAAATATATGATGACATGCTCGGGCAAACTCCTATTGTCAAAAAGGCCGGCCGCACTTGCAAACCGGCCATTAACTTATGATTGTTAGCATAGATCTCGAGCAAAGGTTTCTAGAGATTTGTCTTATACCACTACAAGAAAGTTGAGATCTCTCAACGGTTTTATTCGCAACAGTCTAAAAAACCGTTGGTACAAATTAAATCTAGTAATGTTTTTGAAAACATTACTATAGCGGGGTACGTAGTGATGGTTTTTCTTGGACCGTTGGCCCATTTATTTTCTATCACAAACTCGTATACGAGACTTTTTTTTTTTGGAGAAGTAAGTTTCTGTAATGGACTATAAATATGGAACAGGTGTATCAAAATCTCAGCCGCAAGATCAAACAATCACAGAACATGCAAGCCAGCAATGGGTAACTCTAGATTGAAATATGTCAGCACAGGTTGACGCAGAATCAGGCCCGAACCAGGAACACATGTCGTGAATTGCAGCTGATCGATCAAACCTCTCAATAGACTGAACCATGAAACATTTTTGATGAACCTGTATCGCAGGATCATGACCGAGTTCTTACATTGCTGAATTTTCCTGGATGATGCAACATTTCTCCAGAAACAGCAGATACAGACACGAAAATTCACGATATATTATCTGGGAATCAGACATGAAAATGGCAGGTCATTGTGCATATACATTAGGATAGAAATCAAGGAAGAGGAGAAATGAGGCAAATCCTGTCCTTGCTCTGAGAGAGAGAGAGAGAGAGAGAGAGAGAGAGAGAGAGAGGGAGGGAAGGGGGGTCAAAAATCACAACTGTAGACTGAAAAATCTGTTACTACGTCGGTACAACAACAAAAGATCTAAAGAAATGAGAGAAACTTCTAGGCAATGCAGGTTTTGCTTTCTGTCTATTCAAATGTAAGCTCCAAACCAAGTCTTGTTAAAGCAGATGATACAATCTCGATCCATGAGCAACCTCAATCATGCATCACCCGCAACTCTAACTACAAGCTGATCCCGCGATTCACATCTGCTGGAAAGTGTACCTATAATCATATGCACACCCATTTACTGAAGAGTACCACAACCTACTGTCAATAAAAAAAACATGCATAGGTAGAAGTGTTTGACTGTTCGTTGTGGCAGATCATTAACCAAGCAGTGACAGTAATTGATACTCCCCTTGTCCTGATTTGATGAAGCATGTTCTTATGGTTCAGATATCAGTATCCTCAGAGTGCTTCGATACGTCGCATGCTGAGTTTATGGGGTTACACTTGAACCACCCGAAAAACAATTTTTAATGGCTAAACATAGATGGAAACAGAGTTACGTTACTCAGCGGAGTAATGTCAAGATCATATCAAACAGTTTAAAATCATAGTAACCTTTTGATATGTACTTTGATTAAAATACACCTATGAAAACACAGACCTGCATAAAACACCCACATATGTGTAAGAATTGGTGTACCTTTGTTTAGTCCTCTTCTCAAATGATCTTATTTCGAACCTCTTCAAGTTTCTTCAAAATCTCTCCTGGAGTTCTATCCAATTCGTCTGCTATTTTCCGTTGCAAATCCATAGGCAATGTTGGAAACTGCTCACACAAGTCTCCATCAATCACATCCTACAAAATTACCCCAACATTTCGCTGTTATTTCCAGCATTTACAAGAAACACTAATCCTCAGGAAATAGAACTATGAGGACGCAGGAGTAAGTCAACTTCAGTTCATATATTCCTACCCAAGAAATATTTAATACGCACATGTGACCATGCCAATATTGAGTTTATGATTCCAAAGCTGTGTAACATTTTTCCCACCAAAGCTTCATTGCATGCATGACAGAAACAGGTCGAAAATGAATATACTGGAACATAAAATAGTTTTTAAGTGAAAATTTGATTTAGGAGTACAGGCATAATGCGATTGAAGGAAAAAATGGAAGAAACTTTAAGCTCCATCCTCCAAGTCACGCAAGCATACAAACATATTTACGTAATATACAAGACAATCGATCATATATTTATATTGCCCTATCCATTTACATTGGACAACTTACAATTTTGGAATATATACCCATCATATATCTCTGTCCTGCCAAAAGTCCGGGCAACAGTCAACAGTTCACAGCTAGAGCGTGGCTAATGCACCTCAGAGTACAGGCAGCCAACAGAAATGTGACCATTGGCATCTCCTTACAACTCAGAGAAATAAAGACAACAAATTCCGATTCCAATAAAAGGGAGGGGGAAAGGTAATGGAGAGGAGCAAGAAGCGGAGACAGAGGACAAGTAATGGAAATAAATTTCCCCTCAAAAATTTGAGAACACTGTAAATACCACCCAAAACCATCTATCTATTGTCCGTGCATAATCTTAGCACCTACGGCTACAACACTCAAGGGATTGAAAACCCAAAATAAGGAAAACAATAACTGCTATCACACACATTAAGCTATCCCCAAGGAACAGTTGAACGTTTAAAAGAACCATAACAATTAAGACGGATCAAGCGTATCATTTTCCATTCCTCTGAAATGGGACTCGTGTTATGCCTCAAGAGTGGGGAAATAGAACTGGGGAAAGGTAAAGACCAAAAGATTTACCTTAACGGGAAAGTAGGCAGATCGATAGGCCATATGGTCTCTTCCACACAAAGGCGGGTGTTCCTGCCTCATATGCATCTCCAAATGAGAAAAGAAGTCAACTTCGTCTCGAGAAGTGAAAGCAAGCAATGCACCCAAACTTCCCATCACAGTCCCATAAAGGAGGCACTCTCCACCACTTGGAATTAGAGATGCCTTTTGCAAGCATGTAACCACGTCACCAACATGAAACTGCACTATTTCCTCTACCTTGTTAGGAGCTCCATTCAGCTTCCCCTGCTCCCACTTTATCTTCCCACCAGTTGGATCTTCTTCAATCTCATCTGACACATCCTGTGGTAAGCGCACAAAATAGATATTCCCAAACTTGTCCGCACCAGCCATGGTGTCAAAATCTATGTGATAAGACGCCGTAAGCCATCTTGGAACAGAATCATCAGCAAATATATATAACTGATTTTCATCACGTCTATATTTGCAATAGTGGAATGACTGCACCGACAAAAGGCACCAAAGCATGAATAGTAAGTTCAGAAATCAATGGAGCAAAAAATTCTACTGTGAAGGCTTGCAAGTAAAGCTAAAAGATGATTGTGTTCTATGACTAATAGTTGAATTACCTAACAAATTGTAGGGATTTTTGGCCCAAATTTTGACCGAGTGAGTCAATAGATAAGATCGCAATAGGTATGAATATAGTGGATTGATTGTTGATAAAAATTTGTAACATTCATACATATTTGGCAGAAAGAAACAATTAATAGTTGATCCACCGCTTATGTTACCGTCAAAAAGCTAAGAAGGAGAGATCATACCTCCTGAATGTCACCTACATAAATACGATCACGATAGGTATGAATAGAATTGATTGTGTTGGGGAACATCTTATTCTCACACTTTCTAAGCAACCTCCTTTTCCCCAAATCGTACAATCTGAGCACAGATCCTATTCCAGCAAGTAGTCTTCCCTGGAACTGACACAGAGCAAGAGGAACACCATCCACTTGCGTCTTGTGCAAAAGCTCAAGGGATCTCCCATCTTCCAAAAACCTATAGATATGAATGTAACCAGCAACGAGAGATCTTTTGGGCAAAAATTGCAACCCCTTTGCTGTACCAACGGCTAAAAGTGTTCCATGCTCCTTATCATGAAAGTTAACCATGCAAATGCTGAAAGCAGCCTCATTATCCTCAAGCTCCAGCAAACAAGTAGTGTTTGCTGTCCTTGGATCAAGAACCCTTATACAAGAAACCCACTTCTCTGACTCTGCCTTAGGGTAACCATATTGCTCATCGGAGAAGGGATCCTCCTTATCCTCCTCATCACCACCATTCTCCATATTTTCCACCTTGCCATTTTCCCCCATTCCAGCATCCTCAAAACATTCCTTTTTACTAGCTTCGCGCTGTTCTGCTGTAAATGCACCTTGATCACTCTCTATTATTACCAAAAGTTTCCTCTTTGGTTGAAGCACAAACTTCCTTGGCGTGTACCTTAAAGGTATCGCAGTTTCATTGAATGTTTCCCCCAATCGCTCAATAGTAAAAACCCTCAAGGCATCCCCAGCAACGGAAACGACACCTTCTGCGCACTGATCGGATGAAAATGAGGCTGCATATTCAAGAGTCTCATAAGAAAGGGGTGTTAGAAGGAAATGACCCTGGTGTATGTAACCAAGCCACGGTCTACTTGACAAGCAAAGCATAGCACGCCGCCCTCTCACAAGCACAGAAAATAGCTTTGGGGCTCTGAGCCCTAAGAACCGCGAACGGGCATCCGAAAGCTGACCTGTCACCATATCCACTACTGTTCTGAACAAAACCCCATTTTGTAAACCAGCATTCAGAAAAAGACTAGCAGGGTGATCTGCACCATCTTCCCCACCAACAGAAGCCTGAACTTCAAGAAAGAGAAGAGATTCTGGAGGTGAGGAGACACTTTGTAGACTCAAGACTTGCATACAATCATCTGGATCCAAAGATAAGATACGGATGCAGTTGTCATATGATCCAACGGCTAGGAAACGGGACCTTTGTCGTCCTTCTGGAACAGGAGCAATGTCCAAACAAGCCACGTCCCCAGACATTTCGTGTTTTTCAACCTCCATCAACTGACCAGTCATATCCACCTCAAAATATATAAGCTCCCCCCCACTCAGTGCAATAACCACTTGAAGTCTGTTAGAACCAACCTTAACAATCGTCCTCTTTCCAGGAGTCCTCCACTCGTTTATACGCCCATCTTCCCTTATATGCCTAATACCACTCGGATGAACTTGCATTAGCGAATCATCACCTATTAAAGAAACAGACAGCGAAGGGGTTGTATCAAGGAATCCACTGTCACTAACTTCCTCAACTGTTTCACCAATGGAAAGGACAAGGGTTGCATTTGCAAATGAAACGACAATGTAAGCATCAAACTCGTCGTTTACATTCTTCTTCACTGTCCAGACAGCACTTGGTACACCAGGGAGCTGTGACACTGCCATTTCACTTATAGCCAAACCTGGCCTTAAAATCCTTAGAGATGAACGCGGACCCCTCCCGCAAAGGGAAAATACTTGAGGTGTTTCCTCATCAAAAAGGTTTGCGACTTTCATGTCCATTATTGGCATCAAGCTCTCAACTTGGTCAATCCTAACAAGGTTCTTAAGTCTTCGGGGCTGGAAAAAAACAGGCTGGTAACCATCTTCAGTTTCCATTAACGTAGCAGATGAAGACTCCACATCAGGCTCGTCACCTATAGCCTGAAACTGATACAAAGCATGATTCCCAAACTCAGAAGCAGCAAACAGGAACCCGGATTTCAATACGCATAAGGAAGCTGCCACCGGTATCGTATCGAAATACTTAATCTTCAACTCCTTCACACGGTCATTGTCGTGATCCAAAGTAACCTTAAAAACATCTCCATACTCTGTTTGCAGAAGAAAAAAGAACATAGATTTTTGCTTGTGCATAGCAGCAGAAACTACAAGGACCCCACGTTCAGCTGGTAAATCCCCTCTCCTAGGAATGACAGCACGGACATCCGGGTGACCCTGGTTCTTATATATAACGAAATTCTCAGCACACACAAGCACACCACTAGGGCCATCCCCACCACCCGGAACATTAACAAGCATATTAGCACCATTATCAACCTGTTCAGACCATTTTCTAGAAACATGATTAAGCCCCAAATCAAGCTCATAGAAAGTAAGCACCTTCTGGGCCTCAGCAGCAGCTAGCCCAGTCGAATCCTGATCCGCCTCCGAATAATCCAACTCAATTGCGGCAAAGATAGGGTTATCAAACCCACAATCCACTCCACATATATTATACGTAATCGTATGCGACTTATGCGCCTCCAACGGGGACGAAATCGTTAACCTAGCTGCAGTATCCCTATTCAAAACATAAACTAGTTTCTGTTTCTCACAAGCTCCAATCATAACGGCCCGACCCTTCGGGTCAACGGCCAGGTACTGACCCGGGACAATCCGGCGACAACCCGATTTCCCGAACGTTTCCTGGTGGATTTTATCGAATACATTTTTTTCTTTGTTGTACTCAAGTATTACGATCCGACCTGAGTCGGACCCGACTACGATGTAGTCCTTTTGGGCGCCGGTTAACCTAAACTGAGCTATGGAACGAATAGCGCCGAAGATTTCGACGGAGAGTAGTGTTTGGATCTTACCGTTGTCGTCGGGTCGGAGGAGGTCGAGGACTTTGCCTCTGGCGACGACGATTTCTTGTGTCTTTCCACCTGAAAAGTTGCCGTTGATGGCTGAGATTATGCCGGTGGCTTGTTGAAGAGTGAGGTTGTAGAGATACATAGCGAAACCCTAGAAATGATAAGTGATGAAAGGTCTAGGGTTTGTGAGAGAAAATGAAGGGAAACCCTAAGCTGGAAGAGAGTGAGACAGTGAAGTTAAACCCTCAAAACCCTAGAATCCATAAACGAAGTGACTTTAGACGCTGTAAATCTCACTGCGCGCGACAGAGGAGAAAAGAGCACAGCGAATGGAACGGAGTTTTTACGTCAAAGCAACCGCCAAAGCTTTTTCTTTCCTTTTTCCCATCGGCGAAAATGTTTACTCTGAGAATAGTTTAAATTAAAATGTAAAACATTTAATGATTAAAATTTTAAAAAAAATATTAAAGATAAAAATAATTCAAAATACAATTTTTTTTTTAAATTTAGTTGAATTTTTTTTTATTTCGGTGAAATCTCTCCTCCACACAAACGAATAATTTATAAAAATATGATACAAAATTAACAAATTAAAATTTTGAAACAAAAAGAAAATAACTCATAAAAAAGTCAAATTTAAACTGGCCAAAATTATATTTTAGACAATTTAAAATATTGTGTTTTTCATAATTATTGGATCTGTACACAAAAATTTTTGCTATTATAAACATCTTTTGTACATCTTTGAATTCTATGAAGGAAAATGTTAATTACCACTGCTCACTAGGCGATGAATAATATGTAAAAAGTGTATCGATATCCGTAAATTATATATTGGTATTCCTAAATATGTATAGATAATCATAAAATGTATAATTAATATCCTTGTTTATTTATCTTTGTATATATATTATCTACCGTTCATTAAGAAATAGTTAGCAAGACCTTTCAATTAATAGTAAGTAAAAACCTAGCACCTTGTTCTAGCTTGATAATTGACAGATTAACTACTAATCTACTATCAACCGAAACTAATGTGTATGAGACAAGTTAAATATTTATTGTTTGAACAAATAACGTGGAGATTTTGGTTCAAGAAAAAAAAAGTCTAGAAACATAATTATTCACGTGCAAATTTAGACACAAATGTGTTTGAAATTATCATATGCAAGTGAAATTCTTCATGTGAACTCCACCACGTGCATTCGATTGTCCTGAATGTACACAAATAAATTGTTTTCCTCCGAAGTGGGAGAAAGATTATAATATTCCTAAGCAACCAATCCAACTTAACAGAACCACCTTGAACCCCTGTGCAAGGGTATTAGGTTTCTCATTTTCTATTAAAACTGTTTCAGCATACCCTACAAAACAAGGGCATGTATACCTACTCCATCTCATCAGCTCCATTTATCCTCCTTTTTATTGGCATAAATTAGAACCAGCTCCACTTCTTATTTAAAATGTTAGAACTATAAATACCCATATAGACTTCCTCCATTCTTCAACTCAAGCAAACCCCTCTCTCCAATCTCACCTTGCTCTCTGCTCTCTACATACCAAAAATGGCCAACCCAATTGCTCTCTCCTCCAAAACAACCAAGTTCACCTTCTATCTCTTGTTGCTTGCCCTAACCCTAGGGTTTTCCACCTCTGCTCGAATCCTCGATGAAGTGGACCCCGAACCGCCAATCCCAGTCGACACACCTGTTGATGTCCCCGATGTGGCACCTGTGACGGATCCCACCACCACATTACCAAGTGGTCAGGTTCCGGTCACTACTCCTAGTGTCACACCTGTTAGTGGTGTGGCACCGGTAGTTGGACCGGTTACTGCTCTCCCAAGTGGACCCGTCCCAGTGGTGGCCCCTGTTGCCACAGCAACACCTGATGCGGAAGTTCCCAATACACTGACGCCACCGGAGGTAGCACCAGTAGTGGCAACGACTCCAACCACCACCTCACCGACTGGGCCTGCCACCACGGTATCCACCACCGGCGGTGCCACGACCGCACAAAACGCTCCCTTGTCCTTCTTCATGCACGACATCCTCGGTGGGACACACCCCTCGGGCAGGGTGGTCACTGGAATCGTGGCCAACTCCGACGTCAACAACCTCCCTTTCTCCAAACCCAACTCGCAAATCTTCCCCATCAACGGGGGCATACCGCTCAACAGCGTCAACGGCTTCATCAACAACAACAATGCCCCGTTCCTCGTGGGCCTTAACGGCTCGCCGAGCTCCACCACGATCCAAAACAACGGCAACAACAATGTGGCTAGCAGCGGCAACAACCTGCCCTTTGTCTCCGCCGGCCAGCTTCCGACGGGCCTAACCCTGCAACAACTCATGTTCGGGTCCATAACCGTGGTCGACAACGAGTTGACCGAGGGGCATGAGCTGGGATCCGGTGTGCTCGGAAGCGCACAGGGTTTTTACTTGGCCAGCTCGTTGGATGGGACTAGCCACACCCTGGTTTTGACGGCATTGTTCCATGGGGGTAGTGAAGAACACGGTGTGGAAGACAGTGTCAGTTTCTTCGGGATCCACCGAACCGGATCGCCGGTTTCTGATATTGCAGTGATCGGTGGGACAGGGAAGTATGAGAATGCAAAGGGGTATGCCACCATTGAGACCCTTCTTCATCAGCAAGATCAGCACACAACTGATGGTGTGGAAACTATCACCCAGTTCAATGTTTATCTCACTCCCTAGAGAGTCTCACTCACTCTCTCTCTCTCTGATGGGATTTGAGTCAAATTATCTGTTGTGCATTGTTTGTTTCAGCTAATGTTTGTTTTGTGTATGTTATGTGTTTGTGTGAGTGATTGAGATGGAAATAGAACATCGATATTCATCTTCAAAAGTTAGTCAACTACTTCAACTTCTTTTGCCCTGAGCTTCCAATTTGAATTTCAGGGAGTTTATGAACCCAAATTTGATGCATATATCCGAATATAAATATATTTTGAATTGTTTGATGTATGTGAAATTTACAAAATAATAAAAAAATCATACGCATTAAATGATTCCGAACGTAATAACTGAAATTTGGAAACAGAAACCAGTGTAAAAATTTTATTTGGCATTGGATGTCTTGAGATTGCCAAGCAGATGTTCAATAAGGCTCTGTTTGTTTATGGCTAGAGTTACAAGCAAAATCTAACAGCTGCCTTCCCCCACTCTATTCCGTTACCACAAATCTCCCCAAAACAAACAATCAACCGTTCATTTGAGACAACTGGGTATAAAGCGTAGTCTTTGGCCAACAGAATAGTGGAACATTGGGTCAAAGGAACTCATGACCTCAAAACAGACTTCAAATGATGTTCAAATTATTTGGTTTTCTCCTCTCCATGTTCCTACTTCCAAAGTTTTCTCCTGTATTTGGTAACAAGTAGGTTGTGTTTGAATCATGCATGGATAAATGGAGAGATTCTTGAAAAGAAACGATAAGGTACTGCTTGGCATAAAATCGCCAACTGGGTAGAGAATGGGTGGTCTTCTTAGTTAAGTCTGGTTACGGTATTCTCGGCCGTCTATGATTTTCTCGGTCTTTTTCGGGTGCTCGCCTTTAGAATGTCGTCTAATGACGAGGAGCAGGGAGCCTACAAGTTGTCTTGAGGGACCACTGTGCAGGTCCTATCTAGCCTGGGGGAGTCCTAATCTCATAATAAGACTAGAGAAGAACTATCAGTGAGAGGCATAGTCCTAGTTGGAGTATGTCATCAGAAGATTGATCGCTTGAACCGAAAGCCAGCTTCATCCTTATCCATTGGATAAGGACGGCATGACCCCATCACTTGGTCTTATTGCCATCTATGACAGAGAAACAGACCACAACGGTACTCTGCAAATCAAATGTATATAAGCACATCTAAATTTATCTAGAAAATGTATGATGCTGTTGTGAATCCCTTTACGTGAGTATTTTTTTGGTTTACGATTTACAGTATCCTGATTTAGACATCCTAGGGGTGTTAACTGACATTACATTGGTGTCTTAATTGTTTGCTTGCAAGTCTAAAGTCCAAAAAGGCGCTATCAATCAAACTATTAGGTACGAACAAAACAAAAAAAAAACAAAACAAAACAAAACAAGCAGTTAGATTCATTTTGGTTTCCTATTGCTGTTCTTTCCCTTGGTAAATCCTTCAACAGATTTATAATCCAAGCAGAGTCTGAAAATGATATGGACCGTATATTTTATACAAGCACCATGCTGAGTGATTGCTTTAGTCTCCTTAACCAATGTAAAAGGGGTATGATTCCAATAAATATAACAGTGAGCAAACTGAAATAGGCCTCTTGAACAAAAATTCAGAAACTAACATAAACCCTAAACTCCAGCAACGTCTCGACGCCATCTGTCAACCCCTGATTGGCTGCCGGGACATTCTTCACAGTAGCAAATCCCATTGCATTGACATACTTCCCAGTACCACCCATAACGGCTAGTTGAGACTCGGACACAGCCCTCCGATGGACCCCAAACAAACTGATGCTATCAACATACCCTCCGCTCTCCAACATAACTGTGAAAGCCATCATCTGGCTTCTCCCATCCTCTGAACTCGCCACGTAAAACCCCTGCGCCTTACCAACTAAACCAGACCCTAACTCCCACCCTTCGGTTAGCTCATCATCGAACACAGTCATTGTGCCAAACACGAGCTTTTGGGCCATGAACTGGACACTTGATGTGGTGCCACTGAGGCCAGGCAAGAATGGAACATTATAACTACTGATAAATCCAGTGTTAGCTGTGTTTATCAGGGGGAGGACTGCAGCATTGGGCTTAGCGAAAGGGATTCGACTGTTGACACCTTGATTATTGGTGACTATTCTGGCCGATGGGGTTGATCCCCCGAGGATGTCGTGCATGAAGAATGATAAGGTATGGTGAGGATCGGTTTGATCAGATGCTTCTGAGGAGGCAACAGGGGTTGGTGGTTGATCGTCGATGATTTGAGCTGAGATGATGGAAGATAAAAATATGGAGATGAGGAGCAAATGGAAGAACTTGTGGCTATCCATGTGATGAGGCTGTTAAGGAAAGGGGGCTGTGAAATCTTTAGTGTAAAATATGGAGATATGGATTAGGGAGGGGTAGGAGGATTTGGGATTTCTTCTATATGTCTCAGGCTCTGAAACAGGAAATTTGAATGGGTGGAGTTGGTGATTGTGTTACATAGGAAGCAAGCATATGAGTGTTTTGGTTAGGCCCTCTTGACTTTGGACTTCAAATGTGGAAAAGTGGATGAAGAGGAATGGTTAGGATTCTGGTAGGGACAATAGACAAGAATGCCAAATCACACACACATTTTTTTACAATAAGTAGAAAGTGCAGTATGACTACATTGGACTCATTTTTTCAGTGCAAAGTACTCAAATTTTGGGCTATCACAAACAGTGCAACAACTCAGTCCATAATTTTTTCCATTCTAAATTTTTAAGTATCTGATGGGTATAGAATTGATGGCTAAACAGAGTTGACATGCTCGGCTCTTGTAGTCTAGTCGACCTATTCGTCCAAAATCAGGCTTTGTTCTTCTAAATTGTTAGCGAATTTTTCTCTACTATATAAGTTGATTCTTGGGGCTCATTGTGAGTCCCTCTTACATACGGAGAGTCCAAATCTCACGAGAACACTTACAACATCACGAGAAAAAACCGGACTTATACTTATTCCAAGATAGAGATTGCAAGATTCCAAGACGGTCATGTCACCCAAGCTTTATCCCCCGTACACAGGAAATAAACCACAAGGAGATTCTAACACCGAAAGAGAGAATCTCTTTTTCACCAAAGTTTTACAGATCACTGGCTTAAAACATCGATAGAGCATTGGCAGGTGCTACACCAGTGTTCTATAAGTTGGAGGTCTTTAATCCGAGAAAGCGTCAGCCTTATCAATATCCATTCTTTCTCTTTCACATTCATTTTCAATTTCTCTTTCGCAAAACTAACGAGAAGCGAAAGAAAACATGAAAACTAGCACCATTACGATGAGTGCTTTTGTCTCGAATGCTCATCTTACCCTTCTAGCTTTATACACCAGAAAGCATTGAAACTGCAGCCAAGGACTTCACTACACTACTATTGATGGATCAGATTGGAGCCAGACGGAAAAAGACTTCTTCCGCTACTACCCCACGGAAGCCTGGATCGCTTTCCCCTGGAGTTGAGAGAGTGAGAGAGATACAATGAAAGGCTAGAGATCAAATGGTTGTCTGATGTTCTTGTGCAACACTTTTTGTAATTCGAATATGGTGAACACACTCCGATCCTTTCGCATATGTACTAATTGAGGAATTACGTAGATTTTTTGTGTCTTTGTTTGTGTAAAAGTTTGTGATTGACTTTGGCACAACAATAGCACAAGTGCTGAGCCCAGATTCATAGCCCGAATACCTGTGTGACTCACCCTTTACAAGTATCTGTGTTCAAATCTGTATTGGTAAAATAGTTCAAGAAGAACCTATTCCGTATTTAGTTGATGACTGTGGTTATGCCAAGGGGTGTGGCGGAAGCAGCTTATGGTGTGGGCAGCTGCTGCTCCAGTGAAGGTCTCATAATTAATACATTGTTCTTGTGATTAGGAGGTATTCCGAGTTACTCTTTCTAAAATTAATGTGGGTTGGCCGGATTCGCGTAATGGTGGGACTTCGTCCACGATCACTCTCGGCCCATTTATGATGGGCCCGAGCTGGCTAGGCCCAAAAATTGTCTAGTTGATACTCGGCTGAGGTGTTCAATAGGGCCCTGGCATGCCTCGGTGGCTCTTGAGTGCATAACGTGTCAGGTATGGCCGAACCTCTTTTTGGTCGGCCTCAGATGTGGCTTTTTCTCAAGTCATGACCTCCGAGCCTGTTGCCTAGGGCTCTACGCTTGGTGCGGACACATGGAGACATACTTCCCACGTTGCAAGCAGTTGTACGAAAAACGTGAGGGAGGCAGTTATTGGACATGCAAACATGCTCCGTCAGATCCCACGTAACGAGAGCACCATGAGTCTTGGATCAAAGCGTGACATTCTCTACCGAAGCCTCAGGAAGGCTGTTGGGTTCCCTCTCTATAAATACCCCAAGGGCACTCTAACTTCAAGCACGCGCACATGCACTCTTACATATTTTCAAGTTGCTTTTGCTTCCTTTCAGAAACTAACTTGAACATCGGAGTGCTAGTCGGAGACCCAATCTCGGTCAGCACTAATCTAGCATTTGGAGTTGTTTTGCAACTTATCGAAAAATTCACATAATTCAAGTGAGAGGTTCAACCCGTGAATTTCAGACACCACAATTAAACACAAGTATCACAAGTTTCTCATCACAAATTTAGATTCTGTGTCCGACAATATATATATATATATATATATATATATATATATATATATATATATATATATATATGGGAAAGGCTAAAGAGACCAACACTTTTTAGACCAATATTAGACCAATGTCTAATCTCTTGATTCCCGATTAAATTTTAATGATCCGAACCGTTTAATGTGTTTAAAACATGTTTTTAAAGGTACCCGCAAGAAATCAGCTCAAAATATTACCGGAAAGGGCTTGATTCAAATAGTGATTTATAAAACAGTTCCTGTCAGTATTTTAAACCAATGTTTGGATCAAGCCCTTTCTGGTAATATTTTGAGCTGATTTCTTGCGGATACCCTTAAAAATATGTTTTAAACATATTGAACGGTTCGGATCATTAAGATTTAATCGGAAATCAAGAGTTTAGTAGTTGGTCTAAAAAAGTGTTGGTCTATGGAGCCATCCCCTATATATATATATATATATATATATATATAGACACACACACATATCACAGTTTATATATATAGACAGATATATTAGATCTTGTTGGTTTGAATTGATTGGAAACAAAAAAGAGTACCCAGCAGAATTAATAACTTTTTCATAAGAATGACCTATTTTTGTGGAAGACAAGAGACAACACAAGCAGTGCAAGTGGAGATCACTGCAATTTGAGTAGGATAGCTCAATATTCCCACTATCATAAAAGGAGGTAAAGAAAAGAAAAGTGGTCCCAGATTTTGAAAATTATATGAGATAGAATATATATACATACATACACATGCATGTATACAGACAAAATGAATAATTGCGGATACAAAAACTAAATTTGAGAGTACCATCAGATTTTGGTATTTATTATTTACTGTACAGTCGTGATTCATTTCTCATTTCAATCTATTTCATGCATATTCTTGATTTGTTAATGGATTAATTACACTTTATTTTCTCCAATTATGATTCTTTTTTATGTTACTTCTTTTATTTTTATTTTATTAAAATTTATTCCCTTTAACTATAGAAAGATAGCATAGTACCTATTCATTAGTTTTTTTCATCAAATATTTAACGGTAAATGTCATGTAATGTGCACATATACTTTTAAAAATATTTATTGTAAATTTGTAACTGAAATGTCCTCCATACACACACACATATTATATGTGTACGCGTATTATATATGTGTACACACACGCGCGCACGCACACACATATAATGTATAAATAATACATATATATTAATGAACAATGTTGTAGACAGATCTGTGTCCACAGACTTTTCCTATATTAATATATGTGTGTGTGTTACACATGCATGTGTGCAAACACACATATAAAGATAAATATATACACACACTCCCGCATGCACATATATACATTTGTATAGACGTGTATATATATACACACACACATATACTAGTGCCTGTGGTGTAGGCGATTCATGTGCAAACACGATTCGAGTACAAATCCGATTTGATATTTTTTGCAATTTTTCAAAACTTTTTTTTGTTATGGGCAAGAGCAATTTTTTTATGAGCAGTATTTTTTTGAACAAAATACCCCTACAATTATTAAGATGAAAGAAGAATTTTAGTAGAGTTTTTAGAAAACTAAAAGTGTGAACCTGCTTAAAAAAATAGTTCACATCAAAGGGTGTTCCCTATTATATTTGTATATCTATATGCACCTCACTATAAAATAAAATTCAAATTTTTTGCACAACTTATTAGATATCAACGGATTTTTAATTCTTCAAAACGGTTTAAATTTTTTTGATAACATAACTTTCTTAAATTTTATTTTTTCGCAATGAATAATTTTTCGAAGGTCAACACTAAGTGGCCGTAATTAGTTGTCATTCATAATCCATGACCTTAATAATATGGAAAAATGAACTTATTGTTTATCTTTTGGAAAAAAAAACTCCATGACCTCTCAATATTGTAATGAGTATTTAAATCAGGGTCCTATGAGCCCATACTGTGTAGGTTTTCATCTTATTAAGATTTTCAAGTTATGTTTTCATCTCATTCTCACATGGTTTGACATTTTTATCATTATTTTTTAGTGTTAGTTTACTTTTTTTTTTCTTTTTAAGTGAAAACATATAATTCCTAATTTTGCAAGTTAAAAACATGGTAGTAACTTATGCTTAAAAGTTAAAAACAAATACGGTAATTACTATAATTCAAAAGATACTCACCAGAATTCAAAAAGATAATTATCAGAATCTCAAAAGATATTCATCGGAATCATATCAAAACAAAACAGGTAAGTAAAAACATATTATGTCAGTTTGATAACGAAATTTTGAGAAACTTAATATATTAAGTCTTAAGCAAAAATAAGGAGTAAACAATGAAGTAGTTACTCTCTTACTTAATTAAAATAATTGAACACACTCAAAAGAGTTTTGAAAAAAAAAGTGCACTTACCACATTGCCGACTACCGCTACCACCACTAACCACCATATTGTCGACCACTGCCACAAACCACCACAGCCACCGCCACAAACCACCATAGTAATGACTACCACCACCTATCACTAACCATCACTGCCACCCGTTACCACCACACTGCCGACCACCCACCACCATTAACGACCACACTGTTAACCACCATTGGCACTAACCACCACTGTCACCAGCCACCACCACACTGTTGACCACTGACACTAATCACCATCGCCACCACACCAACCACCACCACCACCACCACCACCCGCTACTAGCCCCCACCATCACTTGCCAGCACCCCATTGCCGACCACAGCTACTAACCGCCATCATCATCCGCCACCACTGAAACCAACTATCGCTCCACCTCCTCCAACCAGCACAACCACCACCATGCCTACAATATTAGATAGGCCTTGGTATGTCGCAAGGTCTATTGTGGAATAAGTTGAAAAATTAGTAAACTTTAAACTTTAATTCTTTGTGTAGACCAAATAGCTTAATTAACTCAGTGCTTAAATTTCAGTACATAACAATAGCTTTTATACTTTAAAAATTCAGTATTCAGTTTTCAGTGCTTAATTTTCAATTTTATCAAACAACACATTATATACTATGTATAACATGTGTGCGCGAAGGGTATTTCAACCACAATAAGTATTTGTAAGGGCACATATGCACCAAATATTAGATGAAAAAACTAACGGAATGGTATTATGCCATCTTTTTATAGTTGAAGAAGGTAAGTTGTAGTTAAAAAAATAAAGAGAATAATGTGAAAAAAAGTTATAATTAGATGAGGTAAAGTGTAATTAATCCATAAAATAAATAAAAATTTTGGCCAAATTGGGTCTTAAGTTATTATTTTTCACCTGTTTATTGGAAGTTTCATTTTCCAATCTTCTGGTGACTCTTGTCTCTTGTACCATTCATGCATGGCTACCTGTAGGCCGTAGTCGCGTATAATTTGACCTTCCTACGCAAGTCAATGTTGATGAATTCATAAAATTAAGTCCTATAATCAATACTTAGCTTTGACTAATCATTTTCTAAACTGGCTATTTTTTATATTTTCAAGAAAAAAGATGCGATTTAATTTTTGTAAGCACTATATTTCAAAAAAGAATGAAAAAAACCCAAAAAAACTAAAAAGAATATCCTCGATAGAGTTTCGTCTTTTTTTATTAAATATAAATTTAACAAATACAAATTTAAAAAATAAAAAAAATAAAACCAAAATCATCTTTTAGTTTACACCGTCCAAAACACGGATTCGAAAAGGGTTGTAGTACAATTTTTCATAGTACACATATAACGTGAGCAAAATATCATAATTTTTCTGTCTTGTTTTCGGAACTATTCCGTTTTGATTTATCACGTAAATTATTAACAAAATATATTATATTAAAATAATATAATTTTGAAAACAAAGAAAATAAAATTACGATGCCCAAACTACCCACGCACTGTAGAAAACTTCGCTAGATCCTTCTGAATCTGTCTTTTGTCGCACAGCCTGGGTAGCAGCAGACTCCCCGCTCCCCTGACCCATATACGTGGGTATGGCCATTCGTATACACGCAGCACACATATTAACCATACTCTCTCTCTCTCTCAAGTAGAAACTGCCGGTACAACTCCCAACAATCTCGATCGGGGAAAAAAACTCTCAACAATGGCTGTGGAGCTGTGTGTGAAGGCCGCTACTGGTGCTCCTGATGTTCTTGGAGACTGTAATCCCGCGTCAACCCTCTCTCTAGATATACATTACTCCATATGCATATGTTTATTTTGACATGTAATCTTTTTGGCAAATGGGTTGTGGCGATTTCTTGGTTTTTAGGTCCTTTTTGCCAAAGGGTGCAGCTGACTTTGGAGGAGAAGAAAATCCCCTACAAGCTTAATCTGGTCAATCTCAGCGACAAGCCCCAGTGGTCAGACAAACCCCCACGATTCTGTTTTTTCTGGTTCCTAAAATCGTATTTAGGTGCGATTTGATTTTGGACGAATGTCTTTTGTTTCTGGTGATGATAATTTCAGGTTTTTGGAGTTGAGCCCAGAAGGGAAAGTTCCTGTGATCAAATTTGAGGACAAATGGATTCCTGATTCTGACGTCATTGTTGGCCTCATCGAAGAAAAATTCCCAGACCCTCCTCTCTCTACTCCTCCTGAGGCCGCTTCTGTGTATGCTTCTCTCTCCCTCTCCATATATCTATATTTTGTATTTATTTCTGTGTGGATGAATTTATGTAGCATGTCTATTGGGTCATGTAAGAGTTTGAGTTGTGTATTAAGGTCCAAATAGTCATGCAATATTTCTACATGATCTGTTTGTTCATATTTTCTTTAGCTATTTTCTTGTACGTATAAGCCTGTATGCTATCTTTTCCTAACACAGCTTTTAAAACGCAAAATTAGAGGCTCATATTTGGATTGTTTTTGTGAAAATAATTGGGTTGACGAAAAGATTTCCAATGGTATTGTAAAATCTTGTCTGTGTCTAGATATTCAAGGTAGAATAAACTCTTGAATTAGATGAAAACTATCCTGTTTCTGAAAGACTGAAATATTCACCCAATGTCATTCTCAATTTTTTTGGTAACAAATATAGGTTTATCCTCCCTTCTTCTGTATCTTTTGTTACTTGTTTGAAGTACTTCGTTGGGTTGTGGAAGGATTTATGGAGGTAAAGGAAAAGATAAGAGGAAATGAATTAAAGGAGCTATATATATTCGGTGTCCCCATCATTTTTGTTTCCCCTTGTTAATCATTTCACAAATGTTTGGTTTCTATTTATGAACCTTACATGTTTCGTGGTGTCATAGTCTGGCGGAAGACTTATTTGTAGTTTTTGTAGGACTTAATTTTTCCTCCCTCCATTTTTGTTCCATAAACTAATGTTTCTACGTGAAGATTAGCATTTGTTTTTGTATTTGAGTCGAACAAATATGTGGAGTTGTCTTTTACTAATTTGTGCTCTCCCATTTTCACGAGATTATAGCGCACCCAAAATCTTCCCTTCTTTTATCAAGTTCTTAAAGAGCAAGGATCCCAGTGATGGTACAGAGCAGGCTTTGCTGGATGAGCTGAAGGCACTGGATGAACATCTCAAGGAACATGTACCATTCGTTATTCATTTCAAATTAGGCCATCTTATATTAAAATTAGCGGTTTACTTTTGTTTGTTGTGGAAGTTTATCATAATTATTGAAATCATTTGATCAGGGACCTTACATTAATGGGGAAAATGTTAGTGCTGTTGATTTAAGTTTGGCACCAAAGCTGTACCACCTTGTGGTGACTCTTGACCACTTTAAGAGCTGGAAAATCCCTGAAAGCTTGACTCATGTCCATAATTACATCAAGGTATGCAGTTAGTTTATTTTCTTTCAGAATCTGGTTTTATTCAATTTTTGATGTGGTTATCTATTTGTCTGGCTTAAGTTTTTGGTTTATAAGTTGCTTTTCATATTGTTAAGGAAAAGAGGTGAGCTTTCTATTTTCAGAAGTTACGTTCAGTAGTGTACTTCACAGCTTCGGACGAGCTCGTATTGTTTAGCAATTGTATATGGAAACCAATGATTGTGCATAAGTGGTACTATCCACTCTGGTATATGAATAGATAGAAAATGCATTAGGGTCATGTTTTTTTTGGAAAATTGCTACTACTCTTCGACTGGGATATCTTAAATAGACAGCATCTCTTTTGATGTCGAAGACCAAATGTCAAACTGGGAGATTTTAGGAATTTTGTTTTACGACATGCTTTTTTGGGCTTCGCTTTTTGGCCCATGGAATTTATACTAGTACGAAGTGAACTCCTTATATCCATATATCATGGAAAGCTTTCCTATGCTGGGTGGTGTATGCAGTACCCATCCTTCATGGTGATTTGCAAGGCCAGGAATTGTCCAACTTATTTGGATTTATTGAAGGTTATGTAGAGTGTCCACGTACGCTCTTTTCTTTTTTGGTTGGGGCGATACATACAGATTTCCTCAGGAGAACTCGGTTCCTCTTCACACTTTTTGTTTAAACATATGTAGAGGACATCTTAATTGGCAATGGCCAGCCAACTAAGTG
Source organism: Arctostaphylos glauca (assembly GCA_019985065.2). Taxonomy (NCBI): domain Eukaryota; kingdom Viridiplantae; phylum Streptophyta; class Magnoliopsida; order Ericales; family Ericaceae; genus Arctostaphylos; species Arctostaphylos glauca. Next base: position 23,318,655 of record JAHSPW020000013.1, read on the forward strand.
AAGAATGCCGCTTTTCTGTTTTACGTTACTTATATTGTTGGGATGGAACCGATAAACCAATGAGAAAAATCTTCCCCGCTATGTAAACTGATAACATAAAAGAAAAGAAAGAAAGAAGGAAAAAGAGTGTCGTCGATTCAATTATTTTGTTTTCTCTCTGTCTCTACGAACAATGATATACGAGTATACTATATACACTTGTAAGTTGTATCTTTACCTCTGATAACTTTAAAAGCCTACTCTTTTGTTTGCGTAGATAAAGAGGTCTAATATCAGTTACACTATGTCCTTATGCTGCAGTTGCTCTTCTCTCGGGAGTCTTTCAAGAAAACCGCGGCTGCAAAAGAATATGTCATTGCTGGATGGGAGCCAAAGGTCAATGCATGAAGTTATTCTAAATTGTAGTTGCTTTGTATTTTGTGCTTAATTATTATTAGATATGAAGGTATGTTGAGACATGTACATGTGGTGTTTGAGACATATAATTAAGCTGCAGTTTGAACCAGGGTAGTCCCTGCTTGGTCCTATGCCTAATGAGAATAGAACTATCTGCTGTATTTAAGATATGGTGTTCATCTTGAGTAAGTAACTTCAGGCATTATCGTATTTGAACTCTGAAGGGCTATGAAGATCCATCTTTCGTCAAAAATAATGTCTCCATATATCCCTGACTTTGCTCGATTGCTTTGCTATTATCATGATGGATTTGTAAAGGGTTTATTTCTTTTATTCCTTGCCCAAAATGCTTTTGGTTTATTTACCTGATAAGGTCTTAAGCTGAGAAAATGCCTGGGGAATTCAATTGATTTGGAATGCATTTGAGTGCTCTCTTTCTCTCTCTCCCCCCTCTCTCTATCTCTCTCAACTTTTTTGGGGGGCGACTAAAGTTTGATATCCTTTTTTGATCTCATAAACAAGTTTGGATCTTGACTTTATATGTCCTGTCTTTTTCTTAATAAAGAAATCCGGGCTTGAGCATCTCTCCAGCGAGAATGATTGGTAACATGTACCGTCACACCCAAGGATTTGTTTTGTGCGAAGCATCAGACAAAAGATGCATGCGATCATCTTTTTCATAGGATTTCTCTTGACTATTCTCGCTTCATCTTTTCACTTAAAAATGAGTGATTTTAGCAATCTAAAAAGAAGAAAACATAAGCAAATCTTATCTCATTTTTTCATAGTGGGATTGGATATCTTGACATTAGTGAGGGTAGTTGTGAATCACAAGGTTTAGTATTGGTCACTTTGATTGTGTTATTGAACTGAACTTCTTTAAGTGAGGACAGTGTCTGCTTCTTTGTATTATTTTTGTCCTTTCGTCTATCTTATTGGTAGAGTTAGATGGCACAATGGGTGGTTCAAGAGCTTAGGCCCAAGCGGTAGTAGTTTTTTAGTTGGGTAGGCCTGACACTATCAGTTGGTTGGCACATTTGATGTATTACTTTGCTTTAGTAAGTTCGAATCAATCCCTTGGCTTGTTAACGTTCATTCCCTTGCTTGGTTCTTTCGTGAGTATAGTATGAGCGTGGAGTTAGTCTTTCGTGAAGCAAAGAATAGCATTTCGCAGGTGAAGGTGCAAGAGCTCAAGAGTCTGTGTGGGGGTTCGATAAGTAAATTGGTAACTTCTAGTCTCGAGTTGGAAAGTCTCATCGGCGGGAGTACTATAGGTAGATTACAAGTCTGGCTAATTGAGATTCAATCTATACAATCAATCAGTATGTGTAATATATCGATGCAATATGCTCTTTCAAATAAATCACAGATCTTCTCATTTAGCTACTCTCTAAGCTCTTTGTTAGTTGTCTCTTCCTCTAGTACTAGCTCTGATCTCTTTTCAGCCGTTGCAATACAGTTTTTTAATTCATCTCTCGCCCTTGACTTTCTTTGAGACCAATTTGACGGGCCTTTGCTCGCAGAAAAACTAGGCTATAATAGGAGTCCATTAGATCCTACCAATAACCAATTTCGAAATGTTCATGAAATAGTACGCAACTACTCTTGTCAAGAGGCTTTTGCAGCCTTTGTAAATGGTGAATGACCGGAGTCCAACAGGGTGATCTTAGAGAAATGTCCTTTTTTGGCAGCCAACTTTTGAACAATTTCTATCATAACATCTTCAGTTTATCATCTTCAAACTCCATGCACTCCTCCGACGAAACCCTCACCTTGTCATTGTAAAACCGATGCATCTTTATCATTGTTTTCCGGTGAAGGCAACCACTGGTTACGTGTTCTTTTCTTTTGTGTGTGTGTGTATCTGATAGGTTTCATTTGTAATCTGGTTGTAATAACTGCACGTAGCAAACGTGGTTCATTGTAATTCTATCGTGATAATGAAAAAAACCTCGTACGATAGCAGGAACAGCCAGTACTACTCCAGTCTTAAATTCAGTGTCTTCCTTACAAAAACATCTTACAACCAAGGAGCAGAAGATAACGACCAATATTTACTATAATGCACTCGCATGAGTTCAGTCACATATTTTTGACACGATACAGACATACTGTACTTCGCCACGCAACAAATTTAGCTGCGGAAAGAATAGTCATTGTTACAATGGTGCATGAATGGGAACTACACATACATTACAACAATGAAGCGCATGTTCACAAGAAGCGTACTAGCTTAAACCACCCAGAAATGCTGGGGGAAAAATGGGTATCTGCGACTATGTATACACCCACGTATACATAAATCTATGTTACACAAACAATTTATGTATACACATATCTACCTATATGCAATTTACAACCTCCGCGATAACAATGGCTCCAACTGAGATTGTCGATCACCTGACTCCAACTCCTCGGTTGAGAATCCCTCTGCTCTCTGTCTCAACAACCTCTTGAAAAAACTGGGTTTATCATCAGATAATGCGTCTGATGCGTTGGATGTCTCGTTTAAACTCTGCACGTGCTGAAGGCAGACTTGAACAGCATCGTGCACTCTAACAAAGAACCACTCTTTACCGATGAGCTCAACCACACCAGATTTTGCCAGGGTCAGCAAAACTTCGCGGTTTGGATTGGCAATAGCCATCTGCAATATAACCGTACGGCGTACGGGTATAGACTAGGTTAATACTCATTCAAGGAACAAAATTTCCATTTGTTTCCACCGGTACGGAACACTAGTGGAATAACAAAGTGTTTCCAACGAATGATAGCAGAATATAGAGAACATGTGAAAAAGCAACGAAAACTAGCAAAACACAAATTGCAACATCGATTTCAAATACATTGGGCAATACTTGGCAATTTCCCTACCATAATATAACATTTTCTTGCCGATTTTATACTTGTTCTTTGCAACGAATGAGTGATTGAATCTACAAACGTAAATATGGTTGATTTCAATCATCTTAGGCTTTATGCACTCAGCACTTAGAATAAATTTTGTTCGTGTTTCTAAACACTTATTTACCAACTTCCTTTCTTTCAAAACGATTGCAAAACATTTTTGAATTTTTTTGCTTCTTTGCTCGACGAAACAACACACTGCAATATAATATTCATCCTTGTACTACTTATGTTCTTAAGGATTTACGGTTTTGCAGCCAAACTATTGAGATACCGTAAACAAATAAGAAGAAACAATAAGAGGGCTTGAATAATTTAACGAACCATAGTAAATATAAAGCCCGTAAATTTAATCAGAGAGACTTTCAACCTGGATGTCCCTGGACTTGTACTCCTGGTTCAAGTCTTTCAATGCTTGAGCAGCACTTGAGTCTATATACGTAACAGCTGACAAGAGAGAAATAACACACAAATAAAGTAACGAAACGTAGCATAATCCAATTTTGCATGGGTTGAAATATTGAATGCTGATCTTGTGTACAACTAGCACTTCTCATTATTCACCTTTATCTTTGTTTTATGTATTACATTGGACTTGATCAAAACATGATGCCGATAAGTGATTAACTTTACCAACAACAATTTGTACAAGGTGCAAGGCATAGAGATAGCCTGAGCAGTTAGTATCTGTTTGGAGATGTATGAAAAAACACTGCTGTTATGATTAATGTGACTAGTTTGAACAATATAACCATGGGTAGTTTGAATATATTACAAACGGATGAGGAGACCTCGAGGAGATACAGATTACATGTTTTATATCTTTCTCTAAACTGCAAGGAACATTATACCGAGAAAGAAGTGTGCAAGCGCACACAGATGACCAGAAACCGAAAATAGACCAACAAGAAAAACAGTAAGATTGAGTTGCTACATACACTCAAGTGTGTGTTAGACGTGTGTGTCGTTTGTGTATAAATGTATAATCTTCCTTATGCTTTCCCAAAATGCAGGTCTTAGCATCATGTTGTTTATGATATTAAAAAATGTGCACTTCTAATATGTGCTTTCCACAACCTACTTATAATGCAAAAACAAAAAGACACAACCTTGTTTCTTCAAAGAACAAAGTGGGATAAAAGAAACCTATGAAGCACATATGTTTCTAGATGGGAGTCGAATTCGTATTAGAAATCGATACTCACCCGCTATGCCCCAATACGTACCCCAAAAGTATCCACGTGAAAATATTAATTCTTTTTATTAATGAAGTATCAAATTCCTTTCAGATACTCTAGATAATGTATCCAAAATTTTATGAGATTAAGAATAAAAAAAATAAGATTTCCATAAGTTTATTTACTCTTTAAAGAAGAATAATTAGTGAGGTGAAATAGTATCATCATTTTAGTCTATTGAATATCCTCATTGTATAGTACGTATGTTCTATAAATTTTAAATCTTAACAATTAATTAACTAACTAAGTAGACATAAAAATAAAATCTGCAAAATACCACAATTAACCACCTTTCTTGTCGTTATGCGTTATGCAGTACCAAAAGCTTACAAAATATATATTTTTCTAACATGTCATAGCCAAACTCGTACCTATTTCTCTAGTTATTTTCGTATTGCCGTATCTCTATTGTATATATATCCGTATCCGGTATCCGTATCTATGCTTCACAGCAGAAAGCAGAATATTTTTGCCACTGCTGTGCACATCTCCTTTAAAATACTGGTGTGAACAAGGAAAACTGATACTATCGCGTCAAAATAGAACAAGCACTCATGTAAACTGCAAAAAAAGTGAAAATGAAGAAAACTTACGTGCCATCTCTAGAATCACAAAATAAACTCTTTCAACATCTGGTCCGCGTTTTGTAGAGATATCAACATCGAGTTCAAATTCCTGTAGCCTGAAGAATGAACACCAATCGATTGAAGTCTGAAGAGCAAGGCACAATTTAATCTAAACTGACAAGTTTCACCTTGATTCACCTGTCTTTTATGTAACTTATATTGGCAAAATAAATTGGAGCATCAATTCGTACAGTCACAATCCCATTGTATGTGTATGCTTCCGGGTATTGTTGAACATTTCTATAAATGGTCGTGCCCGGAAGACGCCCCAATACAGCTGGAATACAAAATAATTCGATTAATAAATAGAGAGAAGCTATCCCGAAGTAGTTGAACAGTAAGCTGAATATGGATGACCAATTGAATATACACCAGAGTTGTGCTTTAAATTACACCAGCCAACTGCGGAACTTTGCAAACAATGAAAGGACAAATGAACATAAACATCCAGTAAAGACGCAAATAACACGAGTCTATGGGTTCAGTTTGGAAGGGGCACGTGGAAATGGACATGTGGCAAACGACTAGAATCCGAATTGAAAAATATGTATGATTCTGGACAGAAGGAAAAGGTAAAGCCATAAGTTCTGCAGCTTATGCAATCCATTTTGATGACACTAGAATGACAATAAAGCTAATTTATCACAATACAATAGGCTTACCAACATGCGGATTTGCTGATTCATGGATGACGAAAGCAAGTGAGACGCCAACCTATAAGTTTAAATTTGAAATGGTTGATAAGAAAATATTTAAGCAGCATTCTAAAGCTAGAATAGCTCTACCTACGCATGAAAGAACATGGATTTTTTATGCACAAGCAGCACCAAAGGGCAAAAGTCAACTTTTTTAACAATAAAAGATGCCACAAGAAAAAGAAGGAAGAAACAAGTATGCACTTCATTGTCTCATGTACAAAGAAACAGTTGATAAGCCATAAGGATTCTTGGAAAGCTACAGCAAAATTGAATAACCTTAACTATACATTCAGATGACTACCCAGACAGCTAGAAACAGTGGATGAAAGTTATTAATAGATTTTCCTTGTACAAAGACCACTTCTATGGTCAAGCAGCATTAGCTTATTGGACAATGCTATAGAATTGTTCCGATTTCAGGGATAAGAAACAAAGGGACTTATAACAATAGAGGGCACATACTTGATAATTCAAGCATAGGGTAGATAAAAAAGACAAATAAATAATGGAAAAAAAGGAAAACTCAAGAACTATTGCATTGAGCGGCAATGATTAAGGTGACTCCATTAATAAGCCCAATTGTCTTAACACCATATCCTATTTTTGACTCAAATGCTTCAATCAGTAAAATCGCTGTGACACAAAATAACAATAAGAACACTACCAACTTCTTTACAGTTTTTGTCCTATGTGTGCATCTGCGTGCGTCTCTATATACTCAAAGGGCACATGAGTCGGAAACAACACGCAAAAAATGATTTATTATTAAGACATGTCTGCTGTCTAGTGGGAGTTATTTATGGCTGGAAAAAGCAATTGTAGCATGCAAGCTTTTTGGTCTAAGGAAAAGTTTGGAGCATTTTATTAAGATAGGAGTTCCAACAGATAGCTCATAGACCACATGGTACTACATAAAAGGATTCACAAGCTGCCATCTCCCGAACCACATCAACTTGGTGGAGGATTGAAAAGTTGACGAGAGGTAAACTTGGAAGAGATGAAGTTATATGATAAAGCTCGTTTGAGCAACAATCCTGCTCAAAAATTCAAAATACCATGACTTCTTCTCATGAAACATAAAGAAGCTCAACATGACAAAATACCAAGGTCTTCCAAAGACCAAATGCAAGCTGAACCATAAAACAAAGTGCAGGCCAGAGTGAGGTAAGGTGCATGCATACACAATAAATTGCTATGAGAAGTTGTTAGGGTGTGCAAAAGCTGAAACAAACATCTCTTAATATTCGACAAAACTTGTAACATGAAACGATGATACGTTGATATCATATGCTAATGCTAAATGCTCACCCCTATAAGGACGCCGATTTCAATACCAAGGAACAAAGTTGTTGCGCTTGTTATGGTCCAAAGAAGAAAATCTTTCTTGTTTACACGCCATAAGAAGATAGCCTGATCATAATCTACCTGGAAAAAAAATAAACCAATCACAAAGAGAGCCAGGAGCAATCCAAACAGGGCAATCACTAAAATGCATCCTCATATATCAGCGAGGTAGTGAAGGATATTAGTTTTCAGTTGGTGTATCATTTCTAAGGAGACTGAAAGTCAGTAGACTAGTTCCTTAGTCATTGCAGTATAGCTAGAGATCAAGGAAGCTAACTAGTATTCAAACTTCAGAGAACAATGCTAAACCAGTATGTTCGAGTTAAAAAGCAATGTATGGACATCATATGGCAAAATGGACATACAACAACCATGACGACCTAAGCAAATGCGAACTTCACAGTCTAAAGTTTATGCACTCACCAGCCCTATTACAGCAGAGATCACAATTGCAGCCAGAGCACACTGTAAATATCATATGCAAAATCCATAATGAGTAACTAGAAGTAGGGTGCTTTGTCATAAGAGGGATAATGGATCGAGTTAAAAACATATGTGCAGAGGTAACATCTCAATCAGCTGAAGGTCCTGATATCCTAGACCAGGATATCAGAACCATGGACACAGCAAAAAAGTGGGAAAAGGGTTTTTGAAATACAATCCACAAGATAATTTGACATGTTTCTCTGGGCCAGTGAAGCCTTTTCTTTGGAACAGAACAAATTTCCGAAACAAAAAATGGACAGCAAACCTGAGGTATGTATTCAAATAAAGGAGTCAAGAATAAAAGCACACAACCCATTATGATCCCCATTACAATTCCAGATAATCCAGTTTTTGCTCCACTTTCGTTATTGACAGCTGACCTAGAGAAGGAGCCTACATGACACATTCAGAAAGGAAAAGTTTTTTTAGAAGCATGTCCACTCAATATAAGATTCAAAGAAGCAGAAAGTGAAAAAAAAAAGTATCAATATTGTTTCCTTTCTGGAAAATACTATCGACACCTGTTCATGTTGCAACCCAAGAAATTCTCACCTGTCGTGGGGTAGGAAGAAAAAAATGAACCACAGACGTTGGCCACACCAAGACCAAACAACTGCAACAACCAGATAACAACACTCTGTCACAATTCCTTATTAGCTGTTAAAATAAACTAAACAGAATTCCTGGTTTTAAGTCCTAAAAAGTACACAAAGAACTAACTTTTGATATTGCTAGAGTTCTTTTTTTCTTTCTCACCAAACTGGTATGAGGAAATTTTGTATGTATCGCGAAGTACATTAAATGTGACAATCAACTACATGCAAACTGAAAAGTCCAATACTACAGTCAGCAGCATGCATACGTTAATACAAACATACCCCCGTAATAGGGAGACCTAACCAACCAAAAGAAGAGCCCCCATAATGGGAACGAACAATCAACCCTTGTCTTTGGCGAGGATTCACCCTTGACCTTCCAATTCAGAGCGTACAAAGGTGGACTGGGTTAGCTCAGTTGCTTTTGCAATTGCTAGTTCCCGGTTCTTTGTCTAGTTGTGTAGCACTATAAGTGAAAATACAGCAGAGTGCAATAATTTTACAGGAGTATCCTGATCATGCAACTACAATTACAAACCCTATTACTGCATACACTAGATCTTATAATTTGCTTCTCCTGTTTAAAGTGCAAGGGAAAAGAGCTCTTCCACTTGATGATGGGGAACATTGTTGGTCTTATGGTAATGAGTTCTTAGAAGATACATTGGTTTATGCCAAATGTACTTCTTCGAGCAGGACAACAAAATTGCCTCTAATCAAAAGATAATGCCTTAAATGTATGATGCGTTGTAATGTGTGGTGCCCTTGATGGATAACAAAATTGAACTTTTCTATAAGCTATTGAGGTTACTGAACCATGGGAAGCTATAGCCGGGACAGGAATGTGCTTCATCAAATGGGACAGAGATGTGCTCTAGTTTCTTACAAACATACCTCTTGATTTGAGTCCAACTCATACCCATTCTTTGCTGCCAATGCTTTCGCGATTCCCACCGATTCCTGGATATGAATCAATAGTCATAACTAAACACAACCAAATTGTTATTGATCTCATACACCTGCATCCTATGTTTCCTTACCAATATTGCCACACTGGTGATGAGAATGGCAGTCGGGATCAAAGACTTCACGTATGCAAATTCTTTAGGAACAGAAAAACTTGGGAGGCCTTGAGGTATATCTCCTACCTAAAAAACAAGTCCAACTTTACAAGCTCAGCCACGACTAACTTATAGTAAATCCGTTTTCAACTCTAAAAGAAAATATATATAACAATAAACAAACAACGTAGTCATAGGTAGATAGGTAACGAAATCAGACTTATCATAAAAGTAGAAAGATTTCTATATTCAAAATTGGCTACGATTTCCCCAATCACGTGGGACATTATGCTTGGCCAAGATCCTATCACCAAGTGACTCTCCTTTGCAGTTCAGATTCCCATCCTTCCATACCTTTTCTCTTCTCTACTACCCCCGCCGTCCCTTTTTAAGTGTCCTTTACAAAAAAAGTCATGCAATTTTTGGACAAAAAAATAAAATACTTCCGTTCATAGGTTTTCTAATTTATACATCAAATTAAAGATCCTCAATTAGTTATTTAAATTGGTGTAATTTTTTTTAAAGATTATGCACGCAAGTACTTTATTTTTTTATCCGAAAGTTGTATGACTTTTGTAGAGTGTATAAAAAAGTCCTTCTCATGCTTAATGTCATAGCCCGTGCTAATATTCTATCATCATGGTTGGTCGTCCAATAATTGTCTGGGAGATTTTAAGTTCCAGGTGCAAGCTTAATTTGGAGTGTTCCTTCATACCTCACATAATCATCACAAAGTGTACTACAAGGTCACTGTTCCAGAGAGGGGGAGAGAGTCTCAATGAACCTTTGGCATAAAGTGCACAAATTTTCTATTCTCCTATTAAATAACAGTAGCCTTCAATATAATAACAAGTGAGCAAACGAAAAACTAAACAAACAAATGTATAAGACAGAGCAGACCTCCAACTTTACATTGTTAATATTAATATCCAGCAGTACAGAGTAACCTCAATTCATGTTATTTTCTTACCAAAGAAATTGAAGACGGATTAAATATTTTCACAAAGGCTGTACCAAGGACAACTGCAGTAAGGGGACCCGCTGCTCGCAGAAACCGCAAGTACTTTCTTGATTTTCCCTAGACATGAAACCATCCAAATGATTACCAAATATATAATGCTACTGTAAAGACAACTACAATAGTTCAATGACAGAGAACTATGAGCTCATACCAAGTGCTTCATGACAAGAAGTATAGCCAGCACAATCGATCCCATTACGAAAGGGGGCCATGAGAACTACAAAAGAAAATCATCACTTGTCTATCAAGTTGAACAAAAACTTCAAACAAGGAAAGTAAAGGATGAGAACTTCATTTTTAGGCGACAAAGTAAATTTTCATGGGAACCATTAGTTTTAGATAGTTAAACAAAAAACTGCTCTTAATTTTGACTTAAAGGGCCATCTTAAAATATGAAACTATTATTCACTATCCTAGCTATATAGATTGCCTCTATTCAAGATATCAAGCATAGCAGAAATTATAGGAATACTTATTGATTTCAAGTGTGTCAGGAAGAACTGTCAACACCCCGAATCATTGAGACAACCGAAGGTGGTAATAGTAACGTAAGATTTCAGTTCCTAGGACCCAAAAATCTTATTCTTTTATCTCTCGGACCTTTCCTAAGCTTCTAGTGGGCTACTGTATATGAACTATTTTGAAACCCACGTAAATGACTTTGAAACTTTAAAAATATTGTTAGAAATTTGAGCTCAATTTGGTTCATAACTTAATTTTCCTATCAAACGTTAAAATCTCTGGAACCTTAGAAGTCTGGCGATTGCCACTAAGATAAATAACGTGTGACAAATTAGCCGTAAATGGCTTTGTTATCATCTTATCAATGTTTGGTCTTGTAGCTAAATAACTATAGATCAGTGTTATCACTACCACACGTAATGATAGAAATGGAAGCAAAAAATCTAATTACCAACAGATTAATACCAGCGGAAACCTCACCACGTGCATCAATGATACACACTTGAAATTGTTGTATGGAAAATAATGGAATTAACCATGTATTCTTTGACTTCCAATTTTTTTAATCCCAAATTATGTATGCATTACTTTCATCCATTTTAAAGGACAAATATGCTTTTCTCACATTGATTGGCAGACAACGATTAGAGCTGTTGATAGTATGACCAATTCAAACGACACCGTGATATACTAAAGGAGGTCAAAGACAATGATCTAGCCATCTAAGCACATCCTAAAAGTAGATAGGATTACGTTTCAATCAATTTACAAAGCCATATGGTATGTGCTCAGATATTTGACTTTCTTTAAGATAAGATTCAAAATGTGCTTTAATATGAAGCTTAAACAGCAGATCCATGCAGTGGCACCTTATTAATGAACAAAAGGGTGTGACAAAACGTAGTTTTACAAGAAAATCTAAACATTAGCATAGATACGCTTCAAGGATCAGTCACTTGGCCCGGAAAGCATACCTCGTCTGCTCCAGATATTATACTTTTGACCAGTGGAATAATTTCGCTGCTTCTTACTACGTCATATCCCAAGAAATATTTTGCTTGAGACAAGGCAATCACAATGGCTGAAGCGGTTGTAAAGCCAGATATTACTGAGTGGCTGATGAAACGAAGGAGCCATCCAAGTCTAGAGGGGGGGAAAAACCAGAGAAAGATTTTCCATTGAAAATACATCCAAAAGTAATTGGAGGTTAATTGCAAGGGTACAAGAAGCTAAATAAAACTAATACAAATAACAAGCACAGAAATAGTAACAAGAATATGAAATTAGGCAGTGAACAGGTTGAGCAGCAATAAAAATAAGACTTTTGGCCGTGAACGGGTTGAGCAGGATGAGATCCATACAAAAGCTCCTTCCAGTCCTATGAGACAAAAAGGTAGCCTAGATGCAATAAAGCAGGTTTCAACCAATAATCAAGTGTTACATTCCTACTACCCAATCCCAACCACTTGAAAACAAACAATTGAATCAGATTCAGTTTACTACCTGGCAATTCTGTGACCACTAAGATAAAAATTTCCAGGACTGGTATTTTATCTTCATTTATTTCAGTCTTACAAATGTGGATGTCTCAGGCAGTTACAACTTACATGTAGAAAAATCCTATAAGTTGGGACTCAGAAGAAGTTGGAGCTTGCCTTGTACATGTGAATATATATGTACAAAATGTTGAATAATATTGTCTGAAAGTTTGGTTAGAGATTATGACTCTAACTCTTTATATAGTAATCCCAATATGAGTATAATTACAAAAAAGGCCCTTGGACTCCTCCCAACATAGAAAGACAATAATATAAAAAGACAATAATAAGGAAGGACAATAATATGACAGCTAATACACTAATAAAGTAAATAAATCAATATAAGGAAATATGCCAGTATATAGCGAATCTTCAACACTCCCCCTCAAGCTGGTACGTAGATATCTCTCATGTCCAGCTTGCCAAGAATGAAATAATGAAGTTGGCTTCCAAGACGTTTGGTGAGGACATCTGCCAATTGTTCACTAGATTTCATGAAAGGAGTGTAAATAATCCCACTGTTCAACTTCTACTTGATAAAATGCATGTCAATCTCCACATGCTTGGTTCTATCATATTGAACCGGATTGTGAGCAATACTAATGTCTGCCTTATTGTCACAATATAACCTCATGGGTTCTGTATGCTCAAATCTCAAGTCTCTTAGTAGGAGTTTTATCCACAGCAACTCACAGATCCCTTGTGACATCGCTCAAAATTCTGTCTCGGCACTAGATCTAGATACGACAGCCTGTTTCTTGCTGTACCACGCAACAAGATTACCTCCTACAAAGGTGCAGTACCCGAAAGTAGATCTCCTGTCGCAAACTGAACTTGCGATCTCCTGTCGTAAACTGAACTTGCCCAATCTGCATTTGTATATGCCTCTACTTGTATATGATCATGACTCCTAAAGAAAAGGCCCTTCCCGAGACTGACTTCAATCTCAAAGAAGACAGCATCATAGTGAGACTCGTGAGGAGCATGCATAAACTGACTTACGACACTCACAGCACAGGCCATATCAGGACGAGTATGTGACAGATAGATTAACTTGTCCACCAGTCGCTGATATCTCCCCCTGTCTACCATTGCTCCATCTGTGCTATCTCCTAAATTTTGATTAGGCTCCATAGGCGTATCCAATGCCTTGCATCCGAGCAAACCAGTCTCGGTTAGAAGGTCAAGGACATACTTTCTTTGTGAGATAAAGATTCCTTGACTGCTCCTAGCTACTTCAATTCCCAAAAAGTATTTGAGACTTCTCAAATTATTTATTTCAAACTCCTTTGCAAGGTACCCATTTAACATATGCATCCCCTCCACATCATCGCCTGTAAGAAAAATATCATCCACGTATACTATGAGGGGTAGTTAGCTTACGGAGTGTCAGATGAAGAGTGTGTGATCGCCGTGGCTTTGCCTAAAACCATATTTGATCATTACTTAAGTAAATCTTTCAAACCATGCTCTCGGAGATTGTTTAAGTCCATATAAGGATTTTTTGAGTCTACAAACCATTCCCACTATCTTGGGATCTTCAAAGCTGGGAAGAATGCTCAAGTACACTTTTTCCTCTAGATCTCCATGCAAAAAGACATTCTTTACATTAAGCTGATGGAGTGGCCAATTGTTGTTTGCCGCTAGTGACAAAAGAATCCTCACAGTGTTCATTTTTGCAACTGGAGCAAAAGTCTCCTAGTAATCTACTCCATAGGTATGTGTATACCCCTTGGTCACCAATCTTGCTTTATATCTCTCAAGGGATCCATCCGCTTTATGCTTGACTGTAAATACCCACTTGCATCCTATTGTCTTGTGCCCGTTCGGTATCTCGACCAACTATCAAGAGTTATTTTTATGAAGAGCTTTCATCTCTTCTAACATGACACCTCTCCACTTAGGATCAGTGAGTGCATCCTGAACATTGTTAGGAATAGACAAGAAGCAAGTTTTGAAACAAAGGCTTTATGAGAAGGGGACAGCCGACTATATGAGACAAATTTAGACATCGGATGTTTGGTACAAGCCCAGACACCCTTGCATGTGGCAATGGGTTCATCTAAATTATCTAATTCATTGTCAGAAATAGAAGGACAGAAGTAGGAGTACCTGAACTTGTACCACGTGATGGTGATTGCAGTGGCGGATCAGGAAGGATGATCTTATATCTTGGCCTCCTGTGGTAAAGAATATCTTCTTTTCTTGGGGGAGGACCTACTATTTCCATGAACTCTTCACCTTGATTTTTCATTCTCACTTCTTCTCCCTCAGTATCCTTCTCCAATATACCCATTATCTCAAGAGAATTAGACACAGGCACAAACAACTCCGAAATCTCTTTCACTCCTATAGGTGTACTCTCTGGCGAAATAGGACTGTGACTCAAAGAATGTGACATCCATGACGGGTTGGAGGATGATAGCACTTATAACCCTTTTGGGTGGAAGAATAACCGATGAATATGCATTTAAGGGCCTGCGGATCAAGCTTGCAACAGGTAGGAGAATAATTATGAACGAAGCATGTACATCCAAAGACACGAGGAGGGATGAAGAACAACATAGATGACCTAGTAAATACCATGACAGGTGCTCGTTTATCGAGAACACGGGTAGGAAGACGGTTGATTAGGAATGTAGCAATCAAGATGGCCTCACCCCAAAAGTTTTGGGACATGCATCCAGAAACTCATAGTTATGCCCATATTTAAGAGGTGACGATTCTTGTGCTCGGCAATGCCATTCTGTTGAGGGGTGTTAGTGCAAGAAGTTTGATGAACTATATCATGGTCCCGAAAATGAGTTTCAAGATCACCTTTAAAGAACTCCCCCCACCCCACAATATCAGAATGAACAATTTTGACAAGTGCCCCAAATTGAGTGCAAATCATTTTATGAAAATTTTTAAAAATAGTATCAACTTCATTTTTGTCTTTCATCAAATAGACCTATAAAGTACGAGAAAAATCATTTACAAAAGAGACAAACCACCTGTGACCTTTAAGGGAAACAATCCATGAAGGGCTCCAAACATTAATATGAATAAGACTAAATGGATCAAGACTTCTATTATTACTCGGATAAAAGGAAGTTCGATAATGCTTGCCCAGTTCACAAGATTCACACTTGTAGAAATAGTTTTATTGTCTAACAAGGAAGGAAACAAGTGTTGTAATAAATAAGTTGTAATAAATAAAAAGAATGATGGTCAAAACGATGATGCCATAACTAGATAGTGTTAGTAGAGGAATCAGAAACTCTCGTGAGATGAGCTTGTTGGTGACTGTCTGAACTTCCTTCCACAAGATCCAAGACATACAGAACAGACCATTTTCCTCTCTACCACTGCCAATCATCTTCCTTGTGATAAGGTCCTGGAAAACACAAAAAAAATGAGACGTCGCAATTCAAGTCACAAGTGATTTTGCTAATAGACAGTAGATTAGTAGAAGGAACATGAAATACAGAGGATAATGGTAAGGTCGAGGAAGTATGGACTAAAACTTTACCTGACACGGAGGAAAAAGTGTCATTGGCGATTTTAACTCTATCTGAACCTAAGTATGGTCTGTAGGTGGAGAACACAAAGGATACACCAGTCATATGATCAGATGCACCATAATCAATAACCCAAGGAATACTAGACAAAGAATGGAGTGCACTCACAGAGTTAACTATGTTACCTGAACGTGCAAAAGACAAAGAGAAACCAGTGGGGTTATCAAGCCGCGACAAAGAGTGGCGGAGAGTCTCCATCTCTAATGAAGAAAGAGGTTCTGATGAAGATGGAATCGGATCACTAGCAGCTGATGAATCTACAACCTCGGTGTGATGCACGGGATCTTTCCCCTCTACCGCCATAACTCCTAAACTAGCCACCCGAAGGCCCCGCGCGGCCACCTTTCCCACGATTGCCTTTGCCCTCATTGAGTTTCCAGCATGTCTCCCTAGTATGGCGAGCACACTGGCAATGATCGCAAAACAACTTATCCTTATCATCAGGAGGTCTCTCGGTAAAGTTATTTCAATTCCAAGGTTGGCTCCTACTATCACTGTAGGGAGCAAAGATCAATGCAGAGCGGTCAGAAGGAACAATAGACAATGCAGTAGCACGTCAGCTTTTTTCATTCTGAATATAGGCAAAAACTTCTCAGAGAGATGGAAGTGGCTCCATTCTCAATACTCGACCACTAATGGGATCATACTCCTGAGTTAAGAAACTTGAAGATTCGGCCTCTGTTAACCAACTTCCTATAACTCGCAATATCTTCTGCGCAAATTGGGTTCCAATCCTAGTAATGATCAAAACACTGCCATAAGCCGGTAAGAGTAGTGAAGTACTGGAGTGTCATCTCATCCTGTTTCTGCTGTTCAATGGTGCGCTTCAGGTCATATATTTGAGCCACGTTCCCTTTGCGAGCATAGGTAGCCGTAAGGGCATCCCACATCTCCTTGGCCATATCCAAAATCAGGTACCCCCGCTAATCGAAGGAATCATAAAATGTACTACTCTGTTCATCACTTAGGAATTCTCTATATCCCATTTTTTATACCCCAGATCCTTGACAGGCAGTGACGATGTTGTCCCATTGACATAACCTAGGCAGTCTTGACTTTTCAGAGACAAGATTGCTGAGCATGACCAAGAGAGATAGTTCTGGCCATCGAATAGGGTGGTTATGATTTTCAAGTTAGAGTTGTCTCTGGAGATAATACTCCCCCTCTCTACCAGTGGCTGGAAGCTTGCAGTAGATTTCTCCTCCCCCATAGCAAGCGAAGACAAATACTTCTAATAATCACACGATAAGAGATGGAACACTAGAAGCCACGAACAAGCCATACAGGATCCGGGAATTTATGGAAGGATCATGGCTGATCTAAAAGCCCATAAAAAAAAGATCGAGAACACTAGAAAATTCATTAGAGAGCAGAGAGTAACGATAATGAGGCTAGTGGTGGTTGCGAGTGGCGAAGGGCGCTCATGGTGGTCTGGCAGGTGTCGCGAGGTGGCTGATGGGTGTTTGGTGGGTTGGCGATGGGCTGGTGGTTGAGTTTTAAGGAAGAAACACCCGTGGCGGTCGTGGTAGAGAGGGGGCCGGGGTTGGATTTTTAGTGATGGTTGGTGTTGCGATGGCTATTGGTGGTGGCGGCTATAGTAATTGGCCAAACCCTACTAAGGACGGCTCTGATACCATATTGAATAATATTGTGTGAAAGCTTGGTCAGAGATTATGACTCTAACCCTTTTTATGGTAATCCTAATATGAGTACAATCACAAGAAAGACCTTTAGCCTCCTCACAGCATAGAAAGACAATAATATAGAAAGACATAATAATAAGGAAAGACAATAATATGACAGCTAATACACGAATAAAGGAAATAAATCAATGTAACAAAATAAGCCAATATATGGTGAATCTTCAACACAAAAACATACAGATTTCTTTCCCAGTGCAAAAGGAAGCATATCTGTTTGGTTTTTTGAAACCCACTTTGCATGATATTAGAGTCTCCATGGAACCATGGAATCAAAATAAAACAAAAAGAACAACAACAAATGCAAAAATATCAGAAGTACCTCAAGAGTCCCATTATGCATTCCAAAATCCCAACCATCAAGGCCAACAATATTGCAAGTTCAGTGTACAAGGCATCAGATGAATCAACTATGTTGCCTAAGACATTCGAAACCAGGAGGGAAACCAGTGCTACTGGACCAATTGCAAGCTGGCGAGATGACCCGAAGATGGCATAGACAAATACAGGTACGAAACCAGAATCTGAGTTGAAAGGCAAAATCAAGAAGGCCGTACGAGAAGACTCAAGAACAAAGTACAAATGCGAAACAGTCAGATAAAGCATTATAATGTAGACAAAAAGTTCTAACAAATTGTATTATCATGCGTAAATTTTAGAAGCAAAAGGGGGCAAAAAAAGCTCTAAATTTCCTGCACAAACCGACAGAGAGTAAACCTTACCGAAATTGAAGCAGAACTTGTGAAAATAAGCTTAACGACATAATTTTTGGGAAATGAAATGGATGGAAAAATACGATAGCTTGATAATCTAATAAAAAACTTACAAAGTCCATAGATCGGATGCAGGCCGGCTAACTTCGCATAAGACATTGACTGGTCATGACATAAAGAGAAAAGCGAATGATTAAATGTGCCAAACCAACAGTATACAAAAGCAATCTCTTGTAAATCACGGATAAAGAATAGAAACACATCCCCAATACACAAGACACCGTATAAGATGTTTTACCCACTCCCTTACTTTCAGCCTGTTATTTGAAGGGTTTACATAAGGATGTAGTGAAAAAGCAGCAAGCAAAATTTTAAAAGCTAATCAACCACTCATCAACATTTGAAGTGCTTGAAAAACACGAAAGAAATCAACATGTCATAAAATATAGTCCTTGTAACCTCTTACCTAGTTCAACATAAACTCTCACTAGACACGGGGCACACACTCTGTGTGTGCCTGTGTGCAATTGAAACATCAAAATTATTTACTCATTTGTCATCTCCAATTTTTGATAAAAATGCAGAACATGGTGGTTAGAGTAAATGTGTTTTTATTTTTTACCCTGACAGTCGTTTTTTTCACAATAACAAACCAGCAGAGTCTTTTTGCTTGGGAGGATAATAAAGGAAATCATTTTGTGTCATTGCTTCATTTTTAAAAGTTCACACCAACTGAGTAGCCCATCCTATATTAGAATAGATGCAATGGGTTATGTGCAATTGAATAGATGGATATTTACAAAAATGGAAACTTCTTAAGTCGGGTCGGTTGCCTTGATATTCTATTCAATGTCCTCCATGAATCTTGTCTCCAAGGAGAGCGAACGTACAGAACATGTAAAGGGCAACTGCAGCGGCAGGAGCAGTTTTTCCTTTTTGAACAAATCAAGTGACTACAAACGTGGACTGATTTGTGGAAGAGTAATTGACATATTTACCTTAACGGTTATTGTGCAACTGAAGGGCATTTAAGTGGATTTAAATTATTTTGTATGACAATTCAGGAAAGTAAAAGTTGACACAATGACAAAACTGTGGCAACACCAAACTTGTGCTCTCTTTAGATATTAGAATAGATTGCAGCAATTCACAAGGGATCTGCTACAGCACAAAAGGCACTAACCAAAACCTGGGAGTCTGAAAGGGCTACTGCACTGACTAACACACTGAAGAATAGGCAACGTTCAATATCGATTTTAAACAGTCCAGCACACCACTATAAATTGTTTTGCCCCATTTTTATAGTCCTTGACAAAACGAAAGGATATATGTCAAACAAACAACAACAAAGAATGATGCTCGGATTTTTAATATGCATGCAACTACTCATCGCAATCTGGTCAACCAAAAAATGCAATCCTATTTCCACTTGAATGTTGTTAATCTCAAACAACCAAAGAGAGGACCTGGACAGAGAGCAAAGTCACTTGAAAAACTTAAAGAAAAAAAACATATTTATCCCATCACCCATAGACTCACAGTAAGGCGCCTGTTTCAATCAAAGGATATTAGAATGAAAAAGCATAAGTAGATAAGGAAAAGCAAATCAAGTAACAAATTACAAATAAAAATTTGGAAAAACAAACCAATTCATTTTCAAACTGAAACTGAAGAAAATAGTCGATTAGGTCACAAATTAAAACTGTAAAACAATTGAATCCAAGCGATTGCGTATTACAAGCTTGAGGAAATAAGAGTTACGGAGTTCAGAGCAACCGTGAAGCATGAAAACAGAGACAAACACCAACTGTTTGGTTGACGAGAAACTACAGAAATATAAGAGAGAACTTCAAAACCAGGTTTGCTCATCTGCGCACTATACTCCACTTACAAAAGAAACAAAAAAACAAAAAAGAACAAATCCAAAGCAGAATTCAGTTTGTTTCAGTTAGTAACTAATTGTCTGGGAAAGCGAATAACGCTCAACGATGTTAAAATGGAACATCGGATTCAGTTAGTACCTAATTGTCAGGGAAATCATTAATAGAAAAGGTTGGCCCTTAGGGAGAGAAGAGACAGAGGGAGGGAGGGAGGTGGGAGAGAGAGAGAAAGAGAACCTGAGGGACGAGCATGACACCGACGGTGATGCCCGCCATGAGATCATGCTGGAGATAGTCTCGCCATTTGTAGGTTCGAATCCAACGGTAACAAGGGAGGAAGAGCTCGATCCACTCCGTCAACGTCATCCGCTTCAGCTTCGCCCGCCATCTCGACACCATTGACCACGACGATGTCGAACAAGACGTCGTCTCCGACGTCGGGTGCTGCAAGGCGATGACCTTTACAGGACGTCCAGTCGTCGGCATGGAGCCGGTGGGGGTCTGATCAGCGGAGGACTGTTCGGCGGCGGAGACGTCGCGGGAGTTCGAGGTGGCGTAGGTTATCTCCATGCGCCTACGCGGCGCATTAGATCATATTGCTGGCCCCCACGAGCCCTGCCCCCCTCACAGAGAAAGATTCGTGGAAAAAGGTGAACGGTACTTGTACTTTTTAAATTGAGGTAATTCCCAATTATCTCTTAATCTCATGATTAGCGCACACTGAAAATGGAAAATTTCGTAGCACACAATCTTTCCAAAGAAATACGTTAGGCACCCGAAGGCCCAATAATGATGGTGGTTGTCGGTGACTTGATGTCAAAAAAAACATTTTGAAATTAAGTAGTCTTTTTTAATTTGCATGTAAAATTTGATAATATTTTTAATATTTTTGTTAGAATTAATTTTGATATCATTTATTACTATTTGAATTGTCACATTAAATTTAACATTTTTACTAGAGATATTCTAAGAGCCATACCCTGCCTACATTGTTACTGAGTGGACCTCAATTTTTGGTGTCACACAAGTAAATAGTTTAATCTCAAATAATTTGAATGATTTGGACATTATAAGTTTAAGTCTTGCTATCGATGTTTTTTGGGCGATATTTGTTCTAGAAGTTCGAGTGTGATCATTAGCTCTTAGGTGGGGCAGTAAAATATATGTGTGATTGGTCCCCTATCGGACTCATTGTGGATCTAGAGTTCTTATGATCACGCATAAGAAAAATTGCCCTAGCCATTGGTCCCCTCTCCCCTCTTTCTTTAAGCAAAAACAAAAAGCTAATTCAATAGACCTTTGATATTAACAATCCGTATGTTAGTGATAAAAAATGTTAAATGAGATATGAGGCCTATAGTAAAAAAGACGATATAGTAATTACAAATTTTTTTGACACGTTTGTGCTCATTTCTAATACTAGGAAAGTAAGTCAATCTACAAATATAGGTGAAATATCTAAAGTTTGTTGGATAATTTTGAACAAGAGACATGAGAATATGAACACATGAATGATATTTTCATAATTAATAATAATATTCTTATTAATAGAAGCTAGATATATGTGGAGAATATAGTTTGAATTGGCTAGTGGGTTGCTAAATGTAATCCTCTCTAAGGTCACAAAATTATCTATGAATATCATAAGGAAGGCAGGAGAATAGACAATCACTGAATATATGTGAATCTAGATCAAGGTTATTAATATCGTATCGTATTACTTGGTATCGGTCGGTACATATTGTTTTAGCGTAAAAATAGTACCAGATATCTCTAATATCGTACCATTTTAAATACCGGTCATATCAGTCAGCACTAGATTTTGTTTTTTTTTGTTTTTAACGAGTTGTGAAAAAAGAAATTAATTTTTTTTGGCTGTGTGAGTGTGTATATATATACTTATTGATAGGTGTCGTAAATTCGATACATTACTCGGTATATGACTGGTAGTGGTATGTACCGTACCAATAAAAAAATTAATACTCAAGCCGATCCGGTATTTAAAACCTTGATCTAGATAGTCATATTTAGTGTGTATATTTGAAATACCCTTAATGTTTTGTCGATCTTATCCTCTTACGTTAGGACCCAATTTTGTCTTTCCCTTCTCTATCACCTAAATTTTGTCACTGGGGTTTTATTCAAAATATGTTTTAACCCAAATCGCCATCAAATCTACCCTTTTAATAAGTCAAAAAGCCAATAATACCTGTTGACCAAATAGAGCCATTATTGCTTAGCAGTTAACTTCAAAAAAATCAATTACTATTTAATGGCTTCAAATTAAATTTTGAGCAATATTGCTAACACGTCACCTTGTACATTAAGTTATACACTAATTTAAATAAATTTCAAATTCATGAAACTTATTTTTACACTTTATACTTAAAATGACATACCACGTATGCGTAATGTACTATTTGATGTATAACGTGATGTGTTAATAGATTTATCCTTAAATTTTTATAGAGAGAAAATTTATGATGCTCTCTTGCACAACAAGATAAGGGATATGAGAATATTTTTTAGAGTGTAAGCTTAAACCGACAAATCGAATCAAATTAGAAAATCAAACTAAATTGGATTTTTGATTTGATTATATACACACACACGTTTTGTTTAACTCTTTAATAGCTGGAATGATTATTTTCTTAATATTTAGCTTGACATAATCAAATAAAAAATCAGTTCAAAATCGAAAAAATCAAAATAATTTGATTCGGTTTGGAAAATTCTAAATCAATATTTTCTGATTTAGTCCGAATGTTTTTCAAAACGGACCGATTACGCCTCTAAGAAAATAGAGTAGGTGTGATTTTAGTAGTTTTCTAAAAATAGAAGTAAGACTTTATTACTCGTTTCACCGATGGCTAATAACAGTCTACAGGCTGTACCGGGACGTTATTCCGGCGAAATTCATTTTGTCCTCTTCTTCCACGTACAGGGACATGCTATATTTTGTGAATCCTGTATTTTAATGGCGATACCTAATAATAGAGCACGTGCTTGGTGGTGGGGAACCACCAATGACAAAAAAACGTGCACGTTTGTGACACTCTCCCTCGATCGTCCTATTGGTTGTGTTTTTTAAGAATCATCTTATTCTTGGATTAAAAAATAAAATATTATTTTCTATAATCATTTTGTACTAATTTTTATCATGTGGTAAATTAAACAATAACTTCTCGTGTTAAGATTCCTGAACACAAATTCTAAGAATGAGGATTTTCTTAGACCAAGAATTATTTGACGATTAAATAAAATATCAAGAAAAAAGAGCGTATATATGCGGAAGATGAGTTATCAATGTACTTCGTCTTGACCCAAAAGTCTCTTTTATATTGTGACTGAGAGGAGTGGGTTATTTATTGAGTTTTCTGCTCCTGAAATTCAAAATGCTCACAAATTTCATCTGTGAGATCTTGCTGAATAGGTTTTGTAACTGATTTTTTTTTATCAAGCAACATAACCCGCGAAAGACCAAGCACTAACGGACAAATGTAATGCTAAGCGCCTAAAATTCGAGTAGTCACACACTAAGGGACCTAAGAATGAGTGGTTTGAGTGTTAGGTTGCTGAGCAACTTAGCGCGTCTCGAGCAATTATGTGCTGAGTTAATGTGAACTCATCAAATTTTTTAATTATTTAAATAACGTCAAAAAATCATTCGAAACCTAATTTATTTATCGTTCAAAAATGACATGGGCTAAAAATGGACAAACAATATCGAATGAGGAAGCAAAATTTGGTTAGAATAATGCAAGGAAATCACATGAATTATAAGATGTACAAGTTTACTAATATCATTGAAAGATCGTTTGAATATGGCCCGACCCATTTGGTACAGGCCCGAGATGTTATGGTAGGTACTAGGTAGGGAGATTAGGACTTGGGTTATGCCCCTCAATCTGGGCTTTGGGTTCGAGTCCGAATCACGTCGGTTTGGTCCATAGTTTTTTTTGCTAACCGAGATATCCGGCGGCACTGGGGCCAAGGCAGGTATGCCAGGGGGTCCCCCCACCAACTGCCGACTAATCCTCGAGGCCCTGGAAGTAAACGACCGGGTAGATCCCCCTTTTCAGGGTTCCCTCCAGTGGCTCCAAAGTTGTAGTTGCCGAGTTTCGATCGCTGGACGTCTGGGTTTACAGCTCGCCTGCTCTACCACTCGGACAACCCCTTGGGGTTGGTTTGGTCCATAGTTCACCAAAAATACTCTCAAATCCCAAACTTTCAATTAGCAACCCGTGTATATTTTTTATCGGTAAATTAAATTAGGGTTCTCTCATCAATAGCGACTGTTTGTTTAAGAGATAAGTATTTGAGATAAGAATAAAAAATTTTGAGATTTATAAATGAGATATTCATTTTGTTTATTAGACTTGAGATTAAATATTCGAAGAGATATTATATTTTGGAGGAATGAGGATATACAATATCAAAGGGATGTGGTATTTTACAAATCCCCTCTATTGGGATAAAATAAGAATGGCAATATTATTACCCCCTAAATAATACCACACGGTGTTTCTTGGTTAGTGTGGTTTATGGTTAGTCTTTTTCATTCGTTTGAAGTTAGTTTATTAATTATGACAGTATGCATTTCTTTTTATTTTTTTGTAAATATATCAGGTTTCATTCAACATGTTTTGTATTTTTTTGTATATTTTAAAAAAATAAATAAAATTTTTGATCTATTATTTTTACCTCATTATATTTTAGAGTAGGTAAACTTGAGTTTTACTTCGTAAAAATTTTGTTTGTAACCCACTCTATCTATCTATGCTATACAGTATTGCAGCACAACATTTTACGACAGTCGCTCTGCATGTGTCAAGTGACGGACACGATTGGGTTATAAATTAAATTAACAAATTTTTAATCTATAAAAAATAATATAAATATTAATTGAATAAGTTAAATTCAAATGATGAATTAATGATAATGTAAATATTAATTGAACAAATTAATTTAAATGAATAATTATCCGTAACAAATTCAATCCAAATCAATACTTATCTTTTTAAACGAATGATTATCTGTAACAAATTTTTAATCTAATCCCTCTTAATCATACGTAATTTACTTTCAAATTTTGGTTGACCTCGATCAATCCCTAAACGTAATTTACTTCCAAACTTATATTTCGTTAATGTTGTAATAACATACATATTTTTATTAGTTAATATACTAAAAAATAACCTGTAATTTTACGTTCGTATCAATAGAGTACACTTTAATTCGTCTCGTGCATAACCCGATTGTTTTTGCTAGTTTGTTTGTAACCCAAGTTTTACAAATCCCCTCTTTTGTTTTATTCGTGCTATATCATTTTAATAAGACTTATAAAAGATTATTATTTTTAATAAAAATTCATAAAGAAAAAGACGACTACTTGAACACATCAATCATATTAAAATTTAATAGTAAATGTTTTCATATATTAAAATCCATCTTAAAAAACCCACGTACGCAAATGAACCTTTCAGTTCCTCCTATGTAGAGACCCCATCTTCAAATCAAATGATGCTCACAAATTTATGGATCGAGTCGGTCTATACATGATTTTGTTCTAGTTTTAATTCGATTCTAATTTGTCAATAGATGGTAAAATTAATCTCTAAAAAATTATTTGAGATTCGGGTAAACTAATCTGAATATCGTGAATTATAAAAATAAAAATGAAAGAGATATAGGGTCATAGGTCACCTTTGTCTATTAAGCGTCCGTAACATTCGTCTTTACAAATCCCCTCTTGTTATAAATACAACCCAAGAACCACTAGGGTTAACTCATCAACTCAACCAGCGCACACTCATGGCATCCTCCTCCAAACAAGTAAGCTTGAAGTTACTCATCGACACCAAGAACAACAGGGTCCTCTTCGCCGAGGCCGGAAAAGACTTCGTCGACTTCCTCTTCACCCTCCTCTCTCTTCCCATCGGCACCGTTATCCGCCTCCTCACCACCAAAAGCATGGTGGGTTCCCTCGGAAACCTCTACGGCAGCATCGAAAATCTCAACGATACCTATATGCAAGGAGGTTTTGTTGAAACCCAAGGCTGTTGTGAGTTCGACGGATGTTCCCCTTCTTTTGACCTGCAATGTCTCGTCGGCTATGAAGATTTATATGTGTGGAACCTTTCATCGGTAAGTATTTCTGATATGAATAATGCTATTGATACTTTGTATTTCGGACCATACTCAAGTTCGAAACTTTTTGTGACGCTGGAATTTTGCATTAGGTATGCAAAAGGTTCATTCCTTCCAAAACAATTTTGTGAATTACAGGTACGTTGCCGATGACCCAAGGGCAATCTGTCCGTATTGCAAAAATACTATGTCAACTGAGATGCCGTTTGTGTCCCCAAAGGTCGCCAATGGTGGTTTGTCCGGTGACCAGGGAGGCTACGTTAAAGGTGTGGTAACCTATATGGTTATGGATGATTTGGTGGTGACACCCATGTCCACCATCTCTGGTATTACATTGCTTAACAAGTACAACGTTACAAATGTTGGAGCTCTGGAGGAGAAGGTTGTGAGTTTTGGAATGGATGAGGTATTAATGTTTCCCTTTTGCTTTTTTTTTTTGGCTTCATTTCGCTCCAGTTTTTGTTATAGAAATTGAACTTATGAACATAATCTCATTTTTTTTTTATTTTGAATAAAAGCATGTTTTAAATTCTAGTGGGTATTTAAAAATAATGTATTTGCTAGTTATTCTAAATTTATTAACTTTGAGAAGTAATAAAGGTATTAATGTCTTTTTTTTTTTATTAGGGGTTGAAATTACTCAAAGCATCTTTTTGCAGTCAAAGACAGTTTTAACCAGTATCTTCCTTGACATTGACAAGAAGGTGGAAATGCCAAAGGAGCCAGGGAGGGCACAATAGGGGCGGTCGCCCCTGTGAGGAAAAAAAAATCT
Organism: Arctostaphylos glauca; assembly: GCA_019985065.2. Taxonomy (NCBI): domain Eukaryota; kingdom Viridiplantae; phylum Streptophyta; class Magnoliopsida; order Ericales; family Ericaceae; genus Arctostaphylos; species Arctostaphylos glauca. The sequence continues at coordinate 23,345,803 of JAHSPW020000013.1, forward strand.
CTATTATTATATAAGAAAATAGTTTTTTTTTTTTTTTTATGAATTATATAGGCTCACTCCTGCCAAATATTTTGAATGCGTAGTGAATGTTCCTGGCTTCATCCCTGGGCCACAAAGCGATAGTAAACGTCCAATATTGATGATAGTTGGCTTCAAGTCTATTGATTTTGTTGTCTTGGTTTCATATTTTTCTCTTTAAAAATGTTTTTTTTTTCTAATGTCAGTTTACAATTTATCTCACTGTCTATTTACTTATTCAATTTTCTCATGGCGATGATAGACACGGTAACAAAAATATTGATTTTATTCATTGTTGTTGTTTGACCCTTTCTTTATTGAGAGATGATCCCTAATAAAAAGTATATGTACGGAAGCTATAATGGTAACCCACGATCGAATCTATGGAAGCTTTGGTTTTTCTTCTAATTTGTCTCAACTCTATAGATAATTTTTTTCCGCCATCTTTTTACGAAAACCGTTTAAAATTCCAACAAGAAAGATGAAATGATTTTTCATTATCTCAATTGAAGTAATAAGCCTCACGATATTGGAAGACGTTTTTCTAAGAGTATCTTAGCCAATTTACGCACAATATTGGGAGACTTGTTACTTCAATTAGCTTCCATGTTCTTCAAATGGATATGTGAGCCATCCGTTCCATAGTATTGTTAAAAAGATCATCAATTCCTACTAAAATAGATGTAGCATAATTTGGTTAGTGTCATTTGTTACTACTATCATACAATTGTGGTACCTAAACATTTGGCTTTGTTTTTTGGTGGTAGTAATCAAATACAGGGAATGTGTTTAGATTATATGGCTGTAATCAGGGATGGAGCTAGTAGGGCCGGTTGCCTCTGCAAAAAAAAAAAAAAATTCTATTATTATATAGATGTTTTTCTCTATAAATTATATAGGCTTGCCTCTGCTAACTATTTTGAATATGCTTCATTTTGGTCTCGAATACATATTCTCTCATGTATAGTGAAATTTCTAGCTCTGTTCCTAGGTGTAATTGGAGGGAGGCTAGGGCAGGGGCCTTTCAAGGTCACAGGGTTAGTTGGGGATACGTGTTGGTTGGTCTTGGGGTAGAGTCTTTGGTCTTTGTTTTGCTATTCAATGTTAAAGGTCCATACTGGTTAAGCGGCTGGAATCATACTGAGTATGCATTTCTTGTTTCAATTATTTGCGAGGTGTGAGTAGGTTTGTTGAGTATTTGGGTTCTGGGATTCACTGGCTGTTGATATTGAGTCTGGTTAGATAGTGTAGTCAATATTTGATCTGTTTATGGCTTGGGTAGTTTGGTGTAAAGGGTTTACTTTGTGTAAGGGGTGTTTATTTGGTGTATTTTAATGGTGTTGCCTAGTTTTGTCTAGCATGGTTTATCTGGTGCAAGGGGCCTTCTTTATGCTAGGGGTCACTACAACAAAGTACATTCATTACTTAGGGAAAAAAAAGACAAAATACATTTTGGGCGACTGAATTCTTTGGTCGCTAAAGGTTGAACCTTTGGCGACAACAATTTATTTGGTCGGGACATGTCTCGCTTAGGTGATAAAACAGTTGGAAAATGTCTCTTTTTTTTGCGACAATCACAAGTTTCGTTGGAGAATGTCTTTCTTTGATGACCAAAAAATTTCTGGAAACTTCTTGATTTTGGCTACTATCAGAATTTTGGTCGGGGAATGTTTCTCTTTTGCCGACTAAAAATTATTTGGTCTGGAATGTTACGTTTTTGGCTACTAAAAATATTTGGCTGGAAAATGTATCGCTGAGCAAATTTGGTCGGGGATGTCTTTCTTTTGGCGACTAAATATATATATAAACCAATATGGTTAGCTACTTAGTTACTAGTAAGGTCTCGTATTTTGATCAACGGTGATGCTAAGTGAGATGTCAAGTGCACGTAGCTACATTTGCTGCAAGGCTAGTTATGGCTTATTAACTGGTTTGGTTTTCTAGTGTAAGGTTTTCCCTTCCTGTACTTCGGAATTGGCTTTCATTTTTTGCCGAGGATTTTGGCTGATGCTAAGAGAGGATGACCAATAGAAGATGGCCGGATTGAAGCTTCAACTCTCTCCTGTTGCTTGATTATGCTTTGCGTGAAATTAAAAATCGACGAACAAGACTGGAATGAAAAATTAGACTGGACTGGAAAATTAGACCGGACTATCAGTTTATACAACGCAAAATTTGGTCCGGTTTGATTTCGATTTGAAACTTTTAAAAATCAGAGATCCGGTCCAGTTTTTAGTTTTTGATTGTTAAAAATCGGCCCGGACCGAAGCGGACCGGTTGTATACTATATATACCTTGTTATACTGTTAAAATCAAACTGAACTGATTGTATACTATAGCCGGTTTCAGTCCAAACTGAATTATTGATGACTTTTATAATGACCGAAAGTTGTGTTTCAATTGAATTTATTTTGTGCGTTTTGATAATTTTTCACTTTTTTTTTGAACTTGGTCCGAAATGTGGCCCAAAAAGCCTAACAATCCAAGCCGGAAAGAAACCGGCCCAAATTGATTGAAATCGAACCGATGTAACCAATCCGGTTTTCAAATTCTCCAAACCGAAAAAATTGAGTTGATCTCATAAATCTCACCAAAACTGGACTGAACTGGTTGGGTTACATCCCTAATGATGCTCTGTATTTTGTTTTGATTTTTCTCACCTTAATTATGGTCGTGTGATCCACATTGGCTTGTTCGTGGTCTGTTACTTGGAAGTGTTTAAGAAGGTTTTTAGCTTTCAAGGTTAAGGGCTTCTCCTTCCCATTTCTTTTTATCCGTAAAACAAAATATATGGATGATAATATATAGATTTATACCAGGGCAAATGATATCCGTAAAATGTATTTTGAGATATTCATGCTTATTTGATATTATGTACATATTATCCATCGCCTAATGGACGATAGTTAGCGAGACTCTTTTCTTTGTCTTCCAACAAGCAACTCTGGAGCGAGTAATGTTTGTACTTGGATAGTCCAAGAGACGAAGAGCCTAAGAGATTTTTCAGTTGATTCAATTTTTCCATCAGTGCCAAGTAATGGATTGGAGTGAATGACACGTACCCATAATTGATTCTGAGATTCATGAATTCAATTTCATGCAATCAAACAGTCTCCACATGTTTGTATAAAACTAGGTTCTCTGCTTTAGAAAAAGACACCAAAATTCTCAGAAACCAGAGCCTAATCCTCGCTTAAAAAACTCCACCTTTTTTTCTTCTCGCGAGAGAGAAGTCATTTGCAGTTTTTTTTTATCAGCAAAAATAATTATATTGATATAGACGATATCTATATTACAAATCAGGACGGTGTGGGTCCCACTAAACATATTTTCACAAGAAGGGTTGGGATCGATTTGATCCGACGGAGAAGATTAGTTTAGATTTTAACTATGTTGCTATAATGGGTGGAAGTTGGAATGACACTTAAAAGGAAAACTTTTGAGCTTATTTTTGGAAAACAAACAAACTTTTGAGTCTTTCAATTCTCATCCTTGGAACCATAACAACTATTAATGAAGGGTTAAATTGCAACATACTAAACACATACCCGAAAGTTTAATGTGCAAGAATATGAGAAGTAGACCTTCAACGATTATAGTGAAAGAAAAAAATCCAGATCTTATATCTGAACCCATTAGTAAGGATATTTTTGAGGTGATCACCACAATATTTATGTTATTTTTATTGTCTATGGTTGCAAGACCTCCATTTCACTATTTGGCAGGTTGCACCATTGGTTCTATGGTTGTTGCAAGACCTCTGAGGTTCTTCACCCCTGTAGTTTCTAAAACTATGGTTACCTCATTTCTACTATGGTTTTTAGCTTTAGTTAGTCTCAACAATTAATTTTTCGATAGCATATTCTATCAGTGTCGATGTCAACACAAAATATTTTGTTATTGGGACGAATTACCTCCCCTTTGAAATCTCTCTGGTAAAAAGAATAAAAATCTATAATTTAGAAAAATAATAAGATTTTAAAAACAATAAAATATATCGTTTTTTAGTTTCTTAAGTAAAAATGTGATATTTGTGTGACACCCTAATCACGTTACAACAAATTGATCTCGAAAATCTATGATCTAAAAATATTTTTTTTTAATTTTGGTCTTTATTTTTAGGCTAGATTAGAAATGAAAAAAATATCAGGATCTAGATTTTCTGAAAATAAAAAATTTATGATCTATAAATAACAATGCATGATCTAGAAATAAAAAAATCTACATTAATCACGAATGTCAAAAATCTACACTGACTTAATTGCAATGAAGATTTTTTGTCAAAAACAAAGAACAAAAAATCTACCCGATTATTTTTAGCTTGATTAGAAATGAAAAGATCTACCCTAAAAAGTAAATTTTTTTTACCACGATCATTGCTTTTAAAAAACTTGATTAGTCTTGAAAAACAATAAAAAAACTTAGAAACTAATCATTCGTGTTAAATTTTATTTTTATTTTCTAGATTCATTCTTCAAGGAAAAATGATTAGTTCAAAAAACTTGACATAAATTTTATTAAAATTTTAAAAAAGGGTACACCCTTCACTTCCATAGTTATAGACGTCAACTACATAAATCATGTAACTTTAGAATAAAAAATAAAATAATTCAGTTTATAATTTTATGAATTTAATATTACTCAATTAAATAAAAATTATGACATGCAAAAAAAGAGAGGTTAAGATACTTAATTTCATACAAATATCTTTAATCAATAGCTAAGTTTAAAAAATAAGTTTAATTTTTTAGAAACACTTTGTTAACTTATTTTTGCAAACACCTTTTAATCTTTATTTAGAAAAACCTTTTTAATTTTTATCTACTACGTCTTTAAAAAAATTATTTTTTATTTCAATAATGTTTTTATCCTAAATCGGTGAATAATTTAAAAACTAAGTTTGGTTGTGTTTTGAAAAAACATTTTCATTTTTATTTAAATATACGTGATTTTGTACTTTTTCATCTTTAGTTAATTTTTAAATTTTTAATGTGCTTTACTTTCTGTATACATCTATTCTAAATACAGATAAAAAGTAAAACAAATAAGAAACTTCACAAAAAAAATCACTTAAAACGAAATTAGAAGTGTACTTGAGTGATTTAATTAAAACTTATAATCTTATGAAAAAGAAAAAAAATACACATTTGGATTGCTAGCTTTCGAAGGGTAAAAACGTCAAATTTTCAATTTCAATCATTTCCATCTGTTGTCATCCTGATGTAATTATAATTTCAAAAACCATAGGAGAAATATCTGTAATTATCAGAAAACTATTTTACCCTATTTTTATTGTCCATGGTTGTTCTGAAATCTTTTGGTTAGAAATGAGATATATGGTTCTGACATTTGAGAAACATTTATAATTGCTTTTAAGTGGTAATTTTGACATTTGAAAAACTTTAAACTCTAATTCGTGGCTTTAATTTTTTGGTAGTGCGATAGACACGGGTAATATGCTAGCAATTTTGAGTGTATGAATTATTCTGAGTAGTGACTATGGTTCTGTTTTTCCAAGATCCTGTAGTGGTTCTTGACCTTAAAATTACTTGATTTTTTTCCCAAGTAATCATAACCAATCGCATACAACTGGACCATTCTTGCAAAGTTGACATCATCTACAACCACTATCAGGATCCAACGCAATTTGCCCATGAATTGTTGCCAAATTCGTAGGGAGTGCCGTAGGCACGGGTAGTCTTCTTCGCTGAGGCCGGAAAAGACTTCGTCGACTTCCTCTTCACTCTCCTATCTCTTCCCGTCGGCACCGTTATCCGCCTCCTCACCACCAAAAGCATGGTGGGTTCCCTCGGAAACCTCTACTGCAGCATAGAAAACCTTAGTGATTCCTATATTCAACCACACCAGAGCAAGGATGTTTTGTTGAAACCCAAGGCGGCTTTGAGTTCGACCGACGTTCCCCTTCTTTTGACCGACCATTCCTCGGCGGCTAAGAAGGTTTATATGTGTCGAAGCTATCATCTGTAAGTGTTTCTGATGTTCTTGGTTTCACACCTTTCGATTTGAATAATTTTAGATTAATTCTGCAAAATTGATGAATCACAGTAACCAGTTTCGCACCAAACTTGAGTTCAAACCTTTTTTTTTTTGAGTTGGTTTAGTACGTTTAGGAACAAGAACAATTTTATGAGTTACAGGTACATTGCCGATGACCCGCGAGCAATTTGTCCGGCGTGTAAGTATACCATATCAACAGAGGTCCCATTTGTGGTCCCGGACGTCGCCAACGATGGTTTATCCGGTGATAAAGGAGGCTACGTAAAAGGTGTGGTGACCTATATGGTAATGGATGATTTGGTAGTGACACCCATGTCCACCATCTCTGGTATTTCATTGCTGAGCAAGTATAATGTTACGAATGTTGGAGCTTTGGAGGAGAAGGTTGTGAGTGTTGGAATGGATGAGGTATTGATGTTTCCCTTTTATCTTTTTCCATTTTTTATATCTTCTTTTTTTAATTTTTTGGTTTCATTTTGCTCTAGAAATACGAGATTTGGTGATATGTATTTTAGTTACTAATGTGTATTAACTTTTGGGTAGGGTTTGAAAATACTCCAAGAATCACTACAGTCGAAGACAATTTTAACTGGCGTCTTCCTCGACAAGAAGATGGCTACGCCAAAGCGCTAGGAAATCTTCAATGGTGACAATAGGCTTGAAGTCTGTTGATTTTGTTATTTTGGTTTCATGTTTTTTTTCTTTTTTCTTTGTCCAGAAGTGAACTCACGAAAAATGCTTATTGTCCATCAAATATGGTTTAAATCTAATGTCGTTTAGAAAGACAATTTATCTTATCTTCTCATAATTAGTTCTCTAATACCATGCAATATTATGATGGTTCATGTTTACTCTTCGAAACTCTCTTTATTCGGTGCTCTATCTATTTTATGAATTACATATTTTTATTATTATAATAAACGAAATTTTATTTACCAATCAATCTTTAGGACCATTAACCGATCTTACACAAAAGTGGAATTCCACAAATAAATCATCTCTGCGAGCGACCATTACACAATAATTGATCTGACTCCATCAATGTTTCAAATGAAGTCCTCTATAGCTATATCATTGAGTTTGAACTTCCATTTTCATCCAAATCACCGTCGTGGTGATAACCAAGTCAGATACGACCACATAGTTTCAAAGTAGATTGTGTCTCAAATTTATTTTTTAGACAATCTTGAGACACAATCTTCTTTGAAAGTTGTAGGGGTTGGAATTTAACATCGATTCAACAAGATCCTGCATTGTGAGTGGAGCGACCTACAATATTGCTCCCCATTTATTCTAATGTTTTCGCCCAAATCATCTACTGTATCCGCAAAATAAATTACAATGGATATCCAATAATTAAATATTGACTTTTGTTAAACACAATAATAACCTATTTTGATTAAATTTATATTCGTCTTGTATCCAAATAATTGATCATGAACCAAGAACGATATACGATGAACACACTTGGAAAAAATCATGCGCATAAGGTTAATCAATAAAATTTATGAGATTTCATCCTCAACTCTAATTTAAACATGGGTTTTGTTAATGTATGCCCTAAGGGCACATGAGTCATTAAATAGGACTAACTAAATTCACTTTTATAGAAAATGATGACAGTCATTAATGTCTTGTGCAAAATTGGATCAAGAGAAAAATTTGTATTTTAGTGAGACCAAAATGCCCTTTTTATATTGTTCTTAGTGTTACATTTTTATTTTTTTCATTTTTAAATTCTTTTAACTATCTCGAATGTCTCAGATGATGAAATAACTTGACACACGAGGGCAATTCGTTATTTATTGGATAAACTAAAAAAATGAAAAAAAATAAAGGAAAAGTATCCACGAAAAATAAATTTATTTCAACTACCCACTTTGATTTAAATGAACTTCTGAAAAATGTAATATTCTCCTCTTAATTTTTTTACATTAATTTTTTAAATGAATTACCAACTCATGGTTTCGTAGATTTTTCTGTATTTTTTTACATTAGTTTTTTACCTAAATTTCTACTATCTCTATTTTTCTCCTGCTTATTTAACCAAATTCACACAAAAGGAAAAAATATTTTCTCAAAAGATCCATGGTCTATATATGGTATTCAAGTTGTGATATGGTACAAAGACTCTAGCTAGTTTTACATGAGAATTGCTTAGCCAGTTAGTAAAAAAAAAAAAAAATATTTAGAATTTTATTCCTTTCGACAGTTACTTTCGAATATTTGATAATATTTTGCTTATTTTTAAGATTTAATTATTTGACTTGGTATTTAAAATGATATTACATTAATTATTCGACAATGTTTTACTGATTTTTTTACTCGTCAAAATTCAGTTACGATTTAGTTTACGAACCTTTAACCTTTATTTTCATTTTCATTTGTTTTCTCTTACTCCGATCTTTATTTTCGTTTTCATTTTTTTTTCTCTTAGTCCAATTCTAAACTAAATTGTAACCGAATTTTGACAAGTAAAAAATCAGTAAAACATTTTCAAATAATTAATGTTATATCATTTAAATGCCAAGTCAAATAATTAAATCTTAAAAATAAGCAAAATATTGTCGAATATTCAAAAGAAATAAAATTCTAAAGATATTTATTTTTACTAGGAAGTACCACCCAAGGTAATTCTCATGTAAAACTAGAGTCTTTGTACTATAGCACAACTTGAATACCATATGTAGACTATGGATCTTTTTGAAAAATAATTTTTCTTTTAATGTGAATTTAGTTAAATAAGCGGGAGAAAAAGAGAGGTAGTTGAAATTTAGGCAAAAAACTAATGTACAAAAAAAAAAAATTACAAAAAAATCTACGAAACCATGAGTGGTTAGTTCATTTAAAAAATTAACGTCAAAAAATTAAGAGGAGGATATTATATTTTTTAGAAGTTTATTTAAATCAAAGTAGATAGTTGAAATGAACTTATTTTTAGTTGTTACTTTTCCTTTATTTTTTAAATTTTTTTTAGTATATGCCAATAAACAGCTAATTGTCCTCGTGTGGCAAGTTATTTCATCATGTAAGACATTCGAGATAGTTAAAAGAATTAAAAATAAAAAATAAAAATGTAACACTAAGAGAAATATAAAAAGGACATTTTCGTCTCATTATAATACAAGTTTTATTCTTAATCCAATTCCGCACAAGACATAATGATTGTCATCATTTTCTATAAAAGTAAATTTATATAATTAGTCCTATTTAATGATCCTTATCATGTACCCTTAGAGAACACATTAACAAAACTCTTTAAACATTTATCCTCTCGTTGAGTCAACGAAAAATATAGCAATGCAAAAAAACCGTAGACATAAAAATAACTTGAATACTAGCCTGTGCTCCTGAGTAAATCATTCATCTTCAGATCTTTACTTTTTCTTTGTTAATTCTTGCGGTTCAATGTGTTTATGTACATATATAGAGTACATTTTTATTAACGGATCTCTCATTTTGCTAATCAGAACCTTTCATTTCTTAATCAAATAGGAAGGAAAAAAAATGGTGTTGTGAGTGTATTTTTTGGTAGTTGAAATCAATTTAGCGACAAAAAAATTCGTGGCAAAATCTAATTATTAATGACGAAATTAAATTTCTTGCGAAATAGTTATGAATAGACAAAACTTTTCGTCTCCAAAGCAGATATTGGCGACGAAAAAATTCCTCACCGATTATGTATTTTTTGGAGACAAAATATTTCGACTCTAAAATCTGGTATTGGCGACGAAATAATTCCTCGCCAAATATATTCTATTGGCGACAAAATATTTTGTCACCAAAGAACATATTAGGCGAGGAAATTTTTTTCTCGCTGCGAAGAGTTTTTTGCGTGAAAGTATAGGCGACAAAAGTTTGTGACGAAAAATTTCGTTGCCTTGGATTGGCGACGAAAAATGTAGTTTTTGCGACAAAATTGTTTCGTTATTATAAATCAATTATGTTGTAGTGCTACTATCATACGTTGTGGTATTTAAACATTTGGTTTTGTTTTTTGGTGGTAGTAATCAAATACAGGGGATGGGTTTAGATTATATGGGTGTAATCAGGGATGGATCTAATAGGGCCGGTCGCCTCTGCAAAGAAAAAAAAGCCAAAACTTCTATTATTATATAGATTTTTTTCTCTATAAATTATATAGGCTCGCATCTGTTAACTATTTTGAATATGCTTCATTTTGGTCTCGAATACATATTCTCTCATGTGTAGTGAAATTTCTAGTTCCGTCCCTAGGTGTAATTGGAGGGAGGCTGGGGCTGGGGCTGGGGCTGGGGCCTTTCAAGGTCACAGAGTGAGTTGGGGATATGTGTTGGTTGGTTTTGGGGTAGAGTCTTTGGTCTTTGTTTTGGTATTCAATGTTTAGGGTCCATACTGGTTAAGTGGCTGGAATCATACTGAGTATGCATCTTGTTTCAATTATTTGCGAGCTGTGAGTAGGTTTGTTGAGTATTTGGATTCTGGGATTCACTGGCTGTTGATATTGAGTCTGGTTTGATAGTGTAGTCAATTTTTGATCTGTTTATGGCATGGGTAGTCTGGTGTAAAGGGTTTACTTTGTGTAAGGGTGTTTATTTGGTGTATTTTAATGGTGTTGCCTAGTTTTGTCTAGCATGGTTTATCTGGTGCAAGAGGCCTTCTTTATGCTAGGGGTCACTACAACAAAGTACATTCATTACTTAGGGAAAAAAAGACAAAATACATTTTGGGCGACTGAATTCTTTGGTCGCTAAAGGTTGAACCTTTGGCGACAACAATTTATTTTGGTCGGGACATGTCTCGCTTAGGTGATAAAACAGTTGGAAAATGTCTCTTTTTTTGCGACAATCACAAGTTTCGTTGGAGAATGTCTTTCTTTTGATGACCAAAAAATTTCTGGAAATTTCTTGACTTTGGCTACTATCAGAATTTTGGTCGGGGAATGTTTTTCTTTTGCCGACTAAAAATTATTTGGTCTGGAATGTTACGTTTTTGGCTACTAAAATATTTGGCTGGAAAATGTATCGCTGAGCAAATTTGGTCGGGGATGTCTTTCTTTTGGCGACTAAATATATATATAAACCAATATAGTTAGCTACTTAGTTACTAGTAAGGTCTCGTATTTTGATCAACGGTGATGCTAAGTGAGATGTCAAGTGCACGTAGCTACATTTGCTGCAAGGCTAGTTATGGCTTATTAACTGGTTTGGTTTTCTAGTGTAAGGTTTTCCCTTCCTGTACTTCGGAATTGGCTTTCATTTTTTGCCGAGGATTTTGGCTGATGCTAAGAGAGGATGACCAATAGAAGATGGCCGGATTGAAGCTTCAACTCTCTCCTGTTGCTTGATTATGCTTTGCGTGAAATTAAAAATCGACGAACAAGACTAGAATGAAAAATTAGACTGGACTGGAAAATTAGACCGGACTATCAGTTTATACAGCGCAAAATTTGGTCCGGTTTGATTTCGATTTGAAACTTTTAAAAATCAGAGATCCGGTCCAGTTTTTAGTTTTTGATTGTTAAAAATCGGCCCGGACCGAAGCGGACCGGTTGTATACTATATATACCGTGTTATACTGTTAAAATCAAACTGAACTGATTGTATACTATAGCCGGTTTTGGTCCAAACTGAATTATTGATGACTTTTATAATGACCGAAAGTTGTGTTTCAATTGAATTTATTTTGTGGGTTTTGATAAATTTTCTTTTTTTTTAAAAACTTGGTCCAAAATGTGGCCCAAAAAGCCAAACAATCCAAACCGGATTGAAATCTACCCAAATCGATTGAAACGGAACCGATGTAACCAATCTGGTTTACAAATTTTTGAAACCGAAAAACTGAGCTGATCTCATAAATCTTACCAAACTGGACAGAATTGGTTCGGTTACATCTCTAATGATGCTCTGTATTTTGTTTTGGTTTTTCTCGCCTCAAGTATGGTCATGTGATCCACATTGGCTTGTTTGTGGTCTGTTAGTTGGAAGTGTTTAGGGAGGTTTTTAGCTTTCAAGGTTAAGGGCTTGTCCTTCCCATTTCATTTTATCCGTAAAACAAAATATATGGATGATAATATATAGATTTATATCAGGGCAAATGATATCCGGAAATATACATTCATATCCGTTAAATATATTTTGATATTCATACTTATTTGACATTATGTACATATTATCTATTGCCTAATAGACGATAGTTAGCAAGACCATTTTCTTTGCCTTCTAACAAGCAACTCTGTAGCGAGTAATGTTTGTACTTGGATAGTCCAACAGACGAAGAGCCTAAGAGATTTTTCAGTTGCTTCAGATTTTCCATCAGTGCCTAGTAATGGGTTGGAGTGAATGACACGCACCCCTAATTGATTCTGACATTCATGAATTCAATTTCATGCAATCAAATAATCTCCCCATGTTTGTCTAAAACTAGCTTCTTTGCTTTAGAAAAAGTCAAAAAGACACCAAAATTCTCAGAAACCAGAGCTTAATCCTCTCTTAAAAAACTCCACCCTTTTTTCTTCGCGCGAGAGAGAAGTCATTTGCAGTTTTTTTATCAGCAAAAATAATTATATTGATATAGACGACATTACATCTTTATTCGAAACGGAGGCCCTTATGTAGCAAGATACCAAATTAGGCCCCAAACCCTGTGTAAAATAAATATCCAGAAAGAAAGTGGCCCAACTCTGTTGAACCGGCCCGACTTAGTAGAGGGAGGCCCATCCCATCTCTACTCCAACTATATCATTAAGGCACAAATGCCACATCTTTGCTACATGTAGCAATTGATTGTTAAATTGTTGTATATTGGGAGACGAACGTTTACTGCAATCTCAAATACACTTAATGAGGTGGTAATTTTATTACGAGGAGTGCTACAATACCAAAAAAAATTTAGAAACTTTTCCGAATTCAAAATCAAAAGTCATGATTCATTTGAATTTGTGGACTCATGACTTTTGATTTTGAATTCAGAAAAATTTCTAGTAACGTAGACTTTTTCTTTTATTATAAGGACACCCTCATGTGGTACAAGGGTCTCGATTCAGAGCTCGTTCTAATCGGATTGTATCTCAGTATTTTTATTAATATTTTAGTTTGTATTCATTTGTGCTTTTTTTCTTTTTACACTTAACCAGTGAATTTATTTACATCATTTAAGTCTTTATTCCCTTAACCAGCAAATATAAAAGTAATTTAGTTATTATATTTCTTACACATATAGTTGTCTGAGACGATTGAGAAATTACTCTCGTAGCCCAGAAGACATCTAATTCATCGCTATAGGGTAGCCATAGCCATATAAAGGCATGCAACAATTCTCCATGTAACAAACCATATTGGGAAACAGAGAGACCGTTCAAAACTCTGCATGGATTCTCACAATAATTTTTAATGGCGTCTCTCCATCGATCACTTGGTCTTGTTATAAATACAACCCAGGAACCATTCAGAATAACTCATCGTCTCAACCGGTGGTGAGTCATGGCATCCTCCTCCAAGCAAGTCAGCATTAAGTTACTGATCGACACCAAGAACAACAAGGTCCTCTTCGCCGAGGCCGGAAAAGACTTCGTCGACTTCCTGTTCACTCTCCTATCTCTTCCCGTCGGCACCGTTATCCGCCTCCTCACCACCAAAAGCATGGTGGGTTCCCTCGGAAACCTTTACCGCAGCATAGAAAACCTTAGTGATACCTATATTCAACCAAACCAGAGCAAGGATGTTTTCTTGAAACCCAAGGCGGCTTTGAGTTCAACCGACGTTCCCCTTCTTTTGACCGACCATTCCTCGGCGGCTAAGAAGGTTTATATTTGTCGAAGCTATCATCGGTAAGTGTTTCTGATGTTCTTGGTTTCACACCTTTCGATTTGAATAATTTTAGATTAATTCTGCAAAATTGATGAATCACTGTAACCAAATTCGCAACACACTTGAGTTCAAAACTTTTTTATTGCGTTGGTTTAGTACGTTAGGAACAAAAGATTTCATTGTTCTCAGAACAATTTTATGAGTTACAGGTACATTGCCGATGACCCGCGAGCAATTTGTCCGGGGTGTAAGTGTACCATATCAACAGAGGTCCCGTTTGTGGTCCCGGATGTCGCAAGGATGGTTTATCCGATGATAAAGGAGGCTACGTAAAAGGTGTGGTGACCTATATGGTAATGGATGATTTGGTAGTGACACCCATGTCCACCATCTCTGGTATTTCATTGCTGAGCAAGTATAATGTTACGAATGTTGGAGCTTTGGAGGAGAAGGTTGTGAGTGTTGGAATGGATGAGGTATTGATGTTTCCCTTTTATCTTTTTCCCTTTTTTATGTCTTTTTTATTTTTGGTTTCATTTTGCTCTAGAAATACGAGGTTTGGTATTTTAGTTACTAATGTGTTTTAACTTTTGGGTAGGGTTTGAAAATACTCCAAGCATCTCTACAGTCGAAGACAATTTTAACTGATATCTTCCTCGACAAGAAGGTGGCTACGCCAAATCGCTAGAAATCTTCAATGACGACAATTGGCTTGAAGTCCGTTGATTTTGTTGTTTTGGTTTCATGTTTTTTTCTTTTTTTTCTTTGTCCAGAAGTGTTGAAGTGAACCCATGAAAAATGCTTATTGTTCATCTAATATGGTTTAAATCTAATGTCGTTTAGAAAGACAATTTATCTTATCTTCTGATAAGTAGTTCTCTAATACCATGCAATATATATTATGACGGTTCATGTTTACTATTCAAAATTCTCTTTATTCGGTGCTCTACCTATTATATGAATTACATATTTTTATTATTATAATAAATAAAATTTTATTTACCAATCAATCTTTAAGAGCATTAACTGATCTTACACAAAAGTGGAATTCCACAAATAAATCATCTCTGCGACCTTTACACAACAATCGATCTGACTCCATCAATGTTTTAAATGAAGGTTTTTGAACTTTCATTTTCATCCAAATCACCGTCGTGGTGATAACCAAGTCAGATACATTCTTTACTTGGAATTGGTTTTCATTGAAGACCATGTCATTTCTCGCAATTCATATCGACCACATAGTGACAAAGAAGATTGGGTCTCAAATTTGTTTTTGGAAGTTGTAGGGGCTGGAATTTAACATCAATTCAACAAGATCCTGTGAGTGAAGTGACCTACAATATTATTGCTCCCCATTTATTTTAATGTTTGCGCCCAAATCATCTACTGTATTCGCAAAATAAATTACAATAGATACCCAATAATTAAATATTGACTTTTGTTAAACACAATAATAACCTATTTTGATTAAATTTATATTCGTCTTGTATCCAAATTAATTGATCATGAACCAAGAACAATATACGATGAACACACTAGGAAAAAAGCATGCCCATAAGGTTAATCAATAAAATTTATGAGATTTCATCCTGAACTGTAATTTAAACATTTATCCTCTCGTTGAGTCAAAGAAAAATATTGCAATCTAAAAAAAAAGCATAGAGATAAAAATAACTTGAATACTAGCCTGTGCTTCTGAGTAAATCATTCATCTTCAAATCTTTACTTCTTCTTTGTTAATTCTTGCCACATTTAAATATTTTAATCATTCATCTTTACTTTATTTGTTTTTGCTACGTTAAAATTTTTTTTCCCTCTTTTCTTCAATCACGTTCATCACGTTCATCACTTCATATATAACCCCCCTACATTTTTTTCAACATCTTATGCTTATTTTGCTGGCTCATTTTGACCCATTAAACAATAGAATTAAAAAATTATTATTTCATACAAAATTGTATCCTTTTGAATTTTTTTTAATCCAATTTGAATAACTTAAATTCAAATTTTTAGCAAAAACTTATGTCCAAAATGCTAAGGGATTCCTTATTTTGCTAAAATGAGGGCTTCCTGTTTCCTGATCAAATATTGATGATCCAAACCTTTTAATGTGTTTATGTACAAATATAGAGTAAGATTCTATTAAGGGATCTCTCATTTTGCTAAAATCAGAACTTCCCATTTCCTAATCAAATATGACGATCCGATCCGTTTAATGTGTTTAAAGGTACTTGGAAGAAATCAGCTCAAAATATTACCGAGTAGGGTTTGATTTAAGCAGTTTTTAATAAATGCTAATAGGAATAGTTTTATGAAAAACTACTTGGATCAAGTCATTTTTGATAATATTTTGAGTTGATTTCTCAGGTTACCTTTAAAAACATGTTTTAAGCACATTGAACGATTCGAATTATCGGAATGTAATTAGGAAATAAGAAGTCCTCATTTTAACAAAATGACGAATCTTTTTATGGCAATAAGATTTTTGAACTATATCTTTATAATGTTTATTTTATGATTTTCCGTTTGAACCATATTAACTACTGGATGTATATCACTTTCTTTTATTAGGGTTTGATGTTGTTGAAAGCAAGTTTGCACTCGAAGACAGTTTTAACTAGTGTCCTCCTAGAAGACACAGCAGCCTAAGGTAGATGAGGTGAAGAAGAGGAGAAGTGGTCCAGAAGAGGTGAAGAAAGTGAATTTGGTCAAGTGGAGCAAAATAATCTGTAGTAAAGAGCAAGGTGGTCTGGGAATTAGAGACATCAAACTCATGAACTCTGCCTTATTGTTTAAATGGTGGTGGAGATTCGTAAAAGAAAGAGACAGTCTTTGGAGATTAGTGATATGCGACATCAATAACCTACACATTGACTCCTGGCATCCTAATGAAGGTGGTGTTCAAAGAGGCTCACAAGTTTGGAGAGGCATCATAAAACTACAGTCTAAAGACCCAGAAGCATTCCATATCTTTATGACCAATTTGAAGATTAAGTTGGGAGATGGGGAAAGACGTAGATTTTGGTCTGATCCTTGGCCTCAAAACAGGCAACCCCTAAAATATCAATTCCCCAAATTGTTCCAAGTGGTGGTGAATAAAGAGGTAAACCTAGCCTCAATATTCAACGCTAATTCTTTGGGAGAAGGCATTAGACTCAGAAGACAACTATACTCATGGGAACTAGAAGAATGGAATGAATTACTCAGCTTTTGGAACGCCCATCATTTACAAAGAGGGGCCGGACCTGATGAAGCAGAGTGGATATCTAACCTGGGAAATGGATACGGTGTTAAGGCCATGTGTAGTTTGAGACAGCAATCCAGAGGGCAAGCTTCAACATCATCCCCAATTTCCCCACCTAGGTGTGTCTGGTTCAAAGTTTGCCCTCCAAAAGTGCAATTTTTTGGGTGGCTAGCATGGATTGGCAGAGTGAAATCCGCAGATCTCCTCAGGAAGATGGGTATCCTAAACGTACAAAACTCTATGTGCAAATTCTGCCAAAATGTGGTGGAATCCCAAAATCATATGTTATTGCATTGTGATCAGGTGTGGAATGTGTGGGGAATAACTCTTTCATGGTGGGGCCTGTGTTGGGCCACTCCAATCTCAATAAAGGAACTACTAACATGGTGGTCAGGGTGGAAGTTCAAACCTGGAACAGACGCGGCGATCAAGGATATGTGGTTGGCCCTACCATCGATCCTCATATGGATGCTATGGAACCTTCGAAACCGTATTCTGTTCAATGGTGGTAGCCCGAAGTGGGATTGCTTTGTAGAAGATTTGAAATTTCGGTGGTGTTCATGGGTGTTGAATCATCATCAGCAAGCATCATACCCGCTCAATTCCATTGTCTTCAATTTGGAGGGATTCTGCCAACAGCAAATTTTCGCGCGAAACCCCTGATCTCGATCAATCAGAAGGAAGAAAAGGGCAGGAGTTGGATTCGAAGCTCAATGGGCGAAATGGGAGGAGATAATCAGGGCCTGTCCGTGCGAATTTGGTGGAAAGTGATGGGTAAACACCCTAGGGTTTTGATTTTCAATTTCTGGGTGTGTTAAGTTTGGGTAGATGAATTGGGGTGTGTAATTCTGGGTAAAGATGGTTGATGCAGTATTTCAATTTCTGGGTGTGTTAAGTTTGGGTAGATGAATTGGGGTGTGTAATTCTGGGTAAAGATGGTTGATGCAGTAGGTTGAGGGTCGGTTGGTACTTCACCAATAGCATTTATGTAACAAATACTCACTAATTATAATATTAATCTTTGCCTTTCAAAAAAAAAAAAGAAGACACAGCAGCCTAGCTAAGGGGATTCATATATATGCTGCATGCAACTGATGTTCAAGGATATCGTGATTTGGTTTTAGAATTCTGCATGCATGGATTTTGATTTGTCCTTTTTTTTTTGGTAGTGGTGGTGACAGTATATATATCTGATATTTTTCATGTTCTGTTAAGAATTTTAAAGCCCCTTTTTTGCTTAAATTATTTAGTATTAGTGTGACTGTTTTTTGGGGTTATTTTTTCTTGGTTGTTATATTTGTGTTTGGCGGACCTACGGAGTGGTATAAGTGGGGTTAACTGACCCTACTGAGTTGAAAAATCTATTTAAAATAAATATATAATTTTTGGATATTTTGATAAAATTTGTCTTAGAAAATGTTATGCATTTTCCTATTGGTGGTATGCATTGTCCGACAAAGTTATATATTTCATAGATACCAGACCCAAATGTCTCTAAATGTTGGATCCACTCCTGTTTTTGTTAACTTTTTAATTGTTCGTTTAATAAAATTAATCTAAAAAATAAATTAATATAGTCAAAATATTCAAAGTTCACTAAATATGAAAAAAATTAAAAGATATTTATTTATTTATTGTTTTTAGCATCATTTAATTTAGAAATTTTTGTAATATTGATCAATATTTTTATGCTTTTTTGATTTTTCATCTAGACGAATGAAAGAATGCAAAACATTTTAATGAAAAATTATACAATAATTACAAAATATTAAATAATACCGATTTACTTCAATGAAAATGATATCAATCCAAACTCAGCCCTTATGTGGTTTCATTAATCACCTTGTTTTTATTATCCAATGCAGACTGGGCAGACATGCATAGGTACTTGTAGTCCAGACATTATTTGATAACAAAAAATGTGTCTTGATTTGTGCAGAAAGCCACCGAAATTGTCCTTGTTAATTCTAATTCAAATGATATTTTCTGCTCTTTCTTTTGCGCCGTCACTAATTCTACTCCAAATTTGAATTCACAATTTATGAGAAAACTATACAACGCGAAAAGAATAAATATACGTTTATAATAACAGAATATTCGATATCAATGACATAAAAGAGTTTATCATACTTGGTCCTTACACCCGACCCTCTTGGCACATACACAAAAACAGGGTCTTACACCCTCACCATGATTTCTTTGGCATTTTTTGTTCTTATTGAATAGTTTATTGCGCGAATCTCGCTCATTTTCTGTAATAATAAGCGTTTCATGATATTCAACCATAATTGAACATGTACACTGATTCAGAATTACAATTAATGTACTACGGAATTCCACTAAGAGCGTGATAATTAACAAACATGAGTACAAAATTTAGATAATCAAGAAATATTCTGAAAAATTTGAGAGCATAGTGTGTACTTCCAAAACCTTAGTTAAAATCGTGGCTGTATGATATGTGTACACTAGTGGCAGGAACAACATAATAAAATTACGCCTCGATTGAATACCGTGAAATCAAAACACTTTGATGAATAGTGGGTAAAACCTTCTTGGGTTGTTCTGGACAAAAACATCCAGAGGAGAGGGAGACAAGAAAAGAGAGAGAGAGTAGACGAAGAAGTGAAAGAAAAAGTGGGGGACAAAAAATAATGGAGAGGTCCCACCCCAATTATTTTAGCATCCACCTACAGCTAGAAAATTATGTTATTGATAGTTCAAATTCGAACTATGTTTAATCGTACTGTCCGAATTTTGTTTTCAAAAAATTTTAAAAATATGTTAACTTGAAAAGTTATTTCAAATTTAATTATGAACTAAAAATTTTTAAATAAAATTTTATCAATCAAATTATATTTTATCCCTTAAAAACAGGTTATTATATGCATCGTTACTTTTTTTTGATTGTGACATTAATAACGTTCAGTTATATTGAAATCGAATTCATGTGTGAAATTTCCTAAATATATGATCGTTGTCATAGTAGAACTTAGATCAATAAAATTAGGATAAAATTATGAGGGGAACGAGCATTATTGTTTTCACTGTTTCAGAGAATGCTTTTTGACCTTTTGAAAACTTTAGTGAAAGAATATCAAACAAAATCTTTGTTTTTTTATTTTCTAAAGACAATCTTAGCCAAAAAGGCAAAATGTTTGTGTAAGGTGTAGCCTAGTTGTAAGAGTAATGTTACGGACACAGATGTTTTAAACACATCCAGATACAGATATGTTCTTAGTCGTTGCATGTATATAAAGCTTTCAACGATTTGTAGACTTCACGTGTACCCAATAATTTCGGATACATTTGTGTTTAGATATATTTTAAATATTTGTGTTTCTAAACTTTTTGACGACCATGTAAGATGATTACAATAGTTTCAACAATCCGATGTTGGTAAAAAGAAAAGTAGGTGGCAATGATTTCCACTATGTAGTGGCAAGTCTAATCACTACTTCATTGGGACGCTACCGGATAATATTTCAGAAGAGTATTACAGTTTTAGAAAAAAATATTCAAAAATATTTTTGAATTTAAGATTACATGTTAAGATTGATTGGTATTTTAAAGTGCACAAATTTAAATAAATTTAATTTATTCATTTTGAATTCTTAAAAATAATTTTAAAAAATTTCTGAAATAAAAAACTTTTCCAATGTTTTAATGTGCTCCTTAACCCTAAGCAAAGGTGTTATGAAAGCTCATAAAGATTTAAATAGCTGTTATGAACCGGAGCACCACTTAATAGTGCTCTAAAAGCACTGAGTAATACTCCATTTTCTAACAGCGAATTGGGCCAGGGCCCAAAGGCCGAAAGCATGCTGTGTACAAGCTTGTCTCTAGTTTGGGAACAATGTGGATTTATATTGACAAAAATAAATAAAATTACTCAAGTTAATTACTTATTCTAACGCTTCACTCTCGCATTTTTCTTCGACGTATCATTCTCATATTTCATTCACACACCCCAACATATTAAACTACATGCATACATACACATAATAGTATATATGTATCCAACCTCTTGTAATACTTTCTGTGAAGGATCGATGTTACTTATTTTTGAGTGTGTCATTAATAATGTCTAATTAAATTTAAATTTAGGTCACGTTGTGTGGACCCCGTATTGAATAGTTTTTTGATGGTAAGAGAAAGCCAATAAAAATTTAACGGTTGATGTGGGATCCTAAGTCTGAAGGAAAGGGATGGATATAGGAAAAGGAAAAGGAAAAGGAAAAGAAAAAGTCTACGTGTTTGGACACATTCGGATACATTGTGTCAGAAATTGTACTATGGAATTTCAATAAGAGCATTACAGCAAATATGATTACAAAATTGAGATAATCAAGAAATACTCTGAAAATATGAGAGCGTAGTGTGTACACCCAATTTCTGAATTAAACATTGTGACCATAGAATATGTGCACACTAGTGTGGCAGGAACAACATAATAAAATTACGCCTGATTGGATGCTGTTTGAAACACCGTCGGATCAAAATACTTTAATAAATATAAATATAGTGGGTTAAACCTTCTTGGGTTGTTCTGGCAAAAACATCCAAAGACAAAGGAAACAGGAGAAGAAATAAAGAGGAACGGAAAAAAGAGAGAGAGAGAGAGAGAGAGAGAGCCTTCAATGGAGAGGTCCCAACCCAATTTTTTTAGTCCACTGCTAGAAAGTTATGTTATTGATATTCCGAATTCAAATTCCGTTTAATTGCGTTGTCCGAATTTTGGTCAGAAGAAAATTTTAAAAATACATTGTTGACTTGAAAATTATTTCAAATTTAATTGTGCACTTAGAATTTTCAAATAAAATTTTATTAATCAATTTATGATTTATCCCTTAAAAACGGGTTATCACATGCACTGTTACTTTGTTTTTTAATTGTGTTATTAATGACGTCCAATTAGATTGAAATCAAAGTCATGTTGTGTGAAATTACTTAAATATATAACCAATGTCATCTTAAAAGTTAGATCAATAAAATTATCAATGGAACGAGCATCACTATTTTCACTGTTTCAGAAAATGCTTTTTTACCTTTTGAAAACTTTAATGTAAGAATATCAAACGAAATCTTTTTTTTTTTTTCTGAAGAAAATCTTATCCAAAAAGGCAAAATGGTTGTGTAAGGTGTAGCCAAGTTGTATATAATATACCAGTAAGGAAAAGTCTCGCTAATCACCGTTTAGTGGGCGGTAAATAACATATATATAATATCAAATAAATACGGATATTAATACATATTTTACAAATATCAATGCATATTCACGGATATCAATACATAATTTATAGATATTAATATATGTTTTATACTTCCGATGTTTACAAAATACCGAATGAAAAGAGACTGTGGGAAACAAAAAACGGCTCTCTCTCTCTCTCTAGCATGAAATGTCTGATCTCCGGCCAGATACTTTCCAACCGGAGAAAGAGCTACTTCAGGGAGGTCTAGAGGAAGAACTGATAGCAAGCAACTCCAAGAAGGTCAAAAATAATGCGACTAACACTACTATGGATCTCGATGCAGCCATGGAAACTTCTGGTGTGTCCAAGACATCTAGCCCCTCATGCCCAGAAGCTGCAGAGGGTCATCCCAAAACTTTTCGTAATGCGCTCATGAGTTCGAAATCCCCCTCAGCTGAGGATTTAGAGAACAGATTCGCAAATTTCCCTGATACTGATGATGAAGGCAGTGATACAGAAATGGATGGATCGATTTCTCATCCCCCAACCAAATCTGAACTCAAAATCTCCTTCTCAAAGGACCATCTTAAACGGTTGAGAAATCAATGGAAAGGTTGTCTGATTATCAAGCTCCTGGGGAGAAATATTGGTTTCAATCTGCTGATGGATAGAATTCAGAAACTATGGGATCTTGAAGGCCTGATAAAACCTCTGGATGTGGGATTGGGTTTTTATCTCATCCAATTCGAATCTCGAACAGATTATTTGAAAGCTTACACAGGAGGCCCATGGATCATCCAAGATCATTACCTAACTGTCCGGAAATGGCACGGAGATTTCAAAGCGGACATGGCCACTGCTATTAACACAGCTGTCTGGGTGCGTATACCTCTGCTTCCGGCAGAGTATTACGAGGAAGAAACACTCAATGATATTGCTCGATTACTGGGTAAACCCCTTAAAATTGATAGCAAAACAGGGACCTCAACGCGAGGAAGTTACGCGCGCATCTGTGTGGAAATGGACCTCAGTCGTCCATTGCCCCCGTCCATAGCAGTGGAATGCTATGATTATTATCTGGAGTATGAACACGTCCATCTTATCTGCTTCAACTGTGGAAGAGTGGGTCACCGGAAAGAGATCTGCACAAATGGCAGAGTTACCGGAGTGGAGACCGGAGTTCCTAGACCGCCGCCTGAGGAAGTAGGTAGGCCTGACAGCCTGGTACTGTTTAACGGGCAAATTGAGGGTGATGGCCCAAAGGACATTCCGTATGGAGAATGGATGGTGGTGTCCAGAAGGGGTAGGAAAAGCCCAACTAAGGTTAATCTGATGAAAAACCAGCCTGCTAAAGCCCATTCTGCTGTAACCCAAAAGAAAAATATACAGCCTACACTCGGTGGACCCAAAAAGAATACCCACACGGCCCATAACCGTGGAACTGACCCTTCGCCGTCTGGATCCAAACTCCATCCACCAAAGCCCAATATCAGTCCTCATTCTAGAGGGTCACGCTTTTCACCCTTAAATGGGCTGGCCCAGTCCACGAACCCGAATCCTAAACTGAATCCAATCAACAACGGCTTGGTTATCAACCCATTAGTAAACCCTACAGCCTCAAACTGCTCCTCAACCCCAAATCATGTTGAACCTCCGCATCTTAGCACCCTGAACCTCCCAATCTCTCCGGTGAAACAGAAACCTAGTGGCTCTCTGATCTCCGTTCCCTGTATTAGTGTTACATGCACTGAACAGCCTCTGTCAATAAGCAACTGCGACCATATTCCCAAGCCCCCACGCGATGAATCTGCCGAATCTAGAAATTGCCCCAATCCAGAGCCACAAAGTAAGACTATGGATAGATTCCGGGACAGAAGCTATTCACCTTCTAGGCGCCAAATGGTGGCAGGAGGAAATAATGCTGAAACTGAAACCCAGAGGGCCAGTGGCGCTATCTCCGGAGGAAGAAGATCACCTGGTGGTCATCAGTCCGAAAGGGCAGATCGAGCTGAGCTTGGCTAAGGTTATGAACATCTTGGGTATTTCTAACCCTTCTCCGTTTAATTCTAATAGTGTTATGTCTATGTTTAATATTCTGATTTGGAACTGCCGAGGAGCGGGAAATGCAAAGTTCAGACGTAATTTCATGGATTTGTTTCACATTCACAAACCGGAAATTGTAGGCTTATTGGAGACCAAAATCTATTTTTCGAAAATGGGATCCTTCTTTTCTAACCTGGGCCTTACGGAGTCCATCATTATGGACCCTGATGGCAGATCCGGAGGGGTTTGGCTTATCTGGGATCCCACCAAAGTCCTGGTGGAGAATCTCCAATCTTCGAGCCAATATATTCATGCGAATGTCAAGAAATTTAATTTTGAAGACTGGGTGATTACTACGGCTTATGCTAGCCCTAACCATAGAATGAGAGATCTCCTTTGGGAAGAACTTACTGCCATTGCGAATTCAAACTCTAAACCTTGGCTGCTTGTAGGAGACTTAAATGATACGGCCTCTGCTGATGAAACCAAAAGCTATTCTTCTGACTCCTCGGCGAGTTCGAGAAGGAAGTTTAGTGATAACATAGATTCTTGCAATCTGATTGACCTGGGATTTTCTGGAAATAAATTCACCTGGAATAATGGTAGGAAAGGCCTTGCTAACGTCCAGAAGAGGCTGGACAGGGGCCTATGCAACATGGAATGGAGGGATACTTTTCCTGAAGGTACTATTCGTAATCTCCCTCGTACTTACTCTGATCACTGCCCTATTTTAGTTAACTTGCTTGGTGTGCATGTGAATCCCCATCAGATTAAACCTTTTAGACTTGAAGCGGCTTGGCTTCTTGACCCTTCTTTCAAACAGGTTGTCTTTAATAGTTGGTTTGGTAGCTCGTTAGATAATCACCTAGCTAATTTCACTAAAGCGGCCACTCTTTGGAACAAAGACACTTTTGGTAACATTTTTAGACGCAAAAGATGGTTACTCGCTAGAATTGAAGGTGTTCAAAAAAGTCTTTTAAGTCACTCTGACCATAACCTTCAAACTTTGGAAAGAGACCTGGTTGAGGAATTTAACAATATCCTTGTTCAAGAGGAGATGTTATGGTTCCAGAAATCCAGGGTTAGTTGGATATCTAATGGGGATAGGAATACTAGATTTTTCCATCTTAGTACCGTCATTAGGAGAAGAAGAACTTATATTTCTGTCCTCAAGGACAATTCCAACCAGTGGGTGGATGATCCTGAGCGGATCCAAGCGATGGTCCAAAGCTTCTTTACTAATTTGTATTCTAATAATAATGCTATCTCTTTCAAGACCCATGCCAATTTTGATCACCCTCACATCTCTATGGAACAAAATATTAGATTATGCTTACCTGTGATGAATACTGAGATTTGGGAGACTGTCAAAGGGATCAAACCCTATAAGGCTCCTGGACCGGATGGTATTCAAGCAATTTTTTACCACAATTTTTGGGACATTGTTGGTGAAGCTGTCTGTAGCCATATCAAAAGTTGTTTTAATAATTTTCATGTTCCTTCTGAGACTAACAAAACCTACATTGCTCTTATTCCCAAGGTCAAAAATCCGGTAAGTATATCGATGTTTAGACCTATCAGTCTTTGTAATGTGGTTTATAAGGTGATCACCAAAATCATGGTTGCTAGAATCAGACCTCTTCTCTGTGATATCATTGGTCCTTGTCAAAGTAGCTTTATCCCGGGTCGCTCTACCGTTGATAATATCATTATCACCCAGGAGTTATTACATACTTTAAAAGGGAAAAAAGGGAAAAAAGGAGGGATAGTTATTAAGGTGGATCTTGAAAAAGCTTACGATAAAATTTCTTGGGATTTTTTACTGGATACCCTTAAGTATTTTAAGTTTAATGCTGATTGGATTAAGCTTATTATGTCTTGTGTTACCAATTTTAGAACTTCTATTTTATGGAATGGTAGTGTTCTGGATGACTTCTCTCCTGGTCGGGGACTGAGGCAAGGTGACCCTCTATCCCCTTATTTGTTTGTTCTTTGCATGGAACGTCTGTCGGCTCTTATCAATGCTCAAGTGCACTTGGGAAGTTGGAAAGGGATTCCTATGTCTAAGAATAATGTTGTGCTTACTCACTTATTTTTTGCGGATGATCTTATGCTGTTTGGAAATGCGAATCTGACTACCTGCAAAACCATGATTAATGTTATTGAGAATTTCTGTAACTTATCTGGCCAAAGCATCAATTTTAGGAAGTCTAAATTTTTTGTTTCCCCTAATATTGCTAGACCTTTGGCTAGACGGTTTGGTGCCATTTGTAATATCCCCATTACGGAAGATCTAGGTAAATACCTTGGTGTCCCCCTCTTCCATGGTTGACCTACCAGAAACCACTTTAATTACATTCTTGAGAGAGTCCAGGCTAAACTTTCAGGATGGAAATCTAAAACGTTGTCCCTAGCTGGGAGAGCCACCCTTGTTAAAGCTGTTACGTCCACTATTCCAACGTATGCCATGCAAACTATGCATCTCCCGATTGGGATATGCGACAAATTGGACCAGATTAATAGGAACTTTCTCTGGGGTGAAACTTCTTCAAAAAAAAAAATACACTTGGTCAACTGGAACGTAGTTTGCAAAAATAAGAATGAGGGAGGTCTTGGGATTAAAAAAGCTCACTTACACAATCTTGCCCTCTTAGCCAAGCTCTGTTGGAAATTACTTAATGGGGAAAAAAGTCTTTGGACTGATATTCTTAGGAATAAATATCTCAAGGACCGTTCTTTAGCATGTTGGCCCAAAACTAGATCCGCTTCCTTTATATGGAAAAGTATAATGAAATCGTCGCCTATAGTGTTTAAAGGAACGAAATGGATTGTAGGCAACGGCTCCTCCATTGATATTTGGTTTGATTGGTGGGTCGGGGATCAGCCTCTTGCTGATGTTTTCCCTGGGCCACACACCCTTAGTAGGAAGCGTGTTTCTGATCTTATTGTTAATGGCCATTGGGATTTGCATTTGCTGGATACTATTATTGATGATGCTACTAGGAATCTCATTCTCCAAATTCGGCTTCCCCAATTTGCGCAAATGGCTGATTATCCTTCCTGGAATCCTTCTGGTAATGGTTTTTACTCCACTGCTCAAGTTTTTAATTTTATTAATTCTAATACTGCCACAGGAGGGGATTGGAATTGGATTTGGAAGCTTAAAATTCTGGCTAAATTGATGTATTTTATCTGGCTTATCCTTCATAATAAATTACCCACTAATCGGCTGAGAGCTTCAAGAGGAATTATACCACTAGACTTCTGTCCTAGGTGTGATAATTCCCCGGAAGATCTCAGTCATCTTTTCCGAGATTGTGCTTATGCTTCGGGGCTGTGGAATCAGCTAAATTTCACGCATATCACTAGGGATAAGTGGAATTGCCCGGTAGAAGTTTGGATAGCTCACATGCTCAGATCTCATAAAACTGTTATCATTCATTCGAAGAATATACCGTGGCCTACTACGTTTGCTATCTCCTTGTGGCAAATATGGAAAGACAGAAATAGAAAGAGTTTTGATAATATTGACACTCCTTGGCATGTTAGTATAAATGGTATCTATAACTATTCCATAGAAGTGGACAAGGCTTTTAAGTCTCTATTACTTGATGGGTCTAGGAGTATTAGATGTGTTAACTGAAATCCCCCTGTTTCAGGTACTTTGAAGCTGAACACAGATGGGTGTTGGTACAACATTAGTAGAAATGCTGGATATGGAGGTCTTTTCCGGGATGAATAGGGCACTTGGGTAATGGGCTATCATGGGAAATTACTATGCACTACTAGCCTAGAAGCTGAGGTTTGGGGTATCTACAAAGGGCTAGCCATCATTCTTGAAAAGGGGTGGAAGAATGTAAAGATCGAATCAGACTCATTGGTGGCGGTAAATCTGATCAATGGAGAGAGCATCACTAGCTGCAACTTGGATACCATCATTCAGGACGCGAAAATTTTGCTACAAGGAACCCAGTCCACTTTAGTTCATGTGTTCCGAGAAGCGAATGAGTGCGCAGATCATATGGCTCGCCTTGGAGCTGAGCATGAAGAAGATTTTAAGAACATAAACAATTGCCCTATCTCCATCCGGGAATTTCTGTTAAGGGACAGTCTTAAGCTTAGACAGTGGATTGATTAATCTTTGTTGTGTACTATGGCCAGTTGGCGAACTTCTGTACTCTTGCTTTAGTTTAATTTGATTTCCGAAGTACCAAAAAAAAATATATGTTTTATACATTATTCACGGTCTAATAGACGATGATTAGCATTTTCCATAAAGTAATTTCAACAATATGATGTTGGTAAAAAAAAAAGTAGGTGGGAATGATTGTTACTATGTAGTGGCAAGTTTAATCACTAATCCATTAGGACACCACCGGGTAATATTTTAATGTCTTCCAATATCAAATATTTACATTGAATTTACTGTAAATAATAGTATATAATTTCTAGTCTAGGATTTAATAACTATCAAGCTATATTTCAATTTGGCTCAACTCAATTATTTAATTATTTTTTTATCTTTATGTGAATTGTTTTTTTTTTTTTGTAATTTTTTGCCTTTCATCTATTTTTTTGTAGATTATTGATTCGTCTCGAAAAAATATTTAAAAAAATATAAATAGTTGATCAAATTTTAAAAAAAATTCAGAAAGACAAACTTAATCCAACAATATGATATTTTTGTGCTTACTTGTCGTCTTTAGTGACTTTTTTTAGCTTTTGAACATAATTTTATATTTTTTATATTTTTTATCGAGATAGACTAATAATCTCCAAAAATTTGAGGCAAAAATAACAAATAAGAAAAAATTTAAATGAAGACAAGATGTGTTTAAAAATAATCGAATTATGACACACACGATATTAATAACAATTTGGATCAATGTTAATATTTAATATACTCTCTATTCTTTTTCTCACTCGCATAAAAAAAAGATTAATTTTGTAGCTGCATTCAAATTTTTTATCTTTAATAATAATTTTTATTTTTATATTAAATAACAATTTGATCAAAAAAGTTTGTGCTGTGGTGAAGTGTGATCCTTAATCCCAGCAAGGGCGTGGATTACTGGATTTAACGAAGTCCTACGTTGGAAAAGGATGATTCTCTCCGTACAATTATTGTCCTGCATGACCACAGGTGCAAAATTATAGTGCTTTGGCTTTTACTTAAACAAAATTGACCTCCACTAGGTTATTGACTTCAAAAACTATTTCGAATTTAATTGTGTACTTAGAATTTTCAATTAAAATTTCACTAATTAATTTATGATTTATCCCTTAAAAATGGGTTATCATATGCACCATTACTTGTTTTTTTAATTGTGTTATTAATAACGTCCAATTAGACTGAAATCGAAATTATAATGTGTGAAATTACCTAAATATATAATCAATGTCATCATAAAAGTTAGATTAATAACATTATCACTGGAACGAGCATCATTATTGTCACTGTTTCAGAAAATACTTTTTTACCTTTCGAAAACTTTAATGGGCAGTAATTAGCAATTTCTTAAAGTAATTTAAACAATATGATGGATGGTGGTCAAAAGCAAAAGTAGGTGGGAATGATTTCTAATCTGTAGTGGCAAGTTTAATCACTAATCCATTGGGACACCATCGTGTAATATGTTTTAATGTCTTCTGACATCAAATATTTACATTGAATTTACTGTAAATAATAATATATAATTTCTAGTCTAGATTGAGTAAATATCGAGCTATGGCTGATTTTGATCTGACTTAGTTATTAATTATTTCTTCGTTTTTTATGTGAATT
This sequence comes from Arctostaphylos glauca, assembly GCA_019985065.2. Classification (NCBI taxonomy): domain Eukaryota; kingdom Viridiplantae; phylum Streptophyta; class Magnoliopsida; order Ericales; family Ericaceae; genus Arctostaphylos; species Arctostaphylos glauca. The sequence goes on from JAHSPW020000013.1 coordinate 23,375,896, forward strand.
TGATTTGTATTTTTTTGCTTTTCGTTAAATTTTTGTAGATTATTTGTTCGTCTCTACGAGATATTTCAGAAAAAGTTATAAATAATGGGTCAAATTTGACAAAATTATCTTTTTAAAAATTCTTTTAGTTTTTAAACATAATTTTATAATATTTATATTTCTTTCATCGAGATGGACTAATAGTCTACAAAAATTTGAGGCCAAAATGACTAATAAAAACAAAATTTAAATAGAGATAAAACGTGCTTAAAAATAATCAAGTTAAGGCACACACGACATTAATAACAATTTGGATCAATGTTAATATTTTTATATACTCTCTATTTTTTCTCACTCACATGAAAAAAAAAGATTAATTTTGTATCCGCATTCAAATTTTTTATCTTAATAATAATTTTTATTTTTATATTAAATAACAATTTGATGAAACAAGTGTGGGCTGTGGTGAAGTGTGAATTTAGGTTGGAAAAGGAGGATTCTCTCCGTACAATTATTGTCCTGCATGAGCACTGGTGCAAAAGTATAGTGCTTTGGCTTTTATTTATTGGGTAAATAACATTGACCTCCCCTAGGTTTCTTATAAATAAAGATCTCTTCTGAAGTTTTAATAAATCCACTGACTTCCCATACTTTATAAATTATTTAATAGACTTTTGTCTCTCATTAATTTTTCATACAAACACTATTAGTTTTGATTGATAAATAATTAAAATGTTCATCTTTTGTCTTTCTATCTATCTCTTAATATTTATTTAGTCTATTTATGTGTACGTGTTAAAATATGTATTTTAAAATCATGTACATGTGTGTGTGAGAGAGAGATTATAAAATATACATATTCCTATATATACACATAAATACGGTATACATATGTTGCCAACTCTCATGCCTCACTCCACATTTGGTTCGTCTCAATAAAAGAAATTTAAAAAGTAAAAAATTATGGCTAACCACTAAAAAAAAGTTCACTAACCAATGAACATAAAAAAAAATCGGTGTAATATAAAAAATTATAAAAAAATTTAAAATAAAAAAATAATTGGATAATAATTCAATAAATATTACGGTCCAAATGAGACCATTTCAAAATTATAAGCAATTAACCTGTTTATGTCCCAAAACAAACAAGCCCTTCTCCTTCCCAACATTCGGCTACAAATCCCCTTTTGCTACAAATACAATCCAAGAACCATTCCGAATAACTCATCAGTTCAACCAGTGGTGACTCATGGCATCCTCCTCCAAACAAGTGAGCATTAAGTTACTCATCGACACCAAGAACAACAATGTCCTCTTCGCCGAGGCCGGAAAAGACTTCGTCGATTTCCTGTTCTCCATCCTATCTCTTCCCGTCGGCACGGTTATCCACCTCCTCACCACCGAAAGCATGGTGGGTTGCCTCGGAAACCTATACGGCAGCATCCAAAACCTGAGCGACACCTATATGCAACCAAACCAGAACAAGGAGGTTCTGTTGAAACCCAAGGCAGCTGCGAGTTCCACCGACGTTCCCCTTCTTCTGACCGGCGATGTCTCGGCGGCTAAGAAGTTTTATACTTGTGCAAACAGCTATCACCACCAGTAAGTGTTTCTATGTAGTAGAGTTGGGTTCATTTTTCATTAGGATTTAGAAATTCAGTATTGTTTGGTCTCTTTATTATTTACGCAGTTCTTTGTTTTTCAATAGCATTTAGAATTTTGGATGATGCCACAGTACTTTATTGCCCTGTTTCGTTGTTGGGACTGATATATAAATTCTATAATGCACACATTAGCGTTTCGTTTAGAACTTTTGGGGTTAGAATTTATGTAGGTCGGATATGTATTCGAGAAAATATGAAACATACAATTTTATTCAATCTAATTGAATCAAACAGGGCCTAATCACTTGCTTTTGATCTATTTGATGGACTGAATGGCATGGTTTGAAAATTAGCTAGCCCTCTTTATATTTTACGACCATGATCATCATCCAGGAAAAAAAATCCAAATCAGAACTTAAAAATCCAAATCTGATAATCTCGACACAAGATTTTGCTACATTTTGTTTTAAAGACAGCAACAACAAACTTGATAAAATCACATGTTTACCATTGTTAGCTAAATGATAAGCACTTATTTGCATGTTTCAGAAGTTTGTATATGTAAATACAAACATATGAATACAACATGAACAAAATTGATCATAAAAAATATGTCGCTTGGTGAATCCCCATAACTAAAAGTTCATCCCTTTCAAAATAATTTTATGTGTTGCAGGTACGTTGCCGATGACCCTCAAGCAGTTTGTCTGTCCTGTAGTAATTCTATGTCACGTGAGATGTCGTTTGTGGCCCCAAAGGTGGCAAAGGATGGTTTATCCGGTGATCAGGGAGGCTACGTCAAAGGTGTGGTAACCTATATGGTGATGGATGATTTGGTGGTGACGCCCATGTCCACCATCTCTGGTATTACATTGCTTACCAAGTACAATGTCACAAATATTGGAGCTTTGGAGGAGAAGGTGGTGAGTATTGGAATGGATGAGGTATTGATGTTTACCTTCCTCTCTTTTGCCCATTTTCCCCCCTTTTTTATTAATTTTTGGTTCATTTCGATCCAGACATACGAGATTAGATCTAGTTTGCAATATTTTAGTTTAACTCAAAAAGAATATGGTATTGGGTGATTTGCATTTTAGTTACTAATATCTTTGGTTTTGGTTTTAGGGTTTGAAAATACTCAAAGCATCTCTACAGTCAAAGACAGTTTTAACCAATATCTTCCTTGACAAGAAGGTGGCAATTGAGTGCTTCAGCCCTGCGTGATTTGGATATTTGAAGTTGAAGGGAACTCGTTGAAAATGCTTTTTGTACTTCTAATTAATGTCGTTCACGAAGACAATTTATCTTAATGTCTAATTACTGGTTTAATTTTCTCTTAAGACAGACATGGTAACAAAAATATCGGTATGAACTCATTTATGAGCCGACCATATGTTTGTATTGCTTTGGTATCTTTGTTTCTATTAGTCTCGACATGATCGTCGGATGGATCTCTTAGCCATCCTTTCAACGGTGTTGTTCAGAGATCATGAATTCCTAATGAAATGAATGTAGCATAATTCGGTTAGTGTCGTGTTACAACTATCATGCAACTGTGGTACCTAACCGCTTGGCTTTATTTTCTAACTGTTGGAGTACGTACAACCACAGCTCGAATATTTTTGAATAGTTTCGGAATATTATGTGTCAGAGTTTATATATGATGTACTCTCAGTCAATGAACACATCAACAGCAACACATATACTATGTGAGTATTTTTGTGCTTTCCAACAAGCAACTCATAATAAGTAATTATTCAATGGTTTCAAAGTACATGTATCGTTTTTACTTGATACTTTTTATAAATCATGTAACGACAAAATTTTCAAATGAGACATCAATCCATACAAGTGTTGCGTTGTTATTAGGAGACAAGGGATGACTTACATAGTGTGTGTTGCGATAACTCATTGATCGAAAGTATCAATTAGGTGTTGTCATGTAATACTTTGAGAGTACCCAATACTTAGACCTCCCAACAAGAAGTGTGTTGATGCGTCATGCATAAAATTTATTGCTACAAGCTAAATTTTTTTGAAATTTAAATTGTATTTGCACGCACACAAATGCTATTAAAATATAATTATACAAGAGCGAGATCGAATCAACAGATTTTTATTTAAAGATTTGAATTGAATAGACCCTATGCTCATTAACACAAGTTATTATTTTTATTTAATTTGAAAATTAAACTTTAATAATGAAAGAAATAACTAAAAAGTTGGCAATTAATATATAACAGTAAAACAAAAGCTTTGGGCCACGAGTTGAGAAAACACAAAAAGGTTTGGACTCTACCCTTGTACATGTTTATCAATTAACATCGTGCGATTTTTTTAAAAATTTTTTGCATAATAATTTAGAGGTCAATTTTAATATGACATGAATGTTTTCAGAATGAATAAATAAAAGACTATAAAAAATTAATTCGAAATGATATTTTCTGCTCTTTTCTTTGTGCTGCCACTAATTCTACTCCAGACATGAAACCACAATTTGCGCAGGAAGTATACAATACGACATGAAAGAATTTATCATATGGGGTCCTTACACCCGACCCTCTTTGGCACATAAATGGAGGCTAATCCTCACCCCCTCAACCATGCTTTCATTCTTTCGCTATTTTTTTTTGGTCTTATTGGGTATAAGTTATTGAGCGGAGATAAGATAAGAGGGGGTATTATTTTTAAGAGTAATGCTACATACACACCATTTAGCTTACACCTGCTCACACCCTACATACATGACACATGAACTCCATCCATTTAACTCTTAAAGAATCAAAAATTAAAAAATAAATTAAAATCTCAAACATATAGGCAGGATGTGAGCGGATATAACCAAAAGGTATGTACATAGACTTATTGTATTTTTACAGGGTTGACTCAGATGTTTATAGAGGGTGTTTGAAGCTGTGGATAAAATAGTACTTGATTTGGATGAAGGATAAAATAGGGCATGAAGTTATTTTATAGTTGTAATAAGGAAGAAGGGGTATTATTCTTGGATAATACCCGTAAATAATTTTTGGGCCGGTGGAAGGGTGTCCAAAAATAATCACCCAGCATAATACTCAGGGAGATTATTTTTGGAGGGGTAAAAAATTATCTCCTATACTTTTATGCTCCTAAACTATGTTAAACATGTTACGTCGATCCTTTTACCCCCTCTAAAAATTATCTCCCCTCCTTTCTTTCCATCCAAATGGGTCCTTAGATCAACAAAATTGGGATAAAATTATCAGTGAAACTAGCATCATTGTTTTCACTGTTTCAGAGAATTCTTTTTGACCTTTTGAAAACTTTAGTGAAAGAATATCAAACAAAATCTTTGTTTTTTATTTTCTAAAGAGTCTTAGCCAAAAAGGCAAAATGTTTGTGTAAGGTGTAGCCAGTTGTAAAAGTAATACTACAGACACAAATGTTTTAAACACATCCGGATACAGATGTGTTCTTAGTCGTTGCATGTATATAAAGCTTTCAATAATTTGTATACTTCACGTGTACCCAATAGTTTTGGATACATTTGTGTTTAGATATATTTGAAATATTTGTGTTTCTAAACTTTTTAAGACCATGCAAGATGATTACAATAGTTTCAACAATCCGATGTTGGTAAAAAGAAAAGTAGGTGGCAATGATTTCCACTATGTAGTGGCAAGTCTAATCATGACTACTTCATTGGGATGCTACCGGATAATATTTCAGAGGAGTATTACGGTTTTAGAAAAAAATATTCAAAATTATTTTTGAATTTAAGATTACGTGTTAAGATTGATTGGTATTTTAAAGCCCACAAATTTAAATAAATTTAGTTTATTCATTTTGAATTCTTAAAAAAAATTTAAAAAAATTTCTGGAATAAAAAACTTTTCCAATGTTTTAATGTGCTCCTTAACCCTAAGCAAAGGTGTTATGAAAGCTCACAAAGATTTAAATAGCTTTTATGAACCGGAGCACCACTTAATGGTGCTCTAAAAGCACTGAGAAATGTTTTCTAACAGCGAATGGGCCAGGGCCCAAAAGCATGCTGTCTACAAGCTTGTCTCCAGTTTGGGGCCCACGTGTATTTATATTGACAAACTAATAAAATTACTCGAGTTAACTATTTATTCTAACGCTTCACTCTCGCATTTTTCTTCGACATATCATTCTCATATTTCATTCACACACCCCAACATATTAAACTAAATGCATACACATAATAGTATACATGTATCCAACCTCTTGTAATACTTCCTGTGAAGGATCGATGTTTACTTATTTTTGAGTGTGTCATTAATAATGTCTAATTAAATTAAAATTCAGGTCACGTGGTGTGAGCCCTGTAATGAATAGCTTTTTGATGGTAAGAGAAAGCCAATAAAAATTTAACGGTTGATGTGTGATCCTAAGTCCAAAGGAAAGGCATGGATATAGGAAAAGGAAAAGTAAAAGGAAAAGGAAGAAGAAAATGAAAAGAAAAAGTCTATGAATACATATGTATTTGGACACATTCGGATACAGTTGTGTCTGAAATTGTTGGATGCACATGGGATCCACAAATTATTAAGGGTCTCATGTGCATCCAATGATTTCAGACACATCTGTGTCTGAAAGATATCTGTGTTGTAGCAGTACTCAAAGGAAAAAGACGATGCTCTTCGTATAACTCCATGTTCTCTCTCTCTCTCTCTCTCTCTCTCTCTCTCTCTCTCTCTCCCTCTACATATGTGTGTGTGTGTAGTAGGTATAGATAAAGAAACAAGAGTGAGTCAGTGTGAGAACAAATTGGTACAATGGCAACCTCCAGAGCCAAGGAGATAAGTCTAAAACTCTTTATCGACACCAAGGGAAAAAAAGTGGTTTTTGCAGAAGCAGGAAAAGACTTTGTCGATTTCCTCTTCTACCTTCTCCATTTGCCCGTTGGAACAGTGGTCAAGCTTCTCACAAAGCAAGCCAAGTTGGGTAGTTTGGACAATCTCTACGACAGCATCGAAAACATGAGCGAAACCTATTTCCAATCCACCAAATCCAAGCAATCCATCTTGAATTTAACCACACCTATTTCTTCTTCAGATGCTAACCCATTGCTTTTGCTCGATGGCACCACTACCACCGTACCCAAAATGTTTTATACGTGCTCTTATTACGCTTCGAGTTCTCATCTAATACCATATGTCAGTGCCGATTCCTCTGCTCTGTGCCCTCAATGCAATTGCTTCATGCATACTCCAGTGGGTTGTGTTACGGAGAGGGTGAAGGTAGTGGAGTTAGCAGAAGGGGAGCGGGGTTTTGTTAAAGAAGTGGTGACTTATATGGTGATGGATGATTTGTCTGTCACTCCTATGTCTTGCTCCACTTTGCTTGACAATTTGAATATCAAGGAAATCGGTTCACTTGAGCAGAGGATTGTTGATCTGAGCGTGCCTGAGGTACCTATATTAAATTAATTAATTATCTGCTAAAATTCATTTCAATTTGTTTGTTCATTTTGAAGCTGGATCAAACTTATTTTTGGTAATATATAAGTCTTTATATATATATATATATATATATATATATATATAAAGTTGCTAATATTATCCTTGAGTGTTTTTAGATTTTTGTAACCATGTCTTTGCAATTTTATTTTATGATTAATTTTCTGTCTGAACCATGTTAATTACTGGATGTATATTACTTTTTTTTAAATTAGGGTTTGAACTTGCTGAAAGCAAGTTTGCACTCGGAGACAGTATTAACTAGTGTCTACTTAGAAGACGCAGCGGCCTAACGATACTTCTTATTTTTTTGGTAATTTGGAAATATCCTACCGATACTTCTACTTACTAGAACAATGACAGTATGTTCAAAGATCGATGTTATCATGTTTTAGTATTCTGCGTGCTTGGGATTGTGTTTAGTCTTCTTTCTTTTTTCTTTTGGTGGTGATTAGCGTATATCTGGTATTTTTCATGCTCTGATTTGAAACTTATTACTATGTGATTTTGCCTTCTTGATGTTGTTGTCATCTTTCGTGCACTTTGTTGCGATCATCTTGTTTTATTCTAGTTCGACTTTTGAGTAACTATTCATCGCGTGCCATGAGTAGCATGGGTTATCTTTAATTTTTTTTTTCATCAAATATGAATAAATAATCATTAATCATAAAATAATTTAAAACCTAAACCTAAAAGAAAATTATGAGAGTAATTTAATTATTATATTTCATACACATTAATATATGTAGAGTACATATGGTTGTGTGAGATAGCTGAGTAATTTTATTTTTTTTATAAATGAGGTATTCTATCGGATTGAGATCGAGTTTGGGTAAAGTTTCAAAGAGTCTTTACCTAAATTACCGACAAACCTATAATGATGTCAAATATTAAGTTGTTGAGTTTCAATCGCAGAATGTCTAAGTGTATTCATGTGGTTGTACTAGACAATTGAGTAATTACAATCGTACCCAGAAAGAAATTAATCGCGCTAGAGAAGCCAATATAAACGCATGCAACAATACTCCATGTAACAGCCTACTGTCGGAAACAGAGAGAACGTTCATTAGTAGAAGATGGATCGTCATGGTTGTTAGTACATGAATCTAATTAATCACTCCATATTCTCTCTCTGCCTGGCTCTGTCTATATATATAAATGTATATGCATGTGCAGCTAGTAAGTTTAGATAAAGAAACAAGAGTGAGAACAAATTAGTGCAATGGCAACCTCCAAAGCCAAGGATTTAAGTCTATAACTGTTTATCGACACCAAGGGGAAACGAGTTGTTTTCGCAGAAGGAGGGAGAGACTTCGTTGATTTGCTCTTCGTTCTTCTCCATTTGCCCGTTGGAACTGTGGTCAAGCTTCTCACAAAGCAAGTCATGGTGGGCAGTTTGGGCAATCTCTACGACAGGCGACAGCATTGAAAACCTAAGCGAAACCTATTTCCAACCCTCCAAATCCAAGCAATCCGTCTTGAATCCAAAGACACCCATTTCTTCTTCAGATTCTACCCCATTCCTTTGGCTCGATAACACCCCCACCACTGTACCCAACAGTAAGCTGTATGAATGCTCTGGGTTTTTTCAGTCTCTCGTGCTTCTCCATGATCATTTTAATGCTCTGTGCCCTCAATGCAAGAAATCCATGCAATATGTTACTCTGAATGTGGTAGAGTACTTATGCAATAAGTACCTATATATGTTGGCTACTGATAAGAACAATTACATTATGTTCAAGGATGTCGTGATCTACTCGTTTTAGAATTCTGCATGCTTGTTATTGTGTTTTGCCTTTTTTTTTTTTGGTGGTGACAAGGGTATATCTGGTATTTTATTGCTCTGTTTTAAAACGTATTTTGTGGTTTTGCTAACCACCATCTTTATGTTGGGAAATTGCAAGTTATTATTGGCTCCCTCTTATCTATAGTGCAATTTGTCGTGATTGTCTTTTTTTATTTTACTTTTGATTTTCGAGTAACTATTCAATGCGTCCCGAGTATTTTAGATCATCTTCACTTGTTAATTTTTAATAAATTAATTATGCGCAATGATGAACTTTGTGTATTATACATTAACCTACTCTTATTAAGTTGTTAAGAGACAAAGAAAATGAGCTCAAAAAATATGTATTACAATAATTTATTAATAAAAAATACAACATAATAAATGACACGTGTTAGTTTCGGAAGTACTCACTATATAGTTAGCTCAATAATTTCATTGAGTCTCCTTTGCAAAGATGGTTTAAAATCGGTTTGACAAATCATATGTTTAAATTTGGAATATGTAAGTAATTTTAAATTTTTAATGATGCTGACATTGTTGGAAAAGATTGATAATAAATATACTTTAGTGCTACAAAATTAAGTGGAACGGATTTCATATTTGTTCATGTGCAGCAAGCCCCCAAAATTGCCTTTGTTAATATATTTCATATATTTTTTTTGTTTTCTTATAGACCTACTTTATCTTTTTTTTTTTTAATTGTCTAGAATTTCGTTTCTACCATCTTGAGTTTGAGGGGATTTAGTATAATTCATATATTCTCTCCTTTTCTATGTTTCTATTTGGTTTATTTCTAAAGGAGGTAAAATCTAATTATACATAATTAAAGTTTTATCGAACAAATAAGCGAAGACTTAATTAGCTCGACAAAGAGGTGTGTTCTTTGGTAGTTTATCATTATTTTGGAATTATTTTTAACAGACTCATGAAATTTATGGATTGGATTAGATTTATTCACAACCAATTTTTCAATATCCGAAATAACCTAATTTGGATAAACTCAAATTATCGTATTTTTCAACAAAACTAATTAAATTGACATAGATGAAATTACACCACGCTTAAACACGGTGGCACTTATTTTGGCAAGATGCCAAACTGAGCTCCGTTCTTATACGTAATAGATAGAAATGGAATAGCACCCAAAACGAAACATTTGGACTACCCAAAGAAACACTCTTGAATGGCCCGTGTGACCAGATTGAGCCCCAGCCCTACTCCTATAACTGAAAATCACTTGAACCATAACTCCTTCACCTTTCACTCTGTTTCTCTCCAGCTACCAATCACCTGCAACTTCGTCCTTAGATCTTCATCTCTCCAATCCCTTCGTAGCTTCTCGCAAAATCTTTAGTTATTACTCCTTGGAAGCCAAATTTTATTTTGGCCCAGATTGCAACCCACCATTTGATGGTTTTCCCTATCTATTGTATTTGAATCGTCTTTTTCCTGAAGATGACTTCATTCTTGAGCTTCCGCATGAGAATCGCACCACATAACCTTCTTCCACAAAAGATCTCACATTCTTTGGAGCACAAAGAGACAACCCTCATCTTTTTTGCATAAGTTTCATAAGAACCCTCCTCTCCCAAACCCTCTATATGAGACCTAAGCGGACGCTAAAAGAACACCCCTCTTAAAGTCTCTCAGACAACTTTCTTTACTTTTATACCCCATTAGTATCCTAACTAGACCCAAGCGTAAGATCCATACCTAACATGAGACCCATACCCTGTGGAGAGAAGAAATCAGAGCAGACCCAAAGCACCCAGTGACCCAAACTTAAGAAGTAGACACCATATACAAGTGCTTGGTTATTATGGAAGAGATGGTGAGTTCAAATCTTGGTGTTGACATATTGTTAGTTTCCATATTACCATGAAATAGTAGATGCCGATACAATATGTGCTATATGAATGGTCAGCAAAGGTCTTCCCTTCCGCGAGTAAAATATTTGGTTGGCAAAACGCACAAAAAGTTTTCCCTACTTAAATTTAGTGACTAAAGCGGTGGCAAAAAAATTCAGTTGGCGAAGACTTTTGACGACCAAAGTTTGGATTTTGGGCGACCAAATGATAAGTTGGAATTATATTTTTTCTTGTAGTGATTGCAGAGAGCGTAATGTGTACTTCCAATACCTTAGTTAAACATCGTGACCATAGAATATGTGCACACTAGTGGCAGGAACAACGTAATAAAATTACGCGTTGATTGGATGCTATTTGAGACACCGTCAGATCAAAATACTTTAATAAATATAAATATATTGTGAGTTAAACCTTCTTGGGTCGTTCTGGGGAAAAACAATGAAAGACAAAGGAAACAGGAAAAGAAATAAAGAGGAAAGGAAAAAAGAAAGGTAGAGAGTGTAAATTTAGTTGAGAAGAACCAAGTTTCATAGGAAACACCATTAGAGAGACAAAAAGAACGAAGAAAGGAAATTGAAGAAGAAACTGAAATATGATATATTGATCTTGAGGAAACAACGAATACAACTACACTTATATATGAATTTCTAACTCAGTAAGCTAGCCACCGACTTATCACTGCTAAGAGACAGAACACGTGCTAACTGATCTTCCACTAACTAATAACAGCTGGCACTAACCACGTCTAACAAACTAACTAATTTCCAGACTTTAAACTACAGCTTCTTTAGAGCAAATAACACTCTGGCCTTTGTCTTCAGTTTCTGATTTGGATGGTTTGTTTAACAGTCCCCCACAAACTGATGATGGCACAGAAGAAATCATCAGTTTGCCTAGCAATTCATGAAAACGAGTAACAGGTAGGGACTTGGTAAAAATATCAGCGATCTGAGCATGAGACGACACATACTTGACAATCAATTGTTTGGATAAAACTTTCTCACGAATAAAATGATAATCCACCTCAACGTGTTTGGTACGGGCATGAAATACAGGATTAGAGGCAAGAGCCAACGCAGATTGATTGTCACACCAAAGCACAGGTGTAGAGCACAAAGAACTGATGTGAAGATCCACAAATAATTGTTGAAACCAAACCATTTCAGCTGCCAAATTTTCCAAAGCCTTGTATTCAGCCTCCGTAGAAGAGCGAGCAACAGTAGGTTGTTTTTTTGCCGACCAAGTGACAAGATTAGGACCCATGTACACACAAAAACCTCCTATGGATTTACGATCAATATCATCACCAGCCCAATCAGCATCGGTATACGCATTAACATGATAGGAGCCCTTAACAAAATGAAGGCCCTGGTGAAGAGAACCTTGGAGATACCGTAGAATCCGTTTGACAGCATTGAAATGACTATTCAGAGGATTGTGCATATGCTGACAAACTTGATTCACAGCAAAAGAAAGATCTGGTCTTGTCAAGGTTAAGTATTGTAGAGAACCAACCAACATTCGATATAGTTCAGGATCAAAAAATACAGTGGAATCACTAGGTGTACAGGACTTAATAGTGGAGGGAGTAGAGCACGGTCTACAACCAAGCATGCCAGCTTTGGTTAATAAGTCCTGAGCATACTTACTCTGAGAAAGAAACAAACCAGTAGGGGTAGAAACCACTTCAATACCCAAGAAGAAATGGAGAGATCCCAAATCTTTGAGCACAAACTCAGTGCTTAAATCATGAATGAAAGACTGGATAAGAGTTGAATTATTACCAGTCACAAGTATATCGTCAACATAGACAAGAAAATACACCACATCTGTAGCAGTCTTGAGAACAAATAATGAGGGATCAGCTGGACTATTAACAAAACCTCTTGAAACAAGACAGTGAGAAAGGAGAGCATACCAGGCTCTAGGGGCTTGTTTGAGACCATAGAGGGCTTTATGGAGTTTGCAAACATGAAACGGATACTGAGAATCAACATATCCCTGAGGTTGTTTGAGATAGACAGATTCTTGAATCTTGCCATGCAAAAATGCATTGGAAACATCCAACTGCCGAACTTGCCAGCCATAATTTACTGCAAGGTGTAACACAACTCTAACTGTCTGCTGTTTGACCACGGGGCTAAAAGTTTCAGTGTAAGGCCCTCTGTTTGTTGGAAACCTTGAGCGACTAACCGAGCTTTGTATCGAGAGATACTACCATCTGCATTCCTTTTGATTTTGAATATCCATTTACAACTTGAGCGACTAACCGAGCTTTGTATCGAGAGATACTACCATCTGCATTCCTTTTGATTTTGAATATCCATTTACAACCAATGGGAAAAGCACCAGTAGGAAGAGGAACTAGTGACCAAGTTTTCTGTGACACAAGAGCTTGGTATTCTTCAGACATTGCCTTTTGCCATTCTGGAAATTTCATTGCTTCTCGAAAGGTATGTGGTTCAACAACAGGAGGGGTAGAAACAGAAACCAAAGAAAGAGGAATGCGAGGAACTGAGATCCCACTTTTTGACCTGGTTTGCATAGGATGAACAGAAACAAATGTAGTACAAGGAGGAAGAGAAGAAGAAGCAGAAACTCTAAGGGAAGGAGATGAAGAAGAAGGACCTGTTGGAGATAAAGGTACGGGTGAAAGAGAACAAGGATGTGGTGAAGACAGAGGGAGAGTAGGATCTACATGTAATGAAGAAATAGGAGAAACTGCAGGTGATGAAGAACTAGGGGAAGGGAAAATAACAGTAGAAGGAAAAGTAAAGGAAGGAGAATTAGGAAGTGTAGGAGGTGTGACTTTAGGAGAGGAAAGAGAGCAAGAATTTGGAGAAGTAAGTTTGAGAAAAGGGAAATCATGCTCAAGAAATTGAACATGCCTGGATATGTAGACCCGGTTAGAAATAGGATCAAGACACTTGTACCCTTTGGTATTTTGACAGTACCCAAGAAAGATACAAGGAGTAGACCTAGGAACCAACTTGTTAGAAGCATAAAGCCTTAACCAAGGGAAACAACAACAGCCAAAGGGTTTGAGAGCATTATAATCAGGTGCTTGATTATACAAGATATGGTAGGGAACGTGAAATTGGATAGAGGATTGAGGTAGTCTATTAATGAGATATAAAGCTGCAGTCATAGCTTCAAGCCAGAAAGTAATAGGAAGGTGGGAGTGATGTAGCAAAGTGATGGTCGTTTCAATAATATGACGGTGTTTTCTTTCTGCTAAACCATTCTGTTTAGGCGTATGAGGACAGGTGGTCTCATGGATAATACCAAACAAGGTAAAAAGTTGACGCATGAGAGATAGTTAAGAAACTCGCCTCCATTATCAGACCGCATAACTTTGATGGCACAACCAAAATGATTGGTGACAAACGTTTTAAAGGCTGTAACATGAGGTGTAACTTCAGATTTGGTACGTAAAGGGAAAAGCCAAGTGTATCTAGTAAAATCATCAACAAGAAGCAAATAGTATCTATAACCACCAAACGAAACAACAGGGGCAGGACCCCACACATCCATATGAATGAGATGAAATGGAGAAGATGAAACAGAAGTAGACACTTTGAATGGTAGTTTATGACTTTTGGCGACCTTACAGGAGTAGCAATCAAAATTTCCAGTCTTGGCAACAGATAATCTGTAGTTGGAGCTAAGTATCTGAAGAGTGTGAGGATTAGGATGGCCTAATCTCTTGTGCCACAATTCTGCTGAGGTTGAACCACTGGAGGTGAGAAATGCTTGATGGTGATCAGTAGAAGGAAGGAGGGGGTAAAGACCCTGCTTGCATGGACCCTGATGAAGAATCCTGTGAGTGACTTTGTCCTGGATAACATATCCAGACGAATCAAGAATTATTTTACAGCTGTTATCTCGAGCAAACTTCTGAACTGATAAAAGATTATGTGAGATGCGTGGGACATGTAGGATATCTTCAAGTTGAAAGATAGTGGTTGGAGTTGGTAGAAGGCCCTTACCAGACTGTACAACAGGGACACTTTGTCCATTTCCAACAGTAACAGTTGATGTAGAAGGTGAAGGATGAGGTGTAGCAATGTGACATGGATCATTTGTGATGTGAGATGTAGCCCCTGAGTCAAAATACCATGATCCTTGGCCTTGTACTGGAATAATTGTCTGATGTCCAAAAGATGCAGAATTACAACCTGGTGCAAATATATCAGAAATGGCCAAAACTTGTTGTTGTTGTCCTGTAAACTGAGAAGAATTGGGATAACCATACTGATTAGTAGAAGTAAAAGGTGGCTGCATAAAGACTGGTCTATAATTCATATTCTGCCTGTGATGACAATTGAAAGCAATGTGATTCGTTTTGCCACATATCTGGCAACCTATATTTGCAGACTGTGGAGAGTGTCCAAATTGACCTCCAAACTGATTTCCACCAAATGGATTACCTCCAAACTGACCTCCAGACTGATTTCCAAACTGATTTCCAGATGAACCAAATGGATTACCTCCAAACTGATTTCCAGACGAACCAAATGGATTACCTCCAAACTGACCTCCAGACTGACCTCCAAACTGATTTCCAGATGAGAAATGTCCTCTTTGAAAATTATTTCCTCTAAACCTGTTATTATTCCTTCTATTTCCGTAATTGCCATAACTAGGCTGTGGAAACTGAGGAAAGAAAGGTTGTTGAAAAGAGACACCAGTACCAGGTGGAGGTTGAAGCTGTGTGCTATTTTGACTTGGTGCATTAAACTGAGTTGTACCAGAATTGATGTGTCCAACAGTTGAACTTCCAGTAGACGAGTTATGTGATGATGATCCTGTATTTTCTTGAGTCACCAGAACGGATGTTGTACCAATTGGATATCCTTCTTCTTGATCAATATGTAAGTCTTCTGCTAAAAGAACAGAAGCTAAATGGCTAAAGGAAATATCCTCAAATCTTGTCCTTATTCCTTGTTTAAGAGAGTTATACTCTCTTGGTAAGCCATGAAGAGTATGAAATACCAAGTCCTCATCTTCAACCTTAGTTCCTGAGGCAGCTAGTTTTTGTATTATTTCTTTAATTGAGTCTAAATAAGACTCCATTGGGCCAGTTTTCTTAAGATTGAACAACCTTCGTTTTAGATCATGAACATGAGATCTGGATAAGGAGCTAAACTTTTCTTCTAACTGTTTCCATACTTGATATGAGTGCTCAGATCCAACAACATGA
The DNA here is from genome assembly GCA_019985065.2 of Arctostaphylos glauca. NCBI lineage: Eukaryota > Viridiplantae > Streptophyta > Magnoliopsida > Ericales > Ericaceae > Arctostaphylos > Arctostaphylos glauca. The sequence goes on from JAHSPW020000013.1 coordinate 23,391,801, forward strand.
GGAAGAACAGGAGGAGTTAGTGTTGCGATGATACAAGACAAAAGCAATCTATCAACAGTTATCCAAGTGGTATACTCTGGATTAGGAACTTTTACCCCATTCTCATCAAGAATGTGAGAGGAAGGTATAGGAAATGATCCATTAAGGTATTGAATCAGATTATTAGCTATTAGAGCATTTTCAATCTGAGTTTTCCAAGCAAAAAAGTTAGACGGATCTAACTTCACTGTAATAAAGGACTGAAAATTGGCTATTAGAAATGTTAGAGAAGAAGGGAGAAGATCTGACCAATTTGTGTTGGCCATTTGAAGCCCTAATTCTGACTTTTGGTTTGTAGAAGATAAAGGTTGTCTGAAGAGATTGTGGATCGATGACTTGCGTCTGATGAAGCTCTGATACCATGTAAATTTAGTTGAGAAGAACCAAGTTTCATAGGAAACACCATTAGAGAGACAAAAAGAACGAAGAAAAGAAATTGAAGAAGAAACTGAAATCTGATATATTGATCTTGAGGAAACAACGAATACAACTACACTTATATATGAATTTCTAACTCAGTAAGCTAGCCACCGACTTACCAGTTTAAACAACTGACTTACCACTGCTAAGAGACAGAACACGTGCTAACTGATCTTCCACTAACTAATAACAGCTGGCACTAACCACATCTAACAAACTAACTAATTTCCAGACTTTAAACTACAGCTTCTTTAGAGCAAATAACACTCTGGCCTTTGTCTTCAGTTTCTGATTTGGATGGTTTGTTTAACAGAGAGAGCCTTCAACGGAGAGTTCCCAACCCAATTTTTTTTTTAGTCCACTGCTAGAAAGTAATGTTATTCATAGTCCGAACTCCATTTAATTGCACTGTCCGAATTTTGTTCAGAAGAAAATTTTAAAAATACATTGACTTGAAAATTATTTCAAATTTAATTGTGTACTTAGAATTTTCAAATAAAATTTTATTAATCAAGTTATGATTTATCCCTTAAAAACGGGTTATCATATGCGCCGTTACTTTTTTTTTTAAAATTATTTTATTAATAACGTCCAATTAGATTGAAATGAAAGTCATGTTGTGTGAAATTACCTAAATATATAATCAATGTCATCGTAAAACTTAGATCAATAAAATTATTAATGGAACGAGCATCATTGTTTTTACTGTTTCATAAAATGTTTTTTTACCTTTTGAAAACTTTAATGTAAGAATATCAAACGAAATCTTTTTTTTTCCTAAAGAAAATCTTATCCAAAAAGGAAAAATGGTTGTGTAAGGTGTAGCCAAGCTGTAATTAATATACCAGTAAGGAAAAAAGGCAACAAGAAGATTAATGTAAAAGTCTTGCTAATCACCGTTTAATGGGCAGTAAATAACATATATATAATATCAAACAAATACGGATATTAATACATATTTTACAAATATCAATGCATATTTACGTATATCAATACATAATTTATAAATATTAATATATGTTTTATACATTATTCACGGTCTAATAGACGATGATTAGCATTTTTCATAAAGTAATTTCAACAATGTTGGTAAAAAAAAAAAAGTAGGTGGGAATGATTGTTACTATGTAGTGGCAAGTTTAATCACTAATCCATTGGGACACCACCGGGTAATATTTTAATGTCTTCCGATATCAAATATTTACATTGAATTTACTGTAAATAATAGTATATAATTTCTAGTCTAGGATTTAATAACTATCAAGCTATAGTTCAGTTTGGCTCAACTCAATTATTTAATTATTTTTTTTATCTTTATGTGAATTATTATTTTTTTTGTAATTTTTTGCCTTTCATCCATTTTTTATAGATTATTGATTCGTCCCGAAAAAAGATTTAAAAAAATTATAAATAATTGATCAAATTTTAAAAAAAATTCAGAAAGACAAACTTAATCCAACAATATGATATTTTTGTGCTTACTTGTCGTCTTTAGGGTTTTTCTAACTTTTGAACATAATTTTATATTTTTTCATCGAGACAGACTAATAATCTCCAAAAATTTAAGGCCAAAATAACAAATAAGAAAAAATTTAAATGGAGACAAAATGTGTTTAAAAATAATCGAATTATGACACACACGATATTAATAACAATTTGGATCAATGTTAATATTTAATATACTCTCCATTCTTTTTCTCACTCGCATAAAAAAAAGATTAATTTTGTAGCTGCATTCAAATTTTTTATCTTTAATAATAATTTTTATTTTTCTATAAAATAACAATTTGATCAAAAAAGTTTGTGCTGTGGTGAAGTGTGATCCTTAATCCCAGCAAGGGCGTGGATTTAACGAAGCAACAATGCTAGGGACACAGATTTTCTACACAGATCCGGACGTCGGATGCACGTGGGACTCTTAATCCTTGATAATTTAAGGGTCCCACGTGCATCCGGTGGATCCGAACACATCTATGTCTGGATTATTCGGGAAATAATCTAGCCCCATTTGGCCTAAATTATTTACCAAAATAATCTGAATTAATCTAGCTCCAAACACAACATAACTTCTATATCCACAAATAATTTAGTCCAAACACTTTGAGCTAGATTATTCCATCCGGCACCCAACATAATCCAACAATCCAATAATCCCATAATCTAGTTACGCCAAATAGACCCTAGATCTGTGTAGGAAAATCTGTGCACACAAACTTTCCGTTTAACCAAGTCCTACGTTGGAAAAGGTTCTCTCCGTACAATTATTGTCCTGCATGAGAGCACTGGTGCAAAAGTATAGTGCTTTGGCTTTTATTTATTGGGTAAATAACATTGACCTCCCCTAGGTTTCTTATAAATACAGAGATTTCTTCTGAAGTTTTAATAAATCCATTGACTTCCCATACTTAGGTTCATTTGGCCTGTGGTTATTATTGAATTATTCACTGTTTAGTTTTTTGTCCTTATTTGAAATTTTTTTTTAATTTTTTGTTTTTTATCAATTTTTTGATGATTGTTGATTTTTCTCGACAAGAGCTTTCAGAAAAGTTATCAATCATCGGCTAAATTTGAAAAAAGTTCAGAAAAGACAAAAAATAAGTCAAAAACAGCGTCCGTGTTGGCTTATTTTCGTCTTTAGTGACTTTTTTTTAACTTTTGGACATAATTTTATACTTTTTAGATTCCTTTCGTCGATACGAACCAATAATCCACGAAAAAACGATATAAAAATAACAAATACAAAAAAAATTTGAATAAAGACAAAAAACTAGCCCAAAAAATTTTTTTGGCCAAATAGGATAGACTTTTGTCTCTCATTAATTTTTCATACAAACACTATTTGTTTTGATTGATAAATAACTAAAAATTCTATCTATCTCTTAATATTTATTTAGTCTATTTATGTGTACGTATTAAAATATGTATTTTAAAATCATGTACATGTGTGTGTGAGAGAGAGATTATAAAATATACATATTCCTATATATACTCATAAATACGCTATACATATTTTGCCAACTCTCATGCCTCACTCCACATTCTACTCTTATATTTTAGTGAATTTTTTTTAGTGGTTGGATATAATTTTTTACTTTTTAAATTTCTTTCATTGAGACGAACCAATGAATATAAAAAAAATCAGTGTAATATAAAAAATTATAAAAAAATTTAAAATAAAAAATAATCGGATAATAATTTAATAAATATCACAGTCCAAATGGGACCATTTCAAAATGGTAAGCAATTAACCTGTTCGAAAATGCTACAGACACATCAAAAATCCACACCATTTTTGCACATCACCCCAAAACGACGTCGTTTTGGGGTGAGGCCAAATTAAAAAAAAAAAAAAAAAAACAGAAAGAGAGAGAGACCAGAGATCCGTTCCACCCCACCGTCACCGCCACCCGCCACCGCCACGGCCACCGTCCCACCCCACCGTCCCACCTCCACCTCCACAACCGACGGCGAGACCAGAGATCAGAGAGAGAGAGAGAGAGACCAGAGATCAGATCAGAGAGAGAGAGACCAGAGATCCGTTCGCGGCCTCGACCTCGTCCTCGTCTTCGTCGGGAACGGCGAACTCCAAGTCAAAGAAGGGTCCTTCACCGCCGTCGCCGTCTTCGTCGGGAACGGCGAACTCCAAGTCGAAGAAGGGTCCTTCGTCCGTCGAGATCCGCCGTCGCGAACGGATCTCTGGTCTCTCTCTCTCTCTCTGATCTGATCTCTGGTCTCTCTCTCTGATCTCTGGTCTCTGGTCTCTGGTCTCTGGTCTCGCCGTCGGTTGTGGAGGTGGAGGTGGGACGGTGGGGTGGGACGGTGGCGGTGGCGGTGGCGGTGGCGGTGACGGTGGGGTGGAACGGATCTCTGGTCTCTCTCTCTTTCTTTTTTTTTTTTTTATTTTTAATTTGGCCTCACCCCAAAACGACGTCGTTTTGGGGTGATGTGCAAAAATGGTGTGGATTTTTGATGTGTCTGTAGCATTTTTGTAACCCGTTTATGTCCCAAAACAAACAAGCCGTTCTCGTTCCCAACATTCGGCTACAAATCCCCTCTTGCTACAAATACAATCCAAGAACCATTCCGAATAACTCATCAGCTCAACCAGTGGTGACTCATATGGCATCCTCCTCCAAACAAGTGAGCATTAAGTTACTGATCGACACTAAGAACAACAATGTCCTCTTCGCCGAGGCCGGAAAAGACTTCGTCGATTTCCTGTTCTCCATCCTATCTCTTCCCGTCGGCACGGTTATCCACCTCCTCACCACCGAAAGCATGGTGGGTTGCCTCGGAAACCTCTACGGCAGCATCCAAAACCTGAGCGACACCTATATGCAACCAAATCAGAACAAGGAGGCTTTGTTGAAACCCAAGGCGGCTGCGAGTTCCACCGACGTTCCCCTTCTTTTGACCGGCGATGTCTCGGAGGCCAAGAAGTTTTATAATTGTGGAAGATGCTATGATCGCCAGTAAGTGTTTCTATGCAGTAGAGTTGGGTTCATTTTCAATAGGATTTAAAAATTCAGTATTATTTGGTCTCTTTATTTTTTGGATCCGCAAAAATAAATTTGATATTATAAAGCTAAGAATACCTTACAACAATACCTTTGAAGCACTAAACCACCCCTGAGATGGCAAGCTGCCAACAGCCTGTGTGTAATCCTAGCCTTTGGATATTCTCCAAGAATAATCTTGGGATTCCAAGTTCACGTACTAACCACAAACTCACAACACCTGTTCCCTTAATTACAAATATCTACTTCCCTTATTATAATGAATCTCACCTTCTAACCTCAGACTTTTAGCATTCTACTCCATCAAAATTTCTGATGAAATCAAACACCACCACTCCTTGTAGTCTGAATTTGGCAAGAGTCCAGTAAGCCACCCACCTCCTGATGGAGATACCCTCTTCGATCGGCCGAATCACCTTTTTTTTTTTGGAAGACCACCTCGTTCCTCAGTTTCCACAAGCTCTACACCGTTGCAAAGATTGTGGTCCTCCACATATGCTTTTCCAGCTTTGAGAATCCTTTGCAGCATTTCTCTCCGACCAGCTCTTTTTTTTTTTTTTTTATCATCAACAATCAAGGCTCTGCTCGACACCATCTGCAAACAAGGCTCTGTTCAACACCGCTTAACCCTTGAGCCGCCTCACACCTTTTAGATTTTAGGTGAAATCTGCGATAGAGATGCTTGCCAGACCCGATTTTGCTTTGGTCCATACTGCTACCCACCACTTGATTCTCTCCACAACTTGGTGGACTCTGCATTCTTTTTGGTGGAAGACCGTCTCATTCATTTGCTTCCAGATCTGCCAAATGGTTGCGAAGGTACCATACCTCCACATAATCTTCTCAAATTTTGTTGAACTTGATCGGACACCTCTTTTCCCCTTCCTCTATCTCTCTGAAAGTTGTTAATAATTTCTATAAGATTCCCTAGTTTAGAGGTTTCCCACATGAATAATTGTCTTCTGAATAGCATTGGAATTGTACCGTTTGCCTGATTTTGTAGAACCTCTTCTACTGAGGCCCCCTACTGTTCCGAGATTATGAACAACCTTGGAAATAAGTCCTTTAAAGTACCTTGAGGCAACCATGAATGGGTCCAAAACCGAGTCTCATTTCCCCTTCCCACCACTATGTGGAACCCTTGCTGAATAATTCCCCCAAAACTGGCTGACGAATCCTCCAGTGTTGTAATCTGCTTCCAAATAGAGGACATGTTGTGTGCTTCCACTGCTGATGGCAACAAATCTGAGGAGTTGTATCCATATTTGCTCCGAATGACGAATTTTTTTATCAAAATAGGGCTAAAACGGAAAGAATCGAGCAAAATAGGGTAGAACTCAAACTAATTATAAAAGTAGGGCAAAACGCGATTGGGATTCGTGTTTTACAAGTAAAACGCGTTTTTGATTCGTGTTTTTGGTCAGATCCAGCCAGCGCAGCATTTGGTGCCAGGGTGGCGTTGTTCCACGTGTAAAACGCGAATGGGATTCGTGTTTTATAAAACACTAATGTAAGTCGCGTATTGTGTTGGAGTACACAATACGCGTGTACCCTTACCGTTTTGGCAGTCGGTCTGTCTTCTCGTCTCAGATCGAGTTCTCCGTCGATCGCGTCGTCTTCTCCGGCCTTCTCCGTTGATCCGGCGTCTTCTCCGGCCTTCTCCGTCGATCCGTCTTCTCCGGCCTTCTCCGTCGATCATCAGGTAAGTGCGACCCTCTTTGGTGCGTTTTTTTGGTACATTGCATCCGTATTTACTGTGGCGTAGAGTATGGCCTTTGTATCCGTATATTGTCCGTATTGTCCGTATTCTGTCTGTATATTGTCCGTATTGTATCCGTAATGTGTGTATATGTGTATGTATATGTCTATACCGTAATGTATATATGTATATACATGTGTATATGTATATTCTCTGTAAAAAGTAGATGTATACCGTATATATATATGTATATACATGTATATATGTATATTCTCTGTAAAAAGCAGATGTATACCGTATATATATATATATGTATATACATGTATATATATATGTATACCGTAATGTTTTTTTTGTTGGTTGTTGAAATTCGATTTTGTGTGTAATGTACCAACTTTCCTCGTACATCTATCGTTAAGACTCGTAACAGTTTGGGTTAGAACCACGTGGCCCGAGTCAACCTGTCGAGTCATGTGATTCATTCAATTCAAAATCCTTTCGCATAGTATCAATCATATATACTTTTTAAAAGTAGTTACGCCAACTATTATTCCTTATTTTAGGTAGTTAGTAGTTTTTTCAGTTTTCTTATCTCACTTTTGTTTTACCTTCAATGTAGGTAAAGAGTTTAAATCGTAAAAAGATGTACTAAGTGTATAGAGCTCACACTACTAATAATATTAGAAAAGTAATTACGTCAGGTCACGATCTATAAGTGTTCAAATCATAATCACAAATAAAATTCCCTGTGCAAGCAAATATTAAGCCATCTAATGACATTAACCCAACCACTCTCTTAACAACTTGTGGTATTACATCACATCTAGTTTCCAAAGTGGGGCTTACTGCATTTAAACGTGCCATGGGAGTGATCCTAACTACCCTAACATTAGTGTTTATAGTATATCACATCAAATTTCCCAACATGAACGTACTGCTGAAGCAACTTCTGCCCCTACTATGTTACATAGACTCGGGTATCCGTATTGGGTACGGGCATACGTTCAAATGGGGTTTCGCTGATTTTCGTGTTACCGAAAAGTGCACAATGTATTGTATTGTATTCTTATGTTTTTTACTTTTCAAGGTAAATTCCGTTTACAATGTGTAAATCACTCATGCATAATATGATAGTTTTATGCATCGTTTTATGGTAAACTTGAGTCCTAATTAAGTATGTCTTAGGTAAAATGTCCATTAAAATGAGAGACAAACTATACCCTTATCAATTATTGCACATTGTACATTTAAAAGGGTCTCTGTAGCACATAGGCTATTTAGTAACTCTTTGCCTTAATCAGGTAATTGATGGCAAGTGAATCCTTAAAGATCTTGGTTGAAAGCTGTTAGGATTAAAACAATCATTCTTAAGTTTGTCTTTTTGGGTTCATTTGTTTGGCAGTGAACAATCATTTTTTATTTGCGATTTGTTATACATGAACAATGTGTTATGATTTGGAACAGTTATGGATCCTGGTCCAGTTGATGAGTCAGTGTTGACGCTACAACAACAGCACCGTTCGAGGGGTATATGGGAGTCAGGGGTAGGTAGATTCATTAAATTTAGTATTTCAATTATCTTCATGATTTATTGTAGACATTTGTCTAATGTGATGCTTGTTGGTGAATAACTTTTATTACAGGGACATGGTGTACTGGACTCAGCTGTTCTCGCATTTCGGAGGTGTGAATCTAAGCTTCGACGTCGTGGAGAGATTTCACTCCGAGTTCTAGAATTGGTTCAGCGAGCAGGGTTGGTGGGCTTGCATGAGGTCCCATTTCGGTCACTTGATTGTGGCCTAGTTACAGCACTGGTTGAGCGGTGGAGACCAGAGACTCACACCTTCCACCTTAGGTCCGGGGAGGCGACCGTGACCCTCCAAGATGTAGAGCTGATATTAGGATTACCTGTAGATGGAAGAGCAGTGACTGGGAGGACCGACCACGATTGGGATGATATGTGCGAGAACTTGTTGGGGATTCGGCCTCCTACTGCAATGAGGTCGGGGGGGAGGTTGAAGATTCACTGGTTACGAGATAATTTTAATGGTGTGGTGGCCAATGATGCGCCTGCAGTGGTCGTAGAACAGCAGGCACGCGGGTATTTGCTTCAACTTCTAGGTGGCACCATATTTGCTGATCACTCATCCACTTTCGTTCATCTATGTTACTTGCCTTTGTTGGAAGATTTCACAGTAGCGGGGACCTATGCCTGGGGGGCCGCTGCCTTAGCTGTACTGTACAACCAACTTTGCCACGGAGCCACGATTGATACGAAGGACGTAGGTGGGTCATTCATTTTGCTACAAATATGGGCATGGGATCGCCTTCCACACTTAGCCCCACGGCGTTTAGGCAGGGTGCATCCACCTCCAGGGAGAGCTTTATTAGCTAGGTTAGTACTCAATATCGCGCAATGTTTATGACAATTTCATAAAATTTAGCATTTCATTTTGTTTAATTACGTAAAATTGTTTTTGAAATATAAGTGGTTGATGTTATAGGTGGCGGGACGACTTCAATGCCACAGATTTTGCGATGCATGTTGTTAGTTCTCACCGTTACACGCTGGACATAGGGGTCGACACCGAGGTGATTTGTTTGTGTTTTACAATTTTGTTTTGCGGATTCTTGTTTTATTTAGGTATTATTTTATTATATTACGGAGCTAAGTTTCGGTTATATTTTGCAGTTTATATGGGTTCCATATAGTCCAGAGCTTATCGCTGGCCTCCCACCGTTTTGTCGGGCGGGCGTACGAGTGTGGACAGCCTGTGTCCCCCTCATACGTTTTGCTACCGTTGAGCTTCACCAGCCAGATCGGGTACAGCGACAGTTTGGCTATAGACAAGGTGTTCCTGGTCCGTCTCGTTCACTCACTCCTCCACACGGGCAGGATATGCGGGCTGCGACAAAGGACTGGATTCGGGCTAGGGCAAAGGAAATAGCTGTATGGGACGAGAGGATGCGACATGTCTTGCCAGTTGGAGTGCCCGACGATGGAGTGTACCATATGGACGACCCCTACCGTGTATGGTACGACAGGATCAAGTGTACACTGAATTTGCGATTAAATTGCTTAAGAGGTGGAGCGACAAGGCAAGACATCACAAGGTCGTTGAATACAGCCGGGTCAATGCAGTGTTCGAGGTAATTACAGCTACAGATCCGACGTCACCTTATAAAGGAAACCGCAGGCATACTGTGAGGCTACGTCAACATACATGCACGTGTCAAAAATGGGACCAATGGAAGATTCCTTGCTCCCACGCGATTGCTGCGTGCAACAAAATGGCCTTGAACCATCTCAATTATGTAGACCCCATGTGGACTACCGCTAGAGATGTGCAAACATATTGTACACAACATTTCAATCCAATTCGAGACCCTAGCTATTGGCCCCCGTACACTGGAGTCCGTATATTCCCACCAACGAAGTGTAGGAGAAAAGGAAGATCAAAGACCCGCCGATTCAGAAATGAAATGGATTGGCAGGAATCGCGGCCATCCGAGATTCAAAATTGCAAATTATGTGGAGGAACGGGTCACAACAGGCGTACCTGTCCTGCTAGAACAATGGGAGCCGGGCCTAGTAGTTAAATTTGTCGCTCTTGTTTATTTCGCCCTCTTCTTTGTTTTTTATTGTATGTTGTCAATTTGGAGTTTTCCAATTTATCATGTTATCCGATAAATTTTCAAAAAAATTTATGTCGTTTATCGATCTCATATTACGGTTTGAGTCAACCAAATAAACTTTTATTACACAAAGTCTAAAATTAACATAAAGTCTACAAGTTCAATACATAGAATTAATTTCAGACCTGCACTTAAAAAAACTAAACTAGTCAGACAAATCTGAAACTTCCGGATCAGACCCGTACTGTGGATCCTCCTGAATGGTCCTAATCAAAGCCCTTGGGTTTGAACCGTTTCTCTCCGCAGCTCTAACAGCATCCCTTATCAAGCTTTGTCGCATTACACGTCGATACATAGCTCGAATTTCTACGTGCAGCCTTCGACTAACGTCTCCGTACGGTTGATTCTGTCTTGTACATAAAATCATCCCAACAGAACGCGGTTTCGGAACTTTAGTAAAAAAATTCCTACACTTCGCTTCGAGCTTGTTACGCTCGACAAACAAATTTGGCCATTCCAAATAACCCGCCATTTGTCCCTCGTATGATGTCTGATTCCAATCAATCATAAAGTACACATCCTGGACGGCGTCATACTGCACTTTCGGCTCCACAAAAATTCTTTTCCCCCTCCGGTCATAATATGCCAAGCTATAGTCCAAACGCGGAAGGGACCTGTGGTCTTCGCTCGGATGAACACTGTTACTGGGGATCGGACCATTACGCTGCCAACTAATTAGCCTATTCGTTTCAACGCACTCTCTCCGGTAACCACTTAGATGGCTCATACGAAATATTTCTGATGACCTATGTTCAGCTAAGTATGCTGACAAAGGGTCGGCCATCAAATATTTTTTTCCTTCAAAACGTCAGATGGAGATGTAAAAAATTCGAAAAAGGGAAGTGCAGTTTGAAACGAATAGGCTAATTAGTTGACTCATTCTATTTATACAGCACAATAAAACGCGTTTCCAATTTGCGTATTAGGGCAACTTTTAAAAACGCGTTTCCCATTTCCGTAGTAGGGCATCCTCGAGAAGTCGGAGCTGGAACGACCAAACGGAAAACGTGACTTGAAGTTGCGTTTTACACGTGGAACAACGCCACCCTGGCACCAAATGCCGCGCTGGCTGGATCTGACCAAAAACACGAATCAAAAACGCGTTTTACTTGTAAAACACGAATCCCAATCGCGTTTTGCCCTACTTTTATAATTAGTTTGAGTTCTACCCTATTTTGCTCGATTCTTTCCGTTTTAGCCCTATTTTGATAAAAAATTCCCGAATGACCTTACTCCAGAGAGAATTTTTATCCAAGCCAAACCTCCACCACCACTTGCCTAGCAATGCTAGATTCATTACCTCCAACTTTTTCACCCCAACCCACTGTATTCCTTCCCTCTACTAATTTCCTCCCATTTAATGAGAATAAGCTTTCTCCTTCCCTCCTCAAAGCCCCATAGGAATCTCTTTTGGTGTTTGACTATTTGATTGAGTACTCCGATAGGTATTTTAAATAAGGACATATAGTAGATAGGCAGAGCATATAAAGTAGATTTAACAAGTGTTAGTCTACCTGCCATAGAAAGAGACTTCATCTTCCATTTGGTCAACTTCTTCTGAATTCTTTGGATGATAGGGTTCTAGGTAGTGATTCTCCCAGGGTTTGATCTAAGGGGAAATCCTAGGTAATTCAATGGAAGCTTCCCAATGCCACATCCCATCACCCTTGCCATGCTTTCTATGGAACTCCTTTGGATCTTCACCTCACACATCACCGATTTTGCGAAGTTTATCCTTAGGCTTGACATAATTTTGAAGCATCTCAGAATCCTTTTTACTACCTTGACCTCATTGATATCATTGTTGCAGAAAACAATCGTATCATCAGCAAACTGAAGATGGGAAACCGCAAGACCGTTGTTGCCTATCCTCACACCAAGGATGAGGCCTAACTCCTTAGTTCTATGGAACAAAAGGTTAAGGCCTTCCACCACCAAGTTAAAGAAAATGGGGATAACGGATCACCTTGCCTTAAACCTTTCTCCATCTGGAATTCATTGGTGGGAGATCCATTAATAAGGACAGAGAGGTCAGCAGAGGTAATGCATGTACGAATCCAAGTGCACCATCTCTCCCCACACCCAAACTTTACCAGGACGTTTAATAGGAAGCCCCAATTGACACAGTCGTATGGCTTCTCGAAATCTAGTTTAATGAGACCACCTCCCTGACTCCCCATTTTTCAAGAATGAATTATTTCATTTGCAATGAGAACTCCATCTAGAATTTGCTTCCCTCCTATAAAAGCAGCTTGAGTTTCACCAATGAGTGATGGTAGAACCATTTTTAGTCTGTTTGCTAGCACTTTGGACAGAATCTTTAGACCCACCCTACCATGCTAATAGGTCTGAAGTCATTAAAAGAAGAGCAACAATCAAGTTTAGGGATTAGGGCTAAGAACGTAGAATTGATGCCTTTCACTAGTTTAGCATGCTCATGGAATTGGGTGAAGAAACTAAAAACATTATCCCTTATAATATGCCAAGCCTTCTTTACAAAGGAAAAACTAAAACCATCTGGCCCAGGAGATTTATTGGAGTTGCAGTTCTTCATAGCCAAGGTGATTTCTTCTAAGGAGAATGGGATTTGGAGACCTTCTGCTTCCCCTTCTGCGAGTCTTCTAGGGAAATGACCCCCCAAAAGTGGTCTGTAGGGGGTGCTTTCCTTGAATCTAGCTTCGAAAAGCTTAATTGCCTCTTGTTTAATCTCTTCAGGCTCTTCCAACACACCTCCCTTGGCTTGAATGGAGTCAATGAGATTCCTCCTAAACCTGCTGTTAGCCACAATTTGGAAGAATCTTGTGTTTTTGTCCCCTAGCTTTAGCCACCTTGCCCTGGACTTTTGCCTCCACAAGCTTTCAACCCTTGAAGCATAGCTTCATACCCTTGCTCTGAGCTGAGTCTTTCTCTCTGTTTCCTCCTCCTCCAACTCCCTCTGTTCTGCCACTATATCTAGATCATGAAGTTCTTGCTCCAATTTCCTCAGAACTAGATTTACATCCCCCACTAACTCCTTATTCCACACTTTTAGCCTTGATTTGCACTCCTTCAGTTTCTGAACAATGATGAAACCATCCCAACCATTATGCTTGTCGTTACTCCAAACCTCCTCCACCAATTTCATGCACTCATTGGATGAAAGCCAGAAATCCATGAACTTAAATGGGGTAGGGCCCCAATTCTTAGAAGATTCTTGTAACAAAATTGGGCAATGGTCAGAAACCATTCTTGGTAAGCCCCGTTGGACTAGCTTGAATCTCTGTAACCACCTTTGATCCACCAGAAACCTGTCCAACCTATTTTGAATCTCAGAAGCTTGAAGATTAGACCAAGTGTACCTCCTCCCATGCATAGGCAAGTTTATAAGTTCCATTTGATCTATAAAACTTAAGAACGGCATAATACCTCTGGCAACTCTAATGTTGCCTCTCCTTTCTTCAACACTTTTTATCTGGTTAAAATCACCCCCAAGGCACCAAGAACCTAGGTTGGCTTCTTTAAGGACCTGAAGGTCCTACCATAAGACAGACCTCTGGCTCACCGAATTGGGAGCGTATATGTTGGCTATCACACATGGAAAAGACCCACTGATGTTGCCTACCAGAATGATGTAACTCTTCTGGATTATGACTTGAGAGACCACCAACAATCCTTTTGACCATATGGAGAGGAGTCCTCCTGTGAGGCCCCGACCCGACAATTAGGCAATTAGGGACATAATCGAAATAAAATCGGAACAATTTTGGTCGTTCAAATCCGAGTTTAATTTTATCGGGGGTCGGTTAATGATTTTGAAGCCTGATTTGATGTTATGTATGTAGGATGCCATTTGTAAGTGGTTGTAAATTAGAACCAAGAAGGAGAAGCACCATATAATTTTTCTAGGAAGCCTTAGATTTTTCTTTTTAACGTTGCCAGACCAAGCTGTTTTGGATAGTCATCAGCTTGGTTTATGAGAGATTGCCACCAAGAAGCTTAACCCACCTCTTGCTTGACCCTTCAACTCACCATTTAAGTCATGCAAGCAGCTTCCACTTTCATTTTTTCTGCTGCCATCGTGAGAGAGAAAGAGAGAGAGAGAGAGAGAGAGAGAGAGAGAGAGAGAGAGAGAGAGAGAGAGAGAGAGAGAGAGAGAGAGAGAGGGAGAAAGGAGAAGAAGGACAAACAGTTGAACAAGATGCTCAACCCAAGATACCAAATTAGGCATGGATCTTTAATTTTCTTCAAGAATTGGTAGGTAGTTCTAGTTTATGTCACATATTGAGTTCCATATAGCCTTAGTTTACTGTAATAAGGGTGTAGTCTAGGGGTACAGAGGTCTGCCATGGCTGAAATCGAGAAGAAACCCAATTGCTATGCAAAGGTCCACCCTGACATCCAGCTCAGGATTTATTAACCAGACAGATTTTGACTCGAAGTTTGTACTGACCCGTAGGAGGCTACAGACCTCGGATTAACTTTAAATTGGGTATGAGCATAGGTCAAGATCTTAGCTTTCATTTGCAATTGGAATCAACTCAATCGGAGGTCTAGAACTCCTTAAATTGATATTTCCATAGACTGTGTACGTTTTTGACCAGTTTTGCTCAACTGAGATTTTACCCCATTTGTAGGCCATTTCAAACCTTGCGTTCTTCATCTAATATATTCCCAACATCCTAAACTACCACTCTGTAAAGTTTGGTAAATTTTGGACCCCAATAGACTAGGTTTTCAAGCTGATTTTCATTGGCATAAAATTCAGTAAGGAGCTGGTTTTGATGCGTTTTGGAGCTTTAATTCGGGCCTCAATTCAACCTTGTCCCGGAACATTGTGAACATAACATAGACCTCATTTGGGTTCTAGAAGAAGATGTGATAATTCTGAGGTCATTCCGACATTGGGAGATAGGCGAACGGCAGTGCAAAAAAGGCCATCGCGATAAGGATTCTACACTTGGCCTACACTTGGAAATTTAGAATTTGAACTAGTTTTTTTTCAAACCGAAGTTCAAGACATTCTTACTTGACCCGGAAACTACCTTGGCATGGGAACGGGACCTTAGAAAACATCCCGAGGCCACTTCAATGATTAGAATCGAGTCATGCTTGATTAGGCTAAACTATAACATTACTTTAAGGTATAACTTTTGACAACCTTTGGACCACCAACCATTCGACTTGGTTATTGTTTTACTACTGTAATAGGATGTAACGTGGCCAACCCGCTCGCTTCAACACCGAAGCACAAAACTACGTACACTTATATGACATTAAGCTGGAAACAAATAGGAAATAAATAGGAACGTTAAATCCAAATTCTAGTTGAACGCTGAAATCGATTATTGAGTGACAGTTATCTTTGATCATTGTAGGAGACATGACGGACTATTCGGTTCGCAAGGCAGTATAAGAAGGTGAATTCAAATACGATGTTATTACGTGTATATTTTTCATAGCATGAAAGCATGAGGTATCTTGATGATTAAAGGCATTGTTTTACGTATAAATACCATGCTTGATCATAACGAATGATTGTTGTATAAGTCATGTGACAATCGAGAAAATATTGATACTTGTGACGATGAATTGTTCAAACGGTGATCCCTGACCGCTAGGGGTGAGAAAAGCGGTGGTTTGGAATAAGAGAGGCGGTGCCATGGCCAATTTGGCATACGGATGACGTCATTCCGGTATATGCGATAATGCATAAGGGGGTAGCTCCCACCTACGAATTATTGGCAGCCGTTGAATTGAACGTAAATGGGACAATCTTGAATATTTGTCCTCGGCTTTGACCTTTGGACTATGCCATGAATTTCGTTTAAAATGATCATTTGGTTGCATGCATAAATGGTTAACATGGCAAACTCGTAAGATTTCATATTTGAATTCACTCTAGCTTTATGCTTAAGAATGTTGTAATACAACATTACATGTAATGATAGATGACATGAAGGCCGTTATGTCACGCCTAGCTGCCTATACATAGAAGGTGTTGAGTTGATTACATTTGAACCGGTTCTGATGACCGTAGTAGTAAGTTAATGAGTAAAGTAGTTAGGCATTAATTGTGCTTATAACTGTCTGCACGCACAGCTCTAGTTTATTTTGTTTATACAACCGTACTCTGATAACCTTTAACTTTTATATACATTTGATTGATGAAAATCCATAAACTCATTGTGTTAGAGGCCTTAGTGAGTTATCACTGGCCGGTCACTAATCCTTCCTATATAGGGATGGGTCGTGACACCTCCTGAGTTCCTCTCTGCCTTTCATGTAGCAAACTCCATGTCACCTTGACCCCACAACCTTTGAATTAAGTTAGCATCCACCTCTTCCATCTTTGTTTCTTGAATAAGAACTATATCTGGTTTCCTGGATTTTATAAGTTCAGCAAGATATCTCCTCTTGATACTTCCCCCCATCCCTCTCAAATTCCATGACAGAATCTTCATAAGAACACTAAGAAAACTCCTAGTTACACCCTTGCGCCGGATTTAACCTGCCTGCCCTTGCATCCCCTGATTTTGTACTTCCTGTCTTGCTTCATCTGCGATGGCCTGTTTTACAAGCACTTCTGCATCCTCCTTGAACTGAATACCCAAACATTGGCCAAGAATTAGAGTTTCTTCTATCTCATCTTCAGTTGTTTGGACATCATGATTGATAATAATCTTTGGAGATCTTTGTTGAAAACTCTGTATTTGTCCTTGTCTAGCTAACTGGTGTACATTGCAGCTGCTACCTTCTCCCACTTGGCTTTCTGAGAGACTTGAGCATTGTTGCCTTCTCCTCCTTCTTCCCTCATTTATATTCAGGTCCTCGTTCAAGTCCACCATCAGGTTGATCCCTTGGAAGTTCTGCAATTGAAATGTTTTTCCCTGAGGAATCGTGGTATTATTGTTTAGCAGCTGATTTGGATCAGGATTCGAGACCAAAGGTGTTATTTCCTCTAAAGGCTGGACATCTCTGTTGAGAAAGTTGAATTGGGAAACGCTATGGGCTTGGGAAGAAATGATAGTTCCAAGGCCACAACAGTAAGAGCCTTGGTGGGCTGATCTTGAATATGGTCCTAGCATAGCAGTTGGGCTTCACTGTCCCTGCCTAAATCCTTTAGACCCACTATTGAAGAATTCTGTATATACCCTTCAGGTAGTTGACTTTGGCCACAACACTTGTTTGAACAATGGACAGGGATATTAGACTCCGCCACCCTACATGCATCATCTTGTGAAAGGTTGTCAGGGGTTTTTCTATGAGCAGAACTTGGGTTCTGGGAATTAGCAACAACAAGGGAAATCTCCTTCCTTTTAACTTGCCTTGTACCCTGAGCTGCAGCTTTTCCACAAAGTGTACCAGGTTGATCCCTTTCCTTGCAAGTTTTCTGTCCATTTGTCCAGCTCCTCCTGCCACGTCATTATTCACTGCCACATCAGCTTCATCTTCTTCCTCCTCTTCTTCCGTGGTCTTAAAAAATCTAGTTTGGCTCTTGCTAAACCCAGTGACCACCACCCCTTCTTCCTTTTCTTGCACCCTAGCCTCATACTTGACCCCCTCCACATCGATGGAAATTCTCCCTTCAACTTTCTGGCATTGAGTAGTTAAGATGAGGATTTTAGCCTCATGAAAGCCACTCTCGTCCTTTGTAGCTTTATCCACTGAGACAAAGGAGCGCCATAGCTCTCCAATCGTAATGAAAGTGTTATAGTTCCAAATTTGTAGGGGAACACCATAGCAAGCGATCCATGCATATCTCTCCACCGTAGGTGCTTCGCCTCTCCATTTTTAAACATCAGTGAACCACCTTTTCATCCAGTCTACAGCTATGATGCTATCTTTGGACTTTTGATCATTGAAAGTAAGTAGGACATGCCTACCTCCCATCTCCCTGACTTGAATCTTCATATTGCTAGCAGCCTGGACTTCCTTTGCTAATCTTTCCATCGGTATTATCCTGTCCATCTTACCTATTGCACTTCTATTTAGCCATTTGACCGGCCAGCAAAAGTGCGTCGTTAGGGCGCCGACCTAAGTCA
Source organism: Arctostaphylos glauca (assembly GCA_019985065.2). NCBI lineage: Eukaryota > Viridiplantae > Streptophyta > Magnoliopsida > Ericales > Ericaceae > Arctostaphylos > Arctostaphylos glauca. The sequence continues at coordinate 23,410,193 of JAHSPW020000013.1, forward strand.
AGATTTAATTTTCATAAAACAGGACTTCACTCAAATATTTAAAAGAAGTATAGTGGAGAGTCCGGAGTATCGATCCACTGAAAAAAATAGTTAGATTAAGAGACTCTACAAATTTGATTTTTTCGACGTTTCGGACGTCAACCTCAAAGTTTGGTGGTGATGATTAATGATTATTTTAACTAAGTGAGGGAATGTAACGAGATTTAAAGAAATAAGCTTAGTCTTCGGAATCCATTTAATATCAAACTCACTTTAAACAATATCTCCTCTTATAACTCAACCTAGATTCCAGCTAAGGTTTCTAGGTCAAAAAATACTCAATGAAAAATTAGTTTTTTTGCTTAAGACATGTATTTTCAAATCTATTCAAGTTCAAGAAAATATAATCCAAACTAGGGAAGACATAGGCTTAAGTATTAGATATACCAAAAATATGACAATAACTAAGCAAAAGCTTAACTCTACCTTTTTGTTTCTAAAGATAAGAATTTGAATATATTTAAGAACAAACTTGTAAAATGGTTAGGAGATATTGAATAAGAGTGAGTTTTAGTTAAACTCATCCTAAGACCTAGCTTATAAAAGTTTAGCTACTCATGCTTGTGAAAGAGAAAATGAACATGAAGAGAATAGGAAGGGACATGCTAAACTAATAACAATGATTGATTTACCAACTAACACTAAAAATCTGCAGAAAAACAATACACAATAGCAACTTGCCAGAAGACTAAAGTAATGAAATGAATGCAAGTAAACTAAACATTGGATTAACTTATCTCAATGAGGTAATGTCTTACACTTTGAAGGAAAATGCTCGGGAAAAATGAAGAACTCCAAGAACTAGAGAGAGAAACTCTCAAGGAAGAACAAAAACTAGGTAGAAATTTGTATATCTTGTTTTTCAGTACAATGCAATACAAAAGGGGGTGAGATCCACTTATCTTTCCCATACACATGCCTAAGGGGGACAAAACTATGCTCAAAATACCCCCTACATCCTTTTCTAAAGTAAAAGTCGTGGGTAAAAGCATCCCAAAAGGTGGTGAGAAGTAAAATGCCAAAATATACATTTATTACGCGTCAGACAGGTTCTATCGATAGAGGATAAGTCCCTATCCATAGAGAAATCTATTTCTTAAGTACAAAATGATCTTCTATCGATAGAAGGGATTCTCTATCGATAGAAAAGTGTACTGTCCGATTTTGAACTTCTGTCTCTATTGATAGGCATCAATAGGTGATTCTTCTATTGAACTTCTGTCTATTGATAGGACTCCATTCTCTATTGATAGAGAATGAGTTTGTCTTCAATTTTTGTGGCTTCTTTCTTCTTTCATTCCGGCTTCTCTTTTATCATTCCCGGACCTTTCATTTGCACTTTTATCAATGTCGTAAATGGTACGAGGCCTTTTAGTCGTAATGAAGCCTTTGGACATGCTTTTAGCACTCGAAAACCTGAAATGGAACAAAGACAACTATGCGTGCAATATTAACTAGAACAATAAATTTGCCTACGCATAAATGTCAAATTTAGTATATTGAGCCATGTTACTATGCAATATAGTGCGCTCAACACCATTCGGTTCCCAAAGGTTTGAGCGAGAGCTGGAACTGCCCTGAAATGGGTTTGCTATGATCAGCCCTCTCCCCTGAGTTTAGTGCTTGTGCATAGGACCGTCCTTGTCTCCTTTCCACACACCACCCTTCTCTATCAGTGGACCTTCCATTGTAGCTTTTATACTCTGCATATTTGTTCTCCAAATTTGCCACTGGCCTTTTGTAGTTTGAGTTACTATATTTGGCCTCCTTCACCACCAAACTCCTACTTCCAATCCACATTCCATTTGTTCTGAGGACTGCCATGTCTGCAGCGCTTTGGCAATCGTATTTAATGAAACCAAATTTAGCTCCTTGAATGGTTCTTTTGTTTGGAATGCAGGCGTCTTTTACCACCCCGTAGTTACTGAACAACTTCCTTAGCCATTGGGCAGTTGCTTCTACTGGTATGTTTTCCACAAACAGGGAGATGAGAGCTCCTACTGTGGAAGTATCCCCCATGTAATCTCCTTCTGTGCTTATAGGTTACTGGTATCCAATCCCCAGTATCTTTTTGTTTCCCTTCCTGTTGCACAAGCTCAGTCTCCCGTCCTCTAGAAGCTCTGATACCACCATGGTTGATCAATTCCCTCTCTCACTCTCTCTCTTTCTCTCTGCATTGTAACTTCCTGGTCTCTTTATTATTTACGCAGTTCTTTGTTTTTCAAACTTCCTACTATTTTTTTCTTAATTCACAGCATTTAGAATTTTTGATGATGCAACAGTACTTTATTGCCCTGTTTCGTTGTTGGGATTGAAATATAAATTCTATAATGCACATATTAGCGTTTTGTTTAGAACTGTTGGGGTTAGTATTTATGTAAATACAAACATATGAATACAGCATGAACAAAATCAATCATCAAAATTATGTCACTACTTGGTGAATACCTATAACTAAAAGTTCATCCCTTTCAAAATGATTTTGTGTGTTACAGTCACGTTGCCGATGACCCTCAAGCAATTTGTCCATCGTGCAATAATCGTATGTCACATCAAAATAATTATATCCAAAATGATAAGCAATTAATCCTTTTTATGTCCCAACACAAACAAGCCCTTCTCCTTTCCAACATTCGGCTACAAATCCCCTCTTGTTACAAATACAATCGAAGAACCATTCCGAATAACTCATCAGCTCAACCAGTAGTGACTCATGGCATCCTCCGCCAAACAAGTGAGCATTAAGTTACTCATAGACACCAAGAACAACAAGGTCCTCTTCGCCGAGGCCGGAAAAGACTTTGTTGATTTCCTGTTATCCATCCTATCTATTCCCGTCGGCACCGTTATCCACCTCCTCACCACCGAAAGCATGGTGGGTTGCCTCGGAAACCTCTAAGGCAGCATCCAAAACCTGAGCGATACCTATATGCAACCAAACCAGAACAAGGAGGTATTGTTGAAACCCAAGGCGGCTGGGAGTTCCACCGATGTCTCGGCGGTTAACAAGTTTTTTATTTGTGGAAATTGTTGCAGGTATGTGTTCCTGATATTCTTGGTTTTACACCTTTTGGATTGAATATTTTGAAGAAAAAAACAAAGAGAGATTAAATTGAGTGATTTGGTGAAAATATGATATGTAAAAAAAATGATGTTTTTTGTTGTTGTTTTTTCTCCTTTCTTACCAAAATTAATTGAAAATTGTGGATTTAATTTTAGCAAGATTTGGTGAGAAAGAGAACTTTTTTCTCATCATCTAGAGAACTTTTACCTACTTCCATTCTCTTTATTAGAGTTGGGTTCATATGATTAAAAATTCGGCTTCGTTTGGCTCTTTATTATTTACGCAGTTTTATGCTTTTCAGACTTCCAACTATTTTTTCTTAAATTAGATGTTAGGATTGAAATATAAACTCTATAGGACCATATTACCGTTTTGTGTGGAACTTTTGGGGTTAGAATTTATATAAGTCGGATATGATATTGAGAAAATATGAAACAAACAATTTCATTCAATCTAAATATTGAAGTAAACAGGACCTATGGGTATCTCTTGTTTTGAATGTTTTCGATCTACTTGATGGACTGAATGGCATAGTTTGAAAATTAGCCCTCTTTATATTTTACAACCATGATAATTCAGAAAACAATACAAAAAAAAAAAAAATCAAAACATAGTGTAGTAGGACGGATATGCATAAAGTTGGCCTTTAGTATTTTCATTTGCTCAGCCCATCCCAGCATGAAAATGGACTGGATTGGGTCCAGTTTGGACCAGTTGATACTAGACCGAGAATATCGATGAGTCCACTCGGCGTGCCTCAAGTCCTATCTAGTATCTACCGCACGATCACTGACTAAGCCGAGCTTCCTCATGCGGTAGGTATTGGGAAGTTTCCTGGGGTTATTTCCCAAGGAATGCCGCTTGCTGCCGTGAGAATGATTCTTGACATGATGTGAGGCATGCAGCTCATGTTGTGGGCAGTTTATAGTTGCCGGACGTGGTGGGGTAGCGCTCGATTCGCGTGGACAATTTTATGAGTTATAACTTGGTGAATTCCTATAACTAAAATTCATCCCCTTTTAACAAATTTATGAGTTACAGGTACATTGCCGATGACCCAAAAGCAGTTTGTCCATCGTGTAATCATACTATGTCATGTGAGGTGCCGTTTGTGGCCCCAAAGGCGGCGAAGGATGATGTATCCAGTGATCAGGGAGGCTACGTCAAAGGTGTGGTAACCTATATGGTGATGGATGATTTGGTGGTAACGCCCATGTCCACCATCTCTGGTATTACATTGCTTACAAAGTACAATGTTACAAATATTGGAGTTTTGGAGGAGAAGGTGGTGAGTATTGGAATGGATGAGGTATGTATTGATGTTTCCCTTTCTCTATTTTGCCTTTTTTTTTTTAAAAATTTTTTGGTTCATTTTGCTCCAGAAATAAGAGACTCGATCTAGTTTGACTCAAAAAGAAATATATATTCGGTGATATACATTTTAGCTACTAATGTCTTTGGTTTTTTGTTAGGGATTGAAAATACTCAAAGCATCTCTACAGACAAAAACAGTTTTAACTAGTATCTTCCTTGACAAGAAGGGTAAGGTCAAAATTCTTAATTCAACAAAAAGGAAATTTTTAAATTTTATTGGGTGACATGCATTTTAGTTACTAATGTTTTGGTTTTTGTTTAGGGATTGAAAATTCTCAAAGCATCTCTACAGTCGAAGACAATAATTCTTCTTGACAAGAAGTGTAAGGCCCAAAATTCTTAACTCGACAAAAAGGAAATTTTTAAATTTTATTTTTAATTTTCAAAATTGATTATGCATGTATTCATTTGTTTGCACCATTTTATTTTAAATGCATACATTTTATATGTGGGCTTGCATAATTCATGCATAATATTTTGGGGTGTGCATTTTGATCTAAGCCAGAATCTTAGCCCAAATTACCCTCTTAATTGATCTTGGCCCAATTTTCCTTGGCCATTTTCCCTTGGGCCCATCAGAAATTTTGGCCCATTACTTTAGCCCATCAGTATTTTTTCTTTTGCCCAAAAACCCATCCTAGTTGGCTGATTTTGATGATGTACTTACGCCTAAGTATTTTTTCCTTCCATCATCACTCTCACATACCCTCTTCTCTTTCTCGTTCAAAATTTTCTACAAAAGAAATTTCCTAGGCAGTAGAAATCTCTCTTCCTTTAATCTCACTCTTCATCATCTTCAGCAAAAACTTCCATAGACCATGGTTTCACCCTCACATGGCTACTATAACAACATCTTTCTTCTTCAATGGCAATCCATGCCAAGTTTTTCTTCACGCTCAACCCCATGTGCAACTATCATTCATGCCCTCCTATATAAACCCCATTTCCCTCCCTTATTTCTCACATTATAATCGGAGCATTTTGTGTTTAGATAGAATAAGCGTGGAAGCTTGAGGTTGCTAGAAGAATTTAGAGAGAGAAGGAGTCCATCTTGAAGTTCCATAATTCATTCGGGTAATCCACTCAAATATTTATATTCGACGTGTAATCAAGCTTAATCAACATAAATATATCTTCCCCAAGCCTTAATTTATTTTTTAAACTCCTAAATTGAGCTTTACGAAGCTCCATTAAAACTGAAACAAGCTAAAATTTGGAGACGAAATGTGACCTAACTGATCGCCTTTCATCTTGACCAATTAGACTTAGCGACTATCTTATTTTGGTTCGATCATCCTGACTGGTGACATGCACCAGTCACCCTTTACTGTTGACCAATGTTTGACTTCAACCCTGACCGATTGCCTTTGTATCCTAACCGATCAACTCTATCTACTGAAATATTTTCTGGAACTGTCTTGATTGGTCATTTTGATCAGTCACCCTTTGGTTTGCTGAGCTGTCCATCCTGACGGGTCACCCTGATCGCCCAATTGTTAAGATCCATTTTATGTCATCCGTTGACTGTTGACTGTTGACCGTTGAACGTTGATCGTTGACAGTTGACCATTCTTGACTGGTCAGCCCTTTATCCTGACCGGTTAAATTCTGCTATTATTTTATTTGGGAATCCAACCTGACCAATCACTCCAATCAGCCACCCATTTCCCTACTGGCCACCTATACCAATGACATGTTCCAATCACCTTCATCCTGATGGGTCGTTTGTTTCGCTCCTCATGAATCTACTAATAACAGGATGTCCACTGTGTGGCACTAGATTTCATGGTTGCTGGAAGCCAATTCCACCTTTGCATCCATCATATCTCGGGGGTTCAAATCAAGGTCTATTCAGTCAATAAGATTGTATTCTAGACTCAGGCTTGGCTACACAAAGCTCAGTTACAATCCTGTATCTTAGATTTTTGTCTCTTTCACTACAACAAAATGCTTTGGGATGGGAAGTCTGAACCTTAGCTTATGCAAGAACACCTAACTTCACATTTAGAGGACTGCTAAACGACAGGGAGAAGGAAGAATTAAACAATTTGGTAGACTGAGGATTATCTCATGTGGCTTTGGAATCTACGCACAAATGCTTTGTTCACTTAGCTTATCAGCAATAGAAAAGTGCATTCTTTCAAGTTGATGTCCTCCTTAACTCCGTTTGGTCCTCAGCTTGTGTAACGCCCCGAATTTCGGACACGTTAATAAAAAGAGTAAAGTAACTAAAATACCATCATTATATTGAAATACGAGTTTGATACATAAGATCGTCAAAATACATTTCAGAAGAGACTGTTTACATTAAAAAAGACTTTAAAAGTAAAGTCAGAGTAGTCTAAACTAGTCTAAGTGATCCACGGCTCGATCACGTCTTCTGCAGGATAAACGTCGTCATATGGTGTATAGTCTGGTCCGGCTCCATTGTCGTCAGTACCTGGTTATGAAATACCAGGGGCAGGAGGAAGTTGCACCATGAGTTTTGACACTCAGTAAGTTTCCTACCCTTAAGTTTCCCTTTTAATGTTTTAGAGCATTTAAAAGAATATGAAATGTGTAAATGTGTAGAAATAATCAAGGTTTGGTAGTATCATACAATAAGTGTGAACAGTGATAGATACAAGATTTAACCGAATTAAAAGAATTTGCAGTTATAACTAACACAGAGTATATCAATTCTAAATCTTTCACAGTACTCAACTTTAATCAAAATATTCTAAAGCATGACCACGTCATATAATTCAAAAAGGCTTTTCTAACATCAATGACATCGTCATATATTTCGAATAGGCTTCTCTCAATCAATAAAGTCCATATGGTGCTCCCGAACGATAACGATCCCGACCGCCCAACTAACCGATGCTTCCCAACCGCCCTGCGCCCCAACCGCACCGCTCCCGATCGTCGTGTTCCCAATCAAGATGCTTTCCCTAACATTATATCCTTTCATATCGTGCCGGACAATATAAGTTTAAAGTTTACACTAGAAGATCGTTAGACTAAAAAAGGCACGATAGGGCTAGATATAATTTCGGCTCAAGCGAAATTTGGCTAAACGCACGACACGGCTAAATTACAGCGCTTGGGTGTTACAAAAGCTTGGGTCTATCACACCCTCTGGTTAAAGTCAAAGCTCGGCTCATGTCGCATCACGGCTACAAGACACGCATAATATTCCCACGGGGAATAATCCACAACAACTAAACGTATATTATTATCAGTGTGTTTACGTTCGGGTATCCACGGGACACCCTGAGTATTAACAATCAATTATCGTCAAGCAACCAAAGTAAATATCAGGATAATTCATGCTCGACTAGTATTCAACTATTAAATAGAAATTTGCATAATAACAAAATAGCTGTGCAAATATAAGTTTAAAATAATATCATAGTGATTTAATTATAAGATAAATAAGTTTACTTATAATTAAATAAATTAGAGTAAATTTGTAATTTAAATATTTTTAAGGATAAAACTGTAATTTAATAAAATAAGGATAAATCCGTAATTCTATAAACTAATAGGATTAATGTGTAATATAATAATTAATATTACTTTATATTTTTAAACCTGGGTTTAACTAATAACTACAGGAAGAAAAATGTAATTTCGTTTTGACAAAATAAAACAGAAGCTTCATCTGAAATTATCTGGTCGGACTGCCTTCTCACGTTCGGCACTATTTTCTTCCTACAGGACCTCGTAATACTCCGAACATTAAAACGAATACTCCAGAGTAAGAATCTTACAGTGGTTCGAAGCTTTGGTCGCGTATCTGGTTCGCGGGGTGGCTGCTCTTCTTCTTCTTCCTTCCTTCCTCTTCTTTGCTCGTCTTCCTTGCTGCTATTTGGGGTGAAGAATAACAGAGGAGGGGCTTCCTATTTATAGAGAACGGGGGGGACTAGATCGACGGTTTGGAGGAAAACCGGGAAAACCAACGGCGGGGGTGAAAGTGATGATGGTTTAGGGGAGGCTGTGGCAGGAGTAGCTGACGAGGGATGGGAGAACGGCGACTTGACGGGGAGGAGGTGGCTAAGGCAGAGAGGAGTAATGAGGCGGTTGATTTGATGGGTGCGGCGACTTGACGGGGATGAGGTGGGGTGGTCAGAGAGGAGGCTTGGGGAAGACGTTCCGTTTCTGTTCCCAGCGCGCGCACACACACAGATATACACATATATATATATATGTATATATAAAATATATTATTTTAAATATATATAAAATCAGAACCGGACGGAAAAATCCCGAAACCGGCCAAAAAACCGCCGAACCGGACCAAAAACCGGCCAAAACCGGACGGAAAACCGGGCAGAAAAACCCGGGCAGCCGGCCGGGCACGGCCCAAAAGCCGGGCACGGCCCAGGAGCCGGGCACGGCCCAGGCGCCGGGCACGGCCCAGAAGCCGGGCACGGCCCAGGCCCAATCCGAACCGGCCCAGACCCGGCCCAGACCCGGCCCAAACAGCCCAAACCCGGGAGAGAGAGAGAGAAAAGAGAGAGAGAGAAGAGAGAGAAAAATTCGTACGCGAACGAGAAAAAAAATAATACGCGGAGTATAAATATATAAGAAAATATTTTCGAACTATTTATTTATTAAAAATATTTACGGGTTATTACAACCTATCCCCCTTAACAAATTTCGTCCTCGAAATTACAAAGTGTCAGAAAAAGGTGTGGGTGATTGGCTCGGATAACATCTTCTCTTTCCCAAGTAGATTCTTCAATGTTGCGATGACGCCATAAGACTCGAACAAGACGGATGGTCTTTCCTCGTAAAGTCTTCTCTCCATGGTCAATGATGCGTATCGGCTGTTCTTCGTAAGTGGTGTCCTCATCGATGGTGACTTCTTCCCAATTGAGGATATGGGTCGGATGTGCCATGTACTTGCGAAGCATGGATACATGGAACACATTGTGCACACGATCAATCTGAGGTGGAAGTGCTAAACGATAAGCAACTTCTCCGACTCGCTGCAATATCTCAAATGGTCCAATATATCGTGGCGATAACTTCCCTTTCTTTCCAAATCTGATGATCCCTCTACGCGGTGAGATTTTCAAGAAAACATGGTCTCCAACGTTGAAAGTCAGAGGTCTAGTTCTTTTGTCGGCGTAACTCTTCTGTCTACTCTGCGCTGTCAGAAGTCGCTGTCGGATAACTTTGACTTTCTCTGTAGTCTCTCGTACAAGATCTGGTCCTAAAAGACTAGTCTCTCCAACTTCAGTCCAGCATATAGGTGATCGACATGGGCGTCCGTAAAGTGCTTCGTACGGCGCCATCTCGATACTCGCCTGATAGCTGTTGTTGTAAGCGAATTCTACTAATGGTAGATGTTTCTCCCAATTACCTCGAAAATCTAGGACACACGCTCTAAGCATATCCTCCAAGGTCTGTATGGTTCGCTCTGACTGCCCATCTGTCTGAGGGTGAAAAGCTGTGCTCATACGAAGATCTGTTCCCAAGGCTTTCTGTAAGCTCTGCCAAAAAGTTGACGTAAATCTTGGGTCTCTGTCTGATACAATTGATACTGGTACACCATGCAGTCTGATGATCTCCTTGATGTACAATCGGCTGTACGAATCCATTGTGTCAGATAGCTTGATTGGTAAGAAGTGTGACGACTTAGTCAAACGGTCAACGACAATCCAGATGGCATCGTGTCCCTGAATTGACTTCGGTAGTCCTGTCACAAAATCCATCGCTATATGTTCCCATTTCCATCCTGGTATAGGCAACGGCTGTAGCGTTCCTCCAGGTCTCTGATGTCCTGCCTTGACTTGCTGACATGTGAGACAAGTGGCTACGTACTTGGCCACATCTCTTTTCATTCCGTTCCACCAATAAGTTCGCCTCAAGTCCTTGTACATCTTATTCCCTCCAGGGTGGACGGCAAAGTTTGACTTGTGGAACTCTTTTAATACTGATTCTCTGAGCGTACCGAAGTCTGGCACGAAAAGACGTCCAAGATATCTCAATCCTCTGTCTGTTCCAATAGTCCATCCTGCTGATGATTCTCCTTTAGCTAGTCGGCTCTTGACGAGATCTGACTCTGAATCAAGGGTCTGTACCTTCAGAATTTCTTCATGAAGTGCCGGCGTAACTATCACTGCACACAGATAAGCTTCTCCTTGCTGTTCATTTTGCTGGAGTCCGTACTCCTGTATCTGGTTCATTAGTTTCCACTCTCTGACTGCCAAACTGGCAACGTGTCCTCGAGACTTGCGACTAAGTGCATCTGCTACGACATTAGCCTTTCCCGGGTGATAGGACAAGGTGAAGTCGTAATCTTCTAGATACTCCATCCAACGTCGTTGTCTCATATTCAGATCCTTCTGAGTGAATATGTACTTGAGACTCTTGTGATCCGTGAAAACTTCAAACTTCTCACCGTAAAGGTAATGACGCCAAATCTTAAGCGCGTGTACCACAGCGGCAAGCTCTAAGTCATGAGTCGGATAGTTCTGCTCGTGTATCTTCAGCTGGCGTGATCCGTAGGCTATGACCTGTCCTTCTTGCATAAGCACACAGCCTAATCCATCCTTTGATGCATCACAGTAGACGACGTACCCAATATCTCGTCGTGGAACGATAAGAATAGGGGCATTGGTCAATCTATTCTTCAACTCTTGAAAAGACTTCTCACATGCATCGCTCCAATCGAACTTGATTCCCTTCTGAGTTAGCCGAGTCATTGGTTTGGCTAAAGCCGAAAAGTCCATGATGAATCGTCTATAATAACCGGCTAGTCCCAAAAAGCTACGAATCTCGAAAACTGAAGTAGGCTTCTTCCAATCCTTGATGGCCTCGATCTTGCTGTCGTCGACGGAGATTCCTTTCTCTGACACAACGTGTCCTAGGAATTTGACTTCTTTCATCCAAAAGTCACACTTGCTAGCTTTGGCGTAAAGCTGATTATCTCGTAGAATCTGAAGTGTGGTCCTTAAGTGTTGCTCATGTAGCTCTTCCGTTACTGAGTAGATCAATATGTCGTCGATGAATACTACCACGAACTGGTCTAAGTACTGAGTAAAGATCTTATTCATGAGGCACATGAATACTGCTGGTGCGTTGGTAAGTCCGAAAGGCATCACTAGAAACTCATAGTGGCCATACCTTGTTCGGAAAGCTGTCTTCTGAATGTCAGAATCTCTAACTCGCAACTGATGATACCCGGATCGTAAATCAATCTTTGAGAAACAAGTTGCTCCTCTAAGTTGATCAAACAGGTCATCGATTCGAGGTAGTGGATATCGATTCTTGCTTGTGACTCGATTGAGTTGTCTATAGTCAATACAGAGTCGAAGTGTGCCTTCTTTCTTCTTCACGAACAGTGCTGGAGCTCCCCAGGGTGAAGTGCTCGGTCGAATGAATCCTTTCTCTAGAAGCTCTTGAAGCTGAATCTTCAATTCCTTCAATTCGGCTGGTGCCATTCTGAATGGTGCCATGGATATTGGTGTTGTTCCAGGTAGAAGTTCAATGGTGAAATCCAATTCTCGAGTCGGCGGTAGTCCAGGTAGCTCATCGGGAAATACATCAGCGTACTCACAAACTACGCGTGGTAATCCCAATTCCATCCGATCTTCTTCTCCTAATGTCAGACTAGCTAACCATCCGGTTAGGTTGTCGTGCCATCGTGATCGGGTCTTCGATAGTGACAAAAACTCTTGCCTATCCCCCTTAAATTTGAAACAAGTTCCATCTAAGGAGTAGGCCGTCACTGTCTTCTGGTGACAATCGATAATAGCGCGGTGAGTGGATAACCAGTCCATGCCTAGGATGACATCAAAGTCGGCCATGGCTATGACTCGAAGGTCACACGTTAGGCGCAATCCTGAGACTTCTATCTCACAGTTCTTACAAACTAAGCTCACAGAAACTAGTCCTCCTAAAGGTGAGGTAACGCACATAGGAGTTTCTAGTTGTTCAGGTACAAGTTCTAAAGTACTAACACATGCTGTTGATATAAACGAATGCGAAGCACCCGTATCAAATAAAGCTGTAATGCACGAGTTAAACAGTACTAGTGTACCTTGTATGACCGAAGGATCATACACTTCTTCTTCTGTGGCTTCAGCTTCTCCTTCTCCTTGAAGGGCAAAGATCCTTCCTCCATTGTTCGGCCTGGGCCCAGTCGGTCCTCTGTTCTGTCCGGTTTGATTGTTCTGCCCGGGCCTCTGCTGGTTGCCAAAATTATTCCGTGGCTGCCACTGTCCTTGTGTCTGCTGTTGAGGTCCTCCAGCTGGAGTGGTCCCCACTCTCTGTTGGTTAGCTCCAGTGGCATTGGATGGACACTGAGTTTTGATATGGCCTTCTTTGCCACAACCAAAACAAGTGACAAAATTCTGCTTCACCGGGTGATGTGGTGTGGAATAAGGAGCACTCCTCTGCTGAAACTGCTGGTTCTGCTGGGGTGGTGGTTGATTGTAGTTGCTGACATTGTTGCGGCTGACGGTGTTGTTGCGGTTAAAGTTTCCAGTGTGGTTGTTATTGAAGTTGTTGCCGTAAGACCTTTGCATGGGGTTCTCTCTTGAATTCCGCATTGGTCCACCTAACTGTGGTCGACTGCGGCTGTCGAAGATTCTCCTTGAATCAGCTGCTTCTTGCTCCACCAGTAGAGCACACTCTACGACTCCAGCGTAGGTTTGTTCTCTTTGAGTTACTACACCCTTCCGGATGTAGGGGCTGAGTCCCCACTCAAATTTCCTGGCCCTGGTGGCGTCAGTTGCCACATGCTCAGGGGCATGTCGAGAAAGTTCTTCAAAGCGGGCGGCGTACTGAGTAACCGTACGGTTGCCCTGTTTGAGGTTCAGAAACTCTAGAACCAAAGCCTGCTTCACAGGGGTAGGAAAATACTTAGCCAAGAACAAGGTCTTGAAAGTCTCCCAGTCCATCATATCATCATCGTTCGTTGTCTTCACTAGGTCCCACCAATAATCTGCCTCTCCTTGAAGCTGATACGTCGCTAGAGCCACTCGATCTCCATTGTCGGGGACTTGCATGATGTGCAGAAGTTTCTGAGTCTGCTTAAGCCAAGCCTCTGCAGCTCCAAGACTAACATCGCCGGTGAAGACCGGTGGTCGTCTTTTGCAGAACTCATTGAGCAAGATACTACGGTTGGGTTGCCCATAGTAATGAGGAGTTGCATATGGTTGGTATTGTTGCTGTGGCGGCGGAGCTGTATGATTAACTGAGATAGGGGGTGGAGGTGGTGGTTGGCAGTGTTGGTTATGTTGATTTTGTCCAGTTGTGTCACTCGTGTATGCTCCATTACGTGTTTCTACCATATTTCTACAATTTAAACAAACATATAGGTCTAAATAAGAACGAGTAAAGAACACAATTTATAAAAGAGAATACTTCATTAAACTTAAGTCATTTAAACAAAGCTAGGCCGAATCATGCATACTACAAAGTGAATGTATGCTATGATTTATACGTTGTGGAGTGTTTTACAAAGGTTTTTCTAGTTAAGTTCGCAAAATAACACTCTTTACGCTACGCAAATCCGTCACTGAAAAAGACGGGGATAGTCTAGGCGGAGGTGAGATTCACGCTCTCGGGTGGTCTCAATGCAGCCGAAACATCGCCAGTAAGTTTTGTAACTCCAAGAGTTACGCTCCCACGGATTCTGCAGCTGACGATCTTCAATCATAAAAGGGCGCTCTATGTAGACAAACCGATTGGTGAAGTCCAAATTTCCTTCAGGATCCACGATCCTACTTTCGTCATCCGGCCTTGCTATCTGCACCCATGAGCGGGGCGCGGTGTTTCCCACTTTCTCTACAAAACCGACGGGCAAGCTCAGTAGGTAGTTGCCGTTGGGATCTTGGTCTAGGAGCATCACTGGCCCCAAGAAATAAGGCTCCGAACGCACTTTCCAAGAGCATCTCTTTGCTGGTGAGATCTTCACATATACCATAGTGCCTGTCTCAATGTCAGGGGTCCAACCCCACTGCCTCCACGTTTCGACATCCATTGGTATCTTCTCGGGTTCAGGTGTCGGTGGTTGTTCGACATCGCTTTCTGGGTTGGCATCCTCGGCTTCTTCGTACGCTCTGATTTCTGCAAGGTAAGCTTCTTCGCCGTCGTTTTCCTCGTCGCTATGTACTGGCTCGTATTGGATCCACTGTGCTGCTTCCTCCCAGTCTGGTAATGGCTCTGGAGACGCTGGTGGTATGTATCCCGGTGCGTCTTCAGGGAATTCCATCTCTGGTGCCTCGAAGGGGGGAATATATTCGTCATCTCCTGGAAAAGGAGGCTCTTCAGGATCTTCATCCTCGCTGTTGTCGTCGTTAGCGCTGCTATAGTCAGTGCTGCTATCGCTGTCGTCCGAATATGGGACCAATTGTGGCCCGTCCACTGGTAGTCCGTCCATAAGTTCGTCTTCCGAGATATCGTCGTCTGAGTATCGCGGTCCGCTCCTATAATCCATCTGTAAAGTAATTATAAATTAGACTTATGTATATCGTATCATAAAAGGAAAAAGACAAATAAAAGTCTAATTACTCGGAGTGAGAACGCTCGAAAGTGTAAGCTACCCAAGTCTACCCAAGGTCGAGAGGTGGTGAAACCTAAGCTCTGATACCAAGTTGTAACGCCCCGAATTTCGGACACGTTAATAAAAAGAGTAAAGTAACTAAAATACCATCATTATATTGAAATACGAGTTTGATACATAAGATCGTCAAAATACATTTCAGAAGAGACTGTTTACATTAAAAAAGACTTTAAAAGTAAAGTCAGAGTAGTCTAAACTAGTCTAAGTGATCCACGGCTCGATCACGTCTTCTGCAGGATAAACGTCGTCATATGGTGTATAGTCTGGTCCGGCTCCATTGTCGTCAGTACCTGGTTATGAAATACCAGGGGCAGGAGGAAGTTGCACCATGAGTTTTGACACTCAGTAAGTTTCCTACCCTTAAGTTTCCCTTTTAATGTTTTAGAGCATTTAAAAGAATATGAAATGTGTAAATGTGTAGAAATAATCAAGGTTTGGTAGTATCATACAATAAGTGTGAACAGTGATAGATACAAGATTTAACCGAATTAAAAGAATTTGCAGTTATAACTAACACAGAGTATATCAATTCTAAATCTTTCACAGTACTCAACTTTAATCAAAATATTCTAAAGCATGACCACGTCATATAATTCAAAAAGGCTTTTCTAACATCAATGACATCGTCATATATTTCGAATAGGCTTCTCTCAATCAATAAAGTCCATATGGTGCTCCCGAACGATAACGATCCCGACCGCCCAACTAACCGATGCTTCCCAACCGCCCTGCGCCCCAACCGCACCGCTCCCGATCGTCGTGTTCCCAATCAAGATGCTTTCCCTAACATTATATCCTTTCATATCGTGCCGGACAATATAAGTTTAAAGTTTACACTAGAAGATCGTTAGACTAAAAAAGGCACGATAGGGCTAGATATAATTTCGGCTCAAGCGAAATTTGGCTAAACGCACGACACGGCTAAATTACAGCGCTTGGGTGTTACAAAAGCTTGGGTCTATCACACCCTCTGGTTAAAGTCAAAGCTCGGCTCATGTCGCATCACGGCTACAAGACACGCATAATATTCCCACGGGGAATAATCCACAACAACTAAACGTATATTATTATCAGTGTGTTTACGTTCGGGTATCCACGGGACACCCTGAGTATTAACAATCAATTATCGTCAAGCAACCAAAGTAAATATCAGGATAATTCATGCTCGACTAGTATTCAACTATTAAATAGAAATTTGCATAATAACAAAATAGCTGTGCAAATATAAGTTTAAAATAATATCATAGTGATTTAATTATAAGATAAATAAGTTTACTTATAATTAAATAAATTAGAGTAAATTTGTAATTTAAATATTTTTAAGGATAAAACTGTAATTTAATAAAATAAGGATAAATCCGTAATTCTATAAACTAATAGGATTAATGTGTAATATAATAATTAATATTACTTTATATTTTTAAACCTGGGTTTAACTAATAACTACAGGAAGAAAAATGTAATTTCGTTTTGACAAAATAAAACAGAAGCTTCATCTGAAATTATCTGGTCGGACTGCCTTCTCACGTTCGGCACTATTTTCTTCCTACAGGACCTCGTAATACTCCGAACATTAAAACGAATACTCCAGAGTAAGAATCTTACAGTGGTTCGAAGCTTTGGTCGCGTATCTGGTTCGCGGGGTGGCTGCTCTTCTTCTTCTTCCTTCCTTCCTCTTCTTTGCTCGTCTTCCTTGCTGCTATTTGGGGTGAAGAATAACAGAGGAGGGGCTTCCTATTTATAGAGAACGGGGGGGACTAGATCGACGGTTTGGAGGAAAACCGGGAAAACCAACGGCGGGGGTGAAAGTGATGATGGTTTAGGGGAGGCTGTGGCAGGAGTAGCTGACGAGGGATGGGAGAACGGCGACTTGACGGGGAGGAGGTGGCTAAGGCAGAGAGGAGTAATGAGGCGGTTGATTTGATGGGTGCGGCGACTTGACGGGGATGAGGTGGGGTGGTCAGAGAGGAGGCTTGGGGAAGACGTTCCGTTTCTGTTCCCAGCGCGCGCACACACACAGATATACACATATATATATATATGTATATATAAAATATATTATTTTAAATATATATAAAATCAGAACCGGACGGAAAAATCCCGAAACCGGCCAAAAAACCGCCGAACCGGACCAAAAACCGGCCAAAACCGGACGGAAAACCGGGCAGAAAAACCCGGGCAGCCGGCCGGGCACGGCCCAAAAGCCGGGCACGGCCCAGGAGCCGGGCACGGCCCAGGCGCCGGGCACGGCCCAGGCGCCGGGCACGGCCCAGGCCCAATCCGAACCGGCCCAAACCCGGCCCAGACCCGGCCCAAACAGCCCAAACCCGGGAGAGAGAGAGAGAAAAGAGAGAGAGAGAAGAGAGAGAAAAATTCGTACGCGAACGAGAAAAAAAATAATACGCGGAGTATAAATATATAAGAAAATATTTTTGAACTATTTATTTATTAAAAATATTTACGGGTTATTACAGCTTGCCCCCCAAAGGTTCAATTCAGCATTTGGAAGATGGGATCCCACATACTGCTAACCAAATATCTTCTGGGAGGCAGAGGCGTCCTTAACCCTTTTGATCCTGTTCAAATGTCCTGTCCATTGTGCTCATCCCAGGTAGAGACCCTCAGCACGTCATCTTTCATTGTGGTGTAGCTTGAAAAGTATGGGGTGTCATCTCTCAATAGTGGGAGATTTCTTGGCGCACTCCGTCTTCTGTCAAAGCCCTTCTATAAGAAAGCTCAATTCAAAGTTTTGAGAATCTGGACAAGAATATTTGGCAATGCACTGTGTTTGCCACCATGGGGTCATCGTGGAACGTTAGGAAGGAGGTTGTCTTCAGTCACAAAGAAATTCACACTAATCAGCTGGGGGAGAAGATCAAATGGTGGGTCGCCCTGTGGATCAAAGTGAGGTTCCATTTGCCAAGTATTTTGATGGGTGATTTCAGCAGATGCCTTTAGGGGGTAAGAAGAATCAAAGCTTGACGGAGAGCTCCTTTGAGTTGTATTGGCAAAGGATGTGTTAGGGATCGATTCTCGAGACCCAATAAACGCGTACAGTTTATGCAACAAAAAAATTATGAAACCCTATTAGGTGGAATTAAGGTTCATACCTTCGAGATATATCTGGTCTGACCTCGGGTAACTTCATAGTTTGATCCTGATCAGACTATGAACACGGCTGGTATGATCTTGCTCGACTGACCTCAAGATCTTCTACCGTGATCCTATTGCACTTTGATCACGTACTAAGGGTGGACTAAAAAACGTAATCTCTTTGCCTTCACAGAATTTTTCTCAATCTTTTGAATATCAAGTTGTGTATGACCTAGAAAGCATAGCGGTGTATATATAGGCAACGATAGGGACATCTAGGAGAAGTATGAGCTGAGCTTCCTATATAATTTGGGATTCCTAATCCAGCACAGATTAATTCTGAATTATATAAATTATAATTTATATCACTACAGAATCATAATTTCAATCCTCTTCCATATCTCAAAATTATATTTCGAACTCCATATTATTAAATATTTATTTATCTCTCCACGTTACGATTATAAATACCTGTTAATTAAAATAAATTACTAAAAATTTATTTAATCAACATCTATAAAATTACTTGAGAGCTTCCACTTAACTTATTCATTATATCGGATACAAATATCCACCTGCAAGGTTTGACATAATTGAAACTTATAAACTTCATCAAGAGAATATCATCAATCCCTATAAAGGAACGTGAATTCCATCAATAATTAATAGTTGTCGTACACTTAATATTATGATCCAACTCATCGAGACTATTGACCGACAAAACCTCACTCTATAATGAATCAAAGTGAACAATATTAAATGTATACATCAATTAATTATCTTTGGATTAAGAGTACAACCACATATAGTAACCATGAGGTGTAAATTGTATTATATTGTCAGTATAAATACAGTTACCCCAAATTGGTCATATTTAATACACACAAAGTGTACTAACACAGTGAGTTAAAAATATACCATTTTTCGTAGTCAAGAAGACCTACTAAAATACTGTGTTACAGTCTTACCGGTGGTGTATCCAATCCACCTAAGACTGTGAACTAAAAATTTGTATTCTACAAGAATCGATAATATGATTTTCTGTATGTAAGCCAAACTCTACACACCAAATTATCTACTATGTAAAATAAGAAATACTCATGCACAATATAATAAGATATAATGCAAACATTGTCTATAAAAATTCTAATAAAAAGAAAATAATTGTTTAAATGAATATAAATCCATTACATAAAGTCATGACTTTTAGTATAAAATCCTAACAATTTTCCACTTAAACTCAAAGTCATGATGCCATACATCTCACTCTCATTCCCTCCACATGACTATCAAAAGCTACCAGGTTGTTCGCTGATGCAATTTTTGTCACCATTACATCACCTTTTTGAACGAATTCTCATATAAGATGATACTTACTCATAATGTGTTTTCTCTTCTTATGAGTCCTTGGTTCTTTTGAGTTAGCAACCGCACTACTATTATTACAATAAAGTGTAATAGCTGATTGCACTGAAGAAACCACATCTAGATCCATTAGGAAGTTTCTGAGCCAAACGGCCTCCTAAGGCAGCCACATATTCAGTCTCCCTAGTGAAATTAGCAATACATAATTGCTTGATACTCCTCCAACTTATAGCTCCACCTCCGAGGGTAAACACATATCACGAGGTAGACTTTCTAGAATCCTTATCTGACATAAAGTCTGAGTCTGTATACCCATAAGACATTAAACTGTCTGACTGGTAAACCAACATATAATTTCTAGTCCTTTTTAGGTACTTTAAAATATATTTTACTATAGTCCAATGTTCTTGTCCAGGATTAGACTGAAATTTGCTAACCATGCCTACAACAAAGCAGATATCAGGTCAAGTACACAGCATAACATACATGAGGCTTGCTACCGCAGAAGCATAAAGAACTGCTCTCATCTTATCTTCCTCTTCAGGTGTTTTAGGACATTGATCATTGGATAGATAGATTCCATGTCTGAAAGAGAGGAATCCTTTCTTGGAATCTTGCATGCCAAAACGAGCGAGAATCATATCGATATAAGTAGCTTGTGATAATCCCCCCATCCTTTGTTTGCAATCTCGAAAAATCTTGATTCCAAGGATGTGACTGAATTCTCCCAATTCCTTCACCTCGAATTGATTGGACAACCACACCTTTATTAAAGATAACATTCCCACATCATTTTCGATGAGCAAGATATCATCTACATATAGTACCAAGAACACCACTACTTTTCCATTGCATCTCTTGTATACACACGACTCATTCGGACTTTGATCAAAATTAAAAGACTTGATTGTTTGATCAAAATGAATATTCCAAGACCTTAATGCTTGCTTAAGTCTATAAATAGATTTCTTAAGCTTGCAAACCATATGCTCTTGGCCTTTTGCTATGAATCCATCTGGTTGCACCATGTAGATGCATTCATCTAGATTGCCATTAAGGAATGCAGTCTTGACATCCATTTGTCAAATCTCATAATCGAGATGAGCTGCAATAGGTAAGAAAATCCGAATGGACTTCAGGATAGCTACCGGCGAAAAGATTTCCTTCTTTCTGAGTAAAATCTTTCGCTACAAGCCTACCTTTAAAAGTTTCCATCTTCTCGTCCACTCCTCTCTTTTTCTTGTAGATCCCCTTGCATCTAACGGGTTTTATCCTTCCGGGTGGTTATAAGGGTACATACGAACAGAGACAAATCAAAACTACTAGTCCCTTATAATCAAATATTACTCAGCTCGAGAGCTAAGTTACGAAATGAGGATGTGTTAGACATTCATCTCGTCTAATCCTTGGGAGTCTATACTTGTTATTTATGGGATTTTAGAGTTATTTTGGTTGAGATAATAGTACAATTCGAGAATGAAAACATGCAAAAGGAGAATAAAATAGTGAACAATAGAACCTTTAGATATTCAATTTATGAATACAACAGCAAATACAGTGTGCGGTTAAACTAATTAAACATAAAGTGAATTGCTTCAAAATGGAGATGTCTATAAGCAAAGGAGTAGCATACGCTGTCTGACAAGCGTACACTACACCTACGAAACGTATGTCAATGAGCCAATTAGCGTATACAATGCCATCACTATGACAGAGCCTTAGTTTTATGTTACTGCATGTTTTCTCAATACACAAGTGTTTATTTATCATTATGAGTCGTCAACGTACCATCATGCTTGCAAGTATTTTAGGAGCACAAGAATCTTGAATATATTTGCATTTTGTAAAACGTAACATCTAAAGGATAAAATACATATTATATTTAAATGTATGGTTGGCGTACGCCAAATACATGATGCGTTCTTATTTCTTTATTTTTTGGTGGCTTTTTTTTTGTGTGAAAAATATGTGCTAGAGGGTTAATACTTAGTTCAAGATTTTCAGATATTAAGTTCTATTTTTATCCTCGGGAAGGCATCCAACTGTTGTTCAAATGTTTTACGGAGACCCAAATTCCGCTATCTACACAAAAAATTAGTGAATAACATTTACTATTGTCTTAATAATTTTTGAAGTTGATTTGATTTATGAGTTTCGCATGATTAATATGAATAAGCATGAATCGAATTATTTCAATTTCATAAACTCCGTTGATTCATTTCTTTTGAGAATTTAGAACGAGACTTAGATCTTATTTGATAAAACTAAAAGCTGAAAACTTAACATTAAAAATTAAGCACTAAAAACTAAATACTGAATTTTTTAAGTATAAAAGTTATTTTTTATGTACTAAAATTTAAGCACTAAATTAATTAAGCTGTTTGATCTGTGCAAGGAGCTGAAACTTAAAGTTTATTGATTTCTCAACGTAGTTCTCCATAGGCCTTGCAACACGCCAAGCCCCACTTGATCGTGTAGGCGTGGTGGCGGATGGCGGTGGGGGTTAGTGGTGGTAGTTGGCAATGTGGTGGTAACGGGTGGCGGTGGTGCTTAGTGGCAGTGGTGGTGGGTGGAGGTTAGTGGTGGTTAATTCGGTTTAAAAAAAAAACTCTTTTCAGTGTGTTCAATTTTTTTAACTAAGTAGGGAGTAACTATTTAATTGTTTACTCTTTATTTTTGCTAAATACTTAACATATTAAGTTCTTCAAAATTTCATTATCAAACCGAATTAATACCATTTTGCTTAACCTATTATGTTTTAAGTGCTGAAAATGAGTTTTCAAACATCCCGTTAGATACATGGGTTTGATTGCGGATACCGAAAAAAGTTAGTATTAATGGATATTGAGGTCGACTTTCAAGACCTATGAAGTTGTGAAATTCTAAGTACGACACAATACCAAATAAACTTTTGGTGAACGAGTTTGAAAATAATGGTGAATATGTCCAATGCTAAAAGATGAGCAAAAAAGACTCCAACTCAATTGTTTTCACTCATATATATGTTTCGTAAATCAGGTTGGATTTTTCTTTACCTGGCCAGTTTAATTTATTTACATTATTTTTATTATAACTCGTAGTGTCCGGGCCAATTTATACGCAGCTTAACTAATTTTTTACCAATTTCATTGTTCACTTGCGGTGATCCAAATTGAAGCTAGAATAAACCACTGTAGGGATTGCCCCATAAGAAATGACAACACCTAAGAGGTTTCAAACTTAAGACTTTAGGAAGAAGCACACCCATAAGTCCAAAGCTTTCACCACGGCGCCAAAGGGTTAAACTTATTTACATCCTTTAAGTCTTTAATCTGATCAATTGAGTTTTACTCACTTGGTTTGGACTCCATCAATAACAGATTATTCATTCGATCACAAGTATTTATTTTTCTTATTAAATATAAATTAATAATTAATAATAAAATAATGTAAAACCAAGACTAAAGAGAATAATTTTAACTACTATATTTCATACTCGTTAATACATTTGTAATGCCATCTGTAAATGACATATGGTTGTCTTAGACGATTGAGTAATTCCTAATTACTCTCGTTTCCTAGAAGAAATTTGAATCGCGATAGGGAAGCCGATAGTATAAAGGCACGCAACAACAGTGAGAACGTTAGAAACTTTGCATTGATTCTCACAATGATTATTAATTGTGTGTCTCCATCACTTGGAACTTCGAAGATGGACAGTCATGGCCGTTAGTCGATGAATTGATTAATCACTCCATGTTTTTTTCTGCCTCGCTATAAGCATAGCTTAAGAAACAAGAGTGACAGTCTGAGAACAAATTAGTACAATGGCAACCTCAAAACCCAAGGTGAGTCTAAAACTGTGTATCGACACCAAGGCGAAAAGAGTCATTTTCGCAGAAGCAAGAAAAGACTTTGTAGATTTCCTCTTCGTTCTCCTCCATTTGCCCGTTAGAACAACCGCGGTCAAGCTTCTCACAAAGCAAGCCATGGTGGGTAGCTCTACGATAGCATCGAAAACCTAAGCCAAACCCATTTTCAACCCTCCAAATCCAAGTCATCCCTGTTGAACAGTTGAAGCCAAAGACACCCATTTCTTCTTCTGATGCTACACCATTCCTTCCGCTCGATTACACCCCTACCACCGTACCCAACAGTAAGTATGTGTGCCCTGGAAATAATTCTGTGCTTATCCAAACTATTATCACCGATTTGGGGACTGAGTTTGCATTGAAAGATTTGGGCATGGTGCATTTTTTCCTTGGTATTGAAGTTCACTCTTCCTCCAATGATATGTTTCTCTCTCAAACCAAGTATGCCAAAGAAATCCTTGTCAAGGCTGGAATGGTTGATTGTCGACCTTGTGGAACTCCTTCTGTTTCCAAAGAGTATATTTCTCCTGATACTACTCCCTTCTCTAATCCAGAATTATATCGCACTTTAGTGGGATCCTTACAATATCTTACCTTGACACGTCCAGAACTGGCTTATGCAGTGAATACTGTTTGCCAACATATGCATTGTCCATTGAATTCTCATTTTCTGGCTGTAAAACGTATTCTGAGATTTGTTAAAGGAACTTTGCATCATGGTCTCTTCTTTACCAAAGGGGATCTCAAACTTAGTGCCTTTTCTGATGCGGATTGGGCTGGTGATAGCCTTACCCGCAAGTCCACCGGGGGTTATTGCATTTACCTGGGTCCTAATTTGGTGTCTTGGTCTTCCAAGAAACAGCCTACAGTTGCAAGATCCTCCACTGAAGCTGAGTACAAGTCTTTATCCAATACAGCTGCTGAACTGCTTTGGCTACAGCAGTTACTTACTGATCTGAAGGTGTGTCCAGTGTTATCTCCTCCTGTGTTATGGTGTGATAACATATCTGCTATATCCTTAGCTTCTAATCCTGTTTTTCATGCTCGGACCAAACATGTGGAAGTGGATTATCATTTTGTTCGCGAAAAAGTGGTTAGTAACCAGCTGATTATCAAATATGTTCCTACCCATGCTCAGATCGCTGATATTTTTACCAAGTCTCTCACGGTTCAAAGGTTCACTGAGTTATCTTCCAAACTGATGCTTCGTGCCTTACCAGCATCTGTTTGTGGGGGGATGTTAACTGACTCCTCTAAATCCAGCATTATAAGCACCACACCGGCTCTCTCCACTCAGCTAAGGACGGAACAAAGTGTAACAGAAGGGATGTAACAGAATGGTTAGTTCAGAATCTGTTAGAGTTAAAATTCTGTTAGCTGAGTTGTTATCCACGTGGATCAGTTTCATTGGCTATCTAGTGTAAGTCGGTTAGGTGAGTTAGTCTATAAATAAGAGCATTGTAATCTCATTCAAGTATTCAGAAATTCATTTGAAAAACCATGACCAGAGTTCAATATCAGTTTCTTCTACTTCTCTACACTGTCTTCTCTACTTATCCTAATGCATTTCAGTAAAATTGTTATGCCCTACATGCTCTGGGTTTTTTCAGTGTCTCGTGCTTCTCCATGATCATTCCAATGCTCTGTGCCCTCAATGCAAGAAATCCAT
The DNA here is from genome assembly GCA_019985065.2 of Arctostaphylos glauca. NCBI lineage: Eukaryota > Viridiplantae > Streptophyta > Magnoliopsida > Ericales > Ericaceae > Arctostaphylos > Arctostaphylos glauca. The sequence continues at coordinate 23,435,212 of JAHSPW020000013.1, forward strand.
GCAATATGTTACTCTGAATGTGGTCGAGGTAATGAAGTTAGAAACAGGGGAGCGGTTTTGTTAAAGGAATGGTGACTTATATGGTGATGGATGATTTGTCGGTGAATCCTATTTCCACCTTTACTTTGCTTAACAAATTTAATATTAAGGAAGTTGGGGCACTTGAGGAAAGGTTTGTTGATCTGGGAATGCCTCAGATACATATATTAAATTAATTATCTGCCAAAATTCGTTCCGATTTGTCTGTTCATATTGAAGCTGAATCAAACTTTTTCTGAAGCCTTATTATATAAAGTTTCCAAAATTATGATTGAATGTTTTTAGATTTTTGTAACCATGTCTTTGTAACGTTTATTTTATGATTTTCTGTTTGAGCCATATTTAACTATTGGATATATATGACCTTTGTTTAGGGTTTGAAATTGCTGAAAACAAATTTGCACTCGAAGACAGTCCTGACTAGTGTCTTCCTGGAAGAAAAAGGGGCCTAAGTACTTATGCTGGCTATTGACAAGAACAATGATATTATGTTCAATGATATCGACATATCGTGATCTGCTGTTTTAGAATTCTGCATGCTTGTGATTATGTTTTGCTTCTTTTTTTTTTTTTTTTTGGTTTGGGATGGTGACAAGGGCATATGTGGTATTTTATTTCTCTGTTTTGAAACTTATTTTGTGGTTTTGCTAACAACCTTCTTTATGTTGGGAAATTGCAATTTATTATCGGCTCTCTCTTATCTATAGTTAATTTTTAATAAATTAATTATGCGCAGCGATGAACTTTGTGTATTATACATTAACATACACTTATTTTGGCAAGATGCCAAGCCGGGCTCCGTTTTTATATATAATAGATAGAAATGGAATAGCACCCAAAACGAAACTATTGGACTACTCAAAGAAACACCCGAAGGAAAACTCTTGGACGGCCCGTGTGACCAAATTGAGCCCCAGCCCAATAGCGGCCCAGCCCTACTCCTTTAACTGAAAATCACTTGAACCATAACTCTTTCACCTTTCACTCTGTTTCTCTCCAACTACCAATCACCTGCAACTTCGTCCTTAGATCTCCATCTCTCCAATCACTTTGTAGCTTCTCACAAAATCTTTGGTTATTACTCCTTGGAAGCCAAAATTTATTTTGGCCCAAATTGCAACCCATGGTTTTCCCTATCTGTTGTATTTGAATCGTCTTTTGCCTGAAGATGACTTCATTCTTGAGCTTCCGCATGAGAATCCCACCGCATAACCTTCTTCCACAAAAGATCTCACATTCTTTGGAGCACAAAGAGACAACCCTCATCTTTTTTGCATAAGTTTCATAAGAACCCTCCTCTCCCAGACCCTCTATATGAGACCTAAGTGGACGCTAAAGAACACCCCTCTCAAAGTCTCTCACACAGCTTTCTTTACTTTTATACCCCGTTAGTATCCTGACCAAACCCAAGCGTAAGATCCAATGATCCATACCTAACATGAGACTCATACCCTGTGGAGAGAAGAAATCAGAGCCGGCCCAAAGCACCCAATGACCCAAACTTAAGATGTAGACACCCCAAGGATAGACTCAAAAACCCAAGACAAGACCAAGACCCAAACCAGGACAAGATAAAGAGAAAGAGATAGCCCCGAGGACCCAATACATGTACATAAACAGACAACACAAGACCTATACAAGACACTAAAACAGAAAGAGAATGACACCCACTGAAACAGCTCAACGGATTAGCAGGTCTCTTGATTTAGTTTCATCTTTCTAACAGCCCCAAAGCTCCTCTTGATTTCAGCTCATAAAATTCCGTGAAAAACGTTTTTAAAAAATAAATAAAAGATTACAAAAAGTGGAATTCAAAATGATAATTTCTGCATTTTTCTTTGGGCCGCCATTAATTCTGTTTCAAATTAGAAACCACGATTTGCGAGGAAAGTATACAATACAACAAGAATATAAGTTCAAAATAATAGAATATTTGATGTCAATGACATGAAATCTCGGAAGCATGGATACCGATACGGGATATGGATACGATACGGATACGGATACGTCGATACGGTAAAATCTAAAAAAATAGGATACGGATACGTTGGGGATACGGCCATAAAAATTAATTTTTTTTTAATAATTATCAATTATGTATTATACATAAAAAGAAGCCAAAAGAACTAGAAAAGTAATTGAATTGCTAATAACATTATACCAATTATTTAGCACAAGTTAATGTTCAAAAGTCGTTCAAAATGGAAAGAAAGCAACTAAAGTCTAAACCAAGAAGTGATAATTCCTACTAATTTTTGTCCGTATCAACTTCGATATTCAATTGCATCTCCTTAGCCTTCATTGGAGAATATCACGACTTCTATATCCGGCTCATGAAGAAAAAAGACTAGTAATTTCAAGTATACCAGCACCCTCAAGCAAATTAAATGCATCTCTTGCTATATCCTTAAAGTATTCGGCCGTATCCTAGAAGTATTCGCCGAGTATCCGAAATTAAAATGATTTAATTTTAATGTTGGATACTTATTTGGCGAATCCGATACGTATCGAGGTGTATCGGGTGAGTATCAGTATCCGAGAAGTATCCGATACGCGTACGTGACTAATTTCGGAATATCCGTGCTTCATAGCATGAAATATTTCATCATACTGGGTCCTTACACCTGACCTTCTTTGTCACATAAATGGCGACTGGGGCTCACCCTAATGCATCACCATGCTGTCTTTTGGTATTTTTTGGTCTCATTGGGTAGTTTATTTGTCGAGTCACACTCATTTTCTGTAACAATTTATTGTATGGTATTCAGTTATACCTGAACATATACATCGATTCAAGAATTTCAATAAGAGCATGATAGCAAATATGATTACAGAAATTGAGATAATCAAGAAATACTCCGAAAGCCTGAGGGCGTAGTGTGTACTTCCGTAAAATATGTGCACACTAGTGACAGGAACAATGTAATAAAATTATGCAACCGTCGGATCAAAATACTTTAATGAATATATAGTGGGTTAAACCTTCTTGGGTTGTTCTGGGCAAAAAAAACCAGAGACAAAGGAAATAAGAAAAGAAATAAAAAGGGAAAAAAGAAAGAGAGAGAGCGCCTTTAAGCAAAGAAGTTAGAGAGAGAGAGAGAGAGAGAGAGAGAGGGCCTTTAATGGAGAGGTCCCACCCCAATTTTTTTTAGTCCACTGCTAGAAAATTATGTTATTGATAGTCCGAGTCCGAATTCGAAATCCGTTTAATTGCACTGTCCGAATTTTGTTCCCATTTTTTTTTAAATACATTGTTGAATTGAAAAATTATTTCAATTTTAAATGCGTACTTAGAATTTTCAAATAAAATTTTATTAATCAATTTATGATTTATTCCTTAAGAACGGGTTATCATATGCACAGTTGCTTTTTTTAATTGTGTTATTAATAACGTCCAATTAGATTGAAATGAAAGTTATGTTGTGTGAAATTAATTACCTAAATATATAATCAATATATGCAGTCATCGTAAAACTTAGATCAATAAAATTATCAATGAAACGAGCATCAAAACTTTAATGTAAGAATATCATACGAAATCATTTTTTTAAAATTTTTCTAAAGAAAATCTTATCCAAAAAGGCACAATGGTTGTGTAAGGTGTAGCCAAGTTGTACAAAATATACCAATAAGGAAAAAAGGCGACGATTAAAGTAAGAGTCTGGCTAATCACTGTTTAATGAGTAGTGGATAATATATATATAATATTAAAGAAATATGAATATAAACATATGTTTTAGGGATATAAATGTATGTTTACGGATATCAATACACAATTTATGAATATCGATATATTTTTATACAATGTAATTCACTGCTTAATGTGTAGTGGTTAACATTTTTTTAAAGTAATTTCGACAATATGATGTTTGTCAAAAAGAAAAGTAGGTGGTAATGATTGTTACTATTATGTAGGGGAAAGTTTAATTACTAATCCTTTGGGACACCACGGGCAATATTTTAATGTCTTCTGACATTAATTACATAGAATTTACTGTGAATAATATATAATTTCCAGTCTAGGATTGAGTAACTATGGTTGGGTTTGGCCTGATTCAATTACCTAATTATTTTTTATTTTTATGTGAATATTTTTTTTATAATTTTCTGTCTTTTGTTCATTTTTTTAGATTATTGGCTCGTCTCGACGAGAGATTTAAGAAAAATTACCAATAATTGGCCAAATTTGAAAAATAATTTAGAAAAGACAAAATTAAACAAAAATAGAGTATTTTTTGTGCTTATTCTTTGTCTTTAGTTCTTTTTTTAATTTTTTAAACATAATTTTATACTTTTTATATTTTTTTTTTCGAGACGGACTAATAATCTATAAAAACTTGAGATTAAAATAACAAATGAGAAAAGAATCAAATAGAAACAGAATGTGTTTAAAAATAATTGAGTTAAGACACACACAACGTTAATAACAATTTGGATCAATGTTAATATTTAATATACTCTCTATTCTTTTTCTCACTCACATAAAAAAAAAAAAAAGATTAATTTTGCACACGCATTCAAATATTTTATCTTAGTAATGATTTTTATTTTTATATTAAATAACAATTTGATCAAAAAAGTTTGTGCTGTGATGAAGTGTGATCCTTAATCCCCAGCAAAGGCGTGAATTTAACGAAGTCCTAGGTTGGAAAAGGAGGATTCTCTCCGTACAATTATTTTCCTGCATGACCACCGGTGCAAAATTATAGAGCTTTGGCTTTTATTTATTGGGTAAATAACATTGACCTCCCCTAAATTTCTAATAAATACAGAGATCTCTCTTGAAATTTTAATAAATCCGTTGACTTCCCATACTTTATAAATTATTTAACAGACTTTTGTCTCTCATTAATTTGTCATACAAACACTATTAGTTTTGATTGATAAATAAAAAGTGTTTGGTTATTATAGAAGAGGTGGTGAGTTTGAATATTGGTGTTTGACATATTGTTAGTTTCTATATTACCATGAAATAGTAGATGCCAATACAGTATGTGCCAGATATATGGTCAGCAAAGGTCATAACTTTTAGCGACTAAAATATTTGGTCGGCAAAAGTCACAAAAAGTTTTCTGATTAAATTTATCGGCTAAAACGGCGACAAAAAATTTCAGTCCGCGAAGACTTTTGACGACCAAAGTTTGGATTTGGGCGACATAAGTCAGAATTACATTTTTTTCTTGTAGTGATTGATTTAGTATTCCAATTAATGTACTATGGAATTTCAATAAGAGCATTACAGCAAATATAATTACAAAATTGAGATAATCAAGAAATACTCTGAAAATATGAGAGCGCACACTAGTGTGGCAGGAACAACATAATAAAATTACGCCTGATTGGATGTTGTTTGGAACACCATCGGATCAAAATACTTTAATAAATATAAATATAGTGGGTTAAACCTTCTTGGGTTGTTCTGGGCAAAAACATCCAAAGACAAAGGAAACAGGAAAAGAAATAAAGAGGAACAGAAAAGAGAGAGAGAGAGCCTTTAAGCAAATAAGTTTAAGAGAGAGAGAGAGAGCCATTAAGCAAAGAAATCAATAAAATTATCAATGGAACGAGCATCACTATTTTCACTGTTTCAGAAAATGCTTTTTTACCTTTTGAAAACTTTAATGTAAGAATATCATACGAAATCATTTTTTTTTATTTTTCTAAAGAAAATCTTATCCAAAAAGGCAGAATGGTTGTGTAAGGTGTAGCCAAGTTGTATATAATATACCAGTAAGGAAAAAAGGCAACAATATATAATATATAATATCAAATAAATACGAATATCAATACATATTTTACAGATATAAATTCATATTTACGGATATCAATACACAGTTTACCAATATTAATATATTTTTATACAATATTATTCACCGCTTAATAGGCAGTGGTTAGAATTTTTTAAAGTAAAATGTTGGTCTATTATGTAGTGGCAAGTTTAATCACTAATCCATTGGGACACCACCGGGTAATATTTTAATGTCTTCTGACATCAAACATTTACATTGAATTTACTGTGAATAATAATATATAATTTCCAGTCTAGGATTGAGTAACTATCGAGTTATGGTTGGGTTTGGTCTAACTCAATTATTTAATTATTTTTTTATTTTTATGTGAATTATTTTTGTAATTTTTTGTCTTTCGTCCATTTTTTTAGATTATTAGTTTGTCTCGACGAGAAGTTTTAAAAAAGTTATAAATAATTGGCCAAATTTAAAAAAAATTCAAAAAAGACAAAATTAAACCAATAATAGAGTATTTTTGTGCTTATTCGTTGTATTTAGTGTCTTTTTTTTAGTTTTTGAACGTAATTTTATACTTTTTATATTTTTTTCCGAGACGGCCTAATAATCTACAAACTTTAGACCAAAATAACAAATGAGAAAAAAAATTAAATAGAAACAAAATATGCTTAAAAATAATTGAGTTAAGGCACACATGAACTAATAACAATTTGGATCAATGTTAATATTTTTATATACTTTCTATTCTTTTTCTCACTCACATGAAAAAAAAAAAGATTAATTTTGTATCTGCATTCAAATTTTTTATCTTAATAATAATTTTTATTTTTATATTAAATAACAATTTGATCGAAAAAGTTTGTGCTGTGGTGAAGTGTGATCCTTAATCCCCCAGCAAAGGCGTGAATTTGAAGTCGTAGGTTGGAAAAGGAGGATTCTCTCCGTACAATTATGTCCTGCATGAGCACTGGTGCAAAAGTATGGTGCTTTGGGCTTTTATTCATTTATTTGGTAAATAACACTGACCTCCCCTAGGTTTCTAATAAATACAGAGATTTCTACTGAAGTTCTAATAAATACATTGACTTCTCATAAGTACTTTACAAATTATTTAACAGACTTTTGTCTCTCATTAACTTTTCATATAAACACCGTTAATTTTGATTGACATATAACAAAAATGTTCATCTTTAGTCTTTTTATCTATCTCTTAATATTTATTAGTCTATTTATGTGTACGTATAAAAATATGTATTTTAAAATTATGTACGCCTGCGCGCATGTGTGAGATTATAAAATACATATTACTATATACACACATAAATACACTATATATAAATAAAATAGAGGTAAAAAATTTTTAAAAAGTATTTTAGTCATTTATCAATCAAAACTAATAGTCTTTGTTGAAAGTTAAATGGAAGAAAAAATTTGCTAAATAATTTTTAAAGTAAAAGAGGTTAGTGCATTTATTAAAATCTCAAGAGAGGTATTTGCGTTTATTAAAAATCTTAGGATAGATTAGTGTAATTGATCTTTTTTTACTTTCACAGAAAATAAAATAAATCACATTTATTTCAAAGATTAATTAGTTAAATATAATTTTAGAACTCCGTCAAAAAATTAATTTCTGAATTACTGTTATAAAATATAAATTTAATCACTATAACTATTAACATGAAATAAATAATATGGCAAAGTAGTAAATGCTTTAAGTCAATTGCCAACTTTCATATGTCACTCCACATTCTTCTCTTACACCTTACTCTTATATTTTGTTCACACACTCCGCATATTCAATTACATACATGCACATATGTAGTATATATCCAAATACGGTCATAAAGTTTATGAAGCCAGTTTATACATGGTTTTATTATGGTTTTAATCGAGTTCTTAATTCATTAGTAGACGGTAAAGTTAATTTCTTAGAGATTAATTAAGATACATATAAACTAATTCAGATACTTTGAGTTGTCAAAACAACTTCTGGAAAATTGGCTATGTATCTTCATTACGATGGGTCGATCTAATTTTGTCTATTATAGCCCGTTTGTTAAGAGTAAAAAATTCAGAAGGAATACGATAGATATAATAAGAGCAGGACATAGTCGAAGGGCTTCTTTGCATATTTTCTTAGGAATAAGAATATATATGTGTGTGTATGTGTACATATATATGTATATATAGAGTACACAGATCATGATATTCTTGTAATTAATAATGACTTTATCGTAATTAATATTATTATTTGCATGAATAAGAAGGGATATGCAAAAGGAAAAGATACGAATAGGAGCAGATGTAAAATAATTTTCTTCCCTTCCAAAGGATAAAATAATGCCTTGAACATCATATCTGGAGTTCAAAGAAGAAAAATCAACCATGCATATAACAACCAAAATAATTATATCCAAAATGATAAGCAATTAATTTTTTATGTCCCAAAACAAACAAGCCCTTCTCCTTCTCAACATTCTTCTATAAATCCCGGCCCTCTTGTTACAAATACAACCCAAGAACCATTCCAAATAACTCATCAACTGAACCAGCGGTGAGTCATGGCATCCTCCTCCAAACAAGTGAGCATTAAGTTACTCATCGACACCAAGAAGAACAAGGTCCTCTTCGCCGAGGCCGGAAAAGACTTCGTCGATTTCCTGTTCTCGATCCTATCTCTTCCGGTTGGCACCGTTATCCACCTCCTCACCACCGAATGCATGGTGGGTTGCCTCGGAAACCTCTACGGCAGCATCCAAAACCTGAACGATACATATATGCAACCAAACCAGAACAAGGAGGTTTTGTTGAAACCCAAGGCGGGTGGGAGTTCCACCGACGTTCCCCTTCTTTTGATCGACGATGTCTTCGCAGCTAAGAAGTTTTATAATTGTGGAACCAGCTATCACGAGTGAGTGTTTCACTTCTTTGTTTTTCAATAGCATATAGAATTTTGGATGATGCAAAAGTAATTTATTGCCCTGTTTCGTTGTTGGGATTGAAAATATAAATTCTATAATGCACATATTAGCGTTTTGTTTAGAACTTTTGCGGTTAGAATTTATGTAGGTCGGATATGTATTCTACAAAATATGAAACATACAATTTTATTCAATCTAATTGAAGCAAACAGGGCCTAATCACTTGCTTTTGACCTATTTGACAGACTGAATGGAAAGGTTTTGAAAATTAGCCCTCTTTATATTTTACGACCATGATCATCCAGGAAACAAAATCCAAATCAGAACTTAAAAAAACCAAATCTGATAATCTTGACACAAGATTTTGCTACATTTTGTTTTAAAGACAGCGACAACAAACACGATAAAATCACATCTTTACCGTTGTTAGCTAAATGATAAGCACTTGTTTACACATGTTTGATATATGTTTGTATATGTAAATACAAACATATATATCAATACGACAATGAACAATATCCATCATAAAAAATATGTCACTTGGTGAATCCCCATAACTAAAAGTTCATATATCCCTTTCAAAGTAATTTTATGTGTTACAGGTACGTTGCCGATGACCCTCGAGCAGTTTGTCCGTCGTGCAATAATCCTATGTCACGTGAGGTGCTGTTTGTCGCCCCAAAGGTGGCGAAGGATGGTTTATGCGGTGATCAGGGAGGCTATGTCAAAGGTGTGGTAACATATATGGTGATGGATGATTTGGTGGTGACACCCATGTCCACCATCTCTGGTATTTCATTGCTTAGCAAGTACAATGTTACAAATATTGGAGATTTGGAGGAGAAGGTGGTGAGTCTTGGAATGGATGAGGTATTGATGTTTACCTTTCTCTCTTTTGCCCCTTTTTTTCTCTTTTTTTTGTTTTTAATTTTTAGTTCAATTCGATCCAGGTATAGGAGATTCAATCTAGTTTGCATTTTAGTTTAACTCAAAAAGAATATGGTATTGAGTGATTTGCATTTTAGTTACTAATGTCTTCGGTTTTTGGTTTTAGGGTTTAGATATACTCGAAGCATCTCTACAGTCAAAGACAGTTTTAACCAATATCTTTCTGGACAAGAAGGTGGGAATTGAGTGCTTCAGCTCTGCGTGATTTGGATATTTGAAGTTGAAGTGAACTCGTTGAAAATGCTTTTTATACTTCTAATTAATGTCGTTCACGAAGACAATTTATCTTACTGTCTAATTACTGGTTCAATTTTCTCTTAAGACCGACACGGTAACAAAAATAGTGGTATCATTTATGAGCCGACCATATGTTTGTATTGCTTTGGTATCTTTGTTTCTGTTAATCCCCACGTGATCCTCAGATGGATCTCTTAGCCATCCTTTCGATGGTGTTGTTTAAAGATCATGAATTCCTAATGAAATGAATATAGCATAATTCCGTTAGTGTCGTGTTACAACTATCGTGCAACTGTGGTACCTAACCGCTTGGCTTTATTTTCTAACTGTTGGAGTACGTACAACTGCAACTCTGAATATTTTTGAATAGTTTCGGAATATTATGTATCAGAGTTTATATATGATGTACTCTCAGTCAATGAACAAATCAACAGCAACACATATACTATGTGAGTATTTTTGTGTTTTCCAACAAGCAACTCATAATAAGTAATTATTCAATGGTTTCAAAGTACATGTATCGTTTTTACTTGATACTCTTTATAAATCATGCACCGACAAAATTTTCAAATGAGACATCAATACATACAAGTGTTGCGTTGTTATTAGGAGACAAGGGGTAACTCACATAGTATGTGTTGCGATAACTCATTGATCGAGAGTACCATTTAAGTGTTGTCACGTGATACTTCGAGAGTACCCAATGATTAGACCTTCCAACAAGAAGTGTGTTGATGCGTCATGCATAAAATTTATTGCTACAAGCTACAATTTTTTGAAATTTAATTGTACTTGCAAGCACACGAATGCTATTGAAATATAATTATATACAAGAGCGAGATCGAATCAACAGATTTTTATTTAAAGATTTGAATCGAATAGACCCTATGCTCATTAACAAAAGTTATTATTTTTATTTAATTTGAAAATTAAATTTTAATAATGAAAGAAACAACTAAAAAGTTGGCAATTAGTATATAACAGTAAAACAAAAGCTTTGGACCACGAGTTGAGAAAACACTAAAAGGTTTGGACTCTACCCCTGTACATGTGTTATCAATTAATATCATGCAATATTTTTTTAATTTTTGTATATAATAATTTAGAGGTCAATTTTAATATGACATGAATGTTTTCAGAATGAATAAATAAAAGACTATAAAAAAATTAATTCAAAATGATATTTTCTGCTCTTTTCTTTGTGCTGCCACTAATTCTACTACAGACATGAAACCACAATTTGCGCAGGAAGTATACAATACGACATGAAAGAATTTATCATACGGGGTCCTTACACCCGACCCTCTTTGGCACATAAACGGAGGCTAATCCTCACCCCCGCAACCATGCTTTAATTCTTTCGCTATTTTTTTTTTTGGTCTTATTGGGTGGCTAATTGGCTGAGTTTCACTCGTATTTTGTAACAATTCATTCCATGATTGTCAGCCATAACTTAAATACTGGACACCCACTAAATCTCACTAGAGAACGGGGTACACGCAATTAATGCTTGTGCAAGTTGAGTTTCTCTAGCAATTTATGAACAAGAGGATCAGTTTAATTACATCGAAATAATTCGTACATACAATCCAAAATCATTTAACATGATATGTCAATGATTTCAAATAACGTACTAACCATTTAACTACAAACTAAGATCCTAAAGTCCTGTCTAATAGACTGTTAAAAGGGTTTTGGGTACTGAAATTGGTCCTTCAACCACTGTTATTGTTACTATGTATTGTATTATTGGTTCTTGTAACGACCCGCTCCCGCCCTGTACAATACTGTCCGCTTTTGTCGCCCAAACCCCATGGACTTCCCAGTAGGTCACCAATCCTTGGATTGCTCCAGGGTGAGCACGCTTAACTGTGAAGTTCCATTTGGTGTTGGCGCCATCACGACTTTAAAAGGCCTTGTACAAGGAAGGTTCATAATCTTATAAATACTACCGAACTTACATCCACAAGCGATGTGGGACCATTGACCACCCATCCGGACGTCCCACTGAGACTTCATCTCCTGGACGCCGACCTCACAGCTGGCACAACGGCCTGGCTAGGGTGTCACAGTTCTTGCCCTTGATCATGATTTGGCTTGATCATGATTGGGTGTGTGATCCATTGGTGCCAAATTGGATTCACACGGTTTTTTTTTTTCCCTTCCGGTTTTAGTCATACAATCGATGGAGATTTCCTCTTTGAATAGTGATGTGAAGACAGGTGGGGAAACTGATCATAACAAAAGCCTCACAGGGCCGGCCCTCTACAAACACTGACAGAGAAAGAGAGGAGAGATGGTTGAGAGATGTGTAAACATTTGTTGTCGAAAACCTGCTTCTAGTGTGGATGTTGTAGGATAAAATTAGAGGAGATGAAGTCAGAGAGCTTTGTACGTATGGAATGACGAGAGGTGGTTACAGTTAGAGCCGGCTCCGGGATAAGCCCGCAAGCCCCAAAACTCAGGCAATCCCCTGGCGTGGAGCAACAATTTTTTTTATATATAAATATAGAAAAAATAATAGAAATTCATCAAAAAAAATTATTATTATTACTAAGTGGACAACTAAATTGAGGTCAGTCTTGGACAACTCAAATGTCGGGACGAGCACTGTTACATTTTTGGAGAAGAAGAGGATTCAGTTTTTTGGAAGGATGGGGGAAGTTGACATGCTTAGTGGGGGAGTTGGAGTAGTCGTTTACTTTTTAATCCTAGCAGTTTATTAATGATAGTTATAAAATGAGTCGTTTTTTTTGTTATAAGAGCAATAATAAAACTTATTTTTGTGAGGGAACTTTAACTTTTAATTAACAAAAAAATAGATAGCCCCTTTATATATTTGAATAATGTAAGACCTAATACTTAGGCCCTAATAGCATCTTCGACAACCCAACCCAAAATTGTTATTAAGTCGCGGAAAAATAATAAATAAGTCTCCTATAATTATAGTGGTGGGTCATAACAACTCCAAATACATTAATTCTTTCAACAAAAAAAATAAAAGACCACGAAAATGTCTAATTTGAAATGATATTTTCTGCTCTTTTATTTGGGCCGTCACAAATTCTACTCCAAAGCTGAATCACAATTTATGCGGGATGTATAAAATACGACACAAACAACAAGATATCCGATGTCAATGACGGTGAAAAAATTTATCATACTGGATTCTTGCAATCAGTCCTTTTTGGCACATAAACAATGGGTGAGCCACACCCCCTTTTCTTTGGCATTTTTTGATCTTATTGGGTGGCTTGGTGGCCAAGTCTTGCTCTTTTTTGGTAACAATTTTTTCCATGTTATTCAATCATAAATATTGAACATATACATCGATTTTGGATTTCAATCAATATATCTATGGAGGGATTGATTTTCTCAATTAGGATGGAAAATTAAGAACTCATTATCCAGCAAAAACAATACTCTCTCAATATATGGACCAGTGATTTGTAAAACAATAAGTTGTTAAAGAACCCTCTGCTGTTGTGGCAGAAAGACACTTCGATGATTAAGTCACAAAGTTCACAATAATGAATGGGGTCACGCTAATATTTTTTAATTTTAAAATGAGCCATTTTATCTCTTATAAGGGCAATAATGGAACTTATATTGTGACGGAGCATTAATTTTTAATTAACACCAAAATAGATAGTCCATTTATATTACCATAGATGTACAACCTAATACTTAGGCCTAATACAATCTGTAACGATCCAATCCAAAATTTTCATTAAGTCGCAGAAAAATGATAAATAAGTCTCCAGTAATTACAGTGGTGGGCTATGAATAATACAATTCTTTAAAAAAAATAAAGAAAGTACTATAAAAAAGTCTAATTCAAAATGATATATATTTTCTGGTCTTCCCTTCGAGCTGTCACTAATTTTGTTCCAAACCTGAAATCACAATTTATGTGAATACGATATAAATATACACTCAAAACAACAAGATATTCAATGCCAACGACATAAAAGAATTTATCATATTGGGTTCTTACAACCGGTCTTTTTGGGCACATAAACAACAAGAGTGCTACATACACATCATTTTAACACATCACTTAAAACTACGTCGTTTTATGTTAAGGAATATCCAAATATATTTTCAGCGATATGGGTCAAAAACAAATATGATTTTTTTTCAACACAAAACTAAATAGTTTTGAGTGATGTGTGAAAGCGATGTGCAAAAGTGGTGTGTCTTTAGCATTTTTGCATAAACAACGGCTCAGCCTCGCCCCATCAATCATGTCTTCTTAGGCCCTTTTTTGGACTTATTGGGTGGCTTATCGGCAGAGTCTCGTTCATTTTCTGTAACAATTTGTTCCATGGTATTCAGTCATAACTGAACATATATATTGATTTAGGATTTCAATAAATACACCATAGAATTTTAATAAGAGGTATGTTTTGTCATATTTTTCGTCTCTATACTTTTTTTTTTTTTGACATAATTTTGTATTGTTTAAATTCCTTTCACCGAGATGAATTAATTAACAACCAAAAATTAATCAAATCATAACGAACACAAAAAAAATTAAATAAAGACAAAAAAATTATTTATTTATTTATTTATTTTAGGCCAATTGGGCAGGGCCTTTTTACAAAAAGAAGTGAGGAACCAAAAAAATCAGTCGCCCACTGCCACTAAATTATGCGGCGATAGTCCGAATTCAAACTTCTTTCAGTTGCGCTATTCAAACTTAGTTCTCACAAAATTTTAAAGAATCCACCGTTTATTGTTTCAAAAAATAGATTTTGTTACGTGCACCCCATTACTTATTTTTGATAGTATCATTAATAATGTCTAACTAAATTGAAATTGAGGTCATGTCGTGTAAAAATGCCCAAATATATGATCAATGTCATCGTAGAACTTTTTTTTTTTTTTTTTAATGGCAGTCATCGTAGAACTTAGAGCATCCGCATCCGGCTCCCCAAACAACCTCCTTCTCTAATTTGAGGAGCAAATCCTCTTAATAAGCCCCACATCAGGCTCCCTATTCCTTCTCCCTATTCTCCAAAATGAATAGTAACTCCCTAGTTTTAGGGTGTCACTATTCACTCCTAACATTTTATTTTTATTTTTATTTCATTTCTTTCTCCTCTCCTATAACATTTGAATTAAATATAAAAAGAAAAAAAGAATATTTTAATAGAATAGGGATAGAATAGAGAGTCTGATGCAGGAGACATTACAAAATATGACTCTCTAAAATAGAAAAGTGGGATTGTCTCTCTAATTTAGAGAAAAAAATGAAGAGACTGATGCGGATGCTCTTAGATCAATGAAACGAGCATAAATGATTGTGCGCACAAACTTTTTCCTTTTGTTTTTTCATGTCGGCCCACAACGAGTGGATAAGAATTGAGCAAGATTGTTGTGTGGACCCCATACTGAGTAGTTTTTCCTTGATAAGAGAAAGCTAATAGAGATCTAACGGTTGGTATGTGATCCTTAAGCCCCAAGCAAGGGCGAGGATTTAGCGAAGAACTATATAGGAAAATGATGGTTCTTTCCGTACAATTAGTGCACTGCATGTGGACTGGTGCGAAAGTAAAGTGCTTTTGCGTTGTTGCTATGTGCTTTTAACATTTTTAAATTGTGCTAGTCAAGCTAGACTTCTATTTATTTTGACAGGAAACCATCTAAATCACATTAATTTCAAAGATTAATTGGTCCAAATAAAATTTTAAATTTTCGTTACAAAAGTAGTTTTTGAAATTACTCTTATACAATATAAATTTTTTATTAAATCTATTTTGATATTAAATAATTTATATTCACAATTTGTCTTTAATAAAAAATTATTTGTTATTTTTGCATCATCTTTTTGGTGATTATTAGTTCATCTGGAGAAAAAATTTAAAAAATATAAAATTATGTTCAAAAGTTTAAAAAAAATTTACTAAAGACAAAAATAAGTTAACACAGACGATGTTTTGGACTTATTTTTTGTCTTTTCTGAATTTTTTTAATTTGTGGACATAATTTTATGATTTTTTGAAATCTCTTATCGAGACGGACTAACAGGTTTAAAAAAATTGTCACAAAATAAAAAATTGTAAAAAAATTTAACTAAAGGACAAAAAAATAATAAATTAATAAATCAATAATTATCACAGTCAAAATGGACCCTTTATGTGAAGGATCGATGTTACTTAATTATTTTTTATTCTATCATACTTTTATACTTTTTAGATTTTTTCATCAAGACGGCCAATAATTCACAAAATATTAAGGCCAAAATGATAAATGTAAGAAAAAAAAAATTTTGAATAAAGACAAAAATAAATTGGATAATCTAGGGAGGCCAATGTCTAATTAAATTAAAATTCAAGTCATGTTGTGTTGTGTCAACCCTGAATAGTTTTTGAATGGCAAGAGAAAGTCAATAACAATCTAACGGTCGAGGTATTCTCCTTAAGCCTAAAGCAAAGACATGGATTTCGCGAATTACTAGAGGGTGTTTGGAAGTTATTTTTTAGCTTTTCATTTTTGCCTTTTTAATTTTTTTGGCTTTTTAAATTATGGTCAGAATGAATTTTGAATTTGGAAGAAGTATTTGAGAGAAATATGCAGAATACATTTTGTAAAATTAGTAAAATATAGAAGGGAAATGAAAATGCAAAAATGAGTTCTAGACCACCTTCTGAATTTTTGCTCATAAAATTTAAAATAGAAAATGAGTTATGCAGAACTTATTTTGAGTATGTAACTTCCAAACAACTAAAATCCAAAAGCAAAAATATAAAAATATAAAAATGTGGCTCTCAAACACCCCCAAGAAAATGAAAAGGAAAAAGGAAAAAGAAAAAAGAAAAAAGACTATTATCTCCGTACAATTATTGTGCATTATCACTCTATGCGCTCTCTCTCCGTACAATTATTGTGCATTATCACTCTATGCTCTCTCTCTCTCTCTCTCTCTATATATATATATGTAGATATAGAATAAAGAAACAAGAGTGAGTGAGTGTGAGAACAAATTAGTAGAATGGCAACTTCCAAAGCCAAGGTGACTCTAAAACTATTTATCGACACCAAGGGGAAACGAGTTGTTTTCGCAGAAGCAGCGAAAGACTCCGTGGATTTCCTCTTCAACATTCTCCATTTGCCCGTTGGAACCGTGGTTAGGCTTCTCAAAAAACAAGCCATGTTGGGCAGTTTGGACAATCTCTACGAGAGCGTCGAAAACCTGAACGAAACCTATCTCCTACCCACCAAATCCAAGCAATCCGTCTTGAATCCAATCGCACTCACTTCTAATTCTTCAGATACTACCCCAGTGCTTTTGCTCGATAACTTCTCTACCACCGTAACCAAACCGTTTTATGTGTGCCAGAATCACACGTGGAGTTCTCTCGCTCACCAGTATGTCATCAGTGAGATTTCCTATACTGAGTGCCCTCAATGCAAGGGCTCCATGAGTTCGAAGTTAGCAGCGGCGGAGCGGGGTTTTGTTAAGGAAGTGGGGACTTATATGGTGACGGATGATTTGGTGGTCACTCCTACTTCTTGCTCTACTTTGCTTAACAAATTTAATATTAAGGAAATCAGTGCACTTGAGGAAAGGATTGTTGATCTGGGGATGCCTGAGGTACCTATATGAAACTTGCATCAAACTTTTAAATGGATTATATAATTCTTATAGAAAGTTTTGTAAATTTATTGCAGAATATTTTTAGATTTTTGTAATGTCTATTTTTGTGATTTTTCTGTTCGCACCGTATTTAATTATTGGATATATCTGACCTTCTTTGATTAGGGTTTGAAGCTGCTAAAAGCAAGTTTGCACTCGAAGACAGTTTTAACTAGTGTTTTCTTAGAAGACACAATGGAAAGTTCAAGGAAACCAAACTTTAGTGGCCCATGTTAATTTCGTTCTTTCTTTTGCACTTTGTTTGTCGGCCTCTTGCCAACTTTATGAGGTGAGGGATGCCCAGTATTGGTGTGTGATAGTCGCAAATTGAGTGTTATCTTAGTTGGGATATAATTTTTCTGTTGTGATGCCATCCTTTTTAGGCTACCTGTAATCTTTTTATATATCTTTGTTATAAGCATAATATAATTCTCTTTTGCCAATTGATAAAGAAAGATGTCATAATCTGGGTTTAGAATTCTGCATGCTTGGATTTTGTTTTGCCTCTTTTGGGTGGTGACAAGGATATATTTGGTATTTTTCATGCTCTGTTTCGAAACAAAGTGAAATTGAATTTTTAGTTCTATCTTCTAGTGACAATTATATTTTCATCTCATCATCTTCTAAGGGTTATATTTTAGTTTCGAAATTCAAAAAATACCAAAAATTCCTGTAACTCTTGGTTTCGCACGGTTACAATTCTTTTCTAAAATCGCGGTAACCGTTGTAGTTTCGGACGTTGACAAAATTTTAAGAATTTCTCTTACTAAAATTTTGGGAACTAGTTGGCGGTTACTTTTCTTGTTCTTATCATTCTTTTTGTTGTTAGTATGTATTTTCTGATTCAATTGGCAATGATTTGTGTAACGCCCCGACTTTTGGTAACGTTATTTAATTCTTTTTAAAATTATTTTATTTATCAAAAAAATTATAATAAAGATAAACTCTTTTATTGCAGGGAAAAATAAAATAAAATCATTGTCTAAATTAAAATAACAGAAACACCCTTATGGGTTTACATTTATTTAAGATAAATGACAGAGCTAACTAAAATAACGATAAGGCAGATAGGTGGTGAACTCTTCTTCTACGGCCGTCGGCTCTTCCTCATGCGGTAAAAACTCCACCTGGCATGAATGTCAGGGGTAGAGAAGTTGCTCCAGTGAGAAATAAAACTCAGTAGGAAATGTTAACCCGAAAAACCGAACCCGAGAAGAATCAAGCATGCATCATGTTATAGTATTGAAATAAGCTGAACAGTTAAGTAAACACATAGGTTCATTATGTTTCTAAGAATTTCACCAGGAAACTCTATCTCCTACTCGACTATCTAACATAGAGCACTCAATTGCTACTGACAAGGTCTTACCTACCAGAGTGTACCTGACTAAGATATTGACCTGGTAAGGAAATGACTTTCTACTATCCACTTATGTCAATAACTACCTCGCCCTAACTAGATTCGACCGATAACCTGACTTCACCAAGTTAGATACTAATGAACTTTAGCCGCTTCTCCTTAATCGACTCAAAGATGCCTAGCTAAGACATTGACCGTCACTCTCTCGAGGTCTGAAGCTATACTCACAGACGGCCACAAAGTCACATACAACTGGATACACCCATCTCTTAGTTGGGATCTTTCCATGAAGACCTTCAACCGAGTACACCCACCTCCTAGTTGAAATCCAAAACACAGTCACATCAATGGGTCAACATCTGACAGCATCACTTGCTATGTTGGGCAACACTATTTAGTTTTATCTTTTCAATTAACGTCACTAATTGTCACTATACATCACTACGTTATAATGTTCAACTAACACCCTCCTTCCGTGTTTCGGGTGATATTTGAACCGGTGTACCTAACATAGATTCTAGGTTTCCCCCATAATTTCCAATCACACAATCATGTTCTCAGTATTCTCCATCTAACATTCGTTTAACATTTCTACAATAAATTCGCTGGGATAACGGCTATAAATATAATTATCTCCTCGGATAGCACGACGGTCATATCGAGCATAACCAATCAACTTAACACATGTCCAGATTACGCTATCCCTAATTACACCTCACTTTACCATTTAAATCCATATTCAGCTATCATGCTCAATCGTAAACAAACATGGTCAAACGTAATAATTCTTGGTCAAGTGATTCGCACGACACCCTCAGGGATCCATGGAGTACATGTGGTGTATGACTGTGCAATTTTTACATGCTATTTGGATAGTATTTCAAGTCTGGACAGTGTCCAAAAGATCAGAACGACATTCTGTAAAATTTTGAATTTTAAACAGGTCAATTGAGCGGCCTAGAGCTCGCTACTAAAATCCAAAGTTCGACAAAACTCTAACTTTTCTCTGAAAACCAAACAGTGTTATGAAAATTTAACAAGGTCGCTCAAGTAACCTAAAACTCGCTCGAGCGGGCTTTCTTTTTCTAGAACTTGCAACTTTCTGGTTTTTCCACGAACAGCTCGAATGAAAACACTAATCATGCATACTATGACTAAAATTGAAATTGAACACATGAATGAAATCCTAGTGGTTGGTAGGTAAAGAATTCTACCTCGATTGATGCAAACAAGCGTAGAACTAGATTTTAAGGGTCCATTTGGATTGCTTTTACCCTTTAGTGAAATTCTTTTACAATTTTTTGTTTTGTTTCAATTTTATAGTTGTTAGTTCGTCTCAATAAGAGATTTCAGAAAGGTATAAAATTGTGTCTAAAAGCTAAAAAAAAAGTTTAGAAAGGACAAAAAAATATCCCAAAACAGTGTCTGTGTTGACTTATTTTGGTTTTTAGTGAATTTTTTTTAGTTTTTGGACATAATTTTATACCTTTTAAATTCCTTTCATCGAGACAAACCAATAGTCACCAAAAAAAATAACGCAAAAATAACAAATACAAAGTTTTTTGAATAAAAATAAAAAATAATCAATTTAGTTAATTTTGGGCAAATAGAACCTTAATTTGAAGAACATGGGACAATACCTTCACCAGGGCTTCTTCCTTCAAAAGCTCCAAGAACAACCATTTTTTTTCTCTCAAAAACTTACTGATATGCTGGTTACGAACTCTTAGGTGTAATCTTTTAAGGGTAAAGCTTCATTTATGTAGAGTTTGGAATGACTCCTATAATAATTCCCGAATTGATTTCAAAATCAATGTCATGAAAACCCCTTATTTACAAGCTATGAATTTCCCTATTGATTAGCATAAAATCCCCTTTTAATTCACCCAAATCCCTCATCAAATAGATTATTTTGTATTAAAATCAAATGGAATCTAAGGTGAAACCATTATTCAATCGAAAATTCCAAATCTATAGCCATGAATGCAAATACACTCTCAAGATTACTTCCCCAAAGTTCTGCAGATTGATAGCTCGCTCAAGCGACCAGGAGTTCGCTCGAGTGGCCTCCTTTAATTTTTGAATTTTGAAATTCTGTCTTAAAATTAATTAAAGACACGAAGTAAATAATAAATATTAATTATTAAATTAATTTTAATTATTTAAAATACTCATGTTATTACAACCTTTGACCTAACCAACTCCTAGGTATTCTTTTTCAATATCTAAAAACTTCCTGTTGAATTGAAAATCCTGAGAATTCTGAGAATTTTTAAAAAAGTTCTATTTAGGCCTCTTCATTCCCTGCGGGAACCATTCAACCGATTGAGCAACGGTAGAACGACGGGCGAAGGACGACGTCGACAGACAACGGGTGACGGTTGATGGATAATGGCATTTTAAAAAGATTAGATTGGACATTAGAGAAACACCTTAAAGAATAGGATACCCAGACTACTAAAATTGAACAACATAGTGTAATGGATAACTTGGTGAACTATCATTAGAATTCTAAAAATTTCAGAGTTTACAAACAATTGTTTTTTTTTTATCAACAAAGAAAAATTTCATAACATAAAAGCAAGGTTACAAACTATAACTATAACGGAACAAGAGCTCTCTGTTGGCAAGATACTAAATTAGAACTCAAGCCTCACCCAATTACAATAAGGTAAAAGAAGAAAAAAAAAACTAGTAAGTTGAGATGAATAGAACCCCAAAAATTGCCACTCCTCGAAGACCGAATTTCACCTTAGCCCGCACCTCCACCCACCATTTGATGTAATCTACCACAATCTCCACTCTTATCTCCTTCCGTCGAAAAATACATTCGTTCCTCGCTCTCCATAGTGAGCATATATATAGTGGCAAAAATGGTGCATCTCCACAACAATCGCTCTGATTTAGATCGACCACTACTTGCTGCAGTTTCTTCCACCAACGATCTGATGTTACTAGGGAGACACCACGATAAACCTCACCATCTCAAGATACACCCCCAAATCTCCCATGCCATTCTACAGTGGAGTAACATATGATCCGATGCCTCCATGATATGCATCCAGTGCGGTAGCTGAAAGATGAAAGGGTTGAGTTACAAGCTCTGTAAGAAAATCTATGCCAAGACTATGTGCAATATGAGATGAAATGGTATGCACTATGAACATTATATGACGATACAAGATATAGATGTGTCAAGTACTATAATATGAATAAGGAAGCACAAGTGACAAACTCACCACAAAAAATCCAAAATGTGCCAATACAAACGCTACAACCAATATCATATCTTACTACTAACTCATCGCCGAAAAAAAAATCTAATCAAATACAATCAAGTGATGCCATGTCCTAGTACTTCTCCCAACGGAGGCTAACCAAACTAATTCATGACAATTCCTAGCACATTTTGCAAAGGAAGCTAGATCTATAGTCCCCTAGTACCACTCCCGATGGAGGCTAGCATTATACTTGCATCGATCAATTATCAACGGATGCCTATGTAATGCATATCGATACTACATTCACGTTATGTCAACTAAGTTTCATTTAATCTATATGAACGAATAACCTATATATAACCATGACAATTTACCAAGTAAAAGGGGACCAAGGCAAAATATAAAATAACCAAACTGTCAGAGGAAAAATTCACATTTTCGTCCAGACATGTCCGGTCCTATTCGGACACCAGGCAATCCCGTCCGGACGCCCAAATTGTTACCTCTCTACCAAAATTTCTGGCCCAGCCATCTGGACAACCAATTCTCCCATCCAAACGCCATTGCACGATCTACAGAAAATTCTCCGCAATTTCATTTTTCTCTATCTCTCCAAATCACACAAAAAGCTCAATATATACATGAAATATGAACCAAAACATGTTAAATACATATAATGCAAGATAAAAATCCCTACCTCAAGCATTTAAAAGATGGATTTGATGAAGAGTTGTAGGCCCTAACTTTGGTGAACCTCCAAGCTTTGAGCTTTAACTTCCTGAGCTTCAAAGCATGATCCGTCTTCAATTCCACGTCAAGCACGTTCCAAACTTTCCATATCTCAAAGGAATTTGAAAATGATGGAGTGAATTGGAGGTGGGGTTAGAGAGAAGGTGGAGCTCTAAACTAGAGAGAGAAAGGGATGAGGGAAAATGCATACATATGGTGAGCTACACCCCCCAAAATCAAATTTCTATGGCCCCCAAGGGCTCCCACGTAAAACACCATATATTGTGATGCGTACAAAATAAAACAAAAGTTTTCGGACTCGAGTTCCGCAACTAAAATCCAGAACATGTAATAATGAATCCAATGGTTATCCCGCAATAAAATTTTTAGATAATATATTTTAAAAACTAAAAAAATTTCGGGTTTTACATGATCCAGCATGATACCGAGGTATGATTTAGAAGGTAAGATGTTCCTTACTGCATTCCATAGACACAATTCAACCTTAGGTGGGCAAATCTCTTGCCAAATTCCTTTATACACTGATTCTTTTTCAAATGACACAAGTTCCCATATTGTGTAGATTGATTTGACTGTGAAGAACACAGAGCTATCCCATTTCCAAGACAGGTAATCTTCTCTGTTATAATTGAACTGGAACCATTGACATGATCCAGCATGATTAGTATATTTTCCTTTTCCCACTCAAATAATTCCCTCCGAAACTGAAGTTTTAAGATACCCCATGAACCCTCCCTGCATACCTCTTGCACAACTGTCTCTTTCTGTTCCGAGATCATGAATATAGTCTAGGAAATAAATCTTTCAGAATTCCTTGAGATAACAATTTATGAGACCAAAAACTAGTAGACTCCCGGCCCCTTCCCTACTGAGATTTGCAACCCTTGAAGTAATACAGATCCCATTGTGCTGTTGAGTTAATGTATTCTACAAATATCCCCCCACACACTTGAAGGTTTACTAATTGCCACATGGTTATGCAACCGGTTTGACCTACCCATACCATAATTCCCTCTCACAACCTTGCACAACAGGCTAGACTTATCCCAACCAAACCTCCACAATCACTTGGCTGACAAGGCTATATTCATAATCAGAAGACTTTTAACCCCCATGCCCCCATAATTCCTGTCTTTTGCTACTTCCTCCCATTTTACAAGGCAAGTCTTTTTCTTCTCCTTCGTAGATGCCCGAAGAATTTCCTTTGACACCTCACAATAGCTCTAGCCACTCCTTTCGCCATTTTAAACAAGGAGATAGAATAAATAGGAATAGAGGAGATAGTAGATTTGATAAGGGTTAGCCTCTCTGCCATAGACAGGACTTTCATCTTCTATTTGGCCAACCTAGTTTGAATTCCGGCTACAATAGGGTCCCAAGTTGACAATCGCATAACATAGTATTTTAGTTATTAAACTTATATGTTACACAGTTTGATTGTATCTTTACTGATGTTTTAGAAGTTGATCATTACAAAATATGTTATGGTGGTAAATTTGATATTTCATTAATTTAATTTCAGATATGAGTTAAATTCGATGGCCATGATTGTAAAATGTTGTGCTACAAACTCAATTTTGATGATAAATTTGATGGCCGTGATGCTACATTTGTTGGGTTGCAAATTCAATCATTTTGTTTTTATATTTTTCTAAAGAAAACCTTAGCATAAAAAGCAGAATGTTTGTTTAAGGTGTAGCCAATTTGTATTGCATATAGGACTTAGGGGCAATGTTGTGCATTACGCACAATAGAGTATGTTGTGTAATAAAATGATATTGTTTTGACACATAAATTAAAACTACTCAAATAGTACAGCGTTCGGACAATTTTTTACACACTACAATAATATTATTTTAGTAGACAACACACACTGCTATAACAAGGAAAAAAGGCAACAACGTTGAGACGACTACAGTAGATCTAGTTTCAATAATCCGTTGATGGTCAAAAAGAATTTTTTATAAATGTTGACAGGAACAGTTTTATGAAAAATTGAATGGATCAAGCCTTTTTAAATATATTGAACGGTTCAAATCATCAAAATTTTGTCAGAAAATAGAAGGTTCACACTGTAGCAAAATAAGGGATCCCTTATTAAAAGCTCACTCTATATATATGCGTGTGTGTGTATGTGTCTGTCTGTGTGAAACACACGAATACAAATACGAATGCAATAGCACTCATTAGGGTCTACTAGCTAGAATCTCATTAGCATGAGAAGGACCATTTTATTTGTAGACTTCACTCGACGCTATTTCTATTTCAGAAATCAAGTTATAAATGCATGATTAAGACAAAATAATTTTGTGTTGTCATGAATAATGTAGATACCGAACATGTTACCACTGTTATCCATCATGCATTTTGCTTTGAGTACTGCTACGCGCTTAATTATTTGTGCATAGATCTGGATACAACATGACCTGAATTATATGCTTTTGAGAACCGTATTCTCTCCGTATCATAATCATATAATTTTGAGAACCGTATTCTCTCCGTACAATTATTGCAGTTGCATGTGGACTGGTGCGAAAGTAAAGTGCTTTTGCTTTGTTGCTATATGCTTTTGAAATCTTTAAATCGTGCTAGTTAAGCTAGACTTTTACTTATTTTGATAGAAGTCACATTTATTTCATAGATTAATTGGTTGGAATAAAATTTTAAGGTTTTGTTACAAAAGTAATTTTTAAAATTACTCTTATACAATATAATTTTTTAATCATAAAATAACTTATATTGAAAAAGTAATAAAACTACTCAAGTCAAGTATTTATTCTTGCTTCACTCTCACATTCTTCTCCGACACATCAATCTCATATTTCATACAGCATGTGTGTCCAACCTCTGGTAATACACATCTATTTGCCTTAATTTATCTAAATAAATTATGTTTTGGCTTTTTTAATTTTTTTATAACTGTTATTTTTTTATCAATTTTTTCTTGATTGACAATTCATCTCAACAAAAGGATTATCGAAAATATAAAATTATGTCCAAATGTTAAAAAAAATTCACTAAAGATGAAAAACAAATTTAAAAATACCACGTGTTGACTTATTTTTTGTCTTTGCTGAATTTTTTTTAATTTTTGAAAATAATTTTATACTTTTCTGAAATTTCTCGTTGAAATGAACCAACAACTATAAAAAAATTGACGCAAAATTAAAAATTAAAAAAATTCAAATAACGATAAAAAAATTAATCAAACAATAATTCAATAATTATCACAACCCAGATAGACCTACGTGAAGGGTCGATGTTAGTTTTATTAATCCAACCTGATAGTTGAATGATTAACTATCATTGTGCTGTTACTTATTTTTTTATTGTCATTAATAATGTCTAATTAAATTGAAATTCAGGTCATGTTGTGTGGACTCCACAACCACGATGCTATGACGTCCTCAGAAAAGGTATTGTCAATAACAGCTGGATAAGAAGGCTCCATTACGTCATCAATAACACCTGACATGAAAGGGTAGGGGAAGTAAAATATTGCACCATGAGCGATAAAATTTAGTAAATAAAAAACCTACCAGTAATTCAATTTGTGCTATAGAACATACGATGCATGAACAAGTCAAAAGCAATGATACAATAACCGGAAGCAATAACGATAGTAAATGATCAAATTATGATATGCACAAAGTAAATCAAAGTGAACTTTTTAGACTCAGTTTAAATCTTGACACGTGTCTAACCAAGACTCGTAAATGTCCAAAGTTTATTTTAAATCCAATTAAAATCATTTCCAAAATAGTGTCATATTGTTCCCAAACGATATAGTCCATACTCCTAAGCTGAATATTGTATTCGATGCTTACGTACCCAAACATCAACTGTCGTATCTCATGTTTTCAACCATTATGCTCGCGGACATTATGCCTTCTATATGTTGTGCCTTGATATAAAAGTCCAAACTAAATCATCAATTATTGTTTTATTTTCAAAATACACAACACGACTAAAGAATATAACTGGCTCACATCATAACTTAACTTAATACATGAAACGTGACGTGACCGACTCGGCCCCAAGACGTAGTCCGATTGTATGAGACAATAGCTCAGCTAAAATTCATATCTTAGCTAAAGACATACTAACACAATCTCTCCATGAAATAACAACACATCTCAAACAACACATCTTAGTTGGTTTCATGTCTGTGTATGATATCGGGATTTTTTTGGATCGATCACCCTTAAAAATTCACTTGAGTATGGTATCGGAGTTTGAAAAGTTCAAAGTCTATATTTTGGTATTAACTAGATGGTTAGAATGGACATGCCATGATTTAGAAGTTCATTTAGTCTCATGTATATGTTATGCTGAAGAGCAATTTTTTGAAGTTTCGAATTAAAAAATGAAAAGTGACGGTAATAGTTCCTTAAATGCTTCTAAGAACAATGGTGTACTTTCTTGGCTCAAATGCACAAGACTATAGTAAATTTTGAGCCGTTCTTTCATAAGAAAAAGTGTAGTTTTAACTTTTGTACTAAAATGGGTTTGTTGGGCCAAGAGGAGGAGATTTTGATATGACTAGAATTTAAAAATCCTACTAATTCCATTGTTTTCATTAAATAAATTAAAGTAAAAAAAAGATATAAGACTATAAATGTAAGCTTTACTTAATTTTAGGTAATGAAAAGATGGTGTCAATATAGAGGTGGTGACTAGTTAGTACAAATCTACAAATTCATCTGGATGAGTTGAAGAAGATCATTTGGATGGAATCTTGAGTCATCCGGATAGATTACGAAGGGTCAGGTCGTAATAGAAACACATGGCACATTCATTTGGATAGATAGTTATGTCATCTAGATGGAATGAAGGTTAGATAGTGCATAAATTATACATAGAAGAAGTTCATCCGGATGGGAGTCATTTTCTCAAAATCGCAAAATTAGATTTTATTTCAATTGAACTTCGTGGAGTTCTAAGATGGATCAATAAAACAAATTGAAGTTACGGAAATGTTCGTTAACCTTTGAAAATAGGTGGAATGCAAAATTGAATTGGATCGATTTGACTTGAATTGGAGTGATTGGACTTCAAATTGAATTTCCTCTTCTTCTCACTCTCTATCTTAGAGTAAGACTGAGTTGTGGAATGCAAGCTTGACTTGGAGCGATTTGACTTCAGATTGAATTTCCTCTTCTTCTGACTATCTCTCTTAGAGTAAGACTGATTTCTATCTCTCTCTCTCTTTCTCTCTCACAATTTCGAATCCTTAGATTGTGATGCCAAATGAGGATAGAAAGCGCCATATTTATAGGAAGAAGATGGAGTGTAGAGATTGTCATAATCCCCTTAGATTGCAGAAATCATGAGAGTTTGAAATGAATATTTTGATCGAAACCATTAAAACTATGGAGGTTTGAGGGAGGAAGATGGATGATTTGAGAGATACACTATGTGCAAGCATCTGAACAAGAAGATATACTATAGAAATTTCTAACGTATACAAGTCATGAATAGAAGGAAAATACTCATACATAAAGATGCCCACAGTAAGGAGTCAAACTAAAATAGATATGGGTCTTGGATTTGGGCTTGAACCATTGGGCTTGGTAGGTTAGATCATGGTGAAGTGGATGGGTTGAAGGGTTGGGCTCACAACATACACAAGCATATATATAAAAACTTCATGCACCTTATTCACAAGCCCATGTAATATTATGTACAAAATAAATTGTGTACTAAAATGATAAAATGTAAATAACAATTTCTAAAAAATTAAATTAAATTATAAAATTTTCTTATTCTTGGATTTAGAAATTCGGGTCTTTACAAAATAATTCCATTGTTCTTTGCACTATACAGGTTAGGGGAAAAAACTTGAACTTAAGGTTGAAATGAATAATCCTTCATTAGTCTCATAATTTTAGTTTCTTTTTTAAGGAAAAGTGATACTGTTTTTCTGATAAAAAAACTAAAGCACCACCATGCATAATTCTTAAAGTATTTGTTATCTAAAAAAGTAGGGTAAAAAAAAGAAATCACACCCGAAAGTTTTTGACTTTTTAAAAAATTAGCACTTTTTTTTTCATGAAGAACAAAAATAGCACGATTTTTCAATATTCCAAACTCATTCCCAATCGATTTCTAAGAAGCAATTTTGAGGCCCAATTTTACTGTGTACTCACATGCCAATCGTAACTGCTTGCTTGAGATTGCACCAAGGCATAAGAAAAGTCACGAGCGAACATAATGATACTTATTTGTTTAGCTCAGTAGTTGTTTGTCTTTTTTCTCTCTCTCTCTCTCTCACCTTGTAAAAGCGTGAGCCTTGTGTGCACTGAATTCAACCCTTAAGTAGAAAATCTTGATTAACAAATACTAGAAGTGCTTGTCGTCTCTCTGTCAAATTCCTCAGTCGGAGGATTCAAAAATACTTCTACTCTGTTTTTTGGTTGACTTTCTTTCTTTTTTCTTTTTAATATAAAATCTGAAGGAAGAATCATAAATATACTATTTCAAATATCATACACTTCATTGCATCACTAATTAACAACTAACTAAGCATGCCTTGTATGTTTATTAAACTTATCACGATTAAGAGGATTTATTAAAGGGTTTAAGCATCTCATACCCACCAAAAAGTTTTTAAAAAAACCTTTGGTTTGTACTATTAGACAATAATTGAACCCTTGCATTACTATATTGCCAACCCTACTTGCTCACTTTTTTATTGGGTCAAAAGTAGGGGCGGATCGAACTATTAGAGATCAAGAGTCAAGAACCTAGGTATAAATTTTAAAAATTCGTCCACCAAACGTGAAATCCTGATCCACCTCTGGTCAAAAGAGCCTCAATTTTCTTCACATTTGATTTCAGAGCCTATAGCAGCGGAACTATATGAAAATCGATAGTCCATTTTTTTTAAATTTAGTAACAAGGTATAAATTTTAAAAATTATAAAAAATTTACATTTTATCCCCCTTTCTTTTTCAAAAAATAAAAAGTTTTGGACCCATAACGTGAAATCCTAATCCACCTCTGGTCAAAAGAGCCTCAATTTTCTTCACATTTGATTTGAGAAGCCTAAAAATGAACTATATATGTCAAATCATGACATAGGATCTAGAAAGCAACCTGCAACGTTATCTTCAATGTGGAGATTAATTTAAATTATATAAAGATATGATATTAATTAAGGATCTTTGACTTAAACTTTAATTAAGCTATGTAGGGATTGGTGGGATGACCTTTCCAGTTCCTAATTCTCTTTTGCCAAACTTTACCGATGGTACAGACGAATTCCTTTCTTCACCCAAATGTGAAAGAAAAAAATCCAATAATTTTCTGTTGTGGAACAAAATATCTCCCGAATATTCAGTTTGATAATCTGTTACTAATTCTTTTTCTGCTTCTGGTAAGTTAAAAGGTAATCTCTTACACTCGGCTAAGGTATAGGAAGGATTATATTATAATATCTGTCAATGCTATTTATAGAAAATAAATAGAAAATTTATATAAATAAGAAATTAAAAAATGTTAAAATTTCATTTCTCAACCATTGTATACTTTATTTAAGTAGTAATCTTTTATTGTATTGTGAATAATAGTTATTCTCTTTTTTTAACCCTAAAAAAATATGGATGATACTAAATAGTAAAGAATGATTCCGTAAATCCAAACAATACTTTTGTAGGCGTTCACCTCAAATCCAATCGGGGGATCGAATTGATTATAGAAACATCAATTTAATTAGTCGATTTATTAGTCAACAAGGAAAAATATTATGTAGACGAGTGAATAGATTGACCTTGAAACAACAACGATTAATTACTATCTTTGTTAATTTTTTGTAATAATGAGAAACTCTTTAAAATGTAAGAACTCGGTCAGCCGTTAGAACTAATAGTCGTCGAGCCCAAAAGAAAAAAAAATAGGCTTACTTTTCTTGTTCAATTGAATCAAAATTTCAATTAGAATTAAAACGTATTTTACTCAAAAAATCTGAGAATTTAAATTTTTTTATTGTTTCATAAGAATACGAAAAAATCAGGAATAATAAAAAATCTTTTTTTTAACGTTTTCATTCATTTTGACAACTTTCTCATATTTTATCATATTAATTTGTACTTCATCTTCTCGGAGTTGCTCTGTTTCAAAACAAGTGGAACTTAATTTTTAGTTTCTTTCTCTTAGTGACAATTATATTTTCATCTCATCAGTTTCTAAGGGTTATTTTTTTTTGTCTCGAAATTCAAAAAATACCAAAAATTCCCTTAACTCTTAGTTTTCGACGAATACAATTCTTTCTAAAATCTCAGTAACCGTTTGTAGTTTCGGGTGTCGATAAAATTTTAAGAAATTCTCTTACTAAAATTTTGGAACTAATTGGCAGTTACTTTTCTTGTTTGTATCATTCTTCTTATTGCGGGTATGTCTAATTTTCTAATTCAATTGGCAGTGACATATGACCTAATTCACCAACTTCTAAGTATTCTTTTTCAATATCTCAAATTTTCCTGTCAAATTGAGAATTCTAAGAATTTTCGAAAAAGTTCTATTTAGGCCTCTTCATTCCCTCTTCAGTTGATTGCGGGAACCGTTCAGCCAATTGAGTAACGACAGGGCGAAGGACGACATCAACAGACCACGAGAGATGGTCAACGGATGATGGCAATTTAAAAAGCTTAGATTGGACATTAGAGAATAGGCACCTTAAAGAACAAGATACCCCGATTACTGAAATTGAACAATGTAACACTTGGTGTAATGGATGAAGTGGTGAACTATCATTTGAATTCTAAAGATATCAGAGTTGTACAAACTACAAATAATTATTTTCATAGATCATGGTGGTTTAGTTATTAAGATTATATGTTACAAAGTTTGATAGTATCTTTGCTGTAATGGATCTCTTTTTTTATGAAATGAAAGACCTCTCATTTCCTGATCAAATATTGATGATCTGAACCGTTTAATATGTTTAAAACATATTTTTAAAGGTACTGGTAAGAAATCGGCTCAAAAAGATATCCAAACAAACTTGATCCAAGTAATTTTTCATAAATATGACAAGAACAATTTTATAAAAAATTGATTAGATCAAACCTTACCCGATAATATTTTGAGCCAATTACTCACAAGTATTTTTAAAAGTATATTTTAAACACATTGAACAGTTCAAATTATTAATATTTGATCAGAAAATAAGAGGTTCTCATTTTAACAAAATGAGAAATCATTTAGTAGAAGTTACATGTGTGTGTGTGAGACACACGAATACAAATACAAATACGAATGCCATACCACGTACTCATTAGGGTCCACTAGCTAGAATCTCATTAGCATGAGCCGGACCATTTTATTTGTAGAGTTCACTCAACACTATTTCTATTTCAGAAATCAAGTTATTAATGCATGATTAAGATAACATCATTTTGTATTGTCATCAATAATATATATATACACCGAACATGTTACCACTGTTATGCATCACGCATTTTGCTTTGAGTACTGCTACGCACTTAATTATTTGTGCATAGATTTGGATACATACATACATATATACATATACATATATATATATATATATATATGTATATGTATTTGAAACGCTTGGATACACGTGAAACTTTCATTAATTTGTAAGCTCTATATGCATCTAATGACTCCGAACACATTTCTATCCAAATCTATGTACGAATGCAACGAGGATTATTGTCTGAACCCATAATGAGTAATTTTTTCTTGAAAAGAGAAATTCAATAAAGATCTAATGGTTGAGGTGTGGTCCTTATGCCCCAATCAAATGCATTGATTTAGCGAAGTACTAGATAGAAAAGAACAATGCTAGGCTCCTCGAAACTGAATTAAAAAAGTTTTAATTTCTGAATTTAAAATTAATTGTCATGATTCACTTGGATTAGTTGGACTACAAATACAAATCTAATTTTGAGAACTGTATTCTCTCCGTACAATTATTGCAGTTGCATGTGGACTGGTGCGAAAGTAAAGTGCTTTTGCTTTGTTGCTATATGCTTTTGACATCTTTAAATCGTGCTAGTTAAGCTAGACTTTTACTTATTTTGATAGAAAACCAACTTATCACATTTATTTCATAGATTAATTGGTTGGAATAAAATTTTAAGGTTTTGTTACAAAAGTAATTTTTAAAATTACTCTTATACAATATAATTTTTTATCATAAAATAACTTATATTGAAAAAGTAATAAAACTACTCAAGTCAAGTATTTATTCTTGCTTCACTCTCACATATATTCTTCTTCGACACATCAATCTCATATTTCATACAGCATGTGTGTCCGACCTCTGGTAATACACATCTATTTGCCTTAATTTATCTAAATTAATTATGTTTTGGCTTTATTTAATTTTTTTATAATTGTTATTGTTTTAATCAATTTTTTGTTGATTGACAATTCGTCTCGATGAAAGAATTATCGAAAATATAAAATCATGTCCAAAAGTTAAAAAAATTCACTAAAGATGAAAAATAAGTTTAAAAATACCACGTGTTGACTTATTTTTTGTCTTTGCTGAATTTTTTTTAATTTTTGAAAATAATTTTATACTTTTCTAAAATTTCTCGTTGAAACGAACCAACAACCATAAAAAAATTAACGCAAAATCAAAAATTAAAAAAATTCAAATAACGATAAAAAAATTAATCAAACAATAATTCAATAATTACCACAATCTAGATAGACCTACGTGAAGGGTCGATGTTAATTTTATTAATCCGACCTGATAGTTGAATGATTAACTATCATTGTGATGTTACTTATTTTTTTATTGTCATTAATAATATCTAATTAAATTGAAATTCAGGTCATGTTGTGTGGACTCCATACTGAGTAGTTTTTTGATGGCATGAGAAAGCCAATAAAGATCTAACATTGAGGTGTAGTCCTTAAGCCCGAACCAAAGGCATGAAGTAAAAGAATTACTAGGAAAAGGAAAAGGAAAAAGCAAAAGAAAAAGAAAAAGACGATTCTCTTCGTATAGTGTGTGTTTATGTGTGTTTATCACTCCTTGCTCTCTCTCTCTCTATATATATATATGTGTGTATCTGTGTGTTTATGTGTGTTTATCACTCCTTGCTCTCTCTCTCTCTATATATATATATATATATGTGTGTGTGTGTGTATGTGTGTGTTTATGTGTGTGTGTGGGTATAGATAAAGAAACAAGAGTGAGTGAGTGTGAGAACAAATTAGTAGAATGGAAACTTCCAAAGCCAAGGTGATAAATCTAAAACTGTTTATCGACACCAAGGGGACAAGAGTCGTATTCGCAGAAGCAGGAAAAGACTTCGTGGATTTCCTCTTGTACCTTCTCCATTTGCCCGTTGGAACAGTAGTCAAGCTTCTCACAAAGCAAGCCAAGTTGGGCAGTTTGGACAATCTCTACGACAGCATCGAAAACCTGAGCGAAACCTATTTTCAATCTACCAAATCCAAGCAGTCCGTCTTGAATTTGACAACACCCATTTCTTCTTCAGATGCTAACCCATCGCTTTTGCTCGATGGAACATCTACCAAGGTACCCAGAAAGTTTTATGTGTGCTCTAGTTACTCTAGGGGTTATGCGTGTCACCAGTATGTCAGTGCGGATTCGTCTACTCTGTGCCCTGAATGCAAGTCAGTCATGAATACAGCAATACCTTGTCTTGCTAGGGAGGGGGTGGAGGAAGTGGAGTTAGCAGTAGGGAAGCGGGGTTTTGTTAAAGAAGCGGTGACTTATATGGTGATGGATGATTTGTCCGTGACTCCTATGTCTGGCTCTACTTTGCTTAACAAATTTAATATTAAGGAAATAGGTGCACTTGAGGAAAGGATTGTTCATCTAGGAATGCCTGAGGTACATATATTAAACTTGATCAAACTTTTCACCTGATTAATTATATATTTAACCATGTCTTTGTAACATTTATTTTTCTGATTTTTCTGTTTGGACCATATTTAATTATCGAAAATCTCGAATCTTTTTTTATCAGGGTTTGAAGCTGTTGAAAACAAGTTTGCACTCGAAGACAGTTTTAACTAGTGTCTTCCTAGAAGGCACGGAGGCGTGTTCAAGGAAACAAGAACGGAGTATCCTCTGTTAATTTCTTTCTTTCTTTTGCTCTTTGTTCGTTGGCCTCTTGACAACTTTAGGAGGTGAGGGGTGACCAATGGCGTGTGATAATAGGAAATCGAGTGCCAAATTTATTGGGATGTAATTTTTCTGTTGTAATGGCATCTTTTCTAGGCTACTTGTAATCTTTGTATAAGCTTAATATAATTCTCTTTCACTAATTAAAAAAAAAAGAAGATATCATGATTTGGGTTTAGAACTTTTCATTCTTGGAATTTTTTTTTTTTGCTAGAAGAAAAGTATATTAATCAAAGTAAGGGTAGTGACTAAAGAATACTAGTTATAAACTAGAATTCCTAACAAGAAAGCAAAAGTGTATAAACTAACATCTCTAAGGTGGAATACCCCATTATCACAGACAAAGTTAAGTGCTCCCTTGGTATACCAACCCTTCTAAACTCCTCACTATGTCTGCAGCAGTGTACACCACCAGATTGAGTTTAGATTTTGCCCAAGATGCGACCTTTAGCCTTATTAGCTCAACTTGACCAATAGCATCAATCCGTTGTAACATTCTTAAAGTTCATGCTTGGATTTTGTTTTGCCTTTTTGGGGTGGTGACGAGGTTATAATTTTATACGGTGTTTTTCGTGCTCTGTTTCGAAACAGGTGGAACTTAATTTTTAGTTCCTATTTCTTAGTGACAATTATGTTTTCATCTCTCATCATCTTCTATGGGTTATTTTTTAATCTTGAAATTTGAAAATTACCCAAAATTCCCTTAACTCTTGGTTTCTCACGAATACAATTCTGTTTTTAGTTTTGGGTGTCGACAAAATTTTAAGAGTTTATATTACTAAATGTCACGACCCACCCTGTAAAAGTTAAGGCACGTGACCGGCCACGAGTAAAACTCGTAAGGCCTTAAAAAATAGACTAGTTTAGGAATTTTCTGTCAACATATCTGATACCAGAGTGTGAAAATAAAATTTACTTCCAGAGTTCAGTGCATAAAGTAAGATACAATAATATGACCCTTATGAGCTTATAAACCATGACTACGGCCCAAAATTCTGATCGGTCAACAAAATAAAAATTTCAACTAAGGTCATGTTATATCAAAATATGCTAAGTCTAGGGATCACAAGAGATAACTTTAGTTCCAATACAACTTTGCAGAATTTCAAGCATGATAAGCATCATTGTCAAAACATGTTGCATCAATAACTATATTAGCACTAGGCTAGTGTGAGTCTATATATAATAAGTTTACTAATTTATGTATTAATGTAACCCATATTTTTGAAATCAATTATAATCAAATGATAACATTGTGTGATATGTCAATCCAGCTTTCATGCTTACGCTGTAACCATGTATAATTATCAAATGGCAATTTGTATGACAGTAAATTCAGCTTTTAGGCTTATGTTGTAATCATGTATAGCAACATTGTATGATTTACGGCAACACCAGTAAATTAGGGAGCCACCCCATATAGTCCACCCTTATTACTTCACCTTATCGCTAGAATCTTCATCTGCCTCCTAGCGAACGGGGTGTCATATTAGACCTCACAATTCCATACCATGATATTTCCACAAAACCATAATTCTCTTTAAAGTCTTGATCTATCATACTTAGTGTATCATCAATACAATGCTTACTCACTTAATGACATGGATTATACATCGAAATGACAAATCATTTATTTTCATAGTAGAAAGCAAGTAAGCAAGTCATATGCACGACTCATCTGAAATTAGCCCTTACTTCCCTTATATATATTAATTCGGCCCGATGATCTCCAATTCCGGAATCTATCATAATAAATAAATAGTATTTATTGCCGATAATTCTTAGAAGTATATAGTAACTTAGCGACTCGAGTCGCATAGTCATTTAGACTCCTTGATTCGTAAGGGCACAAAGTTTAATTCGGATTCTAGGGCAAAGTGATCGTTTTATCCAAATTTAACAAGTGACCCCGAGAGCTTTCTCGAGATTCAGGTCAATTTTATTACTTAATCATTAGTCTCATTTTTGTTCAAAGGCTCGGGTTTTCCATGTTCAATTGACTCGGTCGCCGGTTGCTTAAACCATAAAATATTATTTTTGTAAATTTACTATTGGCCGTCCAAAAATGTAACTGAGACCGAACTCACATTATTTTCAGTCCTTCACACCCGAAGTCTAATTCCATGGTCGGTCATTTATGTGGTGATTTTAGTGTCAATGGGCTGCCCACATGTTATTTAATTCCAATTTTATTTTGTTACAGTCAATTTCGTGATTTGACTAACAGATATGACGATTTAAGTGGGTACATACGTTGACTTTCTAGAGAGAGAAAAATCCCAAAAATGAGACTATTTTTGTTGGCGACTTGGGGGGCATTTTTTGTGAGTTACTTAGGTCTCGAGAAAGATCTAATCCATCTAAGTTCAAGAGTTAATGTTTGTCCACAATTTTTTTCTTTTAACAAACGGATTTTGACTCTCCAATCATCAAGATCCAAGGGCCCGAATTTGACAAAAAATCTAAAAAAAAATTCTAAAAACAAGTTTATGAAGGTCATGAGTGACTTTCATAGCATGATTTCTATGGGTTCTAATGGTCAAAGAGTCGATCCATTCTGTCTATTTTGAATACTGAGCGTTTAACTATGATTTCAAACATTAAAATCTAGATTAAACTATTTAAAATATTAATATCTAAAACCTCGAACATAAAAAAAAGCATGCGCTTACAAGGTTGTTCTACCTCTTTCCTTGCCGAAAAGCTTGGTGGCCGAAAATAATGGCTCAAGCTGTGAATATGACGATCTAGACGAAACTCCGGTGTGTCCTAGTGTAGATGATGATGTAGAGGTGGTGGTGGTGTAGTGGTGGGAGAAAAGAAGAAGATGAAGAATAAGAAGAAGTAGTGGTAGTAGAAGTAGAGGGATGTGTGGATTTTTTGGTGAGAGAGTGAGACAAGTGAGAGAGAGAGAGAGAGAGCACGTGAGAGAGAAGTGAGAAGAATGCCAAAAATGCATGCTTATATGCACATATATTAGGATGAAGAAAATGAAAGTGCAAATATAAATATAAACTCAAAATAGAAATTAAATAGATTAATCATGGGAAGAGAAAACACTCTCCATGTCTTGAGGGAAAAAGAAGATACGATTTGAACTAGATAGATTTCCATCGGTCAAGGGTTCAATTGCGTGCGTGAGCGTAAAACGCTACGCAATCTTGAAAAATTATTACGGTACCAATTTTTGAAAAA
The DNA here is from genome assembly GCA_019985065.2 of Arctostaphylos glauca. Taxonomy (NCBI): domain Eukaryota; kingdom Viridiplantae; phylum Streptophyta; class Magnoliopsida; order Ericales; family Ericaceae; genus Arctostaphylos; species Arctostaphylos glauca. Next base: position 23,473,408 of record JAHSPW020000013.1, read on the forward strand.
ATATGAAAATAAATTGGGTGACTCAGAAAAATACAAGGATCATAAGGACGTACTCGAAATTCTCATGTCAATATTCGTTATCAGATCGCATCTCAATATGTCATAAAAGTAACGTTTCTAATAAACGTAGGTCCCGAAATCAAATTTTCTAATTTGAAAAAATAAAAATAAATTATGTAATAATTATAATTATTCCTGCTATTTTTAAATTTAAATAATTAAATCGGGTCGGGGTATTATACTAAAATTTCGGGAACTAGTTAGCGGTTACTTTTCTTATTCTTATCGCTCTTCTTGTTGTTGGTATGTCTTTTCTGATTCAGTTAGCCGTGACATATGACCTAACCAACTCCTAGGTATTCTTTTTCAATATCTCAAAACTTTCTGTTGAATTGAGAATTCTGAGAATTTTCAAAAAAGTTCTAGTTAGGCCTCTTGATTCCCTCTTTAGTCGATTACGAGAACCATTCAGCCGATTGAATAACGGCAGGACAACAGGTGAAGGATGACATTGACAAACGACGGGTGACGGTCGACAGACGATGGCCATTTAAAAAGATTGGATTGGACACTAAAAATTAAACAGTTTAAAAAACAAGATGCCCAGACTACTACAATTGAATAACACGTGGTGTAATGGATGACTTGGTGAACTATCATTAGAATTCCAAAAATTTTCAGAGTTGTACAAATAATTGTTTTCACATAGCATAGTGTTTTGGTCATTAAGTTAATGAAAACTAACGGCAAGAGTAATTATCTAATAGTTTCAAAATAAGAGAAGTGATTTCACTTTTTATTTTACGAAACCTCAAAGGAGATCCCTGCAAGGGTAATATCATTATTCCCGAAGTAAGAGACAGCACAACCATTGAAAATGTATATAAATGGAGACAGTTGCTTTTCACCCCTCCCGCAAAAAAAATAGGGACGGGGTGTGATTGTTTAAAAACTAAAAAATTATTTATCTTGTCATTTTTTATAATATTGATAATTTTTATTTTAAGAATTTAATTTTAGAGAGAAAACTTGGTTTTAGTCTTATATTAAAAACATATTAAAAACTCAGTTGATTAAAAATAATATTTAAAAATCAACCATGAACTTGATTATTGGAAATTTTTTTTGTTCTTTTAAGTATTGCAGTGTATTTAAACATTTAAGAACGAATATTTAAATATTTTTTAAAATATTTAAATGTTCTGTTGTACTTGAATTCTTTTTTTTTTTTGCCCACCCATTTTTTATTTGAATATAAGGACAAAAAAATAAGTAATCATGCACAGGATTTTTTTATTTAGTTTCGTACCGCTTTGAAAACCTTAAAATTTATTGCTCTGTAATTTTGAGTTGATAAAACTAAAGAATGTGAATTTGTAAAGTCGGTAGAAATTTTGAAAATAATAACAATAATAGTCTTGATATTTATCTTGATTTTTAAGAATCGGTTATTATTTTTATTTTTAATCATACATTTTTTTAAAAACACAATAGAAAAAAGTGAAATAAAAGAGAATAGTATTTTTGTAATTCGGAGAGGGGAGAGGAGTGTTATTTTTATAAGTAAGAGGAAAAGAAAAAGAAGAGGGAATATGAGCGATATTTTTAAAATTTCAAGATAAAAATTACATATTTGTTCAAGAGGTTTGGTTTTTGTTAGGGGTGAAAGTCTAAACCGAAAAATCGAATCAAATTGGTAAATCAAATCGAACCGATAATTTGGTCCGATTTTGTAATTTAATCTGTCCGGTTCAGTCCTGTTTAAAATTTTAAAAAAATTTCGTTTCGATTTTCAGTTTTAGTCACTTAAGAACGAACCAGACCAGACCTAACCGATTCCTATACTATAAACCCTAAAAAATATAAAAACAAAACCTAGATTGATACATATTTTTTTAACTCTCAAACTTTTTTTTTTTTTTTTACTTTGATTTTTAACGAGAATTTAATTAGTCCAAGTGGAGATTGGGGCAAGCTGTAAACCCAGACGTCCCAAGGTCGAATCTCGGCAACTACACTTTGGGGTCACTGACGGTTTATGCTCGGTCGCCACCGTTAGGGCCTCGAGAATAGTCAGTGTTAGGTGGGGGACTCCCCCAAGCAATCCCAGCTTGGTCCCCCCAAGCCGTCCGAATACCTCGGTTATTAAAAAAAAAACGAGATTTTAATTTTGCTATAATTTATGATTTTGTATATTAACTTTATCAGGTTTTATTTTTTTTGAACTTTTTTTTAATTTGGACTTAGGTCTAATCAAATTAAAAATTGGTATTAAAATAAAAATCAATCCGGACGTTATTCATTTTGGAAGAACCTTTTAATTTTTTATAAGTTTTTTAATTTTGAATTTAAATCCAACCAAATCAAAATCAGACCGAAATCAAATTGAAATTTAAAAAATCAAACCAAACCAAATTAAAATAGTTTAGTTCACTCAAAACGAAATTATCAATCTAGTTCGAATTTTTCGGCCAAACCAAACCGATTTTACCTTTACTTTTTGTCCTTGGGGAGGTGGAAAGAAATTTCCATAAATGGGCCAGTTGGTATGTACTCATGAAGTTTGCATCGAGAGGTGAAAATTTTGCATTGGCAACAGAGAGAGAATTTTGCATTGGCGGCAGAGAAAAGACAGCAATGTATATGCAAACCCATATATAAATATATATAGAGAGAGACACACACACCAACTCACCAAGTAGGCATAGAAACTGAGTCAGAGCGAGAAGTGAGAACAAATTAGAACAATGGCGACCTCCAAAGCCAATGTGAGTCTAAAACTGCTTGTGGACACCAAGGGAAAAAGAGTCCTTTTCGCGGAAGCAGGGAAAGACTTCGTGGATTTCCTCTTCAACCTTCTCCATTTGCCCGTTGGAACCGTGGTCAGGCTTCTCACAAAGCAAGCCATGGTGGGCAGTTTTGGCAATCTCTACCAGAGCATCGAAAACCTGAGCCAAACCTATTTCCAGCCCACCAAATCCAAGCAATCCGTCTTGAATCCAAAGACACCCATTTCTTCTTCAGATGCTACCCCCTTGCTTTTGCTCAACCACACCTCTACCACTGTACCCAAAAGGTTTTATGGGTGCCCTGATTCGGATTCGGGTTGGAAGGGTTATCATGCTCACCATTATGTCAGTAGGGATAGCCGTGCTCGGTGCCCTAGATGCAACAACTACATGTCTAGGGAGATGGTTTATGTTACTGGGGAGGGGGAGAAAGAGGAGGTGTTAGCAGAAGGGGAGCCAGGTTTTGTCAAAGGGGTGGTGACTTATATGGTGATGGATGATTTGGTGGTCACTCCTATGTCTACTATTTCTAGCATTACTTTGCTTAACGAGTTTAAGATTAAGGAAGTCGGTGCACTTGAGGAAAGGATTGTTGATTTTGGGATGCCTGAGGTACCTGTATGAAATTTTTTATCTGCTAAAATTTGTTAATTATTTTGCTGATTTTCCTTTCATGATGGGCGGCTGTGAGCTCTGAAATCCTCTCTGTCTTTGTATAGGATGGCTTTCTGCTATTAGTTGATTTTAAGTGTCTATTATCAGGCCTTGGTTTAACCATCTTTGGCATGCTTTTGGTGTTTTTTCCTTTTCTTCCTTCTTGTTCATTGGACTCTTTGTACATTCCTTCTCTGTCAATAAATTATTTTTCTTCAATGTTTTTGGATTTTTATAACCATGTCTTTGTAATGTTTATTTTATGATTTTTTTTTTGGTTTGAACCACGTTTAACTATTGGATATATCTGATCTTCTTTGATTAGGGTTTGAAGCTGTTGAAAGCAAGTTTGCACTCGAAGACGGTTTTAACTAATGTCTTCCTGGAAGACACTGGGGCTTGATACTTATGCTGCTACTAATTAGATCAATGACAGTCTTCAAGGATATTGCCGTGATCTGGTTTTGGAATTCTGAATGCATGGATTTTGTATAGTGGTTGATCCTTCGTACGTTGAACTTGACTTTTTGTCGAGGAATCTACAAGTGCATGGTAGTTCAAGATATGTGTATATTTTTGGGTACATGTAACTTGGTTAAATGTTGTACTAAATTTTGATGAATGTTGTTGGTAAGAATTAGTTTGTCATGCGGCATGTAGCTTATTCTTTTACTTTGGTGTACATAACTTGGTAAAATGTTGTTCTAAGTTTGGGCAAATGTTGTTGGTAAAAATTAATTTGTCACGCGGCAAGTCATGTAACTTGGTAAATGCGAAGGACACGCAGGAGACACGGGACACGTGAGAGACACTCAAAGGACACGAAAAACATGGGGGACAAGCTAGGGACACGAGATGCAAGACGCAAGGGACTCGTGGTGAATATGGGACACACATGAGGGACTCGTGGTGGATTCGTGGATTTCCTTCGTTCTTCTCCATTTGCCTCTTGGAACCGTGGTCAGGTTTCTCAGAAAGCAAGCCATGTTTGGCAGTTTGGACAATTACTACGAGAGCATTGAAAACCTGAACGAAACCTATTTCCTACCCACCAAATCCAAGCAAATCCGTCTTGAATGAAATCACACTCAAGTCTTCTTCAGATGCTACTCCAGTGCTTTTGCTCCATAACTTCCCTACTACGTCGTTTTATGCGTGCTCGAATTACACTACGAGATCTAACCCTCATGACCAGTATGTCTGTGAGGATTACTATTCTTCGAGCCCTCAATGCAAGAGCTCCATGAGTAGGCAGTTAGCAGCAGCGGAAGTGGGAACTTATTGTTGTAATATTTTTATTAAAAAAAAACTCATTTTATTAGTTTTGAATAATAATCAATTTAAATATAATGAATGGTCTTTAATTTTTTACATTTACTATAAAAATAATTATCTTGCCGTTTTAATTTCATGGATTAAACAAATAGGCATTATGTCAAATATTTACCGTCAGAAATAATCATAATGATTTAGACTTTATACCTTATGGGCCGATTGGATGAAAAATTATTTTCGGTATGATCATAATAATAATCATACTGTATGATCATGTATCATCTTCATAGCTATCGATGAACTTTTTGTATTAAACATTAACATATTTTTGTTAGATTATAATCAAGAGACAAAAAGAAATGCGTCTACTCAATAATCAATATGTTTTGCAGTAATTCATTAGTCGAAAATATCATACGAGAAATGTCTCGTGTTATTTCGGTAGTACTCAATACTTATGAGTTTCTGTTCCAGTTAATTTTGTAGAACTAAAATTGATTTATTGTCAACTGTTTCTAACAATATCAGCATTATTAAAAATTTAAATCACTTGTATATTTGAATTCGCCCAGCTAATTTTAGTGGCCCGGCCCGTAATATTGAGTTGGAGCAAATAATTCATCCTCTTACTTGCCCGGCCCGTTCAAGTAATAGCCCACCAAAAATGCTACACACACACACCCTTTTAACACACTTTTTTTACACAACACCCAAAACGACGTCGTTTTGGGTGGACCAAATAAAAAAAAAAAAAAAGAAAACCCAGAATTTCAATCCCTTCCCCCGCACGAACCCCACCCCCACCCCCACCGCCACCGTCCCACCCCACCGTCCCACCTCCACCTCCACAACCGACGGCCACTGCCATCATCTCCGTTCGCCGACGACCACCACCATCGTCGTTCGCCAACAAGCTTCGAAGACGGGTCTGATGGTGCGCGCGAGGCCGCGAGACCAGAGACCAAAGACCAGAGATCAGAGAGAGAGAGAGAGACCAGATTCGGCTACCAATCCAGATTCGGCTTCGTGTCCGTAAGATAGACACGTCATTGGTATTTTGTCCGTCTTATTTTCCGAACATACTCTTTCACCTTCTGCGTCTGTGTTCTTCTGATAATCGCTTTGTTTTTTTTTGTTTTTTTTTTAATTTAATGAGTCTGTGTTCTTGCTTAATTTGGGATTTCAGCAATTGGGTTTTGGTCTTCCTCCATCAATTTCAGCTGGAAAGCATTGTTTCATCAACTGGGTCGGCTCTGGACTACTGGATAATCGCTTGACTTTAAGGAAAGGTATTGATTTAGGTATCTAGATCTGTGTTGCAACTGGGTTTTGTTTTGGAGGTTTAATTTCCTGCAAAATAGCCGTAGTTTGACCGTAAAAGCTAAGTTTGAGTTTCTGTTGTTGCACAGAGAGAGAGAGAGAGAGAGAGAGAGAGAGGATGAAGAGGGGGAAAGATGATGAGAAAATTATGGAACGGTGGCGGTGGAGCGTGGGGGTGGGGTTGTGGAGGTGGAGGTGGGACGGTGGCGGTGGGGGTGGGGGTGGGGTTAGTGCGGGGGAAGAGATTGAAATTCTGGGTTTTCTTTTTTTTTTTTTTTTATTTGGTCCACACCAAAACGACGTCGTTTTGGGTGTCTCGTTTTGGGTGTCTCGTTTTGGGTGTTGTGTAAAAAAGGTGTGTTAAAAGGGTGTGTGTGTAGCATTTTTGATAGCCCACAACCGTCCCATGGGATTCAATGCAACTAAGGGTTATTTTCGTCATTCCGTCGATACATAAGCGGCCTTGAAAGTATACGATGCTCTCTATTCAAAAACCCTACCCGTCGCCCGCAGTAACGCTTCGCCTCCCCCTCCCTCCCTCTTCTCTCCGTCTGAAGGTTCGATTTCAGTTCTCTCTCTCTCTCTCTCTCTCTCTCTCTCTCTCTCACACACACACACACACACACAAGCACACACTCGTAGCAGCATTATGAACTTCAGTATAGCTTATGTATATATCTGTAGCTTTGTACTCGTGGCGGTAAGATATATGCACTGCATGATGATTGTGTTTTCTGTTTTCGTATAAAATTTTTCAAGGTAAAGTTATGGTAAGCAGATGATGACTTGAGCTGTGGTTAAGGCTATTAACTATTTACTATTTAGTGATTTCTAAAGCCATGAATTCTATCAGAAATGCTATCAGTTTTTGGACAGGTGTGAAGGCCAGTGTTAGTAATAGAAGGGTTTGTCAAACTTGGGGCTTCTCTCATAAGATCTTAGAATCTGTTTATCTGAGATAGCTTGATATTAGTCCTGGCTGCTCTTGTTCTATTGTTTTCTATTGCTACCAATTCCTGTAGTAGGGTTTCTTCGTTATTTGGCTGGGGTATGCCCCTAAGCTCTGGTATGGTTGTTTGGATGTTAACTTAAAGTCTATCTACCTGGGGGAAAACTTTTTATGGCACTATGTTGTATTTTATTCTTCTCAAGTTTCGATGATTTTCACTGACACTATTTATTTTGTGATTTTATTTCACTGGTATGATTTAGGTTGGGGTTGGTAGCATTGCTGATCAATGGCTCCTAAAGGTATACTTGTGCAATTTACCTTTTACTGCCATATTATCTGAGCAAAAACTTGTAGTTGGATTTGATATATGTACTTAAGCTTCACATTGGTAGTGTGGGTGATTTAGTCACCGATTTATTGATATATGTTAAGCGTCAAATGGGCAGTGGTTGGTTTTCTTAAGTTTGAATGTGTTAATAAATTTAGGTTTGTGGATTATAGCCAGAGTTTGTATCTCGTTGAAATGATTTGAATACATGTTAAACTATATTCTCCATGCATTAAGGAATTCTATTGTAGGACGCCTTCAGACCAGGTGTTTCTGTTCTCTTGTATATGTGCCACTTCAACTTGTAGTTGAGGGTATTCTGTTAGATTACAAATTTTTAGTGATAGATATTTTCCACAACGTATTAGCGTAGTATGTTTACATTGTGCACAGAAGCTGCCCAATGGAACAGTTTTTTTTTTTAATTGGCACCTCAAACTGAACATTAACATGAAGCCTGTAGTTTTTGAAGCATATGGAAAATGGGTATTTTTTGATGGCCTTCCTGCGTGTGAGATGATATAATGGGTGTGTGACCTCTGGTTGTGCACCATGCCTATTAATCTTTACCTATTCTTGTTGGCACTTTTCTTTCGGGTTTCCATTTAGTAATAATTTTATTGTGCTTCTGCCGTTGCTCTTTAATCAAAGTTCAGACTTGAATTTTTAATGACTTGGAATTCAAGAGAAACCAAAAGACTTCTTTCTTCATCCACTGCCTTGAAAAGTTTAGTTTTTCACAATTTTTCTTGGCTTGAACACTGTTTTGCATATTAATGATATGAGAAGATCAGCATTTATTTGTCATTGTTCACTGCTTGGCTTGCTCAAAAGTGTATTCTAGGAAGAAAATGGCATAAAGTGATAATGAACCCTTTTTTTATAAGGGGAAATTATCCTTTCTTATCTGTTATGGTGATACAGATTCTTCTCTTTCTCATCAAATAGAAAAGCTTATCAACGAATGACATTTCAGAAAATAGAAGGGGGAAAATTGATGTTGGCCTGGTTCAATCCACAGCCTATACTTTAAAAAGGATGGAAGAGTCTTCTATTTTTATTGCTTGATGGATTTTGGGACTTTTATTGTTTAACATATCTACAAATTCTTTATTGTTTTTTCATTTTCAATATCTGCACTTTGTAAATTAAAGAACGCTCAATATGTTTACAGTTTGATTCTTACCAGCTTTTATGTTTCCTCCATTACAGCTGATAGCACAAAAAAGGCCGACCCAAAGGCACAGGCCTTGAAGGCTGCCAAGGCTGTGAAATCAGCTTCTTCAACATTCAAGAAGAAAGCTAAGAAGATCCGAACTACAGTTACGTTTCACAGGCCAAGGACATTGAAGAAGGACAGGAATCCCAAGTATCCACGCATTAGTGCACCTGGAAGAAATAAATTGGACCATTATCAGATCCTGAAATATCCACTGACTACTGAGTCTGCAATGAAGAAGATTGAGGATAACAATACCCTGGTTTTCATTGTTGATATCCGTGCTGACAAGAAAAAGATAAAGGCTGCAGTGAAGAAGATGTACGACATTCAGACCAAGAAAGTTAACACTTTGATCAGGTAACTATATCGTTTAACACACTTATTTCTAATTGGCAAATATAGGGAAAGTTTACTTCTAAACTCAACTGGATTAAAGTAAAAAACCAAGTTGTTATAGCGGTTAGGCTTTTGAAAGAAGATCTTCTACCACGTTGTTGGGTTTTTATATTAGCGTCATGTTACATGGGCTTGGGTATGGTGTTGGGTGCGATATTCATGAGGGTCGGATTCACCTAATTCTCGTGTTCAAGGAAAGGGCAACAATTTTTTTTTTCTCTTTTAGATTCTTTTCTTTTTCAGTAGTAAATTTAGGTTTACAAGGTTCTTTTGAGCATCAGAGCATTACATGCAATAATATCAGATTTGTATACCTCTACACTTGAATCCCTGAACACGCTTGCCCAACAAGACATGTTGAATACACATCGCATTGCGTTCGACGTAGGTACTTGACAGAGTATGAGGGATGGCCGTTCTATTGTCAGATTTCAATCATGTTTAACTGCTAAGAGCATTTTGGTGCTCTGGTTGGTTATCAAGTTTGCAAAAGTTCAGCTGTTCCACGTAATGCGATATTTGTATTTTATGACCAAAACTAAAATTTCTGAAGCTAGTGTGGACAAATTGGAAGAAACTTATCTTGTAATCCTGTGATGCAGGCCTGATGGAACCAAGAAGGCATATGTCCGATTGACTCCAGACTATGATGCCTTGGATGTGGCAAACAAGATTGGAATTATCTAATAGGTTCATTTCTATTGCTCTTTATTGCTTAAGCAAAGTCATTTTGTGAGCATTCAGACTATTTTATTAGTTGAATTGGTCTTGCGTTAGCAATGCAGTTTTCCAGTCTCCCAGTGTTTATGTTTATCGGCGAGTCTAGTTTGACAATGAGATTGTTTCAGCAGTCACAGAAATTGGGATTGTTACAAATAGTTATGATGCATTTGCCTTCAATTTATTGTTAGTTATAGTCTTAGTTTTTTATTTTTATTTTCAAGAAACTAGATCTAAAGAATAAGCTCTATCTAGATGTAACCAAATACTAGATGTTTTATTAAGTTATTTTTGACGAAAATCTATTCCGTCGAAGCAAACGGAGCCTAAACTTGGTAAAAAGAATGTCAGGCCAAACCTTATGGATAGCGGATGATTCTTGAACTGGCTTTTCTTTTGTTTGCTTGTTTTATTAAAACCAATTTCTTTACTGAAGCAATGCCACTCTTCAACTTATATTGCCATACAATGGAGGGTATTCCCGGTCGTTCACTTCAGGGCCCCGAGGACTAGTCGGTATTAGGTGGGGGGCTCCCCCAGGCAATCCCAGCCTGGTTCCCAAGCCGCTGGACACCTTGGTTATCAAAAAAAAAAAACTTATATTGCCATAATTACCTTTTTTGTTTTTTAATATCTTAGTAGTATATTACAGCATATTCTTCAGATATCAATTCGACGTTTGAAGAGTGGTAGATTTAATTTTGAACAATGTTATGTACACAAATCTGTGTACACAGTGCATTTGTGTGTTCGGATCTGTGTACACAGACTCTCTTTAATTTTTTTTAAGAAAATGTGCTGAAAGATGCCTAAAACTGCTCTTGCTCTTTTCTTAAATGGGTGAAAACAATCTCACTAAGCATTGACAATATGTTATATGATTAAAAGCAAAAACATCAACAAAAATTAAGGCAAAAGCAAGAAAAAACACATTTTCTCCTCCCTTTTTCATTTGGTTTGTTTTTAGCTAAAGTGGGGCGGCAATAAAATTTGTGAGGGTTAGCTAAAAGAAATTTGTTACTATTATTTATTTACCAAAGTGACAGCTCAAATCAGAATTTTCTTTCTATTCCAACCAATGGGGAAAGAACCTTTTATGCACACTATTCCTCTTTGCTAATTGGCAGTAATCCATCAAGCACTTGTGGAAGTATGAGATGGACAGCATTTTTGTTACCAAATACAATTTCAGTATCACCACAATAATGGAAAATCTCTCTCTCTCTCTCTCTCTCTCTCTCTCTCTCTCTCACACACACACACACACATTTGTATGATAAGTTAAAACGATATAATTTCTAAAGCAAAGTGGACAAACTATATCATTCTACTCGTACTATACGCGGACTACAAAGAATTGCACTTCTGCTTTCCTGAATCTATTCTACTAATTGCACTGTCTTAATTTCTTTAAAAGCTATCACTATGGTCCTTCTGTCTTTAATTATTGTTTTTTTTTTGTACTTATTGTTTGGTCCTATCTATAAGTTATAATTAGTGTTTCATCCTATACACTTTTGGAACTTAAGTTTTGGTCCCTTTTTTTAAAAAATACCCGAATTACCCTATATTCTAATTTAGCCCAATTTCAGCAATTTTCCTGCTAAGAAAAAGGGATATAGTCAATCCTTTCCCTTTTCAGTTTGCACCCCTTAACAATATCATTTCAAATTCAATCATGGTACATTTGGTGAAGACAAATTGTGATGGTAAACTTACAGTTCGTTTCTACTATTGATGGTAAATTTGAGATGGTTAATTTACCATGTTTTATAGGAATGTATACTATAATTACCAAATATATAGTAAATTGGCAGCTCATGATAAAATTTTACATTTTGCGATGATAAATTCAATCTCTATTTTGCAATAGCAATTTTCAGATCATGGTAAATTTGCATATTATGGTAAATTTCTACAATTTTAATTTTTTTTAATCTTTGGCGATGGTCAATTTGCATATCATGGTAAATTTTTTATGCTCAAAATGGAATGAAACAAATAAAGAACGACCATTTGCAGATTATGGTAAATTTTCAGATGATAGTAAATTTCTGCAAATATAAAAATATTTTATTTTTTTGCGACAATCAAGGTTCAAAGCACATATCATGTAAATTTACAAACTCAAAATGAATACTACAAAATAAGAACGACAATAAAATATTATTCACTCAACGTGCAATCCAAACAATTTTCGAAAAAAATTCTTTAGATTTGACAATAAATCTTCCTCCTAACTCGCAACACTCGATGTTCGATAACCAAGAACATAGAAGTAGCAGATCTATCTGATACATGATGAGTAATACAAGAATAAAAGTTTATGTGATTTCGTACAAAAAAAACAAAGATAGGTCAATATTTCAATGAATCACTAAAATTTTATATGATTTCGTGCAAAAAATTTGAAGATATGATAAATATTACAGTGAATCACTAGAATTCTGGTGATTTAAACTCAAGTTTCAAGAGAAATATGTAGCATCAAATTTACCATTAGCAAAATACCATTCCGGTTATTTAAAATTTCAGCCAATATTCTCAATATTTAGTGAAAAATAATTACCATATTGGATTTCATATTTGAAGCCTAATTTAGTGCTACAATTTTAAACCTACCAAATCAGAAATTATATGTTCTGACTTAAAAGATGATAAGAGGGTAAAAAAATTTAAAAGTAATGGCAAAAATGTCAAACCATATAAAAATGGGATGAAAACATAACTTTAAAAAGTGGATGGGATGAAACCCTACGATGTAAGTGTTAATAGGATCCTGATTTAATTTACCTTTTTTTTATAGATCATGTCAATTAATGATAGGATAAAAAGTATATATTTTCGTAAACATTTTTGAACTTCTTTTACAAGGCCGTTTAAAAAGATCTCAATTAAAATTTTTAATTGTTATGACAAAAACTTAAAATTCTAATTACGAATATATGCAATTCTTTGATCCAGACATAGACATGGTTCCCAAAAAAAACCCAATAACTAGGGACGAATGAAATAATATGTATCAAAATAGAGTCAGAGAGGAGTTTTTTGATTTATTGTTCGGTGTATTAAGATCAATTTATGTGCATTCCAACAAATTTATGAAAGACCAATTTCACTGTCTACCAACGAAGAAAAATAACTTTGTTTAGTAATTAGCATTGCGCACTACACCTCGTGCATGTGTTCTATGTCTAGAACTTTGTTCGAAATTTTCAAAAGAGTAAAAATTTGCTATATACAAATAAGAAAGTATTATACAGAATCAAGGGCGGACCCATGAAGGGGCCGGGAAGTGTCACGTTTATATGTTTAATAGTAAGTCTAGACTTGTCGTGAAGTACTGTGACACTTCCATTTCTTTTTTCTCTGTCAAATTCTCTCCAATTTGTATTTTTTGTTATTGAATACAAATTTTATATTTTTAGTTGTTCATTTATTTTGATAATGATACTCCCAAATTAAAATCCTGAATTCACGATGCTTTTTCTCTGTGTGTTAGACATTACGTCCTTAAGACAAATTTTGCCCTCGTTACGATGCTTACGATTTGAATAGACTTCTATCTCTCATGACAAAATGATCGAAATTCTATCAATGTAGCAATACAATCGATGAGCCTAGCGAACCAAATTATATTTTGTACTCTTTTATATAAAGACTCAATACTCAAAAGAATAGATGAGAAATCAATTAAAGACACCATAATTTATGTCTCCAAAAAACCATACTACAAATGATGAAAACACACACTTATAGAAATATTCATGACTTTTTAAAATAATCACAAAAAAACGTGACGGTATTCATTCGAATAGATATCAACGATTACACACAACTTTACACTTAATAATTAATCAATCAAAACTTATATAAAATTCAAAAAGAAATAAATTCTCAATGAATTTTTTCAACTAATATTGAAAAGAGAAGGGTTCGGCAGTGCTTGAGGAATAAGCAAGAGCCTCATAAGGAACCTCATATTCAAAGATGAAAAACACCCAAAGACATTCTTGCTTCGTTCGCGATGACAAGACCTGAGGGGCCTATTGAGGCTCGATGAAGGCATAGGCAAGGCCAAAGACATGACTTTTGATCTTACCTAAACGGGAACAGAAGGGGATCTAATGGATTAGTGGCTTCAAAAGGAGAAGCGATCACTGCGAGGTTGCAAAGTTGCGACCGCAAGACCACTACAGACGTTGCAACCATCGCGATCGGAAAGCTGGGAAGGGGCCACTTGTCGAAATGTCATTGATACATCTGGTGCGTGAGAATTGAGTGTCTATAAATAATAGAATACAACCATGTCAAGTCAACGAATTGATTATTATTCTTCTCAAGAGTGGATAGAATATTTACTTCTTAAAGATAGAAAGGTCTCTACCACCTGACAAGACTTCCCTATACCTCTCTACACATAGGCACACCGTGAAACCATGACAATGCTATTTCTCTTTCCAACTATTTGCCTTCTTCTTCACCCTTTCAGATCACTTTATTGCGTACTCTAGAGTAGTCCACGGCTCTCACCTCTCAACAATGTTCTTGAGAATATTCCTCCCAGCCTTCTCCTCCAACTTCATAATTCAAAAGTTGATGCATCATGTTGTCCCCCTCGTAGTGAGCTCTAAAGCAATCTTTAGTTATACTATAGAAATTGACAAGGCTTTTAAAGACCTTTTGTCTTTTTGCCTTAAAAAATCCAAACTGATTAAGTGGGTATCTCCTTGTACAGGTGGAATGAAGCTGCACACAAATGGGTGTTGGTATGATACTAACCTAAAAGCGAGGTTTGGAGGCCCCTTCCAGATGACCAATTTCCTTGGTTGTTGGGATATTACGGGAAACTATCTTACTCCTCAAATCTGGAAGCAGAATTATGGAAAATTTATAAAGGCCTTGCCATTATGTTAGAGAAAGGAATGTCGAACTTTAAGACTGAATCAAACGCCTTAGAGACTGTCAAAAACTTAATAAATAAATAAGACAATCCAGAACACCTCTTGAGTACCATTATAAAGGATGCAAAAATCATTCTCAATGGATCAAATTCACAATTGGTCCATGTATACCGAGGAGCAAATGAATGCGCTGACCATCTTGCTAGAATAGGAGCTGAATAGGATGACTACCTCAAAGTTCTCGAAACCAGTCCTACATCCATTAGAAAATTTTTCATTCGAGACGGGTTAAACCTTAGGCAGTTCCTAGACTAATGTTTGTTTTGACTATGTATTGGCCTGCCAATGTAAAAACTTTAATGTATGTTTCTGTGGCCTAACTATGGTGTTATCCTAAGTCAGATGTTTAATATATTTCCGAAGTACCAAAAAAAAAAGAAAAGTGTCATTCATTATAGTGCAGAATGTGATAAAGTTTCTTAATTAAGAATAAAACTTTCCATTTGGAATATGCTTGCTGAAAAGAGAGAGACACAAACTATCAATATTGAATCTAACCGATCTTTGATCACCCCTTCCAAAGTTGATGTCATAATAATGTAAACCCCACCAAAGATTTAATGTAATTAAAATGTTAATCATCAATTGGTAACCCCCCACATATTCCTCCACTTCAATTAATCTTCATAGACATGTTTGCCTACTGCACTCACCCTTCTCCTCCTTCCTAAATATTAGTCAACATCAAAATGGTATTTTAAATGCAACTGGTTTTTGGTTTCTACGCAAGATCAATTGGATTCGCCAATAAAAAAGTCCATTAATTTAGATCACATAGTGGAGTCCCTAGATCTTTTATAATGGAGGACTAAGTGTAATCTCACTTAATTGATCCTATCCCCTTATGTGTATCCCTGTATTGCAGCATGTTATATTGCACGTAAGCACAATTCATTCTATAGAGAGAGAGAGAGAGAGAGAGAGTATACCTGAAGGGGAGTCCTCATTCGAGATGTATAACAACGTAAAGCTATATTTGTGTGTAATTTTCTTGCAATTTGGGTATGCCGGTATGGGTATCATCGCTAAGTTTGGTCTAAACCATGGTATGAGCCATTACACCTTCGCCGTCTACCGTAATGTCGTCGCCGCCGTCGTCTTTGCTCCTTTTGCTCTGGTCTTGGAAAGGTCTCTTTCCTTCTTCTCCCCTCTCTCCCCCCCCCCCCCCCCCCTCTCTCTCTCTCTCTCTCCTATGAGATTTGACATGTCTCTCCGGTTTGACTTTGAACTGGACCAATCACTTCGAATATCGAGATTTTGATAAAGACATAAATTTGTACCTTTTATTTCTATTTGTTCTTCGCAAAAAAACAGATGGACTCATCGGACTCTTTTGCTTGTCGTAAAACACACATACTAATGTTACAATCATTTACTAATAAAAATCAAACTATTTCAGTCGATACATTAGTACACGTGACAACGATAGACACAAAAATCATACATATATATATATATATAGAGAGAGAGAGAGAGAGAGAGAAAGTAAACTTCTATTGAGAGATCCCTCATTTTGATAAAATAAGGACCTCCCATTTTCCGGATCAACTATTGATGATCGGAACATTTCAATGTGTTTAAAATACGTTTTTAAGAGTATCCGCGAGAAATCGGCTTAAAAAAATACCGGAAAGGGCTTGATCGAAGCGGTTGTTCATAAATGCTGACAAGAACAATTTTATGAAAAATTACTTCGATCAAGCCCTTCCCGGTAATATTTTGAGCCGATTTCTCGTGCATACTCTTAAAAACGTGTTTTAAACACACCGAACGATTCCATCATTAATATTTGACCCAGAAATGGGAGGTCCTCATTTTAGCAAAATGAGGGATCCCTCGATAGAAGCTCACTTATATATATATATATATATATATATATATATATATATATATATATGAAGGCGGGTCTTGGCGCAACTGGTGGGTGTGTTGGCTTTCAGCCCCCAGGTCCAAGGTTCGAGCCCTGGAAACAGCCTCTTAGCAAAAAATTTGCTAAGGTAAGACTGCGTACATATAGGGTCTCCTTCCCCTGAGCCCACATAGTGGGAGCCACTCTGGCACTGGGGTCCGCCTTATATATATATATATATATATATATAGTAAGCTTCTAATGAGAAATTTCTTATTTTGCTACGGTGCGGACCTCTTATTTTTTGATCAAATTATGATGATCCGAACCGTTCAATGTGTTTAAAACATGTTTTTAAGGGTACCCGTAAGAAATCAGCTCAAAATATTATCCGAAAAGGCTTGATCCATCCAATTTTTCATAAAACTGTTTCTGTCAGTATTTATCAAAAATTGTTTAGATCAAGCCTTTCTCGATATTATTTTGAGCCGATTTCTTGCGGGTACCCTTAAAAACATGTTTTAAACACATTGAACGGCTCGAATCATCAAAATTTGATCAAAAAATAAGAGGTCCACACCGTAGCAAAATAAGAAATTTCTCATTAGAAGCTTACTATATATATATATATATATCTCGTTATGTAGCGATGAAATGTAATTCGGTCGAAATTAATCATACTAACCAATATTAAACATGCAGGAAAGTGAGGCCAAGGATGACTCTCTCAATCTTCCTCAAGATAATGTTACTGGGCTTGTTGGAGTAATTATATTATGTCTTTAATTTGAAAAATCAAAAACTAATTAATCATTAATTTTTCTATAATAAATCAAACTAATTAAGCTTCTTTTTTTTTCTGTGTTGCGCAGGCCTGTGTTAGATCAGAACTTGTTCTATGCTGGGATGAACTATGCAACGGCTACTTTTGCGGCAGCCATGTTGAATGTGCTTCCTGCCCTGACATTTGTAATGGCTTGGATATTTAGGTACTTAATAATAAAGGCCTGTTTGGTTCATATTGCCAGAACTCGTTGGATCATCAAAACTCATTTTGCCTAAAATTGACCCGTTGTGCGAAAAAGATAAAAAAATGTTTAAATTAATAAGCAATGCTACGGTCCTCGAAAATATTTTCAAATTCAAAATGAAAGGTTATAATCCATTTGAATTTAAAATTCTACGTATTCAAGTAAATCTAACCCATTTATTTTGAATATTTATGAGAAGTTTTCTTAAAAAAATTTATGGGACAATAGACTTTTCCAATAATAGGCTGAAATGCACTCTAAAATTATGGAGTGCTTGCTGCAGCAAAATTGACCAATTTTATGTATGATTTTTTGTGCCTAAAACCACTTATAATTTTGTTCGACATCAGGTGAATACACTTTGCCAGTCATCGTCTGTGTGGGACCACTTTGAAATTTTATTTCGATGATCACAATTATTTATTTTTTTCAAATTAATCTCTTAGAGTATTACAAACAAATTCAACTCAATCGGACATCGATAAGTGTTTGACTTAAAACTCTAATTTTTAGCTTGAAAAATTAAAATGTTTGAAGTAAAAACTTAAATTTTTAGGTTAATTACTTACCGATATTCAATTGAATTAAATTTTTAATTTCTAGTAATCCTAAAAAATCAATTTGAACAGAATAGAGAATTTCAATCATCGAAGTGTGATCTCAAAGTAGTCTCACATATTCGAGGGTGAATGGAAGTTTGTTCATATGTGTGAACAGACCAAAATTGGAGGGGAAAATATGTATACTTCTTTCGTTGAACTCGAGAGCGTTATTATTATGTTAATTGGTAATTTTTAAGGTAAACTTAAATAAAATGCTAATTTAGTTTGATTAAGCTCATTTATAGTCTTACGTTCACTCATGGGTATATGTACGTACGTATAGATATGCATGTAGCTTAGGTATGTTATGTGATTATCATGTCGGAGTCAGTTTATACTTACCTCAATTAATGTGTATTACAATATAATATTTTGATGTGATTTTTGTAGGCTTGAAAAGGTGAACCTAAGAAGACTGCATAGCCAGGCAAAGGTGATGGGGACATTGGTGACAGTTGGGGGAGCCATGATCATGACACTAGTTAAGGGAAACCTAATTGATTTGCCATGGACCAAAATGAAAGGCCTTGGCCATGATCAAGCTACCATTGCTTCTGCAAATTATGAACAAGACCCCATCAAGGGTGCTCTTATGATGGGAGCTGGCTGTTTTTGTTGGGCTGCTTTCTACATCCTACAAGTAACACTAAATTAATTTCTTCATCATTTTTATTCGGAAAAGTTGACTGTCCCCGAAATTGGGTCAAGAAAATTTTCCCGTAATCAAAATTTAAAGTCATGATCCGCTTGTACTTGGGATCTTATTAATCTAAGTGAATCATGACTATTATTTTTGAGTTCGGAAAAATTTTCTTGGTTCAATTTCTAGAACCGTAGCATTGCTCTTTTTATTCAGTACTGTTACTCAAAACTTATTCGATTTCGTTGTTCGTATATCTCAATGCACATTAAACTTACGATGTTGTGAAAATTCAAAAAATACAAATTCCGTTGAGATTGTACGACTGTAAATGCAATGAACGAGGAGCTAGACGGAAATTCTGAAAGTTAGACCATTTACCTATTTACAAGAAGCTTCTAAATGAACGCAATATTTTAGTTTCATTACACACCCGCCATCGTTAACACATCAAAAAATCGTGTCGTCATAAGTGGATGTTGTGGAGCATAGAACCCGAGTTATGTTTCTCTTGATTGGATTTCACTATAAAAGAAAAAATTCGTTAGTGCCAACTGGCCGCAATAGGTAACCCGGAAGAAACTTCAATGCTTAGGTTAGTTTTCAAAAAAAGAAGAAAAACTAACTAAAAACTTGAGTGTATAGATTTGCGTGTACCTGAGATAGGAGTGTCACCTTTCCTTTTATAAGAGTCTTCCAAGGCTCACATAACACGACACCCAAGAATGTCCCATCGTGTACCGTCCAAACCAGAACAACAACAACTTGCTCTACCTCAGGCATCATGATAGCCATTTTACAACGTTTGGCAACTGCTTGTCCCCCACGACCTAATGAATATAAACCCATGTCTAGCATCACATCTTGATCGACCCACGCTGAGCACTATACCCAAGGTAGAGTGGCCAAGCATACATCCTCGGAGAACTACGTACTTAACCAATCCTTTCCATATGTGCTAAGTACCGTAATGCCCCAGCTCAGCACTCTGGTCATGCACCCAGAAGTGGGCTTGAGGCACATTGTGTACACACATCAAAACTTCGATTCGACAATGTTTGACTCGGTAGGACTTGCCCGACAGATAAGAAAGATGCCGATCCCTGAATAGTCATTTAGCCCACGTGAGATCTACAAATTATTAAGAACGTCACGTGTATCCAGTGATTCCGGACACATCTGTGCCCAGATCTGTTCAGAAAATTTCTTAGCATTAATACTCAAAAAGAGGGGTTTTGATATTTTTGTAGACATTCACATTGAAGTCATACCCAGCAGCACTCTCTCTCACTACTCTCATCTGTTTGATGGGTTCACTACAAGGGACTATACTCACCTTTATTGTGGAAAAGGGAAACACCTCTATCTGGGCCTTAAGCTGGGATACAAAACTCCTGGCTGCAATTTATGGAGTAAGATATTCCTAATCCAGTTTTGTATTAATTAAACTCAGACTCCCGTATTATTAAGTGTTTCGGCGCATTTGAATTGATAAGAGAGACGGATGATGTTTGGATGCAGGGGATAATCTGCTCCGGTGTAAGTTATTATATTTCCGGAGTTGTTATCAAGGAAAGAGGACCTGTTTTTGTGACTGCATTTAACCCTTTAACCATGGTTATTGTTGCCATCTTGAGCTCTTTTATTTTGGCAGAGCAGATCTTCTTGGGAAGGTACCAATCACTTTCCTTTCTCTTCTTATCATCACATGATTTCCTATGACCCAAAAGAAAGAAGTTCAAAATTTTATGTTGACAGTGCGTCACTATCTATTATGTCTTAAAACTATTGAAATCATATCGTTATCGTGATATTAATGTCTAGGTTTCTGAAGCGCTGATTTTGAAGATGGGATAATTTAGAACCAGTTAAAGTTTGAAACTTACAAATTTGTTCCTTTTTAAGTTCTCATGTTCGAAACAATCAATTTTTATAAGATCAATCAGTACAGTACTTTGTTTTGGTTTTAATTGGGTCTCTCGCTGATAGACGGTCAGTTGGTCTACCGTAGAATAGTTGGAGTGCACGTAACGTAAACTAACTCAAGTGTAAAAAAAATGGGATTATTGAATATCATGTGAGCTAAAGGTAGGATAGATGGTAGGATAGAGAATTATAGAGGAAACTAAACATATAATAAATAGTTCAATCCAACCAAACAAATAGTCCTTATTCCGTGGATAAGCAATCCCCCGTTTATTCCAAGGATAATTCCTATTTCCCTCACATCTTCTTCTTTGGAAAACTAATCTGGGCTTGAGTTTATACTAGTGTGAAATTATTCTGGGTCTTTAATTATATAGCATTGTTGTTCAATATCATTGCATATACTTGAAATATTCGTTTGAATTTCATTTTTATGTGAAACTAATTCGGGTAATGAAATTTGGTAATTTTTTATTTATTTATTTATTTTCTAGGTTACTTGGAGCAACGGTCATAGTGATTGGCTTATATCTTGTAATATGGGGAAAGAGCAAAGATTAAAGAAGATTTGTCTAAGGGGTGCATGTTGATCAAATAGCTAACATAAATGGTGATAAGAACGAGACCAAGATAGCGACTACGATTGAGACTCCAACTTCAATATATCTATTGATCTTATCGAAGGTACTTGTAGAGTTATTCCCAAAGACGATATCGTTTGAAGAACCATACAATGAGAACAAAATATGCGTATTTAATTTCCATTGTAACCCTTATTTTCCCTTCAACTTCTTTCCTTTCCTTTCCTTTCCTTTCCTTTGTCTTCTTCTATGGTGTATACGGGGCAATAGTCATAGTGAATTATTGGTCCGTCTTGATGAAACGAATCTAAAAAATGTAAAATTAGGTCCAAAAGTTAAAAAAAAAGTCACCAAAGATGACGAATAAGCCAAAAATTATATTTTTGAATTATTTCTGTCTTTTCTAATTTTTTTCAAATTTGATTAATTATTTATAATTTTTTTGAAATCTATCGTCGAGATGAACAAATAATCTATAAATAGTTGACGAAAAACAAAAAATTACAAAAAAATTCACACAAAGACAAAAATATAATTAAATATCGAGTCAAGTCAAACTCAGAAGTGGGGTCCAAGAGTCCAACTAAGCAGTAAAAATTAAAAACTAATGGAGTGAGGATAAATAAATAGTGAGGGGGCTCACTACATGGTGATAATGAGTCCATCCGGCCATCCATTATAGCAACAGACGGTTCAGATTCAAATTAATATTTATTTATAAAAATAATTAATAAATACTAATTTGAATCTGAGTCGTCCGTTGCCCAAACAGACAGCCGTATAAACTCACTACACCCATATAGTAACCCCTCATTACAGGCCCCATCTCCGATAAATATTGCCTTTTTCATAACTCAAGAAATTTGAATTAACTTAATGGTAGTTTTATTAATTTTTAATAGGCCAATGTCATCATCTAATGATGTTGAATCCAATTAAAATTAGGGTTAGAATTAATCTTATAAGAGGTTTTTTTTATAACTGAGATATCCGGCCAGTTTTGAGTATGCTCAATTTATTGCCGACTAATCCTTGGAATCCTAAAATTTACGATCAGACAAATTTTTAGTAACCCCAAAGTGGTTGAAAGCAAGAATAAATCGAGAAACAAATGATCCAGAACAACCATCTTTATTGCACCTCAAAACCTATTCTCTAGACAAATTAATATCAAAACCTATTTGTTTAGCCAATTAATACTTAACATAATTCTACTTCAAATAATTTTAAATAATAATAAAATTATATTGTCTTCTCATATGGTGCTCCTCTGATGTGGAATTCCATTGCTAATCACAAAGATTGGAAAAGTGATACATAATAAGCATTTGAAAAAGTGATCAAAGTGAGATAAATTAAATAGAAAAATATTAATCGTCACCCACTATATGATAAACAATATATAAAAAATAAATTGTTCGTAAAAATGTGTAGTATGTGAGTAAGCACTGATATTCATAATATGTGTACATATTCATATTTGTGTTTCTTTAGCATTATATGCATATTATTTACTGCCTAGTAGACGCTAGTTAGCAAGACCCAACTAAATATTAATACACACTAAATATTAAAATATAAATTTACTTAATGGAGTTAAATAAATAACAACATATTTTTTTACCAAGATTCTGAATTATCATGATTTCACAAATTAAAACATTATGCTAAAATAAAGTAATGGAGATTGGCATACCTGAATCCATGAACATACTCGATATCTTGATCTATCTGTGCGAGACTTGAATGACGCCATAATTACAACCGTCATATTTTACAAAGAACAATATGCTCTAAGTGGTATACAAGTTTCTCTCGTCTTACTTTCTCATCTTACATTATTTTCCAACAAGTAGTCACCATAAAGTTATAAAAGATCAAATGCACTTTTATGCGTAAAGAGATAATCAGTTTCCTAATCAAACTATAATTCTTACTTCTCATAAAAATAGAAGTATTTTTGGAAATTACTTTATTAACCAATCAGATAAAAGATAAGGGAATAAAGATAGGGAATCCTATTCAACCACTAATAACTCATGTGACATATACAATACATGGGCCAAGGTTATCTATCTTGTACCAAACCGCATGCTTACCGTTCTGACCACCATGCATGCTGGCTTGTTTCAAGTTGTTACAGTTGGTACCGTACTGTCTGTATTTTTTCCAAATTTTAAGTAATGATTTTTTGGGTAATTAGACATAGATTGAGACTAAAATCATTTCTTTTTATGTTTAGTGATTTGTTTTTAAATTGTGAGACTTTATTTCATATGTCTAATGTGATTTTTGTTAAACAATATTAAAATGTATATAAATTTAAGCGATAAATATAAAATGGTACACTGTTACACACCGGTACCAATACGTACCGTACCATCCAGTAACAAAGTTGGTATGTTCATCAATATGGGATTGATAACATTGATATGGGCCACCACAACACTAAATGTAAAATTTAGTCTTGCATGAAATGACATAAAAGTGAGAAAAAATGGATATTCGTCATGCCCAAGGAAATACACAATTCTTGTTAGCAATGTTACCGTCTCAAAAAATTGGACAAAATTTTTTTCCTGAATTTAAAATCAATGATCATGATTTACTTAGATTAGTGGAACCACAAATACAAGTGAATCATGATCATTAATTTTAATTTTAAAAAGACTTTCCTGGTCAAATCTCGAGAACCGTAAACTTTTTCTTTTTTTCTCAGCATAAGTTTTTTTTTTGATAAGAATTTTCTCAACATAAGTTATTGAGGTGTAATGTAAAATGACATCATTTCCCGTTGTTCCTTGAGGTTTGGCACCGGGAAAAGAAACATTTAATAAAGGTGATAGCATCTAACTTTTTCTATAACTTCTAAAAAGCAAGCCCCTTAAAAGAGTAAAGTCGAGAAATCAAGCTAATGAAAATGTAAATTAAATACCACCAAATTTGTAGTAATCTAACTTATTGATGTGTCAATGCAACACAAGTTGCGTTCATATTGAATAACTTTCCGCACACAATCATTTTACAACAAGTTGTGCTCAATACAAATCTTGGCTTGTTCATTTAACATTCCAACAAAAGACAATATGACTTATCTCAAGAAGCTAACTCTAATTGCTTTGAACCAAATTTAACATTCTCCCAATACAAAGTCAAAATCTGCTCATACGAGAGAACATTCTGTCCACAAAAACACTCATTTTGGCGTGTATAAAAAGCTTACAACGCTAAATTACAAGGATTTCGTTGTCTTAACAAGTACCTGACAATTCTATTGAATATTCACAAGTTCGGTATATTGGTGTATTATGCCCTATTCGGAGAATGGAGTCAAACAACTTCACAGATTTAGAAAAGGCAAAGTTCAAGGATCAAGATGGTTCGATTAGTGCATCCTTCCCAAAGATACGCTGAAGTTCCCGGGATGCAACTTCATATGATGCTGAGAAAAATACAGAAATCGTAACAATCAACAATTAGAGAAGCATCTTCGAATGAGCTACATTGTGAAATAGGTCACAAAATACCAACTTCGTATACCTCTCTTGAATGTATCGTATCGACTTAGAAACAAAATAAAGAAAATCACCTTTCCAAGTAGTGAAATTCTTCTGGTTTATAGGGGATCCAGTGATCTTTTGGATTGTTTCAAAGAGCATCTCTTGAGGAGTGTTCTGCAGCTCTTGGACTACTGCATATACTGTCTTTCCGTTCTGAAAGTAAATGTGATTATTCGGGTGCTTGGTCTTACAACCCGCGTGACACTCTAACTCATGAGCATTGAGGGACTACAAAAATTTGAATGACCAGTTAGTCAAGAAACCCAATAGGCTATAAATTCATTCATGAATACATTTCGAAAATGTTGACAAGTCACACATCGCCTATGTTGATGTTTTGATCGATGAGATAGAACATTCGGCTCTGATAACATATTAGAAATCCATGAGCCTAACTCAACCTTGAAAACCGACTTCTAAGGTAAATGTTGACCAATGCTTATAAGTAGCAGAAGGAGGCCAACATAGGCGATGCGTGACTCGCTAACAGTAAAAATGAAACAAAACATAGTGCCATCACTTGCCTTGGAGAACTTGCAATCCTTGCAGCCACATAGATACCCAGACCCTTTTACAATTCCTTTAAGACTATGCTGAATGCCACAAAAACCCAGTGTCAGCATAATTAACAACAACTTGTACGAATGATAACCAAAGAATTTATAACTCACCTCCCGTGACCAGGAAACGTACTTCACAGGAACCCCATCAAGGATACCAGTTGATAACAAGCTTTTGACATTAGAAGGAAAGCTGTTAGGCACAACCTTCTTGCCGGGCTTTGGCTCCTTACTCTTTGGAGTGGCTTTGGTTTTACTCTTTGTAGTAGCTTTGGTTTTAGAGGTAGCAGCTGGAGCAACAATTTCAGCTGAATTTTCCAGTCGAACTGCTTGCGAAGTTTGAGCAGAGGGTTCATTTGCTGTTAAATTGTAGCCACTCGTAATTCCAGTAGAGGGATTTGTCCCAGCATTCTGAAAATCTCCTAAAGGAATACCACTAGTCTCACCCATGAGAGGATTTCCAGTATTTCGACGATTCTCATACGAGGTACCCATGGATATGACATTTGTATTGGCCTCGTAAGAAGCTGGGCGCATCAATAATGTACTCTTACGATACTTATCATTACAGCGACCAACTGAAATGAAATTCCGATTGTCATTGCTATAGTTAGAACGCATTGAAATAAAATTCTCATGCCCCTTGTTATGAGCATGACCACCAGATATGATAAATGGATTGAAGTTTTTACCTCCTCCGGAGACAAACTGAAGTCTTGAACTGTTGTCCCATAGAGAAATGGACCCATTTGAAGTTCCTGCCCCAGGTATGCTGCTGACTGCTTCTCTCTCTTGCCTCTTGTTGCAACATAGTTCTGGGTGGGAAGCATCCACAAGCCACTGGTAAGGGCGCTTTGGTTCACTGGTA
Source organism: Arctostaphylos glauca (assembly GCA_019985065.2). Lineage (NCBI taxonomy): Eukaryota > Viridiplantae > Streptophyta > Magnoliopsida > Ericales > Ericaceae > Arctostaphylos > Arctostaphylos glauca. Next base: position 23,499,645 of record JAHSPW020000013.1, read on the forward strand.
ATGCCCCTCTTCTGAAAAGACTATCAAAACACAGAAGTTAGACCCTTACGATTCACTCCCTCTGTCCTAGTTTATTGTTTATTTTGGGGATTTTCAACGTGTTAAGGGAACATAATAATTACTGTTAAAAAGCTTGACTTTTTCAAGTATACGTTCATTTTTTTAGCATTAAATAAGAGTGCACATTCTCGAATCATTATTTTTCAAAAGAGAGGGGGCATAGAGGGACTACTTGGTTATGGAGTCTCAACCACAGGACTCTCAATTACGTGTCAAAAGTTACTAGATAATTTGGGAACAGGAGAATTAAACTTGTACAGCCTTCAAGAGGATCAACGTGTCCACAAGTGTGTGGGCATCGCTAAGGAAACACAAGGTCGCAAATAACTAGATATCTGAAATTATGACCGGAATTAAGATGGAGAAGTTTATTTGGATTCATGATTGAGATGATATTCCATAACAAAACATATTCATATCTACTTTTCAGAACCCAAACATCCATAATCTCGGCAAGATTGTTGAAAATATCTTTAATGTGGTGAAAACGACAAGATATGATCTGATAGGCAATCACTTTTTCTTTATTTTTGTAGAAATGGCGATATCGTGTAATACTTTTTCTTAAAGCATTCAAATCAGCTTATTCTTTTTCTTAAATGCAGTAAGATAAAATGCCCAAAACAGAAATTCGCGAGATAAAAGCCCACCATTTTTCGAGCGACTTCTATTTGTCTGATCAGAGTGAGCGCACAGAAAACTCCAATTAATTCAATCTACGAACACCAACCAAAATCTAGTTAGAGAAAAACCGTAAACAAAACATTGATGCCGAAAATTCGAATGGAATTGAAACTGAATTACACTCCTGACATGTTTTACACACACACAGAGCATGCATTGTATGAGCCATGAAGAAGTAAAAGAGATAAAGAGGATCAAGCTTCCTCGTGAAACTCAAAACACAGTTGGAGAAAAATGTGAAATTATAAAGGTGGAAGTACATACGACGGCGCCGGAGGAATTTCACGGTAACCTTACGGCGGTGAAAAGTGAAAACAGAGCCGAATAGTTTTGGACAGTATAGAAAGGAGAAATGAAAAGAAGTAAGGAACCGAGAGTGAAATGTTGGCCTTTTAAACTGTTTCCAAGACTATTATGGTGTGGTCTCGTGTACCATTACCGCGTGAGGTGCATCTCCTGGATCGTACACGTGTCATTTGAAGAAGCCAATACGGCCTGCCGTGTTGTGATTACCGTGTACCGCAAACCACAGGATTAAACGGTTTTTTCTTCATTTCCTGGATCGTACACGTGGCATTCATAGCAGCCAATATGACCTTCTGATTTGTGATTATCGTGTACCGTAAAGCACGGGATCAAAGGGTTCTTTTGATTTGTGATTATCCGAGTTCTTAAAACTTTAACTATTTTTTCTCTCAATAAAAAATATCAATAGACTAGACATTTAGCGATATTCAATTCTTATTTTAAAAAAAAAATCATGTAAAAACCTACAAATCAATATTCAAAGAGCAAGAGTACACACAGGGGCGGAACTAAAGATAAAATCTGTATTTATATTTACTTAATATTATGTGTATATTATTCACAGCCTAGTAGGCGACAATTAACAAAACTCTTAGTCGTGAAAATGAAGTGTTACTCTCTCAGATAATGGAATCTAAGCCATTGATGTACCAGACTATCTCAAAAGTCATCAATTTTGACGGTGATGAGATGGGTTTGATAGGATAACATCGTAGGCATGAAGCACACTGAATAAAATAGTCCGTCTGCATGCAACAGATTGTGTTGAAGGAAAAGAAATGTGAACACAGCAGAAAACAGATTAGTCCAGATTACACAGGATGGACTCCAGATTACGTCGAATTTAATGACTAACCGATAATAATTCAATTAATGAAAAAGTAACTGATTTTCTGCCACCTATATTTTTTGTTTTTTTCTTTTGTTTTCTTTATGGCATTAATGTGAAAATGTACTTACCAAAAAGTTAAAAAAAAAAAAATCAGAGCATCTCTCAAAACGGTTGCAAAATTATTTTTGGCCTTTTGTACTTTTTTTGTTCCTTATTCAAATAAAAACTTCACGATTTTTTATTTTGCGTTAATTTTTTAAAATTATTGATTCTTCTCGACGAGAAATAATGTATAAAAATAATCTAAAAATATGGTCTATTTTCACTTATTTTCATCTTTAGAAAAAAAAAAATTAAGTTTTTAAACATAATTTTAGATTTTTTCAGCCGGACAAACCAATAATTCATAAAAAAATATATTGTTGAAGCAATAATTCGAATTGTTTTCCTAAGAGGTTGGCCTAATGGTAAAACTTGAGATTTAAGACTATTTGTTTTAAAGTGCATAATTGTAAAACATTGAACACTCAAGATTCTAACAAATAGATCATTTAAGATTAAAAAGTTAGTTGAAGCTATAAACTCATCTGTAAATGTGAATACATTAAATAGAGTAATTTGAAGATTGAGATTATACACATTCACTGCATATTCCACACAACGTTACAGTTAAAAGTGATTAGTCACGTGAATATTTAATGATGGAAAGGATATTGGAATACTACATTACTAGACTTTTAACAAATCAAAACGAACTCTATGTATTTCGTTTTGAGTTGTAGAGCATGCATTTCTTACCGTGCCCGATTGTCGATGAATCATCTTTATATGAAATGCCATGAACAACGATCAGTTCTCCTACCTTGTGAGGGCTCGAGTCATCAGTGAACAACCTACTGGTGAAAGCAACAAAGGAAAGTACTCAGAAGCTTTTTAAGATATGATACTCGGAAAAAATGAAGTTCGGAACCTAAGGTACAATAAATGAACTCGAATTGACAATTGATTAAGTAATACATAAATCTAATAGAAAATAAAGTGACAATCGAATACTTAATGTATATACACATTGACTTGAAATGCGGAAAGACGCATTTGATGGATGTTACCCAAGAAAAAGGAGAAAAATAACCTAAAAAGTGGAGCCAAAAGAGGAATGACTCTGTTATTCGTGGCAAAGAAAGTCAAGAGTAATTGAGAAAATCATACATTAAGAGAAAGCCCTAATGAACATTTATAGGTATAAGGCACGTGTCTTGCACGTGATCTTACCACCTACAATTCATAATGTAACTCATCGATCTCAAAAGAAAAAAAAAAGATAGACTATGTTGATCCATAGGATTGACAATTGATTAACTAATGCATAGATCTCGTGGAAAACGTAACGTATATACACGTTGATTTGAAATGTGGCAAGAAGTATTTGATGAAAGTAACGAAAGAAAAAAGAGATTAATTACCTACAAAGTTGGAGCAAAAAGAGGAATGTTTTTGTTATTTGTGAAAATAAGGGAAAACCCATTTGACCCAATGAAATTTAAGACAAAAATTGCAAATAGAGCAAGAGATCTGTCCATTCAAAAACTTCAAGGCTATTAATAAAATCTTTAAGCACTACATATTTATGCTATCAGAGATTACCAAATGTGCGAATCATCAAGTCCCTACAATAGACGGCATCTCACTTTTTCAAATGGCTAATACCTGTTCCAATCGCGAGATCTAGCATTGGTAGCTTTAGCCACTGAGTTGGAGAGAGCGACGATGTGGTTTCAGAGTTTCTCCAGTTTCACGAGATCAAGCGTTGGTGGTTTGTCGGCAACAGGAGGAGAGATGTGGAGGCTGGATAGAGGCGGTGTTGAGAGCGAGTGAGAGTCGTTAATAAATAGAACATGTTTTTAGGGTTTGTGAACCCTCTGGTCCGGTCTGGTGTTTAGGGCTAGAAAGTTGAAACCGGACCGAACTTTATACAAAAATTCAAACCGATCAGTTTGCTGTGTTAAGATTACAACCCTAGCGTTCTCCACTGGTGTTTTCCTACCGTGTCAATAAGTTTCAATTTTGTTATCTATAGAAGTTAAGGTTCTGAATACTGGATCAACTTGAGTACCGATTTTTCTATTGGTATAGTACGTACTAGTACCGGTCATATACAAGGTATCGCATCGAATTTACCACAACTACGACCAACACTTTTTTAGACTAATATTAGACCAACATCTAAACTCTTCCTTCCTTATTAAATTTTAACAATCCGAACCGTTCAATGTGTTTAAAACATGTTTTTAAGGATACCCGCAAGAAATCAGCTCAAAATATTACCGAAAATGGCTTGATCCACTGATTGGTCCACTTTTTTAAACTCTTCACAAATTTTGAACCACTGGTTGGATCAAGCCCTTTCCGGTAATATTTTGAGCTGATTTCTTACGGGTACCCTTAAAAACATGTTGAACGGTTCGGATCGTTAAAATTTAATCAGAAATAAAGAGTTCAAATATTAGTCTAATATTGGTCTAAAAAAGTGTTCGTGCATGGAGCCGGCCCCAATATACCCGCGAGAAATCAGCTCAAAATATTACCGAAAAACACTTGATCCAAACAGTGGTTCAAAATGCTGACAAAAACTATTTTATAAACCATTGCTTGGATCAAGTCCTTTTCGGTAATATTTTGAGCTGATTTCTCGCGGGTGCTCTTAAAGACATGTTTTAAACACATTGAACGGTTCGAATCATTAAAAGTTAATCAAGAATGAAGAGTTTAGATGTTGGTCTAATATTGGTATAAGAAAGTGTTGGTCCATATAGTATTTCTCATATATATATATATATATATATATATATATATGGGTAAAATGCACTGACCTCCCCTGAGGTTTCTGACAATTGCAACCACCTCCCTTGTGGTTTGAGAAAATGCAGTGACCTCCCCTGCTTTTGAAACTATTATAATTTTTCAGGGGAGGTCAGTGCATTTTCTCAAACCACAAGGGAGGCCCTTGCAATTGTTAGAAACCTCAGGTGAGGTCAGTGCATTTTACCCATATATATATATATATATATATATATATATATATATATATATATATATATATATATATATATATATATATATATATATATAAACCATAGAGAGAGAGCTGAAAAAAATAATTTCTTTTTTTGCAACTCTTAAAAAAAATCCGGTACTGGTCGGTATTAGCCGGTAAGGCCGGTATTTAGAGTGGTACGTATTAGAGGTATCTGGTATTATTTTTATACCAAAACGTACGTACCGGCCGGCAGGGGCGGATTGGGCTAAGGCCCATGGGGGTCACGTGACCCCTCTTAACTTCTCTCGTCTCTTTTTTCCGCATATGTATATTTTTGAGGATAGGATACGTGTGCACACCGTTAACAAAATTTTATTTTAAAATTTTGACTTTTTGCAATTAATCTCGATATATTTTTTTAAGTCAACAATGAATTTTTTAAAAAAAATCGAAAATAAAATTTAGAAACTACGACCGAAAGGGATTTAAATTAGCGGCGTCGGTCACTTTTTTAATGCGACGCTAGCAAAATGAGCATAAGAAGTTGGGCGCATCAATATTGTATTCTTACCATACTCATCATTACAGCGACCAACTGAAAGGAAATTCCCGTTGTCATTGCTATAGTTAGAATGCAATATTGAAATAAAATTCTCACGCCCCTTGTTATGAGCATGACCAGCAGATATGATAAATGGACGAAAGTTTTCACCTACTCTAGAAACAGACTGAAGTTTTGAACTGTTGTCCCATAGAGAAATGGACCCATTTGAAGTTCTTGCCCCAGGTATGCTGCTGACTGCTTCTCTCTCTTGCCTCTTGTTGCAACATAGTTCTGGGTGGGAATTAAGCATCCCACAATCCACTGGTAAGGGCGCTTTGGTTCACTGGTAATGTCCTTCTCTTCTGAAAAGACTGTCAAAACCCAGAAGTTAAGAACCTTATGATTTACTGCCGTCCCAATTTATTGTTTATTTTGGGGATTTCCAAGGTATTAAGAGAACATAATAATTACTATTACAAAACTTGACTTTTTCAAGAATACGATTATTTTTTTAGCATTAAATGAGAGTGTACATTCTCGAATGGATGAATTTTCAAAAGAGATGAGGCATAAAGGGAACTTTTCCAAGGCAGCTTAAAATTGGTTAAACATTTTTAATTTGTACATGTAAAAAGTAGACATACAAACTGGGAACAAAAGGTCGCAAATAACCAGATGTCTAAAATTATGACCAGAATTAAGATGGAGTACATACACGTATGTACATATACATATATAGAATACATACATACATATGTATATGTATAGCACTAAATAATATTTTTATTTTCATTAATAAAAATATTTGAGTTATACATATACAAGTTTTCGTAATTCGAGAATTCATTTGATATAATAAATATTTGTATTTTCATTACTAAACACGTGTCTAAGTGGATAAGTGTTTGGTTATTATGGAAGAGGTGGTAGGTTCAAGTGTATAAGTGCTTGGTTACGATGAAATACTAGATGTTGATTGTTGATACAACAAGTGCCACGTGAATGCCGGAGATCCTATGCGGAGTTTTTTGCTTATGTCAACGTCACGTGGATGTTGTAATTGGCAACTATAATATTCGGTCACCAAAGGTCATGACTTTTGGCGGCCAAATTTTAAACTTTTGGCAACCAAATTTTAGCCGGCAAAGACTTTTGGCAACCAAATTTTAAACTTTTGGCAACCAAACGGTTGATTGGCAATTGTGTCTTTTCTTGTAGTGTTAGCAATACCCTTTCAATATATACCAAAAAAAAAAATAGCTACTTGCGCAGGACTTCCCAAAGAGAGGGAGAGAGCACAATTGTTAGGCCTTGTTAAATAGACTTGAAAAAAAGCAATGCCATTGTTGTACTGTTTCGAATATTGCTCATCCCTAAGTTATCAGTTTCAGTAATTGAATCATATATTTTTCGTTTTATATCCAATTAATGCACAATTTGTGACGTTTGAAAGAAGATTCGAGGCCCCACAAACTTTGCTCTTTCGAAGATTTTGTCAATCAAATGATTTCTTAGTCTAAACAAATTGGAATTAGAAATAATTTGTTTCACGGTCTCTGATGTTCGACATCAGTACTTAAATCACTATTCTACTAGTTGTTTTTTACATCACGTTCTATGTAATCATTAACTACGTTACTCTCTTGGAATCAAAATTTAAGAAAACTCTTTCGATATTCAGTAAGGTCTCCAGAGCATGTAGTCATGTCCCTTGAGAAGCTGTGCTCACTTCTCAATGTTTAAGAAGGGTGGAAGAAGCTTTTATGAACGGTGAAATTCATCTCTCAGAAATTAGTTAAAATGTGCTTAAGTAATAAAAGCGAAACTCTCCATGCACGGTGAGATTCGTCTGTCAAAAAAGAGGACCATCATCAAGAAAGAAGGTCCAACAGATTAGTATGGGCTTCAAACCACAATAAAAAGGTTAGGTGTCATAATTTGCTTTTCTTTTCTCCATTTTTTAACATTAGAAATAGCATATTACCCCGAAACCTTACAATTATTAATACTGTAAGTGGTCGATTGGATGGGGGAAAGCCCCCCTCCAATAATTATCACCCCTTATTAGGGGTTTTGGCATTGTTTGGAAGGCATAAATGCTCCCTTCTTAATTTTTGACCCCTTATAAGTTTTGCCCCATTAGGGGTTTTGTCCCGGATAATTTTTGGGCCACCCTTGACCTCCCCAAAAATTATCCGGGAGTGGAGGGGGAATATTTTGTCACTTTTATCCCTTTTTATCCCCCTTGTCCATCAATTTTGGAAGAAAAAAATGATCAACACTACTCATTTGAATCCCTTTTGGTCGTATTTTTTAAATTTTATTCTCGAAAAATACTAAAAAGTTACTGTTTACTTAAAAAAATATTCCAGGATTAACCGTGTGCTCGAATATTTTGATAAAGAATTGTTGAATTATGGTAAAATATTTGTTGATTTATATCTTGTTGTTATTTTTCTCTTTTTTTTGTTAATTAATAAAACAAAGTTAAAAAATCTTAAATTATTCAAAAATATTCACATTCATCACATGTCCTAATGGGCCCAACTTTGGAGGAAAAAAGTGACTGACACCGCTCATTCGAATCCCTTTCAGTCTTGCTTTCCGAATTTTATTCTCGAAAAAATACTAAAAATTTACTGTTTACTTAAAAAATTATTTTGAAAATAACTGTGAATTCAAAATATTTTAATAAAAAGTTGTTGAATTATGTTAAGATATTTGTTGATTTATATTTTGTTGTTATTTTTTTTGTTAATTGATATAATAAAGTTAAAAATCTCTTAAATTATTCAAAAATATTCACATTCATCACATGTTCTAATGAACCCAACTTTTGAGGAGAAAAAAGTGACTGACACCGCTCATTCAAATCTCTTTTGGTCGTGCTTTTCAAATTTTATTCTCAAAAAAATATAAAAAATTTATTGTTTACTAAAAAAATTATTTCAGAATTAAACGTTAACTCGGAATATTTTAATTAAGGGTAGTTGAATTATGGTAAGATATTTGTTGAATTATATTTTGTTATTATTATTTTTTTAATTGATTGATATTTTTACTTACCATTCATTTTTTTAAATAATTTTTTATTAAATATAATACATTAATAAATTTCTTAATTAATTAATATTTCAAATTATCCAATATTAATTATATATATTCAATTTTGCATTTATATACTTTATTTAATACATAATCAAGTTTAATACTGCACAAGAGCAAAATAGTCATTTGACAGTTTTTTTTCTTATCTACCCACTCTTATTTCTCTTAGTTTAATAAACTTGACGGTTTGATCCAAGTTTTTCGGCCATACCGAACTTGTATCATCCCTAAATTTAGACTTCTGTCGCTCTCCACATCAGCAATGGGCCATGTGGCAAAGCAATAGTCAATTATCATGTGCGTACAAAAACACTACGATCAATATATTTTTATTACAAAAAAACTTTTATTATATTTTCTTTGAATACATGACAAAGTATAAAAAAAAAATGTTTTAAATAGGAGTGTAACCGGTTAATTTAAGAGAAAGAAAAAAATAAGACAAAATTGACGTGTTTGATTTAGAAATTTAGAGATTGAAGTCGAACCAAATTAATCAAGTCTGATTTGATTTCGATTTATTTGATTTTTGTTCGATTTCAGTTATTGATTTGGATTATGAATGAGTTAAGTGCAATATAAAAAAGAGATATTAGTTGTAAACGAGTGTCTGCGATCCAAAAATATTCATTAAGTGGTAACATATTTAAAACATTGAAATAAATAAATATAGCATATTTTCAACGCATCTGATATTTACGATTATACAATCAAAGCCAACCAAATATTTTAACAATAAATCAAATGGGAACCAAATTAATTAAAAAATCAAACAAAACTGTCGGTTTAATTCGATTTGTCGATTTTGGCTTTTACACACTATGGTTGTGAAGAAAAAGTCTATAAACACATATGTATTAGACACATTCGAACACAGATGTTCTCAGAATTCATAAATTATTAAGGATCACATGTGCATTTGTATCCGGAACATCCGTGTTCCCAACATTACTCGGTGAACGTAACCTCCGGCCCATTTTCGCCCGGACTCAAGTTCAAATCCAACCATAAAACCCTCCTATTACAACCGGATTCCTCCACCGCCGTCACTTGCGTCTGCCATAAGCTCAGCTCAGCCGTCTCGTTTTCTGCCGCAGCCGCCCTGTGCCGCCGCATATGACCACCCAAAGCCTGCCCTAACGCGAACTCCACGCCGCATATCGGGCACTCGTGAACTTTGGGTTTTTTGGGCGACCGATCGTGGTTGTTCAGATTCTCTCCGAACAGCCTCGTCCGCTTGTGGCTGGCCCGGTGGCCGCCCAGAGCTTGGAAGGAGGGGAACTGCCTGTTACACGTCTTGCACTCGAACATGCGGCTCGATGGTGCAGCGGCGCCGGAATGAAAGTCTCCGCTGCCGCGGGAGAACTGCATCAAGTAGTTTGCCATGATTGTTAAGGTATCAAGATCAACTTCTCTTCCTCTCTTCATGATTGAATATACGGTGGAGAATAGTTTTGGGTGGTAGGTGTTGGGGTAGTGGGAAAAGGGATGGGTTTTTTGTTTGAAGGAAGAAAGTAGGGATTTGGACTGGAGCTTTTAGACTTTGATAAGAGTTGTGTATGTATTATGTATATATATAGGTTTTATGTGAGACTTGGTCTTGCTTACTTGTTTAGTTGACCTTTTGTGATAATGAAAGTATGAATCTCATGTACCAAACCCTCTGGAAAAAAAAAAAAAAGTAATTATATAGTGTTTTACAAACATCTCCGCAGCGGAAGCAGGATTTCATGTTTGAGGGTCAAGATTTGTTTTGGAAAAATGAGAGGACAAAATGTAATTTGGAAGAAATAAAATGTAATGATTTTTATAATTTTTTAAATTTATATCTGTCTTAAATTTTTGACAGGACCCAAAACCAACCCCTCAATCTTCATGTAGTTTTGCCCCTAATCGCCGTGTGCTGCTACCATTAAGTACTGCTCGGGTTTCACATGGTGATATCGTAGGTTCCTTTACTATTATGAGAAAATCTATTAGCACAATACTTTATGTACTACTTATCTAAATACAAATGTATTTAGAATCGTTTGATATACGTGTAACTCTCCAAAATGATATAGACTCAATCCATGTTGATAGGGATGCAAACGAATTGAGCCGTTTGAAAGCTCGGCTCGGCTCGGTTTGGCTGGGCTCATTTAGTTAAAAAGCGAGCTCGAGCTTAATTTTTAGGTTCGTTTCATAAACGAGTCGAGTTTGAGTATAAAAGTTTAGCTCGGCTCATTTTAAAAATTCGACTTGTTTAAAAATAAATTGAACTCAAGCTCAAATTTTAAATTCGTTTAGTTAACGAATCAAGGTCAAACACTCCAAAATCGGTTTATTTATAGCCCTACTTGACGTTGATGTAAAACTCCTACAATCAATCTTGAATTCTCTATTAATGTGTGAGGGTGAAATAACATGTCTATCATGTTGCAGTACCATATGTACAGAAGCATTGGATAGTTTTTCCAAAAGACAGTGTGTGAATTGGAAAGCCGTCACGAGTCATGAGCACGTAAGCATGACCGGGTGGCTTAGCGCCAACAAAAGTGGGGACGAGTCGTGGGTCGTTACTGGCCAGCCAGAGAGTGAGTCAGTCTTTAGAATCTTCAATATTCTAGAAGACTTCTCACCACGTTCCGTGCTCGTATTTGTAGTTTTTTCTATGTTATTTATGGAATTAATAAATACAAATTTCTTTGTTTACTCTTCTTCTTCTTTTTTTTTTGTAAGGATTCGGTTAAAAGTAGTTTAGTTACGTGGTCGAAATTTTGAGAAATAAAAAATCTAATTATCATAACACAAACCTATAGCACTTAAGCCAATTATTGTCTCAAGAGTACTAAGTCTCTACAAACCCATATTATTCGTGAATAAATTCAAACACAATCGTTACATGTACATGAGACTCTCTGAATTAATATAAATTTTACATGCATCTAATAATTTTGAACATGTGCACAAAAGGGTGGTTCTTACATTTTTTGTTGTCTAATTGTAGCAAAGGACCGAGTGAAGCTCAATCTCTCTCCCATGTGTATTTTTTTTATAGATACAAATACACCATTTCTTAGAATTTTACAACATATGCCTTGTGCATGTATATTTCTCGTTGTCAAAAGTATAGCAAATTTAGTCGTCAAAAATGTTCCATTAGTCTATTCGGACTAATAATTAGCGACAAGAATTGTCAATGAATTTGTCAAAATGTGTCGCCAGTACATACCCAACGGCGGCGTATTTTTTAATATGTCACTATTCTCATTGCCCTTCGTCCAATTTGTTCTAGTGATATATGTGTAAACATACAGATATATTGATGAGTTCGGCTCGGCTCGACACTTGATTACTTCTACTGGTTGTCCATTACCCAATCAATTATCTACTCAGTTAAATAGTCACTCAACTACCAAACACTCAGCACAATATTACCTACGAGCATCCAACCTTCCGAAAGTCGCCCTGCTCGATCGGCCATGCTTCATCCCGCTTGGCCAAAGGAAACCACTCACAAGATCCGCTAAGTGAAATCTCACAAATAGCACCTTTGAGCGCTAGAAATTCCGAAGACGGGCCTCAATTTAATAACCCTCTCATGCCAATATAAAAAGAGAAGCGTGATTGGCTACCACGAGTTCGCTTGGAATTCATCCAGCCTCCATCTATTTAAAAGGTTAAAAGGCCAAGGATCGTATATGTTTTTACAAATACCATTCATTCTCTCTTCCATACACTTCTTGGTCTTGATTATTAATTTGATTGTCGGAATTTCCTTGGCCAAAAACCACCCGAGTCGTAGAACTTGTTTATAGAAATCACCACAGGAGCAATGATAAATATGTCAAAACAAAACACTACAGATAATAGTCAACTTGATTATTTAAATTAACCTCTAGGCCTAACGTTATCTGTCTACTACCACATTTATTTTTTTATAACTCAAAATATTCAAACAAGTTCACCCACGTCAATCAATTTCTAAAAATATGTGTTCAAATGTTAATTTTCTATCTAATGGTGATGCATGTCACGGGTGGCATGACGTGAACACTCTCTCAAAGGCACTCCATTAAAACTAAAAGACCACAAGTTGTTTTCTTTTATAGTTGAGGTATTCAACCGATTTTGTGATTATTTTTAATTTAATATCGATTAGTTTTCAAATTTTGAAGTTAATGATTAGATAAATTTTCAGTAGTCCCAAAAGATTGATTTTAGTGGGATTCGACCGTATGACTTTGAAGGACCAGGGAGGCTGTCGTGCATTGGGCAAAAAACTGTCTGAAAATTTGACAGTATTTGGACAGTTTTCGAGAAGTTTTTTATGTGTCAAAACAGCGTCAGTTTAGTGCACAACACATTCTACTGCGCACACTACAGAGCAGAATCTCTCATTCCGACTTTAAAGGACAAAGCCGTTAGTCTGATCTCCAAAGGGTTAAGAACACAAGTCAGTTTGGGATTAAGGTAGATCAAAAAGACCAACACATTAACTAACAGAAGGCCAAGTCAACTACTTTTTTCAACTTTCAGGAGCAATGAATATTATTCATGACCATGTGGATTGATTTGATAGATACATCCATGTACATATATTGCTTTGATTATCTCAATTAGATCTCTAAATTAGAGGGAAAAAATTCAAAAAATATTAACAATAGAACGTTAAGACTAGTGACAAAATTAAATTATAAACAGAAGAAGTAAACATATGCATGTATACACACTCATATGTAAGTATAGTGGACTGAATCAGCATCAGATCTGGGTCGCACTATACATCAAGCTTAACAGTCCAATAACCTCGTGGGTTAGACCAAAGTCCAACGTGACCCACAAGACCTCGTGCAACCAACACAGATTATGGGCGTGAGTCGTTTGAGCCAAGTCGAGTTAGGACTCAAAAGATCGACCCGAGCTACATAGTTCCAACCCATTTTCACCTAGCATCCAAATGTCTCGGACTCAGCACGTGTCATTCGATCTGGACATCGTACATCATGCATAACGTCATGCTAAAGATGATTATTTTTTATATCATTAGAAAGTGTGTTTTGCACATGCATATTGGGTTAGAGCTCAAGCCAAGTGGTAAGTGCGGGTACACACACTCTATTTCTTCTACAGTATTTTCGTTGGCTTTCTGATGAATCTGTTGACTTAAGTATCAAAGTGTTTCTTGACAGACACCAGTCAATGAGAATAATTGATTCTAGCTATTGCAGTATTCGAAAAATTAGAAGACATTTGAATCAAAACTTAACCCAAACGACATCCAATTAAAAAACTCCACATTATGTATAAAAATTATAAAACTCGGATGATATGTATGAAACCAAAATATGAAGAATATATTTTTCTAGGGTTGCCGTTTCTAGAAGAGATCGAACTGGACATTTTTTTTCTTCCAAATTGCAATGCCGTCTAGTTCAATACGTAGATTTTTAATTGGATATTTGAAGGGTTTCTACATCTTTCTTGTTAAGTCTTTTCTTGTTTTAATGATTGGCATAAATGTTTATAAATAATATATGGCATTCAATTGTATTTGTTGAATCTGGTTTTGTTTAGTGTTGACTGTAGAGTCATTGACTAAATAATAGCCTTGAATTTCCTAGATTATAGGGTTTGTGACGCTCCTTATTCTAGAAAAGTATATCTCCACCAAGACTAAAAAAGCCAAATATTCAAATTTAATTTCTAAACTCTTAAACTGGTTTTTGTTTTCTGATTAGCAACTTGAAAATGAACTATTGTTCGTTTTGGCCGTACAATTTCCACGAATTTTCCAGTAGCTTACTCATTTTTGCATTGCTGCAGGACCAGTACGTTTAACTATTTTGGCACTAATTCACAACTTTAAAAGGTGTTGTACAAAAGTAGAATCATTCATAATATGTTATATATAGCATTGCTCATTCATAATCTTTTATATATAGCATTGTACTTACATTCAACAAGCTATGTTGGACTCTTGAATACCCATTCGAACGTTTTTCAAACAGTCCATGTCACAACTTTGGTGGGGTGTCACCGTTTACACCCAGCTATTGTGGCATTTGTAATAGCCCTTTCAAGTTGGCTTAAATATTTGAGTAATGCTACTAACACACCCATTTACACATCCATTTGCACATCTTGCACACATGGCATGCCACATAGGATCCACAACTTTAAACACAAGTCAAATAAACTACTTCTAAATTGAATTACAAATTTAATAATTGTGCCAAATAAATTATTTTTTACCAAACGAAAAAAGTAATGAATATTTTAATTTTTTTTTATATACAAAATATCAACAATGCGTCATTTACAAAAAATAATGCAAAAATGATGCAAATTCTAAATATTGCAAAAATAAACTTGTCAGATTCATGAATCTTACAACTTTAGCTGTAAATAATGCAAATTGCAAACAGTGCATGATAAAAATTTACAATAAAAAGCTCCACAACTCTTAGATACTATCTAAAAACCATAATTGTACATGAAGAAACTAAAAAATATAAAGTCTTCAAATTAATCAAGCTTCTTCAAAAAAAAAAGTTACTTTCCAAAAAGCCAATCATTTTTCAATTCTCTGTGATGTCATATATTTCCAACATTTTACTGAAACTTGGCTGAGCTACAATGAAAATACTTGGTTGTCATATGTACTAGCTTATGTGTTTAAAGTTGTGGATCCTATATGGCATGCCATGTGTGCAAGATTTGCAATATTTAGAATTTGCATCATTTTTGCAATGTTTGAAATTTGCACGATTCACTTTTTTTTTTTGTAAATGACGCATTGTTGATATTTTGTAGATAAAAAAAATTAAAATATTCATTACTCATTTGGCACAATTATTAAATTTGTAATTCAATTTAGAAGTAGTTTATTTGACTTGTGTTTAAAGTTGTGGATCTTATGTGGCATGCCATGTGTGCAAAATGTGCAAATGGATGTATAAATGGGCGTGTTAGTAGCATTACTCTAAATATTTCCATAGGGAACCACTGATATATTTTTTTTTTTTCCTCAACAAAAAATTTATTAATTTTCAAAAAGGATACAAAGATTAAACTGACTCGAAAGATGTCACGACCCATCCCGTAAAGGTTGAGTCACGTGACCGGCCACGAGTGAAACTCGTAAGACCCTTTAAAAATATACTAGTTTAGAGATTTTCTATCAACATAACTGATATCAGAGTTGCGCAGCGGAAGCGTGGTGGGCCCATAACCCACAGGTCCCAGGATCGAAACCTGGCTCTGATACCACTGTTGTCACGACCCATCCCGTAAAGGTTGAGGCACGTGACCGGCCACGAGTGAAACTCGTAAGGCCCTTTAAAAATATATCAGTTTAGAGATTTTCTATCAACATAACTGATATCAGAGTGTGAAAAATAAGATTAACTCCAGAGTTCAGTGCATAAAATAAAGTGCAACAATACAACCCTTATGGGCATACAAACTATGACTACGGTCTAAATTCCCGACTGGTCAACCAAATACATTACGATCAAGATCGAATTACATTAAAACATGCTAAGTTTAGAGATTACAAAAGATACTTCAATTCCAATACAACTTGCAGAATTCAAGCATAGTCAGCATCGTTAATTAAAACCTGTTGCATCAACAACTTCATTAGCACTAGGCTAGTGTGAGTCTAGATATGACAAGTCTACTAACTTTCTGTATTAAGATAACCCGTATTCTTGAAGTTCATTATAATCAAATGCCAACTTTATATGATACACGCACACTATCAAGTGATACATATGAATCCAGCTTTTAGGCTTGCGCTGTAACCATGCACACTATCAAGTGATCATGTTATGTGACATATGAATCCAGCTTTTAGGCTTACGCTGTAACCATGTATGGTAACGTTATACGATCTACGGCCCACCAGTAAATTAGGGAGCGACCCCAAATATAAGCCGGCGTGATATCACCCGTTGGATTACCTGGCTAATAATCCCCACCCTTATTACTTCACCTCATCGCTAGAATCTTCATCTGCCCCCTAGCGGCCGGGGCGCCGTATTGATCTCATGTCATAATATTTTCATGTTTACATGATGTCATGATTATTTTTAATGTCTTAACATATCATGCTCAGTCTACTATCAATTCAGTGGCATAGATGTACATGCATCAAAGTAAAGAGAATCATTCATTTTTATTGCAGAATGTAAGTAAGCAAGTCATATATAAGACTCACCTGAAATTAGTCCGTACTTTCTTGATATCAACTCGACCCGATAATCTCAACTCCCGGATCTCCTCCTTGCCGGAAAGCTTGGTGGCCGGACATGGCGGCTCGGCCACGAATACGGCAGTCACGAACGGGCTCCGGGACGTCCAAATATGCGCCGTAATGTAGGGGCGGTTGCCGTGTACATAGTTGGTGGTGGTAGAAATTGAAGAAGGGTAAAATGGTGAAGAAGAAGGGGGGTTTCTCCCCTTGGTTAGAGAGAGAGAGAGAGAGAGAGAGTGAGGCTTAGAGAAATGAGAGAGAGAGAGGGGGCTGGTTTCTGCCGTGGAAATGAGAGAGAGATCACCCATTCCCAACCTTTCCCTCTATAATACATATATATTGCATTAATTGAAATAAAATAAATTAATAAATATAGATTAGGCTAGGTTAATTATTATTTAGGGAACACACCCCTTAATTTAAGGAAAAAGGAGATTTGATTTGACCATGATGGATTTATATCGGTCAAGGGCTTGGTCGCGTGCGCGAGCGCAAAACACTGCACGATCCCGAGAAACTGTTCCGGTACTAATTTTTCGAAAAATATGAAAATAGACCGGGTGACTCAGAAAATTACGAGGATCGTCATGGCGTGCTCGGATTCCTCATACGAGTATTCGTTAGTAGGTCGACATCTCCAAACGTCGTAAAATTTAACGTTTTAATGAGCATAGGTTCCGAAATAAGGTAAAATCAATAACATAAATAAAATCAAACAAATTATGCGATAATTGTAATTATCCGCGCTATTTTTAAATTCAAATAATTAAATCGGTTCGGAGTATTACAAAAGAAGCTCAAAAGAAATCTGAGTTGTAAGATAGCAACCCAAAAAAAAAAGAAAAAAAAAAAGAGCCCTTCGAAAAACCGAAAAATGCATTTTTTTTTCCCTTCGATTTGAAAATTTATTTTTCCCTGCCACCTCTTAGCTTTGAATTAGAAAAACGCATTATTTATTTCCATTGAATTTTTTTCTTCCAGCGTGTACACTTAAATTAATCTTCTGTTGGAATTATTTAAGTTTTAAAACTCTTTTTAATTAAGTTATTTTATTAAGTATTTCTTCAAGAGACACCATTTGAAATTTTGAATTAGTGTCTCTTCATTTAAAGTTGTTACATGTAGAGTTGTGTCCTTTTGAAAAGACACAACTCAAGTCTATATAAAGGATTGATCTCTAACAATTACTTACTTACAATAAAAACTACTAACCTACATTTTTCTTCGTCTCTCTCGCTCTTGTTTTGTTCTCTTCTAATTTTAATATTCTTGGGCAACTTCGATCATAGACGGTTCATCCTACTTCCGGTGGACGCGAACATCGAGAAGGCTTGGCCGTGATTGGGTTGTATCTTGGAGTTGTTAATTGACCGTCAATACCCGCGCGTGGGGAGGCAATAACAGCTTTAGGACAGCGACATCGTGCCTCTCTAATCACAGGCCAGATTATCTCTTTCGTTACATTTATCTAATGTATTATCTAGATATTATTTTCTTTCTTTATGAGTTTTTGAGTATTTTATGCGTAACAATCTAAAGCTGTTATTCGTACCAAAAAAAAAAAAAAGATATTGGAGTATTTTGGAGTTCTTCCTTATATTAATTCTGGAATTTCTATTGTCTTGCTTATTCGTACCAAAAAATTGTTAATGGCCTCCTACATGGCAATTTGAAATTCCAAGATAGTTTCAGTTATACCGTTGGTTACTTTTCCGATTGGTTATTCCTGTTGCAAACCGTTCTGTCCTTTTGTTAATTACTATTGTATTTTAAATATTTGCGTGTATATTTTTGTTGACAACTGTTGGTATTTGAAACGGCCAATTCAAAATTAATTACTATTATATTTTAAATTCTATCAATATTTTAACCAAAAAAAATTGTGTTGTGACATTTTTTTTATTGTGTTTCGTATCACAGTGTAATTCAACTATCTGTCTCTTGCTCTTGAATTGAAATTATTGTAGCATTCATGGCTAATTTACGAGAAACCAACAGTATTAAACCTGACAAATTTAATGGTCAATATTTTGGTAGATGGAAAAAACAAATACATTATTGGCTCGCGGTGTTAGGTTTGGTGTCTGCTATTGAAAATACTCAATCTGAAAATGCATCATCTAGTTGGTTGACTCCCGAACAAATTGAATATCACTGTCATAATAGAATTCTAAGTGCTCTCTCTGATCATTTATATGATGTGTACCAAAACATTACTAAAACCGCTAAAGAATTATGGGACACTTTAGAGGCTGAATATGGGATAACGGATGCGGGTATCCAAAGATTTTCTGTGTCTAATTTCAATAATTATAGAATGGTGGATGATAAACCCGTGGGTAATCAAATTCATGAATTTCAAGAATATTTAAAAGGGGTAGAAAAAGGTGGTACTATTTTTAGTGAAGATTTTAAGGTGTCATGTTTGGTAGATAAATTACCACCAACTTGGTCTGACTTTGCAAAAACTCTTAGGCATAAACAAGGTGAGTTGACTCTAGTTCAAGTTATTAACTCTTTAAGAGTCGAAGAAAATCATAGGGCAACACCAGTTCTTCAAATTGAGGGTTTCTCTAACTTGAATTTAGTTGAAAACAATAGGAATGAGAACAAACATGTCAAGTTTCGAAATTTCAAAAATCAAACCAATTTTCGTCCAAGGGGTCGTAACTTCAAAAATAATAGGTATCACCACAATCACCAGAGTCGTTCGTTTCATCATAGTAATGGTCACCGAAATAATCACAACAATAATAAATTCAAAGGGCATGAGATGGATAAGAAATCTTGCTTTGTTTATGGGAGGACGAATCATTTGGCGCGAGACTGTTACTACAAAAAGATTGAACCTCCTAAGCCAAGAGATCAAAATCAGAGGGGAGCAAAGGCCCAAGTGAATATGTTGATTGATCAAAAAGATACTACGGAATCTTCCTTTAGGTATAATCTCTTAATTAATTTTACTCATATAGATAAAGATTGGTGGTTAGATTCTGGGGCTAAGATTCATGTTTGTTATGACTTTAATTGTTTTAAAATCTACCAGGAATCAAGTGGAGGAAGTGTAACTCTAGGAAATGATTCGATTGCACAAGTAATTGGAATTGGAGAGGTAGAATTAAAGATGTCATCTGGAAAGATTTTGACGCTCAAGGATGTGAGACATGTGCCTGAAGTTAGAAGAAATTTAGTTAGTGGGTCATCTTTAGTTCAACAGGATTATAAAATTGTAATGGAGTCCAACACAGTTGTGATATCTAAGAACAATGTATATGTTGATAGAGGTTATGTATGTGAAGGTTTATTTAAGTTAAATATATATTCAGAAGATAGTATTTCTTCCCCTCGTATTATGAATGTTGAATCTCAAATTTTGTGGCATCGTAGACTAGGACATATTAGTGTAAAGAAAATTAAAAGAATGATGGATCTTGATCTTGTTCCCAAGTCACATGTAGACTACAAACACAAATGTGAAATTTGTGTCCAAGCTAAGCAAACTCGAAAACCCCACAATGTAATAGAAAGATCCACTCAACTTCTAGAATTAATACATAGTGATGTGTGTGACTCAAATAGACCTCCTACAAGAGCCGGAAATAAATACTTTGTTACCTTCATAGATGATTGTTCTAGATTTTGTTTTATCTATCTCATTAAGAGTAAAGATGAGGTATATAGTAAGTTTCATATATATAAGAGTTTAGTTGAAAATCAATTAGAACGAAAAATTAAAAGACTTAGATCCGATAGAGGCGGAGAGTACGGTTTAAATGAGTTCAAACTTTTTTGTCAAGATAATGGCATTATACATGAAGAAACTCCACCCTATTCACCGCAATCTAATGGAGTGGCTGAAAGAAAAAATAGAACATTGTTGGATATGGTAAATTCTATGTTATTAAGTTCAGGTTTACCTGAAAGTTTATGGGGAGAAGCGATACTTACTGCTTGTTATTTACTAAATAGAATTACTGTTAAAGAGTATGAAAAAACACCTTATGAATTTTGGAAATATAGAAAGCCTAACTTAAAATTTTTAAGAGTGTGGGGGTGTCTTAGCTGAACCTAAGAGAAAGAAAATAGGACCTAAAACGGTAGATACCGTATTTCTTGGCTATGCTCAAAATAGTAGTGCTAATAGGTTTCTAGTGATAGATTCTCAAGTACCTGAAATCTCTAAAAATACAGTAATCGAGTCTAGAGATGCAACATATTTTGAAGACATCTTTCCTTATAAAAGTAAGATTTCTAGACAAATAGATAATATCTCCGTGATTGATACACCTATTACTAGCTCTAGCACCTCTTCAAAAATAAGAATCGAACCAGTAATAGAACCTAGAAGAAGTAAACGATCCAGAATAGAAAAGAATTTTGGAGAAGGATTTTACATGTATATAGTAGAGAGTGAACCTACAACCTATATAGAAGCTACGTCTTCCGTAGATGCACCATTTTGGAAGGAAGCCATTAATGACGAAATACAATCTATAATGCAAAACAACACATGGGTCTTAACCGATTTACCTCCAGGAAATAAAGCTATAGGTTGTAGGCGGGTGTTTAGAAAAAAGTTAAAACCCGATGGAAGTATAGACAAGTATAAGGCGAGATTAGTAGCAAAAGGTTTTACACAAAAGAAAGGAATAGATTATTTTGATACCTATTCTCCCGTGTCGTCTATCACTAGTATAAGAATTTTGATAGCCTTAGCTTCTATTCATAACTTAATAATATATCAAATGGATGTTAAGACTGCATTTTTAAATGGGGATTTAGATGAAAAAATTTATATGGAACAACCAGAGGGTTTTATAGTAAAAGGTCAAGAACAAAAAGTATGTAGATTAGTCAAATCTTTATATGGTCTTAAACAAGCTCCTAAACAATGGCATGAAAAATTTGATAACATGATTTTAGAATATGGTTTTAAAATTAATGAGTTTGATAAATGTCTGTATTACATAGAAAGTAGTGGGGGTTGTATTATTTTATGTCTATATGTTGATGATATCTTGTTGTTTGGTACTAATCTTGAAATAGTTGCTGATGTTAAAACTTATCTTTCTAGAAAATTTGATATGAAAGATTTAGGAGAAGCCAATGTTATTTTAGGAATGAAAGTGGAAAGAATGTCTGAAAGAATAACTCTTACTCAGTCAAATACCATAGAAAAAATGTTGAAAAAAATTGATTTTTTTAATTGTTCGCCTGCCTCAACACCATATGATCCTAGTGTTTCCTTAAAGAAGAATAACGGACAACCTTATTTTCAATTGAGATATTCACAATTGATTGGATCATTGTTATACATTGCGAATAAGTCTAGACCAGATATATCTTATGTTGTGGGCAGACTTAGTAGGTATACGATAAATCCTAGTAAAGAACATTGGATTGCGTTAGAGAGAATATTTCGATATCTTAAAGTTACTTTAGACTATTGTCTATTTTATAAAGGTTTTCATAATGTTGTTGAGGGTTTTAGTGATGCAAATTGGATTACCGACAATCTTGATGTTAAGTCCACTACAGGTTACATATTCTTATTTGGTGGAGCTGCTATATCTTGGGGTTCTAAAAAACAAACTATAATATCTAGAAGTACAATGGAGGCAGAACTTATAGCTTTGGATACCACCTGCGCTGAGGCAGAGTGGATTAAAAATCTGTTATCAGATATACCTCTTGTGAGAAAACCGTTGCCTACTATTCCTATACGATGTGATAATAAAGCAGTGATTGATTCTGTGAAGCAGGCACATGGGAATAAGAAAATAAACAGACATATACATGTGAGATTCAAGTCTGTTAAAAGCATGCTAAATAGAGAAATTATATCTCTAAATTTTGTGAAATCTGAGCTCAATATTGCTGATCAGTTGACTAAATGATTATCTAGGAATTTAGTCCTAGATCTGTCGAGGGGGATGGGCCTAAGCCCAAAAGAAGTCACCTAGGGAGGTAACCCAACCTCTGTGATTGGGGACCCCATGAAGGAGGTTCAATGGGTAGAAACAATCCGTACTGTGTGACTTGTATTTCCAGCACTATATATAAGGAGATAGTTTACTCCTGCTCATCCCTAAGGCAGCAGTGCTGATGTAAATGTGATTGGTTAGGAAGGGTTTATCCCTGAATGAATTCAAGGCGGACATACTTTCGCAGGATAGACCTCCGTCACTTCTATCCTTGGAGAATTCTACTAAGTGAGAGTCGTCGTGAGGCCGCGACCGTGGGATTGGCTATTCCCTAAAACTCTCATGAGAATCAAGATGAGCGCATGGCCTTTAGTAGCGCTAACCCGCGAACCTTGTCTGATATCGGTACTGTGTGTGTGACATGTTGAACTCTGACTCAAAGGGTCTAGTTCAAGACTTAGTTCACTATGATCCTTCAGAGGGAGACTGTTAACACTAAGTGAGGTTCAAGTCCGAAAGACACCTACACCTATTGCACAGTATAATAGTTGCCCAAAGTTTTTACTTATCTAGATATTTTATAAAAGTTTTAAAACTTGTGGGGGATTGTTGGAATTATTTAAGTTTTAAAACTCTTTTTAATTAAGTTATTTTATTAAGTATTTCTTCAAGAGACGCCATTTGAAATTTTGAATTAGTGTCTCTTCATTTAAAGTTGTTACATGTAGAGTTGTGTCCTTTTGAAAAGACACAACTCAAGTCTGTATAAAGGATTGATCTCTAACAATTACTTACTTACAATAAAAACTACTAACCTACATTCTTCTTCGTCTCTCTCGCTCTTATTTTGTTCTCTTCTAATTTTAATATTATTGGGCAACTTCGATCATAGACGGTTCATCCTACTTCCGGTGGACGCGAACATCGAGAAGGCTTGGCCGTGATTGGGTTGTATCTTGGAGTTGTTCATTGACCATCAATACCCGCGCGTGGGGAGGCAATAACAGCTTTAGGACAGCGACATCGTGCCTCTCTAATCACAGGCCAGATTATCTCTTTCGTTACATTTATCTAATATATTATCTAGATATTATTTTCTTTCTTTATGAGTTTTTGAGTATTTTATGCGTAACATCTTCCTCATTTCATCTGAAATATTTATGGATAATGCATGAGTCATTATTTTATTTATATAACTTCAAAAATAAACTTTAGAACAAATGTGTCACAATTATGTAACTATTATTATTAGATCAATTTGATTTTTTTTACAATTTTTTATTTATTTGACAAAAAAACAAAATAAGTAATCCGGATTATATACGTGTTCTGAATTGCCCTGTATTGAGCTTAGAGCAGCTTGCACAGCGGGTCTCATTTCCTGTCGCACATTTCTGCACTCATGAGTGTGGACAAGTATTTGTTCAGAATTATGTGTTAATAGAATTTTTCTATTTGGCATGGGGACCCACAAGGGAGAAACTAATAATAAAATGAAGAAGTGGAAAATTATTCATCGAAAAAATCGAATCAAAATGTTGAATCAATCTCATTTTGTGACCAAAAAATAGAAAGCTTTGGGACTTCAACCCATTTAATTATAAGATTAATTTATGTACATGTAATATAATTTTTTACTTTTTATACTTGCATGCAAGGGCGGAAGTATAAAGGGGCTCGGTTGAGTTATAGCCCAAGTGGAACTCAAGTGGAAATATTTTTTTTTCATATTTAAAATTTTAGTTTAAGTATTTTTAACCCGCTTTATTATTTACAGTCTAATATATTTTTTAGCCTAATTCATTTGTAGCGCAGGATAAATTAAATTTATAATTCTATCATTGCTTACATGCAATCTAAATATTTTTGAAAAAATGCAACCTATTCAAGATCAAAAAATCAAAATCCCGGAATTCTCGGCCAAATCAAACCACCCCAAACTTATTTTGGTCTCCTAATTAATTTCGTTGAGATCTGTATTGAATATATCCATTCCTCCGATCGGATCAATCTAACGTACCTCAAAACCCTGACCGATCCGATTTTACACCTAATAAAATCATTATAAGTACTACTTTTCTTCCCAACCCAAATTGCCATTGAGACCTGTGAAGTCTCAATTTGGTAGTACATGTGAGTTCAAGAGTAAATGAAATTACATTTTGTTCCAAGTTTATCCTTCTCGCTCAAATGAAAACGTGTTGGGTACGGGTCTGTTTCTACAAGAAAATCACCGGATCCATTCTCCTTTTATTCGGGTCATAACCCTCCGGTCTTGACCGCCACGGACCCACAACTGACCAAATGTTTCAGAACACGCGAAGCCATTATTCTCCCACTGTGATGCTCTTTACTAGCCCTCCGATCTCGAATATCCCCAGAAGTATCAACGGCTCTCGATCCACTTCCAGAACTAGAAATCGAAGATGACGAACCTACTCCTCTGCTCAGCTCCGTAGTCGTTTCTGCTCCGCACTCTTCGCTTCCTCCTCTTAATCTTCGATCGTCACCGGTTTGTGTTGACGCGTCAGCGGCGGCTCTTCCGACGAGTTCTCCGCTGGATTCGGCCTTGTAGACTCTGTATTCTTGCGATTCGTCGAAAGAACTCCACGACTGGTTTCTTCTCCTGATTGTTGCCGGTACGGTTTCTGATGATCCTGTTTTTTCCGTGTACCTGAAGCTCAAAGAGCTCCGAAGAAGCTCCGATCCTTTGAGGACATATTCGCCGCCGTGTGTGGGAGGTATTAAGTCGTTCTCCGATAAATCCTGCCACACGAATCCGTTTCTGTAGCTCCTACATTCACAAACATAATCATGTGTATGTAAAGGATCCTGCATCGTTCGAATTATTCAACTAGAAGATCAATCCAATCCTTTATAGTAATAAAGAAAACGAACACATACATAAGATAAAAGATCCTCTACAGTACTCCGCAACTCATTTCCTTCTGCTAAATCAGGCAAAGCAGAGGAAAACGAAACAAGCAAACAAAGAGCAGCAGAAGCTAGAGAGACACCAAACACTACTCTAAAACTCTTAATGGCTGCAAGAACACTTTGAGGCAACTCTGAAGGCTGATATATTCAAAGAACCTGTGAAGCCAGCGCAAAGTAGGAAATGTATGAAGGGCCATTTGGAGTTCTTAATCTGGTGGATCTTTTTCCGGTTGCTTGAACTTTAAATCACTTCTTCTAGATAGCAAGACGAACAACCACTTAGTATTGTGCGGCCATAGTCATTAGAAGACATCCGATGCTTAAGTTAATTCCTAACGAAATGGCTCTAACTGAAGCACTGGAAGTAGTTTCATGAGCGCACCTTACTTAGAGTCTTATCAGTTACGTACCTTGTATACTGGACTCTACTTGAGCTCTATGTCAATATGTGGAAGGCATGTGCCTCTGACGTCATGCATGGGGCACCGAGTGCCAGGTCAGACTACACGTGACCAAACCAAACCACTTGGCACTTACATGGAGTATAACAGCAGCCGAGCTGTCCAGGTTGGGTCTTGATCCGACCCACACACTGAACATGTGCCCAATGACCGACTTGTTACGTAGCCTGGCCTAATGCCATAAATGAAATGGGCCTACCGAAAGGGCCACGACATCTAGAACCTTCAAATCGCGTGAATCTCTAGTTTGGCCCATCTCGCAACTTGTTTGGGGCCAATTCGAATTCTAGTCTAGTCTCTTGTCGGTTCGGCCTACTACAAGCCGAATGCAATCAAATTTGTGTAAAAACACCTTTCAATCTGTGTTCTTACCCATTATCGCTCCAAATCCCTTTGAATTGCTCTTTGCAAAATTGTAAAAGCCTTCTCTTCTTTCTTGTCTCCAATACTTCCAATTAAGTCACAAAGTGTTTCTTCACCAATAGTATCATACAGCTCCCATGCCTTGAAGTGATTCAACAGAATACACTTCATTCTCTTGTAGTTGAAGATAATCAACTACCCTGTGTATAAACACCTTTCAATACAATTTCTTACACTTAAACTACTTTCAATGTAGTTCATTCACTCTTCTTCACTCTCACGTTTTCTTCACTCTCCATCTCCCCGGCCATCACTTGGCTACCAGAGTACACAGGTAGTTGTAGGCTCCTAATTACATGAACTAGCCAAGTATATGGATGAACACATTCATGACTCTTCATACGCATACATGGACACTAGACTCTTCGGCTCCGTACATGCATCATCTCCGAACACCTTGGTTTCTTAGAAATTGCAAGTGAAACACACCTTGGATCCTTACTTTGTCAATTCTCCGAACACCTTAAGAGCAATTGATCAATCAACAATCCCAACTCACATTCTAACACTTAGAAAGACCTCAATTCTCAGTGATCTCACTAGATCCATCATGAGACTGAAAACACAAACATATTTGTAAGATCTAAGAGTACACATTGTCAATCAGTCGAACTATACAAAATCTGTTGGTTGCTTAGAATTTTCGACAAAATAAGATGAATTTCTTGACCCAATTGAATTCAAAGATTTTCCTTCCTTTTCCTCTGTTTTCCAAGGGACCCAATAGAAACCCAAATTTACCTTTTTGAAGACCATGAATACATGTTCGCCATGCCTTTACCTCTGAGAAAGTTTAATCTGTTCATCACGTCTGAAAAGCAGGAAAATCAGATATCACTTGCAGTGTCACACACACACAAATGGTTCACATGCAAATGTAAGCCTGATAATGTAGACCCTTATATGTAACATGTATAGATGTATGGATTCATTACCTCTGAGATAGAGTCCTTGGGAAGAAGAGAGAGGAACCTCCATGAAATGGGGATGATCGAGGTGGCCATTTCTAGAGATGTAGTATATAACAGAGACTTTCTTCTTGTGAATATTCCTGCAATTATTTTCAGTTGGAATCTTGGGTTTCTCAGGGCTAATCTCTCTTTCTTGCCATTTATTTGGGATTAAGTACTCTTTGCTTGCTCTTGAATTCATGGCGATACCCAAAGAAAGAGAATCTAATAACTCAAACACAAGAGCTAAAGAAGAGAACACAGACACACAGTTGTTAGAGATTTGGATATTGAGGGTTTTGCCATTTCTGGGGAAACACTGAAATGTACAAGAGAAGCTGAGACACTTTGATTTATGAAAAATGGAACACCCAACTGGAAAATGTGGTGATGTATTTATACTGACACGAGTAGTAAGGGCGGAATTACTTTGGCTTGTATTTTGAATTCGTCTTAAAATGAATTGGACGAGAAGTGATAGGGCGAACTAAAATTTCTTAGGCTAAAATTTTACATATAAAAAAATATATATTTTATCACACCTGAACTAGAGCCACCTTAGATACAAGTTAGTTCCATATTTACGCATACCTTGATTAATCTCTAGAATATTATTATTTTATATAACATTAGCGCGGATTTAAATTTATCCCACCAAATTCAAAAAAATAACTATAGAACACAAATCGAACTTATTAGTCTTGCAAACAAATGTGTATATTTGGCATGTGGTTATTATTAAATTATTGGGTTATTGAATTATGTTGTTCCGAGTATAACTTAATTTAGTCAATATTTAGTCAAGTCTATCTGGACTAAATTATTTTTTATGTGTTTTGACCGCAATTAATGCAAGGTTTTGTTTGACTCTGAAGGAATAATGACAAAAATACCCTTAAAAATCACTCAAACCCCAACTCATTTCAACACTTACAGGTGCAATTTCATCTTGTTGCATTTAGATAAAACATAATTTATTCCCAAACAAATCAATTCAAAGGAGCAT
Organism: Arctostaphylos glauca; assembly: GCA_019985065.2. NCBI lineage: Eukaryota > Viridiplantae > Streptophyta > Magnoliopsida > Ericales > Ericaceae > Arctostaphylos > Arctostaphylos glauca. Next base: position 23,528,159 of record JAHSPW020000013.1, read on the forward strand.
CAAATTTTGACTTCAAACCATAGAGTTGAAAATAAGAATAATCCAAATGGAGTAGATAGAAGGTCCCAAATTAGTAGAATGGGTCCATCATCATATCCACCCTATACTCACCAAATAGTCATTTTCACTCACTCTTTAAATTCTTTTATTTATGTGTGACAATGCTCATATCTACTAAAGGTTATTATACTTTATTTTCAACAGAACAACTTCTCTTCAGTTTAGGTATAAATTAAAGCTATCTAATTTTGATCACAAAATATATCATGTTAATTTTTTTAAAGCAAATCTTTAGATCTGTTACCCCAGTTTAAATTTGAATAGAAAATGCAACCAAATATTGAGCGAGTAGATGATTTTTGCTATCTAATAGTTTTTTGTTTATGTGTAACAATGCTCATATCAACTAAGGGTTACGATATTTTATTTTCAAAAGAACGACTTCTCTTCAGTTTAAGTATAAGTTAAATTTATCTAATTTTGACCGCAGAATATGTTACGTTAACTTTTTTTTTGAAAGCAAATCTTTAGATCTATCACCCAAATTCGAATTCGGCCAAAAAGTGCGGCCTAATACTGAGTGCACCGATGAGTTTTGCGATTGATTGAGTAATTCAAAACCATCAAATTTGTACATATTATACTCGTAACACCACATACTGTTCGAAATCAGAACGATTCAAATTTATACTTAAACTCGAGAAAAGTCGTTACGCATTTACAGCGCGGGGATGAGGTGGGTAGCAGTAGGGTATTAGGTGGCGGATAAATTCAGTTAGTTAGCGTGGAGATGCTGTGGACATAAGCTAACGAACAAAAACTAGCTCGTCAATCTCTCCGGAAATCAAGTCCCATTTGACATCATTTTCTTTGGTCTTTTTTGAGCTAGACCTAGTCTCACAAGCAGGAAGTCTAAGTACACCCAGAAATTCATGTAAATTTGCTGCTTTTCCGAGGTAATTATGACCCATTCGGGCAACCAAACGAGGATCATCGAAATGGGTATTATATTATAAGGACGAAAGTCATCGGATTAAAGGGAAATGTAGGGCCACAAACCAACATTTTTCTCAATATCCTGTGAATGGGATTTGATAGCTCACGGACCAAAGTGGAAATGGGGACAAAACTCTTGGTCTCGGTTTCCAAAGTGTGTGGGTGTGTGTGTGTGAGAGAGAGAGAGAAAGAGAGAGAGAGAGAGTCGTGAAATTGTCAACCATTCTAGACCCTAATCTGGGATTCACAACCAAAAAGTCACGTCCCTACTTCCAAATTTCCAAGGTAGAACTTGCTAATTGCCAAAAAGGTAGAGAACAAGAAGTAAAGCCCACGCGTTTAGTGTATGGTTTATACATTTTTAGCCTGTTTATTATCAGTTAAAATTTTTTAAAAGTGATATAGTTGGAGATGAGATTTAATTATAGAATTAAAAAGAGAAAAAGGCCGGTGGAAGAGAGGGAAACTAACCGGTGGGACACTTTTTGGCGGGATTAGCATAAAGGCAAATCAATCCTCGCCCTTGGATCAAGTTCTCTATTTAATCTCAATCATTCAAAAGTGTAAAAAGTTAGTATGAGATGGGATATTTTGAAAAAATTGAGTTGTTTTGTTATATATATGGTAAATAGTTTATAAATAATTTATTTGAGTATTATTTCTTAGAAAAGATTATACGATAGATATAGATATGTGAATAACATTCTTATAGTTAATATTGATATTCTCATAATTAATTAGAAAAGAGATAAAGAAGGGGTAAGATATGAATAAAGAGAGAATTAGGATAATTTTATTTCACAACGAGGAGATAAATAGTTTTTCTAATATTATATTGAGGGTTCAAAAAAAATAAACAAATCTTGAATATGATAAACTCAAATAGTCATATCTTGGGTGAAATTAATAGATCCTTTTGTTATAGCCCCTGTGGTAGGTCGGGATATACAGCAGTGGGCCTTTGGCCCACAATCATCTTTGGCCCGTTCTTTCGTGTGCCAGATATAAGCTCAGTCCAAGAGCGGGAAGCTTGTTTTCAGTAAACGAATCGAATTGTCCTAAATGACACTCGGTATCATCGTTTGGCTATTCAAACGTTGCATTTCTTGTCCCTCGGCCAAAACTCCTAGCGCTCTACGTTCATCCTCGACACGTGGGGACGTGCGCTCTGCTTCTCAAGGGGACGTGCAGGCGTGCCCACTCGATCCACACGGACGTGGGACACATGGCATCATCTCCATGGTCCCTGAACTACAACACTATATTCTTGATCGAAGCCTACGGCAGGCAATTAGTCCCCTACACTATAAATATTCTTATGGCACTCCTACTTCAGGTACGTACATGCTTGCGCTAAGACTACTGTCAAGTTGTTTTTGCTCTTACTAGAGGCTAACTTGATCATCAGAGTGCCCACTGAAAATCACCCCGATCGGTACTAACTTAGTATTGAATATTTTGCAGATACAAATAAAGGATGTACGAAGTTCTTCCGAGCAGTCTAATTCGAATTCCAGACTCTACAGTTCCTAACAAAACATGCTCTTAATTTTAAGAGTAATGCTAGTGACACTACATGTTTTACTCCATATTTTACTCCATGCATGCTGAGGTGGAAGATAAATCTTCTCTCTCTCTCTCTCTCTCTCTCTCTCTCTCCACACACATTGATCACTAACAGCCACTTATCTTTCATCTCAGCATGGAGTAAAATATGAAGTATCGTCACTAGCATTATTCTAATTTTAAACCCCGCATCAATATGTGATGATGAAGGAATTCAGAATATCATGTCACGGTACTTCAAATAGAAGTGTTGGAGAGGAATGGAGGAGCCCAATGTGCATTGCGCAAAATATGACATGTTGCGCGTTAAAACGACGTTATTTTAGTGTGTAGAATACTGCCCAAAAATTATTCGATAAGTGTCTAACTGTTCGATCAGTGCTCTACGCACTAAAACGATATTATTTTAGCGCACAACCCGCCTTATTATGCATTATGCATAATAGGACCCTTAAATCCGTGTTGGAGATTGCTGTGGAGAAATTACTTGCTTTGGAGCAAGGCTCACACATTCAATTTCCAAGAGTCTTCCTCATCACACATTCTTATTGAATTGTTTTTTGTCTTTATTTAAAAATTATGTACAATTTTTTGTCTTTCATTAATTTTTTGTGAATTATTATGAGAAAACAAAAATAATTCAAAAACATATTCTGTTTTGACTTATTTTTCATCTTTAGTAAAAAAAAAAAAAATTATACTTTCGAGAATCATTTTGTCAAGATGGATTAACAATCCACAAAAAAAATTGAGACAAAAGTGACAAATGCAAGAAAAAGATTGAATGAATGGAGATTTTTTTTTTTTTTTAACAAATAATCACTAGACAATCTCGTACTAATGTGTGATGAGGAAGACTCCAAAGCACTGTTATGAAATTCGAGTAGGGCCACTGTTTAAGACTGGAGAGACCTGTTTTCCCCGTGAGGCCAAATTCTTTCAATTCTCAAGGTAGAATATAAAAAGCTGAACTTAGAGATATGGAAAAGACAAAATTCATGATTTTATTAAGATAGTCTTGTTTTTTTTATTGGCTTTGGAATTATCCCAACTTATTATCGACTAGTCCTCGGAGAACCAATAACACCGTTTTGCGGGAGGCCATTTAAAGCTAAGATTTTATCCTGTATTGACTGACTCGTAAAAATTGATAATACCTGAGAAATTTCGAACCTAAGACTTAGGAGGAAACATACCTCTAATTTTCAAGTCTTTGACCACCAAGCCAACCCGTTGGTGTTAAAAGATAGTCTCGTTGTCCAGACAAATTCAAAGATCAAGCATTCTGATGAATAATTAATTTGGACAGATGAAAAAGAAGAAAATAGAGTTATTGAATTTTGTGAGCGAGGGAACAAATGCATTTCACAAAGTTTCATTACTAACAAGGACAGAGTTAGGAATTTCACTACGGAGGGACGAATATATATTCGAGACCAAAAAAAATTCAAATATTTGATAGAAACGAACTTATGTATACTTCATAAGAATTTTTTTTTATATATAATAATAGAGCTTTTTTTCTTGGAGGGACGACCGTCCCCTACTGGCCCCCCAAGCTTCATTCCTGGTTACTAGTAAAAGATGGAAACTAGATCGAGCCCAGAAAATGGTGATCTATTAGTTAATTCAAACTCCGGGTGCCATTTTCAAATCGCAAGGCAATGACTGGAAATCATCCATGGTTCCTTAATGAGAGCAAAATTATAATCAAACTTCTTCTCAAAGATCAGAGAACATATATTATAGAAATAAAAAGTTAATGATGGTACCGGAAAATGGTAATCTACTCTGAACTCTCGATTTTGGCTCTTGCACACAAGTCCGGTGGTTAGAGGGTTGTTGTTTAGCCAATAATCGTTCGACGATCAAGTTATAATAGGTTGAGAGTAGATAATCGTGTGTAAGTTGATAGTGTGGATGATAGTGCCTCTGATCTCATGTCCGGAAGTGGGTTTTAAATTTTTAATACCTTGAGGAGAGGATTAATCTGGGGTGAGCATCTCGCCGTTGACGGCACCCGCCTTCCAAATTGGAATGATCATCGCTCTAATCCAGGGCTCAATCTCTAGTATGCGAGAAGTCAGTGGCGCAATCTTTGGGATTGCCTAAGCCATCAAGGACATCCAATCTCTCTAGGCGACCGAGGGTCTGGAATTCGTGCCTGAGCAGATGATTAGGTGCTGGTTGATCAAGGTTGAGGCTCACTGACCTGTAGTGCGCACGGATCAGCTATTCTTTGATACCGACACAAGAATGGCTAAATCATTTGTTGATAAGAGAGAAATTACCAGATTCAGATAGGGGCATCGTTAAGGCTCGAGAGACCTCGTTTTTTTTTTTGTAAAACGAAATTGTTTCAATTCTCAAGGTAGAAAATAAGAAGCTAAACCTAGAGATACAGTAATATGAAGTGAGAAAAATTCACAATTTATAAAGATTTATCTTGTTGTCAAGACACACTGGAAGATCATGCATTCCGATGAAGCATTAGAATGGACATGAGGAAAAATGAAGCTAGTGGATTTTGTGACTGAGGAGACAAAAACACTTTTCACAACGTGTAAAAGCACCTCCAAGGCTATTAATTACCCACAAGTACACTTAAATTTGGCTTTTCTTTTTTTTTTTTTATAGATACACTCCGATATTACTTTCGATTTATATAGCGCCTCCTAACTAGGAATGGCAATGGGGCGGTTATCCGGATAACCGTCCCGATCCCCAAATAGTATATCCAAACCGAACCCGCCCCGATAACCGAATGGAGGAAGAGAGAGTGTTCCATAACCAAACAAAACGGGGTTCGGGTATTACCCGAACCGAACGGGTAACCGAATGATTCGGTTATTAATTTACCCGAATTGAACCGAACCGTAACCGAAATTTAAAAAATCCTAATAAATATAAAAATATGTAAAAAAAAATATCTTATTAAAATTTTCAAAACCACCTATTGCTATTTCAAAAAAACTCATTACAATTTCAAATAAATAACTCAAAACACAGCCAATTACACAACATCAAGTTCAAAATTACATTTCTAATTGGAGTTGGCTAAAGGGTTATAAAATAATATATGTGTATATATATAGATATATAAAACTATGTCTTTTTAATTTTGGTTCGGGTTCAGGTTTGGGTAACAGTTCGGTTATTCTTCTAACCATAACCGAACCAAATCCGAACGAGTAAGAAAAAAATGTTACGGTTCGAAAAAAATTAAACAGTTCGGTTCGGATAACCATCGATTCAGTCTAAATTGTCATCCCTACTCTTAACTAGCTATATGTAACCAGAAAGATAGACCAAAGACATTTTGTCTAGTCATATAAAGTGGATTAGAGCTCTAAAAGGAAAAATCGCTAGTTATTTTGACTAAGGATATTGATTTGCCTAAAGCGTTGGAGATACTCTAACTACTAGTCAGAAAAGTATGGGTTAATTATATTTTACCTCACTTAACTATGACTTTTTTTATCGTGTCCTTTTATCTTTTTTTAGTTACAATTTACCCCATTCAACTCTAGAAAAATGACATAATGCCCCACCGTTAGCTTGTTCGTCCAATGTTTAATGGTAAAAGTCATATTTTGTGCACATGTATTCTTAAAAATACTTGTTAGAAGTAGAATACCCTATGCACAACATTATACAAATATATAATTTTTAGTTAATATTAATTTTTAGTTTATGCTACTTGCATTGTTTACTTGTTAAATTCAAACATTTGGACATAAATTCATAACATTAAATCAAACTTTGATCCATTTACTTCTTGATGTACCTATTTTTAAACTTCGGTTTGTTTTATTTTCTGGTATAAAAATCTTTGTATGTCATTATATTTTTTTTATTTTATAATTTTCTTCAAGTTTTATGAATTTTTAAATAATAAGTATATTATAAATTATGTATCATGTATTATAAATTTTATACTCACAATGAAGGGTATTACAATCACAATATATATTTTAAGTGCTCACGTGCACAACAAATGACCTTTGCCGTTAAATATTGGACGAAAAAACTAACAGCAATGCATTATGTCATCTTTCTATAGTTGAAGGAGAGAAATTATAGCCAAAAAAATAAAGGGGTAACGTGAAAAGAAATCATAGTTAAAGGAGATAAAGTGTAATTAACCCAAAAAGTAAACTATATACTTCTTGTTGATTCAAACATGGTCCCTCCATAAGAGTATAATTATAATCAAATTTATACCCAAGATACCCAAGATCGAAAACCATATATTCTTTACAAAAATAAATAATTAATATGATTCAATGAACGAACAGTAAGAAAAATGTCTTTATCATGATGTTTGAAATGTCCTAATAATCTAAATTTTTAAACAAATAAAATTGTTAATAAATATCATAAAATAAACAATTCAAATCGAGATAATAATATCTCAAAGGTCATATTTAGGCGAGCTAGGGAGGAGAACCCAGGAATCATGAGGAGCATGAAAATGGTTTGGCTTCAAGCAAAGCTGTAATTTTGAGTAACTATAGTCCACAGAAATAGCCCATATGCATCAAAGACGAAAAAGTCTGCGGTCTCCAAAATTGGACCAAGAAAATTTTCTCAAATTCAAAAACAATAGTCATCATTCACTTGGATTCAGGAAAACTTTCTTGATCTAATTTCTAAAACCGTAACATTGTCTATCAAAGAAAGCACAAGCAAATTCCGCTCACCATACTAAAATATAGCCGAGAAATATGTCAATAAAGAACCTTCTAGAATAAAATGTCAATCAAAATTTATTCCAGGATATCTTATATATCAATTGGTAAAGCACCCATTCTCGGGTTATACCAAAAACAAACAAACAACAAGAATTCAAACAGAATCAAATAGCATCAGGTTTCTTCTGCAAAGATTTCCCACCAGAAAATTTTCAGACAGCAAAACAATCTTTTATCCAGCGATCAGTATAACAAAACTGGTTGTGGTAAGTATGAAAGAAGTTTAGAATGGATAATTTATGGGCTCAGGCTGCAAGGAAGGGGTTTAGAATGGATAATTTATGGGTTCAGGCTGCAAGGCTTTCTGAACGAGTTCGGTCTGCTCCTTCACGTGGTGTTGATAGAACCCAGTGGCTGTGGCGGCCGAAGGAGCACGCCCAGCATATTTCACGTTGTCTATTCCACCCCTGTCAAGTGCTTTCATTGTGGTGCCGAGGCGTGGTGCTATGTACTGATACGCACCCATGTTCATTGGCTCTTCCTGGCACCAGACAACCTCCGCGTCTGAAACAATCACAACAACAATGGAGAGTGACTTAGCCACACAGCAAATAAAACTGTTCAAATAGAATCATTATCGTGTATAAGAAAAAAAAAGGGAGGTTTTTCAAGAAAAATATATAAACTAACAGTGTATCGAACATGGGGACAGAGAGAAAAAAAAGAAGTAATCAGGGGAGAAAATGTAGAATTCTTTCTTCATTTTTAACTCTCCTCTCTCTCTCTCTCTCTCTCTCTCTCTCTCTCTCTTTCTTTAGGTTTCAAATAGACAGTTCCAGGTAACAGATTAGAAGAGCAAAACCAAAAGTGTGGAGTGTCAAGGGACGAAGATTCGTCGTGAAAGGTTGAAGTCGTGAAGTTTCCCTTGGAAATACCCACTTGCTTTGAAACGACTCCTTGCGAGGCCAAAAAGCATAAAGATTAGCTTCTAGGCCATAAGCCAAAAGCAGAAGTTAGGCCAAACGAATTAATAATTTTAGGTTGCCTTTTCATTTTACCTACAAGAAAAGACCCGTATTAATATTGGCATCATTCAAGGCCAAAATTGTCTGTCTTTGAGAGTGGTAGAAGTCGTGATTCAGGTTCAGGTAATGATAGTCAACAGGCATCCAAAACAAAATTTACAATATAACTGCGGAAGGATGCACACAAATTCCTATTTCCAACATGGATAAATTCTTTCTTGACCTGGTGACTCAGGTGTCTAACTAAATCTAAATCTAGAAGGCAAGAGGAAAAGGTCGGAGTTATTTCTAAACACGATGTCCAACAAAAATGGTGCTCTCAAAGAGTGGCGTCTTATTTAATTCTTGGAGTGAAAGACAAACAAGGTAGGGTCACAGGTCATTGTTCCTGTAGAAGTAACTTCCTCAATTTCAAATTGGAAAACATACTTGGATATCGCTTCAGCTCACGCTGGATGAGGTCATACGGGAAGGGGCAAAGCTGTTCCACCCTACATATTGCTACGTCCTTGCCGTTGACTTTTTTCCTCTGCTCATCAAGCTCATAGTAAACCTGCAAAACGGCATACAACAATTGTTCAAACAGCACTTCGTATCGGCAAATAAGTACCCATTCTTGAACTCCAACAAAGCATTAAAGTAGATAATATCACAATTCATAATGTGCATGTATTCTACAGCACATCCACATTAAGGTTTCCGTCAGATGAGGTTAAGGAATGCCTATTGAATGTATTTCAAATAGTAGCAGATAGTCAGATACAACATAACACTAAATGTTTTTCAAAATACTAAAGAAAATGGTTTGGGAACATAGAAAACTACAAAAAAGAAAAAACACCTTTGAAAAGTATGCAACATACCTTTCCGGAACAGAGAACTAGACGTCTGATACTCTCTTCAAGATCAGAGTGGTCATTCTGATCCTTAATGAGACGCTTAAATCTGGTCCCCTGCTTGTCAAAACCTGGGTGGCCTTCGACGTCATCAAATTCAGAAAGATTTGACTTGCAGTCCTTATGTCGAAGCAAGTTCTTTGGAGCCATCACAATGAGAGGTTTACGGAATTCCCTGTGTATCTGGGAGATAAAGAAAGGCTATAAGTCAAAGGGAAAATGTAGCACACAGCAAAATACCTGAAAACAAATTTTTCAAAATAACATTTTTATAAGCAAATTAGCTGCACCCACTTGACGCCGGAGAACATGGAAATAATTTGCAGGAGTTGTCACGTTCACAACTTGCCAATTGCATTCTTGGATTTGTTTTCTAAGCGTTGCATCCATTTCTGGTATCACATAAGGGTTGTCATCACTCATCTGCAATCAAAGTATACAAAAATTTCATTACTGAAAAAGGATTCAAAACCAAATATCAATCAACCATCAAACAGCATCCGTAGCAAGGCAAGTATTAGAAGCAACGATAGTCAAAAATGGGAAACTACAACCACGCAAGCATGCGGGCAGACATATGTAATGCATAGAAGCGGAATTGTCTGACTTCTGAAAATCTAGCTCTGATTCTGAGACTGATGTAACTGAATTAAGCAAGGCATGTACAGCATGAACAAAAAGGTACAGATGTATGCGCGCGTGAGCGAGAGAGAGAGAGAGAGAGAGAACGGGCCAGAACATAGTGGTTTATACACAGAACAGACGAATGGATACTGATTTTGGAAACATTTAGATACAATACCTGAAGGAAACGCTCCAAACGTGCACTTGAATGTTCGGGGCCTTGGCCATCATACCCATGAGGTAGCAGGACAACAAGCCCAGATTGACGCAACCACTTGGCCTCCCCACTGCTCACAAACTGATCAAATATCACCTGGGCTCCATTAGCAAAATCACCAAATTGCGCCTCCCACATTACCAATGCATTTGGATTTTCCATCGAATAACCCAACTCAAACCCCAGAACACCAAATTCAGAAAGAGAGCTGGAAATTTTAAACAAATTGCTTTTAAAAATAGGCAAACCTTATCGAAGAAGAAGAAATATCACAAAAACTGTACCATATCAGAACTCGAATAAAGTTGCTACACTGGGACATCCGTAACAGGACACTGTGTCTCTACCACAACTTACCATTGCTAGAACAGAAAGCGCTGAACTCAATATAATGGTCCAACAGAATGGGGAAAAAAACTCTAGAAGGCACGAGATCATAGCATGCAGGACTAAAGTTCAAGTATGTCATGTAGACAAGGAAACTCTTCCACTCTATAACCTTCCCTGCTAACGACCCCCATTGGGCAGTGGTTAAGGCGCAAGCGACGCCACAAAAAGTTGAAACTCTGACACACTGACACATCTTAGTGCACTTTCAAATATCTCTATTACACTCATCACATAATTCGACAACCTTTTTGCACCTTAAGCACCACCGAATAGGCTTGGTTAGCATTTTCCTTGCAGAAACTCAAGAGAATTAAGGAACTGTCCACACAGCACAAAAAATCCAGACAAGTGAGCTAAAAATAAGGATATACCACTGTTCCTATTCCTTCCACCTAGAAGCTTAGGTCCATGGCCACCATGAATTTAGTTAGGGATTTATTCACCTAAACAATGATAATAAAGATGGGGGGATAATACACGATGGACTGATATGATTAATTGTTACCACCTGAGTATTTCTTCCCACAAAACATGCATGGTAGATATAAAAGACAAGAGTGACATTTACATACATAATAGTGCAGAAAGAAATACCAATAGAACTTACCTGTTGCTGACAGTGAACATCTCAGGATCTTGGTTCATGACAACATGGTCCAAAGGACAGTATATCTCTCCAGTTTCCTGATCATGAAGTACAGCATGCCTGTGACTAAAAGTACCTCTCTCAACATCCTGACCGCTCAACCTGACATGATTTCCCTCTACAAGCAATGTCGCAAAAGCAAGTGCTTCAGCAACTGCCCAATCAACCCCTTCCCCTGTTTCAATCATCCGTTCACGCTCTCCAAAAATCTTCTTTACTGCTCTGTGAGGCTTAAAAGTTTCCGGAAGGGTTGTGACTGCTTTGCCAACATTCTTCAAAATCTCTGGCTTGACTCTGCAGAACAGCTTAATACATTAAGAAAGAGATAAAGCTGCAAAACATACAGGCCCCATTTGTTTGTCTGGTCCCCAGATTGAAGAATCGGATGGAATATAAATCCAAGGAGACCATATATCCCATGGATGGTTGGAACTTATGCAACTAGGATTAAATATCCATGAGCTATGATATCTCACAAAAAAGGGGATATACGATACCTTGGGCGAGTGGTTTGTTTATCCCTTCACTATTAATCAGACAGACTAACATATGCCATGAGATTACATATTCATTAAATATTAGTCCAGTCAAACAAACAGGGCTGCAGAGGAAGTCAAAAGTGGAAAAACAGACAACATACCCAGTGTTTCGCACTCGAGAAATCTGTTCCGGGGACTTGTAACCTGCCCAATATGCTGAAAGCCAGTCCCTTCTTTTAGGTACATAATCTTTGCTGCCCAAGAATTCTTCGTTGAGAATTGTATTGACCTTGTTATGCAACTTATCAATATCTTCCTTCGTCACCTGACCGGATTCCCAAAGTTTCTTCTCATAAATTTCCAAGGCTGATGGGTGTTCCCGGATGACCTATTAGCAACCATTCCATCAGAACGATCACATTTTTTTATAAACACAGCCTAATAGATAATTTTCGTGCTAGAAGAAGGTCAAACAAGTAAAGAACAATGCAAACAAGTGTAGCATAAATACAAAGCCAGAAAGAAATTCAAAAGGAACAAAATCTTCCAACCCCAAGTAAAACAAAGAACGACACAGACTAGAGAACTAGAGATATAATAAGGCTAACCTTGTACATTTTGGGCTGCGTGAAAGATGGTTCATCAATCTCGTTGTGTCCAAATCTACGGTAACACACTATATCAACCACAACATCCGAATGGAATGTCTGTCGCCACTCTGCTGCAAGTTCACAAACGTGAACAACTGCCTCCAAATCATCACCATTGACATGAAAGATGGGGGCATTCAATGCTTTGGCAACATCAGTACAGTACTGGGAAGATCTTCCAGCCCTTGGATCCGTAGTGAAGGCAACTTGATTGTTCACCACAATGTGAATAGTCCCCCCAGTAGTGTAGTTTGGAAGTGCACTGAGATGAAGCGTCTCATACACTACACCTTGTCCCGCAAAACTACCATCCCCATGAATTAAAACGCCGATATTCTTTGTCCTATCTGCGTCATGGGAATAGTACTGTTTGGCTCTAGTTTTCCCAACAACAAGTGGGTCTACAGCTTCCAAATGACTTGGGTTTGCAACCAAAGACAAGTGAATTCTCTTCCCACCCCTAGTTGGTCTATCATAAGAAGTTCCCAAATGATACTTGACATCACCAGTTCCTGTGTAAAGACCAACTTCATCCACTGGTCTCGTTCCACCACTGAACTCACTAAAGATCTGTCGTAATGGCTTCCGAACAACATTACCCAATACATTCAATCTTCCTCTATGAGACATACCTATAACAATGCTCTCAACCCCAAGATCAGCTGCCCTATCAAACATCTCCTTCATCCCAGGAATTAAAGTCTCTCCCCCTTCTAGACCAAACCTCTTTGCTGCAGTCCATTTCGTTGCCAAAAAGTTCTCAAACTGTGTGCTCCATATGAGCCGGTCAAGCATAACCTCACGCCGCTGCTGATTGTATTGCATCGATGTCGGTGTCTCAATCTTGTCTCTCAACCAGTTACATTTCTCGCGATCGGCAATGTGCATGTATTCATAACCAATTGTTCCGCAATAAGCCTGCTCAAGCCGGTTCAATATGGCTCTCAGGGTTTGAATGGGACGGTTTTCAGATAGAAACCCAGCCATCCTCCACACTCCAAGGAAAAATTCCCTATCAAGATCGGCTTCTGTGAACCCATACAGAGCCGGGTCTAGGTCGTCAGGAATTTCCCTCTGCTCTAACCCCAATGGGTCCAACTTGGCTTTCATGTGACCATTAACTTGGTATGCCCTCACAAGCAACAACAAACGCATGCTCTCTTGAATGGTTTGCCCAGAAATACCAGGCGATGTTGCCGCCTGACCAACAAAATTTCTAAAAAAATTGTCCCATGATTCATCAACACTATTAGGGTCCTCCTCCCAAGCTCTTTGGAGCTCTTCTAAGTAGACACTGCTAGTACCATCTAGGAAGCTATCAGTTAACTTGGAGAGCGGCACAGGGCGCGGAACAGGAGCCGCTTGTGCCTTTGATTTATACAGGGTTGTGTGAAAATAACGATTTTGGGCCGGGATGGCCCGTGATCTTGCGGCATACGATCCTCCCTGCGACAGAGTTCTCTTGACAGCAAGCTTAGCGAGGCTCGACCCAGCTCTAAACCACCCCATTGCTAATTGTTCCTAATCCTTTCGGAAAAAAAAAGTTGCTAAAATTTCACGCTTTCTTGACCAAATTCACAACGTAAACATGATGCTAACACCTGCAAAAGAAAAGAAACCAAATGCAAATTTTGAGAATCAACCACTTGATAAGTAGAAGCTGATCCAAATCCATTATACAAAACCAGAAATTACAACCCAAACGGAAAATGGAGATTTCTAAAGTTGCAAAAAGAATATTGGACTGTAAACAATTACTAATAGAAAAGATAAATCTCCACGCCATATATACAACTAAGGGCGGCCCCGGACAGAAGCCTAGAAAGCCACCGCTTCAGGCCCCCAACAAATGCTAACAAAAAGGCCCCCTTAAATGTATGGTACACCTGTATCGGTTTGTGGATCGGAAATCTCTATACTCCTAGAATTGCCTTTTTTTGCTAGAACCCAAACAAACCATATATACAACTAAGGGCGGTCCTGGGTGTGCTGTTTGATCCACATAATAAAATTGATTCCCACGAAAAATTGGTACAACTACGGATTATGAAATGGAGAGAAGTAGGAAAGCCATGCTGGATAGTTGGCACGAGAAACTTTTCCTCTCTGTCATATAGAAATTCCTTCAGTACTACAGCGTCATGTGCCTGATGTTTTCACGATAATAGCATAGTCAAGTAGCCCAGAAAACATTCAGGTAATGCTCAAAGTATCAAACCCTACCATGCAATGACTTTCCTCACTTAGTAATTCGCTAAACTATTTATGATCAAGAATAAAGGGTAATCATGTAACATCCAATCTAACTGTTACATCTAATTTGCACCCATTTGCTGCAATTTAATAAGATGTGTTGCTACCATTGCTTCTGTCCCCATCAGAGGAAAAAAAACAGATGGAATGAACTTAAAAGTTCCCTTGGAAGCTAAGGTGTATATATTAACTACTCACTTTCTTCACAAGTAATTGCACTACTCACATTCCCCCGTCTTTAAGGTATTGTACTAGTTAATAATTCAAAAAGGACTCGTGAGATGTTAATAGTAATAGAGGTAATTTATTATTACTTGCAAGTCAGCAACAAAGTAAAAAGACGAGTTCAGCTTTGATATGGGATGCAGATTTAAAAAAATTAGGGCCATTACTGGCGGATCAATGACATACAATATCAAAGCATCGAAATTCTCTGTAAAAGTTTCTCCTAATACATCCTACATGCAGTAAGTATTATCAGTTATACGGGAAGAATGATCCGAAACAAAGATAAATCACAAGTGAAAATTATGTGCCTATCGTATATGTGCACGTATGGAATCTAGAAAAATAAAACAGGACATCCTTCAGAACAATAAAGAAAAAATATATCGGATAAATATATGGGGATTTATACAACAACGACAGCTGAGTATGGTTTCTACGACCGCTCAGCCCATAATGATCATACACAAATAACTAATCTCAAATTAAAATCAGTTTCTCCCGGATATGAATAATTGATTAATTATATCCCAACTCAATCGAGCGAATTACAGGAAATTGGCGATTAAACCCTAATTGAAACAAAAACATACATATACAATACATCTGGCCATGTAAAATATGTGAAATTCCAACACACGTAGAAGAACAGAATCACCAACGATTTATTCTTCTTCTTTATGGAATTTCGATTACACTTTCTTCTTCTTTTTATGATCTTCCCGTTCTGAAGCGGTCGCCGATTCGATGTGCGTCCCGATCTGGTTTGCGTTAGAATACCACGGAGGTTTGAATAAATTAGAATTTATGTTTGCCAGACGCCGTTCGTATGGCCCGACAAAGATGGCGACAATAGCGCGTAATCTTGAAAAAGGGCCGAAAGCCAGACGCCGTTCGTATGGCCCGACAAAGATGGCGCCGCAATAGAAAAAGGGCCAAAACTTTCGGCCCATAGAAAGCCCATAACCGTTAGTATAATTTGGTTACATGTGTTTCTTTGTGAATCTCATGTAATCAACGATATTTTCTTTTTCATACTTATATTCCAAACTTTAAGATAGTATAATTTTTGTTTTAATACGTCCGTTCTAAAAAAAATTATATTTTGAGAACCTACTTAATAAATGTTATCAAATAAGATCCACATTAATATAAAATCATCTGTAGATAAAAAATTTATTTTTTGATGTGAGTTTTAATAAATTCACATTGTGAATTACCCATGTGAATTATTGTTGGATGCTATGATAATTTGTTCAAACACAAATTTACACCCCCATAATAATTAGTTACATCCGTGAGAAATTTGTGTGCAATTTTCAAATTTTACTTCTGTGAATTTTTTTTCACAAATTTACAACCTATAATTATTTATTAAAATCTCATAAACTTTTCTGTGATTTCATGCTCAAAAACTTATATAGGTTGCTTACAAATACGGGTCACCATTTGACGAGCCAAAAATTCAAGCTCAATACATATGTTTGGATCTTGCTGTAGTCGATAAGATAGATAGAGACGCCAATAAGATTGATGATTGGCACTCAAAAGTGCGTATTTTCGATATTAAAACTCCGTGACTTGTATGCATTTATTATTTATTGGTTGTATTTTATGTGATTTTATCATTTAATGCATGTTTGGGTTGTTAGTGTGCAAATGAAGTGTTTTACAGGAATTTATGAGGTTCGGGAAGCCAAAGAAAATCAAGTCAAGACTAAAGGCAGAGGGTCCAATTATCGGTGATAAATGCAGTACTACCGGTAGTAGAAGACACTGACTTTTGGAAATTTTAAGACTGTACATTGAATTACCGTAATAGGTATTGAATTAACCGTAACAGAGTGCACTGCCTGAATTTGCTGAAGAAGAGAAAAATGAGACAGAATTTGCAATTATCGGTAACAGGAATGCAATTACCAATAGAGTGCACTGCCCGAATTTAGAGAAAACCTGGAATTATCACAAACAAACATGTGTTACCGGTAGTATTACCGATAATAGGGTTCAATCGAGAATTTTTCTTATTTTATGGGATTTTTATTCTTTATTCTTATCTTTATCTTTATCTTTATTCTTATCTTTTTGTTAATTTAGAGATCTATTTAATAGGACTTTAGATAGGGATAAGGAAAAGCCTTTTTGTTCGAGAGATAATCATTAGTTTTGAAGATTGATTGCAACATTTTGTTGGAGATTAATTGCAGATTCTTATTTTATTTTTTGAAGCTCATCTTGTTTTTCATCGCGTGTTTTTTTATTTCTTATGGATTATATTCAAATTATGAATAGCTAATCTTCTTAAGATTAGGTTCGAAGGTGAAACATCGAACCGTAATTCAAGGTAAACCAATCCTCGTATAAAATTCTTAATTTCTAATATCGTTTTATCAAATCAAGTATCATTTTGAAATCAATCGAAAGTTTTATAAAATTTTTGCCAGCATATAGACAATCTTTATTGGCACTGCAATTCTTAAACCTTTACAAAGTTTTGATTTAAAAATCTAATTTTTCTATCTTATTTATAAAACGATCATCAATATTTCTTAATTTCTATAAACCCTAATTTTTCCACAATTCGACGAAGGTTTGAATTCAAGTGCTATTTGTTATCGTTTGAATTGTCACGTCGAATTTGTCATCTTATTGAAAATGCTCTTAGTCACATTTTCTCATTTCACTGAACTAACCCCTTCGAGGTAATGCGTGACTTCTTATTTGACGTCAAGAAGAAAAAAGCATACCCTATTCAACCATTTGCACTTGTTATAAATTATAAAATTAAAAAAAAAAACTATTATTGAAATCAAGATCACCATCTTTAATTTGTATTTAATAATTTTATTTAGTGTTATAAGTATATAAGACAGATCATCTCACAATCTAATCACATTTTACTATTCAATAATATCACCGTTTTTTATTTCCTTCAATATTTTAATTTATTATTACAAATAAATAAGACAGATTGTGTCCCAATCTAATCACACATTTAGTACTAAATCTAGGTCACACATTATAATACTTTTGTATATGTGAAATCAAACCTAGTCAACTCTTTTCGACTATACATTACCCCCGCAAGCTCCATTCACCTTTGTATGAAATTATACACAAATTAATTAGGGAAATGATATTCATATCCTTTTTTTAATCCATTTGCATTTCTTTTTTGTCCTTATTATACAAATTTACTAAAATATCCTTCTATCTAAACACAATAGGAATTATCTTGTTTTTAAATAGAAAGATATTTTAATAATTTTGTATAATAAAGACAAAAAAATAAATACAAATGGACCAAAAAAAAAAAAGTGTGGATATCAAATCCCGTTAATTACGTACCTTTCATTATTGAATGGTGATGTATTTGTAAAGAGCGTGATCGGTGTGCCTATAAAGAATAATTTCACGAGATTGATATTTATTTCCAAGATTCTGTCGATAATTAACTTTAATATATCTGAATGAGGAAGGGGGTATTTACGTTTTGGTCTTGTTTATAAGTGTTTATTAGTTTTTCATCTCTTTCACTTTTAAAGATTATGTTTTGTTATTTTTTAAAAAAAATATCCAAATTACTCTTAATTTTAAAAAATGTACAATTCAAGTACTCAACTCCTAAAAAAAGATAATAAAATTTCATTATCATATCAAGCAAAATATGAGATCACTCGATCAAGGTTTGAGAAAATATTTCCTATTAACTCGGAAATCTCTCCTCCTAACTCGCTGCAAAATATTTGTTCTTTTACGATAGTAAATTATAACTCGTGGTAATTTTCTGTAACTCCAAAATATTTTGTTCTTAATTTCTGCAAGTCCAACATATTCGGTTCTTTTGCGATGGTAAATTTCTGTAAAATCCGTCATATAATGTTCGACTAATATCATCCTAAACGGATACTACAAATATGAATAATAATAAAACAAACTTTGCTCACCCTTCAAATCCAAACTGTTTTTGGTAAATATTCCGATGAATATGATTTTGTGCAAAGATAATAAAAAAAATCGGATGATATTCTCAAAATTTCCTTAAATTACTAAAATAAATTTCATGAAAGTGATATATAAACAGATTTTGATGAAAAATAAAAAAGATATGACTTTTTGGATTTTGATTTTTGTAATCAAAGTCATTGATATAAATTTCAGACATATTAACAGATTTCGGTAATTTTTTTAAAAATTCCGGTGAATATATTTTCTATTCCAATGATATTCTCAAGATTCACTAAAAATATTTACCATATTTAATTCCATATTTCAAGCTTTATTACTGCTATGATTTTAAACATACTAAATCAAGAATTATATGTTTTTCTTAAGAGAGAATAAAATGATAAACTAACACTAAAAAAATAATGACAAAAACATCAAACCATGTAAAAATTGAATGAAAACATAACTTCAAAAAGTAAATGATGAAAACCTACACCATCTGGATTCTGAACAAATAAATTAAATGAGGATTTTTTAAAGCAAATTTTGCAATATGACTTAAATCATTTAACATTTATCCGAACCTTGCAAATATAGACTCGACAAATTTTATGCTACAAATGAGAGAGAGTGTTCATATTTCTGAAGGAAGATCCACAGAGTTCGATACAAAATAATTTATCTCGTGCTGTACCTACCACTTAACAATAGTTACACCCACATCACAGGAGAGAGCATTCTGTGTAAATGGGTTATATACGTTCGTTACTCACAAAACGGTCGATTTTTCCTTGCGTATGTTTTTGGACTCCAAATAGGATTCTGAAGTGGATCTCTGACTTTATTAGAGAGAGAACTACGCATAAAGAAAGCCAATATTTAGTCAGTCCCAATGTTCATGAAATGTGCAGAGCTTGCGCTGCGTTGAAATATTCTGAGGTGCGATGGTCACCCGCACGAACTGACCAGTAAATGGTAAAGCCACACTTGCAATAAGGACTGGAAAAACGTAAACTTCAGGTGATATGTCACGGTTGAAGATAACCAAAACATCATTCTCTTCAACAAGAGTAAACAAAATAACAATAATGTTCAAAATAACGCCGGTAAACAATTACTGCTCGCATTTGCAGATTAAAAGAGGACTGAACCACAACATGAACTATCCTCAGCTCGAAAACTTGTACCAAACTACACTAGCAAAACCCCACGAGTAGAAAATTGCAGATTCATGTTTGGACTATACTCAATCTAGTAAAAGAATCCCAGCACTTTACCACCAACATTCTTTCGCCTTGCCTCCTCGTGGTCCATGATCCCAGCAGAAGTAGTCAGCACAATGAACCCAAACTGCAAGTTATCAGTCGATCATCAGAAGGTTACAAATACTCGAGAAAAGAAATTAGCACTCTCTATATTAGGATTCGAATACTCTGCAGATTTATAAAAGTAACACATGAATTAGCCAATTACGTGATCATAATCACTTAATCTAAGTTTCTCGAAAGACATTTTCCAGCAAAAAAATAAATTGAGCCTAGATGCTGATCAAGAGGAATTTTACATACATAGGATTATCATTAATAGAAGCCAACAATTCCAGACTAGCAGGTTCCTGAAAAGTATGTACTAAGAAATTCATATGCGAACCTGTCTTGAAGGGAGCAACCTAGCAGTCCATCCCTCAATCTCTTTAACACCTACATCAAATCGAGGACTGATGACCCCACATTTGTTTAGCCTTCCATTGAGTTCAACTACAATTTTCCCAGATCTGTGATCATCGACAATCTCAAACTCACCAATATATCCTTCACATATAGTAGAATTATAGAGTTAGAGGGCACAAACAAAATTCATTGAAACTTGACAAAGTTGGAGTAAAAGAGAACAAAAAATGCAAAAGAACAAAAGATACATTAAAAAGAAACAGAACGGTATATTCGAGTACAAGAAATAAGGAGCTTACCGTGCTTCTGCATCACGAGAAGAAACTTGACGATCACCTTTGAGGATGGTCTAATCATGACCTGGCGCTTTCCTCGCTTCTCTGCATTGTACATGCTCTTTAGAGCATCATTCAGAACACTAACTCTCATCTTTGCTAGTAAGGCTGCAGTTTATTTAAGAAAGTTATACAATCAGTAGGGAATCATATGATTATGGATTGTTTAAACACAATTAGCGTGAGCAACCAAAAAACAGTGTGAGATCAATCAGATTGGCAGCTCAGTCCCCACACTCTCTTAAATCCTCCTATCCTGAAAAGCAAGGGAGACAAATACTATCCAACAAAAGGAACTGCTTTGGAATCAACTGGAACTTGGAACCTGAACTGCAAACTGGCTTGGCTCACTAAAACAAATGGGAAAGTAAGTAACAAACCCATGACAGGTCCCAAGTCCGTATTACCCACACCACAAAAACTAGTCTGTCTCTGACCCGCCTAAGAGAAAAGCAGTTTTGCATTGATCAAACAGAAAACCAAATTCTAAAGGTCCAATAAAAAGCCAAAGAAGATGACAGAACAGATTGAAATTGGAGACTTCATGTCTAAAGTTCATTAATTCGATGTACAAAATAAAAAAAATCGCATCAGGTTATCTTAAATCATACTCGAAATTCAAAAGTACCGAAAATAAATGAAAAAAATACCGAGAACAGATTATTGCTTCGATCATTTTCACTCACAAACGGATTTCCAGAAACCATAATCGCTACTGTGTTGTATAAATATCTACATCTACACATGCATACATGTATGTAATCTATGAGAGATAAGAAAGAAATGAGATCTTATGCAATAGATGTGATCTGAACTTAAAACATATACATCAGCGTTTTGAGGCATGATTTCGATGGATGATTCTAATCCACAACTCCACAAAAAAAAAGTTCATTTTGAAATATGCTATGCTTCACAATCACAAGGAGGACGTTATATGTATGTATATAGCAAGCATGATAACGCTGAATAGGAAACATAGAATCACCAACTCACTTGTTGAGAGAGAGAGATAGAGGGAGGGAAGCCAAATCCACAAATCCAAGTATCTGGAGGCTGATCAGTGACGGCTAAGTGCCCAGAACCCTAAGATTGAAGGAGGGAGAGGGGGACAGAGAGAGAGAGGCGGCAGGACTGAAACTTGAAATAGGAGATCTGTTAACCTAATGAATATATACGGGCTGGGCTTCTCAAAAGTCCATTTAATGAACTAGATGCCATGACAACTATTGGGCTCGTTACTCGGCCCATCATGAAATTTGGCTCAGGGGTGGAAAACCTGACCGAACCGAACGGACCAAAAAAACTGATTGGGTTTTTCGGGATTCGGTCGGTCTACTTGTCAAATAGGTTGGTTTTGGTTTTTTTTTTTTTCGAAAAAGAGTTTGGTCTTCCATTCAGTCAGCTTGTCATAAAATGACGAGATTCTAAGATAATCCATAACCATAAACTACCGCATCTATCTAGGAAAACTACATCTTTTTCTCTTAAAAACCTTTTACAACCGGAGTGTTTACTTTGAAAATATTATATGTTATTGTAGTAGGCTGGATACACATTACGATAGGCCTTCAGTCTATGATCACGCTTAGGCCCAAGGATAGCTTTATTGTCATCTAGCCGAGGTTTTCGACAAGGCCACCTAACGTGCCTCGGTCGGTGCCGAGCGCATGACATGTTAGGCTTTGCTGGATTTCCATTCGATTAGTATTTGCCACTAGGATCAAGATCTATCGAATCATAACTTCCAGTCGTGCTACCAAGGGTTCTACGTTCGGAACGATCACGTGGAGGCCAAATCATTACACAACATGCGAGCATGCCCATCCAATTCGCACAGGCGTGAAACACGTGGCTAACATGTCGTGATTTTTGGACCACAATGTGACATCTCCGATCGACGGTCACACGCTGTTAGTTTCCCTCTCTATAAAAATTTCAAGGGCACTCGAACTTCATGTACACGCACTAGTCACTCGTACACTTTCAAGTTATTCTCCTCCTCTTTCAAAAACTAACTCGGTAGTCGGCGTGTCTATCGAAAGCCCAATCTCAGTCAATACTAACTTAGTGTTGAGTGTTGTGCAGTATAACAAAGTACTATCATGAATTAAAATAGAAAGTTCAGCAAGTAAATTTCGTAATCCCCAGTTATAAAACCAAACCAAACGATACATGTTAATAAAAGACCGAAACTTTTTATTTTTTTACATGACCCATAAAGTATTACTAGAACCATATAATTTTTAAGCCCAATCCCAAAAAATAAAAATAAAAATCAACCGAATTGAAGCACCTCAGTCCAATTTTCATTCACCTATTATTTTGGGCAAGATAGGGGATTCATTTTTTCCGCTCCAAACCAATCATTTCAATCCAACATGCACGGAAAAACTGACCGAACCGAATCAATTGCGCCCATCATTAGATCTTTCGAATACAATTTTGTACACTTTGCGAATGAACAAACTTTGTACATTATTGGCTTGATGGAATCACTTCAAGATCTCGTGTGATAATCGAAATCATCTACTTTGTTCATATTAATTTTGTGAAAGTTTTCCACAAACTGGTGACTCCTATGTTTTCGTTTCAGGGAGAGAATTGCTATTACTGTGTCCAGCACCACAGCAAGGTGGGATTCTAAAGTGTGAATGCCAGAGCAAGATCAAGTTTGCCCTATTTTGTTAATTTAGAACCTTCTTTTTTCGTTGCGCAGCCACAACTAGCTTGCTTCCAAGCCGGCCCGGCAGCAAGGAATCAGCATGGGGAATGTCCGTGTCTCATCGCAAGCCGGCCTGACTGCAAACATGTAATTCTCTCTCACTGGTTTTCATAGCCACCAAATATAAGCGCTACAAATACAAAAAAAAAAAATCTTTCAAAAATTGAACCCATAAACATTCAGACAGGAAAAATTCTCTCAAAACTGCTATTTTACAAAATCGCTGTACAAAGAAAATTGGGAATATAAAAATCCAAAAAGCCACACATTTACAATTCTGAAAAAATAACAAATAAAGTGAGAAAAAAATAGCACGCCTAACATACACCCCACCCATTGTTGATGCCCCAATGCAGCAAAACCTGAGGCCCTGGTCCAGCTTCTTGCAGTCAAAGTGACAGTCCCCTATGAATTAACAAACAGTCCATGAAGAAATTTCACTCTGTACAAACGGATTCCTGCAATGCTTCCCACTATATGCACAAACCGAAACTGCTTCTACAGATATGGAAAAATCTCCAATCACAAAAAAGAATGGAAATAGAAAGAGAGTATATACATTGCAGCAAGAATAAACCCGGAAAACACTAATCAACTCGGAGGGATATTTATTTTCAATAACAAAGAATAATGAAGCCTTTTGTCAAGAAATGTGTGAAAAGGACAGAAGAAATACTTCCAAACAGGAGTAATAAATCATATGCCTTGCGTATTTTTAGAACACTGTTATCTAGGTCTAAAACTCTAGTATTTTTACAAAAAAGGTTATAAACTATAGGAAATGCTAACCACAACCCAATGGGTGTTCATTAGCCTCAAAGAACATTTAAAAAATGTCTAAAAATATGCGAAGTTATCTTGAACACCATAGCACATGCATTTGAGATTCAAATATTATTGGATGCTCTCCTTAACCTGCAGGGCTGTGGCTAGCAGGACCCACAAGCTATTTGAGACAACAGTGAGTATTAAAAGGTTAC
The DNA here is from genome assembly GCA_019985065.2 of Arctostaphylos glauca. Classification (NCBI taxonomy): domain Eukaryota; kingdom Viridiplantae; phylum Streptophyta; class Magnoliopsida; order Ericales; family Ericaceae; genus Arctostaphylos; species Arctostaphylos glauca. The sequence goes on from JAHSPW020000013.1 coordinate 23,552,478, forward strand.
GAACTGAGTGTGTCTTGGCTACGTATTAAACTGACCTTATACATACAGGCTGATGGAAGGAAAACTAACGAAACTCAGACACAATGGAGATATAGACAACAGCTGAAGATGCATATTAGAAATAGAAAACAATACCTGAAGATGGTTAAATTCCCTGATCTGAAACATCCAATGGTGAAACAGATTCCAAGCATAAATCAAGATATCCAAATGTCAAGCTTCACTAACTTCCCACAAAAAGTCCCAGATCAATTCCTCAAGAGTATGAACAATTTAGTGGAGATATGGTATGGCGGAAATTGATGCAGCTTCCAAGGCAAAATTGAAAAACCATTGCCGTTTGCTTTTGAAATATACATAATGCAAGACAAGGAAGCCAGCAAAATCCAATATCTGACATGTCTAAATTCTGCTGTGCACAGAAATGCTTCTTGTTACCAATTTCCAAATCATTTAAGCACATCTAAAAAGATCAAGCATCTTCTACACTTCATCCAAGGGATGGTAAAAGCACTGATCATGATTGACATTTGTCGAATTTGTCCACAACACATTGTCTCCATGTGAAACAATGTATCCCTCCAAAAAAATGTGTTATCAGAGAATGGCTCAGTTCCAAGGTCATTCATTAGACAGCTGAAGTATGCCACGCATTTGAAGGTAAGGATTTTCCAATAGCTTTTCATTGTTGCTCTGCACAAAAGGAGCACAGCCCACTTAAGTTGTCGCAAAATGCAATTCTGTAAAAAGCAACAGACAGCACTAATAACAAGACTCACTAGAAGACCCAAAAAAAAAAATTAGATGAAAGAGCTTGGAATCCCTTAATTACCACTCCCAGTGGTCTATGAATAGCAGTCACCATACTATCAATGTCCTTACATTAAACGAAACTAGAGAACAATCTGGCGACTTGGTTTTGCTAATGCTATGTTTTTCTTTCGTTAGATAACTTGAAGTAGCTATTCTGCTATACAGTAAACACTAAAGAACAAGAAGATTCAGGATACATTTCCACTTTGAAAACCCCAAAAACAATGAACTTGGCACATGGTGAACAAAAAATTTGTTGCTGCCTTAACTACCTGTTATCTACACACTGGAGTCACCATACTAATCTCCTTGTCAGGGAAATATTAAAATGAAATTGCCAACTACCAGACAACAACAAAGTTGTTAATAAAGGAGTACTGATTTTTCCTTTACAGCTCCCTTCATTGGCGCTACTAGTTTGGATAGACAACATGAAGCAGCTCAGTGAAAATTAAAGGATGGTTACTATCGAAAAGACAAATGACCACCAAAATGTTGGTTCAACTTTTTGCCACTCCCTTACATAGAGCAAAGATCAGGGGAAATAAAAAAAGGAGTTCCCTCAAGTGATCCAAGCACCACCAGATGAAAGCTCACGTCTAGGCTGAAGTTTCAAGGTCAAAGAATGTGTGTGCAGCTGAATGTTGTGTCCACTGGATGGACACTATTAAGCAAAGCATCAAGAGACAATCCAGATCAACCGTGTGCCCTGGGCGAGTTGTCCTTTGCAAGTGTATGGAACTACTCTTGACTTGCTCCCTATTTCAAGGTCAACCGAACAAAAACTAAAATATGGAGCCATATAGTACAACCTTTTTTTTTTTCTTCCTATGCCAATTATTGAATTTAGCTTCCATGCACTAGCCTCGTCTTGATATTAAGATTTGTATCCAGTAAAATATAATCATTAACAATCATTAAGAAAAAAATTGACTGGAGTCTAGTTTGAAAACTAACAGTGCTTCAGATATCACCATATCTTTCCATCAAAATATTTGAAGAGGCATACCTGCTGAGCTCTGAAAACAAGACTCTGAAGCATACGTTGGTACTTTTCAGGTTCTTCTGTCATCATTCTCTGCAAAATCCAAACCTCACATTAGTTTGTGCTGGCTTTTAGCTAACAGAAATAAAGATTTTGCTTGGCAAAAGAGCATTCCTACCTTCAAAAGAAAGGTTGAGGAGTAATATGCCACTCTTGAGTCTCTATCGTCTAAAAGCTCCCTGCCAAAATCCCAAGGTGCAATGTTATCACCCAATTATTTATAAACAAGAGACTACTTTATGGACAAAGGTTAGAATTGCAAATTACCTAAAGAACGCCTCTCCGCCAACATCCGGAAAAGAAGCAGGATCTGCAGTGCATTTACCAATTAGAAGTAAAAGAAGGGTAGCCCGTATATCAGAAGTAGCACCAGGTAGGTTTCCTCTTCCTTTGCTACCAACAGACACACCCAATGCAATATTGTCCGTTGCTGCTCCAGCAAGTTGAATTAAAGGCCAATAGAACAAAGCAGCGGGAACACGTCCAATCAACCGCATGGGCACAACGGCCTGTCCATGGAGAAGTAATGCAGCCATTGATGCGGTCCCACAAATTGGAGTGTCATCGTGACCAAATTTGCTCTTGATATCTTCCATAGATTCCTCCCTCAGGAAATTTTGTTGTTGGGGGAACTCTTCTCCTGCATCAGCCTTCTTATTGTGGTCTGTGTACTCTATGACTTTGCCATCATGTATTGTATCTCTAAATGGCAAAGAAGTTGCTGGAAGTACTTTCAGGCACAATTGGGAAAACAGAATGTCACACATCTGTTTAGGAGCAGCAAATAGGTGGAGAACATTAGGAGATATTTAAGTTAAATGCTTCGTAACAAAATTTATGTCAGAAGCTCTATAATTGGGAAGAAAATAATCATATATTGAACACCAAAAACCTCGATGTAGACATAACATGTGCTGCTCTACAGAATTTGTTTTGCAGGGAGAAAAAGGAGGGCGCTTAACAGTCTTTGGGTTATCAAGTAGAATTACCTTCAATATATTTATTCGGTCCGTTTCGTTTATCTGGGACACCAACGACAAAGCACTGCTCATAATGTCTATCACTGCATTTGCTTTATCAAGGCGACTGTCTTCTTGTAGTTGTCCAGCAGCAACAAAGCTGCTTGAACGCTGTAGTTCCTTCTCGTCTAACAAAAATTTGCATCGCATAAGAAGCCTCTCTAAAACAAAGAGGAAACCCCATCTGATGATACTATTTTTTGACTTTAGAAGTCCACACATAAGCCAAATTGGTAAAGGAACATTTGAACCCACTGAATACTCATTGACAGCAGCCAGGGCAATTTGCTGCTGCAAGTTTCTGATTTTGGACCATATGCTTGCATCCCTGTCCTCGCTAATTTCTTCCATCAGCAGATCCCCCAACCATGCATAACCATGCTGACGACAAACGAGTCTTTCTGAATGAAGAAGAGAATGTAAAGTTGCCCATGAGAGCTTTGCTTTCATACCAACAGTGAATCCCAGAACTCCATCCTGGATGCTTTGCATAGACTTGTAAGATTTAGTTATCTGTATTGCCTCGCCGAATTCTTTGTCTAAATGACTAAATGAACTTGTAAAAGTATCAAGTTTCTCAGTGATCTTCTCCAACAGCTGCAGAAATATAAACAGAAAGTCCAACACTCTAAATTCAAGGATGCACACATGCTTCTATGAAGGTGATTTGTCTTTCTAAACCAATATAGGGAAAAAAGCAACTCACTCAAAAAATATTTGGAAACTACTCTGCAAACTATGGAGTCATGCGAACAAGAAAATGTGTACGACGTGACAGTCGGAAACAGAAGATAAAAGGCCGTACAACTGTTATTCAGTTTCTTCTTCAAGTGAGAAAATTTGCGTTAGTGCATGAGCAAATTATACATAGTAGGCCACCTATTGTTTGGATTACTGGCTTTATGCATAAAAAGTGATTTCTCAGCTATCGCAAAACCCCAAGCTTAACAGTCTTAATCGAATGCATGCAACCCAGTGTACAATAATAATAGAGAATCACCGTATTTAGTCGATCACCATTGGGATAAGTAAACAGTGCAGCAGAAATTGATCTTCGTAAGAGCTCTCCCATTCCTTCTATACCAAGCTTGACAGAAATATAAAAAGCTTCAGGCGCATCTGCAAGCATAAGTAGAGTAGCAACAGGTTGAATCTCATCGTCACTATATTCTGATACCCCAGAAGCTACGCACGTCTCATTTATTAGATGCAAAACATAGTCGAAAAGCACCAGATACAGATTTCTCCTTTCTTCCCTTGAGTTTGAGAGCACCAACTGCATTAAAAATCAGATACTGAGAGACTTAAATGGTTTTGGATGAATATCACAAGACAATACTTCGCTTGTTCTTCCTCAATCCCTACACTACTTCCCATTCCTCCTCCTATGTTGCTCTTCTTTAGCTTGGAACTACACTTGTTTGTTTTTTCCCTTCAGACAATCTTAACGTGGTTAGATATTCAAAAGCTAGATGACCTTCTTGAACTTCATATCACTAATTTAAACGCTTGATTGGACAACTAACTTCCCCTCTTTCTCAACTAATACTAAGTTCTAATTGGTTTATGATGTCGCACAGGTCCTGCTTATATTGCAGCCTATAGTGAACTCATTGTCACAAATAATGTTGTTCTTTCACTTGGGGTTTATATGCATAATCTGCTTTTACAAAAAAATTGCATGGAACTATTGTTGATCGATTGTTAGTTTGTCTAGCCGTTTAGGAGATAAAAGCATTCGCTTAATTGCATAATGTATAGAACCAGCCCCATATAACAAATTTAACAAGACTCTTTTATGCTCCGTATGGAAAGATGTGGATTCCACTGAAGAGATTAGATAATCAAGTTCAACAAAGATACGCCCACAACAATCCAAATGGAGCCTTATTATTCAAAGGACCGCATCAGATTCCAATAATTACAAAAATGCTCTGATGTATACACGACAGGCACTTAGTTTGTTAAGAAGATCAGCATAACAGATTAACTGTAGATTTAGGATGCGAGTTTATACAATTTTTATAGGTTTTACTCAAACCAATTTTAAACAGGGAAACAGACACCTAAGCAATGACCTGCATACATCATGGTGGTTGTAATGGAGAAATACTGATGATCACAACACAAGGTGGTGTTGTAGTAGCAATAGGGGTTGATTATAACTGTGATATGGCTAATTGCAGCAGCAATATAATTAGTGGTTACTAGTGTACACTGCAATTTCAGCAGTAATTTTCCATTTCAGTTGGAAAATGCAGTCAGATGTTGGGGCAGTATAAGTGATCAGGGAATAGTAACTCATATCACAGGAGGAAACTTTGCGCAGAGTTCCATTACTATTAATGGGTGACTCCGCGATTTCTTATGGGCACAGGCATCCCAGGTAATTCATTCTTATGGTTCTTCATGCTGCATATGGCCTTTTATTCTTAGGTGCTCATTTTGTATGGGCGTTTAGTTTAATGTTTCCATTCAGCGGACGTGTTTATTGGCAAGAACTTATTGAATCCGTCCTTTGGGCTCATAATAAATTGAAAGGTTTTGTGGACTTTTGCATCCAACCACACCCCCAGTGTACCCATGTCCAGAAAATATGAAAAGGGTAAGGGCCTGGCATATGTTTCTAACCCTTACAATAAAATTAGACACTTTGATCTTCGTTTCTAGAAAATTAAAGTTCAAGCCAATTCTGCCAGATTAAGAAAGAAGACCCTACAAGCTTCCACACAAGTTACAAATTAACTAAAATACTCCATTCACTCTATTAAAGATACGAATGGATTGTCCACAAGTGTTGCCAAATGTTAGGTGCCTAAAGCAAGTGCTAATAATTCAGTTAAATACTTCTCATTCATAGATATGAATTCCAGTAAAAGAGTGCGTATGTCTTTCCTGAAGAATAAAAAACATACCTCAAGGAAGATAAACTCAATTCCGCCGATCAGATCAACCTGCTCAACTAAAAACTTCGGGCTACTTGAAACAGTTGCATCAGAAGCTTGATAGAACATGTTTGTTAGCATGCAAATAAGCTTGCTGCAAACAACTTCTGCCCAAGAATTTCTCCTGCTAACCTCTATAAGAACCTTGACCACCTTCACATATCAAACCCGAAAGTCAATAATATATCTTGGAGCAGGCTAGGTAAAAGTAGAGAACAAATAAAAACACAACCTAAAAGAAGTATAAAACACATTAACACGAAACTTAACTGAATAAGAAGAAACTAAATCCAGGTACTACATATAAGCTATGTAATTGATATATCATCGGATAAGCTAAAATTGAATGAAAACTGTTGCAGATTCTCGTCATTGTTAACTGACGGAGATTGATTGAGGGAGTGTGAAGGCAAACTATTAAAATACTCTGGGCGTGAGGGATATGTTTCAGCTTCTTAAGATTTAGTCCCTCCATCCCCTATTCTTGGTCCATCTTTCCATATTGCGATGTCCCACACTGTTAGTCCTCTTTGAAAAATCAAAGTATAGAATTGTTAGCTTTCCAAAACTAGCACTTCCCCATAACTAAGAATGCATTCAAAAGTGAGAATAAAGGGATGTTATTGCAAATGCCTTTGAATTCTAACGCAATTGTTACATGTCTCCTTAAAAAGTTAGAATACAGAAAAAGGAAGAACATATGGGACAGAGGGAGTACTTCACTATGCAAAATCATTGCTGAGATACGAATCAGCTAAAAAATTTAATTCACCGAATTTAATGAAATCTTGACTTGCAAGAAGGCCTAACAACAGCCACCACATGTGGGGCTCAGATCTGGCTATCAGATAACCCCAACATCAATAGGGGAAAGAAAAGCAATCCATTTTCATTTATAAAACTGCAGTTAGAAGTACAAAAAAGCCTGCACACCCGATAGGTATGTAAGAACCAAATACCTAAAGATTCACTACCGAAACAAATCGGGAAAAAATGAAGATACAACAACTAACGCACGATAATGCCCAAATATCAAAATGGCTCAATTGTCTTTCTGACTAATAGAAAATTAAAGCATCAAAAACTGAAGTATTTGGGAGAGACAGAAATAAAAAACTGTCGCAGTTTTTTAGGGCAATTTTTTCCACCAAAAAAAGCGTAACATAGCTTCAAGAAGAAGGGAACTTCTCCCTTTATATACTTTTAGTATATACATGACGAGCTACAATTACATTATCAGTTCTTTCAGCATTTTATTAAAAATAGGTTTCAGACTGATACATGAGTTTGCAACATTTGTCAACAACCCAAAATATAAACCAAAAGAATTTTTCCAATATTTGCAGGAAGACAACATACCATATAAGAGGTTTCTCACTGATCTAAAGCTCCACGAGATGAAAATTTCCGGACACAGAAAATAACAGACTAGGCAGGTAAAAGATGACTCACCCTTATATCAAGACGCTCTAATCTGTCCCTCCTGATTTTGCCTCTATCACATACAAAATATAGTAAGCAGCTTAGGGCCGAAGCCCAGACAGATTCTTCCTTCTCCTGAACCTGTAACATAATAAGATGGAATGGAATCATTCACAATGCCATGTGAAGTGGAAAAAAGAAACAAAATAAGCAAGCGTAAGGTAGGCCAAGATGCACAATCAACATTTAGAAGGAAAAACTCAAGAGCATAATAACTAAATGAATCGAAGACATTCTCATTCCACTTCAACATCAATCAAGAAGGTATTTTGGCGCCATTGCCTTGAGCTATGTCTTGTACACAAAAGTTAAACAAAAAGAAAAAGGAAATTCCCCTTGCCTCATTTGCCACATAAAGAAATCTCATGTTTAACTTAAAAACCTCTGGAAGCACTTTTCAGTAACTATAACAACCAGCCAAGCATTTAACACAACATTTGATAAACAGAACTACCATCGTTAAGATAACGTGGATTATAAGATCCCATGGTACTGAAACCTAGAAAGCTCCACCGCATAGGTTAGAGTGCTTTGCACTTTGCACATGATGTTCGTGTATGTGCCAAACTTCTTTATTATAGTCCTGGATAGACTCATATCTCTGGATCATACGCAAGAATAAGGGACACGAACATGACACAGAGCACGCACAAACAACCTGACATTAAAAATTGATTGATGACCTTTTTATAGAACATTTTTATAAGTCAATTCTACATAGATACTCCACTTAAAATAATAAAGTGCAGTCGATACAGCTCCCCAAATGCGACGTATAGTATGCAAGGAGCAAACTCCTATCTTTAGTATGATATTCTTATCCTGAATTAGTTTTAGCCACTGTGTACTATACTTCATATTGCTCATGGACAGATAAGCTTGCTTTTCAGAAATGTTTCAAAGAAACATTCTAGATGTGGGAGTTTCAGTTTCAAAATACAAGTGTTGCAACTTGCAAGAAACCAAGAAGTGCAAAGAATTCTGAAATTTCATCTTAAGCCAGAATCAGTGAATTGTCCACATAGCCCTAAATCCAATGGCGTACGCCAGATGATAACGGAGTAGGCTGGATTGCTGCAGTAAATTAGGATCAACATTTCTTATGAAAAAAATTAACTTGCTCAGAAAGTAACGATACAACTGCAACTGAACAGTCAATTATAAATCCATGGATTCTAAGCTTATTGATGCCAAACACGATGAGTTGTTAAGTGTACTTTTCCCAACCTTATAAATTCGTTAGGTTTTAATATTGAAGTCTTTCTTTTTTCAGTGGCTTTCCATTATGCATCTTCTGATAATTCAAGCCAGAAAGAGTAATTTTCTATTTCGACTCCTTAGGACATCTTCAGAAAAAATGAATGTTTTCAGTTCTTTCCAATAACTTCCCCCAATCTTTGGAACACAACTGTTCATGAAACTTAATAAATTTTCTTTTCAACCCAATCTCTAGGCAGTCTAAAATCGTACATTTTTATATGTTGACTACTATAACCTATCTGTTTAAAGCCTTATTTCCAGTATTAGCCCAGTTACAAGTAAACAGATCCTAACAATTACACGATAACTTAGCAAGAACCACTCAACAAACATACAAGTTAAGATTATTCACACTCTGAGATTAATGAGAGACCACATTATATGCCTCTTCCAATGATTGGAAGAGAAAGTAAAAGAAAATTTTGGTACAAAGAAAAGTGCAGCGCTAATCAATCATCAAATTTAATCTGAACCCAACCTGAATTCGCTCCGAAAACTTAAATCCCTTTTGATCCACTAATCCATAAACACCCAAACCTGCCACCTCCCATATTTTGCAAGCCAGATTCCCATCCGGGAAACCCATTAACACTAGCCTAGCAAATTCAACATGGCCAAGCAAGAACCTCACCCGTCAGCCAATGGCAGCTGTCCTGAGGGGTGAATGGAGAGGTCATTGCCCCCTTTTTTATGACTATGGCAGGTCTTGAGATGGACAGAGGGTTGGCATTGTAGATGCAAAAAAAGCTCTTATCAGAGGCCGAGATGCAAGATGAGGTTTCCAGTCAAGGAACGGGACTCGTTGTGAAGTAAGGCAATGAAGACTGAGTGGTCAGTGAGGGAGAATATATCTCCGGAGGTGGGGTTGTAGGCATTTACAGTGTCGTTGGTGCTGCTAGAAGTAGCGGCGCAACCGGCAAGTGGGACAAATTTTATGGGGGAGAGGTGTGAGGGGCAGGTGAAGAGTGGAATCAGGATTAGGGTTTTTTGGGAGTCCTTTAGGGTCTTGAACTTGAATCCCCCTATGAAACGTTAGTACATGCCTGTCACCAGACTCATCTTCGCCACTCTGCGGTTAAGGTTAAGGTTCATATATAGCCAAAACGTTTAAAACTTCAATACACTTTTGTAGAGTTTGTCCCACATTGACTAATTATTATCTCCAAAACTAGTGTATGATCCTGGGCGACCTCTTCACTCATAGCCAAATGGTTTCTTAGTTGGGTGCTTTAACATTGTATCAAAGCTAAGGTTTCAGAGGCATTTGGACTTGGTTGCGCTATTGTTTGTGCCATAAGTGCACCTTGTTCTGTAGTGTATTACGTATCCATTGTCTATCTCTCCATGTGCGGGTAAGGGGTTGCACGTGTTGGGGAGTGTTAAGGTGTGTTCGGTTGAGTGTTTCTGGAACGATTTTTGGAAAAAAAAAAATTTTGAGTTATTGTTTGGTTAAGTGTTTCAGAAAAAATTTGGTAGTTTAAAATTTTTTCGGCATTTTCGAGGTGTGTCTCTCTCTCTCTCTCTTCTTTTATAGAGAAATGAACCTTGTTTGGAAAAAAAGTAAAACTGTTTGGGAAAAAAAATTCCCAAATAAGTTCGAAAAATTTTTGGGAAACAAGCAAACGAACACAGCGTTAGAGTTTGTCTCACATTTATTAATTATTATCTCCAAAACTACTTGAATATGATCATGGACAGCCTCTTCACTCGGTGCAAATTGATTTTGAGTTGGATGAATTAACAACTTTTTACACTCGTCATTATACTTCCACTCGATACACCTAGTGCGTATCTCAACACACTTCTAAACCTTAAACACCACCTAAATGTGGTTAGCATTTCCCATGTCTTTGCATATGCCATACTATTTGCTTTGTTTCAATATGAATGGGCATACTAAAATTTGTCATTCAGCAAGCAGATGTCTGGATCAAATTAACTATCAGAACAGGCAGGACTCAGATCCAATTTCTCCTCACTGGTTCTGCCGGATTAAGAAAGGAGCATCATCGATCACATTAGAATCGCATCAGATTCAGCCCCAATTTGGTCCATTGACAGCCCTAGCTAGGCCTTGTAGTATAGAGTTTCTTGCCACTACAGTATTGATCGATATAGTACAATATTTGGTTCGTTCTATTTATGTAACTCACTCCATATGGAACAGGAAACAGATGATTTTTTATGCTTTCTAAAAAGTAATGTAGATTTGTGCTTTTTACTAGCTCATAACATAGTCCCAGATAAGATGTACCTGAACGAGATGAAGAAGAATCTCGTAAAGAATATTTATAATCCAAGTCTCAAAATTGTTGATTGCTGAAAAATCCCCCATCTTCTTAGAATAATCTGGTTTCCCCTTTCCTTGGGTTGAAAATATTACTTCATTGTCAAAATATGTTTCTTCTTCAATAGCGGATGTATCATCAAGTATCATTGGCTCCAATAGATGACCATGGACCCCAAGATTTAAAATTAGATCAAACGCACGAGACCTCGAAGCCAATCTGGGAGAATTAAGCATTTCCTGAAAAATGATTACAGAACACATAAGAAACTTCAAACCAGCATCACAACACCAGAAAAACAAAACAACAAATTGAGACGGATGCAGCACCTCAAGCATGGACAGCGCGAGAGGAGCAGCAGTTCCAGAATCCAATACATACCTACAAAACAAAATCATAAATAACATGAAACAATGTATATGAAAACAATACGGGACACAAAGACCATCAAATCAACTCCTGTCAACTTATAATCTCTGCTTTTGTTCCATAATCTATTCTTAGCTTAATTTTTCTTTATTTGACTTACAAATAGAGTTTTCGAATATATTACTACGAGGTGTACAATATTTTGGAAAGTGATAAGCATTTAGTTAATATAACATGGGACTGACATTTTTACATTTTAAGACATAGATGACAATTAAAGAGTGCGTATAATGGCAGACGATTCACTAAGTAAGACAACTAGCAGATATCCGTGCCTGTTTTTCAAACCAAATGGCTTTTGTGGCAGATCCAAAAATCGGGACTTAAATTATCCAAGGATTCAAGGCAAGCAACTCTGAGTGCATCATTTCTTAAGGGTTCTATGACCTCAATAGTCAATATCATCGAAATGATTATAACAGAGAAAGCCAATTCATCAATTTAATAAATAAGATATTCACAATTCTTTACAGGATATGAATGCACATGCTCATTAAGGTTCCCACCACATTTCGTACGAGGCACAGGTTTTATATGAGATGTGGTTCAGGTCCAAGCCAGGGATAATCGTATGCACATTTATCTATAGAGAGAGAGTGTGTGTCTCCATTTATTGGACACACAAAACTATTAAAGAACAAAGCATAAAAATCTAGTAAAGAAACACATTGGAGCATACATGTCAATTACGAGTTTGATGAGAACGCTCACAGCCACGTCCACTGATGGCTTTCCACTGTTGTTACTTAATTTAGACGAGATAGTCATATGATTAGTATTTGGAGAAGGCGTCTCTGAGCAAACCGCAGCAATTACCTCACATACCTCCACTTGATTCAATCGCAAAGGTTGTTGCTCACTGTAGCAAAAAAAAACATTCTTTAACTGCGCTATCACAACTACAATCTTTAATGTCTTTTCTGTAAATGCAAGCCAAACAAACTTTTCTCATAATATGAATTTAACAACTGAAATCCCTTCAATGCAGTGTTGAATATTTTTAAATACCTGACAGGGCAATTACGATCCCCAAAATCAGTTATACATGTAAAGCAACCACTAAATCTGTACTTATTTGGCTACAGAATATTTCATTGTTAGGACATATAAACTGGTGTAATTTATACATTATTGACCATTACCATTAGGCAAAAACATAGAAGTGGAATTACATTGAGGAGGTTATGTTTTCTCACATAACAATGATCAAATGAAAAATGTACAATTGTTTACAACTTAAACCATAAATGATGAAGTTTTCCATTCTGCTTGTACCTGTAGTGCCGGTACTGGAAAAGTGGCCGAGCACGTGGACGGAGTGTGCTCAATGGAGAATCTTCCCTGAAAAAAATATCACACTCTCCCAACAGTTAACATATAAACTAACTAAAACAGGATTAAAGTTGCATTCTTTCCAGAAAAATTGACGTGAACAGGAAAACTTATCCTTCTCCCCCAAAATTACTCCTAACAATGATGAAAATCCACATAATCACTCTCTCTTCGCACAACATTTCATGTTATCTGGCTTGAAGGACCACCTTCAGTTGGATACCGGGATACCACTCCTTTGAAATCGAGGAGACAAATTCCCACCATGTAGTCAGGAGTAATTTGGAATTGAACGAGGGGCAAGGTGGTAACTTTTGAATTTGGTAGTTTATAATCTACTTTTTAAGGTGTAAAGTCATGGAAACTTTTTCTCAAAAATCTTAATATGAAGTCTTAATATTTATCTTCCCTTTTCAAGTCTCCTCTTTCTTACATTCGTTGTTTCTCCAGTATGAATTAGTAACATGTCACCATATAAACTCCCCGCTGCCATGCTACTCTCTTCACCATAAGCTGGCCTGGGATTACTATTTATGCACTCCCTTTCTCGTTGGCTGTTTGTGCTAAATTTTATAATGCAACCATGCCAAACAGATCTTTATATGCGGGTGACGGTTTTTCTGAAGTACAATGAACATACAAATTACATAAGATAAAAACATATTAAGTGAGAATAACATGCCATAGCTGATGAGGGCCTGGTTTGGTGCGTTTAGATGCAGTTATTGCTCTCAGATGCGCACGGACAGAAGCAGAACTGGTGAGAGTAGTGAGCAAGGAGGGCTGCAACAGTTGACCAAGGTAACGCATATCCGTAGTCCCAAAATTTCTCCAAGGTTGACCCTTTATTTTAGCTTCCATATCGCCTAGAAGAAGAGCCGCTGCACCTACTTCAAGGAAGCTGTGTGTACTTGTGTCTTGGGAACTTGGAACATGATCACTGCATAATTGGGTTTTCAAGGAACACAAGACAGCCAAATCAAACTCCATAATTTACTGTGTACCTTTTCCCTAATAGAAATCCAAACCAAAAATAATAACACATAAAGATGTTGTACAACTATAATTACCCCAACAATGCCAGAAGGTGCAAATAGAAGTCAATTACCTTTCAGTTGAAAGCGATGACGATTTTCGGTCCCTACACCAACGCCATTTCAGAACATCAACGGCTATGTACTCAAGATCATTCATTCCGTCAACTTCTTCAGCAACTGGTGAGTTTGAAACTGATAAAATTGAAGTCTCCTCGTTCTCTGAAGATTCTTTACTATTTGCAGGGCCCAATTGGGTATTGAAAGATTTTCTCAACAAAGATGACAATGTCGGAAGTGGCTGCCTTGATGAAGAAGGAGCTCCAGTAAATGCTGCTGGTTGGAAAGAGCGTTTTGGCATATGTTGTGCCACTAGCGAGCGAACATAATCTAATGACTTCACAAGTGCTAGCGATGCGAAATTTGATACAGGCAAAGGAGATACATTTGCTGTCATTGATGATGCTCCGGATTGTTGGCTTGTAGGCTGCGACCACGACGGTGATCTTCTACTTGGACTAACATTACATTCAGCAATAATGTTCACACAAAACCGATCAATCTGTTTTAATGTTTCCTCACTGGGTTTATATCTGCAACAAGTGAAAAGCAAGCACACATGAAAATTAAAGAATTAATGCAATACTGGGATGAAAATTAAAGAATTAATGCAATACTGGGATGGCTTTATACTGGTAAATTAAGACAGTAAGGACTTCACAGTAAGGACTCCATATACTGGTAAATTAAGACATTAAGGACTCCACTCCTACATTCTTTATACGTTAGACACAATAATTTCGAGTCTCAAGCGGCCTCTCAGATGTGACCTGATTAAGTTGACTGAACAGAGTACTAATTCAGCAGTAAAAAGAGGGACCAATACCCAACATGCCAAAAGTGTTAATACAATAGAGGGAGGACAAGACTTTTGTCATCGATTTTTTCTACCTTAGCCTAGAAAAAATCCATGACCCATAACATCAGAAGGAAAACCCAAAAGACACGTGAATGTATTGTGCAAATGCAACAAGTACCCTATAGTTAAGATAAACACGATCTTAAAGTTCAAATACATAGTCATGCAATGAGAATGCAACCGCCTCTAACTTCCATAACAGTCTGCTTCATGGAATGGCCAATGGGTTGAGCACTATGAAGCACTGGTACTGGCACGGGGTACGGGTATGGAATACAGCAAAATTCAAAAAAGTAGGGTACGGGTATGGCTGGATACGTCAATGTTATTTCATTTTACTTTTAATTAGTTTACTATCTTTCATTGTATAAAATAAAATATAATGTCATTGTACAAACCACAAACAACACAAATAAATTAGTTTTTTCAAGTAAACAAGCACCATAATCCATAAGCAACAATGCAACATAAATATAATCATAATCCCTCTGCGGAATGATATGGACCAGCGAAGAAACAGAGAACCCAGCATATGCAGTTAATATTGGAGAACCTCACCCTTGACAATGGTCTCTAATGTATCAAAAAGAAAATAAAGCCGCGGGGGGGGGGGGGGGGGGGGAGAGAGTGTTGAACATGAAGCGAAGTCTAGAACACTGGACGATTTGCTCTGGAACAAAGAAGAAGACTAGAAGACAGAGGTCTTATTTAGATTTTAGGGTTTTAAACAATTTACAAAACGATTACAATTTAAACAATTTACTATTTTAACATTTTACCCCTATAATTATAAATAATTTTCAAAACGACCCACGTACCCATCGTGTACCCAAATAGGCAAACATACCCGTAGAATTTTGAAGTACCCAGTACGGTTTTTCCCGTACCCAGTACTCGTACGGCGCCATTTTTGAAGTACCCATGCTTCATAGTTTGAGCTTCTTCCCCGTCCTCGCACCAATAACTGGCGTGAAGATGTATAGAAAGCATTGAAGGGAAGGTAAATGATGTTTGACTGTAATGTAAACAATTTCTCTCCATTCAAAAGTGTAGTACACAATTAGATGTTAGTTATCTCCAACACAGAGAGTTTAATCATATGATTATGTAAATGTTGTAGTGTCCCCTACTTAATTCTTTTTGCCGCAAAAAAAGGCAAGACAAAATGAATACACCCATGTGGTCATTACGGTACAGCTCAACACCAACCAATCAGACCATACTAACTGGAGGAAAAAAAAAGTGCTTATACGGACAGGACACTTTAAAACTGTCCAATAGAAAGAAGAAATAGAATATGTAGAAATCATCAAAATTCCCACTTAAGCAAGCAATGAAAATGTGTGAATAATAAGAATAAGCAGTAGAAAACCAGAATTGGTAGCTTATTCATTCAATTCCAAGTATAAGCTGAAGTCAGGCCCTTCAATATTAATACAACCAAATAAAATCACGGATATTTTGTTCCAAGAAGAACTAACCTTAGAAGGTAACGTTTCAGGAGTGCCACACACCTTGCAACTACTGCTGGGCTGTTGCAAACAAACATTGTATCAGCAGCCAAAAAGATATGTTTAGTACCTAAAGGAAGAACATCATAACAAAAAACTCATTTGGTTGAGGCTTTAAAAACATATTATTGAGTTTTTCTTTGGGAAAGAGCACATTTTTAAGGAAACACCCGAAAGATATTCTATAATTCTCGAAACTATTTTCACTCGGAAGTAAATAAAATGTACAAGTGTCTAGGTATGAGGCTAGGTTTGGCCTGACTTGATTATTG
The DNA here is from genome assembly GCA_019985065.2 of Arctostaphylos glauca. Taxonomy (NCBI): domain Eukaryota; kingdom Viridiplantae; phylum Streptophyta; class Magnoliopsida; order Ericales; family Ericaceae; genus Arctostaphylos; species Arctostaphylos glauca. The sequence continues at coordinate 23,568,827 of JAHSPW020000013.1, forward strand.
GATTATTGTTTCGTCCTTATTTGAAAAAAATTTGTATTTTTTTGTTTTTCATCAAATTTTTGTGGATTATTGGTTCATCTCGATGAGAGCTTTCAGAAAAGTTATAAATCATGGACAAAATTTGGAAGAAGTTCAAAAAAGACAAAAATAATCCAAAAACAGGGGTTTTTTGTGCCTATTCGCCGTCTTTAGTGACTTTTTTCCGGCTTTTGGACATAATTTTATACTTTTTAGATTCGTCTCATCGAGATGGACCAATAATCCACAAAAAATTGAGGCCGAAACAACAAATGCGAAAAAAATTTGAATAGAGACAAAACTTGATTATGAATAATCAAGTTAAGGCAAATGGGGCCTGAATACAATTTTCTGAAAAATTGATGAACAGACATGATATGAATAGACACCATCCATCTCAGGTCGCTGGTGACCACTAGCAGCAACCCCCTACCCCATCTCCACCAACCGACCACCACCTTTGGTGACTCTCCCCACCTTTAGCAACCCCTCTGGTGACTTCCTGCACAGGCTACCCCATCAAGCGATTCCCCTTTTGTGGAAGACCAACTCCGGCCACTCTGGCCTCCCGCCAGTGACCCTCCATCCTTGGTTTTAAAAAAACAAGTTTTTAACACACGTGTGAACCAAGCGTGTTTTTGTATCTGTTTCCCAATCGGAAAATAATAAAATAAATTGTTTCATGTTTTTTTGTGAACAAAAAGTAGAAAACTGACAACCTTATCAAATAAAGCCTTAAAGTTCAGTATGTTGTTAATATAAAGAAGATATGTAGCCATTCCACACGGCTTACATGAATTTGTTGCCTCACTCTTTTCAGGTTGTCTGTTCCCTACTAACCAAGCAACCAAGTTGCTTAATGTGGGTACATGGGTCTGCAAGCAACGTCAATGCCACGATACATGAAATTGTTGCCTCGAAATTTGCAGGTTGTTAGGTTCACTATTAGCCAAGCAACCAAGTAGCTTAACGCGAGTACATGGGTCTACAAGCAACGTAAGTGCCAAGATATTGGCATTTGGACCTCTGAACCTATTGCCAATTTGGTTGCAAGTTGGATTATTAAAATGTATAGAGTTAGAATTCAAGAGGCTTTGGGCAAGAGTCTGTTTATTCCATAAACCTCCCATACTTTGATGGTTCACTGCCTATCACATATCATCCTTCCCAGAAGGCTCCCTCAGTCATACAGCCAACATAGATCAGACCCATAAGCCTTGTATCAAATATGCTGACCCGTTGCATATAGTAAATCACAGTAAAAGTTTTCAATTTGGGAAGAATATTTAAGGCAGCTGGTAAGATGATGGACATGCTATGCTATGATTTAGAAGACAGTTAGAGCCTCTGTCAAGGATATTTAACAACTAGAATATACTGCATGCAGTGAAGGTGCCAAAAAGTAAATATCAGCAACACATTGCTTCCTAACAAATGTTACAAACCTGCGCTCCTTCTCTGCAAGAGTATGTTCTAAGATGACACTGTAAGCTAAGTCAGTTGTCACATGTGCTGCAAGGTAGTCCTGAAATAAAGAAAGCAAAATCTTAACACGTAATTGCATACTTCGGACATCTACATGTTATATATAAGCATCGAATACTACTTAATTAGCATATGTTTCATTCGAATGTGGGAGGAGAAATTAGATTTGATCCAGCCTACAAGATTGAGGTCCTGGTTTGCTCACAGGTGAGACCAAGATCTAGGCATGGTCAAGAAAGAAATCACCACAGAAAACTGAACCAGCTCCTCTCACGAGATATAAGATCTTGTCCTTTTGTAATGTATTCCTTTTTCGAGGGGAGAGAGAGGGGAGGGTAAGAGAAATTTGTTTAACCCAGTAACTCATAATAGGCAGGGATGCAGTGGAATCATTATGGAAGTTGTCTGAGACTCTGAGCTACACAGAGGTATGAAAGCATTAACTTCCTAGGATGTTCGACTCACACATAGATATACATCTCTAGGCATGGTCAAGAAAGAAGTCGCCACAGAAAAGGGAACCAGCTCCTCTCACGAGATAAGATCTTATCTCATCATAATGTATTCCTTTTTCGGAGAGGGGGGGATGTAAGAGAAATTTGTTTAACCCGGTAACCCATACTAGGCAGGGCAGCAATGGACTCATCATGGAAGTTGACTGAGACTCTGAGCTACACAAAGGTATAATGCATTAACTTCCTACCATGTGACTGGAACTCTTGCTAAACAAAGCAACTCACAGTGTCAATATCCATCAAATGTAAGGCCATGAGGGACATCGTGGACAACATTACACATACATCACAACACACACTGGAACTATATTCTTCCTTCTTCTCAAGAATGTATCTAAGTAATGCCTCAGAGTGCCCCGACTAATGATTCCACGTCAAGCAGCACATTCATTGTCTTGTGGTAAAGGAGGAGGAATCCGGTGCTTCACTTATCAGTTAGTCAAGATTACATCATCAAGTTCCCCACTTAGTTACTGGAACCTCCTACGAAGGCACTCTCCTCACTCCCTAACCTCACTCTGGCTCCTATCACGAAAAAGATTGTGTTCTCAATTCGGATAGAAATCCTAAAAAGTATGGATCCCAAAGAAATAAAAGAAGCGAAACCAAGAAAAGGAAAATCTAGTGGCCATAAAATTATATGAACAATCAACATTAAAATATTCTTGTACTTTGTATCTGGCATCTGCATAATATTAACTATGTTGACAACTACAAAAATTGCAGCTGAGAACAATCTCTAACATCTATTCCTATATTAACATACATATTACAACTAAGGAAAAGACGTTTGCAATGTCAGAAATATTGCACATAAAATACGTCAAAATTATGAACGCTCTAATAGGTGCCCTCAGTCTTAGTAGTGTTTGATAACTCAATTAAGTGCATAACATTGAATATGTATAAGCACTTTAAAGAGAGTGTAATCGAGAGCCAGGCAATTAAATGAGGTCGGAAAAGCATGGTCACCCACAACTAAAGCAGTTTTTAACTTTAAGTTGGACAGATGGAGACCTGACGTACATTGAATGCAAAGCTGGATAAACTTACGGCAATTTCAAACTTAATCGTAAAAATAGTCAGTGGCTGGGCAATTAAATGGGATCAGAAAATCAGTGACCTATCACTGCATGCGACGCGAGTTTAACTAAAGGTAGTTTCAAATGCTAATCTTAGCAAAAAGTAAACTTAAAAATAGCATCAAAAATCGAATGATTATGTCATTCATCACTAACTAATTTGGTACTAAAAATATTAAGCACTGGAGTTTCTTTATCAAACAGCCAAGTATTAAATTCGAGTCCACGTGCTTGTCAGTTATGCAAAAATAGCGACACTTGTATTAATAGGGGGGAAAAACAAGAGTCTAACTCTTCAAATAGTTACAAAATACTTACTTCCACTGAAGAGACATAAGTCATATCGAAAACTGAGCCGTACTGTATGAACGACTTATCACACCTACTGCATAATGGGGTCATGAAACCAACCCAAGTACCCATAATCAAAACCGTTAGCATAATTGTTAATGGAAATGCTAGGAGGAGGAGTAGGCTCGAAGGGGGTAGGGGAAGGGGAAGGGGAAGGGGAAGGTCAGAGTGACGAAAGACGACACTGTGTAGTGACCCCAAATGATTGGTACACAAGCCTTAGTCTGGTTTGTTTGGTTTGGTAAGTACCCTTTATTGCCGTGAAGAAACTTGTAATACCCCCACAAAAAAGCCACTACATTCTAGATGCAAACTTAGCCACTAAAACAGTTAACCAAAATTGGCACAAGAAAACCAATCACTGACAGCATCAACCAATTCTCAGAGGCATCTCATTTTAAGCGCTAGAAGCATATGAGTAAAAGCATAATTATCTAGGCGCTTTTAAACACGTACATATCAAATCATACGAATAGAGTAAACCCTAGGTTGCTACACTAACCCTTCTGAAACATAGTATATAGCTCCGAGATCCAAAATGGAGTTACGAGAATGACGAGATTGCCCTACCCGTAGAGTCCTCGAAGCGTCAGAGGCCACAGCGGAGGGGCTTCCATGATGAGACGACGGCGAGAGACAGTCAGCGACGGCGCGACGGAGAGGCTCTGGTGGCTTCTTCAACGATGACGATCTCAGCCTCGAGGCCCCACCAGCGCCCAACTGCATCCTCGAACCCACAATAGGGCTTCGCGCAGGACTGTTGTAGTTCGTCGACATCGATTGCTTCTGATCACTCCGTATCAACACATAGATACATACATACTAACGTAGATTAAAGCAAATCCTGTATCTATTGTACTCTCATTGCATTCGAGCGATGGTGTGAACTGTTCGTTGTGTGCCACGAAGAGAGAGACAGATTGTAGTGTGCTTTGTTGAGATTTTTGGAAGTGTCGTCAGTTGTGTATTAGCTGTACGAATATGCGTAGTTTAATGAGGATTATAGCTGTCAAGCGGCGCCAAATAGTTTGCTTTAATAATTTTTGCAATAGTCATGTACAAACACACATATTTTACACACACTTGCGTATAATAGAATCATGAATATCGTATCGTATCCTATCATTTGATGCCAAATTATATGTATTGTATCGGATTAAAAATAATACCCATCAACTCATGTGTTATATGGCCAACAGTTCGAGTTGATTTGGACGGTAAATTTTTTATTTAAATTTTTATTAAATCTTTTTAAAATAATTATATATAAATTGAGATAAAAATCTTCTCTTTTTTTTTGTTTTTGTGATTTATTGTAAGTTAAGAGACTTATTTAATATTTTATATGTCTAGTATAATTTTTTGTAAAATATATATTATTTAATATTAATATTATTTTTTATAAGTCATGACTTTGTGTAATGGATTAATATTTTTAAAATTATTTAAATAATTATTTATTTTCTTAATAAGAATCTCTTGTTTTGAGTATAAATAGATGTCTCTTATTTCACGTAGTAGATAATCTAGTGTATAGAGTTTAGCTTACACACAGAGGATCAGATTATCGGTTCTTGTAGAATATAAGTCTTTAGTTTACAGTCTTATGTGGAATTAGACACACCACTAGTAAGACTATAGCACAATGTTTCAATAGGTGTATCTTGATTATGAAAAATGATATAATTTTAACTCACTTTGTTGATACTTTTTTTATGTATTGAATATACCCACTTTTGGATAATTATATTTATACTGATAATATAATACAATTTGCACCTCGTTGTTATTATGAATGCATGAGCTCTTAACCCAAAGATAATTAACAGATATGTACATTTAATGTTATTGATTTTGATTCATTATAGAGTGAGATCTTGTGGGCAAATAGTCTCGATGAGTTTAGTCACAATATTAAGTGTATGACAATTATTAATTATTAATGAAATTCACTGCCCTTTTTATATGGATTGATGAAATCCTCTTGAGAAAACTTATAAGTTTCGATTATGTCAAATCTTGCAAGTCGACATTAATATCCAACATAACGAATAAGTTCAAAAAAATTTATAGATGTTGATTAAATTAAATAAATTATCAGTAATTTATTTTTATCAATGGGTATCTGTAATCTTAACGTGGGGAGATAAATAAGCATTTAATAACATAGAGTTCGAAATATAATTTTATGATATGGGACGGGAATGCAATTATAATTCTATAGTAGTATGAATTGTAATTTATGTAATTCGAAATTAATCCGGATTGGATTAAGAATTCCAAATTATATATGAAACTCAGCTCATACTTCTCCTAAGGGTCCCTATCGTTGCCTATATATACACTGCTATACCTTCTAGGTCAGACATTCAACTTAATACTTGAAATATTGAGAACGGTTCTATGAAGGCAAGGAGATCACAGTCTTTGAACTCATACTCAGTTTGTAATCAAGGTGCAATAGGATTACAGTAAAAAATCTCGAGGTAAATCGAGCAAAATCATTCCAACCGTAATCAAAATTCGATTAAGATCAAACTGTGAAGACTATTGAGATCAAACCGGAGAGATTTAAAGGTATGAACCATAATTTCGCCTAGTAGGTTTCATAATTTTTTTGTTGTTGTATAATCTGTGCGCGTTTATCGTTAAGTCTCGAAAATTGATTCCTAATGTATACAAACAATGGGCCAGAGACCGCGATCATATTTGGGCCATTTGTTCTGGGTCCAAATCGGGCTAGGCTAAAAAGCTGTGTAACTTGCCTTCGACGTATGAGCTGAGGTGTCCTATGTGACCCTCGGCATCGTTCTTCGGCTAAGCAACCATACATCTGTATAAGCTTGACATTACGTACGGTCATGATGCTGATAGCTCCACACTCGGTCACACCATGCAGACACATGCTCCCCACGATTCGGATAGATGCAGAGAAAGTAGTGCAGACATGTCCGCCCAGTTTGCATGGATGTGGGACGCGTGGCAGTACCCCTGTGGTTTCCCGAACCATGATACTACATTCTCAACCGAAGCCTTTGACAGGCGGTTAGGTTCCTACTCTATAAATACCCCAAGGGTACTCCTACTTCAGGCACACACAAACATATACTCGCACTATCTCTCTTATTTTCAAGTTGTTATCGCTCTTATTGAAAGCTAACTTGATCGTAGGAGTGCCCACCGGAAACTCAACTCCGATCTACACTAATTTAATGTTAAATTAAATATTTTTGCAAGTTTAATAAAAATATTCGCCATATACTTTTGAGAAGTCTAACTCGTATTATATACTCCACAACAACAAATATTAAAAAAATAGAATAACAAAATGTATTTTATACCCATTAATAGATATAAAGCTCGTTCCAATTGCTTATGTAGATTCACACATTTTACAAATACATAAAAACCATCCTCACATAAGGTGTGAAGTCTACACACTCAATCGATTATTATAAATTCATTCACTTTTATGAAGAGTATTCGTTACAAAATTTAGAAAATGAAAAAAAAAAGGAGAATAAATATTTGCGACGGGCACATGATTTATCTTTTAAAAATAATTTATTTGAGATCCGGGATACATAAATTGGACAATATCCAAACGAGTCCAAGGCCCAATGGGCCATTCTCACAACTTCAAGCCCAATTAGAACTTAAAGTCGTGACATAACCATAGCCACGTGACTCGGATCTTCTTCCACGGTCTCGTCATGTCCAAGGGCACTAACCAAATCCCCAAACATAGCCATCCTAATCTGACTGTACACTGTTCCATCCCACCTCCGCCCCGCCAGATCCTCCCCCAACCTCACCGCCGCTGCAACCGTCTCCTCCGCCCCACGGTGCGCCGACTCAATTATCCCCCTCTCGACCGCCGCCTCAGCCGTCAGCTTCGCGGATCTGAGAAGGACGTCGCGCCGAGCCGCCGGCGAGCCGATCTTGCAATTGATCACGGCCACGAACCAAGCCGGAATCGCTAAGCTAATATCGAGCTCGCTCATGTATAGAAACCCTCGGTCGTTCCGCATCAAAACGTAGTCGTGGCACAGAGCGAAGATGCAACCGGCGGCGGAAGCGTGGCCGGTGATGGCAGCGATAGTCGGCATCGGGAACGAGATCAGGTCCGCGATCAGTGATCGAAACTTGGACGACATGAGTTTGAGGCGGTCGGCGGTGGCGGAGCCGCCGGTTTTCGCCCACGCGAGATCGTAGCCGTTGGAGAAGAACTTGCCGTTGGCTGTCGTGATGAGGGCGGAGTGTTCGGCGGAGGATTCCGAGCGGACTCGGTCGAGTGCGGATTTGATGGCGTCGATCAGGGCTGGGTTGAGACGGTGCTCGTCGTTGCCTGTAAGTGTTAGGATGAAGATGCTGCCTCGCTTCTCTAACGTACACATTTCTCTGTCTATAGATTAACTATTTGAGTGCTTCCCTTGTATAAAGCAATCAAGCATGGGAGAGAGAGATCAATAGTCTGTGCAAGCCAACGGCCCCGCTCTCTCTGTGTGTGTGTCTCTCTCTCTATATGTATATACATCTCTCTCTAAAAATTAGCTCGAAAGGAAAAATTAAATTAATACTCACTCAGTCCGTTGACTCTATTAAAAAAATAACTTTACTAGACAAAGAGTATATTATATTTATATTATAATATTACATAAATATTATATTCATAGTATACTGATTTAAATTAATTATTTTTTGTTTTTATTTAATTTTTATTTTTTAATTTTTAATTTTTATAATTTATTAATTCATCTCGACAAAAATAATTTAAAAAACATAAAATTGTGTTCACAAACTAATCACTAAAGAATTACACAGTCGTCTTTTAACTATAATGGCCCGTTTGGATGAGAAAAAAAGAAAGGAGATAATTTTTAGAGGGGTAAAAGAATTGATGTAACATGCTTAGTATGGTTTGAGAGCATAAAAATGCGGAGGGATAATTTTTTACCCACACCCTTCCCCCGGCCCAAAAATTATCTCCGGGTATTATCTAAGAATAATACCCTTTCTCCGTTATTATAACTACAAAATAACTTTATCCCTCTATTTTATTATACATTCAAATCAAGTACTATTTTATTATATTTTTTAATACTTCATCCAAACTATTTATTTTTTTATCCCCTCTATAAACATCACATCAATGTGAGTTAACCCTCTAAAAATAATATCTTTCTTATCTTATCTCTTATCAATAACTTATCATCTGAAAATAATTTTTTATCCAATCGGTCCCTAAGATGTAAAAATAAGTTTTACGAATTTTGATTATATATTTAAATTAAGAAATCTTATGAGTTATCTGACATGTCATAAATATGTAATGCGCTATTAAATATGACGTGTTAACAATGCTCATTAAAAATAAAGACAATCGTCAAGTCAAATTTCGACAGCTATGTTGATTTTTGACCAACTTCATGACTTCATCTTGGTCCAATATGCGGTTCCTTTGAAGATTAATCACCAAAGGTAAATTTGGGTTAAATTATAAAATATTATTATTACTGTCATTTTTATTATGTTTTAAATATTTTATTATAAAGTATTCAATTAATATGAGTTTTTATAAAAATAAGTTAAAATATGTGCCTAAACTGCACAATCTAAAATATATTTTCATGATCTGCTTTCGTTTCACTATTTTCACTGAACTTCTATACCTCACGCCTCTCTCTCCCTCCCCTCCTTTCCTAATGTGTGTATCTATCTCCCTTAAACGTCTAAGTCTCATGCGTCTCTGTTCGATAACTAGTCAATGCTTGAGGGGTAAGGTGGGTAAAACCGGTGGTCCCGTAGCTTTTAGTTTTAGATTTCTTGGTCTATGTTTTGAAACTTCGTTGCGGGAAAGCCATAATCCAGATCCTTATTTTGTTGAGGCTTCTAATGTTATAAAACTTTCTTTTGGTCTTCTTGGGCTAGGTTTTGGATTTCTCTCTCTTTTGACTATAAGTAATGGTAAATTGGTAATACGAATCTATAATCAAAATGGAATCAATTCATGTTACGGGGACGAAGTTGACAAACTAAGTAAAATAAAGGGACCATTTGAATTTTTTATTTTTTTGTGCTCGCAGTTCCCAGAGGATATTTACATCAAAACAAAACGAGAAATTCTTCGGACCATGAAAAAATTTCTAGAAAATTTTGTATAATTCAAAATGAATTCTTAGAATAGATTTACTCAATATATGTTTTTAAATTCAAATCAAACATAATATTTGATTTTAAATTTAAAAATATTTCAAAAAAAGATTCTGAGACTGGATCACTCTTCAAACAAATCACCACCCACCACCCTGGCATACATTAAGGATAAGGTGCTTTTGAGCGGAGCAACCTCCCACATCCATTTCCCTTTCTACTGGGACTCTCTCTGTACATCACTCCTCAAAATAGAGTTTGCCCCTTTCTCTCTCTCTCTCTCTATACTCAACTCTTTCTTTACCATGAAACCCATCAAGATGATGTTCCTCTCTCCACCTCCCACCTCTCTCCTCCCACTACCCCGCCACAATTCATCCATTCTTTATAGAAGAAGTGGGTCATCACACCCACCACTCAAGGTGTTGGCCATGGCCAAACAGAGCACTGAAGAAGCAGGCAATGGCACCGCATCCAAAATATCCATCGCCGGTGGTCTAATCTCGACGCCGGTGATCGGATGGTCTCTCTACACGCTCAAAACAACCGGCTGTGGCCTCCCACCAGGCCCAGGGGGCTCAATAGGGGCACTAGAAGGCGTGAGCTATCTGATTGTTGTGGGTATTGTGGGTTGGTCCCTTTACACCAAGGCCAAAACCGGGTCGGGTCTGCCTAACGGGCCGTTTGGGTTATTAGGAGCTGTGGAGGGGCTATCGTACTTGTCGTTGCTTGCCATTGTCGTCGTTTTCGGGTTGCAGTTCTTCCAACAGGGCTCGATTCCTGGTCCGCTCCCTACTGATCAGTGCTTTGGTTGAGTTCTCTCTCAACTCTCTCTCTCTCTCTCTATAAACTGTATCTCTCAATTATTTCGATCGGAGGTAATATTATTGAGTTAATGTGGTATTGGCACTGAGTCTGCTCTCTTGGTGCTTGTGGCCTTGGTTGAGTTCTCCTACCCAGCAGTGCTTTGGTTGAGTTCTCTCTGTCCCAATGCATGATTAATGATAGTCTTAAAACAGCTATAACTTTTTTTGTAGAAAAATATACCGGCCGATATTCGGTACGCAATTGGTAAAGGCCAAATGACCCGGTAAAATTTGATAACTTTTCCAATATAATACATATAGGTTAAGACTTAAGAGTACTGAACAAATATAATAACAACGAAATTAAGTAATTAAACACGTAAAATTTTCTTAATGTGGTCAATTTCTCAATGCTGACGTACATTATGCTTTCATATACCATGTTCTCGTACATCATGTTTTTGTAAGCTCTCAAGACATTCCCATGCTCAACAATTCTCCGCAATCTATACTTTCAACCCTAATGTCACGAATACCATCATTTGAAGACCAAACTCTTCACTCTTCTAAAGGATGCAAAAGCTATAGTGCGGGTTGTTACTTTAGTTATATATATATTGACAATATCTCACATTTAAAATGTTATTTTGAGGACACTGTTGTAATTTTAACCCGCATTATAGTGTCTTTTGTCCTCTTGAAAATGCCTCGACATATAAAGAACACTAAAATAATCTCAGTCTCATGATTGAAACTTTTCAATCGAGACTGCTACACCAACCAGCAAAAAGGAGGAATTCAGTTTTATGCTGTGCAGGATCACCTCAAGGTTTCACTTGAATGATTGAAAATCGTCTATTTTGTTTTGATTACTTTTTTTAATTATCACAAAAAAATTTAACTCAATTAGATATCAACAAAATTCTTGTCAAAAACTAATTGTTTAGTTCGAAATTTTTAATTTGCAGAGCTTAAAAACTAAATTTTCAGGTCGAACACTTATCGATATTCGATTGAACTAATTTTTTTTGAAATAACTAAACGAACTAATAAAAAATAGATAATTTTGATTATCCAAATGAGATTCAAGATGATCCATACGACAGAGGGTGAACAAAATAGGTTGAACAAAAACGGAGTTAAAAAAGAGTGCCTCTGTAGCTACCTCCAATCATTTCAAAACCAAAAAAAACATCATTCTCGTTGAAAATTAATCACTCACTCCATATTCAAATGTATCATCACAAACTCAACTAAGAAGTTCCAAAAACAAACCCCTATCCAACAAGCTAATCAAAACCTACGAAGCCCACGATGGAGCATCGGAACAGAAGGGCATTGATAACCGTGATGTCCCCTCCCACCACAGTTGTTGCAGATGACTATAGATACACAGTCACGGCTAATATGTCCCGGAAGCCCACAATTACGGCAAATCATGTCACGGAAAGGGCCATCTGCCATTTCTATAGGTGGCAGGTGCGATTTACGGCATTGGCGGGCCACATGACCCGATATGTTGCAGATGTTGCAAACCGGATCATTCGAGCAGTCCCGAGCAAGGTGACCGGTTTTGCGGCAGTTGTTGCATGCCTTGTCGTTGGTGCAATCTGCGGCAATGTGGCCCGCCTTGTAACAGTTGTTACAGAGCCTAGCGTCGTGGGAGGGAAGACTTGAGTTGGTGCAATCACGAGCCCGGTGGCCCATGTTCCCACACACATGGCAGACTGGATCGTTGTTGCACTCGCTCGCAAGATGACCAGGCTCTTTACAGTTCCAACACATGGTTGTTGAGGTGCACTCGGAAGCAAAGTGACTAAAAGGAAGACGGACATTGCAACTATTAGATCTTGCAGCAGTATGCTAGCTAAGAAGCACAAATATGGCGTGGGGCACAAACCTGAAACGCGGTGATACGCTATTTCCAAAAAATTATAGGGCAAATTCGGGAAAGGTTTAATGATACATATGCAAATATATGGCAAATACATAGATGTAGGTATAACAACTCTCACTTAAATTATATCCAAAATAAAACAATACACGCGATATATTAAGTTATAAAGAACCTAGACTGACATAAGTCTCAAGAAAACCTTCAAAAATGGGGCATGGACACACCTAGGAAATGCTACTCATGATAATGTTCTATCCAATATGTTACATTTTTAACTCTTATTTACATGTGCATTGCATGTAACTTATGAAGTATTAGAAGACAACTAACATCTCGATTCCAATACGAACAGAGAGTAATACATGGTAGTACTCAGTTATCACCATATCTATCTTACAAAGTAGGAAGCCTACGACATTTGATCCTTCTGAACCCTCGTCATAATGGAGTAATCACTAACGTACCTTTTTCATTTCTCTATAAATTTTAGGCGAAATTGAAATATGAATACTCTTAACAAGGACTACATTTTTCAACTTGAGTAGGATAGCCATACATAGAATACCGAAGTTTTGACAATCACATGTTAGTGCACCGTAAGTTTGTGGGTAAGAAAAAGTTTGGGCATTCAGCTTTTCTAATTTGTTAGTGCACCAAAAGTTTGCTTGCATATAGTGTCTAGGAAGTGACAATTACAAATTACTTTATACCCAGGAAGTATCGGGCACATTGCAAAAATAGGGGGGTTGAAAATGGCTCCAAAATTCCTATATAAAAAAAAAAATGCTCCAAATTAAGTTTTGTATGTCTTAGTTATGGACCAGAAAAAACTTTATCGAACACATGTCCAAGAGTGTCCAAGAAGTGTTGGTGTTTGACACAGACAGATCACCTTCGTAAGTACAGTGCTTCTTAGAGTGTGCGAAACAATGGGTTATTCAAACAATAGCTTAATGAGTTTCTATAAGGAACGAACAATGCCCCTTCTTTAGGCCAGGGGATTTCAACAACAATATCTCCATGTGAATGAATCAGGACAGTTTTCCAAAAATGGGGCACCAAGAGAACCTGGGCAAGATCCTAAACACCACCAAGAGAACCTGGGCAAGATCCTAAACACATGTTCCGAACACTCATTCTACTTATCTGACTAGAATCAAAATATTAAAGACCAGGGAGGTCATAGTTACTCTAGAAGCTCAGATTCATTTCAATTTTCCAAAAAAGGAAGCTGGAAAAAAGGGACAATGAGAACACAGCAGCATGATTCGTTGCAGCACATGAATGACATTATCACATTACGAGGATGCTTTTCTACGAGTGATACGAGACAAAAAATTAAAGAATGAAAAGATATTCATCTCACCCAGGGAGTCCACAGTTGTTGCATACAGTCACATTTGGACAATCTCTGCCAACATGCCCAGGTCGTTTACAATTGTTGCATAGGTTATCTTGCCTGAAAAATAACAGAGGTTATTTTAGAAAATGCAAACGCAAAGATAACTTGAAGACATGAACTCCTAATTTTCCACAAAGAACTACTTAAAAAACTGGGACAAAGCGTCAAGAAAAACAAATAAGTAGCCACAATTTAAAATATGGGTAATTTAAATCAAGGTCCTATGAGCTCAGACAACATAGGGTTTCATCCCGTCAGGTTTTTCAAGTTATGTTCTCATCCCATTTTTATACGGATTGACATTTTTACCATTATTTTTGAGTGTTAGTTTACCCTTATCCTATTTAAGTGAAAACCTAAAGAACATTTTTTGAAGACAGTTCTTATTATGCGGTGAGTGAAATTTGTTTTACTCTTATTCCTATTTTTAGCATCCGTGTAGGATGATATTGGTCGAACATTATATCACGGATTTAAAGAAATTTATCATGATCTGCAAATTTATCATCGCAAAGAACAAATGATTTTGTAGCGATTTAAATCATTAGATAAGCAAATTTATCATCACAATTATAGAGGGCAGTATATTTATCGTCAACCTTACCAAATTAATCATTATGTAAGCAAATTTATTATCATATGTAGAAGAGAGCTGTAAATTTACCTTACCAAATTAACCATCAGATAAATAAATTTATCATCACGTGTAAAAAAGAGCTGCAAATTTACCATCATCCCCCGAACTCAGTGTTTGGGGTGTGAAAACTGATATGGTAATAGATTGATCGTATCCCGTTGTTGTAGGGCTAGAGTGCTAAAATTGTGCAAATTTAGAAATTTGGGCAATTTGGGTATTTTTAAAAGATAGGACCAAAACATAACCTTTAAAAATGGATAGGATGAAAAATTAGTTAACATTTATAAATAGTACCAAAAAATAAGTGCCCCTTAAAATATCAACACTTCAACAGTAATAAAAAGAGTAAGTTCGACCAGTCTTGTTTACATAGACATGGACGTTTGAAGCCAAGCATAGAAAAGGAAAGCTGACAGTAAGTGTCATCGGCATTGGGCAACTCAACTGAGCAATTCTTCAGATCATACCCACAGAAACATCTAATGATTCGTATATTGCCACGCATGTTTTCCCATATAGTGTACGCAAGAGACCTACATGCTTCCTTCCAGATCATACCACACATCAGACATCTGGAGGCCAAGAGAGCATGATAAAAGCATGATAACACGTAGCAAATACGTTAAACCTCCCTCTCAAATCTGCTGTATTAAAAAGTACATGATGAAAATTGAAAACAGTATGACATGCGGCAGATAGGTTAAAGGAAGATCTGTGATCCTAACCACATGTTAATTTAAGTTAAACCTCCCTCTCAAATCTGCTGTATTAAAAAGTACATGATGAAAACAGTATGACATGCGGCAGATAGGTTAAAGGGAGATCTGTGATCCTAACCACATGTTAATTTAACGACGGCCTTGTCAGTTGTCACCATGTCTCCGATATTCAAATGTTTTTTCGCTTTGGCACTTCTCAAGCAAAATTTTCTTTCTTAGCTGCCATCACTAGATCAAACAAGGATGCAAATGTCTATTGGACATAAAAAAAATATTGGACACATTTAGTTTCTAAATGAGCTTGATGAAAAGGTAAGAACTTAATGGGGCTCCTTCTCCTTGAAGTGTACTTTCAGGGAAAATGAGGTGGGAAGGGAGAAAGAGGAATTACCTTGGCGTACCTCTCTCCGGTGTTTCGTGCTCAATGGCACAGGTTTCAATGATACCGTGCACTTCAAGAGAAGCAAAGCCTAAAATGAGTTATTCAGCCACAGATATTATGCTCAGATTCATCCTCCATCTTCTTTTGCTTTCCATTTAAGAGACGTCGAAAAAATGAGAAACCCAGATTGAGAAATTGGATTTGAAAGTATGTAACATCCTTTTGAATGTCAAACGACGATGCTATATAAATTTAAATTGCTCTGATTTCAAATGATTTTCCAGCTTTTTCATCCTTAAAGAGCCACAGCAGATGCCCTTGCCATAATCTCTTCCATGAAATTACAATTTACAATGACCATGCAATGTCAATAGTCTTTGCCATGAACCTATTACAATGTAGTTTACTTGGCGGACAAACCAGAAACGAGTCTGCACTACCAAATCCACACAACGCAAGACACCACCAAACCAAACCTAAAAAAAAAAATGGAACATCTGCGACGAGATATGTGAAAGAAGCCACATGTAAATAGACCAACAAGTTGACGTAATACTGCATGTACAGAGCATTAACAAAGCACATCCATAGAAGGTCACGACAATGTTTTCATCAAGGAAGACAACGACACAACTAAGACAACAAGAATTATTGCCCACTGAAATGAACAGAGTCGATTGTTCCAGAAATTATAAAACATACCGGTACGCACGGCGATCCCTTTGATAAGGTGCATCACGGAATGATACACGCTCACTGCTGCGAAACCTCTTGTATCGTGGAGGACTTCTACTTCTATCGAGACTCATATTCGACAATGCTGTGTAAATTTTGCAAATATAAGAACATAAACAAACATCCACCTAAGTGCCAGAAGCAACCACCAACACCAAAAGAATCTCCTCCCTGCCAACATAACCAAAAAACCCAATCAGCAATGTCCATCCCAATTTCAAATTGATCTTTAAATCATGTATTATCTCTATATATAGTGCCTATATTTAGGAGAGTGAGCAGAATCCATGCAGTCGTACATATCCAATATTGTCAACCTAAGAAAATCCAAGTTAGTTTACTGCAAAGGTCAAAACTTAAACTCTAACTAGAAAACAGGATCAGTTTGTCAACTCTTTAATAAAATATGTACTTGGATCCAAGTTTTAAAAGGGTAGAATCATCCTATTAAATGATGTGACTCCCTTTGACTTTATTGACAAAAAAAACCTGCTCATATCACATGTATAACCTAGCATGGAAAACAGACATACACATGTATCCTACGGCATAATGCATTTATTTGATAGAAACAGCTCTATACTAATATTTTTTCATGACTTTGCAAAAAGGTTAATGTGCTGTAATGGATTATCGTATTGTAGACTCTACAAATGATAGAAGCTTAGAACTCCCAAAGAACCAAACATGTTCTTAAACTTGATCAATCAATACCATTGGTCAATCATGGCAATTCATCTTTGTGCAATCAATGTTTCTGTCTCCTGGTTGGACACAACCCGTTGTGTAGTCTCAATACAGTGACCACAAAATGAGAAATACTACAAAGGAGACATTGGCAGGACATCCTTGATGCCTTAGGGCTCCATTATTAGTGTTATTTCAGTTTAGCTTCATCCAATCAAATTTCTTCGAAACATCAAATAGTACAACGGAATTCAATATTTCCATTACTGGCATACATCAATCCATGTCAACCAAACTCAACGAGATATATTACTCTTTACTTCACTACATCCTGCAGTAGGGATTCAGTGTAAAAGTTGCAACAGTTCTTCTCTTCTCCAAAAGAGAAAAAAAGCATATATCAAAGTACATCCTAAAAACATATTTTTTGTTTAACACGAGCATTATCGACCACTCAACAGGAAATTAAGTTGTTGTTACTCAAAACAGTTCAATTTTTGTCAAACTGCCGTTTTTCCCTTGTCGATCCCACAAGATGTATGGAACACTTTTAGGGAAAAAAATATCCTTAATAAACGCAGTACCCTCCATAGCCCTGTCAGATTGCTCCATGAACATACAGTAGTGCTAGTAACAGAAATTATCAATCTTGATACCATATTTTCTAAAAGACTATATAGTATATCACTTCACAACCATTAACCTGAGCATCTCATAATTGGGTCAACCATTTGCATATTTTCAATTATAGGTTATATAAAGCTTCACGTGAAATTGTCAAACTTGTGACGCTTTCACTCGCTTTTACATATCAGGGACTCGTGGTAGTTTGACTATCTAATCAACCAGAACAAACCAGGATTCCCTTTTACATCATAAACACAATAAAAAAAATTAATAACAACGGTATGCAAGCAAGAGTTTCCTCTCTTTTTTTTTCAATTGCAGTGCCTGCAAGTATTGCAAAGGCTTCCATATCCATCTTCTTACATTGTTCATAATGTGCTAGAAAACGCTTGCAAAATTGATTCCAAGCTAAATTTAGTAAAACCTCAACACCTTTTGGCAAAATAATTAAGCCACAATCGCTTTTTCCTTCCTTGTTGGCAAACAATAAACCAGAAAATAAAAAACAGAAATGGAGTAGAACAACTCAAATAATTACACAACGCCACACCTGCTGTATTCTTCATCATTCCCAAAACTATAAATTACAACGAACTGATCTATGATTCTTACGTACAATTGTTATATAATTGCCAGCTATTAATAAAACCCTAAACGTCTTCTCTGCCAAATTACAAAACACACAGAAATAGAAATGGAGAGAGAATGCGAGTATCATGGAACAGCGAATCGAGGCATATACATATACACTCACATATATACTTATGGATCTCGAGCATATCTAACTACAGAAAAACACATCCCATACAAAATCTGAGTGTGTGTGTGTGTTTGCTGTAGAAGAGTGGCAGAGGAAACCTGGGCAAGCGACACTCCTCATCAAATCATTGAAATGGGAAAAAATACCCAGTAGATTCACAGGTGTAATGTGTTGCAATTTATAGGACCAGTGTCCGGTTCAAGGTTAGTACAACTGTACAATGTTCAAGCCCATCATTGTATAGCCCAACGAATTTACCCGTTTAACGAACTTTCTATGGGGAATTTAAAAGCCGAGTTTTTTGTGGATTATAAATCTTCACTCCATTTGCCTTCCTTATTTTTAAGCAAGTTTTGCCTCTATTTAATTTTTTTTTTATTTTATATTTTGGTTTCAAATTTTTGTGAATTATTGATCTGTTGAGATGAATTTAAAAAGTATAAAATTATACTCAAAAGCTAAAAAAATGTTACTAAAGACGACGAATAAATACAAAAGATTCTTTTTTTATTTTGTCTTTTTTGAATTTTTTAAATTTTTTTATTATTTATAAATTTTTTTAAAATCTCTCGTCAAGATGAATTAATAATTAATATAAAAGTTGACGAACAATTAAAAAATTATAAAAAATTCATATAAGAATAAAATAATAATAACATAATAAAGTTAGGCCCAACCCCGCCTTAATAGGTTATACCGAGAATTTGTTAAGAAAAACTCTTTGGGATCTAATTTTCTTCCTTAGTGACACGAAAAAGAAATAGGAAGGGATGGTTCTTTTATTGTATTCATAGAAGTCTAACTAAAAAGTTCTCCCTCTATTACTTTGAGAATAGAATAGTTGGTTTGATCAATGAACTACATTTTTTAAAAATTTTTAGCAATCATTTTTAAAAAGTAACAATTTGAGAGACGAACTATTTTCTCGTCTGAGAACTGTCATTCACGCACTATTCTTCCCTATTGAAAATAGTGATTGAGAATATCAAGAATCTTTCTAAACGTCTCTCTTCGTGGGGCGATTTAGAAAGGAGTCTGTCATCTTTCTTGTAGTACCTTATTCTATTATTCCGATCAAGGAAGAATCTCTTTCGAATGACCAAGTCACAATGACTAAAAAACTATACTTTCTTGACCATGTGAAACATAAATTAGCATTATGTTATTCTTAAAAGTGATCTCCCACTCATGATTAAAAAGTATTATATGGGAACTTCGAGATCAAAGAAAATATGTTTCTTTCCATTCCTCATGAGCCACTTATTTATCCAAAACAAAAGATCAAAGTAATTTTTCTTATTTTTTCCAGTAAGTCAATGACATTACACCATTGGGATACGTTCAATAAATCTATATAACAAAACAGAGCCATTTTTTTGAATTATGTCCTCACATACTAACTTTTTACAGAATTTAATGGCTGAGATTGAATGGGGGGTTTTGCTCCAAAGGACAGGATCATTTGTCTCCTCTAAGTTTCCCCCCTAAAAACATCAAATCCAATTGTGAGCGGAAGGTCAATGTTCAGTCCCATCCCCATCCCCTCCCCCTCTCTCTTTCTCTCACTATGTCTGACCACCACCTCCACATATTTATTTGGGTTTCAAATATACAAACGAAAAGTGATTTGGTAGATCTCACATTATTTTCAAACCACAAGATCACATACCCTTTTGTCTTCCAAAACCCATCTCATACCCTGTTGTCTTCCAAAGCCCAGGCTCTCCGAAGCTGTCAAATCTCCACATAATTTCTCCTCACTATGTCTCAGCAAACGAAGGGCTTGGTGTGATTTCACTGATTTCAGGAATTTCGACAAACTGGTGCAATTTCTCCTCGCTGTTAATTTCATTTTTTTCCAGCAAACTGTTTTGATTTCAATTTCAAAACACCATTTCGACGATTTCATTTTTTCCTGTTAGTGCATAGACGTTACCATTCTGGTTTCGGTTTGGGTTTTCAAATTGTGTATAGACGTTACCATTTTGAAGCGTTTAGGGTTTTGGCGGGTTGTTTGGAAAAATTGAAGGGTTGTATAAGTATTACTCCGGCGGAGAATCTGATTTGGAAGAACGAGGGTGGAGATTTTGGTGGCGAGTATTGCTTGAAGGTAACAAAAATGGAAATGTAAGAGACTGGTTAAGATAGAAACAAAAAAAAAAAGGTTAAAACAAGCCAGACTATACGTAATGACTGATTTTTGAATTGGAAGACGTAAAAACGAACATTGGTAAGCAGGGGACACTCCCAAACAATCAAAACGAACCAGTTATTACTACAGTTCACTCTCCTCCAGGAATTATTTTTTGCCTTCACGATTGAAAGTCAGAACTACAAAGAATAGAAATTTAACTGAAATTTTGGACTTTATTTGTCAAATGTAATGACGGGTTTTGCTTCTTTTTTTTTACTAAATGGACTGGTCTCCATGGCACATAAAGTTCCAGACGAGTCTTGGACAATGCAAGATGGGATTCCATGGCCAAGTAAATGGAGAAGTTACCTTTTTGATGTGAAAGTAGTAGATAATGTGATTGGTACCTTAATTACATTTTATGTAGTGATAAAAATGCGATGATAGTTCATATACAAGACTAACTGTTTGATGCACACATACTGGATTTAATGGATGTTTCGCATTTGTTTCATAATGGAAATGATGAAGGCGCCTTCTTAACCCATATTTAGAATGACTAGAGAATTAGTTATTGATTGTGGAAATTTGAAGTCAATTGAACTACCATCTACAAATTTTAATCTGTTCTACATGGGTACAATTTTGGCACCAGAGTCATGTATGATCGCAAAAACTAAGATAGTCCAAAATAGGAGTCTTATTGGTTTCTCATATGGTTCGTTTTGTGAAATCAACATGGTGATGTCAATGCAATAAGCACCACACTCATTGAACAATCCTGTTATGCTAAGGGAGATAGAAGGCTAGGATTGCGTTAATTTCCTCTCAGTATTCCTCTTGCCACCATATCTTAACTCTTTCCTGATGCCTCTACTTCCCTCCAACTCCCTTCTCTCCTATTTCCCCTCGGATATGTTGAAAAAAATTCCTTTTGGTTTTCAGTTTTTCTGTGGTATTCTATTTTGTGACGTGTTTTGACTCTAAATTTGATTTTTTCTCCATGTAGTTTGTTACTTAGTTCTGACTTTCAATTGTTATGATCATTAGAGACATTCTCAATCTTCATATGGCAATTCGAAGAGGTAAGATCTTTCCTCTTCTGTTTTTAAATTTTTATCTTTTAGTTTTGTTCTACTATTTACGCAATTGAGTAAAGGAGGGTTGTTTGGTCAATATATGAGAAATAGTCTAATTTTTTGCTAAGAAATAAGGTAATTACATATTGAAACAGTCTAATTTTTTGCTAAGAAATAAGGTAATTACATTTTATTTTTCAATGGTAACCAAATAAAAGAAACCTGATTTCTTTTTTGGGTGGACATTCAATGTCTTCAAATGTTGATTTCGTGGACCAGTTTTTGGACTTTGAAAAGTAAAACCCTCTATAGACGTATGGTAAAGGCTTTCCTTCCGTTAGAGAAATGATTGATTTTTATTGATTTGTTCACTGTCAAGTATTAAAATAGAGGCTATGGTAAAAGAAAATTGTGATTCTTTGCAAAGAAGTCTTTAGAAAATGCAAATGTGTGATCATGAAAAGACTAATTTATGAAGACCTCTTACTTAGAACTCATCCTTTGGGTTATTTTTTAAGGAACTCTTTTTTAGCCAAGTCGTGAAACAAGGTCACTTTTTCCACATTTCCACACCAAACATGCAATCAACCATAAATAGGATTGTTGTCGGGCAAAAGTTATTTGTGTTTCATTCTCTTTGGTTTCAAGCACCTGTTGATTGTGATTACACAAAATATCATTTCATTTGATGCTAATGGAGGAATTAATTCTACAGCAACTGCTGATTCTGATTTGATTCTTGATACTGCTTTCAAACTTTACATGTTCTACAAGAGGGACGCGCGAGAGACACGAAATAAACACGACGGGTGTCGCCAGGTATTCAACACAAATATGACTTACTAGGAGTTTCTACGTTCATTAATTTGATTTGTTCTCTTCTAAAGAACAATGATTCTTCCCCCTTAGATGAACTTTTTCTGAACAACGGTTCATGACGTTTTTCTTCTTGCAGGACAACAATTCTTCAAATGAGGCAAGGTGCTTGCATCGATTCTAACGAACATCGATTCTACAACAACCATGGAGCCAAGGTGCTTTTCTCCCCAATCAGATTAACTTATTTATGTTTTCAAATGAAATGAAGAATTTGCAGTGATTATAAATTCAAGCTTTATCTCTGTCGTATTTTGCATACATTGTTCAAGATGTAATTAAGGTTAATTATGAATTACAAAAATTGAGCAGTACAAGAACTCAATGTGTCGGTGACTTGAGTATCCACTTTCTTTTACTCCATGTATTTAAACATTAAACATTTCACTCTGTAGACTAATGTCCATTTTGTTGAACGTAAATGGGCATACTTTTGGATTGAGTAGTGAATGCAGATAAAAATGATACCCACTTTTGATTTTTCCTTTTGTTGTGGGTTGTAGATAGTTCTATCATTAATAGTACACTTTTATTTTGGTAGTGGAGCTCAGCACTATTTCTTTGGGGTCTTTTTGTTCTATATATGTAGTGTTCTCTGCATTCAGTTTTATTGAATGAAAGTATGCAGTCATCTTTTTTTTTTTAATGGGAAACATCTCAATGAAAGTATGTAGTCATCTTATTTATGAAAAAAAGGGCGTTAGTCTAGCGAACACGAAGGCTTTAGTATGTTCTCCTACAAATACTCCTCAGCGTCATATATAAATACAACTTTAGGACATTTGTATGTTGTTTGTGTTCTACTTTCTGTAGTCCTTCGTTGAATTGTTGGGACAAAGAAGTAAAGTGGTGATGTAATCAGATTCTATTTGAACAGGTATTTAGCTGATCTCTTGATTGAATGATGGAGGGTACAAATGGGATGCTGACCACGGCTCTCCTCTTCCTTCAGGAGATGTTGTATCATAAATTAATAGTTTTTTTTTTTGGTTTTTGTTGAGTCGACTATGTATGTGTATAACAATATGAATTTTGTTGAGTGTTGATGGGTCTCTTGATATGTATTATGGTTTCTGATGGAGGACGGTATAAGTGGGATGCTGACCAGAGTCACTTTCATCAGTGACCTCTTGGTTGTAATTTTGCCCACTGTTTTGGTGAATTCTCTTGAATGTTCAGTTGAATCAAGAGGATTGGTGGCTAACCTACAATTTGTTTTTTTATTTTTTTGGCCATTAGACTTGGATTACATATATTTGCAATGCTCATACAGTTTTTTTTTTTTTTTAAATAAAAAAAACGAATTCAGGCTTCACCCATTAAACTTGGGCCTTCTAATCTTTTTACAATTTCTTGGAATCTGAGTTTGGACTCAAGCAAACTAGAAACCGGACCAAACTAAACTGAAATTGGGTAAATTGCACTAGCCCAAACTGATAAACTTTGGTTCGGTTTCGGTTTATAAAATCTCAAACTGAAAATATTGGTTTGGTTTGAGTTTTTTTGGCAAAAAGGGACCGGTTACACTCTTACTACGCATTCAGTTTTGTAATAAGTATTTAAGAATGAATGGTCTCATAACATTGTGAATGAAAGTATGTAGTGTTCTTTTTTTAGTTATGGAACAATGAAAGGGAAGAAAAAGTTCATCTATCTCGAGATGGAACTGGAGATGCATCGCCCGAGCAAGGAATTGACATGCATAAACCATGTTCACGTTAAGGTCGAGATCCATGATAGGAGCGACGTGGAAGATCTAGAGAGAATGTGTTGATGCAACTCAATAACACGATTTTGATGCAAGAAGAGGCCAATAGGTTGTTTTCGGTTGATTACATGTTCGAGTCTATTCTCATGGTTGTTGCCCATGAAGCCTTGCTGTCTCAAGCTCTTTCAATCCGACATTAGTATATAGATGATTTGGATGTTTGTTGATGATGCAAAAGCTAGCTAATTTCGAGCTGTTTCTATCTCTTTCTTTGTTTGTTGATGAGGTAGTGCATAATGCTTTTTATTAATTTGTTAATTGGTGTGTTGTATTTTGACTTTAAGGTTTTGCATAATGGGACTCAAATGTTTTTGATTTTTCAAGAGGCATATATGTTTATGGAGTCTTCTAGCAAAAGTGTTGTCGATGTGAGTGATAGATTTTGTGCCTAGGTGCGTACCTAACATATTTTATTCTTGAAATCCTTTATTCACTGTTTTACTATTAATTTTATTTTGTTTTAATGCTATGTGCTAATTGGGTTCGAGGTCTTATTTGAGTTGCTTTTGGGTTTGTATTGTATAAAGAATCCTTAATTCTTCTACTTCTCTTTTTCTTTTTTGAAAGTAAAGTGTTGATCAAGTTTTATCATTTTATACCCTTTATGTTTCATATCATCATCATTGTTACATCTTTCGCACAATTTAGTTGATTTTTGGAACTATTTTGTTTTTTCCTTATTTATTAGGTCAATAAAAAAAAAAATAGGTGCAAGCCATTGGATGTTATTTTTGAAAGGATAAACATCTTTGTGGCTTGAAGGAATGAAAGACCTATACCATGTAGGTTTTGCAGGGACGTGTTACTGGAATGGCAGGGTGTATAATTATATATTGTTTTGCCAATTGTCAACTTTACCTGAAGGTGTATTTGGCACGGTGTATATTTTTCACTAGCCTCTTTGTCATGCATAATATGTTATTATAAACGGAATATGCTTGATTGTGTCCCTTTTAAAGTTTGGATTTGGAGCCAATATCTACTCACGTTTTGATCTGACTTTACTTTTTAAATGAAGTGACTTACCATAATTTAACTTGCTATATATTTAGAATTCCAAAATATAGAGCTTTGATTGTTGGCTTCAAAATGGGGGGGGGGGGGGGGGGGGGGGGGGGGGGGGGGGGGGGGACTGATTGGATGTCTGAAAAATAGAATTCAAGTAGAAATCTCATTTTGTTATACATTGTTACTATTTTACTTGCTATTGCTATTATTTTCTTCATGGATAATTTAGTAATGGGCTAATTTGAATGAGATAGGTTTTGATTGTATTAATACACAGTTATTACTTTAATTTGTTATCTTTTCTTTAATTCATTTGCTGAAATTGGTTAGATGAGTTATGTTTGTAGCCTATTTAGAAACTAAATTTTTGAAGGCGCAGAGTTTTTGTAAATTTATGATTAGTGGGGAATGATACCTCATTTAGGTTGTGTTCGAAATTTGTTGTGGTGTACCTTTAAGAATGGGTAATTATTAATTTGGACATTTAAAAAAATAAACTAATATTAAATTAGAGTAATGGTTATACATTTTATTTGAGTTATATACTATTCAATTGTCTATTTGCTGTATATATGTCTTCATAATTATGACGTTGGCGTTTTCCTATTTGCTAAGGTTGGATTACATAGTGTTGATGTGGATGTCGCGTGTCGCCTGTGTGGTAGGTGACGTGTGAAACCGAATAGATGCGATCCGATCAGGTACAACCATTCCACACAAAAGGATGCGATCCAATGGTTAAGATCGTGTCCGTTCGGATGTGTGTGAAATAATACACTGTTCTGGTAGTTGGAATAATTTGGACCATCGAATTAAAAGCAACGCTTAGAAAATGAGCGCGTGCACTAAAAAAAAGAGATATCACACTCAAATGTACAAGCACGTATGAATTCCTATTTAATTATAATTTCAAACTCATTTTACTTATTATGTTGTAAAAGTCATCGTAATTATTATAAAAGATTTTGATTGACCAATTGAATAAGATAATACGATCTTTTTACCATAGCTATTAAATTATTTAAATCCTAATTAAAAATTATTTTGAAGGTTAATTTGTAAAAGTCAATATTGAATTAATGCAACTTAATGAGTATGTTGTGTGCCTTTAATGAGTTTGTTGCGTGCCTTTAGGCACGGGCACGGGCATGCGCTAGTTGGAGTACATATAGGGATACCTCAGTACTGAAACATTTTCTCAAGATATTTTTCAAACTATTGGGGTCATTGCTCTGCATGTTGTTCTCCCAGTGTGAAACCAATTGGTTCCGGTGGGTACAAGAACACCTTGCTGTACTTGTCCAGGTCTAGAGATCTAAACTTGGGAGGGAATTTCAAATCAAGAAAGAAGCACAAGTATGAGAAATTCATACCGCCCAATGTTCTAAATGCCGGATCGGTTTGTGTACCGGTTTTCCTACTGGTACGGTACGTACCGGTACCGGTCATGTACCGGGTACCGTACCGGATTTATCGCAACTATCAATATATATATAAATTATAGAGAGAAAGCCAAAAAAAATTAATTTTTTCCGCAATTCTTAAAAAAAAATTATAAAAAAACAAATCCGGTACCGGCCGGTATTCGGCCGATACGGCCGGTATTCGCCGGTACGGCCGGTATTGAGAACGGTACGGTACTAGATGTACTTGGTACCGTTTTTTTGCCAAAACGGTACGTACCGGCCGGTACGGTACGGTATCGATAACATTGATACCTCCATATGCATCAATGCCTTGCAATGGAACTGAGATTGTTATTCTTTTGTTTGTTCATGTTCGATACAACTTTGAAAGTAATTTTGGAATCATACAATCTCTAATTCTTTTTTTTGGTCAAAATGTATTTTGCATTATTCTACCATTCATGACCAAACACCCAACAAAAAATTACAAAATGCAAAATGCAAAATTCAAGCAGCTAAAAATCAACAATCAAAAAATTATCAATCTCGTAACGGCAAACATATTGTTTTTATCAACCCAGAAAATCATCCATGGTGATAGCCCCGGGCTTGAGTTTTTTCGTGTCCGGACTTGGTTTTGCAAACTTGCTTCCTTGCTTGAAAGATCGCAGCTGAATAATTCTTCGACAACTGCTTCCGAAAGAAACGAGAACCCTTGCTGACTTTCAGATTCAGGGCTCAGGCCCTGCCAGCTGAAGTTCACAGCTGATAAAATGCTCTCCTGAAACAACACTAAAATGTTCACATGCACCCTCTCGCCTCTTTTGCGCATGTAATAAGCAAACTATAAACATTCACACCATATTTACAATAGAGAGAACAATTAATTATTCAGAGGAAATAATATTTTTTATTTTTAAGGTGTTTCATTTCTCCACCTAATAAATATTCAATCACCTTCTGTACATGGGCTATAGGCTTTTTTCTGTTTTGTTTTTTCGAGAGAGAAAAGTGGTATGGCCGGTCTGGAGACAGCTAATTCACAATTCTTTAGAACAACAGATAGAGAGTCAAATCAGATTTCATTCTCCTGAAAAATTAAAGTAGGGCTGATTGCATATATACTGGAAAATCACATGTTATCTATGATGAAGAAGAAATTCAAGACCTTGCCATCTGGCGTTGTCATCACTTTCACTCTTTCATTTGTGAGCCCATGGTGACAGACATTACAGAGTATTTCAAAATGCAGATGAACTAGAAGTAACAACTTCTACTTGCCATGCACCAACTCTTTCCGGTTGAAGTAAAAGAACTTCAACAAGTATAACGGGGAGCCACTGGACTTCTGATTGACAAAAGATGACATCAAGAATGAAGGGCAAGCATATATCAGCCCGCTTTTCACGCTCTCCGAATCAATTCTAAATGAGCTTGGTTGTGGAACAGTCCACAGTACCACATAACACCATTTACCATCAGAACAGAAATCTGCATTCACAGTTCTAAATTCGCATCACAATGTCATTGCCTAATTTAACAACTCTTTTCATCCATCTCAAAATCACGGGGACACTTATAAAATCTTCATGTCTTAGTGTGTATATTTTCTATTTTTTAGGATAAATGGGCTCCACAAGGTGCCTCAGAACATTTCATGCATAATATTCGGAGCTCTATGCATGGGTTATGGTAAAATCAAATTGCAAATTGTGTTTCCTACGTGTTGTCCAACTACATATATCGAACAAGATCTTACACCCTTATCTGAATGTCTGTGTCCGACAAAGGTACCTTGGATATTTAGGAAGTCCATAACATATATCGAACAAGATCTTACACCCTTATCTGAATGTCTGTGTCAGACAAAGGTATCTTGGACATTTAGGAAGTCCATACAAGTAAAACGTGCATCTCCATTCCTTGCTCAAACTTAATGTTTTGCACTCATTGACTCGAACTTTTACTGAACTAAGTTTTAGACCTTTTTTTTCACTTTTCACTCAAATGAACATCAAGAGTTTCCTATTAAACTTTTTAAGGCTACTTTTGTGCCATTTATAGTAACTAATCTACCTTGATGAAGAGCTACTTAAGTTTATTCTTAGATTTGGTGACAGACCTCCTCCTTTGGTAATGCAGAGTCCGAAATCCACCATGATTCGGCAAATATCGCATATCGCTTCCGAGTCCAGTCTTATCGGGGCAATCCACAGTTCTGACACAAGGATCACTCGGTTTCATCCCCTGCTTGATCAGCACGAAGTTGTCGTTCTCGAATCAACAGAGAGAAAATCTGCCACCCAGCCTCGTCGGGCAGTTCAAACAACCAACTAGTTTTCCGGTGAGAATCAGCTCACACTCCCGCTATTTATAATAATACTGTGTTTATGGAGGGCCCCATTCTCTGTCAATGTAAGCTTCATTGGAGACTGTGAAACAAAGCATGCCAAAAACAATGAGCAAGAGTCGAGACAGAATTTTCTTGCACAGAATTAGGTCCAGCTAATTTGCCACCCTTTTGGAGTCGAATCGAAATCCGTTTCAGGATTGTGGTGGTAATGACTTTGATGAGGGTTGTGGGGTGGAATGAAATGAATCTGATCCACAAGCAGAAGCAGCCAAGTTCACCTAAAGCGATGTGAAAACTAATAGAAGTACTATTGCAGTGACTACACATTGTATCCAGTTCATTAGAAGTTGTAGTTGACTAGTTGTGTCCATTCACTTTGGTCAAATTTTGGGTTTATATTTGTCAAAACATATTGGGTTTATATATCGTCAAGTAAGGGCTTATCTCCAGGCTTGTTGTTACGATTCTCATTATCCCCAAAAGAAATTCTCGGAGCTAATGAAAATTTAATTGGTCATTAACTTCAAAGTTCTGAAATTAAAGGAGATGAGCACAAATTAGCCCGGACACCTAAATACTAAACAAATGAATTCATATACCTATTACGCTGTTAAAACTAGTTATAAGTAATGGAAGTGCTTACAAAACCGTCAACTGGAGGAAGACAATGGAGTCGTGATTGTAAGTGCAAGAGTGCAACTTTGCAAGACTAAACTGAAGATGGAAGATTAATGTTATGTATCACTAGTTTTTGTGCCACTATTTCCTCGTAATTATGAAATGAAATCCCAATAAGTACAACCAAATAATACGAAATAGCATCTATTATAGTTTTGCTCAACACCGTTACTAATCACCACCTCCCATCTAATGTGTAAAATTCCTAATACGAATGTAGTACCCTATTAGTCAATAGGTTCAAGTATACGAAGAACTATGCACAAAATCTTACAGCCGCGGGAAGATGATAAAACACATAAGTACTTCTAAAAAGGCAGCTTGCATATGACATGATAACATATTATTGATGGGCTGTGACATACTAACTCTATAAGCAGTACAAGACTACAAGTAAACAAGGGTTGAGTTGGGGCGAACTTTTCTCAGAAGATGAATTCACTTGTTTTTATCCTGGTTACTACGTTAGGTCCAGTATAGTGTGAATACACTTCCAGTATTTCTTGCTCTTGGATTCAAAGGCTGGCTCTCATTATTGCTTTTCTAGCACTATGATACTAATTTACAAAAATACGCACATAAGATCAGCCAAGACAATTGAGTTTGATTGGGTTTTTGTTCCTTAAGATTTACTGGCAATGTAAAACTATCAAAGAAAAATGAGAATCTGAAGCAAGTATTAAGTTGAGACTCTAGCTCAGCTCAATAACCTACTTCAGACCGCACTTGTGCCAATGGATGCAACCTTTTGGCAACCATCAATAACGCAGGACATAGCAGTGGAAAACCAAAACAGAATTCTCTACAGCGCTAATGTGAGAAAGCAAAGAGGGAAAAGAAACCTGGATTGTTATGCAGTTTGAGGTGCCTCCACGCTTCAGCATTGCCTTGATCCTCGGGAGATCAACATAGCAATCTTAATCAGATTCAATGCATCAAAATCCATAACATAGCAAGAGCCAACAAAATTCGTTGTCCAATAGGTTTAAAAATTGGAGCAGAAAATAGGAACAGGTTACGTTAGAAAAGTTGATTCATTCTGAACCCCGATTTCAGTTTAGGAAGCTTCACTACCATCTATCTCTCTAAGCTGTAACCAAACTTAATTGCAACCACTATCTTAAAACTAAAGAAGTATCCTAATTCTCGGCCTCAACACTGAACAACAAATTTGTTTGAAAAATCATAACAAACCAGCATAGAAAACAGAGTTCAACTATCACTTCACAACATTCGCCCCTCAATCAGTAGAACCCAAAACCAGAATGATGAACAAAAAATCAATGAAGTCACGGTTATGAAAACAGAAACGCGTTACTTGAATTAATAAGGGTATCGTTGAAATACATCAGCGAGGACTACATATCACCAACAGCCATCATCTACATATAATAGTAATCCACATTAATTTTTCCCCACAAAAACCACCTCAAAAGAACCCTAGCCCAAACCCTAACCGCCAAACCCGTACAGAGTTCGCCCTTGCCTCTTCAGCGCGTAGACCACATCCATGGCCGTTACCGTCTTCCTCCTTGCATGCTCAGTATATGTCACAGCGTCACGAATGACATTCTCCAAGAAGATCTTCAGCACCCCTCGAGTCTCTTCGTAGATCAGACCGCTTATTCTCTTCACTCCTCCTCTCCTCGCCAGCCGCCGAATCGCCGGCTTTGTGATCCCCTGGATGTTGTCCCGGAGCACTTTTCTGTGCCTCTTGGCTCCGCCCTTTCCCAAACCCTTGCCTCCCTTTCCACGACCAGACATTGTTAGAGAGAGAGAGAGAGATACAACTTGCAGAGAGAGGAGAGAATTGGTTGATGAAGATTATGGAGGGTTTAGGTGGGACTTTTATAGGGGAGTGTTTTGGGTGATTCAAATTTGAGAGGGGTCATGGGCGGTTGGTAAAACTTTTTTGGTCTCGATCGACGGTGTAAATGGTCGATCCGTGTGTTGTTGTTGCGTTTGTTTTGGGACGTTGATGATTCATCGTGGACGGTGGATATGGTTTCTTTAGCCGCGGATCAGTGACGTGGATTTTGCTGCTTCCGTTTGAGAAATGCTAGGATCCCAGCCCAGAAACATAAATGCTAGACACACGTCATTTTTACACACTACTTTTACATATCACTTAAAATTACGTTATTTTATATTAAAAAAAATCATATTTTTTTTATCCATATCACTCAAAATATATTTGGGTCTTACTCAATATAAAACGACGTAATCTTAAGTAATATGTGAAAGTAATGTGTTAAAATGATGTGTATGTAGCACTCTTGGCCTTGAAATGGGATCCCATAATTTTCTAGAAATGAGCTGGCAGACCCCAGCCCCTCCCCGGATTGGGGGAGGCGCTGTGCACTTGTGCACAGTAGGTGTGCTGTGCACTTAAACGACATAGTTTTGTGCCAATATTAAACTCTCTTTTGTAGGGGTGAAATCGGTTCGGTCCGGTCGGTTTTTCCGGCCACGACGGACCGAACCGATCGGTTCGGGGAGGGTTCCGGTAGAACCGACCCCGACCGAAAAAATAAAAAACAGAAGTCGGTTCGGGGGGGTTCGGTCCGGTCGGTTTTTTCGGGTTTTTCGGTTTTTTCGGGTTGGGCCTGAATTTGGGCCTATAATAAATTTGGGCCATAAAAAAACAATAAATAAAATTTTTAACTGAAAATAAATATTTAATGACAATTTCGGTTCGGTCCAACAACGGTCCGGTTCGGTCATGGTCGGTTCGGTTCGGTCTCATTTTAGTTCGGTTCGGTTCGGTTCGGTCCAGGCTGAATTCGGGAAAACCGACCCCGAACCGAAAACCGAATATTTTTAAAATGTCGGACCGAAACCGACCGAAAAAATTACTGGACCGAACCGAAGACCGAAAATTCCGGTCGGTTTTGTCGGTTTTTTCGGTCCGTCGGTTTTTTGTTTCACCCCTACTCTTTTGTATGTTTTATGCGTGTAATTTGTTAATAAAATTTTATTTTAAAATTTTGAGTTTACGGTTAATTTCAAAATATTCTTTTAAGTCAACGGTGAATTTTTAAAATTTTTTTTAAAATAAAATTCAAAAACACGACCTAAAGGAATTCAAATGAGCGGTATCTGTTATTTTTTTTAATACGGCAGTGACAACAGTAAAAAGAAAACTACAAAAATATGTCTATTTTGCCACCGCCAAATATAGCTAAAGAGAATTTGATGCAAATGCTCTTAGGCTAGTCATTTAGTTAAGGCAATTTCACTAATTCCATGTAGCTATAGCCCGTTTGCCCCTTCTCACTATACAAATCTTGGATTCCCTTTTTATTCTCACATTTTTTTCCCTACACCTCTCTTTCACTAATTTTTGTCTTTTATTACAAATATTTGTTTCTCATTTGCAAGTCCATTTCTTAATAGAAATATTAATTATTATAAATGAATGAGAATTTTCATTTTCTCCATTTTTTAATTTTTAGTAAAAATGCATCGGATATGGGATATTAATTATAGATAATTTATTTTAAAAAATAGGAATTTTCTTTTCAAAATTTGTTAAGCTAACTTGAATTGATAACAAAAATAAATAAGAGTGATTGTCCTTTTATATGTAGGCAGTGATTGTCCTTTTATATGTATCTTTTGACAAGTTAAAGTAAATAGTAGAATAGAAGATGCTCTAAGGGCAAGTGCAACAAAGTGAACAAAGAACTGTTCACTTTGTATTTTACTCAGTTCAACTCAAAAAACAGGCTGCAACAAACTCTCTAAACAAGTTAACAAAATGGGTTTCATGAACAGTAGCTCCCTAAATCAACCCCCATTTAGGGAGCTACTGTTCATGACCCATTTATTTTTTTATTATTTCTCTCTCTCTCTCTCTCTCATTGGCTAAGAATTATAAAGAACTGTTCATGACCCTATTAAAAAATAGTATTTTAATAGTAGAGAGTGAGTATAGGTAGTATTGTTGGAGTGTTGAAAATGACATGAGTAAATAAAGAACTGTTCACTAATTTTTTTGGCTAAAGATTTGTTCACCCTTATTGCACTTGCTCTAAGAGTTATGATTTCAAAATAGATTTATCTCGAAATAAATGAGTTATGATTTAACGTAACTACGTAAAATTCATAGGTTTCGATTCATTCCTATAAAAGCATTTCAAAGGTATATTAACCTATATTTAATCAATGTAATTTTTTAGCATGTTTAATATTCGTCACGAGTTCTAAAAAATTCAACGATTTCAATTCATCGAAATGAATTTTTAAAAAATCCAAAATAGACTGGAACTGGATCCTACAGTACAAAGCAAGGGAGAATCCAACTCTATTGTTTGGTTTAAGAAGAAAGAAGAGAAAATAACTAAACAAAATAAGAAAGTGTTATACACCATCCATTAGGCGGTGAATAATACGTAAAAAATATATCGATATCTGTAAATTGTGTATTAATATATATGAATATGTATAGATATTCATAAAATATGTATTAATATTCATGTTTGTTTGTCTTTATGTCTATATTATCCGCCACTTATTAGGTGGTGGTCAGCAATACCCAATATATATGAATATGTATAAATATTCATAAAATATGTATTAATATTCATGTTTGTTTGTCTTTATGTTTATATTATCCGTCACTTATTAGGTGGTGGTCAGCAATACCCAGCAAAATATTACGAATAATAAGAACTTTGTTATACTTTTTTCACTCTTCCTATGTTAATCATTTTCATTCTCTTATATTCTTTTGTTAAGTCCCAAACAGGGTGTAATGCTCCAGTGCAATCTCAATTTGAACTAAATTATTTTTATTAATGATAATATGTGTTATCTGGTATTTCATTAATTTTTTTATGTTTTTTATTCATCTCGACGAGAAAAATAAAAAATGTAACCAAAATTTAAAAAAATCAGATAAGACGATGTTAATAAAAAAATTGTTGATGATTTTCTATTTTTTTTAGTTTTTTTTTGTGTGTGTGATGAATAATAAAAAGAAAAAACATAAATTTCATAAAAATTAAAAAGAATAACTAAAAAGAATACTGAAGGCGAAGGGGAAATGCGAGGGCATTCCAAACGGCGGCCTATGGGTTGCATGCCTAAATGACGAGGGCGTTCCAAACTGATGACACGCTATTATAAACCGCCAACACTGATGCAAATATTTGGACTTCTCGAGTTCTGAATTTCAGATGAGAGAGAGAGAGAGAGAAGAGGGAGAGAGAAGTAAATGAGGAAATTTGATCCGTGGCCGGTTTTCTTCAAGCGCGCATGGGATCGGAACTGGCCATTCGTGGTCGGTTTCGCCGTCACCGGCGCCCTCATCACGAAGTTCACTCTTAGCCTCACCGGTTGGTCCGCCTCTAGTCTATCCTCTGAATATATACACCAATTTGTTTATATATTTCGTATATCGACAAGCATGTATAAATAATCTGATTGTTCCGCAGAGGAGGATGCCAAAAAGTCTGATTTCGTCAAGAGGCACAAGAGGTACCAACCTAATAATAAACTCTAGGTTGATTTAGGCTCCATTTGAAATGTCTAAGAAGTTAATTCTCCATAATTTTGTATATTTATTGCTAACATTTCGTAATTTTCCGGTCAAACAGTTTGGCTATTTGTGGCCAAAGGGGCTGTAATTAGCAATCACTCACCATCATTTCGTTTGTTTGTAGGATGAAGGGAGAAATATCTTGTATCTGGTGCGATAAATGAAGGCAAAAATCTCACCTCCTCTTCTCTTCCTACGTATATTTTGCATAGGAAAATGTTAAAGAGACTTATTATGTATGTTTGCGATGCGTCTTCTTCTCCCCGCGCGTTCTCTTTTTGCAGTTCTTTTTTGTTTTATGAAGGGAGGTTTGAATTAATGTCCGTCGAGTTCATGGTTGAACTGTGAAATTTTCTCTTGAGTTTTTTAAATTGAATCGGAACAAGTTAATAGTTGGTTTGTTTAGCTTAATGATTTTTTTAAACATTTATATATGGGAACAACTCGATAAAAATTCTTTTGAGATTTGATAAACAAGTTAAATTTAGACCCTATTTTTAAAGTTTGTTTATGTTTTTAAATCAAATTGCAGAATTTATTACTCGGCTCTTTTATTTTTGGATAGGCAATCACGATTTACTAGTCATTTATTCGGTCCTTTTTAAGGAAAACTATTATGTTAACCCTTCTTGGGAAATTTTGGCTCTATTTGGTTTATGGTAATTGTTTTTGTTTTAAATTATTTGGATTAGAAAAGTTTTGTCTATTTGAGTTAAATTATTCTAAGAAAGAATTTTTGGCCTGTTCAAAAAATGAAGTTGCCTTCTTGAGTCGAATAAAGAAGTCCAAGTAGGTTAGGTGTTTAAAGACGTTTTCGTTATTTTTTAATTAAATAAAATTATGCAATAAATACGGTTAACACATATTAAAAATAATCCAGTCTCAATGGGTGACTAGATTAAGATATATTTGGAGCAACATAATTTAATAATTCAATAATGAAGTTTTTATCTACAAACGCAAAATTTATGGTCGGCTCGTCATCATCCAATTGTTGTATTTATTTTTCTTCTTTTTGGTACACTACATCACTGCTTTATATAGTCCTCCAACCTAGGGGTGAAATTGGTTCAGGATTTATCGGTTCTGGGTGAATTTTGCTCAGACCGATTCTGTTCAGTTCATGCATTTGCAAGACCGATTCTGATTGATTTATTTTCTGTTCAGGGTGGGGTTAGATTTGTTCGGAAATTTTGGTCTGATCCAAATGGGCCATATTTAGCCAAGTTAAAAATTTAATTTTAGGCCCGTTCGGTCCAAACTCACAAATAATTGAAGAAAATCTGTTACCAAATGGGTTTATATTTGAATTTTTTCCCATCAAACATCAAATGAGCCACTTTCAAAAAATCTACTTCCGATTTGGTCTACATTCGGTTCGGTTCAGCCCAAATTATAAAAAATCGAGATCGAACTGAATATTTTTTTAAAATCTGTCGGGACCAACATCGAACCAAACAGTCAATTTTTCTCGATTTTTCTTTCACCCCTACTAGCACTCTTAAGAAAATATTTTAGACTCCTAACAAGTGTGAATCCCTAAATTAAATTGTAGTTTGTAGCTACGTGCTTTAATTCTCATGAGCTTTAGGTTCCATCCCATCTCCACTGGACCTTCCTTACAGTATCATTGACGTAGTAGAGTTTAATCACCAAATTTGAGGGATAATGTAATTTCTCAAACGTCAAAGACACCAAAATATCCCATGTCCCCCATCGATATTGCACTATAATTTGTACTCAAATTGCTTTGTGCTTGTTTGTCGGTTATCGAACCGAACTTATGACATCTAAACTAAGTGGGCTGACATCTAAACTAAGTGGGCTTACATGGAATTGGGGGCGCACAGTAGGGCGTGCTGTGCGCCAAAATGGTGTCGTTTTGGCGCACAAAATACTGTCCGAAAATTATTCGATCAGTTTTTATTGTTCGGACAGTGTTTTGTGCGCCAAAACGGGGTGCAGCACGCCCTTCTGTGCGCTGCGCACAGCAAGGCCCCCGGTTCTGGCTTACATGCATAAGAATGCGAGTTTATGAGAATTATTTTGGAAGAAACGGAATAAAGTAAAATTCATTTAAGTTCTTTTATTTTCTTGTGTACGTCACCGTTTTACACAGTCTTGAAACCAGAAGAAAAAGAAAATACAATATGCAAAACAAAACAAAAAAACTCAATGTGGGCATTTTCAATCCATCATATCTATATATTTTATTTTGTAATTTATTTTTCATCTTCAGATAATTTTCCGAATTTTTCTCATCGAATTTCGGTATTAAAAATAAGATGATAATCATCCATTCAAAAAAATTACCCCCAAATTATATTAAAATTACAAATTTTTAAATAGGCTGAATTACACTAACCTCCTTTAGATTTTTAGAAAATATAATGACCGCTAAGGTTTTTAAAAATTATTTTAATCTCTCTTATTTTTCAAACTATTTCACAATTACTTTTCTTATTGTTAAAATAAATTAAAAATCGTTAGTTTATATTAAGATTTCAAGCTTCTAAGTTTTTTTTCTGACAAGATGAATTATACATAATTCGTATCACGTCCGAAATAATCAATATTGAGTGTTTGAGATTTTGTAAAGTTGAAATTCGGACAGAATTTTCAAGTTTGTCCGAATTTAGGATTAAAATTTAAAAAATCCTATGCTATGTTAAATGAGGATGTAATCATTTTAATCAATTAGAATAAGGTAATGTTCAAAAATCCATTTCAGAATTATGTCACAGTTTTTTTTGCCCAAAAAAATTTAAAATTTTAATAACTTAATTTACTGTTTAAAAAAAAATTGTATTTGCCAAAATCAAACCGAGAGATATCACTTCTCACTTTTCTATCCTTGTTTATCTCTGAGAGAGAGAGAGAGAGAGAGAGAGAGAGGCAGAAGCAGAAATGGCTACTCGGATACAGTTCTCTGTACAAAACAGCCTCTGGTTCTTATCGTCTCCTTTTCGTTCCATCAATTCCAGAGGATTACACAGTATCAAGAATCGTATCCCTTTGGCTGCCAATTTGTTGTCTTCTTCTCCGTCACGAAGAGCTCTGTACTGCACTTGCACAAGCAGTGATCTCTCGAGCGCAGAGCCTTTCGTCATCACAACTCCGCTTTATTACGTGAATGCCCCTCCCCACATGGGCAGTGCCTACACCACCATCGCCGCCGACGCCATTGCCCGTTTTCAGGTTAGTTATTGTTCTCGTTTTTTTATTGCTGTTGAATTCATGCTTAATTTGGTTTCATGTTCGAAATTTAGGGATTTTCTCCGGATATCCCTGTTTTGTAGCCGCTAAAGTGAAGTAAAAAGATGTACCGAGTACCATAAGAAGGAAGAGCTGTAGAGCTATGTATGTCTGGACCAGTCTGGTGTTTGTTTGATTGGTTTCCACACCTATAGTATGCCAAGTTTTTGTACTAGAAAACTATGATAACACTAGGTGTATGATAGGGGTTTAGAATTACTTCTTTTTTTCTATTATTTATTTTCGGTATCAGTTTTGTAGAATATTTCTCACAAACTTTATCGGAGGACAGTTTTCGCAACTCGTTTTCTAAGAATTCTATGCAAAAGAACATTTTTTATCTATAAAGCTGTCGACATGATACTTTTGCAATTTCCACAAATTTTGTGCGGTAAGCTTCAGATTTCTGTGTTGTTTGGATTATTCTCATACAGCCATAGGTCCCCAATACTTGAACTATGACATACTGAATACTTGTGTTACGGTTTAAGACATATATTTGATAAGGTCTGTCATATGGAAGGGATTATACTTATTGCTATATGATTGTTGCAGAGGCTGTTAGGAAACAAAGTAATATTCATTACTGGCACAGACGAGCATGGAGAGAAGATTGCTACTGCTGCAGCTGCCCATGGTTCCAGTCCAAAAGAACACTGTGATGTCATTTCACAAGTTTACAAAGCACTATGGGAAGATGTATATCTCGCGGCTTAATGAATTTATTACTATTAATATCACACATAGTTGCTTTGGTTGACATTCTTGTTTCTAACTCTGCAATATTTTTTCCTCGTCATTTTCTTCTTGTTTCCAGTTGGACATAGCTTATGACAAGTTCATTCGGACAACTAATCCCAGACACGAAGGTATCGTGAAGGAGTTTTATTTAAGGGTTCTGGCTAGTGGTGACATTTACCGCGCAGATTATGAGGGACTTTATTGTGTCAACTGCGAGGAGTACAAGGTGGGTACTTTGCATCAGCAAAAAGATATTGAACGGTGCTATGATCTTCTAAGTCTGGTTTCCCTTTACTGCCAGTGCTACCAATTAGCAAGTTGTTTTGAAATCATTCATACAATTGGAAGCTCAGTTACTGAAGGCAATGTGTGGAATGTTGTCTCCAATGGTGTTTTGATCTCTTTTTTTTTCCGGATTGGTTCACATGGGGGAAATATACAAATGCCCAACACTTAAATCTTTCAGTAAGAAATCAAACCAATAACGAGAGCCTGCCACAGGATTCTCCATACATACAACCCATAAAGGAGGACATTGGGACTATTAGCTGCAGATGAGTTTGTTGAACCTCCATTTATCATATATGGAAATAAGGGGTATCACCAAGGTGGGGGCAATCTGGGTATGTTGCTGGCCTTTCAAGTAATGCATTTTCTGGCTGTGCTTATCACCTGAGTTGCTCCATTATCGTCAGGACCTTTTACTTTAGGTGCATCACACGGAATTGTGCATTTAATAAGATTTTTTCTTTCTCCTCAGAAAATTACCCTCGGCAATTTCCCAATGTAGTGCATGGTTGTAAAACCCAGTCTTTTGCCTTATGTCCAGTTGTCTTACTCTTTCTTTGGGAATGCATCTAGGATAACCTGTGTCTTACTGATTCATTGGGTATGCATCTAGGATACAAATTTCTCTTTGTTTGTGTTACCTATCTAGCTTATAAGTGCAGATACTTTGGGTTTCAGTTGCTTTTAATTACAGTAGTCTGCATTTGAAAAGATATCTTTACTGCTGTAAAATCTACAGGATGAGAAAGAACTGCTGGATAACAACTGTTGCCCAATGCACCTAAAGCCGTGTGTCCTGAGGAAAGAGGACAATTATTTTTTTGCCCTTTCAAAGTATCAAAAAAAGTTGGAAGAGACTTTAGTACAAAACCCGGATTTTGTACAACCTTCTTTTCGTTTAAATGAGGTGAGACAGAGAATTTTTGCATCTTTTTGTTTTTGAAATTACTCAAGTGTGAACTTTTCATCAGGCAATGCTGCTGTCTTATGCCTACTTGTGTAGAAAATCTGAAGATATTTGTTTCTTTCTTGCATCATGTAATAAAAACCTTGGAAACATCAGTTTACAGTTAGCGAGAAGATTGATTTTGTTGCTTCAGTTTCTTAATAGATATCATTGATGATATACAACTTTTTCAGGTGCAAAGTTGGATCAAAAGTGGCCTGAGAGATTTTTCTATCTCCCGAGGATCAGTGGATTGGGGAATCAGGGTTCCTAATGAGGATAAGCAAACCATTTATGTTTGGTTTGATGCTCTACTGGGGTAAAGTTATTCCTTCTTTTGGTACTTCAGGATCAATTAGTGCTTTAAGTTAGAGAGAGTTCCCGTTAACGTAGTTATTCGCGTTAGATTTTTATTTCCTTAACAAATCTAAATCAGACAAACTTGCACCAAAGCCCTGACTCTATGTTGTCATTGGACACTTGTCGCGCTCTCTCTCTCTTGCGCGCGCAGACATGCACACACACTTCTCTTGCACTTTTTCAATAAATGAATGCTTACGTTTCTTTTCACTTTTCTTCAAATCGTTGTTTCTAGTTAGCCAAGGTCATTAGATTATTGTGGGATGTTGTCAGGTTTATACGACCCTAAGTCAGTATTACAATCTTTCTGCCACGTTCTTTTATGTGCATCGAGTACTGGTTCTTGGCATGGAAAAATGGGTTTTTGTGGCTTTCTTGGTCCTTCAAGGTTAATATTATTGGCATGAAGTTTTGTGGTTCCTG
Organism: Arctostaphylos glauca; assembly: GCA_019985065.2. Taxonomy (NCBI): domain Eukaryota; kingdom Viridiplantae; phylum Streptophyta; class Magnoliopsida; order Ericales; family Ericaceae; genus Arctostaphylos; species Arctostaphylos glauca. The sequence continues at coordinate 23,609,940 of JAHSPW020000013.1, forward strand.
CTCTTTGTTTATTTTCCTCGGCCAATCCTAAGCTCGTCTTTGTTTCTAATTATTGGAAAGGTCAATATTCATAGCAATTAATTGCAGTGTTTTGAAGTCTGCATTGCAATATATAGCCATGCAAAATGGTGTTAATGTAAACAGATATATGGTCAATTACAAATTGTTCACAGCTGTTTTTTGGATGCAGTGACAACAATTTTGTTGTATTTATTGATTAAAACCTATTCTTAACTTTGGTAAAGATAATGCTTGTGATTAATTTATATGTTTATTTTTACAGTTGTTCCATTGTATTCTCTTTCTTTGTTAAGCAGATATATATCTGCACTCATGGAGGAGAAAGGGCAAGCTAATTTACAAACCGCGGTTTCTTCAGGTTGGCCGGCTTCATTACATCTTATTGGCAAGGTATGAAATTTTGCCTACTTCCATTGGATAGGATGTTGGTATCACTTGAACTGTTTGTCCTTCAAATATAAAAAATACGTTCATTGTGAATTCGTGGCTTATGCATCATCCAAGCTTAACCCTGCTTGATCCCTTTCAAATCTTTTTGTGATGGAATTAAAAGAACATTACAACTTTAATTGATTAGTGCTTGTAAATCCTTTGTGAAAGAAAAAGAACAGCTCACAATGGTAATACAGTATGCCCCTCATTTTCTTGAAACTTGGAAGTGGAATGAAATACGATGCATTTCATAGCACTTACATTTTTTGATGGGTTTCATAGCACTTATATTTTTTATGGGGTTTCATAGCACTTAGTTTTGATGGGTTTCATTGCACTTATAGTTGTTTCTGATTGATGTTCATCTCATGTCCTATGATGTCTTCGTCAATGTTTGATAAGATGTAGTCTTGCAAGATTTGGTAAATAGCTCATTTTCCTTCTAATAACAATGTTATGTATTTGGCTTCATAGTCCGCGGAACATGTATGTATGTGTGTTTTTCAATTTTGGGCATTTGTAGTGATCAGCTCAAACAGTTTTTGAGCTGTGTTTGCCTATGGGGGACTATAGGCTACATAACAGTTAAATCAGAATTTAGATTGTGGACTTCCAACAGGTAAAATGCTGGGAATATTTGTATATGTAGGTATAAGTAGTGGTTGGATTATTGGTGAGATCCATTTACATGATTCTATACCCAACTTAATGTCCGTGATGTTTGCGAGAGAGGCCAAACTATTGGTATAGGCTGTATAACAAGGCAATGATTCTACACTTGTGCCTTCCTCATCTGTTTGGAGCAATTAGCTCTATGTTTTTTCTTTCCAATTATCTGTGCTTTCTGAAGGACTTCATTTTATATATTTTTGTTCACCTCGCCATCATTCCAACTTGTATTCATTATATCTTTTATAAACAGAAGCTGAGAAGCATGATGTTATCCTGCAGGATATATTACGTTTTCATGCAGTATACTGGCCAGCTATGTTAATGTCGGCCGGTATAAGCCTTCCTAAGAAGGTGTTTGGCCATGGATTCTTAACGAAGGTAACTAATGTAATTTTCAATCTTATTGATTTTTGTATTGCTGTAATCACAAGACTTGTGCATCGGTTGTTACCCTTTTTAAGCTATGTGGCCTTTTACCAAAATGCTCAAGTCTTTGTATGGTTGCTTGAAGTTGTGAAAGTCCATGATTTTGAACAATGTTTATGTTTAACTTTTTAATGAACAAGAGAGACGCCAATATTAATCTTTGCATTATTTTTCTCTCATATACCTATTTCATTTCATGCAGCAATGCTTTTTATTTGAAAATTTTAGGATGGCATGAAGATGGGGAAGTCACTGGGGAATACTCTAGAACCAAATGATTTGGTGCAAAGGTTTGGGTCTGATGGAGTCAGGTACTTCTTCCTAAGGGAGGTGGAATTCGGTAATGATGGAGACTACTCAGAGGACCGTTTCATCAATATTGTTAATGCCCATCTGGCCAATACAATAGGTACTTCTTTAGCTTCCACAGTAGAAGATGGATATTGTCATTTTTTTCCCGGTAGAATCTGAAACTGAACTAGGGAAAGTCTGCTTTTATTTGCAGGAAATCTCCTTAACCGTACGCTGGGGCTTTTGAAAAAGAATTGCCAATCAACCTTGGTTGTTGATTCTACTGTTGCAGCTGAAGGAAATGCATTCAAGGACACTGTGGAGAAGTTGGTAAGGTTTGCCCGAATTATTTTCTTTTTCTCGTGTATAAGTACATCGACTTGATAATTTCAATCAGCGCAGTTGTATATCTTTCAATGTTTAGAAAATTTTGCTGAGAACATTCATGCTTAGAGCTAGAGATGGGTATGGCAAAAAATAATTCCAATCCTATAAATTCAGGTTTGTAGATTTGAGTTGCAGGAATTAAGGTTCATTCTTGCATTTGACAGCTCAGAACCTTTCGTTTTCAACTTTTCCCAGTTATTTACAACTCTTCCCTCTCTCTCTTTTTCTAGGTCGAGAAAGCTCGAGTTGAATATGAAAATCTCTCATTATCATCAGCATGTGAAGCTGTGCTAGAGATTGGTAATGCTGGGAACTTGTACATGGACGAACGCGCCCCTTGGTCTCTTTTTAAGCAAGGCGGTGCTGCTTCTGAAGCTGCTGCAAAGGTACCTCTTTCTTCCTGCTTCTATAATATCTTGCAAACTTCTATAACTGAAATGCAAATGCCTCAAATTTGTATGTGCTTTCAAATGTCTAATTCAACTTGTCTGAGTTAATTCAATAACTTTTGCTGCTCAACAAAGGTTAACTGAATGAGCTATATTTTTACTCATATCTGACCAACTTTGGATTCATTTGATCAGCTTCGTAGTAGGCCACTTTGTGATTTCCTCAAGGCTATGTTTGGATACCCTAAATTGATTGCCAGAATTGACCGTGGTGGTAGTGGTGCCTCGTGTTGGTATCGTATTTCTGTTCTCAGATGTGGTTTTGGAACAGGACCTTGTCATCATATTGGAGGCAATGAGGATTATAGCGATTGCTTTAACCCCCATTACACCGCGCTTATCCCTAAGAATATATGCCCAGCTTGGCTACTCAGAGGACCAGTTCAATGCTGCTACCTGGGTCTCTCTCTCTCTCTCTCACTGTGTGTATGTCTGTACGTAGCATATACTTTGCCATTTTTACTTGTCTAACATGTTTTCTTACCAGATTTTGTAAATGATACTTTATTCCAGGATGACACCAAATGGGGTGGGCTAAAGGGCGGTCAGATTATGGCTCAACCACAGCCCGTCTTCGCAAGGATTGAAATCCAGCTGGAAGGAGAAGATGAGGGTGGAGTGAAGAAGAAAGTCAGTAAAAAGAAGGAAAGGATACCTCAAGCTCAGAGTCAAACTATGACGGGGGCTTAGAAATTTTGGTTTTAGGTGCCGTTTGACTTGTCTTGTTTATTTCCTTATTTTTCCTACCTGATAAGAGGATACCAGTTCACCCATTGTTCTATAGCTGATCCATGTGTCTGTAACCACATTTGTTCACTAGCTTCACAACTAATTTATGTTAAGTCCTACAAATAAGAGTAACAAAAATGATGGTTCAGTTTGTATTTCTTTTCTTTCATAATGCTCACTACAGATTGATTGCAATTTAAATTAATTGTTTATGCATTGGATTACTAGCTTCCCCTCATGGCATTTGGCAGCAAATTTCTGTTCAATATTTTACTACTGTTCATTAACAAGTATTTTGAAGGGGTATTTATAAATTTCTGGATAAATAACAGGGTGGTGTGTTTTCATGGATTTGTGGATGAATTTAAACAGGATAGGAAAATGACAAGAATTTGAATAAACAAATGTTTCTCCTCATTGTCTTGTATTTTGTTTACTTTTTCCTTTTTCTTCATAAATCTCTCAAGAAGCCATGATTTCGATCCAAATACAGACAAGATTAGAAAGGCCCAAAGGCCATAACTGGGGCAAACAAACGCAACAACTTGGGTTAGAGCAAAGCCCAAAATGGCTGAGATGCTGTGTTATTGATTGCTGATTTCAAGGAGGAAGAAGCTTTCATGGTCTCAACTGCAAACGAGGATTCTTCTTCTTTAGGATAAATATATAGTCAATGATACATCTCGGAATATTTTAAAGATAAATAAACTCTCTTCGTCCCCTTCTCAATGTCTGCCAGAGGAAAGCCATATCCCGACGGATGTAGATAGTGAAGGAATTAGAATCCCCGCTATACATCACATTATATAAATAAAAATAAATCGAAGTAGCTAATAATTCCATGTTCTCAACGAGAAGATCTCAAACACCATTCATTGTGATGAGTAAGCCAAAAAAACTGAAAACTAGTGACTCAAGCAGCAGCTGATGAAAAATTTCCTTTTCATATATAAATCAATCAAATGACATATTTGCCGTAAACAAAATAAGGAAGAGTTGTTGTACAATTATTGCATATGGTGACATCTTAGAGGGCGAGAAACAAGATAAAACCAAAATGGCACAAAAAAAAAAGAAGAAGCCATACTCAAGCTTTTAACAGAAAATTTCATAGCCCCGTGGCCTGGTGTTGAGGACAATTGCCAGATTCAGGCCTTTTTAGGGACAGCAAGACGCTGGCGGAAATCCTCCTCCATGAGGGGAACGCCATCGCGCAACTTCACCTTTGGTTCCCAACCCAACAATTCATTGGCCTTTGTGATGTCTGGTTTTCTTTGGCGGGGATCATCAGGCGTGTTTTCGACAGTTATGATCTTTACTTTAGGATTGATGAGCTGCAGGAGATAACAATCCTTTTACCATTAGTTTCCTTCTGTACATAATCTGAATATCTTAATATTAACTGGAAGAATACAGTTCTTGGATGGTGAATGTTCAAGGAAATTTAAAAGAAATGGAAAAACATTTCAATCTTTATTTTCCTGGGTAACTAAACAAAATAGTCTCTCTCTCTCTCCATCTATCTATAAGGTTTTCTTTCTTTCCATATGGTTTTCTCTCTCTTTACTTTTCCTCCACAATTCCAAGATCCAAAAATAACCTAACAGGAAATATGAACATGAAATCTGCCAAGAACTTGCATGCCTTGACTAGGTTCTTTCCTCAACATTTCCTTCATGGTGATGATTTTCAAACATAAATGAGTCGTGAGTGGTAAACACAAAAAATATATGAGGGGGGATGGATGAGTGGTCAGAAAAAAAAAAGGGGGAGGAAGAGAGAGGAAGTCTACGAATAAAGACTTTCGTGCACAGATCCGGACACAGAACAAGAACCGTTTGATGTACCATGGTCTACGAACTAATGAAAGTTCTCACGTGTATCGGATGTTACTGGACACATCTGTGTATGGGAGTTGTGTGTGTGGACATGCTGAAAAAAATAGCGGAGGTTTAGAACTAACCTCCTTGACAGTCTCAGCGAGTTCAACCATTGTAAATTCACCTAAAGCAACATTTATACTATCAGCAAATCCAGAGATTTCTAAGCAAAATGTTAACAAATTATCAATGCATAAAGTTACCTGGATTTCCAATATTGATTGGCCCAGTATTATCGCCTTCCATAAGCCGAATAAGGCCATCAACCTTCAAGGTTGAAAAATGGAATATGACAGAGTTAAGATGCAACTTAAGCCAACTTAAATGGTGGGAGATCTATATACTCTTTGCATACCATGTCAGATACGTAGCAAAAGCTCCGAGTTTGCGTCCCGGGCAATTGAACAGTCAAAGACTCACCACTGCAAAAAATGTTCCAGAATGAGAGAGAAATAACTTTCGAAAGTAAAGTGAAAAGATATCAGCCGGTCGCAAGCAGTGGTGAAGCAATGAGTACTATACTGAAAACTAGAGATCCACAACTTTTTCCTTCCAACAAACACCCAATTACCAATACTTCAAAGCTGTTACAAAGACAAATTCATACCTTTTGCATCACGGAATTCAAACATTTAAATGGATATAGAATCTATTGAAGCGTGAAAATAAATTTTTATTAAGGTGAGGCCAGATGCTAGCTCGGTCACCTGAAGCATGTTAAGATTGCACATGGATGAAAAGACTGGAAAAAGGAGATGTTACCGAATTGCTTGAGCTATGAAATTACTGACAACGCGCCCATCATCAATATTCATGCGGGGTCCATAAGTATTGAAAATCCTGGCAATCCGTATTTCTGTGGTAGGTTCACCAATTTTAGACATGAATTTGCATGAGACTATAATGCTCAAGAGAATACAATTATTCAAGATCTAGTTGAGAGAGAGAGAGAGGAGCACATTACCTATGCCATGCTGCCTGTGGTAATCAAACATCAAAGTCTCAGCCACTCGCTTTCCCTCGTCATAACAACTCCTAACACCTGTATTATGCATTGGGGAATGTTATTATCTATTCAGCAATGCAAATTCTAATATTAACTCGCTACTGTATGGTGACCAAATACAAAACTAGCCACAGTATTTAACAGAAACAAAAAATGCTACTTTAGGAAGCATAGATCCATGTCTCTATAATTAAGTTAAGAACTGTTTGTCAGTAGAATGATCAGCTCACAACAATATATACCAATTTCCAAAGGTCCTAGTAACAAAAAACTGAAGAAAATCCAATCTGGAGGAATTATGCACAATTACCACTGTCGTATGGAAAATATATTACCTATGGGGTTAACATTGCCCCAGTAGCTCTCGTCCTGGGGATGCACAAGAGGATCTCCATAAACTTCAGAAGTTGATGTAAGTAAAATCCTGTTAGCCATTGTAATACCATTAGTAAACAATGTCTCCCTGAAATAGGAAAATAAGTGATTTAAAAGGATTTTCCAACCTTGCTCCAACTCGCTTGGCAAGTCCCAACATGTTCAGCGTCCCCATCACGTTTGTCTTAATTGTCTGTCAAGTATTTGAACAAGTCAAACTTTCACTTATATCAATACATTAGAGTAAATGACATTTTTGAGTCAGAGAATAATACTTATAGCCTATGTGGATACTTCAAAGGTATTTTCTTTTATAGGGTCTCTTGGTAGTTGGTACTACCCTACTAGAACCCCTTAAGACCTTCGGGTTGATTTTAAGTTTCAGCCAAGAAATATGAATTGATAATGCCGTAGCTGGATAAAAAAGAGTTCTAATGCAATGTTTCCCTTTACGGTAAGCATAAACAAGAAAAAGGGAAACAAATCTTCCAAAGTTGAAAGGTTGGAGAATAACAACTAATTGGTGCAAACAAGGAGGAAGAAACTGTCAGTTACCACCTTCATAAATGGAAAAGAGAGCTAAGACAGCTAAAATTTCATACATGACACTGTCGAAGGTTATTTCACAAGGTCAAAGAGGTGGGGTGGGGTGGGCCGGTGGGGGTAGATTCTCCGACTTCAGACTTTCTCATGCGTAGAAGAAAGCCAATCACTTAATAACAAAAATATGTTACTACGGCAGTATTTCCTCTCAGTAGCTTACCTTGACAGGATTGTACTTGTAGAAAATTGGAGAAGCAGGACAAGCAAGATGATATATCTGATCAACCTCAACTAACAATGGCTCTGTAACATCTGCAACAAAACATAAACGATAAAATACTATTAGAAACACGACGAAACAAATACAGACACATAATAAACAGCAAAATATGATTGAGTTTATAAGGAGTGTGATGCAAACGAAACCTAAGAAATCCAGCCATTAGAAGGTTGGGCATGCCATATTGAACTTTGACTATCTTGTGGAGAGTTACATATCCAAACTTGATTGAGGCTTGTTGTATATACAAAAGTAACAAGCTGATCACCGTTTAGCTTAAGTTGCTTTCCTTCACTTGTATACCGCTTATCCAACAGATTAAAGGCCTTACAAATTTGAACTTTCCTATTCATCAGTCTTTCCACCGCTTAATCATTCCTTTCCCCTTAACACCATCATCCACTTACATCAATTATTGATATTTGATCAAGCAAGAAGTTCAAGAAAACCACAACATTGAGGTAGTGTCTAACAGAATCACTGATTATTCTTTGCCACTATAAAGAATTAATGCAACCTATCATTTTAAAGATGTGTGGAATTACGCAAGATTTGGCTTGTAATTTTTACTCAAAATTGTCGCAAAGAAAAAGCCATTGAAAACAATTTTTCTTGCTTGAAAAAAATAACAACAAAATATCTTTTAACTCAGAAAAGAAAAACAACAAAATATCTTTTTGGTGTCAGTAAAAAGAAAACAAAATCAAAGAAACAATAAGCAGGGCAGTTGTGTAGAAAACCAATTAAACTTGTACAGTAATCAACAAGAAATGCAGCACATTACCAATATTCCCATCAAGATTTATACGACGACACAGGTAATACTTGTATAAAAGAACTCTGGATGGACATTATTAATTGGTTTAGAAATTCATCTGGAAGCACATTCAGAAGTCTTGGTGCATATTTGCTAACTGACAAGGTATAAGAGAATAACATACCATGACGAATAAGCTCAAATCTCGGATGACCAATCCATTGTTTTAGGTTGTCTTTTGAACCAGTGAAGTAGTTATCCGCAACAATCACCTGATCCATTAAAACGCGTGAAGCCGTGCAAAAACCCACGCAAACATATTGAGAGGTTTCAATAATCTACTCGGAAAAGATAATCTAGGGAACATGTTTTGCTGCAAAACGCACAAATATTAGTTGAAACTACATTGCCAAAAGGCACACACCTCATTCTTCTCATTTTGCATCAATCTGTCCACTAAGTGTGAGCCAATGAAACCTGCTCCTCCAGTAACCAAAATCCTCATGTTGGCCTGCAATCACCCATTTAGAGACTTTAAAATAAAACGAAAAGCATTATCTCAACAAGTCTCAAGATGATATAGGAAATCTCAACCAAACCACATGATCTCCAAGCCTGATGAAACACAGAAACTAGTGGAAGTAGCTAAAACAGCAAAAGATTAAAAAGCTAAACTGTAACTCACTTCCTACCAACAAGGATCTTTAGGGTCCAGCCAAAATAACTTCAAAACGAATGAGGGGAAAATAATTCCCGCATACGTGTTCATAATCAATTGGATCCCACCACTACACAACCATCCATTGAAAGTTTTCTCTCATGACCATTTTTTTTCAAATTATTCTTGTCTTTCCCGACTTATTCCTGCGAATTATTACACTAGTAGGGCACTAGCAAAAATAACTGAACAGAAAAAATGTTAATAATATGAGATCAGAAGCTAAATAAAAAGCATCCCCTCATAACCTACACCACCAAACTTTACCTGAAAAAATTTGGCATTTCGCAACGGAGACGGGCTTGGAGGGTTTTTTGCGGCTTGCCCATTTGAAGTCATTGCTGATATCTCTTCTTGTGAAATTGAAAACCAAAAAACATTCAGAGAGAAAGAAGAAAAAATTGGGGACAATAAAGGAGAAAGAAACCACACATCAGCCAAATTACTGCAAATTACAATTAATTAGAATGCTTTAAATCAAGAATCACATTCAGTGCCCAAACAACAACAAACTCACCGGGCGAAGGAAATTAACAGAAAAGTAAAAACAAAAGAACCAGTTTTCAGTAATAAAACAACAAAATCAAGTTCAAATCACCTGATTGCTGATTGTTTTAAAATTATATCACAAACCCGGTTTTGCTTTGATTGAGGCATAAAGATCGCAGATTTATATAGATGAAAAGAAAGAGAACAATGAAACAAAACGCATGGATTTCCGCCACCAAACCGTACCAACCAGAGAGAGAGAGAGAGACTTCAAAGACACGAAAAGTAGAACTCAAACAAAGCTTGAATGCAACAAAAGTAGACCCCCCCCCCCCCCCCCCCCCCCCCTAACTGTTTCAGATCTACTTCTTATTCACTCGGCTTAATAATTGCAGTAATAATTCACTGAAATTACGCGGTTCTTCGTTAATTACCTCAGAGGTCGAAATTGTGCAGAGTTAGGAGGTTGAATCGCAAGAACTTTTTAAGGGTGTGAGTTAGGAGTGGTGTATATATATGGGCAGAGACACGAAGGAAATCTCTCTGGGAGAGAGAGATTGGTGAAAGAGAGTTTCGTCTACTGGCCAAGATTCACATATTTTACGGATCCAGAAACTCTCCCTTCGGCTCCAATCGATTAGTGCCACCTCTTCGCCTGGAAATTCTCTATTTGCAATCGGGTACAAAAAGAATGTTTATTTGCAATTTGATTAAAAAAGGGATTGCCGAATTAATTATTTAAAATTATTAAAAAAAACACGTGATTCATCTCTCCGTAGTCTAATCGACAGCCAGGATCGAGTATTGGCTTCTTCTTTTTTTTCTCCACCCTACAGGCTGGACCTTTTGAGTGGGTCCCCTTTAGTTACGAGTCGTAGTTCTATGAAAACACCTACTACAAGAAGTATATTTTTACTCGGAGAGAGATTTAAATCGGATTAGATTAGACTTATCATTAGATAAGGATTTCTAGATTCCAAACCTATCACGCCACTTGCGGTCCGTTTGTTAATAGTTTAGATTATATAAGAGATAAGGTAAATATAGTAAGAGACGTTGTAGTACAAGGAGGAATTTGTTATAGATATGGTAGATATAAGTAATTGAATGACATTCTCGTAATTAATAATGATATTCTTATAATTAATAATAATATTTTTATAAATAGAAGAAATATAAGATATGAATAGGAGCAGATGTAACGTCTCGATTTTTCGGTACGTTATTTAAATTATTTATTATATAAAGTGAATTTTTTTTAAAAATTAGCATAACTTTTTATTTCCTTTATTAACAAATAAAGTGCAGTATAATTACATTTGAAATAACATAAATACTCTTTCGGATTTGCATAAAAGACAAAATTATGAAGTTCAGAACTTCTAATGGTGTGACAACCCAATCCTGTTGAACTCTCTTCACTTTTATCATCCAACTCTTCCATCTGCTCTTCCAAATCTGTCATGAAATATCAGGGACAGAGAAGTTGTTCCAATAAGCAATGAAATTCAGTAAAAAATATACCCGAAAAATCGAATCCAAAGGTAATAACACGTACATCTTTGATATACAAAAATAACTGAACGACATTAATAACAATTGTTGAAATGTCACTAGTAGTAGAATAACAAGTAGATAGTTTATGTCTTTTATCTCTTAAACGGGAAGCCGCCTTGGGAATCAAACTCATATAACAATTAGGCTCAACGACCAGTGAAAATTCAGCCTAGCTCGGGAATCTAACCTGGAAACAAAGTTCTTGTACCGTTTGATACGTCAAGACCGTCCAACACACCAAATACAATTCAATGCGCCAAGACTGTATAGTACTCCGGTTAGGAATAGGACACCGTCCATAACCGTCCAGCACACTAAATACAGTTCAAACGTATCTAGATTGTCCAGTACACAAAGTACAATTCAATGCATCTAAATCGTTCAGCACCTCGAGCACAATTCAACGTATTGTAATCGTTTAGCACCTCGACCGACACACAAGAGACTCGCTGGCATCCCAGAGAATCTTTGGTTATTATCGACCAATATCCAATGCCTCTAAAGCATAAACTAATTTTTCTCCAATTACCAACTAATATTCAACGTTCTTAATGTATAAACTAAGTTTTATTTAAAAGTTCAATTATTTAAATCTACGAAAATTCAGGCAGCATAATGGCTATAAAATCGATAATCTCATTGGGTAGCACGATGTCCGTACCCAGCATATCCAACAACTTTCAATACAATCCAGATCACGCAAGTCTATCTATACTTTACTCTATCATCAATATTGAATTACAACAATCATGGTTAAACATAAATAGGCATAGTCAAACATAATAGTTCATGGTCAAACGATTCGCACGAGGTCCCGCGGGAATCTATGAATATAAATAAAGTGCGGGTGGATGCTTGTGCAGCGTTTACATACAATGTGGTCTGATTTTCAGACTTGGACAATCGTTCTGTAAATTCCAGAATTTAAACAATACCAACATATTATGTTTACAAAAAAAAAAAATAGTCAAAATGCTTCACGTGATCAAAATTAGTTATAATTCACATAATATCCAACAGATACAAGAAATCCTACTTTTCAAATGAAAAAGAATAGTAAATAAAAATAAAATAATGAGTGCACTTTAAAATTTCAATCCTTCGACCGCTCATCTTAAATTCAAATTCTATAGTGGTTTATACAAAATTCAAAAGCAAAAGGAAATTCTACCAAATTTGTCCTGAAACTTTTTCATTTGGACTTGCATTATGGAACAGTCAATGTAGAATGTAAATCTTATTTTTTAAATAAAAGACCCTAGGATTTCATTTTTGAGATAAATGAGAAATATAAAGAGAATTTACCCCACTGTACTTGTCTATCATGGAGCCTCAATCATCACCGTCAATCATATCATCAAACTCAACCATTCGAGGAATAAATATAAATAGCCAATTAAACATTTAATTATAAAAGTAAAGTAGTCTAATTAAATATTAACCTTTAATTTTAATCTACTTAAAAATTCGGGTTGTTACAGGAGAGGTGTCAAAATTTTATTCTCCCCTAGGAGGGAAAAATTTAGACCCTGAATATTATGTGAATTTTATGAAATAATTAATGTTCAAATTTTTTTTTTTTATGTATGCAAGATTTATAATCAAGCACTCTACAATGCTCGATAATCATGTATTTTCATAAAATACATGATTGATGTGCTAACATAGTATTTGAAATGAACTCAAATTCTCTTGTACTAGTCGAGCTTAAACTCGAGCCGATTTCAATGAGTGTACAAAATTTTAAAATGAGACTAACTCAAACATTTTAAAGCTCATTCGCATTGGTCATGTGCATACTTAGGCAAGTTGAAAAATAATATATCAGGAATGCAGATGTGGGTAGTTCGGGTTATCTCTCAAAAATTTTAATCGAATCAAATTTTTGGTAAATGATTTACGAACTCTAAACTTCGATCTTTAAACCACAACAACTTCCTAGCGATAAAATGATATGACGACGTGAGTATCACCCACGGTTTTGCACTGCAAAAGCTTGGGTTGCTCTATAATGGTAGAAAGAAAGTTAGAAAGATAACTTTTAACGTATGTATCTATCTTCGTGTTTATGTAGGAATTAAAAAACATCCCAAATGCATACAAATTCCAATGTACTTAGGAGTGAGAATTTATTTTGTATTCCTCCGTCTTATCTCCGAGATAAGATTAAATTATATTTAACGAGTCACTGGTCATGTCTACATAGGCAGCTTGGTTTAATCCTGGTCAGGCCCAAATTTTAAGAAAAAGTCTATGGTTCTAAATTTTTTTTAAAAATATTTTTCAGAATTCAAAATTAATAGTCTAAATTTATTTGAACGTTTGGACTTTTAAATCTTAATGAATTTCCAGTCTTAATTTTAAATTTAAAAATAGTTCCAGAAAAAGTTTCTGCAGCACTTGTTCAGGTTTGTAGTGTTTTTCTTTCAAGTAATATTATTTTTTATTATTTTTTATTATTTTGTTGTTATTAAATGCATACTAACAGATACACCCTTACCTTTTCCGATTATTGCAGTCGTATCCCTTTGCAAAAAGCCCTTCAACCCTGGAAGCGGTTTCTCATTCGAATCCCTTTCCAAAGTTTGATCGCTACGAAGTAAATATTTTCGTATCACCGATCCGAAGCAAATCTCAGCCTCTCTCTTCAATCGCCATCTTCCTTGATCTGGTCTTCCCGCTTCGTTTCTCAACTTCGATCAGCGAAAAGGTACACTTACTCTCTCTCTCTCTCTCTATATATATATATATATGTATATATGTATGTATGCGCATACGTATATTTTGGTACGAGCACTGTCATATTCTAGATATTCTTGTATACTTCGTGTGTGAGCCCGCACAGATTATAGATTACAGAGTGAAAACGGGCGAGATCGCGAGTGTGGATTCTTTCGATCGTTGTATTTGTTTGGTTTTGCTTCGAGGATCGACATAAGAGTTGTTTGTCATTTTTTGTACCTCCCTCCCTCCCTCTTAACAATAGGCTTGAAAACAATTGAAAAAACGAGGAAAAGTGGTCGCATAGCGAAGTGGATATCGCGTTAGATTCCGAATCTGAAGGTCGTGGGTTCAAATCCCACTGCGATCAGTATTCCTTTTTATATCTCCAATTGTTGCTTGTGCTGTTTGTACTATTAGTTTGTGGATTCAGGAACAAGTTTGTGAATTTAGTGTTTCCCTTGGTTTTTCGCTTGATATGTTCATAAATTCTAAGCTAGCTTGATATATTAGTTAACCCAATTTAATTTCCAGATGTAGGCCATGTGTATGTATAGCCGGTTCGCTCTAATTGTTTAACGGGAAATTTTGTATTTTATGGAACATCAAGTCGTTCAACTGTAAATCTCGTGGCCTCAGCATTCTACTCATTGAAGTATCACTAGGTAAATGCTGGTCCTAAATTCTTCGAGAAAGTTGCCTTTTGATCCGATCTTTGGCTTGGGTAATGCAGCTTGTCGGTTATCTACTGCTTTGTTAGGATCATCCAATTGTGCGGTTAAGCATCCACAAGCCTCTCTTTCACTTCTCTGTCCCTATTTTTAAGAGCAATTCTTCCAGATACATTCTTTATCCGCTTCCCTTGATGGCCTACTTATTTTGTGAATGCTAAAGTGACTCACTATATTTGGGGAGTCACTGTAGCCTTGCTAAGATTTGTTTTTTATTTTTTCTTCAGATTTCTTTTTGAATTGATATGAAAGGGAAAAAAGGAAAGAATATTTTAATAAAATAGGGATAGAATAGAGAGTCTGATGGAGGAAAGATTAGAAAATGTGGCTCCCTAAAGTAGAAAATTGGGAATTCCTCCCTAATTTGATCCAAAAAATGGAGAAACTGATGTGGATGCTCTAAAGTCACCAATTCAGTAAGAAATTGGGTATGCTGTCAACTGTTAGAGGTTGGCTATTGATTGATGTGGTTGGTGGATAAGTTCATTATGTTGACAATATTAGCACCTAATTTGTATGTATACCTTATTTAGGCTGTTGGGCAGTGGTCATAACTGCACAATTGGAACGTTTTGAAAATTGGTTGCTTGGAGGAATTGATGTCTGATGATAAACTCATCTGCACTTTTGGGGTGACTCTAGTTATACCATGAAAGTAAATTGTCATCTTAGAGAAGACAGGAAAGTAATTATTCGGGCATTCTCTTTGGTTCCTATTTTTGAGAACTAGTAAATAAGAGAAGCTGGTATCTGGGGAGAAACAGGATCACAGGCGAGGTCATTCAGATGTTTTTTTTGGTATTTTTATTCATATGGCAATTTATTTTACGAGTAGGTATGCACTGTCCAGCTTTGTCTAATTGATCCATCAAGTATAAACGAGAGAGATTCAAGCAATAGAGAAAATATTGCCTCTAAGATTGTTGATTCTAGACATCATTGAGGGTTTCTTGAGGTTGGGAAACCTTAGAACATGGAAGTAGAAGCCATCTTTGCATAGAACTTTTGACTGCATCGCTTGGGGAAATTGAAAATATACCTATAGGGGTGGCTGTGCATTCTTCTACTTGAATGAGTTTCATGTATTGCAACTGATTGGAAAAAAAAGAGGGAGTAAGGAGCTGCCGACATGTCAAGATAAAATGTATGACAAATGTCTGAAAAACCTTGATTCCTGCTGAATAGTGTTTTGGAAAGTTCTTTTTCTATTTCGATGGCAATTATGATATGACCTTAGCCACCTTGAATCTAGAAATTAATCTGTTTGTCATGGTACAATTTATTTGGGACCACCATTCTTAAGATGGGGAATGTGTTGTGCTTTTGCAGATGATGGATGATCAAGACTTGGGATTTTTCGCCAACTTCCTTGGCATTTTCATATTTGTATTGGTGATTGCTTATCATTATGTGGTGGCTGACCCGAAGTATGAAGGGAACTGAAGTGGACAGATGGGATACTTAGAATGCAGTTTTCCCGGTTTTCCTTACATCTTGTTTAGGTAATTTAGATCCAGTTTCAGGGTCTCTATATGTCTCTGTCTCGCTTTCCCTAGCCACCGGGTTTGCTAAATAGACCAGCGATTTCCCTACTTCTATGCAATGAGGATTTGTTGAAGGATCTGGGTTACTAAATGCTATTTATATGCTTTGAATGCCCTTAAATTTTAAGCGCTGTTTGTTTCCAAAGAAGTGTGAATCTAATTGCCTGTCTTCTGGAGTGGGAATGAGGGGGTGTCTCATTTAATGAGAATTGATAGCTCCAAGCTTTAATAAGTAGTGCATTTCAAATGGTAGAATCGGGGAGGTGGAGTAGAACTTCCATCCCTTTCCTCTGTTTGTTCATATAACCAAATGCTGCATATCGCATAGGGAATGAATACAGAAGGAGCATCCAAACACTCCTTAACCTGTTGTTTGGAGGTGGATGTAGCCAAATCTTTTGAGACAAGATTTCTTCCAATCCAGGCAGTTAGAAGTTCTCATTATCTAACCGCTTGTAACATTTGTACTGCGTATGCTATTGTGGAACTATTATCCGTCACGGGTAGATTAATCAAGATGGTCTCGCTTCATAAGAAAAAGAAAGAGAGAAGACTGATAAGATCGTCTTGATTCCAAAGAAAAAGAAAGAGAGACTTTAGTTGCCATCCCTGGTTTGCAGGCTTTTTTTTGAGGGTTATAGACCAATTTATCAATTTTGCTATTTGCAAGGACACCCATCAGGAACCATGCAAGGAAGAGGTGGGGCCCAGCCGCAAAACGACATTGTTTTGCGGCCACGTCATTAAAAAAATAAATGACGTCGACAGCCACCATGGCTGCAACTCCAAGCAGTTGCCTATTGAGAGAGATAAAGAACCAATCAGATACCCATCTCTCCAACAGACACAATCTGGGTTGTCCCGCCAAGTAACGGGTCGGATTTTCTCGATGCCTGAATCTAATAATGCTCGCAGATCTAATATCATCACAGCCTCATATAAAAAGGGAAAATTATACAGTGATTCCTTCTGCTGTAACAGAGTTTAGGGTTTGTTTGGTTGTTTGTTCTGGATTTGTGGAGGCGATGATGGCGGATTGTGATTTATCCGAGACGTAGGACTAGATATCAGAAACCAAAAACAGCAAACGAAGAAGAGCGTCGGACTTCTTCAGATCCCACCACAACAACCACCACAACCACACACACGCACGCACACAATATATACATATATATACATACAGAGAGGGCTGTTTGATTTTGGAGGGGAAATCATCGGCAATATGCAGAGAATCGTGACATCCACAACTGCTTGGGTTGGGGTTTCCGTTCCTGGTCGTCGTCTCTCTCCCTCTCTCTCCATGAACAGTAACAAATTTGCAGGAGAATTGGGGGCTGTTCTGGGTCCAAAACGACGTCGTTTTGGACCCATTTATTTTTTTAATGACGTGGCCGCAAAACGACGTCGTTTTGCGGCTGGGCCCCACCTCTTCCTTGCATGGTTCCTGATGGGTGTCCTTGCAAATAGCAAAATTAACAAAAAGTCTAGGGACACATATGTGTCCGGAGTGTATGTGTTTCTAGCTTTACTCTTTATTCAATGTCTCAGACATCTTGGCAGTCCCTTCTGGGTACTCCCACCTTGCGGTTGGCGTTTTGTGAGTCCACACCGGTTCTTTTTAGTAATAGGAGTTATCTATTTTGTAGAGCTTGTCAAAAACATTAATAATGTCAAAAACCATATGAGTCGAATACAAATCAGTACGTGATTGGAATTCATTTATTTTTACACAATGGATTCCATTACATTGGATCAAACCCATAAAACCTCAGCTTGTAAAAATAGACATTCCTATTCAGTTATTAATCTGTACCTGAGAAACACAGTTTTGGCTCGATCACTGTTTTCAATGAGCTCTAGAACCTGAACAATATTGATCAAGTGAACTTGACAAGGATCCACAAAGGCCAGCCGCATGGTACAGTCCCCTCTTCTCATTCTTATTCAGGGTCCATTTGGACTGTGGTTTTTATGTGTTTATTTATTGAAATTTTTTTCGTCCTTATTTGAATTTTTTTTGTAACTTTTTGTTTTTCATCAATTTTTTTTGATTTATTGGTTCATCTCGACAAGAGCTTTCAGAAAAGTTATCAATCATCGGCTAAATTTGAAAAAAATTCAGAAAAGACAAAAATAAATTTTTTGTACTTATTCGTCGTTTTTAGTGACTTTTTTTTAACTTTTGGATACAATTTTATACTCATTAGATTTCTTTCATCAAGATGAACCAATAAACTACAAAACATTGAGATTTAAACAACAAATGCAAAAAAAAAAATGAATAAAAATAAAAATTTTGAATAAATATTAACTAGAGGCCAAATAGAGCCTCAATAAGTGTTTCTAGGCGAGTACGGCTGTCCTTTTTCATGTTCATGAAGTAAAATTACCTCATTTTATGGAATTCAAGGAGATTGTAATACACTTTCCTATCATGTAAATTGTTATCTTCAAAACTATATCGTTTTATTTTATGATTTAAATTGTTATCAAAATATATAGAGATCAAAATGATGTAGTTTTGAGGACAAAGGAAGCAAAATTATGTCGTTTTGTTCGCATTACATGTGCACTACAAGAAAATACACTACAACTCCAAATTTCATTTATGGGACTACAGTATTATTGTATCACAGTATCCTTGAAACCATTTCGGACATACTTTTGAATTGAGTAAATGCCAGACGTTCCATCGAAAAACTAATACACAATCTCTTGATCAAAAGGTTGTACAGTATACAGGAATCAGGAGTCACCTTGACAATTGAAAAATAAAGAATGAAACAGCTCTCTCTCATATGCACAATAACTAGAACCACTAGACAATAACAGGGTCCAAAAACCATTGCACCTCTCGGCTAAGAGGGGGACACAAGACACCCACCAAGCCAAATGCCAATCAAATGAAATCCCAGATTACAGAGCACAAAGGAACACACTAAAAACAACTTAATGCTCTCTCTCTATCTCTCTCTCCCCCTCCGCCATCGGCAGGCTCTAGAGGTTAAAGCGAGAGCCCTTGATTATGAAACAGACGACTCGAAATCCAGAAAGAAGCGATGATAAACCCAGGAAGAGGAACCCGGCAAATCCCAAGGCAATGGAGATGTCAGTCTGAATGCAAAACGCGTTGTTCGTTGTATTGCACCGGTCTGTTCCCTTCATCGTCCGAGCCAGCTCTGTCCCCGCCGAGTCCGCAGACAGCAATAGGTAAGCGAAAACCTAAGATAAGAGAGATAAACACGATCACGCTATTGTCTAGAAAATTCAAATCATAGATAGCGTGAATGAGTAACGTTCAAAATGGAAGTATAGAGACTATGTTGAAGTTATTTTCACAGGTAGAGCAGAAAAATATGATATATGCAAGATTATAATACTATTCCTTGTAGTTTTAGCAAGATTTCACTAGTCCCTGTAAAATTTTTTAATTTCAAAAATAATTCGAGCACTACATTTTCCTTTCCATCTATCTGTCCGTTTCCGCTTAACATCAAGGCAAATGTTAATAGAGCATAATAATGCTAAAACGGAGTGACAATTTGGTCTAACTAGGTTATTGAATTATTGAGTTGATCGATTGATTTCTCCAGGACTCCCTGGCCTCGACCCATGTTCCAAAGGTTCCCACATAATCGCTCGCTTTGTCCCCTCTGCCTAGTGAACTGAATGAAGTAGGAGGTTGGGCCACTACTTCCACGAGCGTAGGGGGTTCAAGGAGGTACATTCTTTGAACAATAAATTTCGACTCGTTTCAAGACCCGGCCGGAAAAATCTCATGGAACTTGAGGGTGGTTATTCGAGCAATTTGGCTTTCCTTTCACTGGCTATTGTCTTACGAAAGACTTTGTAGAAATAACATAAGTTGATGTAGGTTTTTAGGCACATTAAATGCAAATGTTGAAATGCAAATAATGATTTTGTCTCTCGAACCCAAACTCCAAGAAATTACATTCATGAATACGTTTGTAGTTTCAATGCAAAAACAGTACAAGACCCAACAAATATAAACCGGATTCAATGGGTGATAGAGTTAATGAGAAACCAAATAATTTAAGCCAAACGAGATGGATTATTGCTCCTCCAATAATCTAATAACCAATAAATAAGTACAAGCCAAATTAGCCCTGAATATCTTGATTCTTATGAGCATTAAGGGAATTGTATATCCAACCACTTGTACTTTATTGAAACACACTAATCACAATTTACAGAACCAAATTTATCATTGCTTGCGGTGTTGATTTCAGCTTCTGGGGTGTGTGTGTGTGTGGGTGGGTGGGGGGTTATGGGAGGGAGGGAGGGAGAGGGAGAGGGAGAGGGAGAGAGAGAGAGAGGGGACCTGATCATGGCCGAAATCGAACCAGACCTGAACGATCTCAGGAAGCAAAGTGACGCCACTCGAAATCTCCCAAACAGAAGCTCCCATTTCGAACAAAGAATATACTGCCACTATAGCATTGGCAGCAAGAACAAATCTGCAAAATTACATCAAATTTTAAACTTATTTCCCCCATTAGAAACGCAATTAATCCTAATTTTCTGTTTGGCCACCAACAAAACACAGGAAAATAATAGAGAAAAGAAGATTCGTATTGATTTTCAAACCCTTGCCAAACAACGGCTACAATCTTTTTGTACCCGCATAACTTTTAGTACGAGCAAGTTGCGAATTTGAATTTGAATTTGAATTAGACGTTACTTTTTGCTTCCTTCTGTTTGGTTACCGAGAAAAGGCAGGAAAATAAAAGAGATTTTTATAATTGTATCCCCACAGCACTTCTGTCTTTTCGTCGAAAACAGAATCCATACGAAACTGTTTCCTCATCATTTTCTAAGGAATTAAGCAATTTGAGTGGTAAGACATGTGTACGGTACCTGAAGGCGTCAAAGTCGTACCAACGAGGGGAATCGGGGCCTCTAGGGTTAACGAGCATGAAAACTGAAGCAGCAGCGGCGGAGCAAAAGGCGCCGAATCGGAAGACGAGAATCAGGGTGTTGAATCGTCGGAGCTTCTGTACCGAGACGGTGGAGTGGAAGTGATGAGGAGGAGTGTTGGCTTGTTGGATTCGGGGGCGAGGGGAGGGAGTCTCACCGCCGCCGTTCCTGAGCGCCGTCTGAGGAGAGGACCGCATCTCCACCCTCCGCGGACTTTTCAAAGGTGGAGAAAACGATGTTGAGGAGGAGAGAAAGAGGGCAGAGAAGTCATGGGGGGAAAAGATTGGGATTTTTTTATTGTGGAAAATTCGATTTGAGCTTGGGTTGAGAGTCTGGAGTCACGGGACTTGGCATGATTTCCATGAGGCAGACAGCGAGAGATAAGTTTGTATATGTAGGAGAGAGACAGAGAAGAGAGAGAGAGAGAGAGGCGCAATGAGATGGAAGGTGGAAAAAGCAAGAACCAAAAGCGAAAGCGTTTGGACTTTTGAGAGGGAGAGGGAGTGGGAGAGAGAGGGGTTTAAAGCTGAGAGAGAGAGAGAGAGAGAGAGAGGATGCAGAGAGAGGGAGAGAGAGTGCTGTGCTGTGGTGTGCATTTTTGGGCCTGCATTTCATAGGTGCAGGTCTGTCTCTTCGCATGACGACGGCACGTGCTGTTCGGGCTTTTTGGGGATTTTTTTTTTTAATTTTGAAAAATTTAGTTTTGAACTTGATTATAATCTGGATTTGATCTAATTTTTTAGATTTGTAAAATTTTTATGAATAATTGATTCATCTTGATAATAAATTTGAAACAAATAAAAACAAAAATAAAATCTTAAAAAGTTTTAAGAAATAAAAGTAATTCGAAAACATTTAGAATTATTTTTGTTTTAGTAATTGTTTTTTGTATTTTTGGTCTTTTTTTATTATTTTAGATATTTCCGAAACCAAAAACCTACAAAAATATATCACGAAATTAATAAATGTGAAACAAATTTGAATATTTACGCACTTGGAATTTTTGTATCCATATTATTGAATTCTTAAGTAAATATTACAAATCTTTACATAATAATATTATGAATTTCATGTCAAATATTATGAATTTTCATACAAAATATTTTAAATGCAAAGAAATTTAAGGAGTATATATTGTACACATCTAAGTTAAGATGTTTATTACAGGATTTTCCTTTCTTATTTGCATTATTCATTCATCTTATTTGTCTTTTTGCTTCTCATTTCCTTGGTTTTAGGTACAAAAATTCTATTTTTTGTATACAATTTTATATTTGGAAGCACCACAAGAATAAATTGACATTTATAGTTTAAACCAATTAAAAAATATATTTGTGGGAGTTTTGTTCTAAAGTAAAAAACTCACATTATATAACAATTGAATATGTATTTTGTTTGTACAAACATTATTATTTCTTGTTTGGCAAGATGAGAGAAAACATCTTACTCAACTCCATTGTGAACACACTTGTGATGGGTTAAAATTACAGGTCGTTTTCATTACTTGACGACACAAACGGTAGGAAGGATTGTGCTGAAGTGAGATGGGATGGTGAGGCCAGAGAGGCCGAAGGCCCAACAAAACATGCGGGGCTTTAACCCAAGACCAAATGTTGGATCGGGTCAGTAATTCGGCCAGAACAGAGACTCGAATTGTTAGGCCTTGAAAAGATCTTGAAAGGATCTATGGTTGATGTCAATATCTTCAAAGGACCTTGACGACACACTTATGTCAGAATCCACTACAAGAAGAGCAACACAGAAGTCTTGAAAGTTAATCTCTAATTGAAAACTACAAACACTCTTCTTGTATGTCTTTTTATGAGGTTTGACTTAAGAAGCATCAGAGTGTTTTTTGGTTGGTATCGGTCGGCGACATTAACGACTTACTTCACTTGCAGACTAACAGGATCGAGACGGCTCAACGAGAAAAGATAAGATCAACCTGGTCAATGTGGGATAAATATAAAATAAGACCTACTAAACTCTTTTATTAATTATTATACTAAATAATTAGTTAAAACTACATAAATAGTGAGTTCACATTGAATGTTTCTGTTCAGTTTCTTCAGTTTACGCATTATATTGTGGAGTTGTTAGTTTCATCAATTTGATCTTATCTTTTCTCGTTGAGCTGTCTCGATCCTGTTAAATTGATGAAACTAACAACTCCACAATATAATGCGTAAACTGAAGAAACTGAACAGAAACATTCAATGTGAACTCACTATTTATGTAGTTTTAACTAATTATTTAGTATAATAATTAATAAAAGAGTTTATTAGGTCTTATTTTATATTTATCCCACATTGACCAGGTTGATCATTATAAGTGTTGGTAGCTGGTGGGACAAGGTCAACATTGAAGACCCAGGAATTTGACTAAAGAAAAATAAATTAATTCATACATTACTATTATACTTTAAATATTCATTGTTAGGCCTAATTAATCCATATTATCATCTACTTATAGGCACAAAAACTAATAATACTTCACCCATAAATTTTTACTGTAAGATCTTACAATTGAATCCGACGAAAATTTTAATTTTTTTTTGGAAACATTTGGCATTATAATTTCATTATCGAGCTATTATTCATCAATTAATAAATAATTTAGTCATGAAATAAGGAGAAAAATAATACATATAGTGAACCTAGAATCTTGCTTAAGTGGAAAAATAATGCAAAGACTAATCATGCTCTAAGGGGCTGTTTGTTAGAGGTCAAAGGAGGTGATAAAATTATCGTCCCGGATATGACTATTCGACTTGTCATATTTGAGATTTGTTTACTTTTTTGGACTGTATAAATGATATCTGAGATACTAATTTATCCTCTGGAGGGGGATGAAATTTTCTCACCTCTTCTCCTATTCATATTTTATCCCCTTCTATTTAAGCAAATGTCATTATTAATTGCGATAAAATCATTCACCTATTCATATCCACCTTATCATCTTTTCTCAAAAAATACTCAAACAAAGTATTCTTTAAACTATTTACCCATTTATAATAAATCTCTCCTTCTACTATATCTCTCTTACTGTATTCATCGTATCGATCCCTTCTATAATTTTGACCGCTAACAAATGGACCATCAGTTTCTTTGGTTGGTTTGAGGTAGAAGATGGAACAAGATAAGGATAGGACATATTCCACCTATCCAAAAGGAAAAGCTTGTATGATTTTGTGTAAGGGAACTAACATGAATTTCTTATCACAGGGACAGAACTAAGTTCCATTGATCTTATGGAATATTAATGTTTGTGCCAAAATCTCCACTCATGAGAGGGAGCATCATATCTGGATATGGTCTTCTTGTTGAGATAAGTTAAGCTAGATTTCATATTCCCACTTTAACTTTCATTACCTCTTTTCTTTTGCTGAGAAATTTATCTCAAAAAAGTTTGTTCCCCTCTTAATGATTCTTTGATGCAGTGATATGATCAAATTCATCGTCTCTTTCATTCTTCTTTGAATGATACTCTTGGAGCTTTTTGTTGTTGATGATTGATGAAACGGATTTAAGATCGTCCCCGGCAGACCTGCAAAAAGAACTTGACACCGGTGTGGTATCTTGCCAACACCCCTCCGATGCCTAAGTTAGCTTGAGGATGGAGGAAAAATAGAAAGACTGTAGGGGTGAAATTGGGCAGAATGTTCGTACCTTGTACCATAGAGTTGCCTCTATTATATAGAGATCTCGTTGGAGACAAATTAGGGAAGGACGTGGTCCATTCCTGATTTGGTGGAGTAAATCAAGGCTAGTGGCCTTAAATTAGGTAACTGAATCTCCAACGATCACCCTTGCCTCAAATAACGGAAGCGGGTGGAGATGGTGCGCAAGATGTGGAGAGGTCTCTGGGATCTTCCTTTCCTTGTGGGACGATCCGTTTTAGGCAGATAGATCCCAGGAATTGTGGAGAGTTATCCAGCGGAGTAGGTCAGACAATGGTTGGGCCGAGCAGACCGGATAGTGGCTGAGCTGAGCATACCAAGATAATGGCTGAGCAGATGACCGAACTTAGCAGATCAGAAGATGTTTGAGGCGAATTGCTTGCCGACCGACCAAAATACTAACCGGCTCAGTCTGCACGTCATGACCTATCAATGATAGATGTCTTGATTATTTTATGTGTGATTTCGTACATCACTATTGGTATATATATATGTTTAGTCGGAAGGCCCAGGTGACTTTTGGTTGGTAAGACTAGAAGTGCCTTAATCCTGTTCTGGATGAGAAGGTGAAAGTTTTGGACACCCGAAACTTTGAAAGTTGCCTCAATTGTGTATATTAAGTCGACGGCCAATTCTGAAGATAAAATAGGGAGAGTCGAGATTGGTTAGTTACATGAATTGTGCAGTGAACAACATATATACAAGATGCCCTCACCATTGCAAGCATTTTTTGGCTAAATAAATAAGCTTCAATGCAACATCCTTAGTCAAACTATCAAAAGAATGAGAAGTACTTTATTCACGAGGCTTAACATTCTCTAAGAATGTCCCATAATTTTCTGCCATCGGATAACTGACAGCTTGAGTAGTTTACCTAAGCAGACTCATATGAATATTGAATATCTAAACGAGTATAAGTACAAGAACATAATATGGAAAGTGACACATATACGCTTAACACAAGCACGTTATTCGCCCTCTACTAATTGACTGCTAAACTCTAAAATGCTTCTTGTTTTTGACAAAAGAGTTTTGACATTTCTCGATCATATGTGGTACGAGTTTTTTTTTTTGGTTCTTTATTTAAAAAAAAACAAATATAAAATAATAGAATGGGAGGAGAGCGGGGTTAAGAATTGAACCCTATTATCATTGAGAAAGTTTGCGGACACACCCACTCGTGCAAAGATCCGAACACAAATATGTTTAGAATTGTTCAATGCACGTGGAGCCCTTCAGAATACTATGAGCCTTACATGTATTGAACGATATATATATTGGTGTATGGATCTTTGCACGAGTGATGTGTACATAGACTCACTATCATTAAACAATGAGTAATTATTCCTTGTTTAGAGACCAAAGTACGTTACTTCTAGTCACGTTACTTCCGATGCTTAAGTTAGTTTTAAGAAGGGGATGGTAAATTGAAAAGTTTTTAGAGTGGATAATTGTGCGTACTTGGTTATGAGTGCCCTATCATCTTACATAGAGGACTGCAAGCACCACGATAACTGAGAATATCGCATTGTGGCTCACAATGTCTGGTGCAACGTATTGCCATGTGCACCACGTCTGGATATTTTGGAAATCGTGCACTAGGTTTGGACAACTATCTTTCCCCCACAATGTCAAAGATAACTTTCCTTGCCCTTGACACTATGCTCGATGCAACGAATGTTGGGTGTTGTAACCCATACGGTTGTGCTGAGAATTCGTTCTTGAAGGAGGTTCGATAACCTGCCATACCAGGTCATGCTAATCACCCTACGTTCGACTTGACCCACACATTGATCGTACACCCGAAGACGGGCTTGTAGCATGGCAATCAGATCTTGTGGAGCCTTTGGTCCGTCCCAAGACCCGTGATGGCAAAAAGAAATAACTGAACCATGGTCTAGTCATTGCCGAATCCAAACTAAAATCAAACGTGCCGTAGCTCGACACTTCATAATCCACACTAATGGGCTTTTATTACTTTCTTTTATTTGATAGTCGAGGTATCCAATCAGTTTCGAAATTACCCTAACCTAATACCGACTAGTCTTGGGGGATCAATCATACCGTCCACTTGTGGAGATTCTATTTAAAGTCATAACTTTTGCTCTGTATAAACTAATTCCATAAGAGTTAATAGCACCTTAGAGATTTCGAACTTAAAACCTAAAAGAAAACATACCTCTAAGTCCACCAGACCAACCCGTTGGAGTTATGGACTTTTATTTCTCATGTACTCCTTTACCCTTGTGTAGTATTTTTTTGTCTATTTATGATGAAATAATGTTATCTGGTTTGCCAAAAATAGAAGGGAAAAAGACGCGAAGAAAACCCCTATAATAGAGTAAGGTGATACCTGCCGTTGTCACCTCATTTGTAGTCTCCACAACCACCACCACATTTAAAGATTCCAATTTGTGGCTGATAATGCCATTGATTTTTTGCAGATATTTTCTTCTTTGACTGTTCCACGAGGTGAGCAATTCGATTTTGCGTCAAATTTTTATAAATTATTGAATCATTTTGACGTGAAAAATTTAAAAAATTATACTACTTGGTAATACGCCAATTTGGCCACTATTAGTAGATAAAATGATTTCGTTCACTTTGGAATGCCAAACAATTCGATGCTATTTAAATCAAGATTTTGTTGTGTCAATTTTTTGCGAATTAGTACAAAGTGAAGCCATCGTTCCCGCCTTCTCTCTTCCACTATTCCAACTAGGGCTGGAAGGATTATTGAAAAAATTGAATTAATCAAAAAATTCGATCTAAAAAATCGTGATTTGGTTAGGTGAGAATAGGAGTCGATTGATTCCGATTTATGATTTTTTCGGTTTTGATTTTTTTGTTTTCTATTCGCACTTACGGAACCAAAAAAATCACAAATTATATTTCAAGCAACCCAAAAAATCAAAATTTTCGACTGAACTAATTCTACCTGAACCGATTTCAGTCCCCACATAAAATCGGATGGGATCGTTACAGAATTTCCAAACCAAACAGACGGGAGTTCGGTCTTTTATACTTACAAACCATCCAAGTCCAAACCGACTTCCCCGGACTTTCCTAAAGTTTTATTACTTAAGAATGAGGCTGATATAATAACAAAGTCGAACACAAAACAGAATAATAGTGCAAGCATTAGAGCAATCAAATGAACCTCCACATTAAATATCTGAAATTTGTACGTCAAAAAAAGAGAATGACAGATAATTGACGGAGAATGACAGTTTTACAGAATTCTACATAGACGAGATGACACTTATAGTCTGATCGACAGACAGCCACTCCGTTCAAGAGTTGTGAAACACGGCCGCGTCTTTTGGCATAACAAAAGTTGGAGAAGGCAGTAGTAGTGCTGCTGCTGCTGCTGTTTCACAACATCTCTTGCGACTTTCTAACGCATCGACTTACTTTCTTCTTGAAATCGTCCTTTCTTTCTCTCCATTCTTTCTGCAAATTCAGTAAACAAGAAGGCAGGGGCCATCAGAGATAAAGGAACCAAGAAAAGCAATTCAGTTAACGAGAAAGGAGGAGGAGGAGGAGGAGGAGGAGGAGGTGGGGGGCGCTGGCGTCACAGATAGAGGAACCAGAAAAAGTATGGAAAAAGACATGTCATTGTGCACATAACTAATCAATGAACAAATCTGAACGCTCTGCATTCTGGGGTTCAAACTCGAACGAAAACAAGCATGCAAAGCAATGCGAAAGGGGATACCGAGACTATTACTTTCATACAAAATGCAGAATAAAGTAAAATCCAAAGCAAACCACATTACATCTTGTTTCTCAATCACTTTGGGTCGGGTACATGAGTGATGAATCCTTTTCCATCAAATCCATGAAAACAAAAGAGACCTAGCTGAAGGAACAAGAGATTATGGACACTTACTGCAGCTTCCACATTTGCAGGAGACTCGTCATTCGGACTTGAAAGCATTGATATGATACTCAAAACTATGCTCTCAACCTGCAAATCATATTTGCACACAATAAGCCCTATGAAATATGATATAAAACAGAAAAATCAAAGGCACAAGGGAAACTCCAGATGCATGAATTAAGAGTTAAAATATCATTCAATCAACCCTCAGCCTAACAGTTTGAAATACCATTGTAGTAACGGTCCATTTATGATTATCTGGAGCAGGTGGGCGTTCAAGCGTCAGACCTCCTTAAACCCTTGGTCTTGGTACACATAGGAACCAAAAGTTTGATAGGGCTACGTGGACAACTCGTGGATCTTTAAGTATACAATATATTGTGCAATGTCCTAAAAGCAACACACAAATGATGAGGAGTCTACTCAAAACTAGGTGGCATTTACTGACAAAATGAGAACATCTCTTATCCAATTATGTTTCTCCTTTTCCAAACATGTTAAAAACTGAAGCATCTAAGTTGGGTATGGGAGCCAGTCAGACATCCTCTAGTCTTTCCTCTATCTAACAAAGGGAGGCATGAGAGTCCAATTCAATACAGATCCCCAAGTCGTAACTATATGTAATATGATGCCCTACAATTTCCAGACATGGTGAAGCAATTAAGAGATCTCAGAAGAAAATAACTGGGGCAGTCTCAAAATCGAGGGTAAGATGGGAAAAGTATGCAAATAAGAATGCAGCATTAGGTTAAGATTGGAAAGGCTTGATAAATCCTATGTAACAAAAATTAACTAGCGGTGTCAGGTATGTAAGAATTTATGCATCACAAAAGCAAAGTGAAGTATATATTCATTTTTCTAAAATAAAGCCACAGAAAAGGAAGGAGGAGGACAAAATAGTTTGTTTCTTCTGACTATATAACTGAATAAATACTGCAACAGGTAAGTATAATCAATATGCATGGTGGCATATTTGAAAAAAAATTCTCATTCCTTAAGATTCAGGCTCGCTATTCACAATCCTATATCAAAGGAAGAAGGAAATGCAATCTTGCTTGGTTTTCACAAGGAACTTGAGTAAGGAGTAGATCCTGTTTGGGTTTTCTATAATTTGAAAGTGCAAAGCTGGTGTTAAAGATTACAAATTGACTTATTATACTCCTAAATATGAAACAAAAGATACTGAAAGGACAAACACGGATTTCTTTTTCTGATCTTTCAAAAAACTCTATTCCAAGGATATTCTAATAAAGGAAGAAGAGTCTTTGGAACAATAATGGGTATCTTTATTACGTTAGGTAAAACTTATTTCTTCTTGTTCAATTTATTCAGAAGTAATTTGTGAGATCATGCACCCTTTCCTAATTAGGAGTGCTTTCGCCGTTGGTGTTCTTTCCGATCTCTACGCATTTCACCGCTCCACCGGAAATCACCCCTTTTTTTTTAATGTTCATTCATTTTGATGACTTTCTCATATTTTATCCTTTTGGCAACATGGCTGAGTGGTAAGGCGGGGGACTTCAAATCCTTATGTTACCAAGAAAATGAAGTATAAGCAATATAATTGCCAAATCAAAATCCTCCCATGTCCTGTGCACCTATGGAACAAACTGTAGCATTACAGGCAAAAGGAATACAACCACAACTCAACTCAAGCACACACTTCTGAACTAGAGTTGTGCTTGGGTCAGAATCAAGCACCTGAAATGAACCTCAGTCACTACACAGTTTGTCGTATCCAAACTCTCTGTATTTTCCCTTTACCCTTGAGTCTTTCACCATCAAACCAACTTATATGGTCCAATCCTAAATGCACATTTCTTTACCGATTTTCCTTTCTCACTGCAAACCACAAGTAATGCAGAATTGAAACCACTGCAAAAACTCACTTACACCCTCAAGACTAGGTATCAAATAAGCAAAACAGATCAGTTATAGTGCACACACCGACAAACAAAACAACAACAATAATCAATAACTAATGAGTGAATCCACAGAAACCTTAAGTTGCCTAGGCGCAGTTATTCACATGAGCAAGTACAGAAAAAATCAGATACTTTCGACCAGGGACGGAGCCAGAAAATTCACTATGTAAGGGCGAATATATATTAATTACTATTTTTCAAAATATTGAGCAGGGGCGAGTCTATATACTTCATAGAAAATTTATTTTTTTCTATGTAATAATAAAGGTTTTTTTTTTTCTTGCGGGGGCGACCGCCCCTACTAGCCCCTCCCTGGCTCCATCCCTGCTTCCAAAAATTTAAGAGGATAAGCACAACGACTAGCAAACCAACCAACCAACCAAACATATGATCAAATTAAACTAAACCTTGTGGACATAAACCTTATGCGAACAAGAAACATGAATAGCGTGTCCATTACAAAACAGAATAATCATCGACGGTATAGAGCATGAAGCAAAAACAGATCACATAATCAATAATCCATAATACCGTGTGAACTGGTGTCCAACGCTCACTTGCAAGTTCATAGCCATTCGGGTCGTCCCCAGGTGGATGAAGAATTGAGATGCAAACTTTTCCATCAGAGTACACTGTAGTTTATCCATCAAATTATCAGCAATTAATCAACATGAGAAGTAATTTAAGGCAGTGTTAGTTCAAGGGAATGATGTAGATAGGAATGGCATCCTCATCCCTTGGCCTTCTAATGGAATTATCATTCACCTTAAAATTTAAATGGTGAATGATGATCACATTCATAATATGCATTCTATCATTGTTCTTTAATGAACCAAACATCACGATGAACATTCATTCCCGTGACCAAAGCACAACCGAACAAACTTAATTAAAAAAGGACTAATACCATTTGGATGCCATATCTCTGAGGTAAATCTCACTGTAGGAGGGCTGTTTGGGTAATTGGATGGGAAGCTCATTATTGCATTGAAGAATCCTCCCTCACTGCAAGATTTAGTAATGGAAAGACAACACATTGTTCAAAACCACACGATTCGAATCAAACCAAAACAGACAACTGATAAAACATCAAAAGCACTAGATAATTGAAACCAACCCAAGCCAAATGTATAACATAAAGTCTGGAACCTTTCATTCTATGGATTAATCAAAAACCCCAAATAAGCAAACATTACATTCAAACAATCACACCCCTCAAACTAACAGTAATGCTTACAAACTTAGACTCCAGATAAAACCACTAGAACTGTAGAATAAAAAACAATCCAAATCCCAAACCTCGGTATGTAAACATAAACTCAATACCCATTCGTTTTTATTTACAAGCCAAAACCCCAAATAAGCAAACATCACATTCAAAAAATAACATCCCTGAACTAATCAGAACTCAGATAATGGAAACCAATCCAATGCCAAAATCCAGACGCATCACTTTAGAGTAGCTTGTCCTTTTAATTTATACGTGACCCCAGCAATGCAAAAGTCTAAGCTTAAGACAAAAACACTGGGATCAGATACCGGAACCATCGAAACCAAACTAGTCCGAACCTGTTCATCTAAATTTATGAACCAAAAATACAAATAAGCAAACATCACATTCATACAATCACGATCCTGAAGCAACATCAAAACGAATAAAAGTGAAACTTTAAGAACTGAATCAATATAAACCCAAACCCAGGTGTATAAACATAGAATCTGAACCCCTTCACTGTATCTCATACACAAAAAGAAAACCCAAATAACCAAGATCAAAATTCAATCAAACCCGATTGCCAAACTATATCTCAACACATACAGATTTAAACTTCAGACAATGAATCAATTGAGCACTCACTATAAAGTATCAGGAGGTCCAGCAATCATGACACTCCATTCGAATAAATTGCTTTCATCAACCAAACCGGCGGAAAAGCCATCGACTGGGTGTTTACAGAGATCTATAAGCAGATAAAACAGCGATCCAATCAATTTTAGATTTTGGAGTCAAAACCCAAAAAAGCAAATCAAGAATTCAAGCAATCGACGATTGATTAGTTACCTTTGAGCTGTTTTTGGAGGAGAAGGCTTGCTTGCGACGAAAAAGCCATCAAAGATAGGGGAGAGGGGAAAGAAAAAGGAAGGTTCTACGATGCCGGAAGAGGCAAGGAAGAAGAAGAAGAATCAAAAGTTACCTTCTTATTGTATCGGCCCCTATATAAACCGACACTATTTTCAAGAATATACAGGAGAGAGAGAGAGAGAGAGAGAGAGAGAGAGAGAGCAATCCCAATTTATATAGTCAGGTCTCTCCCCCTTTCTCACCCTGAAGATGTCTTTTTTTACTCCCTCTCTCACTAGGATAGGGAAGTGTGGTAGAAATAAAATTTCCTAACCTAACCACTTGTTTGTTTAGGGGTAATAAAAACATGAATAAATTAAATTACGATTTTATTTTTTATACTCTGTATTTTTGTTAAAAAATTGCGAGTTATATTTTAGTTTTAATTCTGAACATAGGGGTAATAAAAATATGGGTAAATTATATTAGGGTTTTCGTATACTGTGTAAGTTTTTATCTCGTCAAAAATTACGAGTTACATTTTAATTCTAATTTTACATAGCTTGACGAAATTGTCATTACTTTTGAATGTTAAGTTTACTTTTTTTTTTTCTTTTAGTGATATATATGCAATTCTTAAGTTTGCAAAATTTAATTCTATCTATTATTATACTTGAAATTAGGATATTAATTAGGAAGTAAAATTTCTACTGGAGTCCACTAATTTATTACACACCGATTAAGAAGGAAAATTTCATTTGAAAATTCACCAATTAGGAAGAAAAATTAGGCTCGATTTTTACAGCAAAATTAAAAATATATCATTTCTCCATCAATTACTTCGACCATTAAGTTTAACTCGAATTTTTACAACAAGATGTAGATGTGGAAAAATGACAAATTCATATAAATTTTGATGATAGTTATAGGGTAAATTTGAAAGAGAAAATGATAAATTTGTTGAACGATGATGATTTAGGGTCATGTAAATTTACCATATTATTTATATTAAAATGTGGTATAATAAACTTAGATTGTAAAAATATGAAGATGGTAAATTCGACAATATATAGTGAATTTAAAAGAGACAATGGTGAACTTGATGAACCATGATGCAATTTATCATGTTATTTATATTAAAATATGATATATTTTGGTGCACATGATAAATTTAACAATCGCTGTATATTTGTTTAATGTGATAAATGTAATAAAAGTCATGTAAATTTCCCATGATTTTATAGTAAAACATGATATATATTTGTACCTATAATAAATATACGGACAATTGTGAGTAGATTTGTTTGGACTGTGATAAATTTAGTAAAATTTTTATAAATTTTACATGATTTTCTTTAAATGATTAATTACACCAAAAAATTGCTTAAAGTTCCCATTTTTAACATCAAAGCTCAAAAACCAGATCTCGCAAAGCCAATTCACAGGATTTACAAAGATTAAAGGGACCACGGCCACGACGATATCACAACAGAAAATAAAGATCCCAACTAAATTACCACTAAAGCTTCTGACAATCATATGCAACTCGGGCCACTATATATAATGGCGAAATTGACAAGACACCAATCGAAAAACTAAAGGGAATAGAGATATGTCCCACCAAAAAATCAAACAATGATTTAGATTATTATCTTTTCTAAATTTGTTAAAAGTTAAATTTATATTTCTTTTATTTTTTGTGAAATATTTCGTTAAGACAAATTGATAATCCATAAAAAGTTGACGCGATACGACAAAATGCAAAAATAAAAAATAAAAAAATAATTCAAAGGAAAAATTAGACCAAATTCAACTGGAATAATTTCTCTTTTCTTGGTGTCCATTCTAAACCATGCATTTCATTTCACTTTATTCCATTTGTAAGGTCAATAAAAAGGGAAAAAAAAGGAAGAAATAAAGAGAAAAACTACTCCTAGTGATCATGATTTTCAATAGTAATTAATAATATAGAGGGCTTTGCATATCTACCCTAAACCCAAAGTTGGGGTTGAAGATGTGGTGCTTTTTAATTGTTTAAGAAAAAGTTTACGTTCCCATAAAAGTTTTCAAGAATTTTTTTTATAATTTAAAATAAATGGACTAGATTTATTTGAGCGTGTAAGTTTTTAAATTCAAAAAAATTCTAATCTTTGATTTTGAATTCAGATAAATTTTCTAGGACGGTAATATGCTCATTGTTTAATCTTTGTGATGCCCAAATCATAAGTAGCCCAAAGTGATTAACATCCAATTTTTGTAAATGAATAAAGCTCTTTGGCCCATATTATTGTTAGCTTATCAACAATTTCAGTTTAATGTGAATGCTTTGCCTCTTTAGGCCTAAATTAAGTAGTACTAATGTCATTATTTTTTATGATGTTTCTTAATTTTTTTCAAGCTCGCATTAAATATTTTGAATTAATTCTTTGTGACGAAATAAATTTAGAAAGTAAACAAAATTAAAGAAAGTTCTCCAAAAGTTCAACAAAGACGAAAAGGTTTAAAAAATACAGTTTTTTTAATACTATTTTTAATGTCTTTAGTGTTGTCTTATCAGGACTTTTTATTTAGGGTATAAAAAAGATTTGCGGAACTGTAGTGTAATTTTTTATAGTGCGCATGTAGTGACAAAATAAGTAGTTTTATCCACTTTATCCTCGAAACTATATCGTTTTAAATTATCACATGAATTGTTACCAAAATGTATGGTATCAAAATGGTAGAATTTTGAGAACAAAGCAAATAAAACTACGATAATTTATCAGCATTACACGCGCACTACAGCCTTTCTGAATACATATTTTTGCACTTTTTGATTCCTTTCATTGAGATGAATGAGGAAATGCCCAAAAAAAAAAAAAAAAAAATTGACAAAAAACCATACAAAAAACCAAAACATATCAAAAAATATCGATCTTTAATAAACATAATAATTTAGTCCAAATACAGCTTTGTAATTCGCACTTTAGCCTCTTCCTTGCTTATTATTTTTTAATTTAAAAACCAAAAGCCACAATCAGGTGGAGTACATGTAGTAGCTTCTAGATTGTATTTATCAAGTTTAGATGGCTTAGTTAAACGATGTGGGGATAAAGTAGCTTGCACTTCCCTTCACATGCAGTTCGGTTGCACGTGAAAGTATGAATTAAAGAAGTGACTTGGGCGGAGGCTCGACCAGGTGAGGTGAGGCCACAACACCTAGCTTTGATACCATTATCGTGGGGGGTTATAACCTAAAACGAACGGAATAAAGGTTATATTTATAAAATGAGTTAATTACACTGACCTCCCTTGAAGTTTTTTACAAATGCAACGTCTTCTGAGATTTTTAAAATTACTTTAACATTC
The DNA here is from genome assembly GCA_019985065.2 of Arctostaphylos glauca. Taxonomy (NCBI): domain Eukaryota; kingdom Viridiplantae; phylum Streptophyta; class Magnoliopsida; order Ericales; family Ericaceae; genus Arctostaphylos; species Arctostaphylos glauca. The sequence goes on from JAHSPW020000013.1 coordinate 23,645,783, forward strand.
CTTTATTTTTAAACTATATGCAGTTATCTCATCCATCATTAAAATTAGTCAAACATCAGTTATTAAAACTTCAAGTTTGAGATTTTTTTGACAAAATAGACTGTAACATAAATTCTTATCACGTTCGAAATAGCTTGTGTTGAATTTACAGAAAAATTTAAAGCCAAAATTCGGATGAATTTCAAAATTTGTCCGAATTTTAACTTTAGAAAAATCTCAAAAATTTAACATGAGCTATTTTAGACGTAATATAAATTATGTTAAAGTTGGCTTTTTCAAAAAAAAAAAAAACATTAGACTTGAAGTTTTAATAGCTTAATTAACGTTGTTTGACTGATTTTAACGATATAAAAAATAACTACATAATAATTTAAAAAGTAAGGGAGAATACAATAATTTCAAAAACCTTAGTGGAGGTCAGCGTAATTCACCCTTATAAGTGGGGTGATTAATTTTAGAAACCTCATGGACGACATACCGAAAAATAAGTCAATTAAAATAGATCATGTTTTGACTTATTTTTAATATTTTTGGACATAATTTTTTCATCGAGACGTACCAATAAACAACTATAAAATAATACAAAACAAAAAATTACAAAAATTCAAATAAAGATGAAAAACAATCAGACAATTTGAAATTTATGTTTGATTGTGTTTATATTCTCTAACCATTTCTCACTTCCTTGTTAATCCAAATATGAAAGAGTGTATTCATTCCCTCAATTTTCTTTCTTTTCTCTTGAAATCTATGTCAATCCAAAGTGGTTGTAAGTTCTTCAACTTTTAAACCTTGCGAACCCTTCCGAAGTCGTTCAAAGTCAATCTTAGAGGATGATCTAAGAAGGAATCATGCGTACAGATTATAAGTTCGAGAAATCAAATTTTGAAAGAGCATCTATCAGAACAGTTTGAAAGGAGACGACAAAGAGGTTCAAAATCAAAATAGATGAGTTTAGATTTGATTGCGTGAAGCTCTCTTTTGTTCTGCAGTTTGAGCACATTGTTTTCTTCCCTCTCGTAATTTTTTCCTGTCTTGGAATTTTTTACGTATAGTGTGTTATGCCCTCTTGCGTTATTTATTTATTTCTCTTGCATAATTACGTAATTAACTATGAATTAAATTAGATAATCGATCTAAATAAAAATAAATTACGATAAATCAATCAACGCTTAATTGTACGCAATTTTTCTAATAGTAAATCTATAGGCGCATGCAGAGAGAGAAAGAGAAACATGTCTTATACTGTTACGTCTTGCTATGAAGTACCATTTGTTATAGCAATACCATAATAAAATGGTCATGTGTAAAAGTGTTTAAGGTATCAACAATTTTGGAATTGTGGGCTTCAATTTTTCTCAAAGTTATTTATGATTACTTTAATGCATGCATGTAAGAGGTCATAGCAATCATGAAGCCAATACAAATCTCTATTGAGAATTGGCTGATACATAAATAAATCTTTTAAAAGTATATAGAGTGTTACAATATTGAAGAATTTATGAATAACAACGTATAATAATCAGGTGCGGAGCTGGTAAGTGGGCGAGATGGCACTTGCCACTCCCAATTTTAAATAAATAAATCAAATAAAATATCAAAACGTAGATCGTCACTCGCGCTCCGCTGCTCTCGTTGCCACTCCCACTATCGTCACTCTCTTGCGCCCAATAACGACGAGAAGCTCGGAGCCACTGCTGGTGGAGGAGGCAACAACAGCAGTGATTGTGTGATCTGTCTGGCGAAGTACACCGACAGTGACGAGATCCGCGTGCTTCCGCAACGTGGGCAAGGGCCGGTCCTGAGATTTTTGGGGCCCTAGGCAAAATTATAAAATTGGGCCTTAAATATATTTTCCAAAAAAATAAACATAAAAATTATCTTCAAAATAACATTATCAATAAAAATTTTACGATATAAAGTAAGTTTATAATGCTTTACATTTAGTTGATTCAAATTAAAAGTCAAGTTTTTATACAAATTTATTTTGTATATTTTAGTGATGTGCGACATTTATATAGTAATATTATTAATAAAGATATTTAGTACACTATTTAGGCTTACTTTGGCAAAAGAACTTAAAATTGACTTATTTTTTAAATAAATTTACTCATTTAGTGCGTATTTATTGGTAGAATTAAAAAGGCCAAAAAATATTCATGATATTAGCAAAAAATATACTCAATAAAAAATTAAGTGGTTTGTTTTTCAAGTATTTATTTTTAACTATTTCGGTAATACATTCATATCAAAGAAAACAAAGAAATAAATAAATAAATTGTTAGTTGAAAATATGAGAACATTTATTAAAAAGTCAAAAAAGTAAGAATTGTTAAAAAATATGAGAACATTTGTTACTTATTTGCTTATTATTTTCAAATAAAAAAAATAATAATCCAACAACTGGGCTTAACAATTGGGCTAAAAACTAATCAAGTAGGTCATTTTTTAATGGGCCATAGTTAATAAAGTACTTGGGCTAAAAATTTGAGGCATTTTTTTCAAAGAAGCAAAAATAATAGGGGGTCCTAATTTGCCTTTTTAGAGGGGCCCTAGGTGGTGGCCTGGTGGCCTGTCCTATTGGGCCGGCTCTGCGTGGACACGACGCCACCCCAAATCTCATTTCTAGCTCCACCACTAATAATAATAAACGAAAAATATTAAAAACTTGACTTTAAAGATAACTCTCAGAAAAAAGAGGAGAGAGAAATTATTCAAAATTTTGGAAAGAAAATGTATGTTTCCTTTTTCTCTTTCACAACATAATCCTAAATAGCGTGTGCACAAAACCGGAATATTTCTCAGTAATAAGCTTTTAAATAGAATAGACACGGAATAGGAGTCCTGTCGTATACCACGCACAAATAAAATTTGATGTGATTTGAAATGGTGCCGTTTCGAGGCTAATTAACCAGCTTTTATATATCTTCTCTTTTTTATTTCTCTCTCATCTTCTTCCTCTCTCAAGTTCTTCAGTAGAACAAATATTGGATAATAATTCTTTTTCATCCTCATTTTCAAATGACTTAAAATCAGACTCAAGACGATTCAGAAGGAAATGACGGTGAACTCGGCAACGAAAGTGACAGAATTGCTACTAACTACACAGAAGACATACTCGAGGAGGAAGGGAACTTCTTCAATTCTACGAAAGGCAGACAACTAGAGAGAGAGAGAGAGAGAGAGAGAGATATGCAGTTCAAGAAGGAATTTGGGTGGCTCTCGTATTGGCTCCGAAATGACACCGTTTGAAAGTGCAGCAAATCCTATTGTTCATCGCGCACAAAAGAATCGCCAATTTAGAAAGGCATGGAAGTGAGATTTATTTATTTTCTCAAAATTTTGAAAAGTGTTACGAATCATGGAATTAGTTATTGATATTTGATTAATTAGTGAAATGAGATAAGTTGTAAGATAATTTGTGCATATCATATATAATTGGAACGCTGTCTCTATTTTTGCCTCCAAATGCGTCTAGAATTATCTATAATACACGTGGGCTGACAAAATATGGGCCTAGACCATAATGAAGGACTCATGTGCATTAGACGACTTTAGACGCACTTGTGTCTAATTTTGTGGATAAAAATCTGTGCATGTATAGCATTCCTAATTACAATAAATAAAAAATCAGAGTTCTTAGAGATACACTCTTATGGCTAGTTTGGATTGGGTATAAGGAAGGGAGATAATTTTTAGAGAGAATCAAAGGGCTGACATGACACATTGGGCATGGTTTGCAAGGATAAAAATGCAGGGGATAACTTTTCACCCCTTAAAAAATAATACCCGTTAAAGGGATAAAGGGGTATAATTTTTTGGCACCCCCCGTCCTGCCCAAAAGTTATCCCTAGGTATTAGATAAGAATGATTTCCTATCTTCCTTATTACAATAACAAAATAATCTTATTTCTCATTTTATTCTCTATCCAAACTAAGTACTATTTTATCTCATTTTTTGATATTACATTTAAACCATCTACTTTTTTATTCCCTCTGTAAATGGATCAACCTTCCAAAAATAATATCCCCTCTTATGTTAGTTCTTAGAGATGCAGTACTACTCTTAAGTTTTAAATTTTAAACTATAAGATTCAATGAGCTATCAACATGATTAGTTATATGATTATATGAGGGGCAAGCTAGAGATTTTATTAAAAAAAATTAGACACAAACACGCTACTGCAATAAGTAATTGAATAATAGAGAATATATTTGAATCCAGATTTTCGTATTTGAATGAGAAAACTATTTTGTACCGTAATTCTTGATTTTATATTTGATGTTATTTGATCCAGCCAATAAGAATTTTTCCAACTGCATATCAAAAAAAATTTAAAAATCATCAATGCGGCGACACTTCAAAAAATGTCCTTAAAACAAATTCTTTTCGTTGAGAGAGAGAGAGAGAAATGCTTCCTTCTATTTATCCATAAATAGATTCAAATTTTTAATTTGTTAACAAGTTATTAAAAATGTCTGATCAAGAAGATGACCCTACTCTCGAAACACAAACATACCTTCTAGTACTCGCCTTTGGATCGGCAGCTTTGGTTATATTCGGATATCACTGCATTAGAGTTGCATTGTGGAACCAAAGATCCGGATCCGACCCAGGAGATGATGGGCCGACCACGTACATCGCAAGACGGGGAGAGGCACCCTACAACAGAGGGAGAAATACAGTGGAGCTGGTAATCCCGGCCTACAAGTTCGAGAAGGGCATGGGGTTAGTCCAAGAAGATGGCATGTGTGCAGTTTGCTTGAGTGAGTACGAAGACGGCGAGGAGCTGCGTACTTTGCCCGGTTGTATGCACTCTTTTCACGTCCCTTGTATTGATATGTGGCTCTATTCCCACTCCACTTGCCCTATTTGTCGTACCCATATGGTTTTCCCTGTGCTGTAAATATTGCGTTGTTTTTTCGGTAGCAAAACTGCTCGAGGGGTTCATTGTACAGAAATGTTGGGATGCAGATTTGTTCGGACATGTAGGTTCATATGAATGCTATGTAGCTAGTCTTATGCCCCACATGGTGATTGGTGAAGGTCTTGGGTACTATACGACGATGGTTTTGAGAGGTGAAACCTGATTATCTTGTTATGATATTGAGAGGGTTTTACGAACTTGGTTTTCTCTTCTTCCTCTTTCTCTTTTTTCATCTATTTCAGGACCTATGATTCAAAGATAGAAAGTTAAGGCTCGAGGTAGACTAATCATTTTGATTATACATTACCCTTTTTTTTAATGTAAATTATCTTCAAGCCAAAAATTTATCCGGTATCGAAAAGTAATATACAAAGATTAGTCAAACTGATGATAAAGTAACTGATGACGCCTACTTGGATCAAAGACCTTCAACCCAAATTAAGACTACAATGTGGTGCCGACCAACACTCATCCGATACCTAAGTCAGTAGTTTATAAACTTAGGTAAAAATGATTACTCAATTATAAAGTTAACAAGATCATCATATCTTTTCAGATGGATCTAGGTTTGCGCTCTGGTTTATTCTCTTGATGATACCCTCCCAATACAAATGTGCCTCTTACTGCAAATGTTGTTATGGAACTTGACTTTCTTTAACTAGGAGAGATCCACACAGAGGGCACAAATGAACTTACGGACGATTGAGAAGACCAAAGCTTGATCCTGACCAAGGAGGCTGAGAAGACCATGTAGAGTCGAGTTGGCCAGCTAAGCTCAACCTTCGGTTCAATACTCATCAACTGTTCACTTTTTTCTTGGATGAACGTAAAGAATCTAAAGAAACACATTCAAACTTTGAACCAGACCGACGGTCACTCTTAACACGCTGACACATAGTTTCCATTCGTTCGTTGGACATGCCGACAGTTGAAAGGCCGGGATTGGAAGAGGTTAGAAAACCAGGTGGCCCTCGTCCATTAGTTGGACGTGCCAAAAATGGAGGGTTGGAATTCGAAAGGCAAGAAATATCAACCGTCTTCCTTCCAACTTCTGCCTTTATTCTCCATTTTCTCTAGCTACAACTTTGGGCAATTTCAGAGCAACTTCAAAGCAATTTTTGGTGAACTTATATTCTCTCTTTGCGAATTAGACACCTTTCCTAGGTACCTCATCCTTGCACTCCCCTACCCGCTTAGGACTTGGTTTTTCTTTTGTTTTAGTACTTTGAGGTCTAATTTCTGCTCAGATCTATACGCTATAAGCTTATACCACGAATTTGGTTTCTTCTTATTTCATCTATGTTATTTTGCCACTTGGCATTTGCGTGCTTTTGAGTTTGGCGAGTTCGTAGACTGCCCAGTCATTGAAACTTGGTACTTTGGTGCCTTGTTCACTCTGATATAACTTATGGTCTTTCATTTTCAAGCCATGAACCTTTAGAAATTCGAACAGGAGGAGACTGATGCACAACAAGTGGTATCTAGGGTAAGGACTTTATCAGGGGCTGCGGCCTCTTCCTCCTTTGCCCCTCCAACTTTAGTACCAGTAGGCTTAGTGATTCCCACCAAAGACTATGAGGCTGCCAATATTCCTTTGGTCATTAACCTCCAGCTTTTTAGAACAATATAGTAAATCCCTCCCGGGGTCATCCTTAGGGTTCCTACCCCCACTGAGCTTGCATGCTCCCCCTATCTTGGGGAGGTGTGTCTCTAGAGAATGGTCTTTAAGGGTGGACATAGGCTGCCTTTCCCCACTGGTGAGGGAGAGTTTGGGTTTTTTGAACCTCTTTTTTGGACAATTGGCCTCGAATGCATGGCGTACTCTGATTGGGTGCATGGTTTTATGGGCTAGCTGCTAGGAGGTCAAAGTTGAGTTGACATGGCAGATGTTCTTGCATGCCCACCAAGTGAATATCTCCTCGCAAAGGTGGTGGCTCTTCTCGAGAGGAGACATGATGCCCACTTTAGTAGAGATGATTCCCTCCTTTGTCAAAAATAAGAAGGACAAGTTTTAATGAAGACATGTAGTTAGCATATCTAAATAAATTTTACCAGCTGTAAAAAAAAATCTAACCATTTGAACATGATAGTGAATTTATCTTTTGGAGTCATATGAAGTGTTGGTGTTGCGATTGTTTTCATCATCATTGAACTTTTACTATTTGAAATTCATCGAACTGGGATCTTTAAAAAACCATTGCTTTTGGAACTTTTTTTTAAGGAAAACCAATCAATTGCTAACACAATTGATGACGCCTTCTCAGACCAAAGAACTGCAACCAAAATTAGGACACTGATATGGTGTTGGCTAGCATCCTTCTGATATCTAAGTCAATGATTTTTAAACTCCCATGAAAATGATTACTCAAGCATAGGGTTAACAAGAGGCCTGGGTGTGCTTTTATATCCCTTTAGGTTTTAGTGTCCCTCTTGGGTCTACTTCATGTGGATGGGGATAAAACTTGGGTGACGTGACCGTCTTGGAGTCATGGAATTTGTATCCTAAAATAAGGATAAGCTAGGATTGCACCGATTTATTCTCTTGATAATACACTCCTAGTAGAAGTGTACCTCTTATTGCAAATGTTCTTATGGATCTTGGACTTCATGTAGCCAGGAAGGATCCACACTGAGAGCACAAAAGATCAACTTATAAAATATAGAAAAACCTAAAGACGATTGAGAAGGCCAAAGTTTGATGTTGGGCGAAGAGGCCGGGAAGACCACATAGAGCCGAGTAATCAGCTCTTCCAAGTCGTTGGTTATATACCCATCAAAATGATTTTTCATTTTCTTGCAGTTGAGAAAGCAAAGGGTATTCTCGGCATTTCTTAAACGCCACGCAATGTTTATAAATGCCAGTAAGCATTGTCAGCAGTAGTATTAGAGGTATTTTGCACAAACGCCGAAAAAGGTACAAAAACACTGGAAATATATATTTTTAGCATTTTGAGGCTTTTATCGGGGTTTAACAAATGCCGAGAAAGGTTCATTTTCTTCGTAGATTCAAAAATTGTATTGAAACGTCAAGAAACATTAGTCACGAAAAACAAACATTTTGCATAAATTTAAATTTATTTGCGTACAAAGGTCAAATGAGAATTGCTCTACTAAATTGATCATACACGATTAAAGTTTAGCTTATATTGAAGCTCAATTTTTCAAAACTAACAAAGACGAGCTCTAGTGTGTGTGTGTGTCTATATATATATATATATATATATATATTGAACTTCTATTGAGAAATCTCTCATTTTGCTAAAATGAGGACCTTCTATTTTCGAATTAAATATTGATGATCGGAACCGTTCAATGTGTTTAAAACACGTTTTTAAAGGTATTCGCGAGAAATCGACTCAAAATATTACTGGAAAGGGTTTGATCGAAGTAATTTTTCATAAAACTATTCCTGTCAGCATTTATGGACAACTGATTAGATCAAGTCCTTTCCGGTATTTTTTTGAGCCGATTTCTCATGGGTACCCTTAAAAATGTGTTTTAAACACATTCAACGGTTCCGATCATCAATATTTGATTCAGAAATGGAAGGTTCTCTTTTTAATAAAATGAGAGATCCCTCAATAGAAGTTTACTCTCTCTCTATATATATTTTTATATTTCTTCCAAAAAAAAACCTCGATAAGAAATCTGAAATATCTACCACAAGATTAGATGGCTTTAATGTGATTAAGCACATGTAGAAGATTTCAAGTGGGGTGATGGGGCCCAACCATCGATGACAAAATCCAGTGTGCAACATAGGCCAAGTTGTTCCGCAGCAAAGAGTTTGGGTACTAATCCATTCCGCCTAACTTTCTTTTTCTTAATTTTTTTTTTATTTTGATCTCAATATTTTATGAATTATTGGTCCTTCTCGATGAAAAAAATCTAAAAAGTATAAAATTATATCCAAATGCTAGAAAAATATCACTAATCATGACGACAATGAAACACAAAAGACTATGTTTTTGGATTATATATTGTCATTTCTGAACTTTTTTTCAAATTTAGTCTATTAATCATAATTTTCTGAAAGCTCTCGTCGAGACGAATTAATAATCCATAAAAAATAAACGAAAGATAAAAAATTCACATAAAAACAAAAAAATGATCTAATAAAAAAGTCGGACTGGATTAGGATATGCTCTTTTAGAGTGTTACAATATCCAAGAATTTATAAATCACTATGTATAATAATAAATAATAAATATTAAAAATTTAAATTACATCATTGAGAACATTATGATTTTGTGTAAACACTATTTTAGATTTATGTTTTGGAAGAGATCAAAATTTTAAATAGTTCTACAGTTGAGGTGTGCCGAATAGTATAGAAATCAAATCAAGGGCCAGGGTCCTATTTTGTATTACGCACAATACAATTTATTGCGCTTTGAAATGGTGCCATTTCGAAGTCAAAACGAGAGCCACTCAATTCTTTCTTGGACAGTGTTTGGTAAAGTAATTATTGCCGACTCAACAGCCTTATCTTCTCTTTCTTTCTTTCTTTCTTCTCTTATCTTCTTCCTCTCATAAAAAAGAAGACATGGTCAAGAAGGAAGATGACTTTCGCGACAATTAGAGAGAGAGAGAAGAAATATTGCAATTCATGAAGGAATTTTGGTGGCTCTCATTATGACTTCATTCACTATGGCATTTTAAAGCACATCACATTTTGTTGTGCATTGCACACAGCAAGACTCCCGATTTAAATAGACAAAATGTGAGATTTATTTTTTTCCTTCAAATTTTTGAATAGTTCTATGAATCATGGGATCAATTGTTGATATTTGATTAATAACACAATTTATGCATATTATACATAATTTAAGCATTGTTAATTAAAATAAATAAAAAATGTTAGTTCTTAGAGACGCAGTACTACTCTTAAGTTTTAAATTTTAAACTATAAGATTGAATGAGCCATCAACATTAGCAATATGATTATATTTAGCTTTATTTAGCTATCTTGTACAGTAATTATTGATTTTATATTTAGCTTTATTTGAGCCTGCAGCTAATAACACTTTTTTTCAAGTATATATAAACTAAAAAAATTGAAAAAATTTAAGTCGGCGATGCAACAGCGCTTCTAAAAATGTCCTTAAAATAACTTCTTCATATATATATAGAAAACTTCTAATAAGGAATCTCTTATTTTGTTACGGTACGGACTTCTTATTTTCTGATCAAATTTTGATGATCCGAACCGTTCAATGTGTTTAAAACATATTTTTAAGGGTTAACACGAGAAATCAACTCAAAATATTATTCGGAAAGGCTTTATCCATTTAATTTTTCATAAAAGTATTTCTGTCAGTATTTATGAAAAACTGTTTAGATCTAGTCTCTCTTGATAGGTTTTTGAGCCGATTTCATGCAGGTACCTTTAAAAAAATATTTTAAATATATTGAACGGTTCGGAGATCATCAAAAGTTGCTCAGGAAATAAGAGGTCCGCAACTTAGCAAAAATAGAGATATCTCTTATTATTAGAAGGGACCATATATATATCTATATATAGATGCTTCCTTCCAAACAAATTATTCATTGTGAGCAACTTTTTAAAAATGGTTCAAGATGATGACCCTATCCTCGAAACAAAAGCATACCTTCTACTTATTGCCTTTGCACTGGCAGGTTTTGTTGGAATCATATGTAACGTCGTTAGAGTTGCATTGGCCGGCCCAGGAGATGATGGGCCGACCACATACATCGCTAGACGGAGAGAGGCACCCAACAACATAGGCGGAAATACAGTGGAGTCTATAATCCCGACCTATAAGTTCGAGAAGGGCCTCGGGTTGGCCCGTGAAGATGGCATGTGTGCAGTTTGCTTGGGTGAGTACGAAGATGGCGAGGAGGTACGTAGTTTGCCCGGATGTATGCACTCTTTTCATGTCCCTTGCATCGATAAGTGGCTCTGTTCCCACTCTACTTGCCCTGTTTGTCGTACCGATATGATTTTTCCTTCACCGTAAATATCGCGTTGCTTATCTGGTAAAGAAAATGTCCAAGGACGCAGAGCATGTAGTACACGCAAATTCATATCGATCTTATGTAGTTAGTCTTATGCCCCAGATAATGGAGTTTTGAGGTACTATATGGCGGTGTTCCGATAATAAGTTATGAGACCTTGGAACATGGTTTCCGAGTGAAACCTGATTGAAAACTTGATTTGGGTGTAAATTATGAGACTGTTTGATGCTAAAAGTCTTGAATTGTATCATGTTATGATATTGAAAGTACTGCTTTACCAACTTGGTTTTCTTTTCTTCCTTCTTCTTTTTTCTTCTATTTTCAGGGCTTATGATTGAAATATAGAAAGTTAAGGCACGAAGAGACTAATGGTTTAATTTTTCATTAGAGATTGGGCACACAGGATTATGTGTGTGCATGTATAATTAATTATGTGGAGTGTGTGAGTAGGGGCGGAACCAGGATTGTAATTTTGGGGGGTTCAAAAAATTTTTTTTTTTTTTAAAATAAAGGGTTGAATATAATTTTGGGGTGGCCAAAATGTAATTTTTTATATAATTTTTAATTTTTAATTTTTTTTATACCTAGGCTGTAAAAATTTTAAAAATTTTGGGGAGGCCCCGGCGCCTACATGGTTCCACCCCTGTGTGTGAGTGAAATACGAGAGTGAAGTGTAAGACTGAAATGTGAAGCGGGGTGTTGAGTTGAATAGTTTTACTATTTATTTGCCTTGGTTAGTTATGTTCATGATGAAATAATTGTAATTGTAAAAATTTAGATTTTACAGGGGCAATTTCAAAATGTATTTTTGTGATGTAGCTTCAATTTTTAATTCACACCAAAAATGATAGTCACTATATCTACTAGAGGAAGAACATACGCCATTCATATGCAAGTTGATTATTAAATTAAAAAATAAACCCTAATTATTGAACTCAGATGTTAAAGGGTTATTGATTACAAATTTGAGAATTTAAGTACTTTTGAAGAGAGAGAGAGAGAATCTTGCAGACGAAGAGAGAGACAGAATATGAAAAATAAGATTTAGAAAGTTGAGCAGTCACCAATTTATGAGAAGTAGTGATAAGATACGTAGTTATTAAAATAATTATTTACTGTTTTACCCAGTTAATTAAAGTAAGATGGTTTTACGCTTTTGTGACGTGATTTCATGTTAAAGTTACATCAAAATGAGTAGCCGCTTTATATATTAAAGGAATAATCTAACCACAGTTCTATAGGCACCTGTTAAGGTGGGCCCAAAGTACTGTGGCGGAGTCCGCAATATTAGAAAAATCAAGTCTTAACGGAATTACCAAATTAACCCTAGCATTGAGACTATGCAATATCAATAAAAGTAAAGCCTAGCCAAATTACCAAACTAACCCTCCTTCATGATTTAGTAAAAAAGTGGTGGGATTTTTCACCTTTTAACCATTTGGGCATTTTCTTTGCTCTTGTATACCTTTCTCTCTCTCTCTCTTTCTCCCCCTCTCTCTCTCTTCTTGACAAAGAGGGTTGTGAGCTCATTCAGGTAACCCTCCTCCTCCTCCTCCTCCTCCTCATCTCTCCCCGCACGCACACACTCCACACTCCCATGTGTGTGGTATTTAAAAACAGAGGTGTGGCCTCCACTTCCATTGTCCTAATCTAAAGGTTTTAGAGTTTAACATCTATATAGAATATACTAGTATGCATATATAACTACCCAGGCCATTAATAGTGGCAAAAGGAAAAATTTCTTACTTTGTAGTTTTACAAAAGGCAAGCCATACCAAGTATATAATGAACATAAAGATAATTCTGTTGTTGTAATTATAAAATTTATTCGTTAGTAAGCTTTACAATATGCAAGCTTAATTAGTAATCAGAGGATAGTTTTTTTTTTTTTATCAAATCCATTCGGTTGCAATTATAATGGATAATAGGGGGAGCTAAAGGGATGAAGAAATTAAGTAGGAATATTAAGTATATGGAGAGCTAATTAGTGGTTCTATTATTTTGCTGTTCTATTAGGAGGTGTGTATACATTGTCTTATTATTTATGTCTTAAATTTTTATTTTTGTTGTTTTTTTAAATGTTTTGTTTATAATTTGTAGGATAATGGATGGACAATTACTTTCTATGGATTTGAATGAGATTCTAATTGATGAAAAAAGCATTATGCAATTGGAACAAATGAATTACTATTCAATGAGCATCCAAAAGGAACCATTGATTTTGTGCACAATTTCGAAGATGCAAATATTTGTTGGATGTGGACAAAAGATAAATGATTGGGTAAATGAATTTGATCCTTTTATTGGACAGTGTTTTTTTAGTGAAGAAGAAGCATTTGTTTTTTATAAAAAAAATGTGGATTTAGGAATGGATTCTTAATTCGAAAAGATCGCACCATCAAGAAAAATAGAGAAGTAAAAAGACGTGATTTTTGTTGTCAGTGTGAGGGAAAAACACATTTGAAACTTGTGGATTCGTTCAAGGCACAACGAAATAGACAGTCTGTGAAATGTGAGTGCAAAGGTCGAATGAGAATCACTTTAAGAAAATCTTTCAATATTTTTCCTCAAGAATGGCAGATCACTGAGTTTGTTAAAGAACACAATCATGAATTGCTAGCTCCCTCAGAAGTCCGATTTCTTTTAGCTAGTCGAAAAATTAATAAGGGGGATGAATTCGTATATTTTGTTGCTAAAAGAAGGAGGTTTTTCAGATAGACAAATAATGCATGTTATGAAACTTGAACAAGCTAAAACCCATGGTCTTCTTTCATTCTTTGAGAAAGATGTTCGAAATCTTTTTACTAGAGTTGGAAAGAAGCATGAAGTTAATGATGCAACAAATATTCTATAATATTGTGAATTGGCAAAAGAAGAAAACTACAAGTTTCGATATGCTTTCACAATAGATGAACAAAGAAAGTTAGACTATATTTTTTGGGGATGTCGTTGTGTTTGACACCACTTGCAAGATCAACACTTATCAAATCCTTTTGGTATTTTTGTGGGAGTCAATAATCATGAAAAGACAATTTTATTTGGATGCGCTCTTCTACAAAATGAGACAGTGGATGCCTTTCAATTGTTGTTCAAGGTAATTAGTAAGATATGATTTTATTCTTCTCCTTTTGTCAAATGTATATTTATTTTGCAATTTTGACTTATTTCATTGTGTTTTGTAGACTTTTTTGTCTTTAATGAAGAAGCAACCTAAAATAATCCTAACTGATCAAGATCCATGGATGAGTGAAGCAATTACAAAAGAATTTCCTTTGACAAAACATAACTTTTGCATATGACACATTACGAGTAAATTTAGTGGTTGGTTCACTTCTGTTCTTCGCCACCAATATTAGACATGGTGTGCAGATTTTTATAAGCTATATATATCACTTAGTTACACCTCAAGAGTTTGAAGTTCAGTGGGGCCTAATAGTTGCGAAGTATAATTTACATTGCAACAAACATATAATTGGCTTGTACGAGATTAAATACTTCTGGGCAGGGGCGGAATCAGGATTGTGACTTGGAGGGGGGGGGGGGGGGGGGTCGAAATTTTTTTTTTGGGAAATAAAGGGTTGAATATAATTTTGAGGAGGCCAAAATGTAATTTTTTATATAATTTTTAATTTTTAATTTTTTTATACCTAAGTTTTAAAAAAATTTGAAATTTTTGGGGGGCCGGGCCCCCAACATGGTTCCGCCCCTGCTTCTGGGTGCCAGCTTACCTGCGCGACTATTTCTTTGGAGGGATGACAACTACTAGAAGACCAGAGAGTATAAATGCATTCATAAAGCGGTACATCAACTCTCATACAAATTTGAAAAAATTTGTTAAACCATGTTAGTAACTCTCACTTCTTAAATGAAGATTTGTCCTTTCATTACTCGTATGCTACTTAATATATTACTTTGGTCAAACAAATAGGTTGATTTTGGTATTGAAGTTAAAAAGAATTTCATGACACTATGTTACAAAAATATTGAGGTTCCTCTTTGAGAAAAATGTCACCATTAAAAGAGTAAGCTTGTGGTCTTCTTACACCGTTTTGCTTTAAAAAGTTTCAAATGGAGTTTGGAAGAGCAACTTTATATTCGTTGTTATATGAGGAAGGTCATGAATTTATTGTGAAACATCATAATCATGTGAATAGTAATAAGCACAATATTTTTTGGGATGGCGAGACAACTACATATAGTTGCAAGCACTTCAAGTTTTGAGGAATTCTTTGTCGACACATATGATAAGTGTGTTTCTTCATAAGGATTGCTACAAAATATCATCCATTTATTTACCACCATGTTGGTGTCGTGATACATTCCAACACGAGAAAGGTCCCAAATGCCAAATGATGAGAGTTTAAATTAAAGTGATTGATGATGTTCATTGTCCTCTGATTTCCAAAACCAAAGGTCGTCATAAGACAAAGCGAATGAAAGGTGGAAAAGTGGTTGAAAGAAAGCAAAAAAAGACGTGGACTGTGCAAGAACGTTGGGCATTATATCACGACTTGTCCGGAGAAAGAAAACTTTGATTGTGCAAGTCATTCTCAAAAGAAAAAAGAAGAAGATATCAAGCAGTGACATTAGCTTAAATCCTGTACTTTGTTTAAAGTATTAGGTAATATGCAATACAATTTACTCCTACCTTTAATAATTGTATCAACTTTTTCTTTCTAAGTAAATATCAATCAGTGACACTGATACTCCTTTATTTTGTTTGTAGACTGCTAACCAATGCAAGAGTCGTTCGATTTTAGAATCGAATGGACATTTTTGTATAAATTTTGTTGGTGGTGTTTCATTTATGTTATGTATAAGCACGGTGTACGCGCGACAAATCGCGTGCTCAACATGTTTTTGAACCTTTTAATTTTTGGTGGGCACTTACATGTTGCAGAAATGCTACACACACAACAAACTTGCACAACACATTACACAACACAGCCAAAAAAATAAATTAAAAATAAGTTAAAAGTCTGTTACACAAATTCTTCTTCCCCAAACCCCACCACCCGCCCCCCCACCGCCGCTCCAGATTGCGCCACCAGATCGCCACCGCCTTCGCGCCACAACACCACAAGGTCTCTCTCTCTCTCTTAGTGGTGGTCGCCGCCGTCTGGTTGTGGCCGTGGAGTGGTGGTCGCGAACTCTCTCTCTCTCTTCGACTGTCGCGAACTCTCTTTCTCTCTCTTCGACTGTCGCGAACTCTCTCTCTCTCTCTCTTCGACTGGTTGCCGTCGTGTGTTTGTGGCCGTGGAGTGGTGATTGCGGACTCTCTCTCTCTCTCTCTCTTCGACTGGTCGCCGTCGTGTCTTTGTGGCCGTGGAGTGGTGGTCGCGAACTCTCTCTCTCTCTCTCGCTTGCTCTCTTCGACTGGTGGACGGGGAGCGGCGGTTGGGGAAGAAGACGTCGAACGATTTGGTGGTGCGGTGGCGCGATCTGGAGTTTGGGGGGGCGGGTGGGCGGCGGTGGAGGTGGCGGCGCAACAGGAGGGGGGAGGGGGGGTGGGGTTTGGGGAAGAAGGGTTTGACTTTTAATTTTTTTTTTTTAAAAACACAGCCAAAACGACGTCGTTTTGGCTGTGTTGTGTAATGTGTTGTGCAAGTGTGTTGTGTGTGTAGCATTTCTGTACATGTTGTAAAGAACATTTTTTTGCTCATTTCTTTGGACTTTTGTTGGATGGGCAAAAGAATAGATCAATTCTCTTGCATGTTTTTGTAAATGTGAGTAGTTGACTGGTAGTTGGCATGTGGTCTTTTTACCATGTCATGTGAAAATAAAACTTAGCAATGGAATTAAGTTTTACTTAAGTTACCTAGGAATTTCGATAATTTGTCTGAGATTTGTTTTTTGTATGCATGATGTTTATGAGGTATGCATTGCAGCTCTTTTCCCATTATCAGGATTAAACATATGAATATTTGAATTCGTGCTTGAAATGCTTAAAAAATTCAAGTCTTTTTAGAAATCATTTCATTTCTAGTGAATTTAATTTTTTAAAATCAATGCTTTTCTATTTTTCTTATTGATCTTTACAAGCAAGAAAATTTGAAAAAGTTAAATTAAAAAACTAATAAGCCCTAATTATTGAATTCAAATGTTAAAGGGTTATTGACTACAAATTTGAGAATTTAAGTACATTTGAAGAGAGAGAGAAAAAGAGAGAGCACTTCTGCGATTCTACGAGACAGAGAGAGAGGGAGAGAGAATTGCAGTTCAAGATGAATTTGGGTGGCTCTTGTTTTGACCTTAAAACGATGCCGTTTCAAAGCACATCAAATCCTATCGTGCATTGTGCACAACAAGACCACCAATTTGAATAGACAAAAAAGTGAGATTTATTTTTTCTTCAAACTTTTAAATGGTCCTATAATCATAGGATTAGTTGTTAATATTTGCTAAATTAATTAGAGAAACGAAATAACTAATAACATAATTTGTGCATATTATACATAATTGAAATGTCGTACAATATACTTCCACCCACAAATGTATTTAAAATTCCCGATACACGTGGGCTCACAAAATAATGGATCCATGTGCATAAAAGAATTTTAGACACGCTCGTGTCTAAATTTGTAGACAAAAACCTGTACACGTACATAGCATTGTTAATTATTCAGTAATAGTCAATACATATGAATTCACATTTTTATATTTGAACAAGCATACTATCTTGTACAGTAATTATTGATTTCATATTTAAGGTTATTTGAGCCTGCCAATAAGACTTTTTCCATATGTGTATATCAATTAATAAATTTCACAAATTTAAATCCACAATGCGGTGATGCTTCTAAAAATTTCCTTATATGTATATATGTATATATCTGTGTGTGTGTATACAGAGAGAGAGAGAGAGAGGCTTCCTTCCAATCGTTAACAACTTAGAGCAACTACAACAGGCTCAACAAATGAGTCCTGTTGGCTATTATGGCTAGCCAATGTCATTTTCTAGTGCTCCAACAGGGTCTCCATTTGGCTGGCTATTTAGCCTTTGTGGTATATCACTGGCTATTTGTAGCCAGCGGTTCCCCGCTCGCTGTGTACCATGTACGGACCCAATTCCCTCGCGCGCTCTCTCCTCCTTGCTCCTCTCGTTTGCTCTCTCTCCTTATGCCAGCAACTTTCCCTCGTCCATCTACCCTTCTTCAAAACAATTACACATAAATAGCAAACGATCGTGCGAGATATCAAAATACCAAGCAACCCTAGCTTTTGCAGATCTGAATTGATTCCTCGATGGAGTTCTCCCATGAAAGGATACGAGCAAGAGGTATCAAGAGAGAGTTCTCATCTTAGGCATATCCAATTTCTGCAAAAGGTACTCGCTGATCTCTGTGTTGTGTGAGGTTCTTGTTTTGAGGTTTTCCTAATCGTTTCATTAAGCAAAAGATGGTCATGATGTTGATTCGGTGAATTCTTTTATTGGCTTTGATTCAAGTTGGAGCAGAACTTCATGTATCTTCCTTCATCTTTGAGTCCTGGTTGCATACTATGTGTTTGATGATATGTGAAAATGAAACACAATGTCCGAAGCTTACATATAATGCACTTGTTTTACCATACGATTGATCGATTGGTGTCTAAGTCATCTACTGTTTCTCTTTCTCTTTCTCTTTCTCTTTCTCTTTCCGAAGATATCTCTTTCTCTTTGCCTTTCAAAGAAAAAATTGATTTAGTAAACATGTCTAAGTCACCTACTGTTTTTCTATAAAAAGATCAACATCCATAGAAAAGTAGACATCACGAGAGGAAAAACATGAACTTTTTTGAGGCACTGCCGAAATGATGTTGTTTTAGTTGCAAGCCTTCGGCAGTCATGCAAATGAAATGTATTGTTATTGCATAACCATTTCAAAATTACTAAAATATGTTTTTATTTGAATACAAGATAATTCTTATTGTGTTTAAATAGAAGGATATTTTAGTAAATTTGTACAATAGGGACAAAAAAGAAATGCAAATGGATTAAAAAAAGGATATAAATTTGTCCTCACTTTTGGTCTATATAAATCCACATTTGTGCTTGCAAACTGTTTGATGAAATGCCAGAAGATGGACCAGTTCATGCATTTGGCTTTTATCCTCACTTTTGGTCTATATAAATCCACATTTGTGCTTGCAAACTGTTTGATGAAATGCCAGAAGATGGACCAGTTCATGCATTTGGCTTTTATCCTCACTTTTGGTCTACGTAAATCCACATTTGTGCTTGCCACATGTGCAATATTTATTTATTTTTGGGTTTGTCGGTTAAGTTAGTTTTATTGGATAGCTAAAATAGAGATCGTTGTTGGAACGCATGGGTAAAAAAGTAGATAGGCAAATTGACTAGTGTACTTTTTTTGTCCTTTTCAGTAGTTAAATTAGCTAGTGTTGTTGGAGTTGCTCTTATACAAATGATTCAAGATGACCACCCTGGCCTCGAAACACAATTATACCTTCTACTACTCGCCTTTGGATTGGGAAGTTTCGCTGTAATGGTACATCACTTGTTTAGGGCTGCATTATTGAACCGAGCTGGCCCGGAAGATGATGGGCGCATCACATACATCACCAGACCGGAAGAGGCACCCAACAACAGAGGGAGAAATATTTCGATGGAGATGATAATCCCGGCCTACAAGTTCGAGAAGGGCATGGGGTTGGCCCGTGAAGATGGTACGTGTGCAGTTTGCTTGAGTGAGTACGAAGACGGCGAAGAGCTGCGTACTTTGCCCGGATGTATTCACTCTTTTCACGTCCCTTGCATCGATATGTGGCTCTATTCCCACTCCACTTGCCCAATTTGTCGTACCGATTTGATTTTTCCTTCACCGTAAATGCCCTGTTGCGTATCCGGTAACAAAAATGCCCGAGGGATTCATTATACAAAAATCACAGATTCATTTGAATTCTATGTAGTTAGTCTTATGCCTCACATGATGGACGTCTGGAGCACTATATGATGGTGCTCCGATAATAAATTATTAGACCTTGGAGCATGGTTTCCAGGGTTAAACCTGATTTTGGTATAGATTATGATACTATTTGATGTTAAAAGTCTTGAACTGTCTGTCTTGTTATGATATTGAGAGAGGGTTTTACCAACTTGGTTTTTCTTCTTCATTTTTCATTTTTTCCCATCTATTTCAGGGCTTATGGTTTAATTTTCGATTATATGATAGCGTAACTGATAACGTCTTTACGGCTCAAAGAACACCGGTGTGGTGCCGGCCAATACTTCTTCGATGTCTAAGTCGATGATTTGTAAACTCATGCGAAAATGATTATGTAAGCGTAAGATCATCGCCCCTTTTTAGATGGACATTAGGTTTTAGAATCCATATTGGGGTCTACTTCGTGTAGATGGAGATAAGACTTGGATGACTTAATCGTCTTGGAGTCGTGGAATCCCTATCTTAGAATAAGGATAAGTTCGGTTTGCTCCAGTTTATTCTCCTCATGGTATACTCTGTTAGATATATTGGCACTTTCCGGGGTTGTCCAAAACCTTCTTTTGTGAATTCATCGATACCATTTGAATTTTAATGGGTAGGCTTTTTAGGGGGTAGTTGCTCGCTCGATGCTCCTCCCTTCATCTACGCCAAGTTTCCTGCTGCAAAGTCAATCAATTTGTGCGAGAGGTAAATGCATTATTCAACATATCACATGCATATTTTGATTTCAAAATGTTTTTCACACATTTGCTTTTCCTATAAAACTCTCGTAGATTTGCTTTCCACACACATATATATCAAGTAAAATATTTTCTTTCTATTCTCCGAAAATCTTGTTTTTTTTTTCCTTATAAAAAAAAATATTACTTGATTTTTTCCTTTTAGATTTTCCGAAAAAATTCTCTTTTTGCTACTCATTCCTTAAAACCTTCTTCTCGTACAAGTCAGTAAAAAAAAAAAAAGGGAATGTTTGAGGGGCTAGGTAAGTAGGGCATTAGAAAGAATTGGAAAGAAAAACTTTTAGGAAATGGAGATCAGCCTTTTATTTGCTCATCACCTATTTAGTGCCTCATCACCTATTTAGTGCCTAATCATCTAATTGGTGTATTGGGTATTTTTTTTTAGAGAAAGGCTGTTCATTGCCGTGGATGAGTTGAAATCAAATCAACTCATACGGCTGTGAGTTTTTGTGGTAATATTTATTCAACGTTCTTGCATCCCGCATTGATCCGAACGTTTTTGATTGCCCTGTTCGTTTTGCACATCATTCATCATACATCCAGTGTTCTTGTGGTGCCGTTGCTACTGTGGCCGGGTCTGTGAAAGATTTGGAGCCGGTTGAATCCGGAGATCGGACGTGAAAAATCCGTGGTGTGCTATTGGGTTGCAAAGAAGCTCGGGGAGCATCGGAGGTTGGCGAGAATAGGTAAAACTTGGGGTAAGGGTTTTACTATTTTGTCAATCTGTACTTCTTTCCAATCAATAAAAATTAACAGTAGTATTAGGCTGTGGTTTTGGCTTAGGGTTGTTTAGGACCCTAAGTTTTTCCACGTATATTGCGTGTCTCCTGTCGTTACTAATTTTATTGCTTCACTTGTGTTTTGGTATGGGTTAATCGAGTTAATCATCCCGTTCATCAGTATTAATTTTTAAATCTTCTTAAAAATTGGTATTTTAATTAAAACTCCTATTCACCCCCCTCTAGGAGTGTTTTATTCGCTTCCGCGTAATTTCAATTGGTATCAGAGCAGGTTGCTCTTTTTGGATTTAAATTCCTGAGTTCTTTCGATCCTATCATTATGGACACAAACACACCACGTGAGGGAGCCTCAAACTCGAGGCCACCCTTTTTCGACGGTAACGACTATTCTTATTGGAAAGCTCGTATGACTACACACTTAAGTTCCCTGGGTGTTAGAGTTTGGAGGTCAGTTAGATATGGCTATGAGGCCCCAACCATAGAAGATGCTACGACTAAAACTATGAGACCTAAGGAAGACACTGAGTGGAACTCTACCGATAATGAGAGTTTTGAAGCTAACTCTAAAGCGTTAGGAGCCATTTATGGTGCTTTAAGTAAAACTAAGTTCAGTCGTATTTCTGCATGCACCACTGCGAAAGAGGCTTGGGATATTCTCCAAGTCACCCATGAGGGTACTAAGACTGTCAAAACGTCTAAACTCCAAATGCTAACGACACGTTTCGAAGAATTGAGAATGCAGGAAGATGACACTTTTGACACTTTTATCACTAACCTGAGTGATATTGTTAATTCTTTTCATGCTTTGGGTGAGCCCATTCCCAATCTCAAAGTGTGTCGTAAAGTTCTTAGGTCTCTCCCAGAAAGGTTTCGTACTAAAGTTGTGGCCATTGAAGAAAGGCCTGAAGTTGATGATATGCTTTTTGAGGAGTTGGTTGGAAAATTACAAACTTTTGAGTTAAATCATTTAACCAAGAAAACCACCTCTAAGGTCAGTAAAAGTATTGTTTTTAAAACATCCAATGTTAAATCGTTTGTGTCTCAAGATAGTGATGAAGATCTTGATGATGAAGAACTTGCTTTCTTTGCCAAGAAATTTACAAAATTTGCTAAGTTTCGGAAAAATAATAAGCAAGGAATCACTTCAACGTCTTCTAAAGTTAACAATTATGGTTTTAGTGAAAAGAAATTCTCTACTGATAACTCTAAAAAACCTCAAGGCATTCAATGTCATGAGTGTCATGGTTTTGGTCATGTTCAAGCTGAATGTGCCAACACACTCAAAAAGAAATCCAATAGGGATTACACAGTCACTTGGGATGATGATAGTGAGGAAGAGAATGATTCTCAAAATAGTCACGAAAAGACTGACTTAGTCCCTAGATACACTGTTCTTGCTGCTAGTGTCACATCTCCTACATCACCGAAAGCTGCCATGTCCACACCTGAGTATAATGCTGTTGACAACTATGAGTCTAGTGTTGAGGGTACTAATGATGATGAGGATGACTTAGAATCAATTACTGATGCTTATAATGAACTTCTCAAAGAATGTGTTAAATTGAAAAAGAAAAAGAAAGAATTGATTCAAGTTATTAGAAAGGTTGAAATGGAAAGAAACAGTCTTCGTGTTGACGTTGAGTCTAAGATTCATGAAATAGAAGACTTAAAGGTGCACCAAACAAAGTTCAATGAAAAATTTGCTAAAGTTGAAAAAGATCGTTTGGAGGCCTTGAAGGCTCTTGGGCTATCTGAAGAGAGAGTTAAAATCTTAGAACATGACTTGAAAGAGGCCAGTGAGGCCATAAAACGTAATGATTGTGGTGCCTCTCGTATATCTGAATTAACTCGTAAGTTTAAGGATAGAAGCGGTCTTGGTTTTATTGATCCACCATCTCTTACCTCTCATGTGAATGAACAACCCAGTAAAGATATAAAGTTTGTAAAACCAGCTGCTCCTAAAAATGTCGCTCCATCTACAGCTGTGAAACGTATTTTTTCATGTCATTATTGTGGTGTTTTAGGTCATATTCGCCCATATTGTTATAAACTCCTCAAGGCTAACAAAAGGAAATATGGAATGACCACACTGCCTAATGCTCATCAAGGTCCTAAACATGGTGTTTCTAAATTTGATAAACCTCATGTGTTTTTAAAATCTAAGATTGAGAAAGACAACAAAAATTTTGAAAAACAATTGAGTACTTTGGCTAATCAAACTTTTCACATTTTAGACCAAATACAAAAATTATCAAATAGTGCCAAGGAAGTGAATGAGCATAAGGTTGGGTCTGTTAAGCATCCTCTAGATCACATGTCTCAGATGCATATTAAACCCAAACAAATGTGGAAGAAAGTGGATGTTGTTTGTCATGTTGCACACACTGCACTTAAAGCTAACGACTCTCGTGTGTGGTATTTAGATAGTGGTTGCTCCAGGCATATGACAGGTGATAAGTTTTGGTTTGACAAATTGGAGAAATACAATGGAGGTGATGTCACATTCGGAGATGGTAATACTGGTAAGATTGTTGGGCAAGGTACTGTTTCTTCTCCTGGTCTCCCTCATTTAGAAAATGTCTTTTATGTTGAGGGATTAAAGGCTAACTTGTTAAGCATTGGTCAATTCTGTGATAGCATGCACCAAGTTCAATTTTCTAAATCTGAGTGCTCTATTGTTGATGAATCTGGTACATGCATTGTTAAAGGTGTTAGATCCTCTGATAATTGTTATTATGTTCAAACTATTACTCCTATTGTGTGCAATCGTATAATGCTTGATGATTTTGAACTATGGCACCAAAGATTGGGACATGTTAATTTTTCAGAGTTGCATCGTATCACTAAGAATGAGGTTGTGAGGGGTGTACCCAAACTTGCCAATGGGCAAGGCCTAGTTTGTGGAGGTTGTATGAAAGGGAAACAAATTAAAAGTTCCCATAAAAAGACTAATTTCATTGCTACCACTAAATGTCTAGAACTTCTTCACATGGACCTTATGGGTCCATCTCGCACTGAAAGTCTTGGTGGTAAGAGATATATTTTGGTCATTGTGGATGATTTTTCTCGTTTTACTTGGGTTGGTTATCTTAGAGAAAAATCTGATGCTTTTGCATGTTTTAAGTCGATTTGCCTTCGGATTCAAAATGAAAAAGGTTATTCTATCATTCGGGTGAGGACTGATCATGGTGGTGAGTTTGAGAATTCCGAAATAGAAAAATATTGTGATGAAAAGGGCATTAAGCATGAGTTCTCGGCTCCTCGCACAAAATGGGGTTGTTGAGAGGAAAAATCGAACTCTCCAAGAAATGGCTAGGGTTATGTTGCATGCTAAACAAGTCCCTAGAAATTTGTGGGCTGAGGCCATTAATACTGCATGTTATACCATTAATCGGGTCTATGTGAGACCCGGTACCACTAGTACTCCATATGAGATTTGGAATGGCAAAAGACCTTCAGTAAAGTATTTTAGGGTCTTTGGTAGCAAGTGCCATATTTTGCGTGATAGTGAATCGCTTGGTAAGTTTGATTCTCGGAGTGATGATGGAATTTTTTTAGGATACTCCAACACTAGTAGAGCATTTAGAGTGTATAATCTTAACACTTCTACTCTTATTGAGTCTGCTAATGTTGTAGTCGATGATACCACTCTTGATGAATCTGTTGTTGGTCATGATGATGATGAGGGAAGTTGGGATATTTTTGAGAGGGAGAGTTCGACTAAACCCATTGTTGACGTTCCCCTTGATACTCAAGAGAGTAAAGTGAGCGAAAGTGAGGAGGTTCTCGAGGAAGAATCACATATGATTCAACCTGAAGTTGATGAGGAATTAGGAACTCATGATCTTTTGTCTGCTGATGCTAAAGAACCTTCATCTCGTGTTAAGCTAAATCATCCTAAAAACCTAGTTATAGGAGATCTTAATGATAAAATGTTGACAAGACAAAAAGCTAAAAATGTGGTTCACTATGTTTGTTACACCTCCTCGCTCGAACCTAAAAGGGCTGAGGAAGCCTTAAGTGATGAATTGTGGATTGAGGCCATGCAAGAGGAACTTCAACAGTTTGATAGAAATAATGTTTGGTATTTAGTTCCTAGACCAACTCACACTAATGTCATCGGCACAAAATGGATTTTTAAAAATAAAAAGGATAGTGAAGGCATAGTGGTTAGAAATAAAGCGAGATTGGTCGCTCAGGGCTATACACAGATTGAGGGAATCGACTTTGAGGAAACCTTTGCTCCAGTTGCAAGGTTGGAGTCTATTAGACTTCTTTTTGGCATTGCTTCACATTTAAATATTAAACTCCCTCAAATGGATGTCAAGAGTGCGTTTTTAAATGGAGATTTGATGGAAGAGGTTTATGTTGAGCAACCAAAAGGTTTTATTAATCCTTACTTTCCTAATCATGTATATCGTCTCCGAAAAGCCCTTTACGGTTTGAAACAAGCCCCACGTGCTTGGTATGAGCGTCTCGCTGACTATTTATTAAACACTGGCTTTGTTCGAGGGGGAGTTGACCAAACTCTCTTTATTCGAAAAATTGAAAAAGATATTTTGATTGCGCAAATCTATGTGGATGATATAGTTTTCGGATCCACATGTGAGTTATATGCCAAACAGTTTGGGCCTCAAATGTCTCATGAATTTCAAATGAGTCTTATGGGTGAGTTGACCTATTTTCTTGGTTTTCAAATTCGTCAACTCGACGATGGTATATTTTTGTCTCAATCAACTTATGCAAAGGACTTGGTCAAAAAATTTGGCATGGCTGATTCTAAAATCACACGGACACCAATGAGCACTAGTGTCAAAATTGCTAAAAATGTTGATGGTGTGAATGTTGATCCTACTCTTTATCGTAGCATGATAGGAAGTCTTTTGTATCTCACTGCTAGTCGTCCTGATATTTCATTTAGTGTGGGTATTTGTGCTCGCTACCAATCTAATCCTAAAGAGTCTCATTTAACCGCTCTCAAGCGGATAATTCGGTATGTCAAGGGTACTTCATCCTTTGGGCTCTGGTATCCTCGGGGTACTAATGTTGACTTAGCGGCGTATTCCGACGCTGATTGGGCTGGTAGTTCTGATGATCGTAAAAGCACTTCCAGTGGTTGTTTTTATCTAGGAAATTGCTTAATTGCTTGGCACAGCAAAAAGCAAAATTGTGTTTCATTGTCCACTGCCGAAGCTGAATATATTGCAGCTGGCAGTTGCTGCACTCAACTTTTGTGGATGAAGCAAATGCTTCAGGATTATGGTTTGTCTCATGGTACAATGACTGTCTTCTGTGATAACACTAGTGCCATCAATATCTCTAAAAATCCCGTTCAGCACTCTCGTACTAAACATATCGACATACGTCACCACTTCATTCGTGAACTTGTAGAAGATGGTGTTGTTACTCTAGAGTTCGTTCCCACTCATGATCAAAAGGCTGATATTTTCACAAAACCTTTAGATTCTCTTAGGTTTGAGTATCTTAGGAAATCTATTGGTATCGTTTCTATGGATTAAATTCAGTGTTTTTATGTCTCTCATTTGCGTGCTTTGTGTGCCATCATTCTAGAGTAGACATATAAAAAAAATAATAATAATAATAGAATTCTTTATGCATGAGACTTGAAAATTTGTGAGATTGACTCTTGATTGACTGAGTTGAAGATGTGATTGTCATAATTTTATTATCTTGTGGCATTGTAGTTCTTCTTGCTATCATGTCGTGAAAAATTTGTCATGGCACTTACACTTAGTACCTTTGCACTTAGCATTTATTTGGGCTTTGGTTGCTTGTGAGCTGTGCCTTGATTATTCTTGATGGCTAGTTTAGTGGAGACTTATGCCCATGTGAGTTTAAAGCCCTATTTTTTCTTGGAGTGGTGTCACATAGACTCTTGTTTGTCACAAAAGAGCAAATTTGTTGTTGATCTCATTATTTTTGCTGTCAAGTATTGGGAACTTTTCACATTGCTTTTGGGTATGGAAATTGCATGGTTTTGTTGCCCCTTGGAGAGGATTATAGGCAATCTTTGCTATTTTGAGCCGGTTCGTTTCTTCATGTCATACACGTATCCCTTGTGAGCCCGTTTGAGCCTTCTGCCTGTAACCTTTTTTTTGTTGATCTCCTCTATCTATATTGTGTCTTGAGAAGGGCTAATTAATCATGTGATTGAAGATGGTTTATTGAGACAAGAAGGAGATGAGTATATTTGAGAATTTGTGTTCGATTTGTGGTGATCTTTCCCTTTTCCCAAGGGAATGTGTGCAACGTATATATATAAAGAAAACAAAGCTAAAAGGGAGGACACCAAATTATTGTGGAAAGGAGAAATACTTGTTCTTAATGTGGGAATGTGTTGAAGGAGGAAAGGAAAGAGGGCACGCATCATAATATTTGCCCTATGTATTGTTATGAGCCATTCTTAGACACTTGAGTACTTACCTAGCTTTGAAACTTTTTTCCTTACCTGACGTTATAACCAGAATCAAAGTCCTATTTGATCCTAGGGGCAATGGGATGTGGAATGATGGAAGGAGATAAGTTTTCAATGCTTGGCATTCTGTTCATGCGATCTTGTGTCCACTTTATAGAGCGTTTTTTTCTTGTCATTGTGTGCGGAATATATTTGCTTCCATTTACATTACTTCCACCCGCACATATTGCGAGTATTTAATATGCACCTTGTTTCGAGTGATTTCATTTGTTGAGTGCATGACACGGTGAGATTTGAAGTCGAGACTCGGTCCGGAGAGAATTTTTGAGTTATTTTTCACAGGTGACCAAAGCCCTTGCCCAAACAAGCTAAATGTAGGTGCTATGACTCATGTTTCTAACGGGACAGGGTCTAGAACTACATATGCATTTTTTCAAATGGCTTCATGTATTTGCTTGAGATTTCGATGAGTTGACTTACAGGTTTTTGGGTTTCATGTGGAAAGCGTTCACATTATGTGTGCTTCTTATGCATTTGTTACATCCGTATGTTTTTCATGTCTTTGCTTGAGATTTCGATGAGTTGACTTACATGTTTTTGGGTTTCATGTGGAAAACGTTCACATTATGTGTGCTTCTTATGCATGTGTTACACCCGTATGTTTTTCATGTCTTTGCATCGTCCTCCTCATATCCAGAGTAAGTGCATCCTTAGGACTTCCTGCCGTTAGAGCTCTTCCCAGCAGGTATGCTAGTTCCTTAGTTGTTGTGTTGATTCAAAGAGTACAGGCTTCCTTGGGACATTAGTGTTGATTTCCAGAGCCGAGCGCCTATAGGACTTCGCCGTGTCACGACCCTTGTAATGCGGTGGTTTTGGCACTTGGTATTTTCTTCTTCTTGTCTAGAGATTCTACGAGCTAGTGTGTCAAAGGGGGCACTTGGTCTTCACAGATTTTGTATATCCTTTGCCTTCCCGTGACAAAACGGGGGAGAAGTTATATGACTTGCATTTGTGTTGGATGAGCTTTCTTATTAATATGCTTGCATTTGTGTTGGATGAGCTTCTTTGCAGGATCTTGGCGATTACCATGGACGTTTGGCTATCTAGTTAGTTTGAGTTTTGTAGATTCTCAAGCTAGTTAGGATTTGCTTCCTTTTTTTGTGTGTGAATGGTTTTGTCCCGGAAATGCCAAAGGGGGAGATTGTTAGATATATTGGCACTTTCCGGGGTTGTCCAAAACCTTCTTTTGTGAATTCATCGATACCATTTGAATTTTAATGGGTAGGCTTTTTAGGGGGTAGTTGCTCGCTCGATGCTCCTCCCTTCATCTACGCCAAGTTTCCTGCTGCAAAGTCAATCAATTTGTGCGAGAGGTAAATGCATTATTCAACATATCACATGCATATTTTGATTTCAAAATGTTTTTCACACATTTGCTTTTCCTATAAAACTCTCCGTAGATTTGCTTTCCACACACATATATATCAAGTAAAATATTTTCTTTCTATTCTCCGAAAATCTTGTTTTTTTTTTCCTTATAAAAAAAAATATTACTTGATTTTTTCCTTTTAGATTTTCCGAAAAAATTCTCTTTTTGCTACTCATTCCTTAAAACCTTCTTCTCGTACAAGTCAGTAAAAAAAAAAAAGGGAATGTTTGAGGGGCTAGGTAAGTAGGGCATTAGAAAGAATTGGAAAGAAAAACTTTTAGGAAATGGAGATCAGCCTTTTATTTGCTCATCACCTATTTAGTGCCTAATCATCTAATTGGTGTATTGGGTATTTTTTTTTAGAGAAAGGTTGTTCATTGCCGTGGATGAGTTGAAATCAAATCAACTCATACGGCTGTGAGTTTTTGTGGCAATATTTATTCAACGTTCTTGCATCCCGCATTGATCCGAACGTTTTTGATTGCCCTGTTCGTTTTGCACATCATTCATCATACATCCAGTGTTCTTGTGGTGCCGTTGCTACTGTGGCCGGGTCTGTGAAAGATTTGGAGCCGGTTGAATCCGGAGATCGGACGTGAAAAATCCGTGGTGTGCTATTGGGTTGCAAAGAAGCTCGGGGAGCATCGGAGGTTGGCGAGAATAGGTAAAACTTGGGGTAAGGGTTTTACTATTTTGTCAATCTGTACTTCTTTTCAATCAATAAAAATTAACAGTAGTATTAGGCCGTGGTTTTGGCTTAGGGTTGTTTAGGACCCTAAGTTTTTCCACGTATATTGCGTGTCTCCTGTCGTTACTAATTTTATTGCTTCACTTGTGTTTTGGTATGGGTTAATCGAGTTAATCATCCCGTTCATCAGTATTAATTTTTAAATCTTCTTAAAAATTGGTATTTTTAATTAAAACTCCTATTCACCCCCCCTCTAGGAGTGTTTTATTCGCTTCCGCGTAATTTCATACTCCCAATAGGATTGTATCTCTTACCGCAAGTATTCTTATAGGATTGCAGAGGGCAAAAAGGATCAACTCATATAGTAGAAAAAAAACCTACGAACGACCGAGAAGGCCAGAGGTTGATCATGGCTGAGGAGGTTGACAAGACCACATATAGCCGAGTAAGCAAGCTTTGCTCAACCATTAGTCCAATACCCATCAAGATGTCCCCTACGAGTGCTTTACTCGTTTTGTGGGGGGCTCAGTGCAAGCAGAGGGCGGTTGAGAAGACTGTGAGAAAAGTGAAGGTAGAGAGGACGAGGAATGCGCGACATGGAGCGCTAAACGATAATAATTCTTTTAAGTTTCAATCTTCTTCTGTTAATGATTCACCGGGATGTTTTGGCCGGTTATAAAATTGCTTAGGATGTGCAGAAAATTTCAAGTGGGCTTTGGATTCTTCCATGTTTTTTTTTATAGTATATTTCCTTTTATGCTCTTTTAAAGGTATATAGAGTGTTACAATATCGAAGAACTTATAAATCACTATGTATAATAGTAAATAATAAATATTAAAAATTTGACTTTAAAAATAACTCTCAAAAAAGAGAGAAGAGAGGAAGTCAAGTGGTAGCAAAAGCTTATTACTGGTAACGTATTCCATCGGTTTTGTGTACACACTATTTCGCAAGTTGGGCATGCTAAATAGAGTAGACATAGAATCGGAGTTATGTTTTGCACTACGCACAATAAGAGAAATAATATTTGTTGCTCTTTGAAACTGCGTCGTTCCAAGACCAAAACGAGAACCACCCATCAAATTCCTTCTTGGACTGTGTTTTGGCAAAACAATTATTGCGCTACTAACCATGCAGCCTTATGTTCTCTTTCTTACTTTTCTATTATCGTCTTCCTCTCTTAACTTCTTCCCTCTCCCTCTCCCTCTCCCTCTCCCTCTCCTTCTCTTGTTCTTCGTCAATATCACACTCTCTAACACAAAAAATGGTGGATGAAGAAATAAAATCCAAATTTAAAAATTCAGAAGAATAATTTGAAATCAAGCTTAAACTAGAACAAAGATTGAATGATAATTCTTTTTCATCCTTGTAACGCTTCATGTAAATCACTGACCCAACAACTTATTGAAACCCAACCACGTGATCCAAAATGTTTAAACCCAAGTTATTAGTAATAGTTTATATGATTCCTTATATGCCCAAGATCACGCATGTAGACTTTTGATGTGGGACGAGATATTACAATCTCCCCACCTTTTTAAGACCTTGCGCCCTCGCAAGGGGTTCACACTAGAGTCACCACGGCCTAACCCCGGTCTGTTCCCTAGTGATCAAATAAAGTCCTGGCCCTACACTCGATCGTG
Source organism: Arctostaphylos glauca (assembly GCA_019985065.2). NCBI lineage: Eukaryota > Viridiplantae > Streptophyta > Magnoliopsida > Ericales > Ericaceae > Arctostaphylos > Arctostaphylos glauca. The sequence goes on from JAHSPW020000013.1 coordinate 23,677,312, forward strand.
TAGACGGATTGCTCTGATACCATTTGTAACTCCCCATGTAAACCACTAACCCAGCAACTTGTTGAAGCCCAACCACGTGGCCCAAAATGCTGAAGCCCAAGTTGTTAGTAGTAGTTTACATGGTTTCATATATACCCAGGATCACCCATGTAGACTTTCGATGTGGGACGAGATATCACAATCCTCATCTTCAAATGATTCAAAATCGGCCGACTCAAGACGATTAGAAAGAAAATGACGGCAAACTTTACAACAAAAGCGACGATGTTGTTAGTAACTACACAAAAGACATAGTCAAGGAGGAAGAGAACTTCTTCAATTCGACGAGAGATGGACGTCTAGAGAAAGAGAGAGAAGGAAATACAATTCAAGAAGAAATTTGGGTGGCTCTTGTTTTGGCTCTGAAACAAGAGTTTAATTTTGTTCACCCTAAGGTGAATAAACTTTGTTCACCTTCTGCTATTTGGATCATTTCAAAATCTTATTTCAATGATTAAAATTGTCTATTTTATTCTGATTAGTTTCTTTAGTTGTTACGAAAATAATCAGCTCAATCGGATATCGATAACTATTTTATCTAAACATATAATTTTTAAAGTAAAAATTAAAATTTTTAGATAAATCACTTACCAATATTTGATTGAGTTAAATTTTTTTGTGATAACTAAAGAAGTAAATTAGAACAAAATAGACGATTTCGATCCTCAAAGTGGAATCTCAAAGTGTTCTCAAGCGGTGGAGGGTGAACAAAATTGGACTCCTAAAACAATGCCATTTCAAAGCGCGCAGCAAATTATTCTACTGTGCATGCGTTGCGCACATCTGGACCCCAAATTTGAATAGACACAAAAGTGTTCTTTAAACTTTTGAATAATCCTATGATTAATCATGGGTTTAGTTATTGATATTTGACTAATTAATGGAATGAGATAAGTAATAATATAATCTATGCACATTATATATAATAAAAATGTCTGCACCTACCACCCGACACACATTGAGCATCAAGCAATTTTAGATACACTTGTGTCTATAATATTGGTGGACAAAAATCTATGCATGTAGCATTGTTAATTATAATAAATCAAATAATCAGAGTTCTTAGAGATAATGATTATATAAGAGGCACACCAGAGATTTAATAATAATAAAAAAAGTTAGACAGGATACCTTACTGCAATAAATAATTCAGTAATAGCCAATATATTTGAATTCAGATTTTCATATTTGATTGAGCAAACTATCTCGTACCATAATCATTGATTTAATATTGAATGTTATTAAAGCTAGCCAACGAGACTTTTTCACAAACTAAAACAATTCAAAAAATTTAAATCGATCGATGTGGCGGCGCTTCTAAAAATGTCCTTAAAGTATGTTCTTTTTTTGTTATATATATATATATACATATAGATAGATATATAGATGCTTCCTTACAATCAAATCATTCATTGATAACAATTTACTAAAAATGGTTCAAGATGGTGACCCTACCCTCCAAACACAAACATACCTTCTGCTAGTCGTCTTTGGATCGACATCCATCTTTGCATTCGTATATCACTGCATTAAAGTTGCATTTTCGAACCAAAGTGATCACCGAGCCGGCCAGGGAGATGACGGGCTGACCAGATACATCGCCAGACGAGAAGAGGCACCCAACAGAGGGAGAAATACGGTGGAGCTGATAATCCCGGCTTATAAGTTCGAGAAGGGCATGGGGTTGGCCCATGAAGATGGCATGTGTGCAGTTTGCTTGAGCGAGTACGAAGATGGCGAGGAGTTGCGTACTTTGCCGGGGTGTATGCACTCCTTTCACGTACCTTGCATCGATATGTGGCTCTATTCCCACTCCACTTGTCCTGTTTGTCGTACAAATATGTTTTTTCCTGTGCCGTAAATATCGTGTTAGTTATCCGGCAATGAAAACGCTTTCATTGTACGACATGTTTTCGAGCGTTTTCATTGTACAGAAATATCGGGACGCGGGCTTATTTAGACACGCAAATTCATATTGACCATCAATCTGTAGTTAGTCTTGGACTCCACATGATGGAGGTCTGCCTGTTGTCTCATAATTTATTAGGAGACACTGGGGTATGGTTTCAAAGGTGAAACCTGATTTGGATGTAAATTATGAAACTGTTTGTTGGTAAAAGTCTCCAATTGTGTTATCTTGTTATGAGATTTAGAGGGTTTTACTAACTTGTTTTTCTCTTTTTATTTTTCTTTTTTTAGGACTGGATTAGGGAACTCTTTTATGCACAATGCATAACAGGATGTGTTGTGCGTTTAAACGATACTGTTTTGGTGCTCAAAAAACTATTCAGAAATTTTCCGAACACTATCCAATCGTTTGGACTGATTTTATGGTGCCAAAACGTCATTGTTTTTATTAATGAGTCTCACATCGCCTATGTTGAGCATTATTCCTCTATGTATAGGCCTTGGGCAACCCTTATTCTTCAAGCCAATTTTCAATGTTGAGTTAAGCCCATGAGATTCTAACATTATATCAGAGCTAGGTTCATTACGCACTCAGGTTCTCTCAGCTAAAATCCTTAGTCATCCTCCCATATGCATTACATGCACGCTTCGCGTGAGGAAGAGTATTAATGAGTCTCACATCACCTATGTTGGGCATCATTGCTCTACATATAGGCCTTTGGCATAGGCCTTTGGCAACCCTTATCTTTCAAGCCAATTTTTATGATTGAGTTAGGCTTATGAATTTCTAACAATTTTGATGCGCAATAGACCATATTATGCGTTGTGCCCAACAAAGCACTAGGGCCTTCAAGGCCTGTGATTCAAAGATAAAAAGCTAAGGCTTAAGGTAGACCAATGGTTTGATTTTTTTACTACACATTACTTTTTCTTTAAGGTTTCAAATATTGGAAAAGAATATGCAGAGATTAGTCAAGCATAGTCTTAAATACCCTCGTATGAGAGAGAAAAATAAATAAATTTTTATTTTTGGGCTAATATTGACTGTTGATACAAATGAAGATCGCAAAATCTTAAATATAGCTCGCGAAAGCTACTTTTGTTTATTTACACAATTAGTAAGACGTGAAAAAATAACTTATTCAGCTTCTTTCTTCCATCGTTTTGACCTATTATCAATGGCAAATTCTTACCTTTAGGCCCGCCCACTACCCATCTCTTAATGCTAGGAAATTCAGGGTCCACCTAGCACTCGTTTCATTTCAGACAATATCTTCTACATAGCAGAAGCCACAATCTATAAGATAATTCAATGGGCTTAGTACACACTCACTTTGACGATTCAATCTTGTATCTTTTTACGTCAATTTTCGAACATCGTAGTCACGTCATGATTTCGTAATATTTGTTTTTAATAAACTAAAATGACAAGTCAATAATAACAAGTATTGTTGTTTTTTCTAAAGATAATTAAGATAATTTAATACGACTATAATCACAAATCAATATTCTTTTAAAGTAGTAAATGCATAGGGTCATTCACTCCACAATAATAATTAAAGATGATTAGTGAAAACCGTCATTAAACGTGAAAGATGACAGTTTTAAAATTATTATTTATAGAAGTGACATTAAAAAATCTGAATTTTTTATGATAGTTTGTAATTATTATTGATATCTATATAGTGTCATTAAAAATTATAAAAAGACAGTTGTCATCATTAACTATAAATACGACAATTACAAAGCGTCATTAAACATAAGACCATTATTTACTTAATATGGTCAGAACACTATATATTATCTTCTATTTTCAAGTTTCGAACGTTTGACCTTTCACCAAATCAACACCTTACACGCGTCTTCTCCAACCACTGCACTAAACATAATATTTATGAGATATTTACAATATCTAATATATAACATAATTTTTTATTGCTTCAATGTCAGTCGAGATTAAAAAAAATTTCATAATTTTAATGTCAATTTTAATCAAAACCGAGATTAAGAAGATTTTCATAAAAATTTTACTATTTGGTTTCGATGCCACTTTTAATCAAATCGACATTAGAAATGGGGATTAGTTATGTCACCAACTTGAAAAGCGACATAATAAAAATATTACATGGTAGTTTTTTTTATACCGACATCAATACTTATTTTAGTTTATTCAATGACAGATTTTCAAAAATTGACATGTTATTTACTTTTATAGTGTGCTATATAAGCACAATTGTAGTAGTAGTAACAGTTTTTTTTTGTAAATTGATATCAATACTTATTGTATTTTTTTAATGACAGACATGTTATTTACTTTTATAATGTCGTATTTAAGAACTATTATAGTAGTGATGACAGTTTGTGTAGACTGTCATCAATTCTTATTTTATTTTTTCAATGACATTTTTGTAAAACTTTATATGGTATTTACTTTTTATAGTGGTGTATTTAAGCACAATTACAATAGTGATTGAGTAAACTCGCCGTGTGGAGCAAAATCATTCTACCTTCTAGTGATGAGCAAAATAGTTCTTCCAGTGATTACACCGTGTGAGCCACCTTGCCAGGATGAATGACATGTGTTGCCTATTTGCTCAATAATAGCTCGAATGAGATAGCTTATTGACCCTAAAATGAGAAAATAAACTAATAAAAGTATTAAGCCAAATAATTCCTATTTTGCATCCGATTTAAGCCACTAATTGTGTCTAAATTCATACATAAAATAAATAAATAAAATAACAAAATGTGATGCAAAGACCCAAATTTTAAAAAGGAAAAAAATGAAATTCTAACAAATTTAATTCTATTTTAGAATATTTTTTTTAATAATTTAATTATGTAATTTCAAAATTTAATGCATTTTACATTTGGGCTTAATTATACGTATATTGATAATTAGACGTATGTGTGTGTCTAGTGAGTCAAGCCCAACTACCATCTAACTCATCTATAGTTTTTGGCCCAATTCTTATGGTTCAAGCCCAGAATCAAAATCCAAACCCATGACCCTTGACCCTTGAGACCATTCCCTTCTTTTTCACTCATATACGTTAGAAATTTTTATAGTATATCTTTTTGTTTAGAATTTTTCACATGGTATATATCAAATCTTCAAATTTGCACATGGAGCAAATCCTTGAAGGTTCTTCTACCCCAGTGGAGTTCCAATCCTTACTCACCACTTCTCTTCAAAAATCTCCATGGGACATGATTTTTTTCCTTCCTCAAACTTCAATAACTCCAATGGTTTCAATCAATACCTCCATTTCACCTTTCATTGTTTTTGCAATCCTAGGGATTTATGGCAAGCTTTATACTCCATCTACTCCTATAAATAGGGCTTCTCTACTTTCATTTGGAGCATCAAAATCTGAAATTCAAAATTTGCTAAGAGAGGATGAGAGATAATCTAATTTTTACAATAGAGGGAAAGAGAGAAAAAGAGTAGTCCAACTGAAGTCAAATTTATCTAATTGAAACCATTTTCAATCCAATTCAAGCTTCATTTGCCCTCATTCAAGGTCATAAAACTCTTCATTTATCTCAATTTATGTTATAAACAATATATTTAAACTTCACGAAACCATGAAAATCAAACCCAGTTTTGTAAAATTTTTTAGAAGATAATTGTTCAACTAGTTGGTCATGTTTTGGACCATCCGGATGGGATATTTTTCTGTATTTTTTTTATATTGTGAAATTTCTGGTCCAATCAGTTGGTCATATTTTGGACCATCCAGATGAACCTTTATGCTGTATCTGAAAATGCTGTATTTTCTCTAACCTAACCGGTTGGGCCATTTCTAGATCATCTGAATAACTTTACAAACTGAACCTAACTGGTTACTCTAGTCCTGATTGGTCACTATTCATCCACTAACATCTTATTTTCATTACCTAAAGTTTTTCTTTACTTCAATTTATTTAATGAAAATAAGAAAGTACCTCCCATTTGGAAACATTGGCGTTATCAGAATTTTTAAATTCAACCAAATCAAAATCTCCTCCCCCTATTTTAGTACAAAAGTAAAAAATTATATTTTTTTGACCGAAAGAACGGCTCGTAATTCATTCTAACTTTATCCATTTAAGACAAGTAAGTATACTATTACTATTAGAAAAATTCAATAAACGATTACCGCCACTTTTTATTCCTTAATTTGGAACTTAAAAAATTCACTTTTTTATACTTAGCTATTTTTTCGATAATCAGATTTTCAGCATAATGCAAACATTAGACCAAATGAACTTTTAAATTAAGATATGTTCTTTCTAACTATATTGTCGATACCAAAACATGAATTTGGACATTTCAACCTTGATATTATACTCAACCGGATGCTTTAGTGTGATCCATATGAATGACCCAACTTCCAACCGCAATGACATATCGATCCAACTTGATGGCTTAAGTTTTTCTTTTCATTTGAAGTTTGTGATTCTAGTCATATTACTACTTTGCACTTATACTTTTATGATTGCTACTCTTATTCAATTGACATCATGAATAATAGTTATTATATAATGGCATCATAAAAACATGTTGTTTTTATGATATTTTAATTCCTCCTAATTGTCGTTTGAGCATGTGTCAACTTAGTAACGAATGTCTAACTACACATCACTTTGAGTATAGTCGTCTCTCATGTGTTTCTGAACAATAAATGAGATTTTGAGGAAAACACTGAGACGTTTCTTGTGAAACGTGATATCACTCAATGGAGAGATCGTGTTAGGATGTCTTTAGCCGAGAGATGAATTTTTAGCCGAACTATGTCTGATACCATCGAGCTACGTTTTGAAACCAAGTCGGTTATGTCTCATGTATTAAGCCAAGTTATGTCATAATCCGGTTATGTTCTTTAGTCACGTCGTGTCTTTTAAAAATAAAATTATATATAATGATGAAGTTATGATTTTTATCGAGGCACAATGCATGGGAGGCATAATGCCTAGGAGCATAATGGTTGGGAACATGAGACACGGGAGCTGATGTTTAGGTACGTATGAGTCGGATACGAGGTTTAGCTTAGGGGTTGAGACCATATCGGTCAAGAATATCATGACACTGTATTAAAAATAGATTTGACTGATGGGCAACGCTAGTGTTGACCCGAACTTGAGATTTTGAAATAAATTTTAGACACTTATGAGTCATAGTTAGACATGTATCAAAATCTAGAGAGAACCTTAGAAAGTAAACTTGGACTTTCATTACTCACTTTGTACTCTGATTATTTACTGTTAATATTATTTTGGCTTGTTCATTGTAATTATTCATGACTTGTTCATGCATCATTCGTTTTGTAGCATAAATTGGGTTAATGTAAGAATTTTTATTACTGAACTTTTATCGTTATTTGGTGCAATATTTTTCTGCCCCTGACCTTTCATACCAAGTGTCGATGATGACGTAACTGGGTCCACTTATCCAGCCATAAATGACAATATCTTTGTTGAGGACACAATAGCACCATAGATAGTTTTCAAGTGCCCAAAACAACGTCGTTTTGACACCCAGACTTCAAGAAGGGATGAAAATAGAAGGGAGAGGGTTAGTAGTGTATCTACCTGTTGATCCACAACGAACCATGAAAAAAAAAGTATTTATTTGTCTTCTCAAACTAGAATGGAATGAAAAAAGCGTTCATTTTGATGCGCAGCGCACTCAAATACTCCCACTCATTATTGTCTCGAGTCAAATTATTGTGAAAAACACTATATGATTCCTTTGTTTTGTTTTTTCCTTTATGGAGACAAACAATAGGTCTGGGATCTTGAAAGGACTAGGCCCTAGGGCACACCTTCCCCGTTATCAAAGGTTTTGATTTTCTTGCACTCAATGATTATGTCTCAACTAATGAATTTAATTTCATGTGCTTAGATATGCTAAATTCAAAACATAATAATGATTAATCAACTCGAGTTGGCTTAATTTTTATTTTATTTTTAACTTAGACGAGTTTACGTGCATCTCGACTAATTTTTGACTAAAGACCAAACTCACCGTCAACTTGCGAATATCACAATTAAAGCCAGAACAAACTCTGTATAGACTGATTTCATAAGAGTTGAGCTCTTTGGGTTTAGTACTCACCATTTCGCACTTTCAAAGTAAGATCTAGTTTTACCAGACGTCAGTTTGAATCTTCGTTTTCCCGCATAAGAATATTTCGTCGTCACTTTCTTTTTTTCTCACTTGCAATCATTGCTTGAGTTGTTGTGTGTTGAGCTTTTTATTTAGTTGTTACGAATTTCACACGATTAATACAGTATTATGCATTATTATAAAAATTTATAAAAAAAAAAAATCAAACCTTTCCGAAACTAGTAACGCGTAAACCATGTCAAACCAAGACCGATCAATAGCCAAAGCGAATGGATTTGCACTTCTCCTAGAATAGTTAATGAAACAGTCTAGCCCCCGCTTCTCCATCCATCGACACGCCTTATATTTCGGTCTCTATATGATGCATTATTATATTTTAGCATTCATGCAATTAGTTTTGCGTATATTATTTTTTTTATTCGTATATTTTTTTCCAGTATCATCAATGGAGAATATGAGGATTTTCTTAACTAAAATTTTTGACTTACAAGTAAATGCAATTTTTTTAATATGCAAGGTAAAATGGATATACAATTTCGAAAAAACTTAATATTTAAACTATTTAGAGATCCAATGGTCCAAATACTAAGATAATTTAAAATTAAAAAAAACCTTATTAGTTGACACATTCCATCAATTATGCGAAATTGGTCAAATTTTGGACAAAAGAATAGTAATATTGCAGGAGAGATTTTGTGAGAAGAGCTTTAAAAATAATTCAAATTTAATGTTTTAATTATTTAAAAATCCAACCACTAAGATAATTAAGATTAAAAAAAATTATTAGTTGGCACATCCTATTATTTTTGGATGTCTTTGTAAGCCTTCGTGTTTTTAAGATAGTTTACAGATTATAATAATTACATATTTCTAATAATCAAATTATCAGTTGGCACATACTACTGCTGCTGTGTGACTGGTAATGAAAATTCATAGATTTTATAGATTATTAGTTGGCAATTATATTATTAATTTTGAAGATTTCATTGACGGGTTACTAATAATCTTTCTAAGATATTAAAGATTAGGCTAGGTTTGACCTGACTTGATTATTTGATTATTTTTTTCTCTTATGTGAATTATTTTTATAATTTTTTTATCTTTCATCAATTTTTTGTGAATTATTGGTTTGTCTCGATGAGAGGTTAAATAATTGACTAAATTTAAAAAAAATCAAAAAAGACAAAAAAAATCTAAAAATATGATCCTTTTGTGCTTATTCATTGTCTTTAGTGACTTTTTTTAACTTTTTGATATAATTTTATACATTTTAGATTTATCTCATCGAGACGGACCAATAATTCACAAAAAATTGAATAGAGACCAAATGTGCTTAAAATAAGCAAGTTAAGGCAAATTGAGCCGATTTGATGTCTTTGCGATCCTTCGTGCTTTTTTATTGGTACGCATAATATAATAAGTATGTTTGTACCACAAAAATAAACTCACAATTGGTAGGTCAAATTCTCGATTGTAACTATTTTGTTGTCTTAATAGGATGAGTAAAGTGATTGGTAATTACATATTCTCCATTTTAAAGTAATTATTAACTTTTAAATATCATATTTCTTAAATTTGAATGATTTATTTTATACTTTTTTTAGAACTAAAAGTGAATAAATACTTTCTTAATTCAATTGCTTTAGTCCTTTATATCTCAATTTTAATATATCACGATAATAAAAATGTTTAGAATGAAAAAATCGAATACAATAAATTTACTCTCATAATTTTAAGAGAATTTACAAATTAAAATGATGAAATATTTTTACTTTAATTTTATAAGTCCCATAAATTCGTGCATAACACGAGTTACTACTAGTGTGTATAAGGCCAGTATGGCTGGTAATGGAAATTCAAAAAATGGGCATTAAAATTTTATATAATTGTTTATATGGTGAGGATTTCAAGAAAAAGAAACAAAACAAGGGTTCGTAAGTATGGTTTACAGTAATCATACACCATGATTTTGACAATGTGATTTTCAGTAAAAGGGGTTTCTTTGCTCTTTGTTTTTAGCTGGGGGATTGTTTTGGAGACAGTGATTTGCAGATAAAGCTGAGATACATTGTGGCTTTTGTTAAAGAGATGGTGAAAGAATCTGGGTGGTTTTTTCCTGAGTTTCAGTCAAAAGTTTTATGCTCTCTACGTGTTTGTCTTATTGTTTCAGAGAAGAATGAGACCACTCAGAAGTAGTACCCAGTAAGTTTCTCTTCCACTTTCTTGGGCTTTTCCTGGAATCCAAACATTTCAGGTAATTCATGGTATACTTAATTGGGTTTTGATAGAGAGGCGGTGGGAATCTGGTGGTGTTTGTCTGAGTTCCACTCAGAGTTTTCTGTTCTCTCTGTGTTTGTATTATTGCTTCTGAGAACAATGAGACTGCTCACAAGTTTTTCTCTCTCTAAGATTTTGACCCCCTTTCTTGGTTTTTTACCCCCTGCAATCTGAGCATTTTAAGTAAATCGTGGTATGGTCATTTGGGTTCGAGTTATCTGGGAATTTAAAGTTGTTTTTAGGTAAGATTTTCTTCCATTTTCTTGGAATTTTCTTGCTCTCCAAACATTTCAAGAACTTCATGGTAAAGTTCTTGGATTTGGGCTTGTGAAATCTGGAAGTCTGAAGTAGTTTAGTTTTTCCCTCCTTTTTTCTGATGAAGAATTGATAGAAAGATGAGATCTTTGAGCAGTGTAGGACTAGCATTGAGTCTGATTTTTGGGTGCCTTCTATTAGCTCTAGTGGCTGAGGTTTACTACTTGCTATGGTGGAAGAAGAGAATCACCAGGAGAGAGATTGAAGATGATTATAGCATTAATCCATCTAAATTCTTCTACTTTCTCTGTTGGAAAAAGCCCTCTTCTTTAAGTTCCACAGCTCTCAACCCCCAAGAACTCCATGTCCATGAGCCACAAGCTCTGATTCATCACCACCCAAACAAGGAAGTATGGCCTAACCCCTTCAGAGAGGAGGAGGGTGAAGTGGAGGAGACTGAACTCATGAGGCTGCAAAGTATGTGTAACCCACCGAGATTCCTCTTCACAATTAAAGAAGAAACAAAAGAAGATTTGGAATCCGAAGATGGGAAATCAAGAAGTAGAAGAATGAGTGATGTGATTCAAACAGTGGAGACTCCATTTTGGACCCCTATGGCTTCACCTCCATATTTCACTCCTCCCATTTCCCCTATGGACTCCTCATTCAACCAGTATGGTTTCAATCCTCTGTTTGAATCATCAACTGATGCTGAGTTTAGTAGGCTAAGGTTATCACCACCCCCAAAATTCAAGTTCTTGAAAGATGCAGAGGAGAAACTTTCTAGAAGAAAAATCATGGAAGAAGAAGGGGCTGATGATGAAGAGAAGGGTTTTATCACATTAATTGTTGCAAAGCATAAGGGGGGAGAGGTAAATCATCCTGATCTCAATTTGACACAGTTACACTCAGGCTCTTCACAGGTGATTCAGCTGTCTTCTTCCCCTACCACATTCAGAACACCAACTAACAATAAACCCTTCTCACATTAGAGCTAAAATGTTTGTTACTATTACTTTCTTTTCTTTTCTTTTCCTGCTTGTATGAATTTAGTTGATTTTCATCACTTTTAACAGATGGGTTTTGATTCCTCTTGCTCTAACTGACAATAACCTATCCAACATTAGTGCTAAAATGTTTGTTTTCACTTTTCTTTGCCTGTTTGTATGATTTAGATTTCTAACGTAGATAGGAGGAAGTCTACGTACACAACTCACGTGCACAGATCTTGTGTCCGGACTATTCGATGCAAGTGGGGTCCTTTACTATTTTGTGAACCTCACGTGAATCAGACGATTTTAGATACATCTATGTTCAGATCTGTGCACGAGAGTATATGTTCACATACTTTTATATATGGGTTTCCCTTTGTTTTAGTTGGGGGTGGTTTGGGAATGAAGATACGATGAATCTGCAAAGACCTTGTGCAAATGTGTCCAGTAGTAGGTATGGACTTACAGTCTTTTAAGTTATGTTGAGAGGTTTTCCCAATGGTAGTGGAGGACCATGTGGTGTCATTTGTTTTTTCTCAATCTCCATGACCCCCCTCAATTTATCCGATACACCTGTAATCATTCATGGAGTGGGTGGTAGTTTGGGATTAGGTAATAGGTGTGTTGAGCGTTAGAATGACGTCATTTTAGTACTCAAAAACTACCCAAAAACGGCTTGCTGTACACGGCATAGCCCCGGGTCAGGTAGTTTTGGAGGGGTTATTTGATGTAACTGTGACACTGAGAAAACAATCTTCTTCGGATAAGCCTCACTTCATATAGGGTTTTGACCAATTTCATTGTTCTTAAATGAGAGGTGAGGGCTCCCACACTCACATGGGTGACCCATATTGCAAACTTCCTAAACAGGGTCGGAACCCAAAAAAAATTGTGGTGGGATAAAAAAAGGTCTAGAATTAAACGAAGTTTAGAACATTGGGGCAATTTGGAGTTTTGGACCTTTTGGACCTTGGGTGAAGGTAATTTTAATGCTTTAGTTGGGTCGCGATGGTGAAGTGCATCTACATAATATATCAAAGTTATCAATCTCATACTGGTAAGCGTATCATTTTTTATTACTGGTATGGTACATACTAGTACTAGTGTGTTCTAGTGTACTGTTTTGAATTTATCTTCAAAAAGTAAAATATATTTCTTAAATAATATTTTTTAACAAAAAATTATATTTGATATATAAAATAAAGCCTCATAATTAAAAACAAATTGGTAAATATAAAAAATATGGGACATTTGGTCAAAAGTCTCTAACAATGGACTTTTAGCGCAATAAGTTCGACTCAAACTAAATTATGGCTAGAAGTATTTTTTAACACACAATTCTAAAAATACCCTTGCATATACATCAATAATTATCTGATAATGTTACAAATAACCTTATCAGATAATGTTATATAGGCATTTATCAAATAACATTATTTGATAATGTTATTTGTTCATCAGTAATGTTATTTGGGCATTTAACAATCCAAATACTAACATATAAACTAACAGATAAAATTGTAACAAATAACTTTAATACTATTTGATAAGATAATATTATCTGTTATTTATTGAAATAATGATAAGTGTTCAACATCTGTTCATTATTTTAACAGCTAACTTTATATGTTTATTTTGATATCTTTATCATTTATCTGTTGCAATAGATAGTATTAGCAGATAATGTTATTTGTTGCAATAGATAACAGCAAAAAACGTAACCATTTGACAAGAAAAGAAAGACGGTAAACCACTAATGAGTAAACAACAAAATAAGAGCAATTTTGTCCATAAAAGAAGCTCACGCTTTAACACTTTTAAGTCATGGACCTAGCCCATTAAAACTTTTAAAATGATGAATCCTAACTCATAAATTTAATTAGCTTGTTCTTAATGGATCAAATCAGTCCAAATTTATTCTTTTGATCAATTTTTCATAAAAAAAATTGTTTTACTCCACAAACTCACTAAAGTTGAGGAGGTTTAATTACATTTTTAGTCTCAATTTATGTATAATTATTAAAAATCTATCAATTGGAAAATTAAAAAAAAAAGGCTATACTGACCAATATCGGTAAGGATCCAGTATAACTTGGTATTGGATGGATCAACTGGTATTACCCGATAAATTTTCCAATACAATACATGTTGTTGAGGGGGTACCCTTTTTTTCTGGTACTATCCGGTACGACACAATATCAATAACACTACAATATATACTCGTTCAGTAATACTTTAAATTCAATGGAGTCAAATAATTCACATGTACTTGAGTACTTCTGTGAGACACCCTAACTGTCTGGGAAAGAGTCTCGATCAATGTTATCATTACCGTACGTACCGGCCAGTACCGTTTTGGCATAAAAACGGTACCAAATACTCCTAGTACCGTATCGCTTTCAATACCGGCCCCGTACCGGATTTGTTTTGTTTTTTTTTTTTTTTTTAAGAATTGAGGAAAAAAATAATTTTTTTGTACTTTCTCTCTATAATTTATATATATATTGATAGTTGCGATAAATTCGATACGGTACCCGGTACATGACCGGTACCGGTACGTACCGTATCAATAGAAAAATCGGTACCCAAATCGATCCAGTATTCAGAACATTGGTCTCGATAGGCATTCGGATGGATAACTAAAGACTCCACATTACTTGGTGATGAGAAGTTCAATGATGGATATAATAAGTCATAACTCTATTTTATACCATGCCTTTTAAAACCTCGAGAGCACCAAAGCTCAATGGAACTTCATAGCTAAACATGCTCATTCTGCAGCAATGCATGAACGAGTGACCTACTAAGAAGTTCATAAATTTTGAATGGCCAAAGCGGATAATATTGTATAAGCACAAGAGCGGGTCGTAATAAATGATGTCAAAGCCCACACCAACTAGAAAAATGTGAAATAAATCTCAACTACATAGACGAGGACACGTGTTCCTAAGTCAGAGAGATTGTGGAACTCCAGTCAAGTGGTGGTGCTAGTTGTGAAGCCATCCGAGAGGAAGTCTCGATAAACGTTCGGATAGATGATACAGGGCTCCACATCGTTTGATAAATACAAAGTTCAATATTATATATAGTAAATCATAATCTTATCTTGTACAAAACTTTTTAAAGCCGTTGTGATATCAAGCCCAATGGAGCTTCACAATTAAATATATTCGTCTACGTCAATGCAAGCGTAAATGACCTAATAAAAAGTTCATGAAATTTGAACATTCAAAATGAACAATATTATGGAACAGATCGTTATACTTATTTCCGGGCATAGAGCGATATCAGTTTCATTTGTCAGCAAGTCATATAATTTATTTTTGCATTTTGTTCAAAGGAATTATATTGGAAGATTATGCTTATGATTGTGGGTGGGGACTCAGGGCTCAGCGTTTCATACAATCTCCTCTCCATGTTCAAGTTAATATTCCATGGCAGGCTATTACATGTCTATCTAGAAAAGATCCAAGTGCAATAATGTCATGTTCTACCATGGACCCAGTCTTTCTACAGATCATCATTGGCCATTATTTAACCAACAACTCAAGTAGATTTCACACACACACACACACACACACACACACACACATATATATATATATATATATATATATATAGAGAGAGAGAGAGAGAGAGAGAGAGAGAGAGAGAGAGTTCTGGAGAAGATTAGGCTTATGATTGTGGGTGGGGGACTCAGGCTCACCGTTTCGTACAATCTTCTCTCCATGTTCAAGTTAATATTCCATGGCAGGCTATTGCATGTCTATCTAAAAAAGATCCAAGCGCAATAATGCCATGTTCTACCATGGACCCAATCTTTATACAGATCATCATTGGCCATTATTTACCCAACAAATCAAGTAGATTTCAGAGACATACACACACACACACAGAGAAGATTGCCATTTTCCTAAAGAACAAGAAGGAATATGGTTATATAGGTGCCCATGACCATGTCCTTTTATAAAGCCACTTAAATAGCAAAAAGGAAGTGTTTGGGGGAAGTACATAGCTGGAATTCACATATGCTAGAAATCCTACAAGAGAAATATCCAAATGTAGCCAAAGTTTCATTAACCATAGAAACCTTTGCAAGATTTTAAAGACAATAAATTGATTTTTCTCACTCCGAGTCAAGGGATGTGGAAAGGGTATTATCAGTAGCAGAACCCCAAGATATGAAATAATTTGGCAAAATCAGTGGTCTAAAGTGATCACTTTGGTGACAATTGTTTCATCCAAACGGTGCATTGCAGTCACTTTTGAATCCAATCTCATGCTCTAATCCATGAATACGTTGGCAGTGTAACCTTTAGAAAAACAGGGCTTAGGTAAGGTTTACGATAGGACTCTTCTTTTCTAACGGTCCCTCTTGATGAAAGGGGGCGTGGACTTCGACGAATGCAGGTTGTATTATGATGCTGGCTCCGTACGGGGGAGTAGGAGTCATGGGCCTCCTCCTCCCAAACCCGAGGCTCCGCCAACCCCCCTGTCAATGACAATAGAAGAGACAATGAAATGACTTATCCTAGCTACCTATTACAACCCTTACTGTACGAAGGAACTGTCTCAAAGGCAAAAGCCTAACTACTATTAATACTAGAAAGCTAAAGGGAAAACAGATCTTGAATAGACAGCCTACCCATTGAAACCATAACGTATTGCAGCCCAACGGATATCATGTTATTCTAACAAGTTCATTCAAAACAACAGGTCAACCCCAAAACAATAGAGGCAAACTAAGTGAAATTTCCCAATTTATTTTCCTCCGTAATGCTGCAGAAATTAAAAAGTCCAGGAGAAAGTGCTGGAACCATTGGCTGCGTTAGCAAAACAATGCTCCACAAATGATATGCCAAATTAAATCAGCAACGAACTCAAGTATCTAGAAATTTGAGAATACATAGAGAAAATCCCAGCAACGCAAACTTAAAGAGAACTTAAAGAGAGTGATGTCAATATTCCTGTTCCAGAAAAGAATAATCCAGACTCTACCTATGATGTCACAAGGTCGAAAATAGTTCAATGGCAATACGCAAGGAAAGAAGAAAAAATTAAACAAGCAACACTCTTTTGAGTCAACAAATACATAACCAGATACCGGCATTGTGTGAGGTCTAATTTAAATGACAGTAAGAAAAAGAAAAAGAAAAAGGAAAATGGAAAAAAAGGCACAGAAAGTACAGGCAACATTTGGATCATAGTCCAAGAGCAGCAACATCTGTTATTCCAAGTTCAACACAGATTGGGTTAATCCCAGGTTCTCGTAGCAGACTAAATGCAGAAAACCCATAATAGGTGTGGTAAAGATCTGGAAACTGTCCTGGGAATTTACTGAACCCTCCGTACTGTTGCAAGAAACGATAGGATAAAATGAAGATATGAGCTTAGAAGTTTATACCTATGGAATACGTACAACCGTTAAGTGTGTGGGCATACCCACTCAAATGTAGGGATAGGGTCTAGCATTCTTAGCCAATAATAGCCACTCAAAATTAAGTTGGGAACCTTTACAATTAAGTTGTAAGATTCCAGTGGCAGAGTTTCTTATGCTATAAACTTCGGAATCTAAGCAGTCAATCATATTATGCAGTGAACAAAGGAGCTATGAAGGGAAAAAATGCAGCACCTTGGACTGGCAAGTTAATAGAAATTGGCGCAAAGCTTTCTCATCAATGAATTTGTCGCCCCCTAAAATCCTTAAAACACTTCCAACCCTATGAAAGGGCATAATATGCATTATCAATCCACAAGAACATGAAGTCTACAACTTAGTACATGGAACTCTGAAGGCATCTTGGAGCTACTTACCAAAAGGCATAACAAGTGTCACTAGACTTGTTGGATCTACCTTGAAATCCACCGTCAACTGCTTGCCTCTAAAACAAGGAAATAAGAGTGACATAAATATAAATAATAAAGGAAACATGAGGTTACTGAGATTTACGTCGACATTGTTAGTTGGTTGATCAGAGCAGAAAGATCATAGAATAAATTTGATTCTTTCACAAGCTTTAATTCACGTGAACTTATTCTTGAATTTAAGTAGCCTTAGTTATGCTCTTGAGCTGAGAAAATAAACCTGCAGGCTCCAATCCAGAAGCAACGGCACGTTAATGATGTGAGAGGATGCGCCTTTAGACAGTATGTCATGTTCGATGAATCCCATCAACCGGAGAGATGCAACAGCACAGTAAGTTCCACCACCTGCGCCACTAAGACAATTACCCTGTGTAATCATTAGGGCGCTATCCACCAATAACACTGGAATGTAAGTGGGAAAGATGAAAGTACTTTATAAACATAACCATCAACAAAAGTTACTGGAAAAACCAATAACAAAAAAAGACAAGAAGAAAGAATGATTTAGTCAACTGACAGAAATGCCCCAGTAGCTCACAAGATAGCTGGTAGAGAAACACAAAAAAACTTTTCCCGCAATAGACAACAGTGTCTCAGTTCTTCTATTCTGAATAAAAGTACCTAAAATGACACAAGCAATATCATCTCCTGAGCTAATAGGGGATTGGTATGGTGCTTCCATTTGAGAGGATCTTTTGGGTTGCATTATAATATCTTTTCGATGATAATATTAAGGAAACATGAGATACGAGTAATATATGTCCAAGTCCCTTAGAGACCCAGTAAGTAACAAGTTCTATTTAATTATTACCAATTAATAATCCAACGAAGTGAAATCAATTAAACTGTATAAGGAATCATTGGTCTCACCCTGTAAGTTGATAGTTTCAAGGCCATGGTCAAGTATAGATATCAACTATTCCTAGAGTGAAGCTTACTAGTTTATTTGCCAAAACTCAAAAGAGATCAACTATTTATGTGTTACAGTGAGAAAAAAATCTGGAACCATTGTGCTGCTTGCATACAACTCTACAACGAAGCATGGATACGGCCACGGCATGGACATGCGATTTTTCAAACAACTAGGCAATGGACACGTTGCTAAAACTTTGAATTAAAAAATAAATAAATATTTACCTATATGCATGTCGCACATACTATATAACCATATATCTTTTGTCAAAGTAAAGGTTAAAAAAAACAAGTAATAAAACCTAGCAGACAAATCATTCAAAAAAGTTAACAATACAAATGAAGAAAGGAAATAGGATTGGGAAGAAGAGGGAGAAATAGAGAAACAGAGAAAGAATAAGGAGAGATAAACAAAGAAAGGAGAACAGAGAAGAAAGAAATATTTGGAGAAATTTCAGTCCCTTAGTCGTTTGTCTCAATCTCTCTCTCTCTCTCTCTCTCTTTCTTGTAATATGATAGTTTTGATCCTCAAATTACTAAGTATTTAGTTATAATTCTGTTAATACTAAAAATAACAATTTTTGACCCATTCAAGACTTCAAAAATTGCATTCTGACCCAACATGTCATGTGCATGTCTAATACGCATAAGGTACATTTCCGGCTAAAAAAACAATTATATATTCGGACACCTATTTTCATGTATCCGACGCGTGTCCGAGCATGTCTGTGTCCTAGACATGTCGGAACAGATACGAGAGGCCCGGAGAGATATCCGTGCTCCTTGGCAACTCTATAAAGTAACATATAAATTTTTTGAAAACCCCATGCCACACATCTGTTGCCTTAATTGCATTCTCACAGTTGTTACATTCTGGTTAACAACGTGTACAAATTACAATTGCATCAAAATAATTCAAATTGTGAACACAGCAAAAACAAATTAATTGCAGTGTTTTCTGTGAATTAACCTCTATCAACCTGTTAAGTTTGCTAAAGTAAGCTGATTTATGCAGTTTAGAGCCAATTCAGAATCATGGGTTAGATCCCAAATGTACCACCGATCACACAATTTTTTGACATAAATTGACACCCTTTTTACCAGTTAGTGTGGTGACCCAGTAGAAAGTCCAAATACAGATCTGAACATGCAATCACATTCTATCCAACAAGTTAAGCATACCGGATGTGAGTACTATGCTGCACTCGAACAAACAAAGTTGGAAAAAAGGATTATAACTTAACAAACACTAAGGGAGATATGTATCCAATAAGCCCAGCATTCCTGAATAGACCACTGCAATAATATGGAATTTGCATCCACTCACCATGAGATTCTGACCCAGGAATCAACCCAAAACCACCATCGTATGACTGCAAAAGTAGTTCAACTTAATAAGTACATACAAGAGCATAAGTTTTTTGATAACAATTCCTAGTATTTATAAGAGAAGACTAGTTAATGGCAGCAGAATGGAAGTGTACAACTGAGAAGAAGTGCAAAGGCTTTACAAACCTGACAATTTAATATGTATTCCTTGGCTTTCTCCTTGTCCATGCCAGTCCAGTTATCCAACATAGAACAAATGGCAGCTAATACATCCAATAAACATAGTTAACTTTTATCCGGCAGTATTCAATCAGCCTAATATGTCCAAGTGATCTAACCTGCACAAAATATGAATCTAAGATCTCTCTCTGCCCCTGAATGGATGGGCATAAAACTGCCATATAGAGAAACAAGAAAAGAAATTAGTTTGGCTTCATACTAAAATAACTGACAGAGTGTTAAATATTGAAGAAAGAGTTGTCGTGGGTAGAACGCAAATCTACCTCCCATCAGGTTGTTGAAGGGTTTTCATTGATTTCAAGATTGATTCAGAGTCGAGAAGCGATAAGTCATAGCCAACAGTCTTCAATATTGCTAGTGCACAATATGTGCTTGCCAAGTGGCTACCATTGGGAATCCAAGCCTACAAGTAGAGGCAATAATTAACATAGTTTTTTATATGTACAAAGCAGAAATAATGCATTAAATATTACATGACAGAGTGCCCTGAGGGATCTAGTTAACATGCTCGAAATCGTTGTACAATCTTTATAAAAGCGCATGTTGGAAAGAATGTATAATCATTCTACGCTTCATTAACCGATGTCCCGAAAAGACACGTCCCTTGACAAAAAGAATGGACTTTAAAGAAGTTTCACATATACGGGTCATACCGCATTATCGTCCAGTTGAAATTGAGAACTTCTAGAACCATGGAACCCATAGAATTGTCCTGCAACAACATCAGTAGCCCCATATGATAATTAAAAACTCCAATAAACACTGGTAGTTGAAGCAAATAGACAATAGCATATGTTTCTTGACAAGGCAAGGCATACCATTATTTGGGTCGAACTTGTTCTTCGCATGAGCTTGCAATGATAAAACCCAACTTATGGCCCCTTCCCTATCAAGCTAATAAACAAATGAATGAGTCCTCACCAAAAGAAAATAAGTGCTAACCTTCCCAATAACTATGTTGTCTTCCCAGCACTCTTCATAAATGTTAAAGTTTGTTAATATGCTAAAAAAAGTACACATTTAACAAAGTTCTTGTCCTTGTTACCCGGAGCACGGATCAAACCGCTACACCGAACTTGTACAGGAGCGTGAACGTGATAAGCTACATGTCCTAAATTGTGTACAACGAGTGTAGGCTTCTGTAAATGATAATATCGTAATCTACCAGTTTCAAGAAATAAACAATCAGGAAGATTTTTTTTTTTTTCCTTCCATTTTTTTCATGTGAAACACATTGCTAGGATCGTTACAAGACTTATGAAATTTTCATACATTTTGCCTCAGAAAAGGTCCCTCTCTAGAGTTTGAGTCTTAGTCTATTACATTTTATATTCATGAGCTTACATTTTATTTTAGTCTTCCTGGAGTGAAAAAGAATGGAATAATATTGGGGCAATGGTGCAGTCGTGGAGATCCGAAGCCATTCACAAAAAAAAAAAACGCAAAAAACCTAAAAAACATCTCATACATCTACCAGAAAACGTTTTTGGAAGCGAGTGATTTCAAAATTGAAGCCAATAAATAAGCAGCGGTGAGGCTTGTACTTACGCGATCGGCGGCACCGAGCATGTGAAGGCCGGAGATGACGAAGTAGGCGAGAGTGAGGCGATTGATTTCTTGACCTTGGTAGTCCGGCGGCAACAGCTGGTACATCATCTCCAGAAATCGAACGTGACGATCTCTGTCGAACTCCGTCGACGAGTTCGAATTTGATGATGAATTCCACTCTGAAGCCATGGATGAAACTGAGGAGGACAGTGTTGAATCAGATTCTGTCGGAGTGAGGTCTGGGGTTAAAGATGCGTTTCCCAGCGCGAGTTGAGAAAAGAACCTACGTCGTTTTAAAAAAAAGTTCATTCAAAAAACTACGTCGCTTTTATTAGCGCAATCCTCACTGGCTCACTCCCAGCTAACCAACCCATCGCTGAGAGCGCGCTCTCCCTCTCGCTCTCGCTCTCCCTCTCCCTCTCCCTCTCCCTCCTTGCCGCCGCCTGCTCCATCTCTCTTGGTAAGTCTCCTATCTTCTCGCTTTTGGTACGTAGGTGATTGATTGTATATTTGTGTGTGAGTAGATAATTGCTTCATCAAATTATCATTTTCCTTCTGGGTACAGCACTGTGATTCCTTGAACCTATTTCAACGAACACCTGCTGTGCAGGAGCTCCATACAACTGAAAGTCATGAAGGCCAACAAGACTACAGTGCTAACATTTGCTGAGAAATGCAAGGTCTCTGTTCTCTCTCTATATTTCCGCTACATATATATACGGTACTGATACGCGTTCTTCTTTTCCGCTATTCACTTGTTATCTTTGTAAAGCAATAGGTTGTTAACAAGAACTGATATTTCGCAGAATATATTATCGTCGAATTGGCAAGGTAATCTTAATACGATCAAAGCCGACGCCAAAGGATGGTATGGAACGATTAATGAATGAATCTCTGATTAGAGTACGAGAAAGAGCATTGTTGTGGTGTCTTTTAAGTTTTAAGTAATGGGTTTTGGTTGTATGCATTTTTGTATTGGTTGTTTTCAGCAAGGAGGAAATCTATACTTCAAAGGTCAAGTACTTTGTCAAGAAAGGGAAGCCCTACATTTGGATACCTGAAAAGGACTTGCACAATGTGGTAGGTTCTCTCTTCTTGTGATTCTGTCATATTTTAACAGATGGGAAATCGCATTTTGGCTTCCAATTTGTTGATGGCTAATTCTGGTTTTTGAGAGTTTGTGTCTGCCTATTGTTGCTTGTCATGTTTACGCAGCTTTTGAACAAATGTCCGTGTGTGATTTGGGGTGCTGCCCTGTTGTTCACCGGCTGAAAAGAATAACAACTTGTTGGAAGCTTTACATAGCATACTTTTTTAGCATAAATAAAAACTAGGAAAGATAAACAATAGAGATAAGCCAATAAGTGTTTATGGAACTTATCATGTAGTTTGGAGTCTACTAATTGGATTGTCTAATTATGATTTCCTCACAAGCATACGGCAGAGTGGAAGTTGGATGCTTTTGTGTAGTAGAAATGGCTATTTCATTTGGGCAGTGCAGTTTATGTTGAGAATTTGTAAAAGAAGTCAGAAACAATCTGAACTATTTTCTCTTTCCTCGTTGCCGTAAGCTGGTATTTTGCCGATGCAGTGCAATATTCTCCTGGATAATGCAGTGAAAGTCCTTAAATTTGCTGTATCCATGAACATGCCTACCAACAAAAGGCGTGAAGGGTATCCGTTTCCCAACATATCTCACATCTTCGCTCTCTGTTTTTTTTATTAAGAAAAAGACGTAAATGACTAGTCATTTTAAGAATTGAGTCACATTTTGTTTGGGTCGAAATAAAATTTCATTTGCCATTCCATTCCCTCAATTAACCTTGATCTGAACATAGCATAACCTTTCAACCCTGTTCATCAACTTCTTCATTCATTCAATTTTATCCCCTCTTGGAAGTTGGAACAAGTGTCGATATTCACATTTTGTGACGAAGCACCTAGAGCTTATGTTCTCCAATGTACTCAATCTCTTAGGATGTCAAGTTTTGGTTATTTTGCAAGTACCATGTTTTTCTTTGTGCATGGCCATGAAAAGAGAACAGTGCTTGCTTATCAGAAGTTATCCAATTGGATTGCCACAATGTTGTTCTTTCGAACATACAAGTGCACTTTTGTTTGATGCCTACAGTTACGGTCAACCACCTTATTATCAAAGACTAATGACACGTTTAAACCCCTCTAGATAGTTTAATCATTCTAATAAAACCTATCTTTCAACTCTTCTCACACATGTCATTTTCACTTGTAGAACACAATCATTGATGAGCGTGGTTCTTTTGCTGTGACCAGTCCCTTCCCAGGCCCGCTTGCAAACTTACTTAGATCGACTAAAAAGGTTGGTGCAATACTCTTTACTTCCACATCTCTCTTTATGCAAAAAGTAAGAAGAAGAAAAAGGATAAAGAAAATGGAATAGGGATTTCATTTCTAGTGAAATTTGTTTTCGATTAATGGTTGTAATGGTGTGAATCCATTTATGATCTACTATACTTGTGGGTAATAGAAAGTGACAACAATGTAACCATTCTATGATTCTAAATATCCAAAATCCACCAAACATAATTTTGGTATTTATGTGATGCAGCTACCAGCTCGGATTGCCTTGACTGGAGATGTTGTGCCTATTAAAGGTGAAAAGGTATAGCCACTACTACTGTTCTCAGTAAGGAACTCTTTTCTCCTAACTCATGTATATTGTGATGATCTTTGGTTTCAAGCACCCATGTTCCAGTTATTGTAATTTGTAACGCCTGTTGCGTTGGTAAGTCATCCGGCTTATTATCTCTTCGTATGAAAAAGATCTATCTGTTTTTGCTCATTTCTAGTGTAGGCTGGTGCTTGGTGGTGGTATAAAAATTTAGATAGAGTTGACCTTTGCACAAGTTTCTAGATATTTGTTCCTGCATAGAATCCAAAGCTGCAATTGTTGTTCATGTTCATGATTTTGGTATTGTGGCAAACACTATATAAAGCCCCTTTCATAAGTTTCCAGCAGCGTTGCAGGTTTTCTTAAGTGACGTTATCGTATATTTAGCTCTATGGAATCTCTTTAAGTGACATGCCGATATTTTTTTTTTTCCATGGGCCGGAGTAAATCAGTCTTAAAGTATAGTTCTTGTTTTTGTTAAAAGGTTAAGTTAGCTGCAGAAAGCCTCAAGGAAACCATATCTGCAGAAAGGGCAGTGGTTAAGGAGTCCAATTATTCAGTCTCTGGCATATTAAGTTCTTCAAATCTTGGTTCTGCACCTCGAAGTGAAAACCTTCAAGAGCTACTAGATGGCAATGAACAGTATGTGGTTTACAGGTTTAATCTAAGGTATGAAACTTTAACCTGGACTGTTTTAACCCTGTTCTTGTTTTTATCAAGTCCTGTAAGAAGTTGAAGTGCAGGCTTTACATTTGCTAAGAGGAAGAGAATGGATCTCTTTTAGCATCAAAGTGGTTTTTATCCTTTTTAAGCTTCTCAAGCCCACAAACATCCTTGACCAGCATTGGATTTCTATTTAACCTCACCAGCAATGGATTATTTCTTAGTTTTTTCTTCTTTTCTTTTTTTGTTTTATTTTTTTTATTTTGAAGGGGAGGGGGAAGGGTTGGTTCATTTAGATGGTGAATTGATTGTGGATATGATGCACGTGCTGGTAACATACTCCACTCAGCTGTGAAGTGGAGTATGGACACGTCATTTTGTTGTCATTCTTTTTCGTGGTTCGTCTTTTCCGTATGCCTCTAGTGTTCATATCATATTTTGTTAAAAAACGGTATTCTTGTTTGATGTGTTCTTTCTTCTTGGGAACTGCCATTGAGTGTTGGAATGTTGGTACCTTAAGAGACCTTTATATGGGATTATAATGATTGGGGAGTCTAAAATTAGATTCTAGGACATGAATGGTAATTCCTAGATGATTGGTTAGACAGGTCAATAAGATTACGGCACGAATCCTCCAACATTTTGGCATTCAGTTGAATCATGGAGAGATTCCTCAATCTTTTTGGCGTGGTTGCTGGTCACTTTTCACTTGTGTGAAATCTGTTAATGATATCGGGAATAAGGATCCTGACCCAGTTTTGATTCAGAACCTAATATGATTCCTCTTTCTTTGTTTGCTCTCTCTCTCTCTCTCTCTCTCTCTCTCTCTCTCTCTCTCTCTCTCTCTCTCTCTCTCTCTCTCTCTGTGTCTCTGTGTGGGAAGAAAATGAAAGGGAACTTCCCATACATGAAAAATCATCTGATTGAAGTCATCTGCTGTGCAGTTCATGCACATACATTGATGGCAATGGAGGCACTCATGAAGTAGATTTGGAAGAAGTTGAAACATCTAAGGCCGATCCGTTATGTAAGTACCTATTACTATGGACAAGTGCATATGTAGGGTGATTTATTGGAGTACAACAGAGTATTTTTCTTGTAGATCTTAGCATAAAATACTTTCTAGCAGTAGTATCCATTCAATATTTATTGAGAGATTGGCTTACATAGTTTTTTGTTTTTGTGTAGCACCTTTTTCTTCAAGCCTAATTGATGGCATTAATCAAAGTGAATTGAGACGTAGAGCCCTCATTCTCTTCTTTATTACATACTTGAACAGAAACGCGAAGGTATGATGGGGATCCATATATTGCATACTTATGAATGCTAGTTGACATGATTTTTTTTGCTTAGCAGCTAACTGACATGATTGTAGTAAAGATTACTCTTGAGTACACTATCATATGAATACCATGCATGATTTGCTATAAGTATTTCTTGCCTTTATTTTATTCAGTTGTGCAAGTGTTCAAAAGTAATGTTCTAATACAGGGTTAAAAGAAGAAAAGAGGATACTTCATTTGAAGCTATCACATCACTACAGTTTATTTTTCCAGTAATGACAAAATTGACAGTGAGCAATTTTGCTGTGCAAACCACTGGTTGAACAAATAACCACTCTTATACACTAATTTCTTCTTTCCTGATGAGTGTCCTTGCTGGTGTTCATTGCATTAACTAGAACTTCTACTCTTAGATACAATCCCACTTTGTGATGGTGATGGATTTTGTACGACTTAAGATTTTGTAGTCCAGTCTACCAGCCTAGTGATCCATGTCAACTACACTTCCAAGCTGGAAGTCAAGTAACTGTATTTTCTCATTGAAACACTTGACCTGGTTTATCAGTACCACTGAAGTTGTGTTTGGATTAAGGATTTCTGGAGGGAAAAGAAAATCAATGAAATTTTTCTCTACAAATTTAAGGTGTTTCTTTACACTTTGTTTTCCCTAAACAAATCTCTCCCGAAGTCCGTAATCTGGACGCAGCCTTAATTATACAAAAAGATGAAGCAATTTCTCTCGAGTCTTGACAAACGTGTTGATTTTATTTTCCTTATTTTTTGAGAACTGGAGAAATAACTGATTTCTTGTCCTTATCATGTGAAGGATGCATTTATGCTTTCAGTAGATCGGAAAGGATTTGATGTGCTGGGGAAGGTTCTAGGTCCGATAACGAGTGATGGCTTTCGTGAATACCAGTGGAAGGAGTTCCGGTTCCCATTCAAGGAAGAAGCCCGTGACGTGGAAACCGTATGTCGACAACTTGTAGAGATGGAAGAGGAAGCCCTCAAGAATGTTTCGAGTTTCAGCGGATTAGGATAGATGCATAGAAGTGAAAAAATAGCGCAGAAATAGATTGAAACAAGATTTTGAAAAGCTAAAGTGAAGATGCCAATATCTTGTTTGTTAGCCTTTTATCTTCCCCTGTAAGAATGTATGTGTCCAGATTCATGCACGTATAAATGCTGCAAAAAAATCTGCTAACTGAGAGTCCCTGACCTTGCATTCTCTTATTTGATTTTGAAAGTTGTGTTTGCTTCTTGAATTTATGGTGAAATGAAAAGCCCATTGTCCTTCACTTGCAGTGTAAATTCAGACAACTTGACCGTGTTGTTCAAGGACTTGGGCCCACGAGTTTCCTACCGTACACTTTTCTTTTGCGAGTGCGTGAGTCCTTTACTCATCTGTCCGATCTTCTACTACTTCCCTGTTTATCAGTACAATGGCTACAAAGGAGAGCGGGTTATCCACCCAGTTGAGACATACGCCTTGTACTACTGGTGTTTGCATTACTGGACATTTGGTGCTTGTATTGCTTATTATGTGAACCACCCGCTTTATACACCTGTAAGTGACCTCCAATGAAGATTGGTTTTGGTTTTGGATTGCTATGCCAAGTGTCAAACTTCCGTTGCCATATCTTGCCGAGTACTCTTTGAGTCTTTGGGGCTCTGATGGGAATGTAGGGTACCAAATCCCACGCGGGTTTTTGTTCAATATTGTCACGTGTGCGAATTACACAACTAGATTTATCAGTGGCTGGGATTCAATATTGCCACACAGTTGCAGGTTATCTCATTCTTGTGGTTGCTGCTTTTATCATGACTAACTGGGCACTCGCAAAGCACCGACTTCTCAAGAAGGTAACTTTCTTTTCTTTCTTTGCTTAACAAGGGATTTAGAACTCCAATCTTTGCATTTTTTAGACATGCATACAGTCTCTGTGTTTATTTGGGCTGTTTTTTTATGTCTTGCTTGACCACTTTTGGTTTAGTAGTTGAGCAGTTTAATCAGTCTTATATTTATATTCCATAAGCTGGATAAGAATCTAACTTGAAACTGTTGGTGGCCATAGATGCACAAAACTTGCGTTTTGATTTCTCGTTTTCATTGAGAAAACTCTGCAGTGGATCAGATGATAGCCAATTTAAAATTTGAATAGTTCCTATGTTTCTATTTATTCGTTTGTGTATTCAAATTTCCCCTCCGACAAATTCAGCAATTTTTTTCAAGTTTCTGCATCCAGCTCCTGATTTTCTCGCAATCCTTAGAAGGGGAGTAGTCTCTTATTTGATGCCAATCATAGATTAGCTTTGCTGGCAGCTTGTTTCTGTAGATAATAATAAATTAGACTTGTACCCCCTCCATCCCAATTTTTATGTCCTTTTCCGAAATTTGTCATTTTTTTTTGTCAAAAAATAAAGCACTTTCGTACATAATCTTTTGACTTTTTTCACATCAGTTTAGAGATCTCAAATAGTTTATAAATTGGTGCAAAAGAAATTCAAAAAACTATGCATGGAAGTACTTTGTTTTAATTCCAAAAAATGGAATGGAGGGAGCACATTCTTTGTCATCACAGTTCACTTATTTCAGGTTCTTCACAATCATCTGCATCAATTGGTATGGTGATTTTCTTCTTTGAGGACATGATCCTAGAGCAATTTCTTTTGGAGCCTGCAGTAACAAGTGAAAATAAACACCAATATTATCTTAGGATCTAAATCTAGTGGACCGATCACTTTATGCATCATAGGTTGAGAACCAGCCTCTTCCCATTTATGAAAAAATGTCTCTCACGCGTATTTTCAACCACTAGATTCATTCTCTACATTTTTTCTACTACCTGGATGCGAGAAATAAACATGATATGCATCTTTTCATTTTGTCCGATCCCATGGCAACTATTTTCATTTCAGTGTACCGGATTCAAAATCCTAGTTTCCTGTATGTTATTTTGAACCAATGAATCAGACACTAAACTACCTCACTATGACATTTAAGCACCAACTAACCTGTTGTGGGCCAAAATACCATTATTAGTATATAAAAAATGGATGCTGCTCGAGTCTATAATGTAACGACAAACACCCAAGACCCATGGAATTTATTGCAGAAGATCAAGCAGATTATCTCCGATTCCATTGGGTGTGCTTAGGACTCATATTTGTGGTAATGGTATCACTAATATTGCAAAGTCAATATATGTAATGTATCCTCCTCAAATTTTTGTTAGTTATGATCCTTTCTCAATTCTTCTTCTTCCTCTTTTGGATGAACTTTTAGTTCTAATGCTTAAACTTCAAGACCTTTTTTTGTGGCAGCTATTTGATTGGAATGATGGAAGACCCTAGTACCCACGACGATGGGTCATACTTCTCCCATTCCCGTAGAACTGACTCACAAGCCTGCCACTGGGTGTCGTTGGTAAAAAGGTTCCAGACCAGGAGTCATTCTAAAAATGCAACTCTTTAATACCATATTCTTTCATCTAGACTGCAATCCAGGTGAAGCAGCAGTATCTGTTCTTTTACTTTGCTGGGGAATATTTCTCTCTTTTTTTCTCCACTATTTGATTGCCTGATAAATGCATTTCATCATGTAGTTGTCTCAGTTGCATAACTTGCATTTCAAGCTTTCTAAATAATCCTTCTTACGTTGATCTGTTGTAGCTTTCCTTCTCCCAATCTGAATTGCTTAGATCATTCCCATTGTTTTGGTACACAACACACGATATCTCCGTGAAGTGATTTACATTACGAATAACGTATGTTGTCCGAGAGATCGATACACTTGCGAATGTCATGTCCGTGTTGCATTTTTCCCCCTTCATTTTTTCATCTCCTTTCTTTCTTTCCTTTCCCTCCACAGATCTCAGATCCACACATTTTGTTGTGTCTGCATTTCAGTATAGATACATCTGGAGATACAAATGTCTGCTGATCAATGGTCTAGCTGGTATAAGATGCCTCCACTAGGAAATGAAAATGGAAAATAGTGAGATAGATTATCTGCACAAGTGATGGGTGCTTTTATTTTGGGACCTTATTCCTCACACTTGTATCAAATTTAGGCTACTGAAAAACACTCACTTTTCCACTGAGAATGCTTTTCCAAATACTGGTGAATATACCCTCTCCCACTACTCTCTAGAACATTAATGTCACTGTTGTTTCAGTTGCTTTAGCAGACGGATTCAGAAATGATACTGTTTTGTCTATTTTGTTCGTTTGTCTGTGAAATTACATCATTTTGACTTACTTGCAAATTGTTATCAAAATACACGAAATCAAAATAATTTGCGGCGTAAGTCAAAACTGTATAATTTCAAAAATTGTAATTTTTTCCGCACTACATGAGCTGGACTAAAGAGTCCCAGAATCCACTTTACTTTTGACATAACCACTGGTGGTGGGGAATGTGGATTGGAGGTAGAAAAAGTACATTTCCTAAAGAAAAAGGGCAAGTGACAACTGTGCTTTGCAGAAAAGTCTCCCAATCTAGTTGGAGGCATTTTTCTTTTTCTGACAGGTGGGCTAGTTTTATTCAATAATTAATGATATTTCTGGATCATAGATTCATACAAAGAGTGGGAAAAGAAAAAAAAATTGTTAATAGCAGCTTATTAAGCGGTTAATAATGTATAAAAAATGTATTGATATTCATAATTGTGTATTAATATTTATAAAATGTGCATTGATATTTGTGTTTGTTTAATATTATGTGAATATTATTCACTGCCTATGAGGCAGTGATTAGCAAGAATCAAAGAAAAAATAGAGAAAGTGAAAAGAAGATGGATTTATTTTATTTTTTTAATAGGTAATACAAACAGGATTTTTTTTCCAATACCCATTAAAATTCTCCTTGTATTTCTTACGTCAGAAAAGAATATTTCACCTTTTTTTTTATTTTCTTCTTCCTTGACAAATCCAATAGGAATAATATCTCAAAGGGTCATGTTTTTTCTGACAATACATGTGGCTTGAATCTTTAATTATATTTAAGATTGCAATGCAACCTGGCAATTGGTACAAAAGATTTCACCATTTGGATCAAAAGAGTATTATTATTTAGTACACAGATTTGAATATAGATGTATTTAGAATCATCTGATGCACGTCGAGCTCTTATTATTTCATGACCTCCACGTGTATTAGACAGTTCTGAATATATTTGTGTTCAGATGTATATATTAAAAATTGTGTTAGTAGACTTTCTCAGTTGAAAGTACATTTTCTAATCTTTTTGCTATACAAAGAAAGAATATGATCCAAACATCCACAATTATCTTTAACTTGGTTCTAGAAAATAAACAAATGTGGACCTTATGTTAGTATGCCAAACAAATCGGTTGAGTGTTTCTGAAACGATTTTTGGGAAAAAAATTCTGAAATGTTGTTTGGTGTAAGTGTTTCAAAAAATATTTAACTCTTGAAAGTTAAATTTTTTTGGCGTTTTCGAGGTGCTCTCTTTCTCTCTCTTCTTTTATAGAGAGATGAAGTTGTTTAGGAAAAAAATAAAAATGTTTGGAAAAAAATTTCCCAAACAAGTTTCCAAAATATTTTCAGAAAATTTTCAGAAAATATTTTGGAAACTTCTAAACGAACACAGCTTAGATTCAAGTAAATGCTTTAGCAATGAGGGACCAATCAATCCCAATATACATCATAAGATTTGGCTCGATTTTGTTTTATTCATCGAGTTTTTTCTGTGGATCACTTTCTTGTTATCAAGCAGGTGCTCTCTCAACGATTTTTGTATTTGACTTACTTTTGTTCTATCTATTAAATTCTTTCTCAAGAGTAATTTTAATTTTATCTATAAATCTCTTATAAAAGACATCTATCTAGAAATCGTCAATTTTTAATTTTTTCTCAAAATTAAAAGATGATAAATAATAAATACTGTTAATATTTTAATTGCACACACGCATATAAGAAATATGTATCTCGTGTCTTTTGTATTAAATTAACAACGTATTTTTTTGAGACAAAATTGTACTCCCTTCGTCCCAGTTTGTTTGTCCACTTTTTGACTTTTACATGTCCCAAAATGTTTGTCCATTTTTAAAGTTGACTTGAGAAAATTATCTTAATACTCCTCTTTTTTTAAAAAAATCACACTTTGAAAAACGTGCACTCTCATTTAATGCTTAAAAAGTTAAGGGTATTTTTGAAAAGTTAAAATTTTTAAGAGTAATGATTATGTCCCCTTAATAAGTTGGAATTTTTAAAATTGACAAACAAATTGGGACGGAGGTAGTATGTGTTAAATTTGATGTATCAAATTACCTAGTTGGCTTTAAGAAATATTTTCTCAATCTTATTTCAGATTTAATACTGTATATGAAGATAATAAATTTTTGAAAAACAAAATTAGGGAAGTAATTATTATGGAGGAATAAATTAATTAAAAAGGGTTAAGAGTTGTGACCACCACCACATACCCTCATCATTCCCCTTCCCCCACGAACGTGTCACCATGTCCAACCATCCAGACTGTAAATCAATCTAACGGTCCGGATCAAATCTCTCTCCCACTCCTTTTTTATAACCCACAATCCATTCTGCCATTTCCGTGTAGACCTTCTTCCATTCACCTCTCTCTCTCTCTCTCTCTCTCTCTCTCTCTCTGCGCCCTCTGTGTGTGTGCGCGCTCCGCAAAATCCAGGGTTTCCAGGTGAGAATTGATCACATTCGTCGTCATTTTGATTTGATTTAAATTTGGTAACATTTGATTGACAAAGCTCTTTCCGATTGATCTATTTGGTATTCTCTTTAATCTTTTGTTATTTCGGCGTACTAGATTTCTGTTTTTTTCTGCATAAGCAAGGATTAGGGTTCGTTTAAAGTCGTAGCTTCTCAATTCCAGATACTCTATCGGCATTTTGATGTACTCAACATGTATCCCGGTTTGGTTTTTGTTTTCAGCTTAACACTTCTCAGAATTCTGATTTTTGACCCAAAAAAAAACGTTTTCATGTCATAATAATTTTAGCAGAAATGGGGTTTGATAACTTTGATTTATCTCGTGATGTTTTCTCAAAGGTGGGTCGTTTTTTGAAAACATTATCGGAAAATGTTCTGAAAACCCATTTACCAGATAAGTTTTCGTTGTTTTCAGCGTGGTCGTGCTTCTTTTGGGGTTGATCATATTAGCATTGCTGTTTGGTGGAGATCCATTTGAGATCTCGTGTTGTTTGTGACTTTTTAATATTATCTGCTGCATCTATAATCAGGAATAATTCCGGTCCCCAGTTTTTGTTATTTTCAAATCAGTGTAATTTTGTTATCTATGCATTGTTTGATCTGGGTTAAAGTAGGAATTCCAAAAGTGACAATTTTGATTTCAAAGATTACCTTTGATTTAGAAAATTTCGTGAAAAGGGTTCTTTTTATTCGTTCATAAGGAAATGGAGCTTAACGTCTATGTTACCTTGAATGTGGATAATACCGGTATGAGGAACAGGAATGTGGTACGCCACATGTCTAAATTGTGGTACGGTAGGGGTAGAATTCTTAAGATAATAAAATTAGAATTTATTCTTTCAAGCGATATATGTCTAGCAAAGCTAAAGCTTATTTTTCAAATTATTGATACAAAACACATTTCTAGGAGAATAATGACTGTTTCCTTACATTTTATCTAACCAAAATTCCACTCTCTCTCAACTTTTACCTCGTTAAGTTTATTTTTTGGAAAAACTTTGGAGGTCGCTTTGGATATCTAAGTTTATTGTTTTGCAATGGAAGTGTACCATGTATCGAAACGTGCGTACGAAAACGTAATACGCTAGAGTATTAGCAATCCGTGGTAACTTAGTAAGAGTTTCTCGTGTGCTGGTATTAGATCTAGAGACTAGCAGTTTGTTAAGCATTCTCAATCTCACTTCTGCTCGGGGCAGTGAAGAGAGAAGATGGAAACTGATTCTCTCTTGCTTTCGTTCCTCTATCCGTGGTAAGAGTTAATCCCTTTTGGTCTTTCCTCTTCCTGAACTAGAACTTCTTACTTGTTAACTTGCTTTTCCACGAGTGAAGGGAACCATGGGTATGGTGCACGGATGTTATAACTTATAACAGGAAGGCAGTCCTCTCCCCCCTGCACCCACCCCCCGAGTATATGCTTCAAGAGGAATCACACAAAGGTCGATTGCACCTATTAAAGAACTTAAAAGAATTATTCTTGCTCTTCCTCTGTAAAAAAATCTTCTGATAAACTTTGTGTTAAGGAATTGACATATTTCGTGCATTTTTCGAGGGTGGGTTTGGATGTCCTATGGAATTATTTCAATGCTACGATAATGTCTTGCATGTCATTTTAAGGGAACAGAGTCCATGGTCATGCTTGTGTCGTCAAAAGATCCATCATGATCCAGGATTTTCCAATTTCCTTTCACAAATTTGTCCTCGCGTTTGAGATAGCTGCCAGTTTTTCCCCATCGCATCATTTGAATTGACTGACTTTCGTTGATCAAAATGGTACCTGAATCCTAGTTTTTGTTTTCATTCTATAACTGTGGTTCTTGCATGACTCTCCGGGGTTCTAAACTATTCACACGGTCTAAACAAGAGATTTCCTATCAATAATAATGAATGTTTACTGGATTATACTTGTTCTCAGCAAAGCTATTTCTTCCCGAGGTAGCAGAGGATGGCAGATTCTGAGGACATTCAGCCACTTGTGTGCGATAATGGAACAGGAATGGTTAAGGTACAGATGCAGTTTCTTCTGGTTAAGCCTTTTTGTAGATGCTTGCTCCTTTGTTTTTTTTCGGTCCTGCTAATCACCACCAACCTCCATCACCCACATCATTCCAAAAAAGTTAGAATTTGAACACATTTCATAGATGTCAATAATACCCATTCACTGATTTCTATGCACATTTTGTAGATAACAAAGCACTTTATAAATTGAACCCACTGCACTAAGGACGGTCTTTTGCCTTTCCTTTTTCCCATTTGTAAGGTTCGAAAAAACTAATTGTTTTGCTATTTGCTAGGCTGGATTTGCTGGAGATGATGCCCCGAGGGCTGTGTTCCCTAGCATTGTAGGTCGACCTCGTCACACTGGTGTGATGGTTGGCATGGGCCAGAAAGATGCATATGTTGGAGATGAAGCCCAATCCAAGCGGGGTATCTTGACATTGAAATACCCAATCGAGCATGGTATTGTGAGCAACTGGGATGATATGGAGAAGATCTGGCATCACACATTCTACAACGAGCTGCGAGTTGCCCCAGAAGAGCACCCGGTTCTTCTCACTGAAGCACCTCTGAACCCCAAGGCTAACCGTGAGAAGATGACACAAATCATGTTTGAGACCTTCAACACTCCTGCTATGTATGTTGCTATTCAGGCTGTCCTTTCCCTGTACGCTAGTGGCCGTACAACTGGTAAGTAATTCAGGTGTGTGTAGTGTGTTAATTAGTTTCAGCATGGCAAACTCGTGAATAACTTTTTTTCTAACTTTTGCAAGAGGCTGTGGTTGATGGATTCATTAAATTCTGAAATGGTTAGGACTGGCCTTGATGTTCGTCGAAACAAAGCATGGAGATTAGACATTCTATGTTTGTCTTTACATCTTCCTCCATATGGAAAATATGCCGTCTCTGTGCATTGTATGCAAGGAACAAAGTTTTGCTTCGTTTCCTTCAAGATGGCCAAAATATTTTTGTTTCCTAGGAGACTGAAATGAATAATTACTGGAATATCAAAATTTCAATGTTTTCACTGACAATGAAATTCTTTTATATCTCCAAAACATGCTGAAATTGTATGAGACAAAAAGAAATATTGAGTTGTTTCAACACCTTTCAGAAAAAATATCAGACGATATTTTTCCTGCATTTCCAAATCATTTCGTTATTTGCATAATGCTCCGGATACGTTTTTGGAATGTTTTCAAAATATTTCCCATCCAAATTTGCATACCTAAATGTTCACTCCAGCATCCTTTCCTTTTCCCAGCTAACTGAAGCATGGAACTGAAAAGAAATTTTGAACCTTACTTGTGTTACTTGTTCTCTATGCAGGAATCGTGCTGGACTCTGGAGATGGTGTGAGCCATACGGTCCCAATATATGAAGGATATGCCCTCCCACACGCCATCCTTCGTCTCGACTTGGCGGGCCGTGATCTCACTGATGCCTTGATGAAGATCCTAACTGAACGCGGCTACTCCTTCACCACCACAGCTGAGCGTGAAATCGTGAGGGACATGAAAGAGAAGCTAGCTTACATAGCCCTAGACTATGAGCAAGAGCTGGAAACTTCCAAAACAAGCTCCTCCGTCGAGAAGAGCTACGAGCTTCCTGATGGCCAAGTGATCACCATTGGCGCGGAGCGTTTCCGGTGCCCCGAGGTCCTTTTCCAGCCGTCTATGATTGGGATGGAAGCGGCAGGAATACATGAGACCACTTATAATTCTATCATGAAGTGTGACGTGGATATCAGAAAAGACCTCTACGGAAACATCGTGCTCAGTGGTGGTTCGACCATGTTTCCGGGCATTGCTGATAGAATGAGCAAGGAAATTACGGCTCTAGCCCCAAGTAGTATGAAGATCAAGGTTGTGGCCCCACCTGAGAGGAAGTACAGCGTTTGGATAGGAGGATCCATCTTGGCATCTCTCAGCACCTTTCAGCAGGTTTGTTATCTTTTCATGTCAACTTTTGAATGTTTTCTTCATGCTGCCATTCGAATGTCATTGGCCCCTTCAGTAGTTTCTACCTATGCTACATGGACTCAAGTATGGTGTCGGGTGTGGTTGCAGTTACATGTCTGAGTATCAGATTCATCTAATTTGCATCTCAAGGATATGGGCACATGCCAAAATGTGTATATTTGGGAGTATATTCCATTGGTTTGCTATGATAAATAGTGTTTACTATGTCTCTTAGGATATTTCTTGCATAATAGAGGAGTTCAATACATACTTCATGGGAAACCCAAATCACACAATATTCTTGTTAGGTTAATATCCAACTAAACGTGCCAAAACCATCTCCAAATGTTGAGTGTCTGGAATGGGAATTTTGTTTATTTAGAAGATTCCAATGTACCATAGGTTTCTACCAGATGATTTTTAGGGGACTTTTTTGAAATACTATTTTCCAATTTTCTTAGTTACGGGAAAAATGATTTCTGATCCAACTTTTGTGCTTGGTTGACTGCAGATGTGGATAGCAAAGGCAGAGTATGACGAGTCTGGGCCATCAATTGTGCATAGAAAATGCTTTTGATTGCGCAAGAACATAAATGTCGAAGAACGAAAACTACTTATTTTGGGAGATGAAGATCGCGACCTTTCATTCTAGCTTTGTTTTCTTCATTTTGTTGGGTTGATGGCTTTGAGAAGACGAGGACGATATATTTCTTTTATTTGTTATCTAAATTTAGAATTTTGGATTGTTTGCAGTATATTCCTTTTCCATCTTCCCTTATGCCCATTTCTGAGTTTAAGATTATATGCATTGGTACCTCTGTGACTTGGTCTATCATCTTCTTAATCTCCTAAGCTTGTGTTTCATTCTTTTATATCAATTAAACCACAGAGACACTCAATTTACACTCATCTTCCGACCGGATGGAGTACTTCCGGTGAATATCCCTCTCCAATACTTAACAAAGTGCTTGGATTTCTTGGCTAGCTTTTCACTAGTTTTGAGGTACTAACTTTTTGCAAAATTTGGTACGGTAGTTGCATTTTGATAATCCCCTCCTCAGGTGCAAATGCATCGTGTTGCAGTGAAACTTAACTGGCTTGATCTCAAAGTAGATTTACGCCCGCAGGGCGTTTGGTGGTAACTCTGAAAATTTAATGCTGGACACAATTTTATTGTTTGGTTTCCATGGAGAATTGTTCGTATTTGCAAACCAAAATTTGCATTCACAATGGAAGAGATTAGTTACATTATTTTCCAGTCACATACAGTAGTGGAATAATCAAAGTTATCAATTTCTTATTGGCAAGTGTTTCCATTTTTGTTATTATTACAATACGTACTGATATCAGTTTGTACAAAGTACAAACGTATCATTTCAAATTTATCATTGAAATTGATATACATTTTTTAAACAAATAATTATATTGAATATATAAAATAAAATCTCACAACTTAAAAAAAATCACCAAACATAAATAAAAATAATTTTAATCTCCATCTATGTATAATCACCCAAAAAAATATCAATTAAAATTTTTTTTAAAAAAATTATAAGCAGTACAATACCGGGAACAAACCAATACAATGGTTATTATGATACAATGGTGAGCCAATGATGTACCATATCAGCCGGTAGAGATAAGATTGGGCATAATCACTCAGCCATCTCATAGAAAGGCATGTACCAGAACAGACTAACATGGATTAGCAACCACGAGTTCCAGCATCCAAATTCATTCCAAAAATCCAATCTATGACATTCAAACATTAAAAATTAGCTGCCATGGCCTTTCACTTCTATCAGCACAAATCAACTAACAAGAGAGAGAGAGAGAGAGAGAGAGAGAGAGAGAGAGAATATGAGAACCCCGATGTCAGACTCGTATGATTATAGCTTATGGTAACAACTCGGGATACTAGCATCCTACATGTCACCTGCGTGTTTTTAAGGTATGAAATACCTAAGTCTCGCAGTTAGAAATAAGTTGCTCTTTTCTTCGACCCGTATTCATCTAAATCAAATCA
The DNA here is from genome assembly GCA_019985065.2 of Arctostaphylos glauca. NCBI lineage: Eukaryota > Viridiplantae > Streptophyta > Magnoliopsida > Ericales > Ericaceae > Arctostaphylos > Arctostaphylos glauca. The sequence continues at coordinate 23,716,078 of JAHSPW020000013.1, forward strand.
CCCCAAAAACAGCATTTGTTTTCTGAATGGCTCGACTCCAAAATGTGAAAGCTTCAGGTTGAAATTTTCCACATGCCTGTCCTATATCCAACCGACATGAGTGCAAGCTCCCACAGCATGTTCGGAATGCTTAATGGATTCACCTTGGATCCTGGAATTTCTGACCAGTTCACCGACATCTCGATTATAGGAATGCGGAACCATTTGCATAAATAGACCAACTCAACGTCAAAGCACCACCTGCAGTGAGTCAGATTACTCATCCACAAAAAATTTAACCATTTTCAAGTGACTAAATACAAAGAGATTGAACAGATTTCGAATATCAATTAAGTGGAAACAAACCCACCTTTCGAGTCTCCATAGCCTCTGACACAATCATATTTACATGTACGTTTATGTTATTCAGGGCAAGCAAAAAAAAAAAACTTCATGCAACGGCGAATGCCAGGCAAGAAAATGTGCCAAACTTCAGATCAGTCATGTCAGGACATGATTAGAGAAAGGCACATCCTCATTCACTAAAAGACTCCATCAAAGAGATCCACAATTGAAGGGGGTTAATAGTGAGGCCACTTCATTTCCCCCGTGAAAATCCACTCATAGGTATAAGGCCATATATTTGTTAGTGCACTAAGAGATATGTTTGGCAACTCAAGCATCAGTATGTAACCCTTCTTTGCAAGGACCAATTTAGTTTTAGTGTTGCCAAACAACTTGATTCCACCCAAATCGTGTTTGACGTGTCTCCCCATTTCCTTGCTCTTGAATATAGCTAGTTCATGTGTATCATTTACAGACATTCCATATGCCTTTAACTAGTACAGGTACAAATTTAGTTTCCTCAATATCACCATTCTATATTGACAATCTTTCCCATCTTCAAAATAGTAAGTTCAGTAAGATTGTTTCTTAGAATCCATGTAAGTGATGATCTGGTGTATGCGATACTCCTATACAACACCTTCATGAATAGCAGCATATATGTCAAAGTCTCAAAACCGTGTTCTACATGATGCGCATGCACAGAAGAGTAACTCCCCTACGTTATAAGTGCCAATGGAACTAGATTGAGAACATGATTGCCCAGACATAATTGAGAAGAAGAAACTATCAACAGATAAACGATATAATTGACAAAATAACAGTAGAAGACTGAAGAAATGGACCAAGCAATCAATTATTGGGCAAACGAAACAAACTAATTCATAATGGAGAAATGAATAGCAACAGAGTGCCAATTTTATTTGATCGAGTACACAAGAATACGCACATATAGCTGTGTCCAAGTCCAGTTGGAAACAAAAGTGCCATACAATTCACATTCATAGCTTAATAACAAAACGCTTGAAAAATGTTACCTTTTCAAACGGATGTTGGTGAACAACTTCCTAGCAGCAGCTCTAGTAAACATCTTAAAACCACACTGAGACAAATGAACTAGACCATATCAAGTGAAAGCCGACACAAATTTACCTCAAACCATGACAGGCTACAGTGCAAAACTGCCTAGTAAACAAGTAGCAAGAACATCACCTGTGTGTCACGAATTCCAGGACCAGCAGACAAGAGGACCACAACATGGAAACCCTTCATTAGAAAGTTGCGGTACCACTTCCTCTGAAACATAAAGTGAACTGGTTTTACTTGGGAGAAAAAAAAAATGAAAAACAAGGATCGAGAATGTCCCACCCTAAAGGTGGCACAAGCCTTTTTCCCAACTTCAAGAAAACAAATCCAAGGTAGAGGCTATTTATGGCTTGTATTAACCCATCAGACTCCATAACTATCGTAAATGAGTTTGAGTAGCAGCCCTTCTATGTCAAATCTAGTTACTATGCAAAGATTATCTTTACCCCAATTAATTGGGAACAGGGCTGAAAATAAATGCAGATAAAAGCCACTGGGTGTACAACCGGTGATCAATACTGTCCAATCAACGAAACCATCCGAATAAATGGCAGTATATTGATGTAGGCCACCATCCCCAGAAAACCATTGGCCTCCAATCCATCATATCTGCAACTTCTAACCCTAGGATATATGGCTTCCAGATGCTACCAACTAAACTGTATGCAACCACCATCAAATTTTATGGCAAAACCTCCACCTTTCCCTTGTGCAATTTCTTAGCTCAGCACCACCACTATCCGTGGGCACAAAACACCATAGTCCAAATTTTGGCCACAGTTCAAAACAACCCAACGAAGAATCGCTGAGAGAGAGATTTTGGCAGTTAGAACTGAAAGTCGCTCTAGTACTGATTTTCAATGCACATATATTTGGATGTTATTTTTCCCTCTTGAACTCAAGGAGAAAGATAAATCCCCCTTGATGTGGAGAAGAAAGGCACTCCCTTTTCTATTACTTATGAGAAAATATACCCAAATATTTTTTTAAAACAAAAAGTGGCATCAACAAGACTTAACTGCAGCCAAGGCCTTCTCCTCTAGATGTGCACGAGAACCAAATACCGCAATGGGGATATCACCAATTCTTAAGCTTGAATCACTAGCGGGCGAATCCCCAAGTTCCCTCTTAGCAACTGCTTGTATCTGATAGGCAAAGCATCAGACTCTCTGTGACTTGAAATCATTCCATATATGTTAAGCATAGTTTGCTGCTAACAAGATAATTGTATAACATGCATACACACAATGTGAATAATGAAAGCTGAAGCGACCTGATTTTCAAGTTTCTCTAGGTCATTGACCTTGGTTGCGCCATCAGCATCCAGCATTAGAAGTAGTTCACCACGTGAATGAAGCATTCCCTATTTTACAATGCTTCCACAGAAACAAAGCGCTCAATCAATTGTTGTCGTGAATAAAAGAGAGCATACAACCCACCAATATGATAGAGAAATTCTTCTCGGAAACGGTTAAGATGAAACTCACTTTTCTTATAGCTTCTCCTTTGCCATGATTTCTTCCAAGAAGGATAACCCTCACATTTTCTACTGTGTATTTCCTCACAAAATTAAAAGCCACCCTCTTTGTTCCATCAGCACTTCCATCATCAACAATCACCACCTAAAATTCAAAAATTCTTACACTGAATGTGTGAAAGAGCTACAAAAAGGCTAGACAAAAGGGCATAACTCACAATTATATATCATGTGAAATGGTACGATTGTAATCACCTTATACAACACAAGCTTATACAGAGAACCACCCACTTGATCCAACACAATAACAGAACACCTGACATCAGATCCTCTATGATACTGGTGGTTTGGATGAATTGAAACCGCTTTTTTAAACATGGCATCAAATGAAAGCATTTCCTTAATTTGTCGAGAACGAATCACAATTATCATGATAAGCTCCAAAACTTTTCACGATGACGAAGAAGGCCATCATTTATTGATATGCTCATTCAGTGATAACTCAATGAGCCACCATACAAATTCAATTGGATACACAGACAAAAAGTCACAATATACAAGGAGATTGGTCAAGAGTCAAGACTCGCCAATCAGGGTTCAAGCTAGTAGCAACTCCCTGCTATACTTCACAAAAGGGCATCAAGATCGACATCACAAGATCATTGAAACTTTGAATTATCATGTACTAACATTCTCTCTTAAATTACTATGCCGGAATTTCCTGCAGCACGCATACAATGAAGAAGAAAAACTATATTTTGTCTTTTTGTTGGACTGCACATCAGTTTGTTTTGCTCAAGACGTATGCTAGAATGAAAACTGCCCAATCTGAATTTTACCACGCCACATCAAGAGTATAGGAGATACTATTACGGCCCCACACGCATAACTTAGTACTTCCATGTGCCTGTAAATTCAATCCAGACAGCACAATGAAATACAAGTAACAAAAAGACTTGCAATATACCTCATATGAAAAAGACTTTTCTTTTGCTGCACGTTGTTGAAGATAACTGCCAAACAATTAAAAAAAACAAAATAAATAGAATGCTTAATTAATTTGGCTACTGATTGCAAGAATCATGAATCTTATCAACTAATTACTTCAAGAAAAGCATTAGAAAAGAAACTAACAAAACCGATTATGCAAATCACCAACTTAGTTTTCTAAAGAGAGCAAGAATTATATATCCTATAACTGAAGGTCTTGCGGTTGCATATAATACTGAATGTCCTTTGTCAGAATTTGGTTCATAATCTGTTTGACCTAGGAACTGTTTCTGCAAATTGACCAATTCAACCCCTCAATGGTTTGAAAAGCAAAGGGCGGTCACAAAGTTTCGGCTCACTGGGTTAACCGCTGAGTCATCAGAAAATTTAAATAAATTTGTATATTACGATTTCGTACAAAATTTACCAGAAAGTATAAAATAAAATACAAAAACTCTAAAAAAAAATTATCAATAGGGATTCCTTCTAACGTTTTTCTTCCTTTCTATAAGAAAAGTAGAAAACAGCATTGCAAGTATGCAATTAACTGACGAAATAGCAATTAAACTTTATTGTATTAGAGCTGAGCTGTAAATACCCTTCCTTTTTATTACATCATTGCAAATGCCATTTCATTTGTTAAAAGTTGCAACTGCGATCAAGCATAGTAATAGCCACTACATCAACAGCAATGATTAGAAATCTGCAGGCAGCAGCAGTGGCATGACAAGCCAAAGAACTAAGAAGGCAAGAAAGCAAGAAGAAGAAGGCACTTAGATGCCAAAACGATATTCATGGGCTTTACACCTTTTTAGTATCAGTCTCACATTGTAAAGCCATTAAGAATGGTTTGATGCTTGAGGCTGCATATAGAAAAGCCATCCAAACACCGGATAGATAATCCGTATGAGTCTATGACTGCATATGGAAGCCAGCAAGCCACAAACTTTAAACCAGTCGGGTATCTTATACCGCTACCAGTTACAGCGGGTAGCTGCTTAAACTGCAAATTCTCCTGGTTTTGAATTATAGAGCCCGATTTCTTAGACCTAAGGGATGTGGAGGTTTGTTTGGTCCAGAAGCCTGACCTGTCGACATTTTAAACGGTGAACTGGCCAGTGCGGCTAGCGTTCGAAACATTACAGCTCCTTAAAATCCATAGCCAAAACAGGTGGAAGTTGAAAACTCTTAACTCTTTTTTATTGGCAAAAGTAACAATTTATTAGGAAAGGGGAAAGGGGTCCAACCAAAGGTTGAAAAATATACCTGAGGGTAAAGCCCTAATCACCTATGGCTTATGGGCCTAAAATGCCCAGATAAAACCATGAAAGCACACACCTGTGGGCCGGAAAGCCCAAATACAACAACACAACTCATAGCCAAGGGCAAAGCCCAAAAAAAAGTAGCCTAAGCCCATCAAAGAAAAACCCTAAACCTAAACTAACTCTTTCTTGCACCAGTAGACCACCGCCGTCCACCAATCTTCTGGGAGCCAAAAGAGCCACCTTGTATGCTCACCCAAGCTGTTCGGCGAGAAACCAATCCCAATTCCCAAGAAACCAAAACTCTTTGCAAACTGTTGGCGTACAAGTAAAATTGCAATGACCTATGCCAGAGAAAATGTGATAACTTTATAGTGGTCATTTTAACTAATCAACTTACTTTAGGGTCTCATCAAGCGCTGATGGTAGCCTATGCTCTTCATTGAATGCAGGAATTATCAAAGATATATACTTCTCGGCGGGATCGAAAATGTAAGGACATGGAACCTGCAACAAATGCTTCCACCAGAGTCAGTAAACTCCCAAGCCACTATACATCTTAATTATTTTGGACAACCATTCTACGTCATCTAAACAATGAAGCACATAAATTGCTCTTTGCTAAACGTATAAATCAAGGAGTTAGTAATGAAATCACTCTTGCAAATAGCTTACCTCGCAATCAGTCCATAGCCTAAAGCATTCCTCAAGACCATTAACAACCACTTGTTAAACGGACTAATCAATAGTTAATTCTTAATGGGAGAAGGGAAAAGGTCATACACAGATGTTATCTTCTTTAATTTTTGCACTCTCTATAAACAGCTTCCAGTAAAGTGCCCAAAAGGCTGTAGCGACAGCTATTCTCTCTTTCTTAATCCTGCTTGCCATCTTTTTCTCAAGAACCCTTGAATTAGACCAGACCTTTAGCCATAAAAGCTTAACTCAAACATAAATAGCAAATCTAACTCCAAATCTATAAGTTTCCTTTCCGTTAAGTAATTCCTATCAGTGTTTATTTTCCCTTCCATAAAAAAAAAGGCCTTGAATACCAGCCAAACCCTAAGCTCTTGTTATACTTCCATCCTATACCTCTACCATAACGCCTAAAATCCTATGCTTTAGCACCAGCATAAATGCACAGTAAATTCCCTTCGTAAAGGTCTCATCTTATCTAACACCGTCTGCCCCACAATAAAATCTCTTCCTAAAGATCTACTCCGAACATCTCCACTAGTTTTTACAATTTGACAATGCTAGCACCAAAATTTGGATTGCTACTCTTTAACATTTTTAGAGAAGTTGCTCCACCCATCCACTGCTATTGTGGCACATCAACTCATTTTCTACTATTAGATCAAAAGTAACGGAAATCAAAAGCATTGTTGATGATGTGGGAATTTGGCAACACACCGAACGTGATGCTAAGTTAGGCACAACATATGGCACTGATCAAGAGCATCGTTGGATTTTGATGATGTGGGAATTTGGCAATGCCGAACATGATGCTAAGTGTGGGAAAACAAATGGCACGGGTCATATGCATTGTCGATGATGTGGCAATTCAGAAAAAAAGTGAATGTGATGCCAAGTTTGGCACAACAAATGGCACTGCTCACATTTGAGAAGAGGTTTCCTAACCACGGAGCGTCTGATCTAGTCTCCTAAGTTGGTCTTTACTTGTTCACAATTGTCTCAGAAAGTGATCCAGTTAATTTCACTTATTCTGTTCGCTCTTCTTGTTTTACTAGTAATTACATGCTTCATAGCTCCCCTCAGTTCAAAAAAAAAAAAAAATTGGAATGTCTTCATTCTAATTGCTGTGCTAAAAACAAATGAAGTCACGTTAGCCGGTACATATAGTTGATTCAAAGCGAATTCTAGGTTTTACGTCATCCGCAAATGACCACTACTCTGAAGTGACGTCCATTAGCCGCCGCCTAAAAATGCTAATTGAGTTTCAAAAACACATACACTAAATAACCTATAAAATCATATACACTGAAACAGATACAGGTAATGTAAACATCTAAAGCTAAGACAGGGGCCACAGGGCTTACCTGTTTCAATGAATTTGGATCCTCGAAGATCGGATGACCTTCTGCGTGACTGTGAACGATCCAAAATACAATAAATTCAAAACGATAAATATCGAAATAGCAGACAATCATATATTGTAAGTAAAACTGAGGATCTTGATTGATGAGAACATACGCGTGATTAAATCTTCTCCTGAAAGCTTCGAACACAATCGCGGCGCCCAAAGTTAGAACGAATACTAAAGCAGCAACAACGAGGTATTCGAAGATCGTCCATAGAACCTCCATTCCTTGTTTCCAGATTTTGACTTGCGTCAAAGTATATAAAACGATGTTGAAGGAGCTCTGATATTCATCCGTAGAGCGCCAGGCTTCGGCCGTATGAAAAAAAAAAAAAAAAAAATCATAAGCTGGCGTTGATTTGGGCTTTCAGTTTGGGCCACAATGGGTAAGTTGATTTGGGCTTTCAGTTTAGGCCCAAGACAAAAAGAAAATGAAAGAGAAGTTTTGAAAAACTATTAGGTGTTCTCGGAACATCAGGATGACGGATATAAAAGCACTTTGTATCTTTCCTGAAATATAACCTAGAATAAGATCTTCATTATCTAAATAAACATGCCATTGGGAAACAATTTAGTAATTAAACCTTCATATATTTATTTTTTATGTCTTGATCCTTTTAGAGAAAACCTCCAAATAAGAGTACTACCTCCGTTCCGGTTTGTTTGTCCACTTTTTGACTTTTACATGTCCCAAAATGTTTGTCCATTTTTAAAGTTGACTTGTGAAAATTATCTTAATGTCCCTCTTTTTTTTAAAAACCACACTTTGAAAAACGTGCACTCTCATTTAATGCTTAAAAAGTTAAGGGTATTTTTGGAAAGTTAAAACTTTTAAGAGTAATGATTATGTCCCCTTAATAAGTTGGAATTTCTAAAATGGACAAACAAATTGGGACGGAGGGAGTATTAAGTAACCTCCTGAGCAACCTTTTAAGATATAAAATAAGTAAAATATAAGGAGATTAGATAATTACGCCATATTTAGGTGCAAATAACCATCAAACTGACGTAGTGGATAAGTATCTATACAAAAACAACAATTGGCTAGAAAATGCAATTGCATTATAACGTCGTGATTGAACAAATCGAGCAAGTTTGAATTGACGTACCACAAAATCTATTAGGAGATGAATCGTTCTGCTGTGTTTGTTTTGTATGGGATTTGAGCATGAAATCATGAATGACATGTTTGTCTGGTTTGAAGGTAATTGAGATTAAAAGATCAATGATTTTTAGTTTTACCTTTACATGAAAACACCTTTGATGAGAGAGAACGTGCAAGAGAGAGAGGGAGAGTATTTTCGTCAAAATATGCATGAGTAAGTAGACTAGGATTAACAATATAAAATCCACGATGACCCACCTCTAATTAATTTTTGTACATATAAAAAAATGGTGCGTGGGTGGGTGGGTGGGTGGGTGGGTGGTGTTTGGGGGGTTCCAAGCGGGCATTATGATAGGAATCTGATCGGAGACAGGTGGACCAAACTTTGATAAATTTTTATTTTTGCCTCGAAAAATCAATTTAATTTTCAAAAAAATCTACGAAACTCAATCCAAACAGAACAAGTAATAGCGCGAATCGAATCAGATAAAATTTTCATTTTTACAGTGGTGTCCAATCTCTCTCTTTATCACACATTTACAAAGGGTCCATGTTAAGTCTCACTCAAATGTAAAAGGAATTAAACTTAAACAGTTAAGGCCCATATGGGGACAAATCACGAGGAGTGCTACAAATTAAGAAAAAGAATTGTTACAATATCAGAAAAAATACCCAGAAACTTTTCCCAATTTCAAATCAAAGACCATGATTCACTTGAATTTGTGGACTCATGGCCTTTGATTTTGAATTCGAGAAAGTTTTGATTTTTTTTTTTCTGGTTACCTAGACTTTTCCATTAAGAAAACTTACCCAGAAACTTCCCCGAATTAAAAAATCAATAGTAGGGGAATTTAATTCGGGGAAGTTTCTGGGTATATACCATTGATTTTTGAATTCGGGATTCAGGGAAGTTTCTAGGTAAGTTTTCTGGGAGGCTAGACTTTTTCCATAATTTTATAGGATATGCATAGGGCACTCGTGAAACTAATAATTGCTAAGCCTCTTCCTTTTCTTTTATATAATAATTAAAGTTGTCGGGACAAGTTTATGTACATTTTAAATAACTTCTATATTCATTTACGAGGGCTCAATTAAAGCATAACAAAAATCGGTATAAATTGATTTTACAATAATTGATAGTTCTTAAAAATATGTGAACTTGAGACCTAGTAAGAAATAAATTCCAAAACTTTGATCACGGGGCCAATCTATTGGAGTTTTATAGGTAATCTTTTCATTGTTAATTTGCAAATGCAACATTGGAAAACCTATTGGCCAATAATTTACCCATAAGCTATTTAAACGGTCAAAATCAACAATTAAAAAATATATGGCAATGGTAAGCCAAAGTCCATACAGGGCAAAACTTCTCAGAAGCGCCGCGTGAATCCTTTTAGTTAAGCTTGCAAAACACTTAACCTAACTTAATGCCGATCGGGATTGGGTCTCCGGTCGGCATTCCAACGACCATCTTAGCTTTTTGGGAGAGCAGAAGCAACTTAAAAGTATAACAGTCAATGCTAGCGTATGTGTATACTTGAGATTAGAGCGCCTTTATAGTATTTATAGAGTAGGAACCCAACATCCTGCTTGAGCCTCTGGCCGTGAATGTAGTACCATGGTCCGGAAACCACGGTGCTCCTGCCACGTGGTTCATGCCCGTGCGGATCAGACGGGCACGTGTACATGTTTGATAACTGTCTTCCCCACTTTTGTTTGTGCCACTATGCAACACGTGGGGAATAAGTCTCTGAGTAGTTGTACCGATGGTAGACGTTTGGCAATTCGACCGGAGATCAACACTCGGAGGTACATTCCTCCAAAGATGAGGGCTGACTTTATTAAAGTTTGGCAAAGCCTGAGGGTCATACCTTCGGCACAGACTGAAGCTTATTGGAGTCATTCGAGGCCACAGGCCGAGCGTGGAGAACGCATTATTCAGCCTAGCCCAACTCTGGCCCAATGTAGGTGAGTTGAGGTAACTGTGGACCATAAGCTCATTGTCGTGTAGACCTGGCCTACCACAGTGTCATTAGAATGTTTCTTTATTTGTAAACTCATTAGCAATTAAAGACTTGTCCATGGGAAGGAGAAGGAACCAAAGTCCAAGTACCTTGTTGGACACGAGCTTGATATCCTTTTGCCATTGTTTTTTGCCACACAAAATATTTTACAACTTCTCCAAAATGTTTTGGTTCAATACATGAGGATGTAGGAGATGAAACTGTTAGAAGAGACAAAGGATGCCTTGGATTTACAATTCCAAATTTTGACCTTGTGAGAGGATTCATTGAACTAATAGAATGAGAATCAGTGGTAGAAAGTACTACAGAGTCATATGATACTCCAAGGCGTATACTTGATGTGGGTATTAAAAGATAAGTGAAGAAGTGAGATAGAGATAGAGATTGGTAGCAAAGTAAGATCATTATGATGAGATAAAATTACGTTGTATCTTTCTTCAAACACAACTTAGAATAAGATCTTCATTATCTACACAAACATACCATTGGAAAGCAATTCAATAATTAAACCTCCATAAATTTATTTTTATCTCTCTCGTTCATTTAAAAAAAAAAAATACTACTAATAAAGATATTAAATAACCTCCTAAAGATATTATGTAAGATGAGCAATATTAGAAAATTAGACAACTACCCTAAAGTTATAGGTGCAAAGAGCCATCAAACTGATCACCTAGTGGATAAGTTAGAAAGCCTAAACAAAAACAACAATAGGGCCAGAGAATGCAATTGCATTATAAGGTCGCAATTGAAAAGATTGAGCACGTTTGAATTAAAATAACATGAAACCTATTAGGAGATGAATCATCCAGTTATGTTTGTTTTGTATAGGATTTAAGTATGCAATCATTACTAACATGTTTGTTTGGTTTAAAGGTCATTGATTAAGATCAATGATTTTTACTTTTATCCTTACATGAAAACACCTTTGGAGAGAGAGAGAGAGATCATTTTCGTCAATTCATTAATCTTTCAACATAACCCGGCCAAAATTAACAATACCATCCACCAATGAATGATCAATCTCCCATTTTAAAAGATCAACAATCACATGATACTAATAGGCCTTGTTTGATTCATGAATTAGGCATGCGGAATTGGACTATTCGTGTCTAATCTCGTGCAATTCCATATTTGGTTCTCAAAAACTGAACTAAGATAAATAATCCCAAAATTATTATAACATATATATATATATATATATATATATGCAAGGTACTATTTTATCATAAGAGAGAGAATGAAACTCATTTAATCTCGTATGTACTAACTATTGCTCTACCACCTCGGACCACCACCGCCACTGCCACCACTTTCGACCACACCACCACCGCTACATATGTATATTTACACAATTCTAGCAAAACATATCTGTTCAAAACACTAGACGTCCGAGTAAAAAATTCTAAAAATAATCCAGTCAAAATCAAACATGTGATTAGGTTTGACTTGTATTGAAACAGTATTAGAACTATTAGTCTCAGAACTATTAATCACTCCAATTTTAATCTATGAATCAAACGAGGCCATAGTATTAAACCATTTTGCCAAACTCAAAGAAAAAATTGTGGTTCCACTGGATTAGGAGACTAATTCCACTTTTCAAACATAGTATCAAACATGCCCCAAGAGTATTGAATTATTACTCATCATCTTATAATCATATCACTTCTTCCTCTCTTTCAAAAGCTGAATATTCACTTGTTATAGCTCGTATCCATTTATGGTTGGTTTAGATTGACCAATTATTGTACGAGTCTCCTTATAATGATGGATTCTTCATTTTGCTAAAATAAAGACATCTTATCTTTTGATCAAAATGTTGATGATTCGAACAGTTCAATGTGTTTAAAATATATTTTTAAGGGTACCAACAAGGAATCGGCTCAAAAGAATATCAAGATGGGCTTGATCTAAGCAGTTTTTAGTAAATACTGACATGAACAGTTTTATAAAAAACTAATCGGATCAGGTCATTTCCAGTAATATTTTGAGCTGATTTCTCACGGGTAACCTTAAAAACATATTTTAAGCACATTAAATGATTCGGATCATCAAAATTTGATTAAGAAATGGGAGGTCCAATTCAACCAAATTCTAAGTAGACGTTAAACCAAACAAGGCCTTAATTACGAATAATGAGTTCGTCGTTATGTATTAACATTTTTTTATTTTTAATCCACCAATCCTTTACATGTATTCTGACACCTCGTATGCTGGTTATGCTTTGTAACGTCATGCGACGCCTCTATCTACAAAAGATTACTAAGGATTCTTAAACCCTAGTCACGTAGTGTCCAAATATTTTTCTTCACCAACATTTATATGGGATTTATGATTAAGTGTATAAATTTCACATAATTACAACTCATCAATATCTTTAATATTCACTGTATATTCTTTATTTTCGAATTTATCAAGTGACTTGGAAATTTGAACTTGGGGTTTTTCTGCTTCTGGTGCAGTTGCTATAAGGAATTAAACATAATCTAGAGACAATGGCCTCAATTATCATGTATATGTAGAGTATTACAAGGCATGATGCATAGGGCACTCGTGAACTAATAATTGTTCGGCCTCCTTTTCTTTTTATATATAATATAATAAGTAAAGCTTCCAGGACACGTATAAAGGGTGAACTTAAGCTGAGTTTGGATTAAATAATTTTTTTTTGATATTTTATAATTATTGTATAGTTTTTCGTTAAATATTTTGCAGTGTTTTTTTTGCCTCGACAAGAGAAAATTAGAAAAGTATAAACATATGAATTGTGACACCCCAGCCATGGTGTCAGCTGTAAGGCCAGCGTCCGGGAGATGGAGTCTCAATAGGACGTCCGGATGGGTGGTCAAAGTTCCCACATCGCTTGGTGGATGTAAGTTCGGTGGTATTTATAAGATTATGAACCTTCCGTGTACAAGGCCTTTTAAAGCCGTGATGGCGCGAACACTAAATGGAACTTCACAGTTAAGCGTGCTTGCCCTTGAGCAATCCTGGGATGGGTGACCTACTGGGAAGTCCATGGGGTTTGGGCGACAAAAACGGACAGTATTGTACAAGACGGGAGCGGGTCGTTACAAATGGTATCAGAGCCTGCACCAACCGAAAATGTGGGAAATCTCGGCCCCACACGAGGACGTGTGTTCCTAAGTGGGGGAGATTGTGACACCCCAGCCATGATGCCAGCTGTAAAACCGGCGTCCGGGAGATGGAGCCTCAGTAGGACGTCCGGATGGGTGGTCAAAGTTCCCACATCGCTTGGTGGATGTAAGTTCGGTAGTATTTATAAGATTATGAACCTTCCGTGTACAAGGCCTTTTAAAGCCGTGATGGCGCCAACACCAAATGGAACTTCACAATTAAGCGTGCTTGCCCTGGAGCAATCCTGGGATGGGTGACCTACTGGGAAGTCCATGGAGTTTGAGCGACAAAAGCGGACAGTATTGTATAAGGCGGGAGCGGGTCGTTACATGAACTAAAATAAATAAATAAAAATCTAGATAAAATGACATTAAAAATGAAAGTTTTTAAATTTTTTTCTGTGTTTTATTGAATTTTTTAGTCTTTTGACGGTATAGTTTTACTTTTTGATTCGTTTCATTAAAACGAACAACAATTTTTTTAAAAAAAATAATGTTAGTGACACTCCATAGTTTATTTCATTTTATACCGCATGCTTAGGTGTTCAAATAAGTGAATAGACTCTAATTCTTCATGGTTGTTTGACACATAAGCATGCGGTATAAAATGAAGTAAATTATGAAGTGCCACTAGCATTGTTTAAAAATTTAACGAACATGATAATTTTTTGAAAAAATAACCAAAAAATAATGATATTGTTGTTTAAAAATTTAAACCAAACGCGACCTACCCTCGTTGTATTATTTTTAGCCCTGTCTCAAAATTCAATGTTCCGTCAGGATCGATGAAAAGAGCTGTTAGTAATTACTATGATAGCTCAAGTTTGAAACCCGACAAAGAAGAGTAGTACTAATAAATACACCGGGAACAAAGCAAAAAGATTAGAAAAGAAAGAATAAAGGGAGAAAAAGAAAAGAATCCACCAGCAAACGGGAAACTAACGGCTACATTTCCTTTGCACCTTACCAAAAGAATAATTCTATGAACACGTCAAGTTATACATCAAAGTATATATTATATTTATGTGATATATTATTATAACACAAAATATAAAAATAAGTCTCATGAATTTTAATATGTGTTTAAATTAATGGATGTCATATAGACATGACGTATAACTTAATGTGTTAGTAATGTTACTTTTCACAAAAGGACCATAGATATTTGTTGTGCATTGTGCATCATTTTGACGTGTAAAAAATTATCCAAAAATTGAGCAATGTTCGGATAATTTTGTATATGTTAAAACGATATCGTTTTAGTACACATTATATCCTACTATGCGCAACGCACAGGATCCCCCGTTCTTTAACAAAAGCACGTGGTCCGGACCAAAATAAATGTACTCCACTAGGTATTAAAATAAAAAAAGTCTAGGAACACATACATTTTGGATACATTCAGATACAGGTGTATCTAGAGCCGTTTGATGCATATGAAACTCTCAAATTATTAAGGGTCCTAATGTGCATTTAACAGCTCTAGATATATTTGTGTCTGGATGTGTATGTGTTCCTAACATTACTTATTAGAATATGAGTCAAGTTTTGTTTATACTTGAATAAATTTTGTTCATCTTCCGTTGTATGAGATTACTACGAGATTTCACTTAGATGAATAAATTCATCTATTTTATTTTGATTAATTTATTTAATTATTATGAAAAATTTTAGCTTAATCAAATATAAGTAAGTATTTGATCTTAAAATTTTATTTTTTTAGTATATTTACCGATATTTGATTGAGCAAAATTTTATCATGATAACTAAAAAATTAATCAAACCAAAATAAACAATTTTGATCATCGAAGTGAGATCTCAAAGAGTTCAGTTTTATTCACCCTAAAGTGAACAAACTTTGTTTATCAACCATCGTGTGGGATCACTTTGACATCTCATTTCAATTATTAAAATTGCCTATTTTATTTTGAATTTTTTAGTTGTCCTAAAAAAATTCAACGTAATCAAATATAGATAACTATTTGACTTAAAAATTTAACTTTTTACCTTGGAATTTTTTTTTAAAAAAACTTAAAGTACTATTCTAATCACCGAGAAATCCAGATCATTACACATGGCCACATGAGAGGGCATCTTCGATGATTGATTAAAAAAGAATGTCAAAATCCAAAGGCCAAATTAATGCATTCTGTTGAGGCGGAGAAACAGGAGGAATATATCTGCCCGCCGACCTTTCAATAGATAATTAGTTACTTAAAATTAGATTATAATAATAAGATTTTGTTTGACTTGTCGACCAATTATTAGTCGTTAAAATTTTAAAAGAAATACAATCAAAAAAAATTATCATAGAGAGGTGAACTAGTTATAAAGTTCTTGTTTGATTATTTTTAGAAAGAATGATATAACAGATATAAGTAGATAAATAATTATTTTTATAATTAATAATAATATTTTTTATTAATAATGATATTTATATAAATAAAACGGAAGTGTAGAAAGAGGATAATATATGAATGAGAGAAAGAGGTAGAATAATTTTATTTTCGTCTAAAAAAATAAAATAGTCTTCTGAATATCATATCCAGAGTGCAAGAAAATAAATAAATCTCGAAAATGAAAAATTCAAATAATCATATCTAAGATGATAGCAGATGGCTAAACCATACGGGTTGGCTTAACTATTTCTCCTGCTAATGTTTTCGAAATTTATCTTTTGGGCCATTTTAATGATATTTTAATGACCTCTTACAACTAGGTCGTAAATTTTAAATTTCTTATTTTTCTTAGTTTTATATTATTTTTTTTATAGATTATAAGTTTGTCCTAACAAAAATTAAAAAATTGTGATCACAAAGTTTTGAAAAGTCAAATGAAAATAAAATAATTTCAAAATAGACAATTTTGTTAAAAAATATTTATTTTTTAATTTTGTTCTTGTAAATCTTGTTTATATCTTTCTTATCTTTACTTCTTTTCGTCAAGACGAACTAATAATTTTAAAAAATAAAATATAAATTTTAAAAATAAAAAAGTAATAACAATGATAAAACATAATTCGATAATTAGTGTGCCACTTTTCCAAGATAAGAAACCTATAGGTTGTGATTACGATCGATCCATCTGTATCGGCCTCGTAACAGTGTCGATTTACTCATATACTATTTTGGCTACTGTGTTATTTTTTTCAATTTGTTCCGAACTATTTCTTGTAGAAATTTTTTTTTCCGGTTATGTTCGTTTAACTTGTTGGAAGATTTTTTTTCCAAATAAGTTTCTCAAATATTTTTTTCCCAAACAACTTTATCTCTATATAAAAAGTGTTTCTGAAACACTTTTTTCTCAAATAAGTTTCTGAAACACTTATACGGTTATACCAAACATCTCAGAATTTTGTTCTAAAAATTATTTCAGAAATACTCAAAACGAACACACTATTTTAATACTATCGTTATACAAAATTTATTATGTACTAACTCGTCAAGTACTTTTGCAAATTTGCATTAAAATATAAAAAAATATTATTTTGTAATCTATAATTTAAAGAATAATTTCCTATGAAGCATCCTAATGTATTTTCCGTGTCTGACAAACCCGTTTGAAATTCTGAACAGATCGGAGGCAAAAACACGGAGGAATCCGCGTTTTATTTTACAGCTCACGAACCAGCCCCACCCTTTTGACTGTCCCGTTAGTGCGACAGAAAAGTAACATAATCGAGGATTTAAAGGACCCCCATCCCTATCTCTCCTGCAGCCTTTACAAAAGAGAATTCAGACACAACCAACCTCCAAATTACTCTCTCTCTAAAACCTCTCTCTATACGTATTCCCCCTCAACCGGAAGGTCCGGAACCATTCTTCCCGTTACTGTCTCGAACAAGGCCAAACCATGGATACGTTTACGAGGAAATCCCCATACCCATATCTCGTATTCCTCATTTCCACTCTTCTCATCTTCAACTTCACCGCCGTGACTTCCATCGGCGTTAACTATGGAACCCTCGGCGACAATCTCCCATCACCATCCCAAGTGGCCCAGTTCCTCAAAACCCAGACTTCCATTGACAGTGTCAAGATCTTCGACATGAATCAGGACATAATCCGGGCATTCGCAAACACCGGAATCTTCCTCTCCGTTACCATTCCCAACGGAGACATCCCCGCCCTCGCCGACCCACTCGCCGCCAGAAGATGGGTCGATGCCAACATAGCACCATTCCACCCCCAAAC
This sequence comes from Arctostaphylos glauca, assembly GCA_019985065.2. Lineage (NCBI taxonomy): Eukaryota > Viridiplantae > Streptophyta > Magnoliopsida > Ericales > Ericaceae > Arctostaphylos > Arctostaphylos glauca. Next base: position 23,733,780 of record JAHSPW020000013.1, read on the forward strand.
CAAATTCCAGTACATCTTAGTTGGAACCGAAGTCCTCCACTGGGGCGACCAAGGCATGGTTAACAATTTGGTTCCGGCTATGAGATCTATCCACAGCTCTCTCGTACGCGCCGGCCTTAACGGTATCAAGGTAACCACCCCACACTCTCTTGGCATTTTGAATAGCTCCATCCCGCCCAGTGGAGCCAGTTTCCGATTCGGATGGCAACAATACTTCTTAACCCCAATGCTTGAATTCCACCGGAGAACTAAAACCCCTTTCATGGTGAACCCATACCCCTACTTCGCATGGAACCCCGCGGACAACAATTTCGCTCTATTCCGGCCTAACGCCGGAGTTCCCGATCCGGAAACGGGTAAAAACTACACCAACGTGTACGATTTGTTGTTAGACGCCGTGCATATTTCGATGAAGAAGTTGGGATTTGGGGACGTGGAGATCGCGGTGGGAGAAACCGGGTGGCCGTCGGCCGGTGAGCCGGGTATGTGGCATTGTACGGTGGAGAATGCACGGTGGCATAACTTGAATGTTTTGAAGAAGGCGGAGTCGGGTGTCGGAACTCCGTTGATGCCCGGTCGGAAGTTCGATACCTTTATATTTGCGCTGTTTAATGAGAATCAGAAACAGGGTGGGACGGATGAGAAGAATTTCGGGTTGTTTAGGCCCGATTTCTCGGCAGTTTATGACATCGGCGTTCTCCGACAAGCTCAGGTACCTTTTTTTTATAAGAGCAGTTCAATTAAGTACAATATTCTATCTAAATTACACGATACATTTTGTGAAAATTTTAATTTGGTCCCAGTAGTCATAGTTTCATAAAATTGAACCTCATAATTCTATACTGCACATAGATGGTACACATTCACGTGAGAACTTTAATAATTTGTGAATGCATATGAATCTAACGATTCTACACATATATAAATATAATTTGGAGGAGCTAATATTGCACTAACTCCGGACGAAATGATATAGCTTGATTTGTTTTATTTTTAAAACTAAATTATTTTGATTTATTATGTGAATTATTATTAAAATACAAAATACTGTAGTTTGTAGTCTTTTTTCAGAGAAAACAGTGCACAGTGAAAGAAGTGATTGTGACATTTTTCTGTGAGCTTTATCTTTTAGCGAGAAGAGGAGGACACGTGTTTTGATCTCCGCGTTTGTCGTCTTTCTCTCTAATAGGGTAATATTTTCGAGATTCCCGCACGAGGTTGACGTGTCTTGTGGGTAATGCTTTGATGAATATTGTCTGTCGTCACAGCCTTTAACCAAGTTTTTGGTTTTCCAGACCATTGTCTCGGGAATTATTCAGTGTTCTGTATACCATGACTTCCACGGCTCTCCTTAGTCCTTTACCCTTCGTTTTTGTGTTATTCACGCAATGAGTGATGGGACTTACTTATTGTGTCACGGGAAGGACGGCTGTAGCATTACTCCAGCACATTGAATAATTGTTTCTTCTCTTGCCACGTATCTATACCCTTGTGTTTATCTTTGGCACAGAAATAATTATTCAGTGCAGTGTGCTCCCGGTGCACCCCACAGTCACATTCTTTTACCACCACGTATTAGAATGAGATCTAGATTAATTGCATGATCTTAGGACAATATGCGGTGGCGAATAGGCTTTGATCACCCACCACTGAATAATTACTCCTTGGCACCGTGATTACCCCTAGGAGCTCGGCGTTGAAAAATAAAAAAGTTTAGGAACACAAATCATTTGTGCACATTCAGACACATAGTCGGGTGCACGTGGTTTCACATGATTATGGAGGATCTCGTGTGCATTTAACAGTTCCGGACACATCCGTGTTTGGATGTGCACGAATTGTTTGTGTACTTGTTTTTTGAAAAATTAGGGTACTCCCGTCCTTTATACTATATATAATTCAAGTCCATAATAAAAAATCGTAATATTGTTTTAAAATAAAAATCATAATAGTCTATGGGAGTAAAGGGATTAATTTTCTGAGTACTTGATGTTTCATTTTCAGTTTTGTTTCCAGTATAAAAACATCTATCAATATACTTCAAAAAAAAAAAAAGATTTAATAACATTCCACTTAGTGTTTAATAAATAGCCATAACCCATGAGAGATGTTGTTAATTAGCATGTCTAATAATGTACTAAATAGGAGAAACGTATTTGTCATTTTGCTCCATACTCCTAGTAATTAGTTCTTTGAATATGTAAGATTTTGCTTATACAACTAAATGACCTGAATTTTCCGCCCATGGATTGATTGTAACTAACCAAATTGGGTTATGGGTTTGGTTGAAATCAAGATTATGGCATTACGGGATGCCGAATCTTGAAAGATCGAGCATCAGAGATATTGATTTTTTCCTAGAGGTTTGGGTTAGAGTGAATTTATAGTGCATATAGCTTGTTAATAGAACAACTGTGGTGTGTACCAAGTGTAACGAAACGGGTGGTGGTAACAATCTACATAGATACGTAATTGTGGGGGATGCCCATTTAAAAACCACGAACGTAGTGTTTCAGTGAAAAATTCGGGAGTGAAAGGCAAATAGGGGTTTCTAAGGCTTGCATCGTTAGCCCAGCCAGAGATTTTGTCCCTACCACAATTGGATGAGAATGCTAAAACAAGCGAATATGAATCTCGGGAAAAAACATAGATACAATCACTGCATGAATCATCGTACTGACACACTGATCCATCTACTTACCCTACTATTTTGGTTGTGAAACAGAGTGGTGGTGGTAATGCAGCGCCAGCTCCGGTTACTCCCACATCAGGAAAACAGTGGTGCGTGCCAAAGACAGGAGCTAGCGACGACTCGTTGCAGGAAAACATAAACTGGGCTTGCACCAGTGGAGGAGTAGATTGCAGTGCCATTGAAGACGGCGGGGCGTGCTTCAACCCTAACACTGTCAAGTCCCATGCAGCATATATCATGAATGCTTACTATCAGGCCAAGGGTCACCAGGATTTCAACTGTGACTTCTCTAGCACTGGTATCGTAACAACCTCTGACCCAAGTAAGTAGTAAATCTGATTCCCTCTCCTTTCTCAAATTCAAAACTAGTTCTACGTTACATTTCTCCACTGAATTTTCCTTATCTTACACGATGAATCTTGTATACGGACCCTAATCCCTCTCCTTTCCCAACCATATTTAGTTGTAGCACTTTGTATACGAGATTAGAAAGAACAAGCAAGACGGATAACATAGTGACGTCCTTCTTTCTCCTTCTATGGCCAAGTGTTCAAAAGCGACAGACTATAAATCAGTTGAAGTTTTTCGACGGAGGAATTATGGAATCCTGCATCTCTCGCTTGTATGTTGAAGACTTCAGAAAAGAGAAATAGGCATTCAGTAGCGTAGGAAGACCAACCAACTGTTTTCAGTAAACCGTCCATACCAGGAATAGAACATCATGCATCGGCTGGTCTTTGAATCTTTCGTAATTTACTTCTAAAACAGCATTGCTTCTTTCGCGTGCACGCTAATGTTCAGTTCGAGCAAAGGTGGTTGTTATGTACAATGCTAACTCATTTTTTGTGTCATTTATGTGACTGATTACAGGTTATGGTACCTGTAAATACGTGGCTTGAGACTGGAAGTAGAAGCTGATTTACGGACTAATCTGGGCGTACTTTTTTTTTTTTGGGTCATTTTCAAGACGGGAAGAAGGAGTGAAGAAGCTGGTGGTAGCATTTGGAGTGGTTATTGTTTGATTTGTTCTGTTGCTTGAAGAAGAATTTGGTCTGTAAACTTCTTCCGAGGGTTTAATTATAATTAGTAATTAATCTATTTCTTCCCTTTGTTCATTCTGCTGCAATTCTAGCTTAATTTCAGCCATTTTTTTTTGCTATGACACTGCTTTTTAGCTTAAACATTGGTATGTGTTTGGTTGAAGAAATATATACCATGTATGTTATTTGTTGTCATATATTAGAAGAATTTTTGTATCCTTAACCCCCAAACACAGCCCAACTTTTCGAAAACAAACCTTGTGCCTTTACCACTTTGATTGGTTGTAGATGGTTTCTAGGGGGATTTATGCCATCGATGAATTATAAATATTATATTTCTTTTAAGCAATATTAATTAAACATTTACGATATTGACTCATGCAATTGACAATGCATTATTATTTTGATTATATTTTAGATTGAAGAACTATTTTACTCTTGAACATAATCTCTTCTATTTTTTTTCATTTGACAATGCATTATTTTTTTCAATTACATTATAAATGAAAGAACAATTGACCATGTATTATTTATTTGATTATTTTATAGATGAACGAGTTATTTCGAAACACATTTTAAGTAATTGTAATAAAACTACTTGGTCCCTTGACTTTGCCGGCGATACAAAACGTATTTAAATATTTTCGGCAATACATATGTGTTTAAATAATTGTCGTTCTGTATGACCATAATGAAAACGTAATTTTTGTTTTTCTTCAAGACGAATACAATATTAAGATTATTTTTCGAAATGTGGTTGGTAAGATCATATTCGGTTCTAGGCTTTTTATTAATTAGTCTTGGTAAAGCTCTTAGACGGTGTATTTTTAAGGGCAATCTTAACCATCCCATTGTATAAAAATGATTCAACATGTCAACCAAAAAAAAAAAATTATTAGAAATACAAGATATCCACTTAGAAATGTTAGCAAAACCTCTGTGCTTGGGGGATGCCCTCAACATTGAGGAAGATGTCCTAGGGGTCCCTTTTCCTAGGGGTCCCTTTTCTTCTACCCCTAAATACACAAGTACCGGTAAATGACCAAGAAGTTATGTTTTATGCCTTTTGAACTGAATCCGAGCTTTAATTGTCTACCTGAGTCACTAAAGGTTGACCTGATTCAAATCCTAGATTTCCAACTACTTATGCCTTAACTACTACTTACTTAATTAACAGCTAAGTGATTTCACTTTGGCAATGCGAGTAGAGCTTGTCCTTTCCTCTTCATCAAATGATCTTCACAATGTCTTATGAATTGGGATATTTACTTCATTGACTAAGGCAAGATAAAAAAAACAGTTCTTTCCAGAGCCTCAACGATAATTGTGTATTGACGTCTAACAATGGCAAATCAACCTCATTTCCTTCATTCAACAGAAACAGAGACTAGCATGTTTCAGACCGCAATACAAAAATATAAATAATTTACTGACCGACATAAGGAGTGTGCCTTTGCCAATAAGTAGAGGTAAAGAGCAGACAAATTTCTACCCTGGTTCACTGTGGAGGGTTAAAGCATCTCCAATTTTATGAAGCATCATCAAATTCAAATTTGATGGAAACAACCCCATTGAGCTCCAACCTTTTCATCCAATATGGATCAAAACAAGAGAGTAGAAGAATTTCCATCAATTCAACATTTCACATAAACCCCTAGTGGCCATATCGTGATATGTGTGACATGTCTAATTCCATCTATTTCTTGAATATCATTTGATAGGCGGTTGATAGCGCCTTCTCGGATTGCAGACCTGCAAATATGTGTAATACCCCTCCGATGTTTTAAGTCAGAAATTTGTATATCTCAAGTGAAACGAATACTTGAGTAAAGGATTCACATGAGCATCGTACCTTTTTCCATTGGATCTCGTGTGAAATGAATACTTGGGTTTGTTTCCTTATCGTGGATAGAGATAAGACTTATGTAGTATGGTCGTATTAGAATCTTGCCATCCCTATCTCAAGATAAAGATGAGGTTGGCTCCGACTTAGGCATTCACTCTCCTAATAGCACACTCCCATTAAGAGTGTACCTCTCGTTGATGGTTCTTCGCTAGTGCTCTTATGAGGTTAGGACTCTCCCAGACTACATAAAGTCCACACTGAACTTCTTAGGGATAATTGAAGAAGATCAAGAAAATTAAGAGAGCTAGGAACACAGACCATCCGGACACATCTGGACACAAATGAGCCGCTGTGTTCCAAGACTTTTCCAGATTATAAATGACCAAGAAGAACGTAGCCAGACCCAGCTGAGCTGGCCGCCAAGCATAGCTGAACAAACCAATCTGGTCTGCTCTGCCCAATCACCAACTCTATACCCATCATCACCTTTAACCACTTGACTCTAAATCAGTGTTGAGTAGTCAACCAGAAAATTGTTGACAACCAAGCGTTCCTAAGGAGCATGAAATTATGCCAAATCATGAACAATCTTTTACTGTTCTATTCATATTCTCACATTCTGTTCATACATTCGGTTTTCTATAGTAGATCTCAGACAGCATGTCTGGAGATCAAGAAGCCATTGCACAAGAGACTCCCCTATGGGACTAAGATGTAAGGCCATGTTTGATTGATCTACCAGTAGCGGGGCCATATGTAAGTCTCACTACAGGGAGGAGATAACAAATTCTGCACGTCTCGGTACATGTCACAACGCATCATTGCATTGTTACACAGAAATGCACTGATGAGATTTCTAATCCAATCCCATGTCTAATTCAACCAATGATCTAAGTTCATCGCAATGGAATGATCATCGTAAAATCATTCGAGAAATTTAAATATCAGGTAAAATAACCAGAATGTGGATAAACAAAAGAGATGAACCAAGTAAAACACATGGAGTGTAATTTATTAACAGACATTCACAGTGATAGTACAGGGATAAAACCAACTGTTTTAGTGCAGAGGAAACAAATATGACATTGTCCAAGCACAACCCTTTTGACTGCCGGAAAAATTGAACACACAATTTTGGTAAAAATATAAAAATGATGTTCCAGGGCAAAGCAAGCACAAACCCGGTTTGGATGCCAATGCTGTAGGAGTTTTAGATCATCTGCAGCAACAGCTCCATAGACCCAAATGTCTTGCACTTGCTGGTACACGTGAGGTAAAAGAAATAACGTATCAACTCCCCATAGAGATGGAAAACCAAAAACATTTCCACCATGATAGGGCGTGTTATTGCTATATATCCCGTATATGAACCTCTCTGCCTTCCTGTTTCCACTTATTCAATAGGCGGGTAATATTCAAATTAGTGGAAAGAGACTGTATATATCAAAGAGTCCTAATTGGAAACTGCTTCCGACTCTCAAACTTCAGCCCCCGATTATTTCCTCTGTTTACGCGCTTCAACAGCTGGTCCACTTCAATGTCAGATTGGACCAAAGATTGCAGCCTCTTTAGATGTCCAATGCACTGCTTATGCTCACAAGGGATGGCTGTTTCCTGTTCATCTGGATTTAACTGTCTCTCATAAGGAGAGTGCCACTTAGCTTCCAAATAAGCAAGAGATCTCCATGGCGGAAGAGGCATTGAGTTCTGCTTAAGAGAAGATCTAGCAGCTTCAACCATAACTTGAAGGAACTGTTTCAGCTTCGTCATGGACCCCACGTAAACAACTGGAAGGGAGCCGAGAATTCGATCGTAGGATTCGACGGCTCTGGCTATTTCAAAGTGGCTTTGAAAGTCGATGTCAATGATTAAACGCTCCGAGCCTCCAGTAGATTTGTAATTGACCACGTCAATGTACTCATGATCCCCTGTATAAATAAGCAGAAGATGATCAGATAGTTGGGAGCAATAGTCAAGAAACCTAATTTCTTCTTTAATGTCTAAACAAGATGACCCCAAGTAATGTTACATAAACTCGGGTATGAGTATCACTGTGTCAGGTATCGGTGCCTATCCAAGTTTTCTAAATTTCAATTCAAAATATTGGTTTATGTCCACAAGTTAGGTATTAGGAACGGAGACACATCCCGACCACTTACTTGTACTGCGCCTTGTATGTAATTTTATCAGTCTGTTATAAATATTTGAAATGTACTTCAAATCAGCTATGAGCAAGGAAAAATCTGAAATCCTAGTTTTCATCCATGCGAAAACGTAGAACGCTTCTTTTCTAGCAAATACGAGCAGCGTTTCTTCAAATATCAGGGAAATTAGAAAATTAAAGCATCTAATTGAGCATGGGTGTCAGACACATATCCTATGGTCTTACAAAAGCTTGGAGGCTCTACCACTGTTACTTGTGTAATTTAAAAAAGTCCACCTAGGCCCAAAGTCTACAACCATGACATAGTAGTTGCCGTTTTCATGGCAGAAAAGCATTCTAACGTTCAACAAATGCCAATATTATATTCTTGGGAATCGAATGTGAGGATATGCTTGCTGTAAGGATCAATAATTCAAACAATTTTACAGATGCAACAAGTATGGACAAGGCCGATAACATCTCCCCTATTTTCACACAGTGAAAAATTACAGGCCAACTGTCCAAAAGATGGGTTTTCCCCCTCTCCACATAGTGAGATTTTATTTCTCAATATTTGGCAAACATGCTAAACTAAATAAGAACTTCCTTTAAAAATCTGATGGCCTACCTCCGGGGACCTTCCCACTACCCTGCCACCTAGATGAACAAACAGCGGCATCGTAACCCGAAAGCCTAAGAAGCTTCACCAAAGAAAACCTAATACAGCTGCCATTGCAAGGACCAGACTTGACAAGGTGAAGGTCTGTGCGAACCATAGATAGCAGAAGAGAATTAACCACTTCCAGCAAGTCAGACTCACGTTGATCCGCAGAGAGCTTGTAATACTGCAAAATGGAGAACCGATTAACTTCGAGAATCTATAGCCTCGAATTAACAGTTAAGAATTTTGAGGGAAAGCAACATACTTTTTTAGACAAGGGATGTAAAATTAACCGGAAGTAACGACCAAGATAGATGGAAAGAGCGAATGAGGGACAACCAATTAATTTTGAGAATCTATAGCCTCAAATTAACAATTAAGAATTTTGGGGGAAAGCTACACTCTTCAAAAAAGGGATGTAAAATTAACTGGCAGTAACAACCAAGATAAACGTATCGTGCAAGCTTCACTACAGTTGTGTTTGGATTCTGGGTTGTTGTTGAGGATTTACCAACTAAAGAAAATGGTAGGAAAATAGAAGAAACACATTTAGCTTTCTTCACTTCATACTTTTCCTTTTCCCTTTTCTTCAAGGGATCCATTCACAAATCCATGATCCAAATACAGTATAAATAATGCGGAGTGTTACACATGAAACTCCAAAATGGACTCCGAACTTGCGTAGAAAATCCAACCACCGCCCACAGGAAGCAAATGTGTAAAAGATGCCATTTCGGCTGTGGATTCGACAAAAGTGAGGTTATATGACTCAGACAAGTTTGCACAAGCTTTCAACAATCTTGAATGGTTTCGAACATGTGATTATCACCTTTCTACTATAAATCATGCCTGCCAATTCTAAATAAATGGTCCAATACAACTTTCCTATCTATTATCAAATGGTTTTCAAGCACCTTACGGTCGTTGATACAGATATTTCAGCCAATTTCGAAATGAAAACTTTCCAGAGAAACAAAAAACGCCTGAAAGAAATGGAAATTGTTTTCAAAAGGCAAAAACAACAACAACCAAACGGTCTATCTTTCAAACATTCATTTCTCATAACCAGAAATTTACCACAGTGAATTACAGACAGAGAGAGAGAGAGAGAGAGAGAGAGAGAGACGAACCGAAATGGTGTGGGCTAGGTGAGCAAGATCGCAAAACCCAGAATCGCTATCGCTGCTATAGTGGCGTGAATGATCCGTCCCACTGCTACCATTGCTCTCCAAGAAATCACGCACCATCGTTGCCAAATCATGCTCGCTCTCATGGCTGAATCCACCCCCACCACCGCCTCCCATTCTCATCCACAAGTCTCCGGTGGCGGTACAGACCCCACAATCCATCTCACCGTCAGTTCCCTCACCTCAACTCCACCGTCTTCTCACAACAACCGTTACAACATTCGGACTTCACCGACTTTTCGACACAGAAACAACCCAAAAACAAGTAATTAACTCAAATTTCCAAAACCCTTATTGCAACCAGGGAAATGAACCTCAACTCAAAAAAAAGGAATTCTTCGATTGTCTAGAAATAGACGTCAATCGCAAGAACAGAATTATACTCTAGAAATTCAATTTTAATATGAAAAAAAATAGAAACAAAGCCCAGAAATGAAAAACTCGAACCGAATTCAAAACCCTAATTGAAAACGCGAAAACCAACTCAATACAAGGATTGGAACTCTTCAAATTTCCAGAAACAGTCGTGTGAATCAAATTACCGTCTCCAATTTGAATATCAATACGAAAAGAACAGAAAGTGAATCATACAAGACAAGTTAATTTGTTCAATTGAATCAAATCAAATCCCCGAAAAAAGAAAATAAATTCTTTCGTATATTGTTTAAACCCATATGGGATTTCGCCGACCCAAAGGATTAGGCGGTATGAGGGAAGGAGGGAGGAATGGAAATGCCTTGTGATCGAAGCAATGAGACGACGCAAATTATATACACTTGGAGATTCTATAAATGACCATATTGCCCTTCAATATCCCAGTATAGGCCAAAATATCAGTGTTTTTATTTTTATACATTTGTTGTGCAACCGAATAATTTTCGATCATTATTTTATGCGTCAAAACGATGTTATTTTAGTATGCAGCACAGACTGCTATGCGTAATGCACAACAGTTTTTCCAATTCCTATATCCGAAAAATCTCTAATTTTTCCACTAGCATCAGCTCTCTCTTTGAGTTCTCCTCCTAACCCATCCAATTTTACGTTATGCTCATATGACATATCAAATAATTTACAAGACCCATTAATTTGAATATATATATATATATATATATATAAATTTATGGGACTCAATTTTATATATTATACTTTAAATACGAGTCAAGTACACATGTCCTTCCAAAAAAAAATGGCAGAAATTTTATTTTTACACTAGTTCTTTCACAATTGAACTACTTATTTTCATCTTTCTTATAATTTTTCTATCAAATAAACACATGAAGAAATATATAGATTTTTTCGTTTACTCTACTTTACTAAATATTTCTCGAAAATAATTTTACACCAACTTATTGACAAATGAACGAAGCCCTAGAGGCATAAAAAGATGTTACGTTCAACCAAAAATTCGGAGGGAAAAAGAGATGGTGAAATTGGTTACATCCCGAATTAATACTTACAGTACCTCCCATAGTTATTTTATACACTTATACGTGGAGATGACATGAACACAAAAGTTACTGGTAAAAAAATTAAATCTAGGCTAAGATTACTGGCCAACCCGTTGAGGTTAATATTTTCATTTTTGGTTAAAATAGATAAAAAAAAAACACATATATTGGTGAGAACAAATGGGTTTGTACTTACCCTAAAAACAAAAAAAACAACTGGCTTTGTAAATTGAAATCGAAAAATCAATTGTATATAGGCGGAAAATAAGGGCGTGTTTGTCAATTTTCCGATTTTAGAATGCTGAGAGCAATAATTTGTCCTTGTTATTGAGATGAGAACAAGAATATCCAGCTGTGTGCCTTAACCGATTTGTAATAATTCGGGTATCTTCCTCAAAAGTTGATAAACTCCCATTATATTAGTGTGTGTGTGTGTGAGAGAGAGAGAGAGAGAGAGGAGAGAGAGTATTTTTCATTGAATATATTTGTCCAAAAGATGACATAAAATGCATTCTACAATAAAAAGTATTTTTTTCATGTTAAGAATAATTTTAGATGTTTTTTGTTTCGAAATGTTTGGATTTTCGATGCGTCGAATTTAAAATCAATTGGTAATAAATCAAGTGACCTTTAATAATTAATACTACTCACACGCGGAGCTCCATACTTTAATTTTGTGATGGTGGACAAAGAAGTAGAGTATATACATATGAAAGAAGACGTGACTCACGGGACTATCATAACTTAACTAAGCAATGTAAAACGAAATCTCAAATAAATTGTGACGTACATCACGTATATCCAATTTTATTATGTGACGATAAATAATACTTTCGCTTTCGGATGATGTTTGGCCTTTGGTTTGCTTAGTTTTTAAGTATTTTAGTTTCACATCACTATAGACTAAAAAAGACAATTATCGTGTTTAAATATTTGAAATAGCGTCAGAAGAGAACCAAAAAATGTGTAAAATTACTAATTTACTCATATAATACAAACTAATTAATTTTTATTTGAAAGTTTATATTTTATGAGTTACGATAATTCAATTAATTTGCTTTGTAGTTGTATTGTTTATCGAGAGCATAGCGTACCTATCTTTGGTACTTTCACAAAGCACATTCTCTAGAATTTATCGATGTTCTTCTCAAGCAATCCATCTGTTGATCATCGATGCATTGGCTCAAACGTCATACTTCCCGTTCTTGTTTAGAAAATATATTTATATACAATATATTTCATAAATTCACCATTTTATATGTTTCTCTTGTCAAAATCCATAGGGTTGTGTTGTTTGATTGAAAATCTCAAGCTCAAAAATTGGTCAATTCAGCAAAAAAGAGGGGTCACTAATGGTAATTTAATGGCGATAAAAAAAAAATCTATTGCTTATTGAGGAGTGCTACGTCCGCAAAATTTTTTTTTTCGAAAATATCTTCAAATTCAAAATTAAAGGTTATAATTTATTTAGATTTAAAAGACAATATACTCAAATAAATAGTACTCTATTCATTTGGAATTATGAAAAAATTTCTTAAAATTTTTTATGGGACTAAAGACTTTCTTATTGCTTATCACTTTTGAAACAATTATTTGTGTTGCCATATTTGATATTTATTTTCTTTTTTGAACCTTTGATAGTACTATTTTATCCGATTGAAAATCAAATTGTCTCACCCTCCCCCTCCCACTTTCCACATCTTTTAGCCTTCATAGGCTTCATTTGCCTTAACTAGTTTTTTCAGATTAATTTTTGTCTTTATTTAAATTTTTTTTCATTTATTATTTTGGCCTCAATGTTTGTAAATTATTAATCCGTCTTGATGAAAGGAATCTAAAAAGTATAAAATTATGTTAAAAAGTTAAAAAAATGTCACTAAAAACGACAAATAAACCGTAAAAAAACTCTATTTTTGAATTATTTTTGCCTTTTCTAAACAGTTTGAGCAATACCAGTTACTTCACTTTTAGAAATTATTATTTTTTAATAAGTTTTTATTTATTCAGCACACCTACCAACACCAAAAGTATTAAAACATTACTCTACTTTTCAAACTTTTTTCACTTTTGAAATTTGAAGAATGAGTAGTATTCTTCAAAAATAACAAGTAAAAATTTTCACCCCCTTGCATTTTGTTGTCTTCTGGGCTTTAATTTTTTTTTTTTTGTCTTTTGAAAGATTATATTTAGAAAATCTCTCTGAGTTCAGCTTCATTGTAAAATTGATCATTCAAATTGTTATACAAAATAACAAAATAGACTCTGAACGTGTTTAATGCCGAAATTACAATTTGCATTTATAGCGTGAGGAAGCACGTGGTTTGGTTCGATTGATTAGTCCCATATTTATTGTGTGAGACTTGAGACGAGGTTGAACGCAAGGGAGAATATTAGATCAAATTCCAATTTACGTGTCTACTTTTCGATTATTAAAGAGAATGAAGCATCATTTTTCAAAAGGTGTACACCTAATTCTAAAGATGCCTAATTGCCCCCAATCTAATGGTCACTTGATTGCTTTTGAGAAAACCAATTTCCCCCACCTCATCAAAGGCTCCATTTTTTCAATTAGTCATATACCCTAGTTTCAATCCAACCCGTCAGCAAAAATATGAACTTCCATAAAAAATTAAAAATTGAACACACATTTTTCTGTATTCTAACTTGATTGTCTGAAGATCATTGGCTAGATAACTATTTTTTTACCACAGACTTTCTCTAAGCCAAAAGCAGGAGCTTAGAACGAGTTACTATTTTCCGACATTATCATATTCAATATATATATGGAAGACATTCTTGTACTTTATTTTATTTTCCCCTCCCAAGGTTAAGGTCTTCATCTGAGAGGGAGAGGGAGAGAGAGGGAATGTGTTTTAAGTTTTCCACATGGAAGCTTCTCCATCCATGGGGCTTGGATTGGAATACACGGAACAACCATTGCCATGTGAAACCCTAAACAAAGACCTGACACATTAATTGTGAATCTCATAATTCACGAGGAAGTAAACCTGAAAGTGGGTATCCGTATCTAATAATTCTAGCATTCAAAAGAAGTACTTAAGAAATGCCTATGAACCTCAAGGTCAACTCCATGTATACAAGTACTGGACAAGGGCATTTTTTTTGGGTAATTTATTTGTTATAACTCACAGCATCCTAACCAACTTACGTACATTTCGATTAATTTATGAAAAATCAATCTCATCGTTTATTTACAAGAATTTCAATTAAAGTCAGATATTCAAAGAATTCAAACCTGAAAACTCTAAAAATAAGCAAACTCTTAAGCTAAGCTTTGACCAGGCACTGAATCAACCCCTTGAGGTTCAAGACAAGGGCATTGGGAGGGAACAAAATACGTTTCTTGTCATTTTCACCTTTTATGTTTTCATTTCGAGTTAATCAGAGATCCAGAGGTTTCAAACATGAAATTCTTAGAGAGAGTAAATTCTTAAGCTCCAAGTCTTGACCAGGAGCTGAGCCAACCTCTTGAGGTTCAGGGAAAGGCCATTGGGAGGGGGGAAAAAAAAAGAAGAAGATACCATTTCCTATCATTTTCCCCTTTTATTTTTTCATTTCTTGTCTTGAAGAAATGGAAACATAAAAAGTTCAAAAAAGCTACGGCTAGTGAAAAACCAGGGGCGGCTCAATCTTAATGTTATGTGAGGTATTTAAAGATTTAAATATTAATATAAATTAATGTTCAAAATTAATATTTCTAGCCTTTTGAAATGAAAAGTTATTACTAAAAAATACTTGATCTTTAGCAACTGTAAATTTAATATGAAAATGTGAAATATGAATGAAAACTCAAAGCTGATCTGTCAATAATGCATGTGAAACGTATCAACTAGTTAACAGAGCCACAGCGGATATCCACGAACATCTACATTAATATACATACATATATATATATATATATATGTATGTATATACTATTATATATAAACTCAAGGCAGATCTGTCAATAATGCATGTGAAATGTGTCAACTACTTAACAGAGGATATCTACGAAACATCTACATTAATATATGTATATATATACACATATATATATAGATAGATAGATAGATAGATAGAGTCCACTTCTAATAAGAGATTTCTCATTTTACTAAAATGAGAAATTTTCATCTTTAGATTATATTTAATGATCCGAACTGTTCAATATTTTTAAAACATGTTTTTAAGAGTATTCGCGAGAAATCAGCTTAAAAAAATATTGGAAACGATTAAATCCAAACAGTTATTCATAAATACTGACAGGAACAGTTTTATGAAAAACTGCTTAGATCAAAACTTTTCCAGTAATATTTTAAGCTGATTTCTCGCAAAAATCCTTAAAAACATGTTTTAAACACATTGAACGATTTGGATCATCAAAATTTAATCAAGAAATGAGAGGTTCTCATTTTAACAAAATGAAGAATCTTTCGTTAGAAGCTTACGCATATATATATGTAAACTTTTAATCAGGAATTTCACATTTTGCTAAAATACGAATATATCTTTTCTTGATTGTATTTTGATAATCCGATCCATTCAATGCATTTAAAATATTTTTAAGAGTCAAGAAAAAAATCAGCTCAAAATATTACCAGGATGACTTGTTCCAAACAATTTTTCATAAAACTATTATTGTCAACATCTATGAAAAACTGCTTAAATCAAGTCTTTCTCGATATCTGTTTGAGCCAATTTTCCGTTGGTACCCTTAAAAAAATATTTTAAACACATAGATCAGTTTGGATCATTAAAATTTAATTAGAAAATAAGAGGTTAGTTTGACAAAACAAAGAATCCCTTGTAGAAAGTGGACTCTCTCTATATATACATATATAAATACGTACACCATGAATTGTCTGTGGGTTGGCTCCTATGAAATATTTCACTAAACTGGAAGAACCCACCACATGGGAGAATTCGATCAAAATCTGGAATCCTAAAATTTAGAGATGGAGACAACAAAGGGGAACATGGAAGTGGTTAGGTTGCTTTCTGCCCCTCTCTCTCTCTCTCTCTCTCAGAACCAACATGGATTATTATATTGATTCTGTGGTGCTAAGGATAGACAAGTGTAGATAACTATTGACCTAAAACACATTAAAAATATGCCTAGAACACAGCCTCATCCTTCTTTCCTAACCAACTTTCTTTATTAAAATGCCAGTTTAGCAAAATAGTAACGTCCTGCTCCAACCTTTTCCGAATAGCTTCCCATAAAATAAGAATACGTGAGGTTGTTGAGTACCTCAAAAGACTACGAGGTTAAAGAATTCTTCTTTTCTCAGAAGTACTAGAAACAGGTAAGAGTGCATACTTGAAGCATGTAAATTATGCATAAAATATGGTCCAGCAATGGTCCAGATTAGCTCGGATAGGGATGGACCAGAGACCTCGAAGCTTGGCCCACCCCGGAATAAGCCCATGGTGTCTGCCTATAGATGTGCTCATTTTCAGGGATTTGGGATGCTGTAGTGTATCATGTAGTGCGCGTAAAATAACATAGTTTTATCAACTTTGTCCTTGAAAGTGGAAACTACATTATTTTGATTTATCATGCGAATTGTTATCAAAATACATGAGATCAAAACGATGTAATTTCAAGAGAAAAACTAGCAAAATTACGTCATTTTACGCACATTACACGCACGCGCACTACATGAGCTGCATTACAATCTTCCCGAATCCCATTTTCAGGAGTTCTAACTATATCAATTTGATGCATCTGACTCTTCAAGTTCCAAAGTTGTCTTACTTCTCATGCAAAATGGCTGACGTCCAACCTCTTACTGATATTCTTACTGAAACCAAGGCTTTAAGACAACTAGAAATTCCCCTACAGCAGTAGTTGAAGAGCTAAACAAGGTGGCAAAAGGCCATCTAGCTCGACTAAAATCTTAGCAGAAAACAAGGTTCACGCCATCCATGTTCCTACCACTAGCTACAGCCCACAAGTGATCGATCTAATCCAGCCCTTAATACTCGAATCTTACGGTCCGGACCATTACTGTACACTTCTTATAAAACTGTTATGGTGAAGAAGGGGACGCTACTAGATCTAGTAGGAAGGGGAAGAAAAATAAATTATATAAGTACACTACTTGCAAGGATTCAACTCAGAAGGTATGGCAATTACAAAGTTCTGCATTTTGGATTCTAGTTAAAAATACAAAGATTAGTCGTACCCAAGAATGCGGAGACGTTTGAAAGATGACCATCTACCATCACTTGAGAGCAGAGTTCATCTACCTTTTCAATGGACGCTGGAAAACAGAAGACATGTTAGACAATGAAATGACTCGTAAAAATGGCAACATTGTGTAAACCAGAAGACTCTTTTTGCCAATTATGCATGTTGTACATGATCAAAGTGTAAAAATTGATGATCAAACTGACAACCAAGGGAAGGAAAACTGGTCTTGCATGCTTAGGGTGCTTGGACGTCAATATACAATCCACTCACAATATAAGTTAATGGGACTTACTTTTGGTCCATGATTGGCTGCCGGGAACCGTCTATTAGCCCTTACATCTGATTCTTGTGTAATCTCTGGATTATCGAGCTTATAAAATGTCTGAAGCGCCCTCACAACAAACGGCCGCACTATATTTACTTCCATTGCCGTTAGATGTTCAAGCTGCAATGGCAATTCAAAAGTTTAGAGACCTGGCAACGATAAGTATGTTATCTTTGCTTTTCTCTTTCTCTCCCTCTGTCTCTCTCTCAGCATCAATGGGGAAATGTGACCGCGTCATTCACTCCATAGTGATCATAACTCATGAGTACCTCAAGGCTAATCTAACTGCCATTAGAACATGGTGATTAACCCATGCCAGATACTGATTTGACACTTCGTGAACAAATTGCAACCTCAATATCTACTTGGAAGCGGGAAAAAATTCCCTTTTGCCGTACGCCAAAAGAAGCTTACTTTTCACTATAAAACATGTGAAGAAGCTTAAGTGTTCAGAAACTGATGAATTGAGGTATAGGAGAAATAATATATCAACATATTAATAAACGATAATGAATGCAAAGGGCAGAGAAAAAGCAAACCTTCAATGCAGCTGTTCGCTGGGAGATTACCTCCAAGCCAGTCCCAATTTTGTGAAACCTTACATCCTTGATGTCCTCAATGAGAGACCTTACCTATCAAAAATATGTTCAGATAGATCTTCGGATTCTACATGCATGAAGAATAACAAAATAAAAGCATCTTCAGACCTTACCATGTAAATGTCAGGAATGTCTTCACGAGCACTACACCAACAAAACCATGTTGTCAGTACTCTTTGAAGGTAAAGCAGAAATTAAATAACTCATGAACTTCTTACTGGTCAAACAAAAGCCTTGAGATTTCCACATAATGAAATGGTAGTGGTTGAAATGACTTTTGAGAATCGCGCTCTGCTTCCAGAACTTGTGTCAACTTTTCTAGTTAGCAAAACAGAAAATAATAAGAGACGACATTATCGAGTTTACTCACAGTTTCTAGCAAAACGAAATTTGAATAGAGAAAGGGAAATTTATGACATCAAATATTGTAATTGGTCTAAAATGTTGGTAGACTTGAAAGAGCATTCAAAACTGGAAGAGTTAACCTCTATTATATGGCATTCTACAAAACAATTAAGTAAAATAAACAATAACACAAAGATAAACATGCTAGTACAAGCTGTGATTTGGCAACATAAACACAATATAGACTCTGAAGTATTTAAATCGCAAGGTATAGTTCAAATAAAACTACAGAATGATTGAGAGATTTTTTTTAGTATTGTGGAGTCGAGAGGCTTTAATCTGGTGTGATGTCTGATGAGCTCCATATGATAATTACAGTTCATGTCCAAGCCTTGGAAGATTCTAATGTTCCTTTCCATCCACTCATATCACATAGCATACCAGATTACCAGGGAGCCATTTCCAAAATAGGAAGCTTCTAGAACTTAGCTTCCCAATAAGCCAACTGATCTCATCGGGCTAGAAGTGCAGAGGTAGAAGCTTCTAGAACTTAGCTTCCCAATAAGCCAACTGATCTCATCGGGCTAGAAGTGCAGAGGTTTGTAAATGCATCACAAGGAGGTAGTTGGTCTCCAAAGGGATCTAGAAAAAGGCCATGAAATGAATAACTGGGAAATAATATCTGCACTTTGGTTGCAAAGACCACAAGAGTCATCATTAATACTGCCCCAAGACTTGAGTTTATTCCCCCATAAGCAACCTTTCCATGGTAGCCAACCACAGAGTGGAACTATGTCTGCAACTACAAAACAATACCAATTTATAGCATGGAGCTGCAGAATGACAAGTTCTCATTGAGTTCCAAGATGCATTAAGTGGAAAACTTACAATTACAATGGCCCATCAACTGTATCACTAACATCAAAGTCAAAGTCGGGGACAAACAAAATAGCCAAATACCCCTTACAATCCAATAGGTGGAGAAATATATGTTTGTTCAAGCAGGCCTCGTGTTTCGGAAAGAAGAGCAAGAGTGAGAATGAGGTCTAATTGAGAAGCAACTAAAGTAAATAAACCTAGACTGATGAACAGCTATTAGTCAGATAAAACAAATAGTTAATGCCAATTCCTACAGAGCCATGTTCCATAAATGCACACATAAAATCAAACCCATGATGCCAATTAATTTGAGGAATAAATTAATATTCACGTGATTATGATTTAAAACAAACTTTCGGTACTGGGAGAGTCTGTAAATGCAATAGACATCAAATATTCTACCAAAGATATACATTTCTAGTTCTATTTTAACAGACAAACGGGTTGAAGTGTGGATATGTTTTGCCTTTAAGTGAAATCCAAATGTATTATGAAACAGTATATAGCAGTAATGGGCAAACAATTGAATCCCAATGCTAACTCACCAACTGACATCCACTCTGGAGGTCGAATAGTGCATTTCCCTCTCTTCTTCAAAGCCACGGCAAGCCACATAGGTACTTGAGTTGCTATTTGCGGATGAAAAGGGCCAAAAACACCCTGTGAATTTACATCTCTAAGAAAATATAGTCTCATATAACGTATTTGCGTGCAGAATGAGATGGGGCTAAAGAGTTGAGAAAAATACACAAGTCAAATCGAGAGGGTCCATTCTCATGTTTGGGACAATTTCGATCGTTTCGTCTTCAGCTAGGAACTCCAACTGAAATGTAGAGATATCAAGATCAGTAATGCACATCAACCGCGATCTCCATGTCACAACTCTCACAACACGAGATTGAAACGCGCAGTTTATGGTGGTACAGATTTTAACCTACGGGATCATATGCATTTCACAAAACATCTAGGTATATATATACACACATGATGGTAGTGAAAGAGAATACCTCAGCTGCTGAAAAATCTGAGCCGTGAGGATCGGACTGAGCCATGTCTGTCAGTAGGAACAGATATGGGGTTTACTGCTCTGAAAATGTGCAATTTAGAGTGGAACGAGATTGGATATGGATGAACGCAGATCTGAACCCTAATTTCTGATGGCGGGAGATCAACCCTAATTTCCGATGGCGGGAAACTGCGACGTGTGTGTGCTGTGAGGACAATTTGGTAGTTTTGGAAGTGTTTTTCAAATATAGGCCTTTTCTATTCACTAGCGGTCGAACACACGCGATGCGTGTGCAAGTCGGTTATTAAATCAAAAATAGGTAGTTATCAAATCATGGGGTATAGTGATAAGGGTAGGTAGTTACTAAAATATCTATTTACTTGTTTGCCCATGGTAGTTAAAATGAGAGTGATTTGTTTTGAAATTTTTTTAAGGATAATAATGGAAGTCACTTTTGTGACACGGCTTCACTTTATAGGCACACCAAAAAGGATAGCCCCTTTCTATTAGTACTAGAATAAAGTGCCCTAAAACTTATCCCAAAGGGAGTGGGTAATATTTGATGTGCACAACAATAGCCACCACGCTTCAAAAGGATAGCCCCTTTCTATTAGTACTATGCGTGTGCACGTCGAGTATCTGCAATATATAAAAATAACGAAAATTTGTCTTTGTCAATTTTTAAAAAAATATATGAACACATGCTCAACTGCTACACATACTATTTGTAATGCAAAGTAATAATTTACGAAATCGAATGTGAATATGAGATGTTATACAAAATAACGTACTATGCTAACGCCGTCTCGGTGGTCGTAGATCTAAATATTCGTGTATTAGCTTTTGTAATTCAAATGGCTCAGTTCTAATTGTGCACATCCATTTCCAGCAATAAATTTCAATCTTTTTTATCTGCATGGAGAGTCAAGTAAATATTGTAAAATCGATGAAGAATATATTACTTATGATGAACCCATAGATAACTTTAATACATACCTTGATTTTGGTTGGCGCTTCATCGATTGTTGAATTATCATCAAGAACATTTTTAAGAAGTTGTAGCTTAGTTATAGGGTAACAGAATCCTGCGTAGTAACGTATAAGTAGGGAAAACAACTTAAATGTTATATCATGACATATAAGATAATTAAAAAAAATTAGCATTCGTCCATGATATGAAATGCGTAAATACACTGATGGTTGCGTTTTGTTTAAATAAATTTCAAAAGTGTATGTAAAACATAGAAAAAGACAACACATTATGATTTTTCTTTGGAAGTTCAAGAAACTAAGTACAAAAACGATATTAGAAAATAAATTACAACAAATTACAACTTAAGATGTTCTTAACCCGATGGTAATAAAACCTCTTTGTATACAACATTTTTGGTGTACACTCCTTCCAATCTTTGAATATTTCCCTTTTTTATCAATAGTTTTGTTGAATCATGTGATATGCCTCTTGACAACCCCACATACAATTGTCCGTGGCTGAAGACATCTTCTGGTAGGTAGATACCAACATGGGGAATCGTTTGTCCTTGAGCCTTGTTGATTGTTAAGGCAAAACTCAAACGAACTGGAAATTGACATCGGATCATCTCAAACGGAAGTTGCATATTCTCAGGCGTCTTTAATGGAATCCGGTGGAGAAAAGTTCTTGTCCCTTTAAAAGCACCTGTTAGTATCTCAGCATCGATAAAATTTTGCTTCAGAGTACGACAAAGAAGTCTTGTGCCATTGCATAGACCGTTTCTTGGATCAAGGTTTCGTAGAAGCATAATGGGCGCACCCTCTTTCAATCTCAATTCGTGTGGGGGCAATCCCCCTGGTGCAATAGAATTCAAGAACTCTTGTTGGTATAAATTGTGATTGTCGTTTTCTACTTTGTCAAATGAGTAGTAAACTGTTTCTCGTCCTGAGAATTTTTGATTCACCCTATTGTTGAGATATTCGACATCTTCATTTTTTGGAGTTATCAAACCTCTATCAACCATGTACGCACAGTCATTGGCACACCTCTCTAGGTTAGGAAATACTTGATCAATAAGTTTATCAATTGAATTCTCATTCTCCCATGGTATAACCATCGGTGAGGGAACCTTCATCATGTCACCAACAATCGTGGGTTCGTTACCTTCACCCACACGAAGCAGAAAATCCGAGAATTGTTGATCATCGGCAGATCTCATATTTTGTTTCAAACGAAGGACTTGTACATTTCTCCACAATGGAGATTTAGAAATGCTTGCATTTATTATTTCTGCTTTTGTACCTTTGGGTATAACAGGTAGCACTTGCCTAAAATCACCACCAAAAACTACAACTTTTCCTCCAAATGGAACATCCACACTAAGGATGTCTCTCAATGATCTGTCTAATGCTTCTATGGCCAAACGATTTGTCATTGTTGCTTCATCCCATAATATTACGGACGCACGTCGAATTAGTTCGGCCAGATGAGATTGCTTGCTGATTGAACACACTGAAGATGCATCTGGATTTAAGGGAATCTTGAATCTTGAATGTGCAGTTCTTCCACCAGGCATCAAGGTAGCCGCTATACCAGATGATGCTGTTGCGAGGGCGATGCGACCTTGGCTTCTCAATGACGCCAATAGAGCACGATATAAATATGTCTTTCCCGTACCCCCAGGACCGTCAACAAAATAGATTGCACTTTGGTTATGCTCGATAGCACTATGTATGGCACGAAATGCAATTGATTGATCGCTATTTAATGCAGAAATAGAATGCAAATCCTGTTGAGAAATGGCAATTGAAAGCTCATCTTGTATCAATTTTGGGACTGTAGAACTATCTTCATACCCAGGAGAAAAAGTTGGAAGATCAAAATCAGCTATTGTTCTGTTATGTTGAGAGAGCAAGTCATTCAAATCTCGCAACAACCTATTCATAAGGTAGGAGGTATTGGTAGTCGCAGACGACGGATAGTCTTCAACCATGGACAAATAAAAGTCATCCCATAAGCTGCGAACACCTATTGGCTCACAATATACCAATATAGTAACAAACATTCGCCGAAGGGCAACTGGCATGCGTGTGTTGCACGCCTCAACCAAACATTGTCGAATGCTATTGTCACACTCCAACAGACCTCGTTTCTCAGCCGATAACTTGAATGTTGCGCAAGCAATTCCATCGACCATTAATAGGTCACCCCACGACTTTGGCCCCCTCACATGGTTAAGTAGAAGGCGTAGGTAAAACTTATCTCCCTCATGTGGCGAGACTGTGTAAATTCTCCCAATAACTTTATGATGGCTCACCCTTGCCTCCCATTTTTTTGCACCACGACACCATTTGTAATGCTGTGGAAATTCGCGATATAAATACCGATGTGCTCTAGTATCCACAATGTTTGTAGCGAAAAATTCAGTAAGCATTGTTTTGGAGCACCGGGCATCAGATAGAACATTTGGAATATTTTGATCATAGTAGAAAGTGACCTGTTGCTTATTTGGCAGATGTATTTGTAAACGTTCAACAGAAGGATACATTCGAGTCATTGGAAATTTGAATATCTTCCATATTGCCTCAGGAGCGCAAACCCATCTTGCATCAACAAATTGTTGTATCTCATCATAGTTTGGGCCTGGACGTACTTCAAGAGAGACTCGATCAGGGCCCTTGTACACATACTTGTACAGATATTTGACACTGCAAATGCTACTGCATATTTCGACATTGATGTGACAGTCATACTTTAAAAGCAGCCAAGGATTATATGGTACCACCCAACTGTTGTCAATTGGAGGTCTCTCACCATTAGGTAAGGGTATTGGTGGGTGTCTTTGATAAACAGGGTATGAATCATCACCCAAAGTGGTGACATTTGAAAATGGCTTTGGAAATCTTTTTTTGCATGCTCCATTTTTCATGCAAGGGGAATTCACGTTGTACGGACCACATGGACCATGAATCATATGTCTTACGACTGCATTATACAATTCAGGTTCTGTATCTCTATTTGGGATTTCAGCTCTTACAACACGATCATAGTCATCCGCAGTTTTTAGTTTGTCATTCTCATCTAGGATAAGAACCAAGTGTGCATGGGGTAGTCCTCTCTTTTGGTTCTCGATAACATAAACATACGCTGTCACCTTACCCAATACGTGATTGGTGAGAACGTCTTTCTTGAACTCATCAAATTTAGACTTGAACACTCTAGCAATTAGATCGGGTCAATCATTCGGGGCTTGTCCAGGTAACAACTGATCACGTATTTCAGGCCAATTTCCATTGCAAGTCATCGTCAGAAAAAGGTCTGGTTTCCCATACTTTTGTACCAAAGCCATTGCGTCTTGATATCGTTGGTACATGTCACGGGGACTACCAACAAACGACAAAGGTAATATGGTCCTGCGCTCGGCATCACCTATATTCAATTTTGCGTTAATTATGTTAGGCATTCATTAAGCTAAAGGTTTTAATAGTGTAGAATAGTTGGCACTTGTATGTTGTACCTGCATAACTTATGCCCATCTCTACGCAATCTTGAAGGCCATCGTACAATTCTGATCGGATGTCATTTTGATGATTTCGAAGCCATCTAAGTTTTTGCGATTCCATTTTAACGTAATTATCGACCGCATATTGTTGCAGGAGACGTCCTCCACGAAGAATGAGCGATTGATCATTTGGGCGAATCTAAAATTTATGAATTCATGGTGTAAAGATCAAACTCCAATTATTGAGTAAAGGCTACTTGTTTAAAATTAGAATACACATCGACAATAGAACTCACCTGCAATACATGTGCGTAGAAATCACGACAGGTCAATTTTGTTCTGTCTTCATTGCGACTATTGACATCCCATCCATAAGTCCCAAACGGTAAAAGTAAGGGATACTGCATCGGATCATAGAAACCGACGATATCTTGAATATTCAAAAGGTGTCCACCGATAGGTTGGACAATAATATCTCGTCCTTTTATGAGTGCTGCTTCATCTCCTCCGACAACAATTGCAGCTACTTGGGATGCTGTTGGTAGGTTATATTGACGACGATCAACTGGTTGTTCTCTAATAATAAGCTTACAATTTTGAATATCGGAAAGTTGAGCCATTTGGCGAAACGTATTTACAAATGGATTGTTTGCATCTAAGATACACTTTATCTTCTCGATAATGTGTTGTTGTAATCCACTTGTTTCTGACATTCGATTTCCAACTTCATGATTAGTGTCATATATGTAAAGTTGCAAGTATCGTGGCCTTTGATCTGATTGCGGTAGCAAACTTCCAATCTTATGGTATATGGTGCCTTGGGCACGAAAAGTATACACGCCTCTCGATCCACTTGCCAATTGTCTATCAACGTGGACACCCATAGATGTGAAAGAGAATACATGATTGTACGCGCGAATATTTTTTCTGAAATGTCGCCCATCTGGAGTTAGCTCAGAAAATAGTTCTGTCATCTCAGTTGGTGCTGGTATGGATGGCAGATGAATTTTTCCAGATTTGCAACATAGTTCGTATGTTTCATGGAGGAATAATCATGCCCCACAATATGGACATGTAGTAGGTGTTGGTAGTTGCGACCTTGGCACCCCATGGTATTCGTGAAAATCTCTAGCACAATTGTATCGACTCCTGTTATTGTAGGACCGAATATTCATTTCAACGTGGCTATTTGGATGCTCGTACAATTGTGGAGCTACAATGTGACCTTCTAATAGAATATTAAAATGTATTAGCGAGTGGTATTTTTCAATTAATTGATGAATTATTTGAACGAATACAATACAAAGACGCATAAATTTTTTCAAAGTATGAAGTAAATATGCGCAAGTTTTACCTCCCATATGAACTTCTTCATGTGCGTCTTGTACATGACAACTTGTACTGCCTTCCTCATATATTGATTGAGCAATTTGGAAGCTGGGTAAATGTGTGAAGTGCGTAGTTGTAGATGTTCGACCCTCTCTAATTTGAACATCTGGTGTTGTCCCTGATCCTGTTCCTATTTATGTTTTTATTTATCGCATGACACATAGGTTAGGAACAAAATTGTAATCTAATATATTCATAAAGGAATGAATGATTTGGGCATAACATAAAGCAAGACTATACAAATAAGTGTGAATATAGTAAAAAGAGTTTTAAAAAATTACGAAGTAAAAAGTAAATGTCCGTAAGTTGTACCTTCCATGCGAACTTCTCGATGTGCGTCTTCTGTACGACCACTTGTACTTCCATGCTCATATATTGAATGAGTAAATTCCAGATGGGATAAAGGTGTGAAATGGGTAGTTGCCGATGTGCCACACATTCTAATTTGAATATTCGTTGTCACATCTGATCTTGGTTCTATTTAGGTTTAACACATGAGAAATCGTTTAAAATTCAAATAGTAATATAATATTTGTGTACAAAATAAATAATTGGAAAAAACGTAGACCACATAATCAGTATATTAATTTCTGTCGCACCTTCTATTTGCAGTGGCAATAAGTTAGCCGTTGATGAGCGAGGTCGACGCAATGTGTTTCGATTCCTTCTTGGAATTGAAATGAAAAAACTCGATGCCCCTATTTCAAATGATGTGTTAAAGGTAAACTCAATTGTTCAGAATAAAAATATCGATCGCATCTTTATTAAAGTAAATTTATTTAGGATAGAAGTTTTCTTTGTTGACCTTGAAGTCGTCGTATCCTGTAGTTTGATCGTCGTTGCGCTAATTCTTGTTCACGGTGGTCAATGCTTAGCTGCCCTTCTGGCTTGTTGTGCGAGACGACGTTGTTCTAATCTTACCGCAAGCTGATCAGTCGGGATGCTTTGTAGTCTCAATTGCTCTGAATTTGTATTTCTTTGTCTTTGTTGTGCGTGTTCTTCTGTACTTAGTCTTTGTCGATTTCTTTGCCGTCGTAGACGATTTTGTTCTCTTACTTGTTGTGCCCATTCATGTGATTGGTGATCTTCTATATTTTCTCCATCATTTGATAGCTGATTAGTTGATTCCATACCCTGTTAAGTTTGATAACTGTTGATGTCAATATTGAACGACTAAAAAAACCTAAAAATAGCCACATTTTTCAAAGAAAATAATGACATTGTTAAAGACAAAAAAGAAAATAATAGTTTTGAAAATTTTAAGATTTTAGCTATACAATTTTTACTTATTAAATATATTTCTATTTTCAAATGATAGGCACACCAAAAAGGATAGCCCCTTTCTATTAGTATAGATAGATAGATAGATAGATATAGATATATACACCATTTTCTTATTTTTATTAAATGTAAAATTATAATTTTGTTTGTATACATACAAGGGCATGTTATCAATTAATATCAATAAAAGAATGTAAAAAATTTAGAACACAAGGTACGAAAAATAACCCCCTCCCCGTTCTATCTCTACCAAAGTTATTAATCTTGCATTGGCGAGTATACCGATTTTATTACTAGTACAACACGTACTGATATCGATATACCAACGTACCATTTTGGTTTATCACTAAAACTAATAAAATGATGATTTTAGTCTCAATTTATGTGTAATTTAAAAAATCATAAATTAAAAATTTTAAAAAATATACAACATGGTACAGGTTGAAAACGGTACAAAGGGTGGACCGATACTATTAGGTGACTGGGCCGATTGTACGTACCGGCCGATACGATACAAGATAAATTACTTTGCTCTCTACCAAAAGTATAATTCACACAACCAAATTTACTATTACAGTTCGAGATAAATTTACTTTGTTTCTCTACCGAAAATTTAATTCACAGAACCAAATTTACTATTTATCTTCAAATATTGAACCCTAAATCTTTGTGACTTTCAACAAAATCAAAACGATATATTTGATTGTATTTTTTCTTATATAAATTTTCTTTTGAATTGCAAGTTTTCCAATGGTTGGAGAACTTTGATTGGGGATTTGCATTCACCAATTAAAGTGATCATATAATATAAGAAGTCAGACTAAATCATAAACAAAAATACACGTTATGATAAATGTTTAATTTTTGCTAATTTTTTGATGTAATTTTTTTTTTATCTATCACCGAAATGAAAACGGTATTACATCATAATACGAGAAAAGACACTCCTTTTAGAATATAAATGGGAAATTTAAGTGATTATAATTTGGACATTCCACCACAAAATATAGTCATTTGCAACCAATTCGAAGTCTCTGATTATAGTGGCCGTGAGTTTGATTTTGTTTTTTTGGAATGTATGAAATATATATCAATATCTGAAAAATATATTTTAATATCTGTGATATGTATCAATACCGGAAAAATGTATTTTAATATCTGTCAATATGTATTAACATCCGTAAATTGTGCATTCATATATGTATTTATTTGACATTATTTGTTTATTATCCACTGTCTACTAGACGATGATTAACAAGATTGTAGTTAGATGCAGTAAATTTATAGATTCAACTCCTATGGATTGGTATTATAACCTTGGATTCATAAACCCTGTGGATTAATATGATAGCCTTAGACCCGAAAAAACCTACTAAGCACAATACACAACAAGATATACTACGCGTCAAAACGATTCCGGCCATTTTGACTCTCCACAAACCTGCCAAACCCACAAGCCATGAGGATCAATCAAAGTTGTGATAGGGTAAATTCTTCTAACATGTGACAAAACTAAAAAGAAGTCTGCAATTATATAAGCTATCGGGCACAAATATAGCCAAAATTACCCGATGCACATAGAACCCTAATTATTTTATAAACTCCACATACATTGAATGATTGCAGACCCCTTGCATTCGGATACGTGGACAAAATATGTGTGCAAAGACTTTCTCCTAAAAAAACGCAGGAGATGAATAATGTTTTTTTTTTTTTTTTTACGGAAAGCGAATTAAATATGGGTTTTCTTCAATGCACAATATCCACATCTCACCCAACTTCTCCTCCCACAAATCCATTAACAAACTTTGGATCCAAACGAAGTCAAAAGGATAAAGGCTTTTCTGTTGCATGAAGAAGTCCCAACTAAATGAAGACAGAGATCCAAGACCAGAAACTAAAAAGCACAGGCTTTTGTTGTTCTAAAAGCCAGATGATTACAACACCCAAGCGCACAAAGCTGAAGATAAACACTGCTGGTGGCAGAAACTCAAACCATTTCAAAGCATGAGATCTAGAGCCTTGGACTTATCTGCTGGGCCCTGGTGACAAATCAGCAGACCTAGATCTAGAGCCAGAAGGTGATCTTGATGCACGTCCAGGTGAAGACCTCCGGCATGGTCGAGCTTCATCAGCCTCGTATGCAGCTTTCCTACAGACGTATATATATCTTAAATGAATATGCAACCAACGAAATAATAGTAGCACAACAAAATCAATTACAGAGAGTATCCAGAAACATATTCCGAAGAAAAGTAAAAAAGAGAAACAAAAGATCAACCAGAGTCCCTCTCCCCAACTTTGGCAATACTCCATTACCCTGAAAAACAGCAGGTCGAAACCAGAGATCATAGTTTTGGAAGAAGTTAACCTAACCTGTATGCACCTAAGACACATTTGAGAAAACAGCCACTACCGGGAACAGTTCCTATAGAGAAGAATGTTTTTCTGTTCTGCTTTTTGTTGTAGGGTGAGGACCGTGCAGTTTGGTGTGTGTTGGTTTTTTTTTTTTTGGGGGGGGGGGGTGGGGGGGGGGGGGTGGGGTGTTGGGGGGGTTGGGACATTTGTATTTGAGATCCAATACAAAAATTTCTAAAGGATTGAAGAACCAAGACTCTTCTTCAAATGCGGACACAATAACATCGCTAAGCAACATTGCAGTATTACACTACACTGTACTGACAAAATAATGATGCAAGTCCATTTGGCCTGTGGTTATTATTAGATTATTCACTGTTTAGTTTTTTGTCCTTATTTGAAAATTTTTTTAATTTTTTGTTTTTCATCAATTTTTTGATGATTGTTGGTTCGTCTCGACAAGAGCTTTCAAAAAAATTATCAATCATCGGCTACATTTGAAAAAAGTTCAAAAAAGACAAAAAATAAGTCAAAAACAGCGTCCGTGTTGGCTTATTTTCGTCTTTAGTGATTTTTTTTAAACTTTTGGACATAATTTTATACTTTTTAGATTCCTTTCGTCGATACGAACCAATAATCCACGAAAAAATGACATAAAAATAACAAATACAAAAAAAATTTGAATAAAGACAAAAAATAAGCCAAAAAAAAAATTTTGGCCAAATAGGGCAGCAGTAGTGTCAACTTACTCGTCATACCGAATTCCATTACGAGTCTGATCAGGGTCATTCCTATAACTAGCCGACCTCCGAATATGGACACTATCTTGCTCTTTTGGATCTCCAATCGATGATCTTCGGTATTCTGCATGCCTTCCAGTGGGGGAGACCGAGTAGTCAGCCCGACCTCTTGGAGCGGGAGAGAAGGACCTGACAGTCATAAAATGCAAACTTGTTAATCTAATTTAGTTTTATTTTAAACAAGATATTAGTATCAGAGCCCAATGAAAAATATTGGCAGCTTGTAACCACAAAATCCTACCTTGAGCGACGACGACCTCGAGAACCAGATGGGTAACGTGGGGACCGCGAACGTGATATTGAGCGAGACCGAGACCGTCCTAAACCATGTCCAATACAGAACAAAGTTAAACTGAGTTGGTACTGCTTCTATAACACAAACGGACTCACAAGGAAGATAAATTAGAGCGAAAAAAAACAGCAACCTTAAATTTCCAAATCATTTAGTGACACTTTTAGTTTAATCCATGTTACCCTGTTTATCCAATTGACAGACTGGGACTTTTCAAAATACATTAAAACATTGCCTACGTAAGCTGTGGATCATGTTTGAAGCTTAACAACATAACAGAGGTCCAAACCAACTAATTATTTGAGTCGGCCAAATTTTTTCACGGGCAAGAATGGCCTGAACATGAACATTGACAGGGAAGGTGGCAGGAAACTCCAAACTGAAAAACAGTTAATGGGGGTAGCTTCACTATCAAATATAACTTTGATTTGACGGCAAGGGCTTAAGTAGTTATGCTGGCAACCAGTACAAATATCAAGTGGGCACATAAAACAAGAAGCCGCAATATAACATACCATAATGAGAGCGCTGACCTCCATGTCTTGATGATGACCCCCTTTGTAATTGAAGTAGACATATGAATATCAGATATATTAATCAGCAATTAAAATTAAACCAAAAAAAAAACCCTTGAAATACCTGCCACCAGTTCTTCGGCGCATCTCTTCAGGCCTTTTCCTATTCTCTGCAGCAACAACTACGGATATCTCCCTCCCAGCAAATATCTGCCCGTTCATATGATACTGAGCCTCCGCTGCATCATAGGAATCCACAAACTGCACAAATGCAAAGCCCCGAGGTTCCCTGCCCAAGAGAAATGACGGCTTTATCGGAAGCACAAAATTCCGCATATGACCAATTGCATACTGTGAAAGGTGGCTAATCGAAAATAGCATACTAACTTACTTAGTACTACTTCAACAAGGTCTTGCTAAGTTTACCTTTCTTAAGGTATACAAGTATCAGCTTCAGCGCACTTCCACGCGAAGTGGAAACAGATATACAAAAAGGAAGCTATAATCCAAGCTCAGTGGCTGATCTTCTCTTATAGTCAACTATGAAAGGCAACTTCAAGAGATGCAATTCACTTGAGAATTCTCCACAGTGCTTGTAAATATACGAGGCACTTGAAATCAACCACGTTAAAATCATCCTGTGTAGTCTTCAATTGTTCAACAATCAACCTCCGTCAACAAACTTCTTTTGATTGTGTAATTATACGCTTTTCTTCAAAAAGGGAACTCTTCATTTGGAACATTACTCTAACACCTTGGGGGACAAATATGTTTGGAAGCGCTAAACATAGGCCATCCTCAAATGTGGGGCTTGGGATTGTTTTAACTTCAAACCAACAGACACCCTGACAAACCAGTTCAGAATATAACTATCCATGAAAGAGAAGGATAAAAACCTTGATAAGTAGTTCAAAATACAACTCAAACCAAATTTCCGCTACCTAACTTTTGGATATGTTTCTTATTAGATGCCTGTTTCAAAAAGAATCTGAACTAGACAAAAGAAAAATGTACAACGTTAGCAATTGGAAGTCTTGTGATTGGCCGACTTCAAACCGCGTCCCTTCCCCTCTTCGGCAGGGTTTGAAAGAAAGTTCAGAACCACGCTAAAGAAGTCAACCAAAAATTATATCTTCGTTACGAGGAAGAAAACCGCAAGAACAAGGAAGTGAAAGAACTTTTACGTTTATTAGCTTTTTAAGCAACTTTAAAATACAAAAATAAAACCACAATTTCTTCAGCTTGTTAAAGGAATAATTCAACCAACCGGCCAAGTACCAATCAAAGAAGCCACGACTGAAACAGAACATTATTCATTCAAAACAGCATGTGTGCATATGCAACTTACTGAAGAAAAAAATTCAGAAAGAAGGTACCACTTACCACGTAACAAACTAATGAGTTAGTTAAAGAACCAGAAAACTAATAAAAAAACAACTGGAAAAATTTAGAATTTCAAAACATCCTTCATAACTAATTTGCACCTATAAAGTTAGACCTGTATATTAGGTTAGTTAACAAGCTCAAACATGGCCAAAAGACAGACAACTAAGATTGGCTGAAGCTCAGGTTGGGTTAAACTCAAACTCAACGAAGTCCAACTAATCCAAGCTTATAACCTGGTTGAAGCTTGAATCAGTTGCCTTATTGCACCCTCCAATAGTAGCAAAACAAAGAAACCAAAACCCTTAGTAAATTTTTCTCCAAAAAAATCAATTAAAACACCCAATTGTTGGATAAAGCGCTGAATTTAGCATAGAAAACAAGACATAAAAGAAACAGACAGTTTTCCTAAGGTTAGTTGAAACAACTCACCCTGAGTAATAGTCCTTTGGCATGTAAACATCTCTGACAACTCCAAATCTTTCAAAAGGAACTCGCAGTTCTTCTGGTCTGCAAACACCAATAAAAATCCAGCGATGGGGAGAAAAAAAGAAAACTCAATACAAAATTCCCACCTATGACTGCCTTGGAACAAAATCCTAGTGCTAAATGTTATCATTGCACGACAAGTTACCTGCAGCTCAAAGGAATATTTCGGACTAATAAGCTACCAGGAGTCTGGTCCTTGTTTCTCCCATGACCATGACCATTCCCATTTCCCCTTCGAGGGGGACTTCGTGCTCGGCTTCCATATCCTCTCCTTGGAGGACTGTAGTTCGGTGGACTGTACCTCCGCATGACTAAATCTGAAATAAAACAAGCAAAAAGAAATTTTGACTTAAGAGCAGTAAATGAGAATTATAACACAGATGCCTAAGAAATGCAATATTATGCCATGTGATCCACTGATCCTTCAATGCAGCTAATAATAACATCATATCAATACATCATGCAGGGTAACATTCCCGTAAAAGCTGGCAATACAAGCAGAAATACGAAGAGTCAGTCCTAAAAGCCACTACTACTAAGCCATGTTTGGTATCACTAATGTGTTCATTCTAGATAATTAGCTTCAAAGACTTATAAAACGAAGTTCCGCAAGTTGTGATCAGAAGTTTGACAAGTTTTTGAAAATAAGATGTCAAATACATAAGCCGTCAAAAAATCTTTCTTAAAAGCAATTATCGAGAGTACCCTTTTCTCACTACGTAATTCAACTAATGTAAGACTCCAAATAAGCAAAGAATAATCTAAAATCTAGCTTAAAATTCAGGCTAAATAAGTTGAAATGGCCCGGTAATGATATTTCAAAATTTGTACCAGATACTTTTAGTCAACATTTTTATAAGGCAAATAAGAAAAGTGCTCACAAAAAGGATCATAAACCACAAATAGCTTCCTGTCATTGTCCAAAAGGTCATTTCGGGGCACAAACACGGAAAGAACGGTGACGTTAAAGCCAAACACAAATGAAAAAACCCACTAACATGCCAAACAAACATAATCCTTAACTGAGAGATGTGATATGAATATACACAAAATTGGTGAAGTGTGTTTTCTGTGCGTGTGTAGGAAAAGGATTTTCTCAATTGCAAGTATGAATAGTTTGGACAAACAATTATGCACTCAATCCCAACAAAACATGGTCGGCTACCATACTAGACACACCAACACATGTGTAAAGAAAAGGCACGGCCTTGTTTGGATGCCAAGAAAACCAAAATAAAAACAGTTTGCGCAGCAGGAAATTCGCCAGAAAAAAGGGAAAATTCAAGGTTTCGACGACTCTCTACCGTTAAAAGTTCCGTGGATTTCTCGACAACCAAACGAAGGATCAGCAGCTAAAAATTACGAAAATAGGTTGTAAATACGCAGTTCTTGGACAGCTTGGAGAAGAATAGATACCTGTGCAGGCGAAAAATCAAAAGAACCGTTAGAGAGAGAGAGAGAGAGAGAATCGCTTAGGGCACCTTCCGATCTGAGTATCAATATGCTGCTATGTAGGAGAATCGACAAACTTTGGTCCTTTAATCATTTAAGTAAGTCTGAGGAAGCATCGGTTATCAGTAGCCGTCTTAGCTCAGCTGGTAGAGCGCGTGGCTTTTAACCACGTGGTCGTGGGTTCGATTCCCACAGACGGCGTAGCCAAGAATGATGTAGTATTACGTCATTCTAGCTAACTTTTTTTTTTTTGTTGAAAAATTAGACTTCACCACAAATTATACAACCTCTGTTTTTTCCAAATATCAATGTATTGTAATTTGAATCAGCTGGTAGAGTGCATGGCTTATAACCACATGGTCGTGTGTTCGATTTCCACATACAGAGAGTTTCGTGAAATGAAATTGTTATGGTGTTTTTCCTTTTTTTTCAAAAATCAAATTAAACACAAATTATACAAACTCCCTCGAAAAGTTTTTTTTTCTGGGATCAACACATAGTGTACCTTCGTTGTATTACTTTTTGTACTTGTTGATTTGTGAGACAAATCGAATGGACTACTGCTACTATAGGAAAACAAATAATGCCTTGATCACATATGTTGAGTCCGGAGTATCCTAGTTGCATAATGTCGCTCCTTGTTACAATTCTAAAAACAGCCCCACGGGTTTGATGTTGAACGTCATAAAAAATTTAATAAAAATTTTCTGAACACTGATTGAATTTAGAAAAAATAGCGAAAAAACGATCCAACAAATAATGCCCCGACCAAATATGTAGTTTCATCAAAACGACGTCCATTTCACTCACGAAAAATTGCCCGACTTCTTCGGTAGCTTTTTATGTATCAAAACTACATCATTTTGAAACATAACACGCCATGCCGGGCCCACCAAGTCTAGTATCTAGTGTCATACTTTTTGTAGTCAAATATCAGGCCATGTCATTCCCCGAAACCCGTTGAAATTAAAAATATTACTTTTGTTTGATGAGCTTAAAAGCCATCGAGAATGTTTAATCTGTATAATTTTTTCTTTTGTTTTTTTCTTCTTTTACACATGTTGGTAGATTTGCTTACAGAATATTAAATTTATGGGTATTATGGTCCATTTTCTATCCACCACCCACATAAACTAAAAAAACAGCATTTCATCCACCAGTCACTTAAATTTGAAAACGTAAAAAATAAATAATAGTGATGCTGGAAAATGGGTGAAAAAACAATTAACAGGAAGAAATTTGAGAGAGAGAGACCCTCGAGCACCCATGAAATGAAAACAACCCAAAATTGTTTGGACTCAATATCAAAGCTCAATTCTTTGTACAATACCAGAGTTTCAATAACCACGTACATCTATCTATAGGCATCCAAGGAAACCTAACCAAAGCTACAGAAATATATAACACATCCTACAATTAAATCCTAATATAAATTACATATTCGGTAACAAAACTATTTTTAGAACTCTTGAAGTCTCTCCTCATCCAACCTATTCTCGGATTTGGGGGCTATATTGCATTTCCTGTGGTGCACGTGCATGTAGTGCAGACAAAATAACATAATTTTACCTGTCCGCACTACACGAGCATTATAGAGACGTGTAATACAGCCAAACAAAAAAACCTATTCTCATCTTGTCAAATAGCAAGTGCAATAGGCAATATAACGGTTAATAAGCACAAAAATTCTGAACAAAAATTCAACCAATAACTTGAGATTTAAAACCCGCCAACCAAAAACCATCAAAAGTGTAACATTAAAATTTTGAAATGCATTCCAAGTTTACAAATATAAAGAACCCGTTATGAGGATCACCAAATTAGCCTTATATCTGCTAATATGATCAAGAAAAAGTTACATCAAAACAAAATACAGGGCAACTTCAAATGTTTTTTTCCTTTTCACACGTATGGAGGCACGGCTACAGTTCATTTCGTAAAAAAGTGATAAACAGTAGAGTTTAAACCATGCAAAATCATGAGTCTGTCAGAACAGGCTCAGATAAGAAATTAACAATCCTATTCAACAAATTTAAGCCAAAAACAGTTTCTTCAGAGTTGACTTTCACAGACACAGTAAGCGGTTCAGAGCATTTACCTTCAACAGAAACAGTGATTAAGCAGGGGAGTGAGTTGCTCAATATCTCACTGCTAAACCGCAAGCGCAAACCTGATGCATCATCAAGGGCAGAAGCAATGGGCATGTCCACGGAGACTAGGAAAAGATTTGCATTACTTAGCATCGTTAGTGCTAGGCTCTCGCAAATCACAAGAAACTTGTCTTTGACTAGCGAGCTATCACCCTTTTCATTTTTGACCTCCTTAATATGGCCGGTGAATGTACAACTGTTACAAATTATAGAGTAAAGTCAAAGGTACAACATGACATAGAGAAGACAGAATAGTGGTCCAAAAACCACAACACAATCCAAAAGATCCCTAAGAGGATGAAAAGGTTGTTTTGCCTACCCAAATAGAGGTGGAAGTAAAAAAAAGATGAAGAGAGGGAGATGGAGAGTCAGATTGTTGCCCATCAATGAAAAAGAAGAGAGGATGATGACGATAACTGACCTCCTTATATATTCAAACATTCCAGGAAGCTGAGATTCCTTGCTCGTGAACGAGTCAATATCCATTGGAAGAGGTTTTACAAAATATCCAATGTCAGGCCGCAACTTAACAGGATGCTTCTTGCCATTGCACCATAAAACCAGCTTCAGCGGTAAAAGATGGTGATGGAAGCGGACCTGGAGTATCCTTTTTGTTGTCTGACCAGCATCTAGTGAACTAATATCCTCCATTGGAACCAGAGTCGGCACATCCTTAGAACGTATGGATTCACTAGAGAATCAAAAAAAAAAAAAAGGAGAAACCACGGTATCAAGATGAGAGTCATACCAATAAACTCTATAAGGCCAGATATAAGATGCAAGAAAAAAAAAAAAAAAACTGGCTGTAGTTTGATTGAGGAATGTCATAAATAGTACTCAAGCAAACTCTGCTAGGCCAGATATAAGGTATCATGTCTCTTGTTCAGTTCTATTCTGGTTTTTGCCGGGGTTGGATAAATCAAAGAGGGATTTCACATAATATTTTGTATTTTCCAATCTTCTTCATTCAATTTTCCCTTTCTCCCCCTCTAAAACCATTTGATTGAATCAGAGAGGGGTATTGGCAGCAGAATATGCTTGTTTATAGCAGAACCCACAGAAGGAACTGAACTTGTCCGGTTCTCTCATTTCTATTCTGGGTCACTGCTTTGAAAACAGTCATGGACACTGTTTTGCTCTTGGTCTTGGCACAAGAGCAGTGCATTTGCACAAGAGTAATCCAATAGTCACCTGAAAAATACTGAATATTTGACTAATGGTCAACCTGTAATTTGTGGAAGAACTTCATGAACTTGTCTAAATTTGAAACAAAAATAATAGTTTCCATAAAAACTCCTCATAAGAACTTCATTCCTGCACACTGAAGATGTGTACACAATGGACCACCTAGAAAATTCACCAGATAAATAGAGAGTCAATGCTGCATGGCGCATGTATTAATGGGTGATATAAACAATCTCCATACATATAGAGTAAATGAAAGTTATCAACACAAGCGAGTACTTTGATATGGCCAGGAAAAAACTGAGATAGGACATCTACTGAGCAGAGCATATTTATTACCTCTCAAATGTTTCTACTGCTCGTTCCATAGAATCTAGACCTTTGCTAGATTCCTCGTCTAGCAATAATACTTTTGATACAGGCTCAGACGAACAGTTCCTGAAAGATACTTCAATGCATACAAGCAGAGGGGAAACACTTGAAATCTCAGATGAAAAAGTATAATCCACACTTAACCCATTTGCTATGGCAGGATCTAAAAGCTTATGGGATTTAAGTTTGATTCTGCCGCCAATATTCCCAATAGATATCCTCGCTGAAGATTCCTGGACGTTAATTAGTTCGGATGAATTCTGGCTTGGGTGCTCATCTAACCAGGATTCAAGAGTTTTCTTGGACATCAATTCCTCAAAATTATCAGATCCAGACTCGCCATTCTTCTTCTGTGGGACCCCATTCAGATTTGCAGAAACATCTGAAATTTGAATCAATGGATCAGCATTATCTTCAATTTCACTCACAGACCCACTCTCCTCACCACCACCTGAACCAGAAAGAGAACATTGAGAACTATAATTTGAAGTGCTTTCTCCATTCACTGATTCAGATTCTGAGTCTGAACCATCCACACCATCCGAGTCACTGTTGGTTGCTCCTTCTCTCAATGCCTTTATTCCTTCAACACCATTAGAGGTCAAACTACAAGGGTGTGGAAGAGGTTCATACCCTGGGGCTGCATGAAGAACTATCTGTGACAGAGATCCAGGAAGGTAAAAGTGGTAATTAATGGGTTCAGAATATGGTTTTGTTTGTCTCCTAAAAAGGAAATCTGTAACTGCAGGTTGGATGTTCTTATGTTCTGGTAGACCATTTTCTTCTTCCTCCGAATCATGAGAACCAATGTGGGATGATAGAAGTTTATTCAGAACTCGAGCCCTGTCCCGGAGATCGTAGTTCAGGTCACATTTGGCAAGTTCAAGCACATAGTATAAGATTTTTTTGAATGTCGGATCTTCCCTTTTCGAACATAAAAGGACCTGAAAAAAAGAACGGCAAATGAATCGACATGCGAAAAAAAGGATGCTAAGATGCATGAGTAGAAGAACGAACAAATTCTATTCCAAACAACCGCAGCAGGATTCCCCTGTTGCTGAAAGAATAAACACCAGTTGAGATTGACACATCTAAAGAATAAATTACTACTCAGCAAAAAGACAGCTAGTACAAGTTCAAGGCTCTAATACACAGAAAGACACAGATAAGCATCGAGCCTGCCATAACTGGGGAACAATGGCCTACATTCCATTCTCATCAGAATATACATCTTTGACATCCTAAAATGGTAGGAAAGGGAGTTTAGTGGCTGGGCCTTGTTGCTGCTCAAGGGATCATAACCAAACGATAACTCAATCAAGTGAAACGTTTGTTTTTTATTCTCTTTCTCTAGTTTTTTGGATAGAAAAGTGTGTAGTATTTGACACATTGTGTAATGTGAACTAAATTCGCAGCACCTTATTATCCCCTTTTTCCTTTGAAATGATTTTCCTGAATCATAGTGAGATCACATAACTTACTGCATGCCATGCACCAATTGACGCTATTTCAAGCATTAACCACGTCATTATCTCAAATCCAACTCCCAGAATTACTGAAACCTATTCTTCTTTATACTCTGAAACAACTTACTTCTGCATGGGGACAGAATGACTGAATTGTCATGTCTGTCAAAACCAAGAAAATTAATTGTTCCCCACTCTGATGCATAAGCAGAAACGTAAAGAGAGGCAAAATGAGAACAGCTCGCCATCTACCTACCTTGACAGCAGTATTTAGGATCTGCAGCTTTGCTTCAAGTGATTCTGAAGTAAAAGACCAAGCCAGATACTTCAGCACCGTGGATGACATCTTTGGAATAATGTCCCCAATAGAGCTGTACTCTCCCACCATCCAAATTATTAGTGCACGGGCAGCAGGCACCTTGATCAACTCCAAACTTCGAACCAATTGAATAATTACCTTGATAAAATTATAGAAGTAGGTTAACAAACAAAATAACATCCTACGAAATCATCAAAAAATTTACATATATTCCATTGATCATGAGCTGCTAAACCAAAGCAAACTAAAGTTATCAGGGTTTTAACCTATTGTGATCTAGGATATAAACTAACATAAAAAGCTTACTGATGCATCTTTACCTTATTAGGCTTACTAGAGACTATAGTGGAAGTAAGTGCCACTCGCTGTTTTCCCAAATTTAAGAATGGAATGGAGAAAACAAAGGGTTCAAATCACAGCATTGACTATAGAATGTCTACAAGTTAAAAGAACAAGATACATAACCAATAGGCACAAAGGAAGCAAAGTGCTCATGACTCGTATATTTACTCGAGTTTTACATGACGATTAAGCAAGATTCTCCTTCAATAATGGTAGGATCAATTCCATTAAGCCTTTGAAGGGGAAGGGATTTAAACTTGTGATTCAATTCAGAGCCTTCACACTATTGGGATAGAGCAAACAGAGAATTCTGAAAAAGGGTTCAAATTCTGTTTGAGAAAAACTAGATTACAACCTACTCTGATCTCAGTCCAGTTTTGGTTAATCACTGGTGATCTCATACCTGATACCTACAGCGTTGGAAATACAAAAGAAATCATAAACAGCCAAATTCAGTCAATAGTTGTAAGGCTGAAAGCATCAGGGGAAAGACTTCTTTTCCATAACATAGTGGTTGAAGGATGGAATCATAAATCTCTGGTCGAAAACTTGAACGCAATTGTCATGGTCAAGTGCCCCAGTCTGAGACTATCCCCCCCGCATTCCATTCCCAGAGGACCCGAGCGACCCACCTCGCAGAGTCTCACCCCAAATGATCGGTGTGACGGTCAAGATGAAATCACTTACCATCCAGAAACCCACTCGCACAACTTTCTCCATGTGCAAAATTCATTTTCTGAATGCATCCAAAGTTCTGCATTAACTAGGTCACTGTTTCCCAACTTTCTGACATTGCTTGTATGATGAGCTTTTATTTTTTCACCGACAGCTGAAGATACTTTATCGGAAAACAAAGGCAAATAGGTTTTTGACTACTTAGGACAGTCAACGTCCTCCCAAACCAAATACACGATACTGCAATCAGCACCACTATTTTCCGGGTATTATATTGTTCCTGATCTTCAGAAAAAATCTACATTATCACATTTCAGGTTCCTGACAGCTTGGTGGAACGTTGGTTGCTTCACTTTATTTAACACAAGTATTGTTTTATTATTTCTTCACAGAGATGAGTATAGGATAGACCAAACTTGATTCCTCAGCCGCTAACTAAGTGGATGGCCACATTTTAAACATGCTAATTTGGAAGATTGTTTTCTTATGGAAATATGGTAATCAAGCATCAAAAGAGGATGCTAGCCATTACAAAGAGGACTTACCATTGCCACCCAACAAATGTTGTCTGATGATGGGAGAAACTAATAACAGATATACATTAAAGTACAACCCTGAATTTTGCAGAGTCATGCTTATTGTGGGTTTTGACTGTTAAAAGCAAAATACATCTCCGCACTGGCCTTTTTTATACTTACTGGAGAAAGTATTTGTTTTCCTGAATCATGAAGCCAATAACATCTACTAACCCACCAAAAAAATTGTGCAACATCCCAAAAGTCAAGCTCAAGCTGTTAAAGCTGGGGTTCACAATTAGAGCAAAAAATGTATGCGGCACATAATAGCAACAAGAAGCCCCAGGGGGAAAAATCCAGGACATCTAACAGTCACAGTTATGTCTACTCCCAAATTCTAAAGAAAGAAGCTTTATGTCCGAGAATGGGCATAAGGAGAAACAATAGGATTGTTTCCTCTCTTCAAAATGATTGAAGAGAGGAAACATTGCCAACTCCACCACCACAGCTGAGGATCCATTTTGAGGTGAAATTAGAGATTAGAGAACCAAGGACATCCAAGTACACCAGCCTTACATGCAGAACAAAACAGAGCAAACATACATGAAAAAGCATGTACACCATGCTCCAGAAGCCACTCCGAAACTTGAAGTGAAAAATATTGTTTAAGATCCTTCATGTTCTACCTTTATAAAAATGTCACTAGAAAATGAACAAGCAGTGTAAAGTCGGATACATTTGGTAGAAAAAGAAACCGAAGAAAAAAATAACTGCCTAACATGAGAAGACGTAATGAGAAAGTACCTTCTCGTGGCAAAGCGGATCAAGGCTTATGATTGATTTAATGGAAATTAGTGCCTGGACTAAAATGCCCGCTTCTCCATCGTCAGACCCAGTGTCACTACTCAAAGATTCTGCCACGTCGGGATTTGCTTTAAAAGATAGTAAATAAAGGTTTTCGAAGATGATCTAGAACAGAATAGTTGGTAGCTTACCCCGTCTAGTCAGAGCCAATAGTCCTTCCAAGCACATGTTAGCTACGTTTGGAAGTCGTTGTGCACACAAGCCAATTGTAGCAA
Organism: Arctostaphylos glauca; assembly: GCA_019985065.2. NCBI lineage: Eukaryota > Viridiplantae > Streptophyta > Magnoliopsida > Ericales > Ericaceae > Arctostaphylos > Arctostaphylos glauca. The sequence goes on from JAHSPW020000013.1 coordinate 23,776,684, forward strand.
TAGTATCCGCAGCAAACCTTCTGTCTGGATCTCTGACATAATCCTAGCAACACACTAAGAGATAAGCATCAATTCATGCACTTCGAGCCCTCATTACAATTACCTCACTAATAACAGTGGCCAGATGTTTAATTATCACATGTTGCAGTGTCTCAAGGGGTTGAATAATAAGACAATCTGTGCAAGTATAAGGCTAAGCTGCAATGATTTTATTAAAAAAACTGTCAAAGTAAAAAAGCGCACATCCTAGATATATGTTATTAAATAGAGAGAAGCCAAAAGATAATTCCATTACTGGATAACGGCTAGAAGAGTGACTAAATCGTGGTTGTGTAGGAAAACCCTAATAAAACAATCACTAAACTAACATCATGATAGAAGATAACAAAGAAACATAAACACTTCTTTCAGGATATAGCTACCTTCTCAAATCCCAAGTACAGCACATCAGTTTGCTACTTAATATAGTCATACACTTTCTTTCTTCCCATAATTAGTAAAAACATGTTCACTGCTGGAGCACCTTTAGTAATTTTTAGTCACTGAATCGTCTTCTGACTCGAACCAACTCAAGAAGCAGAACACAACCACATGTTGTGGCTAAACAGAAACGTATGTTAATCTTTCTACTATTTAACTACCTTGCTTTCTCCTTTTCTATAACCAAAAAGCTTGTGCCGCGGAAGAAATAAACAGGAACTAAGCTGGCATGACAAGGTGGTTATTAAACTCCAATTGTTTATGCTGTAAAACAAACGAGATCACTATATCCAATCACTAGTCATTGTGTGTATAACACACACACACACACACACACACACACACATGTTGAATTCAATGTCCAGATGGGTCATCCCAAGGAACTTCTAAATTCTTCAGTACATAACCACCAACTTGTGTTGTTACATTTCAGATTTTAGCAGCAGCTAATTGTCCTCTCCAAACAACATTCTTCACAATTCTAATCATTCTTATTCTCCATTGAAACAATGTTCAAATAATACATGCCATTATACAATAAGAAAAATTTCAAAGAAGGAAAAGAAAACAAAGCACACACACACAACCTTGGAAAAAAGCAGCAACAGTAAACTTACCAAATTTTTTTGAGGTAGATCAAAGTACAAAGATAGTAAGAAACATTAAACAAATTCCTACAATTACTGACATTCTACCCTCTGGAATATATTTCAAAGAGGACAAACAAACTTCCTTAGCAACAGAGAAATAAGCACACAACAGCTGAAAGTACCTGGAACTCTTGAAAAATCACTGAAATTGATGAGTCTGTAGCGATGGACGAAAGTATTTCGAGTTTCAGAGCTTTTATTTGGTAAGTATCTGAAGAACAAATAAAGAAGTCTTCATAATACGGAGCAAATATATACGGCATTGCTTTAGCAAACACTTGAATGTTGCAGAGAACCTGCAAACAGACAATAGAAGCGAAATAAAGAACCAAACAAAGGATTTGAGCAATAAAGAGCAGATAGACATACCCAAATCATAATAGAAATGTCTGAGATTGTCAAGTATCACTCCTGTTTTCGGACCTTGGAAGATTGTCAAGTATCACTCACGCACCATATAGCATGTATTAATCGCCGCAGGTTAAGGGTGCTCAACTAAACTATAAAATGTACTGAAAAATATCAAAATGGTTTTACTGAATCTTTGGCCACATGGAATAGGGCATCTAGATTGCCGGTACCACAACTTCAATGAAATTCAAGCTAATTATCCCCTCGATAAGAAACTATAAATTCTCTCAGAAAGAAACTAGGAGTAATTGATGTGAAATGTTCTTATCCAACTCCGTTTTCTCAAACATTAATGTCTTTACAGTGAGAACAGAAAAGAAACATCCATTAACATTAAAAATTCAAATTTCACAGTCCTTGAACGTAAAATGCTAGCTATGCCAAAAGAGCAACAATGATCGAGTAATTCTAACACATAGGACAGCACCTCTGTTATACACCTTACTTCCTCTCACATTTGGCTACAATGATATGCAGTTCATTCACCAGCAGCAAAAACATTTCTGATATGGCTTGTTTCAGAGCCCCTGTTATGGAAGAGTAGGGAGGACTGACATCACTACAACCACTACATGCAAGAGGATATATTTACAGTATTTCAACCTTAAACTAAAAGATAACAAGAAAAATATCTATCTATAGATTTCCTCATTGTTTCATATTCGAATCGTTTGATTCTAAAAACTTGCACTTTTTGAATGTCTAGTTTTGTTTACAATAATTGAGATACTTAAACCTCATGCCGGAGTATGGTTGCGCCTTACTGGCAGACAAACTGCTAGTTAGCTACGCACCAGTAGTGAGATGCACACCTCACATATATCAAACAAAAGAGAGAACAGGCCCTTCTAGCGGGGCTGGGATTAAGACATCCTGAGAGTCGTTACCCTATTCTAGCAAAGTGATTTCTTCCTTTTTCGAACCATCTACAAGATATTTAATCACATGGATAGTGCAGACTAGCTTCGCCTAGCCACTAACAATGGCCACTACCACTGGCTTACCTAATCTTGACATTCCCCAAGAAAAAAACAAAAATGTATTCTTAGTATCATCCAATTATCGGAGAATCCTGAAAAGATTTCAGTTCACATAACATCATTCTACTACACTCTGCTTGCCTTACTTCTTTCCTTTTTCCTTCCTGAGTTAAATTTTCTAGGCCATAATTTCCTTTCACGGTCTAAACCACAGCCTCCTTGGTCATAGTTCGTGTATCAAAAGTTTCCAAATGCCACTGCAGCACTATACATGTGTACCTACATGTAAATACGAGGCAAGGTGCATGAAACATAATATTTTGCATCTTGTCAAAGGAGCAATATAAAAAGAGCTGAAAATACCACATATTTTGAGGCATGAGATGATCTCAAAACAAACAAAAGCGGCTTAACAATTCTTTTCACATCATCCCTTGGTGACATAATCCAGTGCACCCCTGCAGCAGCAAGTACCACTGCACTATTATGACTCCATAACAAAGGCAATGTGCACTGCAGCAGGATGTTCACATCATCATTGGTTTTGACAGAGGTAGAACATGAAAAATCCAATCCAGAGGAGCTGTTGTGTGCATGAGTTGATCGTGCCAAATATTTCTCCGGTCCTTCAAGGTAACTCCTGGAGACAATCTCTGCTAATTCAGACCCATAACCCCCCCATACTTTGTTGTTATCAGTTTCTTTTAAATCAAAGTTAGTATCTGAGCCATCATTGTCAGAATGGTAACTCTCAGTAGCACAAGAAGATAGCATAATGGATTCTTTCACAAGACCATGCCTAGCGATCACATAACGCAAAAGGATGCCAATTAGCACAATCTGGCCCCAATCTTCCACATCAGGAAGAGCCTCACATAACTTTCTGTAATTTCTGCCAATCAGAGACAGATTATTCGGACAAACCGAAGCAAACGCAGCAGCAGCAGCTCCAACTACTCCAGGAGAATTGTCGTTTAATAATACTCCAACAATCTGCAAAAGAAACATGCTATGTTACTGATGAACACCACAAGCCTCTCGCATACAGTAATGATAAATACAAAGACGGAAAATTGAAAGGATCCAGAGCTCAATCGAGCTTCAGTATGGAGAAGAAACAGTAGTCAAAATTCGAGGAGTGAGGTGTGAAGCTAAAAATTAAAGAATATGCTTCTGAAAATTGCCCGCATTGAAACAAAAGAGCAATGGCCTTTTTAAATTACTGATAATGCATATGCACGGAGGCATTTAAATGAGTAGCACCATTAAGCGTATATGCGTATGGATAGAATAGGTTTAGTGAGAAAACTAGAAAGAATGCTTAGGCCGTATGAATAGCAGTTATAGAACAAATTTTTCTAGGCCAAAAATAAAGAAGATATAGTATAAGAACACCAGAGTTGTGAACCATAGGGACTTCTGAGCATCGTTTATTCTATTCCAGCATATGCAGAAGAAATATGAGCACTAAAGACACCATGAAAATATTACATTCTTACCTTTTAATTTCCCAGATACCAATGAACCAGTAACTATTATTTCTCTCATTTCTTAAAACATTACTACATTTCTTTGTTTCGTCGTAAAAGCAGTAGCACTCCAAAGTAATCAAAAAATAATATTAGCTGACCTCTTCAACAGTTGTAGTGTTTTCCTCCAGGCGCAGATCATGCAACTTTGGGAGGGCATTGGCAGCACATTTTCTTACATATACAGATGGATCTCTAGCACATTTTGCCACAGCCACCAGGACCAGAGATGCAATTACATGTAGACGAATTCCTGCCATGGCACGGAGAGCCCATGCCCGCACCAAAGGATTTGGATCCCCCAAGTCCTTCTGGAAACAATTAATTGACAGCAATGCTTCATTTGGACGCCTAGAATAACAAAGAAGCAGGGAAGTAAGTAATATAAGAACAACTAGCATGCCGCATTTTAGGACGAACCAGCATTTAAACACAGGCTTCCATATAATGAGCACAAACATTTGTGAGTTATGTCTGTACCAAACTCAAGTCCTTCAAAGTGCTGTTGGAGTTTTATGCTTGCCCAATACAGCTTGGTAACAAAACCTAACTACTACTAGGAACAATCCATGAAAGTAAACAAGTCAACAGTAAACCCCCCGGAGCACACACGGCGGCCAGAGGGTGGCCATGCTAACCATAATATTTCTACAAAATCTTCATTTGCCCTCTCAATTTTGGTACATACAAAGAACCAGTATTTTGGATTCTCCTTTTTCCTTAGCCCTTTAAATTCAAGTTAATGTTACATTAGCCTATTGAAAATCTAAACAACTTGAACTATACCCCGCCTTGGCCCCCTTCTCCAAGGTGCAAGGTTCACCACTGGTCAACCCATGAATTCCTCAAAACATCCATAGGTGCACACTGACGGGCATAAGCACATATCGCATTATCTTTGCATATATCGAGTTATCGACACATACAAACATGCCCATTAACCTGTATACACAATTTATGATTTACAAAAATCTTCTGAAAAGAGGTAGTTCAGAAATTACTTAATGTGGCATACTTTTCAGCATAATGGAGGAGGTACAAGTAAACCAGCTTCTTTACTTCCACAGACTGAGATGCCACGTTTTTAACAACCTGATAGGTCCATATGAAATATAGAGATTCACGTCAGTTACCTATTCTCAAACAAGGACTGAATCATAGATCAGTTACAAATATTTACTAGCAACGGACGTAGTATGTCACAAAGGCTTCAAAATAAAAGACTCGTTGGATTAAATATATCAATGCACCAAAACAAATTGGTCTCAGACCTCCCCTAATCATGGAAGTTCAATTCATATCTCATCTACAAACCAATCGATTAGACTTGTGAATTAGTTTGGCCAGAATTAAGAAATGGAGCGCGTCCAATTTAACTCATTGTACTGAAACAAGAGTAAGATTTCAACCTCTCCTAATATACGAAATATACAAAAAAATCTTGTTGAACATAACAAAAATTCGAGCTGCATTTGCTTGCTGCTCATTGATCAATTGTCCATTTCAGTTCACAAAGTAGAATACTATCTTTAGCAAACACTACACTCGAGGTGTGAAACGAAAATTCCCTTCCCTTTCGTTTTCTCAGAAACCAAACGGGCAACCGAACACTACACCAATATGCATAGTATATGTATGTGACCTGGGGGAAGAAATTGGAAACGTCGAAGCCCTGGGCGATGAGTGCCAGTAATCGCTTGAGAGCTTCGCATTTCTCCGAGTCGAATTTGCTGTCAAGTAGCGGGGCGATGCTGACGTCTTCGGGATCGTCGTATAGGTGAGCGTCCGTACCGATCCGAAACACCATAGTCGATGCCTTGCTCAGTGTATCTGCAGTGGCGCCGAATTGAGGAAACATCGTACTCGTTTTCCGGCAGCGGTTGATCTAAAGGGAGAGAGAGAAAGGGCTCTTGTTCACGAAGAGGAAGCCATTTGATCGGGGACGGAGATACAGATGGTTAGGGCCAGTTTGGCATGCAGGGTAATTAATGTCCAATTAATATGAAAACCAGAGCATCTTTGCTGCCGAATAGCAAGTTTTAGATACCACTAGTGATGGCAACGGGGCGGATCGGAGGCGGAGGTGGCTACCTCCGACTCCGAACTCCGAACCCTCTGTCAATCCCCGAATCCGCCCCGATCCCCGTCGGAGATCTACTTTGGTCCTCCATCCCCGCTCCAAATGGGGATTCGGAGATCCCCGCGGGGATTCGGAGATCCGAATTTTTATTGTATCTCTCGGTTATTCCGGAATACATTGACAAAGACAAAATGTTGGACCCGTCTATCAAGGCAAGAGTAACATCAACAATACATGGAATTACCAAGCCAGCAAGCACATGAATACGCAGCATGTACAGACCACCGAAAGATGTGAACACAATTCAAAATCATCAACCTTAAAATGTTAACACCAGAGAACACATGAGCTTAACATCAGTCAACTAAGCACCAGTCAACTACCACAAAATCATCAACCTCACAGCAGATTTACAAAATAAGCACCAGTCAACTACCACAAAATAAGCATCAGTAGTCAATTAGACAATTAACACTTGATCGGAGTACATTTAGTGCTCTCACACCCATAAATCCGCACTTCTTGTCCGCACTTCGGAATTGGCTCAAATTTGGCCAGCGGACCTGAAATTGCAAAGAAATTTTTAACCTTACCTACTTTTTGCATCCCAAAGAAATTTTCATATAGTAATTGTTTTTTTATTTTTGACATTTTTTTTCTTTTATTGTCTCTCTCTATTTGCTACCAAAATATTCTTTTAATAAATTTTATTAATTTATGATTTACTAATTCTATATCTTTTCTTATACTTTTTCTCCAATTTTTTTTAACGTAAGTAGCAATTATTTGTAGTATTCTTGTAATTTTTTTAACCCCGGATATTCGGGGACGGAGCGGAGCGGATCGGAGGCGGAGCGGAGCGAATCGGAGACGGAGCGGAGCGGATCGGAGACGGATCGGAGAACGGATTCGGACCGGAGCGGAGCGGGGATAGACTTACCTCCAAATCCGCTCCGATCCCCGATTTTTTCTAAAAAAAAAATCCATACCCGCCCCGATCCCCGAAAAAAACTCCGAATCCTCGCTCCGTTCGGAGTGGAGATCGAAGCGGATTCGAACGGATCGGACGAAATTGCCATCCCTAGATACCACAAAAATAAATACGAATATTAATACATATTTTACGAATATTAATATATAATGAATATTAATATATTTTTTACATCTACCAACCAATGGATGGTGATTAGTATTTTTCATTAAACAATCATCATTTTATTGGATTTGAATGTATGAATTTAAACACCAATAGATATATTTGTTTATTTTGTTTTTCAGATGTATTGTGAGATTTCATTTGTATATAATGTGTGTAGTAGGCAAAACTTCAGAGTATTGGGCTACAATACTTATAGGTTCTCGATCCAGTTTGCTTTAGTAATGGACCGACTTGAGGAATCATTGAAGGCTCAATCTTTCTCTGCTTGGCATGGAGCAGTTTAGTTGATTCAATATGAACCAAATCTTTCTCTGCTTGACAAACCCATTAAACATGCCACTAGAATGTATTAAATTCCACAATCAACGTGTGGATTGAGCCAAATGCATGATGGTCGGTGCACTTTGAATACAGTGGCTTAAGGAGCATTTTGGCATAGATAGATGTTTGGCCTCTTCGTTAGCGACGTGATGCTCGGTGTTTGCCGAACAGACGAAATGCCTGATGTGGGTTGTTATTAACAGTATTGTTGGGGATGACAGTTGCTAGGCATGGGGGCAAGACTATTGTGATATGAGGACACAATGCAAATAATGCAATTTTGTTCATCCTCTTTTAAAGAAGGTGAATATTACTTTCGTTCTCATTAGTTGCGATGGTATAGGTTTTGTCTCTCTGCAATACAATTTTTGGTAATATTGTGACTATCTCAATTAATAAGAGAGACGGTAATGTTCACCCTAGGGTGGACAAAATCCATTCCCAATGCAAGTGGCAAATGTGCCAATTCAAGCAATTTACGCCTGATATTTTTTTGAACATTGTGATACGTGCGTTATGGAGGTTCCCTGTACAAAGTAGAAGGGCACTTAATTGACGGGTTCGGGGTCCTAGCAGACCCCAAACTCGCTGTTGGGATGCAGTCCATGAAACGACGCCGTTTCAGACTGTTGAAGGTCAGCTAATTTTAATTCAAAACAACGTCGTTTTGGATTAATAAACCACAAATCGTTCTCCCCAATACCATTCCAACGTAGGGCTTTTCTTCAGAGCCACCATTTCCAAGCTCTCCACAGATGTGCGAACACCACTGCCATGGCTTCGCTGTCATCGCCAAAAGTTGTAGCATCTTCGTCGCCTACATCCGTCGGAACTTCTCCGTAGCCTACAACCTCCGTAGCTTCACCATCAACTACAACCGCGTATTGCACACCAACAAGCTCACAAAAACAATAAAGATCAATGAACTATTTTCTTAGAAATTGTGTTTTGGATATTGGTGTGATAATCGATTGTGGAAATATTCAGTAGTGGTCCTTGTTTGCTGTTTTTATTTTGGCATTCTCCTCTTAATAGCTAATTTGGATATTTTGGATATTTTGCTGTTGTTTGCAGTTTTCACTGGTAGTTAGGTATTTTGTGCATAAGATTAGTTTTGGTTAAACAGACCCCACTTGAAATTGATAAGACTATTACTGGAAAAGTTTAGAATATGAATGGACCTTAGTTTTCCCAACCCCTCTGAAATCTCACCATGAATGAACCTAAGCTTTCCTAAGCTTATTCAACTGCATAATAAGAACTTGCAATTTTGGTAATGTCTCATGGTCTGCTTTGTAATTGATTTACCCTTTTTTCTTTTGAGAACTATTTGGATTAATTGCCTAATCATGTTGGGATTTATGAGTAATGTTAATCATTTTTTGTTAGAACGGAAGATGATGCATTTGAGGAGTTTATAAATGATATCGATGGGCGGTCCAAAGATTATTCTTTTCGTCTCAAAAAAGAGTTTGAATCAAAAGAACATGCGTATGATTTTTACAATAATCACGGAAGGAATATGGGCTTTAGCATTAGAAAAAAATATTGTACAAAAAGTAAGAAAGATGATATGATTAATTATCGAAAGTTTGTTCGTAGTAAAGAGGGCGAAAGGGTAAAAGATGGACGTTACCTAGTAGTGGAACAACCTCGTAACGAGACAAGAACTAAGTGCTGTACATTTGTGCATGTAGCATTTTATTGAGAAAAGTCAAAATGGATTGTGAAGAAAATCGAAGAAAATCCCAATCACGCTTTGCATCTTCCCGAGTGTTCTTATTTGATGCGATCTCAAAGAAAGATTTGTGGTCACTGATGAGCGCATGTTATTGTGTATTCCACGGCTCAACACGTCTAGTTTAACTTGCGTGCACGTATTATTCCATGTTTATACTCGATAATTGCACGAAAAGGTATCTCATGTCCCGTGCAGGTCAAACAGAGAAAAGAGGACCCTGATGTGCCTAAATCAACTCTCCAAAAGTCAAACGAGGTCCGAATGGTCGAAGCCGAACTTGGTTGGGAGAAGCAATGTCCAGAGGCTCAGTGACACCGGTGCCTCAATACCTTGACACCGGTGTCTTTCCTTTATTCCACTGATGAAGCCAGAATGCAGAGACCAAATGACACCGGTGCTCAATTCCAGTGACACCGGTGTCTCCCCCTTATTCCAAGTGAAGGCCAAGATGCAGAGTGTCCAAGACACCGGTGCTTCTGAGTTCTATACACCGGTATATCTATGCAATGCCAATGGAAGGAGGATGATACAGAGTGTCCAAGACACCGGTGCCTTCAAATCCTTTACACTGGTGTCTCTGCCAAATGCAAAGAAGATCAAGATCCAGAGCCATAGTGACACCGGTGCCTCAATTCTTTTACACCGGTGTCACCCCTTTCACAGAATACCAGATACAGAGCACCAGAGGCACCGGTGCCTAAATACCTTGACACCGGTGTATCAAGTTCGACAAAGGCAAACTTTTGCCTTGGGATGGCTGACTTTTGGGGGGTCCACCTTGCCTTAATTTGTGTGCCAAGTCAGGGGACAAAAGGGATATCAGGCTGGGGAAAGGAAAAGAAGCTTCTATTATGCCTTTTTGGAGGATAATTTTGTAACTAGCCTAGTTTGTTAGGATATTTTTCTTTTAGGTTTTTACTTTTGGCCAAGGGGTAACATTAGCCAAGATCATAATATAGATATATCAGATTGTATTCCTTCTAGAGAGCTTATCTTGCCTCCCTTTTAGCCTTTCCTATTTGTTCTTCATTGTTCTTGAAGTTTTATAGTAAGTTTGTTAATCTTTATTGTTTTATGCTTGAAGAACCTTGTACTCTCTTGGAATCATTTAAGTTTTGGATTAGTTTCACTCATATAGTTCCATTTTAGTATTTTCTTACCTTAAAATCTGATTGTTCTTAGTGTTTTCTAGTATAGTTTAGACTAAATCTTTCTTATTAGACTTAGATAAGATGGTTTTATCATGTTTTCCTTTGAGTATATCATGTTTATAGTTAATATGAGTAGTTAAATTAGTGAGGGTTAAGTCTAAAGGTGAGGTTTAGTTCAAAACCATGTTGGTCTATTTCTTCTCCATATGTATTAATGCCATTGATGGATCTTTCTAAGTTCTTTTTATTGAAACAAAAATGAAGTGTTAAGTTCTTGCTTAGTTATCGCTATCCTTAGAGTTGGTATATCTAATACTTGAATCGATGTCCTTCATCTTTTAATCCTATTTCCTTGAACTTGAAAGAATCCATTAAACCATTTTGTGAATTAAAATCCTGATTTTCATCGAAGTATTTTCCGATCTAAAACCCGACACGGGGGATAGATTGAGTTATAAGGAGAAGAGATAGACCGACGGAAGATTTGGAATAGACCAAACCTTAGAACTTAACCCCGCTCCTTAATCTAGTTTTTCCTCGTTTAGTAGCATACTTGTTAACAAAATCCCCAAACAAATTTGAGGTTGACGTCCGAAACGTCAAAAACACCAATTTGCGCATTCTTTAAATCCAACGTTCGTTTCCCTGTGGATCGATACTCCGGACTATCCATTATACTCATTTTACATATTTTAAGGATAAGTTCTGTTTTATGAAATTAAACCACTGATCTCGAGGCCGGCACCCTAACGACACACACTTTGTCGGTCCGGTCAGTCACTACAACAAATTAGGGTTTTCCCGGCGTTTCAAAAATGCCGGCAAAAGTCATATAAACACTGGGAAAAGTTTTCCCGGCGTTTGGGAAAACGTCGGCGATACCGCTGTCAGAAATACTAAATGGCGTTTACAAAACGCCGGGAATTATTACCGTCGTTTGTCCCGGCATTTAATAAACGCCGTAAAATATTCCCCACGTCCAAACATCGGCAAGCCTTTCCCAGGGTTTTGCAAAACGCCGGGAATAGTCCTGACATTTTTAAATTCACTCACCACAATTTAGCTAGTGTTTCTTTTTTTTTTTTCAATTTTCTCCACTGTTAACCAACAATTTATATTCAAATACAAGATCTATGACATAAAAACATCCCAAATTCATTCACCACAATTTCTCAATTTACAAAATACATTCGGAGATATATCTAATATCATCAAGCCTTTGCCTTTGCCTGTATAATACATTCATCCAAATCTAATACATTCATCAAGCCTTTGATGTTTAGCTCAAAATTAACATTCATCCAAATCTAATACATTCATCAAATCTAATACATTCATCCAAATCTAATACATTCATCAAGCCTTTGATATATCTAATACATTCATCCAAATCTGAATCCTCAACAATCCAAGCAGCCTGCAAAATTAATGTTTAGCTCAAATTACCATCAAGCCTTTGCCTGTCATCAGGGGTCACACAGAGGCCTTGAAAGAATGCAAGAATGGACAACTGGAAACAATGCAGCATATAAATATGCACGGACCTGATATTCAGAAGTGCCTCGAGGTAAGGTTCTTTTTCTCAGCCTTTTCTCTTTTTCATTTTTATCGGCTTCAGCCATTTCTGCTTCTGTTGGCCATGTCTGATGGGTAAAGAAGAATAAGAAGAAACGATGAGATAAAAGTAGGGAAATAAAGAAACAGAAAGAAAAATCCATGTTACGAAAGCATTATACAACTTCCAAAATACATATCACAAAGAACTACACAAATTTCTTCTTTCCTTTCGCCGTTAAAGCAAACCAGTTACCTTAAGTCTTAACATGCAGTTGCAGGGCAATTCTAAATAAACCCAATTCGGGTGAAAGCAAAGTAGTTTATCATCCATAAACAAGTGCTGACAAGGTCAAAGCAAATGCCTACGAGTCAGCAGTAGTTTTCACATCATCAAGTTCTGGTGAGAGGCTCTTTGTTCATGGCTAAGCAGCCAAGGACCAAATTTTCATTTGTAGAAAAAGTTCAGTCTCCAAGGAGACTTAAAGGAAACACTAGTAGAAGAACAAAATCCAATGTTTCCAATTAAAGATGGCAGAATATAGTGAAACACATTGCAAAATAATGAAACAGTGCAAAACAAACCTGTGTCAAACACATAATTGGAATTTATTTAACAATTCTATAGTCGAACATTTACTTCTTCATTTTTTCACTTGTTCCTTTTTACCAAGTAGTGCATTAATCTATTGGCCTGGCTGACTTTGTTTCTTTACTCTCAAAGAAATCAAACATTTATCTTAGGAAGAAAGAACGTAACCATAATCTGATAAACATAACACAAGTACACAAAATTGTTGTAAATGACAGCCTCAAGATAATAGTTACTAATAAGATTGCATACCTTCTGAAAGTCGATCCCAGAATAGACACATCAAATGTTTAGCGTTGGCCCATGAACAGCTACCAAAGCAACCGCCAAACAAGGCAATAAGACGTAGTTACATGCCCACGAGATATCTCCACTACATACCAGACACTCTCAGCTCAAGCATCAATTCCATAAATGCCAGAATATATTCAAGTGTATAATCCGTTTCCTTTCAATCAAGAATGAAATTGGCAATGATGCTTCAAGAGGTATCTTACATGGCTAAAACCAGAAAAGTGAATACTGAACTCGAAAAAGTTTCACTTCCTATATAAACACAAAAGTTTTAGGGCAAAATGTAACAATAAGATTTTGCCCGAGAGAGAGAGATTTTTTGGTCAAAGACAAAGGGAAAAAAAATCAAACCTTTGCATATGCATACCATTCCATAAAACAAGGCAAATAATCAAAAATCAGATTTTTTGGTCAAAAAATTTGTGATTCTACTACACGCCACTATAATAGACAGGAGAGAGAGATCAAGAATGAGAGGCAGAGGGAAGGACCGAGAGAGAGAGAGAGAGAGAGATCGCGGGAGAGAAACAAAGAAACAGAGATTGCGAACGAGACAGAAACAGAGATCAAGAAAGAGAGAGATACCGCGAGATTGAGAGAGAATACTTGAGCAAAACGCCGGCAGCGGAGGAGCGGTAGCAGCATAACGGCGGCAGAGGAGGAGCGGCAGCAGCAACAGGACTGATTTTGGCTAGGGTTTTATTTTTTGGGAGGAAGGGGGGGGGGGGGGGGGGTTTGGCCGAACCTGGGGAAAATGGGGGGAACGGGAAAAATTTGGGGAAAGGGGGAAAAATTTGGAGAAAGTTAGGAGGAGGGAAAAAAAGAGCACTCTTGGCATTTTTTTAAAAACGCGGGGAACTAAATGCGGGGAAAAATCTGATTTGTTGTAGTGGGTGCACAAGCTCTAAACATCGATATAGCAGTTTATCACTTAAAACATCACATGATCTTATGAGTGCCCAAGTAGGGGGAAGCAATTTGTAGGGTTCACACGGAAGGACCAAAAAACTTATTTGCGTGAAAGAAGATAGAGGATCTTCAAATATGGCGAAGCAGGAGCTTTGTTAGGATATTTTCAAGCCCAAGTTGCTCAAAATTCGTATTTTTCATGCTATTAAAGGGCTTGATAGAATGTGCGTAATGGAAATTCTCGAAAGTTATATACTTGCCAGATAGAGATTAAACGCAAAGAATTGTGTATCTAAGGGGAGCAAAATTAACTTGGAAGAGAGTGATCTCAAATCGATAAAAGCGACACGTTCTATGAATCTTTGTCCTAAAATATTGAAATTAAGAAATTGAGCAAGTGAATTGGAAGTTGCATATGAACGTGTGGACTCTGCGGTGAACTTTCTGTGTGTTGAAGTGGACAAAATGTTATTCCGAAAAAATAGACATTACTAACCCTAACTCCTTACAAGAAAGGGTTTGAAAAAACAAAAAAAACAACTTAGGCAAAGGTCGGTTAGATTGAAACCTTGACATGAAAAGGTTGGAAAGAAAAAAAAATTCACTTCAAACCTACTCATCTTAGTCAGGTATTATTTTTACCCCATAATTTGATTTCCAACTTATTATTTTTAATACTTTGTGCAAACATATGTTGTTTTTTTGATAATGATGTTTTTATGCCCTACGTGCCAGGAATGATGAATTGCGAGTCTAATTCTGAATTTACACCTTCATCTTCCCAAACTTTTGAGGTATAACGAAGTTACATCAAGCTACATGCATTGATTTTATGGTTTTTTTTTAATATATCGTGTCATATCTTTCTAATTATTTGTTCCGACTCGTGTGTCTTTTATTTTCCAGGCGAGGGGAACCGAGTCAATTATGGATGAAAATTATTATTTTTATTTATTGAGTAATCCACAACATTCTTAGCGACATTGAAATGTAATATACAAGACAAATTTAGAAGTAAGATTATTTATCAAAGCATTGGTGAAATATTTTGTAGTTTGGTATTATAGAATTGATCACCATTTGTATTTGTTGATATAATTATGTTATTGGCATTATGGATTTAATTACCATTCAATTAATTGTGTTGAAATGTGTGATTTTTCTAAAAGAATAAGATGTACAAGCATGTTAATTTTTTTAAGGAACAATCATCTTGATTTAATGCCATCAAAATGACGTCGTTTTAATAGCATAAAAGCTATGATTTATTGATGTCGTTTCAAAATCAAATAATCTGGCCTTCAATCCCATGAAACGACATCGTTTCATGGGACTGCACCCCAGCAGTGCTTTCGGAGGCTGTTACGACCCAAATCCTCAATCATTCACTTACAAGCTTTTTATTAGACTATTATTTTTTCGAAATTAACTTAAATGTCGAAATGTCTTCTAATCACCTTTTATCGATTTGACATTAACTAATTTCTTCTTTTTTAGCTCAGACAAAATAAAAATTCATACAAAAAAATTCCCAAAAAATCATCAACTTCTAAGCTCCAAATAAGTTTTGATGATGAATACAGTAAGTGGAATATAAAATGTAATTCAAATTCAAGTTATTCCTCTGTTTTGGGACCAAAGTTATCAATTCCGTACTAACGAAAGTATAATTTTTGTTACTAGTATAGTACGTATCGATATTTACGTATATTGCCGTACTTATTGTTAAAATTAATATATACTTTTGAAATAATAATTTTTATCAAAAATGAACATATAAAATTAAGCCTCAAAACTTACAAACAAACTACCAAACTAGAAGGAGATAATATTAATCTCAATTTATGTATAATTATTTAAAAAATTATAAAATAAAAATCATAAAAAATAAAAAGGATTATCTAATACGGTACAACATCAGTTGAAATAGGTCAAAACAGGCCAAAATATTATACTATAAGAAGTAATTTGTAGCTGATACAGCACGCGCAGGCCCGGCCCTAGGGCAAGGCCCAAGAGGCCATTGCCTAGGGCCCCCAAAATCAGCCCAAATATAGGGTCCCCACTAAAAATTAAGTATGGGCTTGAATAGGAATAAAAAAATCTATTTTTAAGTTCATAGCCCAATAAATTATCCATTTATACCCAATTTATTTGGTAGTCCAAACAATTAGTTTTAGGGCCCAAAAATTACAAGCCCAACTCTATAATTGTGTGGTTAATGGTTAAGGAAATAAGAATCAAAGAAGATTAAGGAAATAAATTTCTTAGTTTGGTAAGTCTAATGTTTTAAAAAGTTAGATTTTGATAATATTTTCATGGTTTTTCAATATTTTTAATTAAGTTTTGGATCGTTTATTTTTTACCTTCTTAATTTGTCTCAACGGAAAAAGCAAAAAGTTAGAAAAAAATTAAGGGTCTTGATTGAAGAAATTAGGACTTTTGATTGTGTGTATGAATTATTATCTATTACATATATAGATATACAAATCAGTTAAAAAAATTATGTATATAGATACATATTACATATTAGTTGCTAAACGAGGTTTTCTTATTCTTCTATAGTGTATAAAGTATAAGTTATTTTATTATTTGTTAAATAAATTACAATTTTTTAAGGTCTCTTGAATACTTGAAGAATTAGAATTTTGATTAATTATAGTAGAATTTAAAATATCTTAAATAAATTTTACCTTCGATCAACCATGTCACAAGAAAAATTAAATGGGTTATCTATGTTATCCATAGAAAATGACTTAGCGGGAGAGTTAGATTATACAAATCTAATTGATACTTTTGCTTCTAGAAATGTAAGAAAAGTAATGTTCAATTGATATGACTAACTTCTTGTAATGAAATGTAATATTTAAAATTTAAAATTTGTATTTTTTTAATCTATAATGCAAAGTAATTTTTATGATATTGTTTTCAAAATTATTGTAATTTCTTTTCACGTTTAGAAAATATAAATAGCCCTTTTTTTAAATTTCGCCTAGGACCCAGAAAATTCAGGTCCGGCCCTGAGCACGCGCACTGACTGGTACGAGATAATTATCTTGAGTGGACAACAAACACGTCGTAACGACATATGGGCCAACGAGCGGATCAAGAAAGGACATACGGGGCAACGGATGGGCTCCACGTCGTTGGGGCCATATTCTAGAACAAGAGTGCTACATACACATCATTTTAACACATCACTTTTACACATCACTTAAAACTACGTCGTTTTATGTTAAGGAAGACCCAAATATGTTTTCAGCGATATGGGTCAAAAACAAATATGGTTTTTTTTCAACACAAAACTACATAGTTTTGAGTGATGTGTGAAAGCGATGTGCAAAAATGGTGTGTCTTTAGCATTTTTGATTCTAGAAACACAACGGCAGTGACATTCATGACAGAGAACCATAGAAGACAGAAAAAGGTAAATGCTTCACTCTTCAGTGCTTAACACCTCCGTCTCCTGCACTCCGGAAATGTCTAGGGAAACCATAATCATCTCATCTCTCTCGCTTCATTCGTAAGAAGAAAGGCGTCTAATTAAAGGGCGTAAAGCTAGGCCGGAAGAGGGTTTTCGAATTCAAAATGGAAAACGGGGTTATACACGAAGAGCTACACAGAGCAAGAATGGCGTCTGTGAGCCTTGCCAAAGAGGTAGATGTCAAAAATCAGATATTGTGGGAAATGGAGCGCAAGTATGAAGACATTGCCGCGAGTTTTTGTAGGAAGATTGCTGAGAACGATAAGCTCCAACTAGCTTTTGATCACGGTATTTCAGATTTCTCAGACTTTTTTTTTTTTTTTTTTGGATAATGAAAAAAAATTGGGGTTTATATAATAATGTCTGAGCCCGGGTTCGAACCGGGGACCTTTAGTGTGTGAGACTAACGTGATAACCAACTACACCACCCAGACTCTTGTATTTCTCGTACATGCTAAACCTATGATTGGACAAATGCAGTGGTCGAGTCTCGAGTCGGCACCGGGTTAGGCCGATAAATGAGCAAGACTGAGCGACTAAGCAAGCTTAATGGGCTGGGCTTAAAACCCAACATGGTCTGGATGATCTTGCTCAACCAACTTGTTTGGCGGGTGCGCACTGTGTGGACCGGATGACCTAGCCACGTGATTACACCCGATGACCTGGCCACATGATTACACCCGTCTTCCACACGTGCTCCGGGTGCCTTATCCAAAAATGCTAAAGACACACTATTTTTGCACGATCGCTTTCACACATTACTCAAAACTATATCGACGAAAAAAAATCATATTTGTTTTTGACCCATATCGCTGAAAACATATTTGGATCTTTCTTAACATAAAACGACGTAGTTTTAAGTGATGTGTAAAAGTGGTGTGTTAAAATGATGTGTATGTAGCACTCTTGGTGCCTTATCCACCATGAGCATGATTGGAGCATATTAGCTTGGAGCCCAAATTAGATCCCCTGGATAAAAAAACATCTGAAGGTAAAAAGTACACACGCTTTGTCCCTCCAAGAAGTGCTTTCAGTGACTTAAGACATCAGTGTTTTTCGTATGATATTGGTCAGACTATACTAATTGGTTCTTGTTTTGGCGGTTCAGGGTTAGACGATTAACAGGAAAATTGGATAAAGGGCTACACAGATACCAATGAATATTTTTATGAAGGGGCGATATAATGTGAATGGATTTACATAGGATTCTGAGTTTTAGCAAACTTTAGAATTCCATTTTTTTTTTTGTGCCAAAATAACACAAACGACTTTTTTTTTAGTTCTACTTGTTCAGACTCAAATTTGAGGGAAATTTTGAACGGAAGCTTCATTTGATACGAAGAACTCTAAAGAGACAAACTCAAATCGAAGTACAAATTTGAGCAAAAGCTAATTTAATGTTGTTACTCGTATTTGTTAATTTGAAGACACAAACACAGCCTTCTTTATTTGAGTATAGATTTAGTATATTTGACTAAGAATCTGTGTAAAACTTGATAAAGGTTTGAATCAAGGAGTGTCATCAACTTGATGAAGGTATGAGTCAAGGAGTGTTTACTGTAATATTGAGTTTGAGCCAAAAAAAAATCTAAAGAGTGGAGATGCTTTTGGGCTTTTAGCTAAAAAACATAAAAAAAATATTTGTCTGGTATTCGGTTAAAATTGTACTGTTTGGATTAAATTTAATCCCGTACATAATCTCACAAACTGTGAGATCTAATCTCACGGGGTGCGGTATTATTGATCTTATCACTATCTGTAAATTGCGTAGGCTACGGTATTATATAGCCCTCACTACTAGTCCTCTGAAATAAGGACCCTTTGTGTCTTAGTCCAAACAAGTTAGTTTTTAGTTTGGTTTTTTAAGAATCAGAACAAAAGAGATGAAGATTCAAGTCATTAGTATTTCGTGGAATGAAGATTCGCCGGTTCAGTATCACCATTACAAAATGTTATAAAGCAATGCAGCGAGCTGAGTTGGTTGTTCTCTTAGAAGAACATGACTTATCTTAGGTGATCCTAGTCTCAGGATTTGAAAAAAACTTGCTCAAGCACTATGGCTTTGTCTCTGTAGTCGTTTATTTTTTTTTCTTCTGCCACATTTTCACATCCTTGGTTTGTATTTTCTATGCTGTTAACATCTTATACGTAAATGTTCCTGTCACTATCTTACTGTAATTTTACAGAGATGAAAAGGACGGAGCTTATTGAGCTGGAAAATAAAAGGCTGAAGCGGGATTTAGAGTGTCTAACAAGGAATATGCATTCCGTGGAGCTTCAAAATGGAAAACTGAAGCTTGTGCAACTAGCTAAAGGATTGAAGCAGGAAAGAGACCGAGTTTACCTTGAGCTGGAAAATGCGGAGAACAAAGAAGTAAGTGTTCATCGCGATTGTCAAAAGTTTAATGTCTCCTTCAAACGTATTTCAAATGTTACGTGGTGCCAATTGGATTATAGAAGCTTCAGTTTTTAGGAGTATGAATTGGTAAAAGTTTAGGAGTATGTTGGTATTTGACTACTGCATGCCTCTAAACTATATACAGGTACTTAAGTTGTAAGGTCTCAGTTGATTCCATCTTGACGTTTTCTATTACCTTCCTTTCTGAACACAGCTTTCTTTCTGTTTGTGTGGCAGGGGCATTTTACAATAGTACAACCATTTGAGAAATATTGGGGAGATAGAGCTGCAACTTCATATAAGTAGGGGATAGGACTGTAGTTGTTATGGTCATGGGTTCATGCCCCACAAGGGTGTGGCACAAGTTATGACAAGTTTTATCGACTTCTGGATTTTAAAGAGACGATTTATCTTACTTGGTACTTTTGGGGTGCAAACAACCTTCAGCAGTGTTTTTAGCCTGGGGGTGTGGGGGTGGAGCCCCCCGAACTGAATTTACTTTTGGAGTTCTAAATTCCTTTGCGGTTACTACCTCTGCTTCTACATTTTAGAAGTATATCCGTAAATATCAACATTGGCTCTTACTGGTGTGTCTTCAACTCTATGATAGTAATATCTGAATTTACTCTTATAAGATGGCTTTAAATGATGCAGTTAAAGGACGAAAACATTGTTAAAGGGAAGGAAGCAGAAGAAGTAGAGTATGTGGATAAGTTGAACGACTCCCTGATCTATGAAGTGCGGATGTGCGAATTGGTGCGCAAGTATGAAGAGACTTGTGCGATTCTTGTCCAGAAAATTGCAGAGAATGATAGGCTCCATCAATCATTTTCTGAGGGTAAGTGGTGTTTCTTACAAATCCTAAAAGGACTTTTGAGTTGCCAAATAGTTGTTTGCAGCATATGGAAGTCACGCGTGAATGTTCCTGTCACTAACTTTCAACGTTTCTGTGGACATGAGAACAGTGGAGTTTATTGGGCAGCAAAATAAGAAGTTGAAGTATGAATTGAAGTGCGCAAAGCTTCAAAATGAAAAGCTGAAACATGACTCTGTATACCAAAGACAAGAACTTCTGAAACGAGTTAAAGAATTGGAGAAGCAAAAATCCCAAGTTTACCTTGGGCCACAAAAATTACTTGCTGAGAAGGAAGAAGTAAGTTTTTGTTTTTTTAGTAGTTTGTATTTTATGGAAAATCTAGTTTGTAAAGTTTTTGTTTTTTTAATAGTTTGTATTTTATGGAAAATCTAGTTTGTATTTTATGGAAAATCAAACTTAGCTCGAACATTTTAATGTATAGAGGTACCAATTGCATCAGTTTATGTGTAATATTCTCTCTCGACAGTTTTGGGAAAAATCAGGCTTAAATCGTGCAAAGTTGGCAATGAACCAGCGCAATCCTTCAAAAAATATTAATCTTACAAGGAAAAATTAGAATAAGAAATGAATGTAATACGGTAAGGTAGAAGTTCCACCATGTAGTAGGCAGAACCTAGATGACATTGGGCCACGGTACCAACGGGTCCGGGTTGGATTCGACATCATCCAGATTGAAGTATGACCAAAGACTCGAACCATCTCCTTACCATGGTGGGTCTTCTCGGTCAAGTTTGCTCTAGCGTTGGGTAGGAACGAAGACTCCATGAGGCCCTCATGCCATCCAACTAGCCCGTCTTTGGCCGCACAACCAACATGTGGCTTGGGCCGAACGGAGAGTGGTCGGCATGACCACAGTACAACTCAGCTTCTGTAACTCTATGTAGTGGCTCGACACGGCCATTGGGATGCAATCTGGCACTTGGTGTCATACACGATGTCAGAGGTAGATACGGTTATTACTAACGTCATGGTGCACGAGACGGTTATCCAGACATCGTGGTGCACGAGATGGTTATTTTGGATGTTGTGGCGCATGTTAAATGCTGACTTGAGGCGCAAGTATAGTCTTGATATAAGGTATCTGAGGCACTTTGAGCAAGGTACACCCTATGACTCTCTCTCAAGTACTTTTCATTTTGAACCCTTCTTCTCTTGCAGTTTAGACGAGAGGAGTTGAGTGCAAGTAATCCAAAGAAGGATGCACTGGGTTCAGGACTCCACACACCACTTGAAGATAAAATAAGGGAAAGTCATTTTGTTGGGATGGCATGCATGAAGAAACCAATCGATGAACTGATGAATGGTTTGATCCACATTCAGGGAACTAAAAGAATTAGACAATGCCAAGGGGTGGTAAAAAAGGACATCATAGCATGGTGTTAATAAACCTAGAGAAGAGATCCATGGAGCTCGACCCAAGTTTGGGACATGTAGATGCTTTACGTCTTTGATTTATGTTCGTGTAACAATTCTTTTTTTCCCCTTTTAACTAATAAATGCGGTAAATATTGCTGTGTTATCATGGCAATCGGAATCTTGGTTGAGGATTTTCTGTCATTAACTTTTCGGGATTCTTTTAAGTAAACTAATAGAATGGCTTGAAAATGATGCAGTTGAGTAACCAGAACTCTCTCAAAAGCGAGGACCATCACTCCTTGAGAGAAGCATTGGACGAAAAAGCAGAAGAAATATGTTATCTGGAAGACCTTAATAAAACTTTGACATTGAAGGAGCGAATCTCTAATGATGAGCTGCAAGATGCCCGCAAAGAAGCGATAAGTGTACATAGTTATTTGCATTTTGTAATTACTTTTTTGGCTCTTTTACATATGCAATGCGAAAGTTTGCAGATGTTGTAGCAGATGTAGCTCTAATAAAGGTTTACATATGCAAGAATCAAATTTTCATTGCCATATGTCATGTTGGTTTCCTAGGGAATGGAAACATCTTGGAAACAAATAAAAATGTTGCATGACATAACAAAAAAGTTTAAAGAATTTGGGAATGTATGAAAATGTCATCATTGGATATTTGTAAAGATGTGGAAACATTGATGAAACAAGTCAATGTGTCCTTATGTTTTGTACAATTTCAACATGTTTTGGTGCATACTGGTCTCCTTGTAAACATAAATGTATGTTTTGGCCTTTTCGATGAAAATGAAATGAAATTCTGTCTCTACAGTACTAGTTTGTTCTCTTGTGAAACCATATTCACCATCGCTTTCTCATGCAGGGCTTACAAGACATGCTGAATGACAGAACAATCCTTAGGATAAAAAGAATGGGGGAGGTTGATCGCAGACCTTTTAAGGAGCTGTGCTTGCAGAAGTGCTCTGGTGGAGACTGGGATGAGATGTCTGCCAAACTATGCTCTTATTGGGAAGAAGAAATAAAGAATCCACACTGGCACCCTTTCAAGAAAATTACCATTGAGGGTAGACTGGAGGTTTGTCTGTCTATGAACCTCACATACGTCATTATCATTTTCATTTCAGTTAAAATTGTTAAAAAAGAATGTGAAACCAGAGCATGTCCTGAAAAGTTTCAAATTGGGAGCACGGATTCAGCCGGCTTTAGTACACTGTCCAAAGACTATGGTAGTGCAGTGTCCAGTAGACTTCAAGATGTGGATTGTATCTGTTTTTATCGGACATAATCTGGTTGTAGTTTGTGGCAACGAATAACACTATGAGACTAGTATGGCACCCATTGGTTCATAAAATCAAATGTATCATCCGGAGTGGACCAATGTGGAAATGATATAAGCTCGATGATTAGTGGAGGTCATGAATTTGGCCGTCTCAAATCACTAGCGTTTACTGTGATGTAGCTACCATTTTCTATTGTGATGCTTACTCTGGATGATGGTTTAGATTTGGAGCAATGAAGCCACTTTATTTCCGTGCCTGTTTAAATATGCCCATAGTTTGCTCATCGATGTGCCGCGGAACGTAAAATGCAGTAGTTTAGGCCTTTTGTTTTCCAAATTCCTCGTGTTGTACGCTGAGGTTTGGAGTGTGGGTTATAATCTTTTCGAAGTGCAGGAAATCATTAACGAAGATGACGATAAGTTGAAAGTGTTGAGAAATGAGTGCGGTGACGAGGTCTACAAGGCGGTAGCCAACGCATTGTTGGAAATGAAGAACTACAATTCAAGTGGGATGTATCCGGTTCCTGAGATATGGAATCCAAAGGAGGGAAGAAAAGCCAGTCTGAAAGAGATCATCAATTACATAATCAAGCAGTGGAAGTCCAACAAGCGGAAGAGGAAATCTGGCTAACAATTGCTTGGGTGCTGAAACTGTAAGTATTTCCTTCAGACTATGAAGTCTATATATGCAAATCTCCGAATTTGTCCTGCTGGCTTTATTGTTGGACCCTCACTTAATTTTCTGAAAAAAGCTACCGAAACAAAAAAAAAAAAAACAGACAAGGCGAGTACCTCCCTGATGTAGAATAATATATTACATAGGGAGCAGAAAACTTTGTGCCAATATGCGCATCGGGTGTGCTTTGTCAAACTCATAACTTCCAACGAATGATACCATGATGTACAGGGCTGTAGAAGGATATATACTAGTCTCTGATATATTGATTTGAATGATAACCCATCTTTAGGCTCATGGACAATAGACAGTATCTACCTACAAGAATAATGTATTGCGTCAACTGAACTGGGGATTATTTCTGTTTGTGAGCATACAAGTAACATCTCTATGTCTTATGGACTCCTTGAAACGTATGTCAGACACTCGACACTTAAGGGCGAGGAATGTTTCCAACACTTTTCGTTGGATGCTAACCAATAAAGCATTTTTAGCACCGATTCTTGTTCCAAAACTATGCATGAGGCTGTTATAAGATGCAGTAAATATTCTGGCAATTGTAAACGCAATTTAGCTTAGAAATAAAGGACATATATTGGAAAAACAGATATTTTGCAGTGTCATAATGTCCTTGAAAATAAACTAGACGAGTGTGTAAATTAGACATGTGCCCTTACCTGATACTCTTCCTAAGTATATGAAACATACGATTTGTCTCTGATTGTTTTCCTTCATTAGTTAAGCTGCCTTAAGATCCTCAGAAAATAACTTTTTGTGTGTGTGCTATCATGTTATGCAGGTGCTGAAGGTACTAACTTATGTTTTATAAGGCAATAAGCTTTTTTTTGTTCAGTTTTTCTACCATGTTTTGCTGGTCGGGGAAGACAAGTAAGAAAACACCCAGTTTCAGAGCAGGTGATCCATGTGGCCTGTCGATAACAGTCTGAGTCATTTGACTTCTAGTTCATGAATGGTTACAACATACAGGAGTGAGTCAAGATCTTCGCGTAACGTTTTCTTGCCAACAACCTCACCGGTTAGCTCAGGTGAGGCATGGTTTTGAATTGGACCGGTGACTAAAGTGGGTACTTTTGCAATAGCTTGCACATATATGTTCATCTTGTTACCAGAGTTGCTTCAAAACATGTACATTATTATGTAGAAGGAAGTGACTTGAAAACACGAAAATATTACTTGATCTCTGATAGAACATGAAAAATATTACTGTCCTTGTGACTTCTTTCTGTATTGGGGAAAATTTTACCCTCATTTATACTTTATTTTGTTATTTTCTTCTCTCTTTTATGTCTCACCAAATGAAAGAAGATATTTTTTTAAAATTTTTCTTTTTCTTCCCTTCCTTTTTCTCAACTTCTAAACAAACCCTAAACAGAGGCTAAGATGCAAGTTTTTTTTTTTTTTTTTTTGGGATAAATAAACCCAAGTGACAAGTTTTTTTCCCTTACTTTTCATTTGGTTTTCTTTGCAAAATAAAACAAGGACTTTATTTTCCTTTCTACTACAGTAATAGCATTACTCTGCCACAAGTTCCAAACACTTCCTATTCCTACTCATATAAGGTGGCAAAAAAGGAAAATACAAAAACCTACAAATAACCTTATAGGAAGCAAAAATTCTTGTAAACTATTGTTCAACTTCTAAAAAAGTGGAAATTTAACTCAAAAGTCGAGAGTCTCTGGCTTATACACCATGCTTGCATAGAAATACTTCTAATGATTTTTGATCGTCGAAGAGTCAATTGTCGATACGGCAAAAACACTTGTTCTATGTTGGATGGTGAGAAAGATTCGGTTGTCAAGCAAATTAAGAAAGAGCTCTTGCCTGCAAGTAATGATAGAGGAAGTTCCGATACAAAGATTATATATATATATTTTTTTGATAATCGAGGTATCCGACGACACGTGAGTCAGGCGGCATGGTGACCTTCGAACCTGACCCCAACACCCAGTCGACTAATCCTCGAGGCCCTGGCAGGTCGACCGTTGAACACCCCCAGTGGCCCCAAAGTTTGAAATAGTTTCGCCTTTTTTCAAGGCTACCGAGTTTCGAACACGGGACGTCTGGGTTTACAGCTCGTCTGTGCTACCGCTCGGACAACCCTTTGGGGTTTACAAAGATAATATTCACATCAAAAGCCCGAGCAATGAAGAAGAAAATCTACTCTACATGTCCATTATCTGCCCTTGACTTTTGACTAAGACTAAGACTAAGACTAAGACTAGTCCAGCTAGCATTACTGGTTTGTAAAGAATTAAAGTCAATTTACGAAGAAAAAGTCTATGAACATAATATTTTGTACATAGATTTGTGTACAGTTGTGTTCGAAATTATTGGATATACGTGGAACCTTTCAAAATAGTCGAACTTTGTATTCATTTTACGATTTTGGACACATCTGTCTCTAGACGTGATGCAGCGTAGCCTATGGAAACGGAAACAATCGCGCAAGAGAAACACGAACAATAGATCGACCTAGAGGTACTCCCTCATTAAACGATCAGATATGAGTTAAAACTCGTTTTCTGTAATTCAATATCAATCCAAACTGTCCCAAAAAACCTATTACATGCTCTTATATAGGGGAAATCAAATACCAAATCCGAAACTAACTAGGAGAGATAGAGATAGAGAGAGAGAGATAGAGATAGAGATAGAGATATAGATTAAGATACATAATCATAATCCTAAACTAACTAGGAGGATAAAGATAGAGATAGAGATAAAGATAGAGATAGAGATTAGGATTATTAATTTATCTCTAACTGAATCCCTAAATAGGCTCCAATTCCGAGCTCGTCCGAAAACTTCCAAATCGGGTGAGTAACGAAATTGGACCAATTCCACCAATTAAGCCCGTCCGGGACTTAGGCCTTTTTAGGCCTACGAGGACGCAGCCGGTCCAGCCATGTTGACGCAACCCGGTCTGCATCATCCTCCCCTGCTTGAAAAGAATTCGCCCTCAAATTGCAATCATCAGAAGAGGAACTATCCCCCACAAACGGTCCACCGGGTGACCAAACAACTCTTTCCATCCTTTGATTCGTTGCTTGAACTTAGGTTTGTGACCGACCAGCAAATAGAACACGTTTATGACTCTTGAAAACTGGCCATTAACAATCTCCATCGGAACTACGAAGCCAGGCCAAAATACTTCTTGTCTTGAACTACTCCTTGCCATTTTACTCTTATAATCGATTGAATTTCCAGACAAGAAAATTAGCTCGCTCAGGACCTCCTTGACCATGTCTTGATCTTTTGAAAATGCTAACCAAAAGACATCCTTGCATTGTAGAAATAGTTTTGCTGTATGAAACTCCAATTTATTAATCGTTTCATGTCTACCAACTTTAACACCATCAACTTTTGTTATTCCCAAAATCGAAATTGGCTCAAATGGAAGTCCTTGTAGGATTGTTGGAGCTGATGGATTCGTTGTCGGCTCCTTTTCAATGCATTCAAGATATTCATTGCAGATGGGAGGTTCAGAATACTCAATTAAACTCATCACATTTGGTGTTGAACTAGAATATTGATCTCTTGGGATTAAGAACCCTTCCTCTGTGTACTCATCGTAAATTGGAGGCAAATTCCAATCAACCAATGGTTGTGAAATTGTCGAATCGTCATCGAAAAAAAAAATCCTTCCAACGCATGATCTTTCCTCGGTCTTTCATTCACACGCAACATTTGATCTCCAAATGCCACGGGAAGAAAACACAGCAGGGCGAGATCACGGTTCCAACCCTTTTGCTGGTCAGTATCAACAACGGGGGAGGAACCTTCATCATCCGAAAAACCTTCCTCCTCCTGAAGAATAGGTCTAACAGGACGACGGCGAGTCCAGTCTCCAACTTTTAGGGCTTCAAGGCGTTGCGTGAGTGCCTCGAGCGCCGACCCTATCCGTTGAAACCCGTCCTCCATCCGAGCATCTCGAGCAACATCATCTTGTTCATAGATCTCGTCAACACCGGCTGTACGACCTCCTCGTCCACCTCGACCTCCAGTGCATCTCGCGGCCATAGTCAGGATTGGAACTTGAGCTCTGATACCAACTGATGCAGCGCAGCCTATGGAAACGGAAACAATCGCGCAAGAGAAACACGAACAATAGATCGACCCAGAGGTACTCCCTCCTTAAACGATCAGATATGAGTTAAAACTCGTTTTCTGTAATTCAATATCAATCCAAACTGTCCAAAAAAACCTATTACATGCCCTTATATAGGGGAAATCAAATACCAAATCCGAAACTAACTAGGAGAGATAGAGATAGAGAGAGAGAGAGAGATAGAGATAGAGATATAGATTAGGATACATAATCCTAATCCTAAACTAACTAGGAGGATAGAGATAGAGATAGAGATAGAGATAGAGATTAGGATACATAATCCTAATCTCTAATTTATCTCTAACTGAATCCCTAAATAGGCTCCAATTCCGAGCTCATCCGAAAACTTCCAAATCGGGTAAGTAACGAAATTGGACCAATTCCACCAATTAAGCCCGTCCGGGTCTTAGGCCTTTTTAGGCCTACGAGGACGTAGCCGGTCCAGCCATGTTGACGCAACCCGATCTGCATCAAGACGTATGCATAGAAATTGTATTCCTAAATTTGCTTATTTATCGATGAATCACGAATTGTTATAGCTCTTGTATATAATTTCTTAATCTATCCATAAATAAGGGCACATCTGGGAGCTTATCAGCTTTTCATTTGTGGCCTTCTGAATTATGATCAGAATGAGTTTTGAAATTAGGAGGAATGTTTGAAAAAAATGTGCAGAACGTATTTTACAAAAAGTGCAGAATGAAAATACAAAAAAAGAGCTCCAGATCTTTTTTTGAGTTTTTACTCCTAAAGTTCAAAATGGATGTGGATCCCAAATATTCAAAATCCAAAAACGAGAATAGAAAAATGTAAAAAAGAAGCTCCCAAACACCCCCAAATCTTATATAGTCAATTTATACATTTGTTCTGATTTTAATTGAAAATCTTATTTATAGGTGATAAGATAAGTCCTTTAATAATTAATTAAAATGCGCATAAGTAAATCAGACAATCTGAATTATGTGAATAAAAAAATACCAAATTAATATTGCATAAGTTCATCACCATGAATACTAAAACTAATTTAACCAAGCCGCGGGCTACATATTGCAGCCGCTTCGGCCCCTACACTTTTCACCTTTCCCCTCTTAAAACTCCCAAAATAAAATAAAAAACGAAAAAAAATGGACACCACCATTGAAGCACAGCCCACGAAATTCTCCACTTTCCGAGAAAAAAAAAAATCAAAAAAGAAAAGGAAAGAGAAAATTATTTCCCATTTTTTATCAGACTCTGAAATTTTTCCCGGGAAATGTTTGACCGAACTGCCAATTGGAAGGGACGATGTTCCAGGAAGTGGAGGTTCTACGGTCACTGCCGGTGACCCTGAAGGAGAGAGACTGGCCCACTAGAACGGTATTTGATTG
The DNA here is from genome assembly GCA_019985065.2 of Arctostaphylos glauca. Taxonomy (NCBI): domain Eukaryota; kingdom Viridiplantae; phylum Streptophyta; class Magnoliopsida; order Ericales; family Ericaceae; genus Arctostaphylos; species Arctostaphylos glauca. The sequence continues at coordinate 23,806,118 of JAHSPW020000013.1, forward strand.
CCAGTTCTGCCCCCAGTTATGGCTCATGCTCATCCACTCCGTTTTTGACCCTTTGACACTAGCCTTCTCGATATTCCCTGCACCCGCGACGTTTGTGATCAGCACCAGGTTGAAGTAACGGAAGCCATTGATGGTGAATCTTATTCCTCCTTGCTTTCGGCACGGAACCCTGCAATAAAAAATCGTAATTTCATGGTCAAGGGAATAATTGTGTGCAGAGAGGTCCATGTTGATCTAGAGAGAGAGAGAGAGATGAATCACCGGCGGAAGGAGACGGGGACGATGCCGGCGCGGTACTCGGCGATCTCAAGAAACATGGGCATTGCGAGGTCAAAGTGGGGACGGGGAGGGTTGCACCAGCCGCCGTTGTCACTGGGCAGGGCGTAGTTGGGCGGGCAGAAGTTGGTGGCTGTTATGAAAATGGAGGGGCTGCCCGAGTGGCACCACTGCGGTTCGTTGGCGCACTTGATCTCGAAGCAAGCCCCGCAGCTGAGGCCGTTGTTGAACAGAGCCGTGCTCAGAGCCGCCGTGTTCACGCCGTAGCCTTGGCTATACAGGTCTCCGTATCCACATGCACCCGCTGTTAGAGAGAGAGAGAGAGAGAATGATCAAACATGCAGTTAGAGATGAAAAGGGGGAAGGAATTCCGGATATAGAAAGCAATTGAGGAAAAAGAAGCAAGAGAGAAAACAGGGGAAAATAATTCCTCCTTGTATAGAAAGAAAAGTGGGTTTGTTATGAGTTCTCTTTTTCAGTTTATTGGTGCTTTCCGGGAAAATACAGTGAGAGAAATCAGGGAAAGGAAATTCTTCCGGATTTGGAAAGAAAAATAATGTTTTCTTCATGAATATACTATTTCTGCCAACTTTTGCGGCGAGAGATAAAACAGGAAAAGCAAATTCCTCCAGAATCATATCTTGGAAATCTTCATTTTTCAAGGAAGAATTAGATACCTAACCACAAAAATCCCCCGGAAAATGGAGCACAAAATATCGAAAAAAATGGAATAAATTTTGATGAATGAAAAATGGGAAAATTGGTTGAGTAATAAAACAGGGGAAATAATATTACCCATGGTTCCAGAGGCATCACTGCCGCCGTAAAAAGTAGCATGAGCGCTCTCCCAGTCGCCGCCCGTATAAACACCTGGAATGCGGGCATTAGCAAGTTTCAGAAGCGAAAACAGAGCAACAATGCAGGCGAGTCCTAAAGCAGCCATTGCTTAGAGAGAGTGAGAGAGAGAGAAAGAGAGAGAAGGGTTGAAGTGGGAGGAGAAGGGTGAAAGGTAGGACTGCTACTTATAGGGGCCGAGGAGAGAGAGAGAGAGAGAGAGAGAGAGAGGGGGGTATTGAAGCCATGCCGGATAGATGGTAGGAAAATCAAGTTGAAGCCAAAAAAGAAATCTATATTATTATGTATTGCGGAGAGATTTTTGGTGAAAATCGTCCTGAGCGTGACAAATAGCGTAATACGATTGGGTTAGAAATTAAATTAACAAATTAAACAAATATTAATAATTTGACTATAATTGAATGACTATCCCTAACAAATCATATTAATTGAATAAGTTAAATTCTAATGAATGATTATCTTTAACGAATCAAATCCAAACAAGTACTTATCTTTTTATCAAAAGCCTTCTAAATAGTTCAAATTTAAAATAATACATATCATTTTGACCAAATAGTAATCCAATTCCTATTAACAAACTAAATTCAAATGAATAAGAAGTGGGGTTTTGGGGTTTGAATTCATGCACACCATAAGTCCCATATCCAATAGCTAATACTCATGTTTCAAAGTTTTTGCAACAAAAATGGAGGCTTTGCCAGCGGAATTCACATATATGTGAACAATCATTTGGATAAACGAATTTGTTGTGATGCTGGATTTCTGTGCAGGAGTGTTGGAAAACGAATTAAAAGGGCAATGTCATGGATGGTAAGTACAGTTATTGTGTTGTAATCTTATGCTAGAAATTTTATATGGTTAGTTTTCTTTGAAGTTAATATTTTTGTTTGCATTGTGTTTATTCTATTTTTTCATTCAAAGAAGTTTCATATATTCACATTGACTCTGTTGGCTATGAAGTGGAAAAATAACTCTAATTTAATTTATTATTTTTAAATATTGGATCATAATATCTAACTTGATTTTTTCTTTTTGAAGGCGTCTGAAACTCTAAGCATATTTTTCTATTTTGATCAGCATAAAATTTATTTTTTATTAATATTTTGCAACAATTTTAATCATTATTTATAACCTCTAACTTGGTTTTTTTTTCCGTTGACGGCTATTTTATTACATGTTTAAAACTCTAACCATATTTTTCTGTTTTGATCAACATAAAATTTATGTTTTCATAAATAATGTGCAACAATTACAACTATTATCCATAACCTTAGGTGTGGTAGTTACGCTTAAATATTTGTTCACACGTTTCTTTATTTATTGAATTAGTTATTTAGGTTAAAACGTATCAACTAAATAAAAACTTTAATGCTACATAGATAAGCATGAAAATAATAACTCAATGATCCGTAAAGAGTGGCGACAATATTGATGAAAAAAATCTAATGATCCGTAAATAAGCATGAGAAAAACAAAAACTATAATGCTATAGAGATAAGCATAAAAAAATAATGCAATGATAGTATAATTATTATTTTCATCTTTATCACATTCAGATGAATTTTTTAATACAAATTTACATATTATTTCTTTTATAAATTTAAATCTATTCTACACATTATTATCCAAACACTTTCATTTATAATTTAAAAACTATAATGTAAAATTTAAAGTCTAGAATTTCAAAAGTGATTTAGTTCTAAACTTTGGTTGATCTCGATCGATCCGTAAAAAATAATTTACTTTCAAATTATATTTGGTTGATAAGGTGAATAACATATACGTTTTTATTATTTAAAATTCTAAAATAACGTGCGATTTTTCGTTCGTATCAATAGAGTAGTATATATTTCAATTCGTCCCGTGCGTAGCACGGGTTTTTCGCTAGTAAATAAGTACATATAAGGTACGACATTACTGTCTTTATTCTAACATTTTTATTTTTATTTGTTGTAACAACAAATCTGTTTTAATTGGCCGATTTATAAACATAATGTTAGGGAAGTTTCCTCACTTTTTTTTGTAAATTATTTTTTTGAATTATTAATTTATCTCGACCAAAGATTTTTAAAAAATAAAAAATATATGGACTAAGTTTTTAAAAAAGGGTCTATGATGAATTATTTTTATGTTCAGTGAGTTTTTTTTAACTCTTAGACATAATTTTTTACTTTTTAAAATTATTTTGTCGAAAAGAAGAACTGATAATTCATAAAATTAAACGCAAATTTAACAAGTCAAAGAAATATTGAATAAGGATAAAAAATATTATATAATTTCTTTAGGACAAATAGAGAATAAGAAATTATGTTCAAAAGCTAAAAAATATTCACTAAAGATGAAAATAATTCAATATAGTTTTTAAATTAATGTTGTCTTTTGTAGGCTTTTTTTAATATAATTTTTTACTTTCCTTGAACCGAATCAGTAATCTAAAAATATTTAATGCCAAATTAGTAAATAAAAAAAATTAAAGAAGGACAAAAATAATTAAAAAAAATAGACCAAATTTTGGAAGCAAAACCCATGTGCAATAAAAAAATTAAGTGAAGAAAGAATAAAATAACCAAGAGATAAAATTTAATTATATTGATACAATTGTGGATTTTTTTTACATGGAGTCATTATTTATTATTTAACATGAATTTAAGTATTATTTGATATGATTGTGAATTTTTGTTCTTATATAACTATAATTAATTTAGAGATTTTGAAAACTTAGAGAAGACATATAATGGAATATCTTACACATACTATTTTAAAATGTTAATGAAATACCATTACCCTATGCCACTTGTTATTTTGAGAACCATCTTCACCAAAAGTCTCTCTCTAATACTGTATGGCATAAATAGATACATAACGAATAAATAGATACATGCCAACAGAAAGGACAATATAATTTTTTTTATCATTTGTACTCAAAAAATATTTTAAAAACTAAAAATGTTAACAATTATTTTGGATATAATATTTGTTAGTCGTTTAATTTGATATAAATTTAACTATAACGAACATAATTGAAAAACCAATCTCTGTATAATTTCTTAAAATATTATGCATGCTCACATAACTATATATATACACGCATGTATATAGATTCAGATAAACAGAGAAAGTTAAGTGAATAAAAATATCATAAGTAAAATATAGTAAATTTTTGAATTTGAATTAAAAAAGATTCACACAATAATTAATTCATAGACAAAATAAGTAAAGAAGTAAAAAGGTAATAAATTAAAATTACCAAACTGGCCCTCAATCCGTTCCTAGAGAGTAAAGAGTGTAAAAGGGGAAGGGTATCCAGAGAAATAAATGAGGAATTCATGGACAATTTGGACTTAAAAAGGTAAGGAGCATAAACCTTAATACTACAAAACAATGAGAAACCGTTTTGCCGCTTTGCTTCAATTGCAAGTTGTCCTATCAACTTGCATTGGAATCTTTTTTCAATTATTTTCTTCCATTTTTTTTTTTTTCCAAATCAGCTTTCTAACATTCTATCTCCATTTTTGTTTAATCGGACAGAACAGACCTATGTAGTGACAAGTGAGATCAACTGACTTTACTAAGTTAGAAAATTTTCATATGATATGATGTTTTTTCGGTATGTTAATAAATTTGCCCCCTAAAATATTATGCATTGCCCCACAAATGGTATATCTTATCCTATACAGTTATACATATTATAAATACTTTACCCCAATTCTTATAGTCTTAGATCCGCTCATGTCCGCAGGTGAACAAACTTTGTTCATTCTTAATTAGCTGCATGGGATCTTTTCGAGATTCTACTTCGATGATCAAAATCGTCTATGTTGTTCAGATTAATTCTTAGACTACTATAAAAAATTTCAACTCAAATTGGATATCAGTAAGTATTTACCCTAAAAATTTTGAAGGAAAAAATTAAGTTTTTCGGTGAAGTACTTACCAATACTTGATTGAACTGAAATTTTTTATGAGATCCTAAATATTTAATCAAAATAAAATAGACAATCTCGATCATTGATCGTGCGATTCCAAAGTAGTTAAGTATAACTTAAGATAAACAAAACTGGAATTTTTTTTTTTTCTCCTAGCGGCAATGTATTTGGTCAAAAACTAAGAAAGAAATATTTAGGTTTTTTTATTCATCTTTTTAATTTCCATCAAATTTTATTGGGTGCTTTTTGGCCGAATTTTGTCTTTGCACTTTAACCGAACATATCAACTTTGGAATACCAAACCAAAATTGCTATACACATATCATTTTTGCACATTACTTAAAACTACGTCGTTTTATGTTGAGAAAAAACTATATTTATTTTTTGACCCATATCGCTCAAAATATATTTGGGTCTTCCTCAACATAAAACTGTTACAAAATCATATGAATCACGTGATTGTTGCGACATTATTCTGTTAAGGATGATTCTCGAGAATCTAGGAGAGATTCTAGGAATTGATTCTTATGTATCCTAGTTAGTTCAGGATATGTATCCTAGTTAGTTTAGGATTAGGATTATGTATCCTAATCTCTATCTCTATCTCTATCTCTATAAATATGTACATGTACAGATTACAGAATTATTATGAATGAAAATATTCTTCTCTGATTTTCAAGTTGGTATCAGAGCCACACAGAAAATCCAAAGCCAACCATCTCCCAACCCATTGATGAACCCACTGCCATAACCTATCTCAAACTCCACCGAAAGCATTCTACAAAACCACCGTATCATACAAACTCCACCAAATTAATCCGTATTACCCTTACCACCG